>OX297854.1:131117818-132367818 GCA_946477585.1 Cheilosia urbana
TAAGAATTTATTAAAATTAGTTTCAAGTCGATTTGAAGAAAAAAAATTTTTAATTTTTTTTTGCGTTTTTCACCCACTTTCTGACAGTTTTTATGAAATCTGTTAATTTATTCGGTAATCGCATTAACGTAAGAATTTATTAAAATTAGTTTCAAGTCGATTTGAAGAAAAAAAATTTTTAATTTTTTTTTGCGTTTTTCACCCACTTTCTGACAGTTTTTATGAAATCTGATAATTTATTCGGTAATCGCATTAACGTAAGAATTTATTAAAATTAATTTCAAGTCGATTTGAAGAAAAAAAATTTTTAATTTTTTTTTGCGTTTTTCACCCACTTTCTGACAGTTTTTATGAAATCTGTTAATTTATTCGGTAATCGCATTAACGTAAGAATTTATTAAAATTAGTTTCAAGTCGATTTGAAGAAAAAAAAATTTTAATTTTTTTTTGCGTTTTTCACCCACTTTCTGACAGTTTTTATGAAATCTGTTAATTTATTCGGTAATCGCATTAATGTAAGAATTTATTAAAATTAGTTTCAAGTCGATTTGAAGAAACAAAATTTTTAATTTTTTTTTGCGTTTTTCACCCACTTTCTGACAGTTTTTATGAAATCTGTTAATTTATTCGGTAATCGCATTAACGTAAGAATTTATTAAAATTAGTTTCAAGTCGATTTGAAGAAAAAAAATTTTTAATTTTTTTTTGCGTTTTTCACCCACTTTCTGACAGTTTTTATGAAATCTGATAATTTATTCGGTAATCGCATTAACGTAAGAATTTATTAAAATTAATTTCAAGTCGATTTGAAGAAAAAAAATTTTTAATTTTTTTTTGCGTTTTTCACCCACTTTCTGACAGTTTTTATGAAATCTGTTAATTTATTCGGTAATCGCATTAATGTAAGAATTTATTAAAATTAGTTTCAAGTCGATTTGAAGAAAAAAAATTTTTAATTTTTTTTTGCGTTTTTCACCCACTTTCTGACAGTTTTTATGAAATCTGTTAATTTATTCGGTAATCGCATTAACGTAAGAATTTATTAAAATTAGTTTCAAGTCGATTTGAAGAAAAAAAAATTTTAATTTTTGTTTGCGTTTTTCACCCACTTTCTGACAGTTTTTATGAAATCTGTTAATTTATTCGGTAATCGCATTAATGTAAGAATTTATTAAAATTAGTTTCAAGTCGATTTGAAGAAAACAATTTTTTAATTTTTTTTTGCGTTTTTCACCCACTTTCTGACAGTTTTTATGAAATCTGTTAATTTATTCGGTAATCGCATTAACGTAAGAATTTATTAAAATTAGTTTCAAGTCGATTTGAAGAAAAAAAAATTTTAATTTTTTTTTGCGTTTTTCACCCACTTTCTGACAGTTTTTATGAAATCTGTTAATTTATTCGGTAATCGCATTAATGTAAGAATTTATTAAAATTAGTTTCAAGTCGATTTGAAGAAAAAAAATTTTTAATTTTTTTTTGCGTTTTTCACCCACTTTCTGACAGTTTTTATGAAATCTGTTATTTTATTCGGTAATCGCATTAACGTAAGAATTTATTAAAATTAGTTTCAAGTCGATTTGAAGAAAAAAAATTTTTAATTTTTTTTTTGCGTTTTTCACCCACTTTCTGACAGTTTTTATGAAATCTGTTAATTTATTCGGTAATCGCATTAACGTAAGAATTTATTAAAATTAGTTTCAAGTCGATTTGAAGAAAAAAAATTTTTAATTTTTTTTTGCGTTTTTCACCCACTTTCTGACAGTTTTTATGAAATCTGTTAATTTATTCGGTAATCGCATTAACGTAAGAATTAATTAAAATTAGTTTCAAGTCGATTTGAAGAAAAAAAAATTTTAATTTTTTTTTGCGTTTTTCACCCACTTTCTGACAGTTTTTATGAAATCTGTTAATTTATTCGGTAATCGCATTAATGTAAGAATTTATTAAAATTAGTTTTAAGTCGATTTGAAGAAAAAAAATTTTAATTTTTTTTTGCGTTTTTCACCCACTTTCTGACAGTTTTTATGAAATCTGATAATTTATTCGGTAATCGCATTAACGTAAGAATTTATTAAAATTAATTTCAAGTCGATTTGAAGAAAAAAAATTTTTAATTTTTTTTTGCGTTTTTCACCCACTTTCTGACAGTTTTTATGAAATCTGTTAATTTATTCGGTAATCGCATTTAACGTAAGAATTTATTAAAATTAGTTTCAAGTCGATTTGAAGAAAAAAAAATTTTTAATTTTTTTTTGCGTTTTTCACCCACTTTCTGACAGTTTTTATGAAATCTGTTAATTTATTCGGTAATCGCATTAACGTAAGAATTTATTAAAATTAGTTTCAAGTCGATTTGAAGAAAAAAATTTTTTAGTTTTTTTTTGCGTTTTTCACCCACTTTCTGACAGTTTTTATGAAATCTGTTAATTTATTCGGTAATCGCATTAACGTAAGAATTTATTAAAATTAGTTTCAAGTCGATTTGAATGAAAAAAATTTTTAATTTTTTTTTGCACTTTTCACCCACTTTCTGACAGTTTTTACGAAATCTGATAATTTATTCGGTAAACGCATTAACGTAAGAATTTATTAAAATTAATTTCAAGTCGATTTGAAGAAAAAACATTTTTAATTTTTTTTTGCGTTTTTCACCCACTTTCTGACAGTTTTTATGAAATCTGTTAATTTATTCGGTAATCGCATTAACGTAAGAATTTATTAAAATTAGTTTCAAGTCGATTTGAAGAAAAAAAATTTTTATTTTTTTTTTGCGTTTTTCACCCACTTTCTGACAGTTTTTATGAAATCTGTTAATTTATTCGGTAATCGCATTAATGTAAGAATTTATTAAAATTAGTTTCAAGTCGATTTGAAGAAAAAAAATTTTTAGTTTTTTTTTGCGTTTTTCACCCACTTTCTGACAGTTTTTATGAAATCTGTTAATTTATTCGGTAATCGCATTAATGTAAGAATTTATTAAAATTACTTTTAAGTCGATTTGAAGAAAAAAAATTTTAATTTTTTTTTTGCGTTTTTCACCCACTTTCTGACAGTTTTTATGAAATCTGATAATTTATTCGGTAATCGCATTAACGTAAGAATTTATTAAAATTAATTTCAAGTCGATTTGAAGAAAAAAAATTTTTAATTTTTTTTTTGCGTTTTTCACCCACTTTCTGACAGTTTTTATGAAATCTGTTAATTTATTCGGTAATCGCATTAACGTAAGAATTTATTAAAATTAGTTTCAAGTCGATTTGAAGAAAAAAAATTTTTAATTTTTTTTTGCGTTTTTCACCCACTTTCTGACAGTTTTTATGAAATCTGTTAATTTATTCGGTAATCGCATTAATGTAAGAATTTATTAAAATTAGTTTCAAGTCGATTTGAAGAAAAAAAATTTTTAATTTTTTTTTGCGTTTTTCACCCACTTTCTGACAGTTTTTATGAAATCTGTTAATTTATTCGGTAATTGCATTAACGTAAGAATTTATTAAAATTAGTTTCAAGTCGATTTGAAGAAAAAAAATTTTTAATTTTTTTTTGCGTTTTTCACCCACCATCTGACAGTTTTTATGAAATCTGTTAATTTATTCGGTAATCGCATTAACGTAAGAATTTATTAAATTAGTTTCAAGTCGATTTGAAGAAAAAAAATTTTTAATTTTTTTTTGCGTTTTTCACCCACTTTCTGACAGTTTTTATGAAATCTGATAATTTATTCGGTAATCGCATTAACGTAAGAATTTATTAAAATTAATTTCAAGTCGATTTGAAGAAAAAAAATTTTTAATTTTTTTTTTGCGTTTTTCACCCACTTTCTGACAGTTTTTATGAAATCTGTTAATTTATTCGGTAATCGCATTAACGTAAGAATTTATTAAAATTAGTTTCAAGTCGATTTGAAGAAAAAAAATTTTAATTTTTTTTTGCGTTTTTCACCCACTTTCTGACAGTTTTTATGAAATCTGTTAATTTATTCGGTAATCGCATTAACGTAAGAATTAATTAAAATTAGTTTCAAGTCGATTTGAAGAAAAAAAATTTTTAATTTTTTTTTGCGTTTTTCACCCACTTTCTGACAGTTTTTATGAAATCTGTTAATTTATTCGGTAATCGCATTAACGTAAGAATTAATTAAAATTAGTTTCAAGTCGATTTGAAGAAAAAAAAATTTTAATTTTTTTTTTGCGTTTTTCACCCACTTTCTGACAGTTTTTATGAAATCTGTTAATTTATTCGGTAATCGCATTAATGTAAGAATTTATTAAAATTAGTTTTAAGTCGATTTGAAGAAAAAAATTTTTAATTTTTTTTTGCGTTTTTCACCCACTTTCTGACAGTTTTTATGAAATCTGATAATTTATTCGGTAATCGCATTAACGTAAGAATTTATTAAAATTAATTTCAAGTCGATTTGAAGAAAAAAAAATTTTAATTTTTTTTTTGCGTTTTTCACCCACTTTCTGACAGTTTTTATGAAATCTGTTAATTTATTCGGTAATCGCATTTAACGTAAGAATTTATTAAAATTAGTTTCAAGTCGATTTGAAGAAAAAAATTTTTTAATTTTTTTTTGCGTTTTTCACCCACTTTCTGACAGTTTTTATGAAATCTGTTAATTTATTCGGTAATCGCATTAACGTAAGAATTTATTAAAATTAGTTTCAAGTCGATTTGAAGAAAAAAAATTTTTAGTTTTTTTTTGCGTTTTTCACCCACTTTCTGACAGTTTTTATGAAATCTGTTAATTTATTCGGTAATCGCATTAACGTAAGAATTTATTAAAATTAGTTTCAAGTCGATTTGAAGAAAAAAAATTTTTAATTTTTTTTTGCGTTTTTCACCCACTTTCTGACAGTTTTTATGAAATCTGATAATTTATTCGGTAATCGCATTAACGTAAGAATTTATTAAAATTAATTTCAAGTCGATTTGAAGAAAAAACATTTTTAATTTTTTTTTGCGTTTTTCACCCACTTTCTGACAGTTTTTATGAAATCTGTTAATTTATTCGGTAATCGCATTAACGTAAGAATTTATTAAAATTAGTTTCAAGTCGATTTGAAGAAAAAAAATTTTTAATTTTTTTTTGCGTTTTTCACCCACTTTCTGACAGTTTTTATGAAATCTGTTAATTTATTCGGTAATCGCATTAATGTAAGAATTTATTAAAATTAGTTTCAAGTCGATTTGAAGAAAAAAAATTTTTAATTTTTTTTTGCGTTTTTCACCCACTTTCTGACAGTTTTTATGAAATCTGTTAATTTATTCGGTAATCGCATTAATGTAAGAATTTATTAAAATTACTTTTAAGTCGATTTGAAGAAAAAAAATTTTAATTTTTTTTTTGCGTTTTTCACCCACTTTCTGACAGTTTTTATGAAATCTGATAATTTATTCGGTAATCGCATTAACGTAAGAATTTATTAAAATTAATTTCAAGTCGATTTGAAGAAAAAAAATTTTTAATTTTTTTTTGCGTTTTTCACCCACTTTCTGACAGTTTTTATGAAATCTGTTAATTTATTCGGTAATCGCATTAAC
This sequence comes from Cheilosia urbana, assembly GCA_946477585.1. Taxonomy (NCBI): domain Eukaryota; kingdom Metazoa; phylum Arthropoda; class Insecta; order Diptera; family Syrphidae; genus Cheilosia; species Cheilosia urbana. The sequence goes on from OX297854.1 coordinate 131,123,369, forward strand.
GTAAGAATTTATTAAAATTAGTTTCAAGTCGATTTGAAGAAAAAAAATTTTTAATTTTTTTTTGCGTTTTTCACCCACTTTCTGACAGTTTTTATGAAATCTGTTAATTTATTCGGTAATCGCATTAACGTAAGAATTTATTAAAATTAGTTTCAAGTCGATTTGAAGAAAAAAAATTTTTAATTTTTTTTTGCGTTTTTCACCCACCATCTGACAGTTTTTATGAAATCTGTTAATTTATTCGGTAATCGCATTAACGTAAGAATTTATTAAAATTAGTTTCAAGTCGATTTGAAGAAAAAAAATTTTTAATTTTTTTTTGCGTTTTTCACCCACTTTCTGACAGTTTTTATGAAATCTGATAATTTATTCGGTAATCGCATTAACGTAAGAATTTATTAAAATTAATTTCAAGTCGATTTGAAGAAAAAAATTTTTAATTTTTTTTTTGCGTTTTTCACCCACTTTCTGACAGTTTTTATGAAATCTGTTAATTTATTCGGTAATCGCATTAACGTAAGAATTTATTAAAATTAGTTTCAAGTCGATTTGAAGAAAAAAAATTTTTAATTTTTTTTTGCGTTTTTCACCCACTTTCTGACAGTTTTTATGAAATCTGTTAATTTATTCGGTAATCGCATTAACGTAAGAATTAATTAAAATTAGTTTCAAGTCGATTTGAAGAAAAAAAATTTTTAATTTTTTTTTGCGTTTTTCACCCACTTTCTGACAGTTTTTATGAAATCTGTTAATTTATTCGGTAATCGCATTAATGTAAGAATTTATTAAAATTAGTTTTAAGTCGATTTGAAGAAAAAAAATTTTAATTTTTTTTTGCGTTTTTCACCCACTTTCTGACAGTTTTTATGAAATCTGATAATTTATTCGGTAATCGCATTAACGTAAGAATTTATTAAAATTAATTTCAAGTCGATTTGAAGAAAAAAATTTTTAATTTTTTTTTTGCGTTTTTCACCCACTTTCTGACAGTTTTTATGAAATCTGTTAATTTATTCGGTAATCGCATTAACGTAAGAATTTATTAAAATTAGTTTCAAGTCGATTTGAAGAAAAAAAATTTTTAATTTTTTTTTGCGTTTTTCACACACTTTCTGACAGTTTTTATGAAATCTGTTAATTTATTCGGTAATCGCATTAATGTAAGAATTTATTAAAATTAGTTTCAAGTCGATTTGAAGAAAAAAATTTTTTAATTTTTTTTTGCGTTTTTCACCCACTTTCTGACAGTTTTTATGAAATCTGTTAATTTATTCGGTAATCGCATTAACGTAAGAATTTATTAAAATTAGTTTCAAGTCGATTTGAAGAAAAAAAATTTTTAATTTTTTTTTGCGTTTTTCACCCACTTTCTGACAGTTTTTATGAAATCTGTTAATTTATTCGGTAATCGCATTAACGTAAGAATTTATTAAAATTAGTTTCAAGTCGATTTGAAGAAAAAAAATTTTTAATTTTTTTTTGCGTTTTTCACCCACTTTCTGACAGTTTTTATGAAATCTGATAATTTATTCGGTAATCGCATTAACGTAAGAATTTATTAAAATTAGTTTCAAGTCGATTTGAAGAAAAAAAATTTTTAATTTTTTTTTGCGTTTTTCACCCACTTTCTGACAGTTTTTATGAAATCTGATAATTTATTCGGTAATCGCATTAACGTAAGAATTTATTAAAATTAATTTCAAGTCGATTTGAAGAAAAAAAATTTTTAATTTTTTTTTGCGTTTTTCACCCACTTTCTGACAGTTTTTATGAAATCTGTTAATTTATTCGGTAATCGCATTAACGTAAGAATTAATTAAAATTAGTTTCAAGTCGATTTGAAGAAAAAAAATTTTTAATTTTTTTTTGCGTTTTTCACCCACTTTCTGACAGTTTTTATGAAATCTGTTAATTTATTCGGTAATCGCATTAACGTAAGAATTTATTAAAATTAGTTTCAAGTCGATTTGAAGAAAAAAAATTTTTAATTTTTTTTTGCGTTTTTCACCCACTTTCTGACAGTTTTTATGAAATCTGATAATTTATTCGGTAATCGCATTAACGTAAGAATTTATTAAAATTAGTTTCAAGTCGATTTGAAGAAAAAAAATTTTTAATTTTTTTTTGCGTTTTTCACCCACTTTCTGACAGTTTTTATGAAATCTGTTAATTTATTCGGTAATCGCATTAACGTAAGAATTTATTAAAATTAGTTTCAAGTCGATTTGAAGAAAAAAAATTTTTAATTTTTTTTTGCGTTTTTCACCCACCATCTGACAGTTTTTATGAAATCTGTTAATTTATTCGGTAATCGTATTAACGTAAGAATTTATTAAAATTAGTTTCAAGTCGATTTGAAGAAAAAAAATTTTTAATTTTTTTTTGCGTTTTTCACCCACTTTCTGACAGTTTTTATGAAATCTGATAATTTATTCGGTAATCGCATTAACGTAAGAATTTATTAAAATTAATTTCAAGTCGATTTGAAGAAAAAAATTTTTAATTTTTTTTTTGCGTTTTTCACCCACTTTCTGACAGTTTTTATGAAATCTGTTAATTTATTCGGTAATCGCATTAACGTAAGAATTTATTAAAATTAGTTTCAAGTCGATTTGAAGAAAAAAAATTTTTAATTTTTTTTTGCGTTTTTCACCCACTTTCTGACAGTTTTTATGAAATCTGTTAATTTATTCGGTAATCGCATTAACGTAAGAATTAATTAAAATTAGTTTCAAGTCGATTTGAAGAAAAAAAATTTTTAATTTTTTTTTGCGTTTTTCACCCACTTTCTGACAGTTTTTATGAAATCTGTTAATTTATTCGGTAATCGCATTAATGTAAGAATTTATTAAAATTAGTTTTAAGTCGATTTGAAGAAAAAAAATTTTAATTTTTTTTTGCGTTTTTCACCCACTTTCTGACAGTTTTTATGAAATCTGATAATTTATTCGGTAATCGCATTAACGTAAGAATTTATTAAAATTAATTTCAAGTCGATTTGAAGAAAAAAATTTTTAATTTTTTTTTTGCGTTTTTCACCCACTTTCTGACAGTTTTTATGAAATCTGTTAATTTATTCGGTAATCGCATTAACGTAAGAATTTATTAAAATTAGTTTCAAGTCGATTTGAAGAAAAAAAATTTTTAATTTTTTTTTGCGTTTTTCACACACTTTCTGACAGTTTTTATGAAATCTGTTAATTTATTCGGTAATCGCATTAATGTAAGAATTTATTAAAATTAGTTTCAAGTCGATTTGAAGAAAAAAATTTTTTAATTTTTTTTTGCGTTTTTCACCCACTTTCTGACAGTTTTTATGAAATCTGTTAATTTATTCGGTAATCGCATTAACGTAAGAATTTATTAAAATTAGTTTCAAGTCGATTTGAAGAAAAAAAATTTTTAATTTTTTTTTGCGTTTTTCACCCACTTTCTGACAGTTTTTATGAAATCTGTTAATTTATTCGGTAATCGCATTAACGTAAGAATTTATTAAAATTAGTTTCAAGTCGATTTGAAGAAAAAAAATTTTTAATTTTTTTTTGCGTTTTTCACCCACTTTCTGACAGTTTTTATGAAATCTGATAATTTATTCGGTAATCGCATTAACGTAAGAATTTATTAAAATTAGTTTCAAGTCGATTTGAAGAAACAAAATTTTTAATTTTTTTTTGCGTTTTTCACCCACTTTCTGACAGTTTTTATGAAATCTGTTAATTTATTCGGTAATCGCATTAACGTAAGAATTTATTAAAATTAGTTTCAAGTCGATTTGAAGAAAAAAAATTTTTAATTTTTTTTTGCGTTTTTCACCCACTTTCTGACAGTTTTTATGAAATCTGTTAATTTATTCGGTAATCGCATTAACGTAAGAATTTATTAAAATTAGTTTCAAGTCGATTTGAAGAAAAAAAATTTTTAATTTTTTTTTGCGTTTTTCACCCACTTTCTGACAGTTTTTATGAAATCTGATAATTTATTCGGTAATCGCATTAACGTAAGAATTTATTAAAATTAGTTTCAAGTCGATTTGAAGAAAAAAAATTTTTAATTTTTTTTTGCGTTTTTCACCCACTTTCTGACAGTTTTTATGAAATCTGATAATTTATTCGGTAATCGCATTAACGTAAGAATTTATTAAAATTAATTTCAAGTCGATTTGAAGAAAAAAAATTTTTAATTTTTTTTTGCGTTTTTCACCCACTTTCTGACAGTTTTTATGAAATCTGTTAATTTATTCGGTAATCGCATTAACGTAAGAATTAATTAAAATTAGTTTCAAGTCGATTTGAAGAAAAAAAATTTTTAATTTTTTTTTGCGTTTTTCACCCACTTTCTGACAGTTTTTATGAAATCTGTTAATTTATTCGGTAATCGCATTAACGTAAGAATTTATTAAAATTAGTTTCAAGTCGATTTGAAGAAAAAAAATTTTTAATTTTTTTTTGCGTTTTTCACCCACTTTCTGACAGTTTTTATGAAATCTGTTATTTTATTCGGTAATCGCATTAACGTAAGAATTTATTAAAATTAGTTTCAAGTCGATTTGAAGAAAAAAAATTTTTAATTTTTTTTTGCGTTTTTCACCCACTTTCTGACAGTTTTTATGAAATCTGATAATTTATTCGGTAATCGCATTAACGTAAGAATTTATTAAAATTAATTTCAAGTCGATTTGAAGAAAAAAAATTTTTAATTTTTTTTTGCGTTTTTCACCCACTTTCTGACAGTTTTTATGAAATCTGTTAATTTATTCGGTAATCGCATTAACGTAAGAATTAATTAAAATTAGTTTCAAGTCGATTTGAAGAAAAAAAATTTTTAATTTTTTTTTGCGTTTTTCACCCACTTTCTGACAGTTTTTATGAAATCTGTTAATTTATTCGGTAATCGTATTAATGTAAGAATTTATTAAAATTAGTTTTAAGTTGATTTGAAGAAAAAAAATTTTAATTTTTTTTTGCGTTTTTCACCCACTTTCTGACAGTTTTTATGAAATCTGATAATTTATTCGGTAATCGCATTAACGTAAGAATTTATTAAAATTAATTTCAAGTCGATTTGAAGAAAAAAAATTTTTAATTTTTTTTTTGCGTTTTTCACCCACTTTCTGACAGTTTTTATGAAATCTGTTAATTTATTCGGTAATCGCATTAACGTAAGAATTTATTAAAATTAGTTTCAAGTCGATTTGAAGAAAAAAAAATTTTAATTTTTTTTTGCGTTTTTCACCCACTTTCTGACAGTTTTTATGAAATCTGTTAATTTATTCGGTAATCGCATTAACGTAAGAATTTATTAAAATTAGTTTCAAGTCGATTTGAAGAAAAAAAATTTTTTATTTTTTTTTGCGTTTTTCACCCACTTTCTGACAGTTTTTATGAAATCTGATAATTTATTCGGTAATCGCATTAACGTAAGAATTTATTAAAATTAATTTCAAGTCGATTTGAAGAAAAAAAATTTTTAATTTTTTTTTGCGTTTTTCACCCACTTTCTGACAGTTTTTATGAAATCTGTTAATTTATTCGGTAATCGCATTAACGTAAGAATTTATTAAAATTAGTTTCAATTCGATTTGAAGAAAAAAAATTTTTAATTTTTTTTGCGTTTTTCACCCACTTTCTGACAGTTTTTATGAAATCTGTTAATTTATTCGGTAATCGCATTAATGTAAGAATTTATTAAAATTAGTTTCAAGTCGATTTGAAGAAAAAAATTTTTTAATTTTTTTTTGCGTTTTTCACCCACTTTCTGACAGTTTTTATGAAATCTGTTAATTTATTCGGTAATCGCATTAACGTAAGAATTAATTAAAATTAATTTCAAGTCGATTTGAAGAAAAAAAATTTTTAATTTTTTTTTTGCGTTTTTCACCCACTTTCTGACAGTTTTTATGAAATCTGTTAATTTATTCGGTAATCGCATTAACGTAAGAATTAATTAAAATTAATTTCAAGTCGATTTGAAGAAAAAAAATTTTTAATTTTTTTTTTTGCGTTTTTCACCCACTTTCTGACAGTTTTTATGAAATCTGTTAATTTATTCGGTAATCGCATTAACGTAAGAATTTATTAAAATTAGTTTCAAGTCGATTTGAAGAAAAAAAATTTTTAATTTTTTTTTGCGTTTTTCACCCACTTTCTGACAGTTTTTATGAAATCTGTTAATTTATTCGGTAATCGCATTAATGTAAGAATTTATTAAAATTAGTTTCAAGTCGATTTGAAGAAAAAAAATTTTTAATTTTTTTTTGCGTTTTTCACCCACTTTCTGACAGTTTTTATGAAATCTGTTAATTTATTCGGTAATCGCATTAATGTAAGAATTTATTAAAATTAGTTTTAAGTCGATTTGAAGAAAAAAAATTTTAATTTTTTTTTGCGTTTTTCACCCACTTTCTGACAGTTTTTATGAAATCTGATAATTTATTCGGTAATCGCATTAACGTAAGATTTTATTAAAATTAATTTCAAGTCGATTTGAAGAAAAAAAATTTTTAATTTTTTTTTGCGTTTTTCACCCACTTTCTGACAGTTTTTATGAAATCTGTTAATTTATTCGGTAATCGCATTAACGTAAGAATTTATTAAAATTAGTTTCAAGTCGATTTGAAGAAAAAAAAATTTTAATTTTTTTTTGCGTTTTTCACCCACTTTCTGACAGTTTTTATGAAATCTGTTAATTTATTCGGTAATCGCATTAATGTAAGAATTTATTAAAATTAGTTTCAAGTCGATTTGAAGAAAAAAAATTTTTAATTTTTTTTTGCGTTTTTCACCCACTTTCTGACAGTTTTTATGAAATCTGTTAATTTATTCGGTAATCGCATTAACGTAAGAATTTATTAAAATTAGTTTCAAGTCGATTTGAAGAAAAAAAATTTTTAATTTTTTTTTGCGTTTTTCACCCACTTTCTGACAGTTTTTATGAAATCTGTTAATTTATTCGGTAATCGCATTAACGTAAGAATTTATTAAAATTAGTTTCAAGTCGATTTGAAGAAAAAAAATTTTTAATTTTTTTTTGCGTTTTTCACCCACTTTCTGACAGTTTTTATGAAATCTGATAATTTATTCGGTAATCGCATTAACGTAAGAATTTATTAAAATTAATTTCAAGTCGATTTGAAGAAAAAAAATTTTTAATTTTTTTTTTGCGTTTTTCACCCACTTTCTGACAGTTTTTATGAAATCTGTTAATTTATTCGGTAATCGCATTAACGTAAGAATTTATTAAAATTAGTTTCAAGTCGATTTGAAGAAAAAAAAATTTTAATTTTTTTTTGCGTTTTTCACTCACTTTCTGACAGTTTTTATGAAATCTGTTAATTTATTCGGTAATCGCATTAATGTAAGAATTTATTAAAATTAGTTTCAAGTCGATTTGAAGAAAAAAAATTTTTATTTTTTTTTGCGTTTTTCACCCACTTTCTGACAGTTTTTATGAAATCTGTTAATTTATTCGGTAATCGCATTAACGTAAGAATGTAACGGACCTCCAATAGTCCGTAGTGAATTGGCCGTGGGTGACGTCGAACAAACAACTTTTAATTTGTGTTTTCGTTTTTCTTTATTTATAAAAAGAATAATTGTTTTGCGTGAGCCGATTCAAAAACAAATTGCTCCAATGCCTTAGCTTATGCGGTCGTGGACTACAGTAAGCGCCGACAAGAAGTGTGTTTTCGCGCTGGAGTGTGGCAACTTTTGTTGGGTGACTGTAGTGTACTGTCGACCTAGTAAGGTGCCAAACGCCAGAATATTCAACCCGTGCAGTCTCGGCTGCCGGTATTTATACAAAACCCATGGAAGCTTTTAATAGTTGGTAAGCTTTGAAAGCTTCGAATCGGTTCACGCGGTTTGGTTCTTTACAGTGACTTACAAAATGTTTATGTTCAGTTTTTTTAATTCAAGTTATTTAACTTATATAATTCAAATTGTAAATGAGTTTATGTAATTCAAGTAGTTAATAAAATATTAAAGTGCATGGAGAAATTAATGTATCAAGTAATTATGTAAATATAAGTAAATGAGTTTATGTAATTCAAAAAGTTAATATAATAATAAAGTGCATGGAGAAGTTAATGTATTAAGTAATTATGTTATGGATACAAACAAACGAAATATTTACTTTACAATTTTGCAATTTAATGTGGTTGTTATAGTCTCCCCCTCTGCCGCAAAGATCGTCCCGACGAGGCGGCAGGTTGAGTTGGTGGCTTCTTTGGTCGTCCTCGTCTCCGCAGTGGTTGTACCGGTAGATCGTCTGATGAATTCTTGGATGCTCGGTCGTATTTAGTTAGCATCGAAACGTGGTAAGTGCCCAAAGGAAGTGTAAGATCATCTTGAGCGGCGATTTGATAAGTGGAGATACCAGATTGTTTAATGATCACATATGGTCCGTCTCTTTTTGGCACAAACTTGGCGGTGAGATTCTTAGATGCTTTGCTAAGGATGTGAGTGGTTACGAAGACTTTATCACCAACTTTGAACGTATTGTGTGGTCGTCGTTTTTGGTCAGCATAAGCTTTATTGTGGTCTTGGGCTTTCTCTGTGGCCTCGCGAGCGTTGAGCAAGGTGTCGACGAGTTTCGTTAGCTTTGGCGTGATTTGCGGAATGAAATTTTCTAGGCCCATGACATGCCTTAGATCGTGGTTAACGTCATCGATTGTACGAAGTTCCCGGCCAAATGTAAGATATGAGGCCGTATAACCGGTGGATTGACACTTTGCTGTATTCATTGCGAATCTGATGGCTGGTAAGTCATCTGCCCATGCTGTATGATTTGTGCCTACCAGGATCGCGAGTTGCGTTTTCAAGTCCCTGTTTTTGCGTTCTACAGGGTTTGCTTCGGGGTGGTATACCGGTGTTAGTGTCTGCTGAATATTGAGTATATGGGCGAGCTGCTGCATAACGGCCGATATAAATTGTGGGCCATTATCAGTAAGTAGACGTCGAGGAGTACCATATCGAAGAAACATCTCGTTTAGTAGAGTGACGGCACATGCTTCTGCTGTAGCTTCTCTTAGTGGAAAAATCTCAACCCATCGACTCGCTAGATCTTCCGCAATTAGGATCCATTGATATCCGTCGTCAGTTTGGGGTAATGGACCAAATAAGTCAACAGCTAGAACCTCAAATCGTTGGTTAGAGCTTACTGTTTGGAGGAGTCCTGCTGGCTTTTGATTGCTGGGTTTGTACCTGAGACAAGGCAGACAGTTTCCGATATGTCGCGCAATATCCTTTTTCATTCCAGGCCAGTAATATCTAGTCGCAACTCTAGAATAAGTTCGGTCGACACCATAGTGGCCTGCGGTTGTAGCATCGTGATAAGTGTCCAAAATAGCTTCTCGTTCTTGCCGAGGGATCACTAATTGCGCATCCTCGGCATCGGACTCAGGCGAATATCTGTACAAAATTCCGTCATTCATCAGGTACCCACGAGACGTCCACCGCGGTATATTTTCATCGTTCTGCTCGTAGGATTCAATGATTTTCTGCAGTTCTTCGTCTTTGAGCTGAGCTTCGCGAATCTCTTTCGGTCTTTTGGATGGCATATCGACCAGGAAGTTCTGAATTTCGCATTTTAGTTGGTCCTCATCACAAGGTGGTCTAGATAGCATGTCAGCGACAATGTTACTTCTACCTGGGGTGTAGACAATCTGAAAATTATATGGCTGAAGTTGCAGTGCCCATCGAGCGAGTCTGCCTGTTGGTGACTTTAGGCCCATTAGCCATTTCAAAGGCTGATGATCCGTCATGAGAGTAACTTCACCTCCTTCTATGTACCCTCTAAACTTGTTAACGGCCCATACTATGGCCAGAGCTTCACGTTCTGTTGTGGAGTAATTGCGTTCGGCTGAGGTGAGGAGTCTGGAGGCATACTCAATTGGGTGCTCTTCCGCTTTCTCCCCCTGGACTAAAACTGCACCGATAGCATAGTTGCTAGCATCCGTTTTTAGGAAGAAAGGCTTGACTTCCCTAGCTTGCTGTAGGATAGGTGCTTTTGTAAGAAGGGATTTTAAGGCATTAAACGATGCCTGCTCTTCCTTGTCCCATTTCCACAAACTTTTCTTTTTTGTCAGGTTACTGAGTGGTTTGGAAACTTCAGCAAAATTTTTGATAAATCGACGGTACCAGGAACAAGTTTGGAGAAAGGATATAACTTCCTTAACATTTCTTGGCTCAGGTCGACCGAGAATAGTGGACGTTTTATCCGGATCGACTCGGATACCATCATCCGTAATCAAATGCCCAAGATATTTGACGATTGAACAACAAAAGTTTGACTTTTTCCGATTTGCTTTTAGCTTATATTGCTTGAGGCGCTGGAATATTCGTTGCAGATCTTTATAGTGTTCTTCGAAACAACTTGAAAACAGAATGATATCATCCAGATAAACGAGTATTGATACATCTGGAAGCCCACTACAAAATTTATCCATTAGTCTTTGGAATGTAGCTGGCGCATTACGTAGTCCGAATGGCATCCGGTTAAATCTAAACATTCCGTATGGGGTAACGAAGCCTGTTTTGTCGAGGTCTTCATCTGCAATTTTAATCTGGTAATATCCAGACTGCAGATCCAGAGTGCTTTTAAATAAAGTTTTTTTGGTCGCGTGCAGAAGATCATCGATCCTAGGTAAAGGGTACCTATCTGGGACTGTTATGCTGTTGAGTTTTCGGTAGTCAACACATAACCGGATTCCGCCATCTTTTTTAGGTACCAGCACGACAGGAGCTGCCCACGGGGACTCGCATTCCTCGATTATTTCGCTTTGTAACAGTTTATTTAATTCAGATTTAAGCTGTTCTTTACGGGTTGGCGATAATCTGAAAGGGGTTACAGCTATTGGGCTTTCATTGCCAGTGTTGATGCGATGTACTGCATATGGCGTTGGTTCGGATAAAGCGTCGAACACGACACTTTCTGTTATCAGCAGTTTATTTAGCCTTTCCCTCTCAGTTTCGTTTAATAGCAATGCTTCTTCATCTCGAAGTTCAATATCCACGCAGTTAATTTCAACGAAAAATGAATCGGGATCATATCTTTCGTGCGGTGGACTTGGTTGAGGAAACAGAATTTCATTTGTGCTTTTCCGTTCAGGGGTTATTTCGTTATCTCTTAACGAATCAGCAAAAATTTTTTGAATTGAATGCGGAGAGTAATCATTGTTGTTTGCGCTTCGCACTGGGTTATTATTTTTTTTTATTTTTGGTTCTGGACCCAGATGTTCTTTCGGGGCAGCTGACGTGGAGCCTTGATTGATTGGATCGAACCAGGTCAGGAAAGCAGATGTATTTGGTGGTTGGATTTTTGCCCCACTTGTCTGAGGGAAGGTATTTTCGCTTTGTGGTTGCTTTTTATTTCCTTTTCTTACTGGCGTTTTTGCAATTGGTGATAAATATTTATAATTATAGCTGTTGATGAAAGCTAACGTTTCTTGATCAAGGCCCTGCATAGGTGCTCTTTGAAATAATTTTGTGTGCGACGTATCATAGAACTCAAACGCTTTCTGTGGATCATCCGCAAAATACCAAATTCGTTGTCCTAAATTAAGTATTACCCCGTTCTCTTCAAGGAAATCTATTCCAATCAGAGTGCGATTGTCAGTGGCTCGTGGTAATGCTATAAAAGTAATAGGTCGTAATCGATTACCAAATATTATGCTTGTGTTGGCGATGCATATTTCCTGTTCCTCTGATTGACCATCGGCAAGTGTAACGTTTGCATCGATCTTACGGAAATGCGTTCCATTACGCAATAGATGGAGAAATAAGCTTCTGCCGGCAACACTTGTTCTAGCTGCGGTGTCTATATAAGCTGTTCCCATCTCACCATGAGAGAAAATTGTTATTGTAGGTAAATCGGTACCGAGCGTGGTCCTCATGCAGTTGAAAGAAACAGTTGAAGGACCTTTAGGCAAATCCTTGCATGTAGGACAATTTGATCGGATGACGCCAGGCGTTTTACATTTGTAGCAGTGTATTTTGGGGTCTGCTACGTATGGCTTTAATTTTCTTTCCTCCTCATCCTTCGCCTTCTTTCGGCAATCTGCGATTAAGTGACCTATATGACCGCAGTAGTTGCAGCGCTTTTTGGTTTGCGTGTCGATTTTTATTTCTTTTTGGGTATTCTTTTCGGCCAATAATAGTTCTACTGCTCTTGCTTTTGTAAGCAATTGCTCGAAGGTGGTGAAACTCTCTCTTGGTACTCCATCACGAATTTGAATGTGAAGGAGACCGTAGATAAGGTCGATCATGACTGATTCGCTCGGTAGGGGGCTAGGCAATTTTGATAGGAGCGCTCTTTTTGCACATATGAAGTCGTCGGTGGATTCTTTTTGTTTTTGTTTCCGTTCAAACACCTCCATATAAATACGATAAGCTGGTTTTGAAGGTGCATATGTGTTACGTAAAAGGACTAGAATCTCGTTCCATGTTCTTATACCATCCTTAATGCCTTCCCACCAACTTACTGCACTATCTTCCAGCAGCAGTGGAAAGCTTCTAATGGCATCATTCTCGCTTACGCGCTCGATTTCTTTGAAGACAGTTATGGTGGATATAAAACGCTCCACCACTACTGGATCTCTTTCGCCGTTAAATCGTGCAGTGCATTGACTAAAACTAGCATTGCTTGTCGCTTGATTTTGCATTGCAGCGATAAACTCCCGCAACTGGGCTTCGGAGAAAACAGCCATAGCGCCGTTTGTGGTGCGAAGTAAATTGTTGGCGGCGATGCGCGAGCTTCTACGAATTTCGTTGTCTTCCGTTGTAGCAGTGTTGTTAATACGTATGGGTTGTTGTTGTTCTTCTGGCCTCTAGTTGGGCGTCAGTGTAACGGACCTCCAATAGTCCGTAGTGAATTGGCCGTGGGTGACGTCGAACAAACAACTTTTAATTTGTGTTTTCGTTTTTCTTTATTTATAAAAAGAATAATTGTTTTGCGTGAGCCGATTCAAAAACAAATTGCTCCAATGCCTTAGCTTATGCGGTCGTGGACTACAGTAAGCGCCGACAAGAAGTGTGTTTTCGCGCTGGAGTGTGGCAACTTTTGTTGGGTGACTGTAGTGTACTGTCGACCTAGTAAGGTGCCAAACGCCAGAATATTCAACCCGTGCAGTCTCGGCTGCCGGTATTTATACAAAACCCATGGAAGCTTTTAATAGTTGGTAAGCTTTGAAAGCTTCGAATCGGTTCACGCGGTTTGGTTCTTTACAGTGACTTACAAAATGTTTATGTTCAGTTTTTTTAATTCAAGTTATTTAACTTATATAATTCAAATTGTAAATGAGTTTATGTAATTCAAGTAGTTAATAAAATATTAAAGTGCATGGAGAAATTAATGTATCAAGTAATTATGTAAATATAAGTAAATGAGTTTATGTAATTCAAAAAGTTAATATAATAATAAAGTGCATGGAGAAGTTAATGTATTAAGTAATTATGTTATGGATACAAACAAACGAAATATTTACTTTACAATTTTGCAATTTAATGTGGTTGTTATAAGAATTTATTAAAATTAGTTTCAAGTCGATTTGAAGAAAAAAAATTTTTATTTTTTTTTGCGTTTTTCACCCACTTTCTGACAGTTTTTATGAAATCTGTTAATTTATTCGGTAATCGCATTAACGTAAGAATTTATTAAAATTAGTTTCAAGTCGATTTGAAGAAAAAAAATTTTTAATTTTTTTTGCGTTTTTCACCCATTTTCTGACAGTTTTTATGAAATCTGTTAATTTATTCGGTAATCGCATTAATGTAAGAATTTATTAAAATTAGTTTCAAGTCGATTTGAAGAAAAAAAATTTTTAATTTTTTTTTGCGTTTTTCACCCACTTTCTGACAGTTTTTATGAAATCTGTTAATTTATTCGGTAATCGCATTAACGTAAGAATTTATTAAAATTAGTTTCAAGTCGATTTGAAGAAAAAAAATTTTTAATTTTTTTTTGCGTTTTTCACCCACTTTCTGACAGTTTTTATGAAATCTGATAATTTATTCGGTAATCGCATTAACGTAAGAATTTATTAAAATTAATTTCAAGTCGATTTGAAGAAAAAAAATTTTTAATTTTTTTTTGCGTTTTTCACCCACTTTCTGACAGTTTTTATGAAATCTGTTAATTTATTCGGTAATCGCATTAACGTAAGAATTTATTAAAATTAGTTTCAAGTCGATTTGAAGAAAAAAAAATTTTAATTTTTTTTTGCGTTTTTCACCCACTTTCTGACAGTTTTTATGAAATCTGTTAATTTATTCGGTAATCGCATTAATGTAAGAATTTATTAAAATTAGTTTCAAGTCGATTTGAAGAAAAAAAATTTTTAATTTTTTTTTGCGTTTTTCACCCACTTTCTGACAGTTTTTATGAAATCTGTTAATTTATTCGGTAATCGCATTAACGTAAGAATTTATTAAAATTAGTTTCAAGTCGATTTGAAGAAAAAAAATTTTTAATTTTTTTTTGCGTTTTTCACCCACTTTCTGACAGTTTTTATGAAATCTGTTAATTTATTCGGTAATCGCATTAATGTAAGAATTTATTAAAATTAGTTTCAAGTCGATTTGAAGAAAAAAAAATTTTAATTTTTTTTTGCGTTTTTCACCCACTTTCTGACAGTTTTTATGAAATCTGTTAATTTATTCGGTAATCGCATTAACGTAAGAATTTATTAAAATTAGTTTCAAGTCGATTTGAAGAAAAAAAATTTTTAATTTTTTTTTGCGTTTTTCACCCACTTTCTGACAGTTTTTATGAAATCTGATAATTTATTCGGTAATCGCATTAACGTAAGAATTTATTAAAATTAATTTCAAGTCGATTTGAAGAAAAAAAATTTTTAATTTTTTTTTTGCGTTTTTCACCCACTTTCTGACAGTTCTTATGAAATCTGTTAATTTATTCGGTAATCGCATTAATGTAAGAATTTATTAAAATTAGTTTCAAGTCGATTTGAAGAAAAAAAAATTTTAATTTTTTTTTGCGTTTTTCACCCACTTTCTGACAGTTTTTATGAAATCTGTTAATTTATTCGGTAATCGCATTAACGTAAGAATTTATTAAAATTAGTTTCAAGTCGATTTGAAGAAAAAAAATTTTTAATTTTTTTTTTGCGTTTTTCACCCACTTTCTGACAGTTTTTATGAAATCTGATAATTTATTCGGTAATCGCATTAACGTAAGAATTTATTAAAATTAATTTCAAGTCGATTTGAAGAAAAAAAATTTTTAATTTTTTTTTTGCGTTTTTCACCCACTTTCTGACAGTTCTTATGAAATCTGTTATTTTATTCGGTAATCGCATTAACGTAAGAATTTATTAAAATTAGTTTCAAGTCGATTTGAAGAAAAAAAAATTTTAATTTTTTTTTGCGTTTTTCACCCACTTTCTGACAGTTTTTATGAAATCTGTTAATTTATTCGGTAATCGCATTAATGTAAGAATTTATTAAAATTAGTTTCAAGTCGATTTGAAGAAAAAAAATTTTTAATTTTTTTTTGCGTTTTTCACCCACTTTCTGACAGTTTTTATGAAATCTGTTAATTTATTCGGTAATCGCATTAACGTAAGAATTTATTAAAATTAGTTTCAAGTCGATTTGAAGAAAAAAAATTTTTAATTTTTTTTTGCGTTTTTCACCCACTTTCTGACAGTTTTTATGAAATCTGTTAATTTATTCGGTAATCGCATTAATGTAAGAATTTATTAAAATTAGTTTCAATTTTTAATTTTTTTTTGCGTTTTTCACCCACTTTCTGACAGTTTTTATGAAATCTGATAATTTATTCGGTAATCGCATTAACGTAAGAATTTATTAAAATTAATTTCAAGTCGATTTGAAGAAAAAAAATTTTTAATTTTTTTTTTGCGTTTTTCACCCACTTTCTGACAGTTTTTATGAAATCTGTTAATTTATTCGGTAATCGCATTAATGTAAGAATTTATTAAAATTAGTTTCAAGTCGATTTGAAGAAAAAAAATTTTTATTTTTTTTTGCGTTTTTCACCCACTTTCTGACAGTTTTTATGAAATCTGTTAATTTATTCGGTAATCGCATTAACGTAAGAATTTATTAAAATTAGTTTCAAGTCGATTTGAAGAAAAAAAATTTTTATTTTTTTTTGCGTTTTTCACCCACTTTCTGACAGTTTTTATGAAATCTGTTAATTTATTCGGTAATCGCATTAACGTAAGAATTTATTAAAATTAGTTTCAAGTCGATTTGAAGAAAAAAAATTTTTAATTTTTTTTTGCGTTTTTCACCCACTTTCTGACAGTTTTTATGAAATCTGTTAATTTATTCGGTAATCGCATTAATGTAAGAATTTATTAAAATTAGTTTCAAGTCGATTTGAAGAAAAAAAATTTTTATTTTTTTTTGCGTTTTTCACCCACTTTCTGACAGTTTTTATGAAATCTGTTAATTTATTCGGTAATCGCATTAACGTAAGAATTTATTAAAATTAGTTTCAAGTCGATTTGAAGAAAAAAAATTTTTATTTTTTTTTGCGTTTTTCACCCACTTTCTGACAGTTTTTATGAAATCTGTTAATTTATTCGGTAATCGCATTAACGTAAGAATTTATTAAAATTAGTTTCAAGTCGATTTGAAGAAAAAAAATTTTTAATTTTTTTTGCGTTTTTCACCCATTTTCTGACAGTTTTTATGAAATCTGTTAATTTATTCGGTAATCGCATTAATGTAAGAATTTATTAAAATTAGTTTCAAGTCGATTTGAAGAAAAAAAATTTTTAATTTTTTTTTGCGTTTTTCACCCACTTTCTGACAGTTTTTATGAAATCTGTTAATTTATTCGGTAATCGCATTAACGTAAGAATTTATTAAAATTAGTTTCAAGTCGATTTGAAGAAAAAAAATTTTTAATTTTTTTTTGCGTTTTTCACCCACTTTCTGACAGTTTTTATGAAATCTGATAATTTATTCGGTAATCGCATTAACGTAAGAATTTATTAAAATTAATTTCAAGTCGATTTGAAGAAAAAAAATTTTTAATTTTTTTTTGCGTTTTTCACCCACTTTCTGACAGTTTTTATGAAATCTGTTAATTTATTCGGTAATCGCATTAACGTAAGAATTTATTAAAATTAGTTTCAAGTCGATTTGAAGAAAAAAGAATTTTAATTTTTTTTTGCGTTTTTCACCCACTTTCTGACAGTTTTTATGAAATCTGTTAATTTATTCGGTAATCGCATTAATGTAAGAATTTATTAAAATTAGTTTCAAGTCGATTTGAAGAAAAAAAATTTTTAATTTTTTTTTGCGTTTTTCACCCACTTTCTGACAGTTTTTATGAAATCTGTTAATTTATTCGGTAATCGCATTAACGTAAGAATTTATTAAAATTAGTTTCAAGTCGATTTGAAGAAAAAAAATTTTTAATTTTTTTTTGCGTTTTTCACCCACTTTCTGACAGTTTTTATGAAATCTGTTAATTTATTCGGTAATCGCATTAATGTAAGAATTTATTAAAATTAGTTTCAAGTCGATTTGAAGAAAAAAAAATTTTAATTTTTTTTTGCGTTTTTCACCCACTTTCTGACAGTTTTTATGAAATCTGTTAATTTATTCGGTAATCGCATTAACGTAAGAATTTATTAAAATTAGTTTCAAGTCGATTTGAAGAAAAAAAATTTTTAATTTTTTTTTGCGTTTTTCACCCACTTTCTGACAGTTTTTATGAAATCTGATAATTTATTCGGTAATCGCATTAACGTAAGAATTTATTAAAATTAATTTCAAGTCGATTTGAAGAAAAAAAATTTTTAATTTTTTTTTTGCGTTTTTCACCCACTTTCTGACAGTTCTTATGAAATCTGTTAATTTATTCGGTAATCGCATTAATGTAAGAATTTATTAAAATTAGTTTCAAGTCGATTTGAAGAAAAAAAAATTTTAATTTTTTTTTGCGTTTTTCACCCACTTTCTGACAGTTTTTATGAAATCTGTTAATTTATTCGGTAATCGCATTAACGTAAGAATTTATTAAAATTAGTTTCAAGTCGATTTGAAGAAAAAAAATTTTTAATTTTTTTTTTGCGTTTTTCACCCACTTTCTGACAGTTTTTATGAAATCTGATAATTTATTCGGTAATCGCATTAACGTAAGAATTTATTAAAATTAATTTCAAGTCGATTTGAAGAAAAAAAATTTTTAATTTTTTTTTTGCGTTTTTCACCCACTTTCTGACAGTTCTTATGAAATCTGTTATTTTATTCGGTAATCGCATTAACGTAAGAATTTATTAAAATTAGTTTCAAGTCGATTTGAAGAAAAAAAAATTTTAATTTTTTTTTGCGTTTTTCACCCACTTTCTGACAGTTTTTATGAAATCTGTTAATTTATTCGGTAATCGCATTAATGTAAGAATTTATTAAAATTAGTTTCAAGTCGATTTGAAGAAAAAAAATTTTTAATTTTTTTTTGCGTTTTTCACCCACTTTCTGACAGTTTTTATGAAATCTGTTAATTTATTCGGTAATCGCATTAACGTAAGAATTTATTAAAATTAGTTTCAAGTCGATTTGAAGAAAAAAAATTTTTAATTTTTTTTTGCGTTTTTCACCCACTTTCTGACAGTTTTTATGAAATCTGTTAATTTATTCGGTAATCGCATTAATGTAAGAATTTATTAAAATTAGTTTCAAGTCGATTTGAAGAAACAAAAATTTTAATTTTTTTTTGCGTTTTTCACCCACTTTCTGACAGTTTTTATGAAATCTGTTAATTTATTCGGTAATCGCATTAACGTAAGAATTTATTAAAATTAGTTTCAAGTCGATTTGAAGAAAAAAAAATTTTAATTTTTTTTTGCGTTTTTCACCCACTTTCTGACAGTTTTTATGAAATCTGATAATTTATTCGGTAATCGCATTAACGTAAGAATTTATTAAAATTAATTTCAAGTCGATTTGAAGAAAAAAAATTTTTAATTTTTTTTTTGCGTTTTTCACCCACTTTCTGACAGTTCTTATGAAATCTGTTAATTTATTCGGTAATCGCATTAACGTAAGAATTTATTAAAATTAGTTTCAAGTCGATTTGAAGAAAAAAAAATTTTAATTTTTTTTTGCGTTTTTCACCCACTTTCTGACAGTTTTTATGAAATCTGTTAATTTATTCGGTAATCGCATTAATGTAAGAATTTATTAAAATTAGTTTCAAGTCGATTTGAAGAAAAAAAATTTTTAATTTTTTTTTGCGTTTTTCACCCACTTTCTGACAGTTTTTATGAAATCTGTTAATTTATTCGGTAATCGCATTAACGTAAGAATTTATTAAAATTAGTTTCAAGTCGATTTGAAGAAAAAAAATTTTTAATTTTTTTTTGCGTTTTTCACCCACTTTCTGACAGTTTTTATGAAATCTGTTAATTTATTCGGTAATCGCATTAACGTAAGAATTAATTAAAATTGGTTTCAAGTCGATTTGAAGAAAAAAAATTTTTAATTTGTAAACATAAACATAATTGTAAAAATCATTTGTAATGGGCTGAACACACTCGAGTTATGTACTCGAGTGGCGCCATCTAATTGTTCAAACTAGTATGTCTTTTCTTGTGGCTGAACGAAAAACGAAGTAGCCGTAGCCAACTTCATGTTTATCAATTCGAATTTGGAAACAACCGACGCCACAGAGTGTCCATTAAAAAGGAATAAATTAAAATACAATATAAAGCGTAAATATATTTATTTTAAAACATCAGATGTGGGGTTACAACGAGATGTCACGAGCCGTCACAAAACAACATCTCCAAGAAGCGCTACGGGAAGCTGGGATTGATTTTCCCACCACAGCCACTACAGCGCAATTGAGAAGATTGCACGAAGAAAATTTCAACGTGCCACAAGAAAACACAGACGATGAAGAAGGAACTGCCGATAATGCCGCTGCTGTAAGTGCAGAAAATGCCGCTGAAGTAAGTACAAAAAATGCCGCTGCTGTAAGTGCAGAAAATGCCGCTGCTGGAAGTTCCGAAAATTACGCCGTAGTATTCCACGAAGAAAATGCTGCTGTGAAGCTACATGGTGAAAACTCTGCAGTAGTATCGAATGCCGAAAATGCTGCTACAACTTCCGACGATGATTTACTGGAGAAGGAACTCAATAAGTTGAGGAAGCGACGAGAAATACTAGAGCTCCGAAAGCAGATCGAAGAACTAGAGGGAAACAGTGCTGCATATAATGAACGACGACCAGACTTTGGTGAAATTGAGCATGCCATCACAAAATTTAGTGGTGATGACACGGCTCACTCTGTACGACATTTTTTCCGAGATTTTGAAGACGTTATGAGCACAATAAATGCGGATGGCCGCTACAAACTGCTGAGTCTACGACGCTCGCTCATTGGTACAGCACGTATTTTTCTTACCACGACTGCTGCACTCAATTATGATGAGCTAAAACGTGCGCTCATTGAAGAATTTGGCGCTGCCGTTACCAGACAGGATGTCTACAAAATGCTGAGCAGACGACGATGGAAGAAAGAGGACGAATCACTACACTGCTATGTCCTTAATATGCAGGCCATAGCAAATCGTTCAGATGTGACTGAAACTGAACTCATTGACTTTATCATCGATGGAATTGCCGATGATGTTGCAAACGTTAGCTTGCTAATTGGTGCTCGCACAGTAGACGAGTTGAAGAAACTCATCATACGCCATCAACAAAAGTATTTATTCCAAAATGCCGATAAACGTGAAGCAAGAGTTGCCCAGACGAAATCTGCCGCTCAGACGAAACTCTTCCCTCAGACGAAACTAGCCGTCACGAAACCAGCTGCCGACAAAAACGCAGTAATCTGCTTTAATTGTTCCCAGTCGGGACATATAAAACCAAATTGCCCTTTTCCAATACGCCCAAACGGGTCTTGTTTCCGCTGCTGGAAAATGGGGCATGACCATCGTTCCTGCCCAAATGCCAGGAAAATACTAGTGAAGATTGCCGCTGCCGAAAGACGAGATCCTCATCGAGTTGCTGCCATCGAGGATGACGATTCCGACGAAGAGATAAGTGCCGTAATAGGTGCTCTTAACTTGGTGAGTGTTGCGTTTGATATTTCATTGTTCGGAAATGCGAGATTTAACCGGTTTCATTCTCTTTTTGATACCGGCAGCCCTAGTAGCTTTATAAAGCAGTCTTACGTGCCGAACGGATTATTACGGGGTCAGAAGGCAGTCCAATCAATTTTTCGAGGCATCGGTGGACAACATTTAAAAATATTAAAAGAAACCGAATGTACTATTAAATTTATGAATCAGACGAAGAAAATTAAAATTTTTGTATTGCCGGACGAAGCTATGTTGATGCCGTTAATCTTGGGACGAAACTTTTTACGTGCCTTTAATATTCATTTAACTAAAATTAAATTAAAGTATTCTAAAGAGAAACTAATATCAATAAACAAAGAAAAAAATCAATCTCGTACTTCCGAAGTTAATGATTATTTACCGATTCTTAGTAGGTACAGTCTTCAGCGAGAAAATATTTTGCCTGACGTTAAGTGTAAAGCCGATACGACCGAAAAGCATTTATCAGTTAAGCCAGTTGAATTAACACGCGAATGTGAAATTAATAATATTGATACGCCAGATATATTTAATATCCAAATTGCCTCTGACGATGACGAATTAAATATAAATTGCAAATTAAGCAAATCTCGCCGTGTAGAATTGAACAAATTGATTGCAGATTCTTATTTACATCCGAAAGGGATAAAAATAGAACCTCTTGATTACGAAATGAAGATTAGTTTGACTTCCGACATTCCGTTTCATTGTGCTCCTAGACGACTTTCTCAGTTTGAACGAACAAAGGTTCAAAGTATTGTAGACGAATTACATAGGGATGGAATTATTAGGCCGAGTGACTCACCATATGCTTCAGCTGTGGTGTTAGTCAAGAAAAAGAACGGACAGACGCGTATGTGTGTTGATTATCGAGGTCTTAACAAAATAACCATCAGAGACAATCATCCACTTCCGCTTATTGAAGACTGTATAGAATACCTTGAAGGGAAACGGTTTTTCACTCTTTTAGATCTTAAAAGTGGGTTTCACCAGGTTCGTATTTCTGAAGAATCTGTTCCTTTAACTGCATTTGTAACACCTAATGGGTCGTGGGAATATTTAAGAATGCCGTTTGGTCTTAAAAATGCCCCAGCTGTATTTCAGAGATTTATCAATAAAATATTTCGTGATCTTATTGACGCGGGTAAAATAGTAATATATATGGACGATATATTGATTGCTACTGCCGAGTTGAATGATCATTTTGCCGTTTTGCAAAAAGTTTTGCAATGCCTTACTAAAAGGAATTTGAAACTGAACCTTTCAAAATGCAAGTTTTGCCATGAAGAAATAGAGTTTTTAGGATATGCCGTGTCTCCTATGGGAATATCTTTAAGTGAGACCCATATGATTGCTATAAAAAGGTATCCTGTACCTACCAATCAGAAACAGTTGCATTCATGCATAGGATTATTTTCCTATTTCCGAAGATTTGTGCCGTCATTCTCTCGTATTGCGAAGCCGTTACAAAACCTATTAAAGAAAGATAGAGATTTTGACTTTGACGACCAATGCCTTGACGCATTTAACAAACTTAAGACGAGATTAACTGAAGCTCCCATTCTTGCTATTTATAATCCTACGAAAGAGACGGAACTTCATTGCGATGCCAGCTCGATTGGCTTTGGGTCGGTATTATTACAACGCCAGAGTGATGGAAAATTCCATCCAGTCGCTTTCTTTTCAAAAACCACCTCTGCCGCTGAAGCTCAGTATCATAGTTTTGAGCTAGAAACACTAGCTATTATCTACGCATTGAGACGATTTAGGGTATACTTGGACGGGATACCCTTTAAAATAATAACAGACTGTAATTCACTGACGATGACTTTAGGGAAGAAACAGGTTAATCCGCGGATAGCCAGATGGGCGTTAGAACTTGAGAACTACAATTATACGATCCACCACAGGGGAGGTACGTCTATGGGACACGTGGATGCGTTAAGTAGATGCCAAATTGCTTCTACATGGGAGACTGACGATACTGACTTTCAAATTCAGGTTGCCCAGGGACGGGATAGTATTATTAAAAGTCTACGAGACCGGTTAGAACTTGAAGAAGTAGAGGACTTTGAATTGACGGACGGACTTGTTTTTAGGAAAATAGGAAATGGAAGAAAATTGTTATATGTACCTAATGAAATGGAGGAGAATGTCATTCGGCTGATGCATGAGAAAATAGGACATCAGTCAGTTGACAAATGCTATGGAAAAATAACTCGGCACTATTGGTTCCCGAGTTTACGGCGAAAAGTGGAACAATTTATTCAGAATTGTCTTAAGTGCATTATGTATGCCACTCCAGTACGTGCTAAAGAACGTAACATGTATAATATTCGAAAGGTACCACTGCCGTTTGATACAATACATATCGATCATTTTGGCCCTTTGCCGGCTTTGAGTTCTAAGAGAAAACACATTTTAGTTGTAGTTGATGCCTTCACCAAGTTTGTCAAATTATATCCGACGAACTCGACAAGCACAAAAGAAGTTACTGCCGCCCTTGATAAGTATTTTACTTATTATAGCCGACCAAGACGAATTATATCTGATAGGGGAACTTGCTTTACGTCATTCGAATTTGAGGACTTTTTGTTGAGACGAAACATTGGGCATGTTAAGGTTGCCGTGGCCTCACCCCAAGCAAATGGGCAGGTCGAGAGAACTAATAGGGTCATTAAGGCCATGCTAGGAAAACTAAGCGAGCCATTAAATCACGCTGATTGGTCGAGTAAATTGCTCCAGGTAGAATATGCAATCAATAATTCAATTCATAACACCACTAAAAACTCTCCGAGTATGCTCCTCTTTGGGGTGGAGCAACGCGGACAGATAGTAGACGAATTAACAGAGTATTTGGACGAAAAAATGAATTCTGATTCGAACCGTGATTTACAAAAAATAAGAACAGACGCGGCAGAGGCAATTCGAAAGTCCCAGGAGTATAATTTAAATTACTTCCTCCGACATAGTACTGTAGCGAAGAATTATGAAATTGGTGATTTTGTTGTCATACGTAATGTAGATACTGTAGTAGGGACCAATAAGAAATTTGTTCCGAAATATAAAGGACCTTATGTGGTTCACAAAATTTTAGGAAATGACAGATACGTCATACGCGATATCGAAAACTGTCAGCTGGCTCAGTTGCCATATGATGGAGTCGTTGAGGCTAATAGAATGCGTAAATGGCTATTAGCATGTAACGAGGAGACTGTAAATACTGACGAGTCGGAAGACGCTCTCACCGAAGATGGAGACGCCAATGTAGAAACTTTAATTTAAGAATATTGATCGAGGTCGATCATATGTCAGATCGGCCGAGTTGTAAACATAAACATAATTGTAAAAATCATTTGTAATGGGCTGAACACACTCGAGTTATGTACTCGAGTGGCGCCATCTAATTGTTCAAACTAGTATGTCTTTTCTTGTGGCTGAACGAAAAACGAAGTAGCCGTAGCCAACTTCATGTTTATCAATTCGAATTTGGAAACAACCGACGCCACAGAGTGTCCATTAAAAAGGAATAAATTAAAATACAATATAAAGCGTAAATATATTTATTTTAAAAATTTTTTTTTGCGTTTTTCACCCACTTTCTGACAGTTTTTATGAAATCTGTTAATTTATTCGGTAATCGCATTAATGTAAGAATTTATTAAAATTAGTTTTAAGTCGATTTGAAGAAAAAAAATTTTAATTTTTTTTTGCGTTTTTCACCCACTTTCTGACAGTTTTTATGAAATCTGATAATTTATTCGGTAATCGCATTAACGTAAGAATTTATTAAAATTAATTTCAAGTCGATTTGAAGAAAAAAAATTTTTAATTTTTTTTTTGCGTTTTTCACCCACTTTCTGACAGTTTTTATGAAATCTGTTAATTTATTCGGTAATCGCATTAACGTAAGAATTTATTAAAATTAGTTTCAAGTCGATTTGAAGAAAAAAAATTTTTAATTTTTTTTTTTGCGTTTTTCACCCACTTTCTGACAGTTTTTATGAAATCTGTTAATTTATTCGGTAATCGCATTAATGTAAGAATTTATTAAAATTAGTTTCAAGTCGATTTGAAGAAAAAAAATTTTTAATTTTTTTTTCCGTTTTTCACCCACTTTCTGACAGTTTTT
The DNA here is from genome assembly GCA_946477585.1 of Cheilosia urbana. Lineage (NCBI taxonomy): Eukaryota > Metazoa > Arthropoda > Insecta > Diptera > Syrphidae > Cheilosia > Cheilosia urbana. The sequence continues at coordinate 131,148,604 of OX297854.1, forward strand.
ATGAAATCTGTTAATTTATTCGGTAATCGCATTAACGTAAGAATTTATTAAAATTAGTTTCAAGTCGATTTGAAGAAAAAAAATTTTTAATTTTTTTTTGCGTTTTTCACCCACTTTCTGACAGTTTTTATGAAATCTGTTAATTTATTCGGTAATCGCATTAACGTAAGAATTTATTAAAATTAGTTTCAAGTCGATTTGAAGAAAAAAAATTTTTAATTTTTTTTTGCGTTTTTCACCCACTTTCTGACAGTTTTTATGAAATCTGTTAATTTATTCGGTAATCGCATTAACGTAAGAATTTATTAAAATTAGTTTCAAGTCGATTTGAAGAAAAAAAAATTTTAATTTTTTTTTGCGTTTTTCACCCACTTTCTGACAGTTTTTATGAAATCTGATAATTTATTCGGTAATCGCATTAACGTAAGAATTTATTAAAATTAATTTCAAGTCGATTTGAAGAAAAAAAAAATTTAATTTTTTTTTGCGTTTTTCACCCACTTTCTGACAGTTTTTATGAAATCTGTTAATTTATTCGGTAATCGCATTAACGTAAGAATTTATTAAAATTAGTTTCAAGTCGATTTGAAGAAAAAAAAATTTTAATTTTTTTTTGCGTTTTTCACCCACTTTCTGACAGTTTTTATGAAATCTGTTAATTTATTCGGTAATCGCATTAATGTAAGAATTTATTAAAATTAGTTTCAAGTCGATTTGAAGAAAAAAAATTTTTAATTTTTTTTTGCGTTTTTCACCCACTTTCTGACAGTTTTTATGAAATCTGTTAATTTATTCGGTAATCGCATTAACGTAAGAATTTATTAAAATTAGTTTCAAGTCGATTTGAAGAAAAAAAAATTTTTATTTTTTTTTGCGTTTTTCACCCACTTTCTGACAGTTTTTATGAAATCTGTTAATTTATTCGGTAATCGCATTAATGTAAGAATTTATTAAAATTAGTTTCAAGTCGATTTGAAGAAAAAAAATTTTTAATTTTTTTTTGCGTTTTTCACCCACTTTCTGACAGTTTTTATGAAATCTGTTAATTTATTCGGTAATCGCATTAACGTAAGAATTTATTAAAATTAGTTTCAAGTCGATTTGAAGAAAAAAAATTTTTAATTTTTTTTTGCGTTTTTCACCCACTTTCTGACAGTTTTTATGAAATCTGTTAATTTATTCGGTAATCGCATTAACGTAAGAATTTATTAAAATTAGTTTCAAGTCGATTTGAAGAAAAAAAATTTTTAATTTTTTTTTGCGTTTTTCACCCACTTTCTGACAGTTTTTATGAAATCTGATAATTTATTCGGTAATCGCATTAACGTAAGAATTTATTAAAATTAATTTCAAGTCGATTTGAAGAAAAAAAATTTTTAATTTTTTTTTGCGTTTTTCACCCACTTTCTGACAGTTTTTATGAAATCTGTTAATTTATTCGGTAATCGCATTAACGTAAGAATTTATTAAAATTAGTTTCAAGTCGATTTGAAGAAAAAAAAATTTTAATTTTTTTTTGCGTTTTTCACCCACTTTCTGACAGTTTTTATGAAATCTGTTAATTTATTCGGTAATCGCATTAATGTAAGAATTTATTAAAATTAGTTTCAAGTCGATTTGAAGAAAAAAAATTTTTAATTTTTTTTTGCGTTTTTCACCCACTTTCTGACAGTTTTTATGAAATCTGTTAATTTATTCGGTAATCGCATTAACGTAAGAATTTATTAAAATTAGTTTCAAGTCGATTTGAAGAAAAAAAATTTTTAATTTTTTTTTGCGTTTTTCACCCACTTTCTGACAGTTTTTATGAAATCTGTTAATTTATTCGGTAATCGCATTAACGTAAGAATTTATTAAAATTAGTTTCAAGTCGATTTGAAGAAAAAAAATTTTTAATTTTTTTTGCGTTTTTCACCCACTTTCTGACAGTTTTTATGAAATCTGTTAATTTATTCGGTAATCGCATTAATGTAAGAATTTATTAAAATTAGTTTCAAGTCGATTTGAAGAAAAAAAATTTTTAATTTTTTTTTGCGTTTTTCACCCACTTTCTGACAGTTTTTATGAAATCTGTTAATTTATTCGGTAATCGCATTAACGTAAGAATTTATTAAAATTAGTTTCAAGTCGATTTGAAGAAAAAAAATTTTTAATTTTTTTTTGCGTTTTTCACCCACTTTCTGACAGTTTTTATGAAATCTGTTAATTTATTCGGTAATCGCATTAACGTAAGAATTTATTAAAATTAATTTCAAGTCGATTTGAAGAAAAAAAATTTTTAATTTTTTTTTGCGTTTTTCACCCACTTTCTGACAGTTTTTATGAAATCTGTTAATTTATTCGGTAATCGCATTAACGTAAGAATTTATTAAAATTAGTTTCAAGTCGATTTGAAGAAAAAAAATTTTTAATTTTTTTTTGCGTTTTTCACCCACTTTCTGACAGTTTTTATGAAATCTGTTAATTTATTCGGTAATCGCATTAATGCAAGAATTTATTAAAATTAGTTTCAAGTCGATTTGAAGAAAAAAAATTTTTAATTTTTTTTTGCGTTTTTCACCCACTTTCTGACAGTTTTTATGAAATCTGTTAATTTATTCGGTAATCGCATTAACGTAAGAATTTATTAAAATTAGTTTCAAGTCGATTTGAAGAAAAAAAATTTTTAATTTTTTTTTGCGTTTTTCACCCACTTTCTGACAGTTTTTATGAAATCTGTTAATTTATTCGGTAATCGCATTAACGTAAGAATTAATTAAAATTAGTTTCAAGTCGACTTGAAGAAAAAAAAATTTTAATTTTTTTTTGCGTTTTTCACCCACTTTCTGACAGTTTTTATGAAATCTGTTAATTTATTCGGTAATCGCATTAACGTAAGAATTTATTAAAATTAGTTTCAAGTCGATTTGAAGAAAAAAAATTTTTAATTTTTTTTTGCGTTTTTCACCCACTTTCTGACAGTTTTTATGAAATCTGATAATTTATTCGGTAATCGCATTAATGTAAGAATTTATTAAAATTAATTTCAAGTCGATTTGAAGAAAAAAATTTTTAATTTTTTTTTGCGTTTTTCACCCACTTTCTGACAGTTCTTATGAAATCTGTTAATTTATTCGGTAATCGCATTAACGTAAGAATTTATTAAAATTAGTTTCAAGTCGATTTGAAGAAAAAAAAATTTTAATTTTTTTTTGCGTTTTTCACCCACTTTCTGACAGTTTTTATGAAATCTGTTAATTTATTCGGTAATCGCATTAATGTAAGAATTTATTAAAATTAGTTTCAAGTCGATTTGAAGAAAAAAAATTTTTAATTTTTTTTTGCGTTTTTCACCCACTTTCTGACAGTTTTTATGAAATCTGTTAATTTATTCGGTAATCGCATTAACGTAAGAATTTATTAAAATTAGTTTCAAGTCGATTTGAAGAAAAAAAATTTTTAATTTTTTTTTGCGTTTTTCACCCACTTTCTGACAGTTTTTATGAAATCTGTTAATTTATTCGGTAATCGCATTAACGTAAGAATTTATTAAAATTAGTTTCAAGTCGATTTGAAGAAAAAAAATTTTTAATTTTTTTTGCGTTTTTCACCCACTTTCTGACAGTTTTTATGAAATCTGTTAATTTATTCGGTAATCGCATTAATGTAAGAATTTATTAAAATTAGTTTCAAGTCGATTTGAAGAAAAAAAATTTTTAATTTTTTTTTGCGTTTTTCACCCACTTTCTGACAGTTTTTATGAAATCTGTTAATTTATTCGGTAATCGCATTAACGTAAGAATTTATTAAAATTAGTTTCAAGTCGATTTGAAGAAAAAAAATTTTTAATTTTTTTTTGCGTTTTTCACCCACTTTCTGACAGTTTTTATGAAATCTGTTAATTTATTCGGTAATCGCATTAACGTAAGAATTTATTAAAATTAATTTCAAGTCGATTTGAAGAAAAAAAATTTTTAATTTTTTTTTGCGTTTTTCACCCACTTTCTGACAGTTTTTATGAAATCTGTTAATTTATTCGGTAATCGCATTAACGTAAGAATTTATTAAAATTAGTTTCAAGTCGATTTGAAGAAAAAAAATTTTTAATTTTTTTTTGCGTTTTTCACCCACTTTCTGACAGTTTTTATGAAATCTGTTAATTTATTCGGTAATCGCATTAATGCAAGAATTTATTAAAATTAGTTTCAAGTCGATTTGAAGAAAAAAAATTTTTAATTTTTTTTTGCGTTTTTCACCCACTTTCTGACAGTTTTTATGAAATCTGTTAATTTATTCGGTAATCGCATTAACGTAAGAATTTATTAAAATTAGTTTCAAGTCGATTTGAAGAAAAAAAATTTTTAATTTTTTTTTGCGTTTTTCACCCACTTTCTGACAGTTTTTATGAAATCTGTTAATTTATTCGGTAATCGCATTAACGTAAGAATTAATTAAAATTAGTTTCAAGTCGACTTGAAGAAAAAAAAATTTTAATTTTTTTTTGCGTTTTTCACCCACTTTCTGACAGTTTTTATGAAATCTGTTAATTTATTCGGTAATCGCATTAACGTAAGAATTTATTAAAATTAGTTTCAAGTCGATTTGAAGAAAAAAAATTTTTAATTTTTTTTTGCGTTTTTCACCCACTTTCTGACAGTTTTTATGAAATCTGATAATTTATTCGGTAATCGCATTAATGTAAGAATTTATTAAAATTAATTTCAAGTCGATTTGAAGAAAAAAATTTTTAATTTTTTTTTGCGTTTTTCACCCACTTTCTGACAGTTTTTATGAAATCTGTTAATTTATTCGGTAATCGCATTAACGTAAGAATTTATTAAAATTAGTTTCAAGTCGATTTGAAGAAAAAAAAATTTTAATTTTTTTTTGCGTTTTTCACCCACTTTCTGACAGTTTTTATGAAATCTGTTAATTTATTCGGTAATCGCATTAATGTAAGAATTTATTAAAATTAGTTTCAAGTCGATTTGAAGAAAAAAAATTTTTAATTTTTTTTTGCGTTTTTCACCCACTTTCTGACAGTTTTTATGAAATCTGTTAATTTATTCGGTAATCGCATTAACGTAAGAATTTATTAAAATTAGTTTCAAGTCGATTTGAAGAAAAAAAATTTTTAATTTTTTTTTGCGTTTTTCACCCACTTTCTGACAGTTTTTATGAAATCTGTTAATTTATTCGGTAATCGCATTAATGTAAGAATTTATTAAAATTAGTTTCAAGTCGATTTGAAGAAAAAAAATTTTTAATTTTTTTGCGCGTTTTTCACCCACTTTCTGACAGTTTTTATGAAATCTGTTAATTTATTCGGGAATCGCATTAACGTAAGAATTTATTAAAATTAGTTTCAAGTCGATTTGAAGAAAAAAAATTTTTAATTTTTTTTTGCGTTTTTCACCCACTTTCTGACAGTTTTTATGAAATCTGTTAATTTATTCGGTAATCGCATTAACGTAAGAATTAATTAAAATTAGTTTCAAGTCGATTTGAAGAAAAAAAATTTTTAATTTTTTTTTGCGTTTTTCACCCACTTTCTGACAGTTTTTATGAAATCTGTTAATTTATTCGGTAATCGCATTAATGTAAGAATTTATTAAAATTAGTTTTAAGTCGATTTGAAGAAAAAAAATTTTAATTTTTTTTTGCGTTTTTCACCCACTTTCTGACAGTTTTTATGAAATCTGATAATTTATTCGGTAATCGCATTAACGTAAGAATTTATTAAAATTAATTTCAAGTCGATTTGAAGAAAAAAATTTTTTAATTTTTTTTTGCGTTTTTCACCCACTTTCTGACAGTTTTTATGAAATCTGTTAATTTATTCGGTAATCGCATTAACGTAAGAATTTATTAAAATTAGTTTCAAGTCGATTTGAAGAAAAAAAATTTTTAATTTTTTTTTGCGTTTTTCACCCACTTTCTGACAGTTTTTATGAAATCTGTTAATTTATTCGGTAATCGCATTAACGTAAGAATTTATTAAAATTAGTTTCAAGTCGATTTGAAGAAAAAAAAATTTTAATTTTTTTTGCGTTTTTCACCCACTTTCTGACAGTTTTTATGAAATCTGTTAATTTATTCGGTAATCGCATTAATGTAAGAATTTATTAAAATTAGTTTCAAGTCGATTTGAAGAAAAAAAATTTTTAATTTTTTTTTGCGTTTTTCACCCACTTTCTGACAGTTTTTATGAAATCTGTTAATTTATTCGGTAATCGCATTAACGTAAGAATTTATTAAAATTAGTTTCAAGTCGATTTGAAGAAAAAAAATTTTTAATTTTTTTTTGCGTTTTTCACCCACTTTCTGACAGTTTTTATGAAATCTGTTAATTTATTCGGTAATCGCATTAACGTAAGAATTTATTAAAATTAATTTCAAGTCGATTTGAAGAAAAAAAATTTTTAATTTTTTTTTGCGTTTTTCACCCACTTTCTGACAGTTTTTATGAAATCTGTTAATTTATTCGGTAATCGCATTAACGTAAGAATTTATTAAAATTAGTTTCAAGTCGATTTGAAGAAAAAAAATTTTTAATTTTTTTTTGCGTTTTTCACCCACTTTCTGACAGTTTTTATGAAATCTGTTAATTTATTCGGTAATCGCATTAATGCAAGAATTTATTAAAATTAGTTTCAAGTCGATTTGAAGAAAAAAAATTTTTAATTTTTTTTTGCGTTTTTCACCCACTTTCTGACAGTTTTTATGAAATCTGTTAATTTATTCGGTAATCGCATTAACGTAAGAATTTATTAAAATTAGTTTCAAGTCGATTTGAAGAAAAAAAATTTTTAATTTTTTTTTGCGTTTTTCACCCACTTTCTGACAGTTTTTATGAAATCTGTTAATTTATTCGGTAATCGCATTAACGTAAGAATTAATTAAAATTAGTTTCAAGTCGACTTGAAGAAAAAAAAATTTTAATTTTTTTTTGCGTTTTTCACCCACTTTCTGACAGTTTTTATGAAATCTGTTAATTTATTCGGTAATCGCATTAACGTAAGAATTTATTAAAATTAGTTTCAAGTCGATTTGAAGAAAAAAAATTTTTAATTTTTTTTTGCGTTTTTCACCCACTTTCTGACAGTTTTTATGAAATCTGATAATTTATTCGGTAATCGCATTAATGTAAGAATTTATTAAAATTAATTTCAAGTCGATTTGAAGAAAAAAATTTTTAATTTTTTTTTGCGTTTTTCACCCACTTTCTGACAGTTTTTATGAAATCTGTTAATTTATTCGGTAATCGCATTAACGTAAGAATTTATTAAAATTAGTTTCAAGTCGATTTGAAGAAAAAAAAATTTTAATTTTTTTTTGCGTTTTTCACCCACTTTCTGACAGTTTTTATGAAATCTGTTAATTTATTCGGTAATCGCATTAATGTAAGAATTTATTAAAATTAGTTTCAAGTCGATTTGAAGAAAAAAAATTTTTAATTTTTTTTTGCGTTTTTCACCCACTTTCTGACAGTTTTTATGAAATCTGTTAATTTATTCGGTAATCGCATTAACGTAAGAATTTATTAAAATTAGTTTCAAGTCGATTTGAAGAAAAAAAATTTTTAATTTTTTTTTGCGTTTTTCACCCACTTTCTGACAGTTTTTATGAAATCTGTTAATTTATTCGGTAATCGCATTAATGTAAGAATTTATTAAAATTAGTTTCAAGTCGATTTGAAGAAAAAAAATTTTTAATTTTTTTGCGCGTTTTTCACCCACTTTCTGACAATTTTTATGAAATCTGTTAATTTATTCGGGAATCGCATTAACGTAAGAATTTATTAAAATTAGTTTCAAGTCGATTTGAAGAAAAAAAATTTTTAATTTTTTTTTGCGTTTTTCACCCACTTTCTGACAGTTTTTATGAAATCTGTTAATTTATTCGGTAATCGCATTAACGTAAGAATTAATTAAAATTAGTTTCAAGTCGATTTGAAGAAAAAAAATTTTTAATTTTTTTTTGCGTTTTTCACCCACTTTCTGACAGTTTTTATGAAATCTGTTAATTTATTCGGTAATCGCATTAATGTAAGAATTTATTAAAATTAGTTTTAAGTCGATTTGAAGAAAAAAAATTTTAATTTTTTTTTGCGTTTTTCACCCACTTTCTGACAGTTTTTATGAAATCTGATAATTTATTCGGTAATCGCATTAACGTAAGAATTTATTAAAATTAATTTCAAGTCGATTTGAAGAAAAAAATTTTTTAAAATTTTTCACTTTCTGACAGTTTTTATGAAATCTGTTAATTTATTCGGTAATCGCATTAACGTAAGAATTTATTAAAATTAGTTTCAAGTCGATTTGAAGAAAAAAAATTTTTAATTTTTTTTTTGCGTTTTTCACCCACTTTCTGACAGTTTTTATGAAATCTGTTAATTTATTCGGTAATCGCATTAACGTAAGAATTAATTAAAATTAGTTTCAAGTCGATTTGAAGAAAAAAAATTTTTAATTTTTTTTTGCGTTTTTCACCCACTTTCTGACAGTTTTTATGAAATCTGTTAATTTATTCGGTAATCGCATTAACGTAAGAATTTATTAAAATTAGTTTCAAGTCGATTTGAAGAAAAAAAATTTTTAATTTTTTTTTTGCGTTTTTCACCCACTTTCTGACAGTTTTTATGAAATCTGTTAATTTATTCGGTAATCGCATTAACGTAAGAATTAATTAAAATTAGTTTCAAGTCGATTTGAAGAAAAAAAATTTTTAATTTTTTTTGCGTTTTTCACCCACTTTCTGACAGTTTTTATGAAATCTGTTAATTTATTCGGTAATCGCATTAATGTAAGAATTTATTAAAATTAGTTTTAAGTCGATTTGAAGAAAAAAAATTTTAATTTTTTTTTGCGTTTTTCACCCACTTTCTGACAGTTTTTATGAAATCTGATAATTTATTCGGTAATCGCATTAACGTAAGAATTTATTAAAATTAATTTCAAGTCGATTTGAAGAAAAAAAATTTAATTTTTTTTTGCGTTTTTCACCCACTTTCTGACAGTTTTTATGAAATCTGTTAATTTATTCGGTAATCGCATTAACGTAAGAATTAATTAAAATTGGTTTCAAGTCGATTTGAAGAAAAAAAATTTTTAATTTTTTTTTGCGTTTTTCACCCACTTTCTGACAGTTTTTATGAAATCTGTTAATTTATTCGGTAATCGCATTAATGTAAGAATTTATTAAAATTAGTTTTAAGTCGATTTGAAGAAAAAAAATTTTAATTTTTTTTTGCGTTTTTCACCCACTTTCTGACAGTTTTTATGAAATCTGATAATTTATTCGGTAATCGCATTAACGTAAGAATTTATTAAAATTAATTTCAAGTCGATTTGAAGAAAAAAGATTTTTAATTTTTTTTTTGCGTTTTTCACCCACTTTCTGACAGTTTTTATGAAATCTGTTAATTTATTCGGTAATCGCATTAACGTAAGAATTTATTAAAATTAGTTTCAAGTCGATTTGAAGAAAAAAAATTTTTAATTTTTTTTTTGCGTTTTTCACCCACTTTCTGACAGTTTTTATGAAATCTGTTAATTTATTCGGTAATCGCATTAATGTAAGAATTTATTAAAATTAGTTTCAAGTCGATTTGAAGAAAAAAAATTTTTAATTTTTTTTTCCGTTTTTCACCCACTTTCTGACAGTTTTTATGAAATCTGTTAATTTATTCGGTAATCGCATTAACGTAAGAATTTATTAAAATTAGTTTCAAGTCGATTTGAAGAAAAAAAATTTTTAATTTTTTTTTGCGTTTTTCACCCACTTTCTGACAGTTTTTATGAAATCTGTTAATTTATTCGGTAATCGCATTAACGTAAGAATTTATTAAAATTAGTTTCAAGTCGATTTGAAGAAAAAAAATTTTTAATTTTTTTTTGCGTTTTTCACCCACTTTCTGACAGTTTTTATGAAATCTGATAATTTATTCGGTAATCGCATTAACGTAAGAATTTATTAAAATTAATTTCAAGTCGATTTGAAGAAAAAAATTTTTTTAATTTTTTTTTGCGTTTTTCACCCACTTTCTGACAGTTTTTATGAAATCTGTTAATTAATTCGGTAATCGCATTAACGTAAGAATTTATTAAAATTAGTTTCAAGTCGATTTGAAGAAAAAAAAAATTTTAATTTTTTTTTGCGTTTTTCACCCACTTTCTGACAGTTTTTATGAAATCTGTTAATTTATTCGGTAATCGCATTAATGTAAGAATTTATTAAAATTAGTTTCAAGTCGATTTGAAGAAAAAAAATTTTTAATTTTTTTTTGCGTTTTTCACCCACTTTCTGACAGTTTTTATGAAATCTGTTAATTTATTCGGTAATCGCATTAACGTAAGAATTTATTAAAATTAGTTTCAAGTCGATTTGAAGAAAAAAAAATTTTAATTTTTTTTTGCGTTTTTCACCCACTTTCTGACAGTTTTTATGAAATCTGATAATTTATTCGGTAATCGCATTAACGTAAGAATTTATTAAAATTAATTTCAAGTCGATTTGAAGAAAAAAAAAATTTAATTTTTTTTTGCGTTTTTCACCCACTTTCTGACAGTTTTTATGAAATCTGTTAATTTATTCGGTAATCGCATTAACGTAAGAATTTATTAAAATTAGTTTCAAGTCGATTTGAAGAAAAAAAAATTTTAATTTTTTTTTGCGTTTTTCACCCACTTTCTGACAGTTTTTATGAAATCTGTTAATTTATTCGGTAATCGCATTAATGTAAGAATTTATTAAAATTAGTTTCAAGTCGATTTGAAGAAAAAAAATTTTTAATTTTTTTTTGCGTTTTTCACCCACTTTCTGACAGTTTTTATGAAATCTGTTAATTTATTCGGTAATCGCATTAACGTAAGAATTTATTAAAATTAGTTTCAAGTCGATTTGAAGAAAAAAAAATTTTTATTTTTTTTTGCGTTTTTCACCCACTTTCTGACAGTTTTTATGAAATCTGTTAATTTATTCGGTAATCGCATTAATGTAAGAATTTATTAAAATTAGTTTCAAGTCGATTTGAAGAAAAAAAATTTTTAATTTTTTTTTGCGTTTTTCACCCACTTTCTGACAGTTTTTATGAAATCTGTTAATTTATTCGGTAATCGCATTAACGTAAGAATTTATTAAAATTAGTTTCAAGTCGATTTGAAGAAAAAAAATTTTTAATTTTTTTTTGCGTTTTTCACCCACTTTCTGACAGTTTTTATGAAATCTGTTAATTTATTCGGTAATCGCATTAACGTAAGAATTTATTAAAATTAGTTTCAAGTCGATTTGAAGAAAAAAAATTTTTAATTTTTTTTTGCGTTTTTCACCCACTTTCTGACAGTTTTTATGAAATCTGATAATTTATTCGGTAATCGCATTAACGTAAGAATTTATTAAAATTAATTTCAAGTCGATTTGAAGAAAAAAAATTTTTAATTTTTTTTTGCGTTTTTCACCCACTTTCTGACAGTTTTTATGAAATCTGTTAATTTATTCGGTAATCGCATTAACGTAAGAATTTATTAAAATTAGTTTCAAGTCGATTTGAAGAAAAAAAAATTTTAATTTTTTTTTGCGTTTTTCACCCACTTTCTGACAGTTTTTATGAAATCTGTTAATTTATTCGGTAATCGCATTAATGTAAGAATTTATTAAAATTAGTTTCAAGTCGATTTGAAGAAAAAAAATTTTTAATTTTTTTTTGCGTTTTTCACCCACTTTCTGACAGTTTTTATGAAATCTGTTAATTTATTCGGTAATCGCATTAACGTAAGAATTTATTAAAATTAGTTTCAAGTCGATTTGAAGAAAAAAAATTTTTAATTTTTTTTTGCGTTTTTCACCCACTTTCTGACAGTTTTTATGAAATCTGTTAATTTATTCGGTAATCGCATTAACGTAAGAATTTATTAAAATTAGTTTCAAGTCGATTTGAAGAAAAAAAATTTTTAATTTTTTTTGCGTTTTTCACCCACTTTCTGACAGTTTTTATGAAATCTGTTAATTTATTCGGTAATCGCATTAATGTAAGAATTTATTAAAATTAGTTTCAAGTCGATTTGAAGAAAAAAAATTTTTAATTTTTTTTTGCGTTTTTCACCCACTTTCTGACAGTTTTTATGAAATCTGTTAATTTATTCGGTAATCGCATTAACGTAAGAATTTATTAAAATTAGTTTCAAGTCGATTTGAAGAAAAAAAATTTTTAATTTTTTTTTGCGTTTTTCACCCACTTTCTGACAGTTTTTATGAAATCTGTTAATTTATTCGGTAATCGCATTAACGTAAGAATTTATTAAAATTAATTTCAAGTCGATTTGAAGAAAAAAAATTTTTAATTTTTTTTTGCGTTTTTCACCCACTTTCTGACAGTTTTTATGAAATCTGTTAATTTATTCGGTAATCGCATTAACGTAAGAATTTATTAAAATTAGTTTCAAGTCGATTTGAAGAAAAAAAATTTTTAATTTTTTTTTGCGTTTTTCACCCACTTTCTGACAGTTTTTATGAAATCTGTTAATTTATTCGGTAATCGCATTAATGCAAGAATTTATTAAAATTAGTTTCAAGTCGATTTGAAGAAAAAAAATTTTTAATTTTTTTTTGCGTTTTTCACCCACTTTCTGACAGTTTTTATGAAATCTGTTAATTTATTCGGTAATCGCATTAACGTAAGAATTTATTAAAATTAGTTTCAAGTCGATTTGAAGAAAAAAAATTTTTAATTTTTTTTTGCGTTTTTCACCCACTTTCTGACAGTTTTTATGAAATCTGTTAATTTATTCGGTAATCGCATTAACGTAAGAATTAATTAAAATTAGTTTCAAGTCGACTTGAAGAAAAAAAAATTTTAATTTTTTTTTGCGTTTTTCACCCACTTTCTGACAGTTTTTATGAAATCTGTTAATTTATTCGGTAATCGCATTAACGTAAGAATTTATTAAAATTAGTTTCAAGTCGATTTGAAGAAAAAAAATTTTTAATTTTTTTTTGCGTTTTTCACCCACTTTCTGACAGTTTTTATGAAATCTGATAATTTATTCGGTAATCGCATTAATGTAAGAATTTATTAAAATTAATTTCAAGTCGATTTGAAGAAAAAAATTTTTAATTTTTTTTTGCGTTTTTCACCCACTTTCTGACAGTTTTTATGAAATCTGTTAATTTATTCGGTAATCGCATTAACGTAAGAATTTATTAAAATTAGTTTCAAGTCGATTTGAAGAAAAAAAAATTTTAATTTTTTTTTGCGTTTTTCACCCACTTTCTGACAGTTTTTATGAAATCTGTTAATTTATTCGGTAATCGCATTAATGTAAGAATTTATTAAAATTAGTTTCAAGTCGATTTGAAGAAAAAAAATTTTAAATTTTTTTTTGCGTTTTTCACCCACTTTCTGACAGTTTTTATGAAATCTGTTAATTTATTCGGTAATCGCATTAACGTAAGAATTTATTAAAATTAGTTTCAAGTCGATTTGAAGAAAAAAAATTTTTAATTTTTTTTTGCGTTTTTCACCCACTTTCTGACAGTTTTTATGAAATCTGTTAATTTATTCGGTAATCGCATTAATGTAAGAATTTATTAAAATTAGTTTCAAGTCGATTTGAAGAAAAAAAATTTTTAATTTTTTTGCGCGTTTTTCACCCACTTTCTGACAGTTTTTATGAAATCTGTTAATTTATTCGGGAATCGCATTAACGTAAGAATTTATTAAAATTAGTTTCAAGTCGATTTGAAGAAAAAAAATTTTTAATTTTTTTTTGCGTTTTTCACCCACTTTCTGACAGTTTTTATGAAATCTGTTAATTTATTCGGTAATCGCATTAACGTAAGAATTAATTAAAATTAGTTTCAAGTCGATTTGAAGAAAAAAAATTTTTAATTTTTTTTTGCGTTTTTCACCCACTTTCTGACAGTTTTTATGAAATCTGTTAATTTATTCGGTAATCGCATTAATGTAAGAATTTATTAAAATTAGTTTTAAGTCGATTTGAAGAAAAAAAATTTTAATTTTTTTTTGCGTTTTTCACCCACTTTCTGACAGTTTTTATGAAATCTGATAATTTATTCGGTAATCGCATTAACGTAAGAATTTATTAAAATTAATTTCAAGTCGATTTGAAGAAAAAAATTTTTTAAAATTTTTCACTTTCTGACAGTTTTTATGAAATCTGTTAATTTATTCGGTAATCGCATTAACGTAAGAATTTATTAAAATTAGTTTCAAGTCGATTTGAAGAAAAAAAATTTTTAATTTTTTTTTGCGTTTTTCACCCACTTTCTGACAGTTTTTATGAAATCTGTTAATTTATTCGGTAATCGCATTAATGTAAGAATTTATTAAAATTAGTTTCAAGTCGATTTGAAGAAAAAAAAATTTTAATTTTTTTTTGCGTTTTTCACCCACTTTCTGACAGTTTTTATGAAATCTGTTAATTTATTCGGTAATCGCATTAACGTAAGAATTTATTAAAATTAGTTTCAAGTCGATTTGAAGAAAAAAAATTTTTAATTTTTTTTTTGCGTTTTTCACCCACTTTCTGACAGTTTTTATGAAATCTGTTAATTTATTCGGTAATCGCATTAACGTAAGAATTAATTAAAATTAGTTTCAAGTCGATTTGAAGAAAAAAAATTTTTAATTTTTTTTGCGTTTTTCACCCACTTTCTGACAGTTTTTATGAAATCTGTTAATTTATTCGGTAATCGCATTAATGTAAGAATTTATTAAAATTAGTTTTAAGTCGATTTGAAGAAAAAAAATTTTAATTTTTTTTTGCGTTTTTCACCCACTTTCTGACAGTTTTTATGAAATCTGATAATTTATTCGGTAATCGCATTAACGTAAGAATTTATTAAAATTAATTTCAAGTCGATTTGAAGAAAAAAAATTTAATTTTTTTTTGCGTTTTTCACCCACTTTCTGACAGTTTTTATGAAATCTGTTAATTTATTCGGTAATCGCATTAACGTAAGAATTTATTAAAATTAGTTTCAAGTCGATTTGAAGAAAAAAAAATTTTAATTTTTTTTGCGTTTTTCACCCACTTTCTGACAGTTTTTATGAAATCTGTTAATTTATTCGGTAATCGCATTAATGTAAGAATTTATTAAAATTAGTTTCAAGTCGATTTGAAGAAAAAAAATTTTTAATTTTTTTTTGCGTTTTTCACCCACTTTCTGACAGTTTTTATGAAATCTGTTAATTTATTCGGTAATCGCATTAACGTAAGAATTTATTAAAATTAGTTTCAAGTCGATTTGAAGAAAAAAAATTTTTAATTTTTTTTTGCGTTTTTCACCCACTTTCTGACAGTTTTTATGAAATCTGTTAATTTATTCGGTAATCGCATTAACGTAAGAATTTATTAAAATTAGTTTCAAGTCGATTTGAAGAAAAAAAATTTTTAATTTTTTTTTTGCGTTTTTCACCCACTTTCTGACAGTTTTTATGAAATCTGTTAATTTATTCGGTAATCGCATTAACGTAAGAATTAATTAAAATTAGTTTCAAGTCGATTTGAAGAAAAAAAAAGGCCCGACTGACTGTAAACAACAGTCCCGAAATATGTGTAAACACCATGCGTGCGGTATGTATGTGCCTTGATAACTCCAACTCCAACTCCAACTCCAACTCCAACTCCAACTCCAACTCCAACACCAAGACCAACTCAAATTCCAACTTCAACTCCATTTCCAAATCCAACTCCAACTCCAACTCCAACTCCAACTCCAACTCCAACACCAAGACCAACTCAAATTCCAACTTCAACTCCATTTCCAAATCCAACTCCAACTCCAACTCCAACTCCAACTCCAACTCCAACTCCAACTTCAACTCCATTTCCAACTCCAACTCCAACTCCAACTCCAACTCCAACTCCAACTCCAACTCCAACTCCAACTCCAACTCCAACTCCAACTCCAACTCCATTTCCAACTCCAACTCCAACTCCAACTCCAACTCCAACTCCAACTCCAACTCCAACTCCAACTCCAACTCCAACTCCAACTCCAACTCCAAGTCCAAGTCCAACTCCAACTCCAACTCCAACTCCAACTCCAACTCCAACTCCAACTCCAACTCCAACTCCAACTCCAACTCCAACTCCAACTCCAACTCCAACTCCAACTCCAACTCCAACTCCAACTCCAACTCCAACTCCAACTCCAACTCCAACTCCAACTCCAACTCCAACTCCAACTCCAACTCCAACTCCAACTCCAACTCCAACTCCAACTCCAACTCCAACTCCAACTCCAACTCCAACTCCAACTCCAACTCCAACTCCAACTCCAACTCCAACTCCAACTCCAACTCCAACTCCAACTCCAACACCAAGACCAACACAAATTCCAACTTCAACTCCATTTCCAAATCCAACTCCAACTCCAACTCCAACTCCAACTCCAACTCCAACTCCAACTCCAACTCCAACTCCAATTCCAAATCCAACTCCAACTCCAACTCCAACTCCAACTCCAACTCCAACTCCAACTCCAACTCCAACTCCAACACCAAGACCAACTCAAATTCCAACTTCAACTCCATTTCCAAATCCAACTCCAACTCCAACTCCAACTCCAACTCCAACTCCAACTCCAACTCCAACTCCAACTCCAACTCCAACTCCAACTCCAACTCCAATTCCAAATCCAACTCCAACTCCAACTCCAATTCCAACTCCATTTCCAAATCCAATTCCAACTCCAACTCCAACACCAAGACCAACTCAAATTCCAACTTCAACTCCATTTCCAAATCCAACTCCAACTCCAACTCCAACTCCAACTCCAACTCCAACTCCAACTCCAACTCCAATTCCAAATCCAACTCCAACTCCATTTCCAAATCCAGCACCAACTCTAACTCCAACTCCAACTCCAACTCCAACTCCATTTCCAACTCCAACTCCAACTCCAACTCCAACTCCAACTCCAATTCCAAATCCAACTCCAACTCCAACTCCAACTCCAACTCCAACTCCAACTCCAACTCCATTTCCAACTCCAACTCCAACTCCAACTCCAACTCCAACTCCAACTCCAACTCCAACTCCAACTCCAACTCCAACTCCAACTCCAACTCCAACTCAAATTCCAACTTCAACTCCATTTCCAAATCCAACTCCAACTCCAACTCCAACTCCAAATCCAATTCCAACTCCAACTCCAACTCCAACTCCAACTCCAACACCAAGACCAACTCAAATTCCAACTTCAACTCCATTTCCAAATCCAACTCCAACTCCAACTCCAACTCCAACTCCAACTCCAACTCCAACTCCAACTCCAATTCCAAATCCAACTCCAACTCCAACTCCAACTCTAACTCTAACTCCAACTCCAATTCCAAATCCAACTCCAACTCCAACTCCAACTCCAACTCCAACTCCAACTCCATTTCCAACTCCAACTCCAACTCCAACTCCAACTCCAATTCCAAATCCAACTCCAACTCCAACTCCAACTCCAACTCCAACTCCAACTCCAATTCCAACTCCAACTCCATTTCCAAATCCAATTCCAACTCCAACTCCCAACTCCAACTCCAACTCCAACTTCAACTCCATTTCCAAATCCAGCACCAACTCCAACTCCAACTCCAACTCCAACTCCAACTCCAACTCCAACTCCAACTCCAACTCCAACTCCAACTCCAACTCCAACTCCAACTCCAACTCCAACTCCAACTCCAACTCCAACTCCAACTCCCAACTCCAACTGCAACTCCAACTCCAACTCCAACTCCAAGTCCATCAGAAGAAAATACACATAAAACAAAAACTGTCGCATTTTTCGTTGCATTAAGTATTTTCGTTGCATCATGTGTGGAATTACTATACCAGACTCCAATAACGCGCGCATAACTCCAACTCCAACTCCAACTCCAACTCCAACTCCCAACTCCAGCTCCAACTCCAACTCCAACTCCAAGTCCATCAGAAGAAAATACACATAAAACAAAAACTGTCGCATTTTTCGTTGCATTAAGTATTTTCGTTGCATCATGTGTGGAATAACTATACCAGATTCCAATAACGCGCGCATAACTCCAACTCCAACTCCAACTCCAACTCCAACTCCAACTTCAACTCAAACTCCCAACTCCAACTCCAACTCAAACTCCAAGTCCATCAGAAGAAAATACACATAAAACAAAAACTGTCGCATTTTTCGTTGCATTAAGTATTTTCGTTGCATCATGTGTGGAATAACTATACCAGACTCCAATATCGCGCGCATAACTCCAACTCCAACTCCAACTCCAACTCCAACTCCAACTCCAACTTCAACTCCAACTCCCAACTCCAACTCCAACTCCAACTCCAAGTCCATCAGAAGAAAATACACATAAAACAAAAACTGTCGCATTTTTCGTTGCATTAAGTATTTTCGTTGCATCATGTGTGGAATAACTATACCAGACTCCAATATCGCGCGCATAACTCCAACTCCAACTCCAACTCCAACTCCAACTTCAACTCCAACTCCCAACTCCAACTCCAACTCCAACTCCAACTCCAAGTCCATTAGAAGAAAATACATATCAAAAAACTGTCGCACTTCCGTTGCATAATGTTTGGAATTACTATACCAGATTCCAATAACGCGCGCATAAATGTTTACACATCAAAAATTTTTAATTTTTTTTTGCGTTTTTCACCCACTTTCTGACAGTTTTTATGAAATCTGTTAATTTATTCGGTAATCGCATGAATGTAAGAATTTATTAAAATTAGTTTTAAGTCGATTTGAAAAAAAAAAATTTTAATTTTTTTTTGCGTTTTTCACCCACTTTCTGACAGTTTTTATGAAATCTGTTAATTTTTTCGGTAATCGCATTAACGTAAGAATTTATTAAAATTAGTTTCAAGTCGATTTGAAGAAAAAAAATTTTTAATTTTTTTTTGCGTTTTTCACCCACTTTCTGACAGTTTTTATGAAATCTGTTAATTTATTCGGTAATCGCATTAATGTAAGAATTTATTAAAATTAGTTTCAAGTCGATTTGAAGAAAAAAAATTTTTAATTTTTTTTTGCGTTTTTCACCCACTTTCTGACAGTTTTTATGAAATCTGTTAATTTATTCGGTAATCGCATTAACGTAAGAATTTATTAAAATTAGTTTCAAGTCGATTTGAAGAAAAAAAATTTTAAATTTTTTTTTGCGTTTTTCACCCACTTTCTGACAGTTTTTATGAAATCTGTTAATTTATTCGGTAATCGCATTTACGTAAGAATTTATTAAAATTAGTTTCAAGTCGATTTGAAGAAAAAAAATTTTTAATTTTTTTTTGCGTTTTTCACCCACTTTCTGACAGTTTTTATGAAATCTGATAATTTATTCGGTAATCGCATTAACGTAAGAATTTATTAAAATTAATTTCAAGTCGATTTGAAGAAAAAAAATTTTTAATTTTTTTTTGCGTTTTTCACCCACTTTCTGACAGTTTTTATGAAATCTGTTAATTTATTCGGTAATCGCATTAATGTAAGAATTTATTAAAATTAGTTTCAAGTCGATTTGAAGAAAAAAAATTTTTAATTTTTTTTTGCGTTTTTCACCCACTTTCTGACAGTTTTTATGAAATCTGTTAATTTATTCGGTAATCGCATTAACGTAAGAATTTATTAAAATTAGTTTCAAGTCGATTTGAAGAAAAAAAATTTTAAATTTTTTTTGCGTTTTTCACCCACTTTCTGACAGTTTTTATGAAATCTGTTAATTTATTCGGTAATCGCATTTACGTAAGAATTTATTAAAATTAGTTTCAAGTCGATTTGAAGAAAAAAAATTTTTAATTTTTTTTTGCGTTTTTCACCCACTTTCTGACAGTTTTTATGAAATCTGATAATTTATTCGGTAATCGCATTAACGTAAGAATTTATTAAAATTAATTTCAAGTCGATTTGAAGAAAAAAAATTTTTAATTTTTTTTTGCGTTTTTCACCCACTTTCTGACAGTTTTTATGAAATCTGTTAATTTATTCGGTAATCGCATTAACGTAAGAATTTATTAAAATTAGTTTCAAGTCGATTTGAAGAAAAAAAAATTTTAATTTTTTTTTGCGTTTTTCACCCACTTTCTGACAGTTTTTATGAAATCTGTTAATTTATTCGGTAATCGCATTAATGTAAGAATTTATTAAAATTAGTTTCAAGTCGATTTGAAGAAAAAAAAATTTAATTTTTTTTTGCGTTTTTCACCCACTTTCTGACAGTTTTTATGAAATCTGTTAATTTATTCGGTAATCGCATTAACGTAAGAATTTATTAAAATTAGTTAAAGTCGATTTGAAGAAAAAAATTTTTTAATTTTTTTTTGCGTTTTTCACCCACTTTCTGACAGTTTTTATGAAATCTGTTAATTTATTCGGTAATCGCATTAATGTAAGAATTTATTAAAATTAGTTTTAAGTCGATTTGAAGAAAAAAAATTTTAATTTTTTTTTGCGTTTTTCACCCACTTTCTGACAGTTTTTATGAAATCTGATAATTTATTCGGTAATCGCATTAACGTAAGAATTTATTAAAATTAATTTCAAGTCGATTTGAAGAAAAAAAATTTTTAATTTTTTTTTGCGTTTTTCACCCACTTTCTGACAGTTTTTATGAAATCTGTTAATTTATTCGGTAATCGCATTAATGTAAGAATTTATTAAAATTAGTTTCAAGTCGATTTGAAGAAAAAAAAAATTTAATTTTTTTTTGCGTTTTTCACCCACTTTCTGACAGTTTTTATGAAATCTGTTAATTTATTCGGTAATCGCATTAACGTAAGAATTTATTAAAATTAGTTTCAAGTCGATTTGAAGAAAAAAAATTTTTAATTTTTTTTTGCGTTTTTCACCCACTTTCTGACAGTTTTTATGAAATCTGTTAATTTATTCGGTAATCGCATTAATGTAAGAATTTATTAAAATTAGTTTCAAGTCGATTTGAAGAAAAAAAAAATTTAATTTTTTTTTGCGTTTTTCACCCACTTTCTGACAGTTTTTATGAAATCTGTTAATTTATTCGGTAATCGCATTAACGTAAGAATTTATTAAAATTAGTTAAAGTCGATTTGAAGAAAAAAAATTTTTAATTTTTTTTTGCGTTTTTCACCCACTTTCTGACAGTTTTTATGAAATCTGTTAATTTATTCGGTAATCGCATTAATGTAAGAATTTATTAAAATTAGTTTTAAGTCGATTTGAAGAAAAAAAATTTTAATTTTTTTTTGCGTTTTTCACCCACTTTCTGACAGTTTTTATGAAATCTGATAATTTATTCGGTAATCGCATTAACGTAAGAATTTATTAAAATTAGTTTCAAGTCGATTTGAAGAAAAAAAATTTTAATTTTTTTTTTGCGTTTTTCACCCACTTTCTGACAGTTTTTATGAAATCTGTTAATTTATTCGGTAATCGCATTAACGTAAGAATTTATTAAAATTAATTTCAAGTCGATTTGAAGAAAAAAAATTTTAATTTTTTTTTTGCGTTTTTCACCCACTTTCTGACAGTTTTTATGAAATCTGTTAATTTATTCGGTAATCGCATTAACGTAAGAATTTATTAAAATTAGTTTCAAGTCGATTTGAAGAAAAAAAATTTTTAATTTTTTTTTGCGTTTTTCACCCACTTTCTGACAGTTTTTATGAAATCTGTTAATTTATTCGGTAATCGCATTAATGTAAGAATTTATTAAAATTAGTTTCAAGTCGATTTGAAGAAAAAAAAAATTTAATTTTTTTTTGCGTTTTTCACCCACTTTCTGACAGTTTTTATGAAATCTGTTAATTTATTCGGTAATCGCATTAACGTAAGAATTTATTAAAATTAGTTAAAGTCGATTTGAAGAAAAAAAATTTTTAATTTTTTTTTGCGTTTTTCACCCACTTTCTGACAGTTTTTATGAAATCTGTTAATTTATTCGGTAATCGCATTAATGTAAGAATTTATTAAAATTAGTTTTAAGTCGATTTGAAGAAAAAAAATTTTAATTTTTTTTTGCGTTTTTCACCCACTTTCTGACAGTTTTTATGAAATCTGATAATTTATTCGGTAATCGCATTAACGTAAGAATTTATTAAAATTAATTTCAAGTCGATTTGAAGAAAAAAAATTTTAATTTTTTTTTTGCGTTTTTCACCCACTTTCTGACAGTTTTTATGAAATCTGTTAATTTATTCGGTAATCGCATTAACGTAAGAATTAATTAAAATTAGTTTCAAGTCGATTTGAAGAAAAAAAATTTTAATTTTTTTTTTGCGTTTTTCACCCACTTTCTGACAGTTTTTATGAAATCTGTTAATTTATTCGGTAATCGCATTAACGTAAGAATTTATTAAAATTAATTTCAAGTCGATTTGAAGAAAAAAAATTTTAATTTTTTTTTTGCGTTTTTCACCCACTTTCTGACAGTTTTTATGAAATCTGTTAATTTATTCGGTAATCGCATTAACGTAAGAATTTATTAAAATTAGTTTCAAGTCGATTTGAAGAAAAAAAATTTTTAATTTTTTTTTGCGTTTTTCACCCACTTTCTGACAGTTTTTATGAAATCTGTTAATTTATTCGGTAATCGCATTAATGTAAGAATTTATTAAAATTAGTTTCAAGTCGATTTGAAGAAAAAAAAAATTTAATTTTTTTTTGCGTTTTTCACCCACTTTCTGACAGTTTTTATGAAATCTGTTAATTTATTCGGTAATCGCATTAACGTAAGAATTTATTAAAATTAGTTTCAAGTCGATTTGAAGAAAAAAAATTTTTAATTTTTTTTTGCGTTTTTCACCCACTTTCTGACAGTTTTTATGAAATCTGTTAATTTATTCGGTAATCGCATTAATGTAAGAATTTATTAAAATTAGTTTCAAGTCGATTTGAAGAAAAAAAAAATTTAATTTTTTTTTGCGTTTTTCACCCACTTTCTGACAGTTTTTATGAAATCTGTTAATTTATTCGGTAATCGCATTAACGTAAGAATTTATTAAAATTAGTTAAAGTCGATTTGAAGAAAAAAAATTTTTAATTTTTTTTTGCGTTTTTCACCCACTTTCTGACAGTTTTTATGAAATCTGTTAATTTATTCGGTAATCGCATTAATGTAAGAATTTATTAAAATTAGTTTTAAGTCGATTTGAAGAAAAAAAATTTTAATTTTTTTTTGCGTTTTTCACCCACTTTCTGACAGTTTTTATGAAATCTGATAATTTATTCGGTAATCGCATTAACGTAAGAATTTATTAAAATTAATTTCAAGTCGATTTGAAGAAAAAAAATTTTAATTTTTTTTTTGCGTTTTTCACCCACTTTCTGACAGTTTTTATGAAATCTGTTAATTTATTCGGTAATCGCATTAACGTAAGAATTAATTAAAATTAGTTTCAAGTCGATTTGAAGAAAAAAAATTTTTAATTTTTTTTTGCGTTTTTCACCCACTTTCTGACAGTTTTTATGAAATCTGTTAATTTATTCGGTAATCGCATTAATGTAAGAATTTATTAAAATTAGTTTTAAGTCGATTTGAAGAAAAAAAATTTTAATTTTTTTTTGCGTTTTTCACCCACTTTCTGACAGTTTTTATGAAATCTGATAATTTATTCGGTAATCGCATTAACGTAAGAATTTATTAAAATTAATTTCAAGTCGATTTGAAGAAAAAAAATTTTAATTTTTTTTTTGCGTTTTTCACCCACTTTCTGACAGTTTTTATGAAATCTGTTAATTTATTCGGTAATCGCATTAACGTAAGAATTTATTAAAATTAGTTTCAAGTCGATTTGAAGAAAAAAAATTTTTAATTTTTTTTTGCGTTTTTCACCCACTTTCTGACAGTTTTTATGAAATCTGTTAATTTATTCGGTAATCGCATTAATGTAAGAATTTATTAAAATTAGTTTCAAGTCGATTTGAAGAAAAAAAATTTTTAATTTTTTTTTGCGTTTTTCACCCACTTTCTGACAGTTTTTATGAAATCTGTTAATTTATTCGGTAATCGCATTAACGTAAGAATTTATTAAAATTAGTTTCAAGTCGATTTGAAGAAAAAAAATTTTTAATTTTTTTTTGCGTTTTTCACCCACTTTCTGACAGTTTTTATGAAATCTGTTAATTTATTCGGTAATCGCATTAACGTAAGAATTTATTAAAATTAGTTTCAAGTCGATTTGAAGAAAAAAAATTTTTAATTTTTTTTTGCGTTTTTCACCCACTTTCTGACAGTTTTTATGAAATCTGATAATTTATTCGGTAATCGCATTAACGTAAGAATTTATTAAAATTAGTTTCAAGTCGATTTGAAGAAAAAAAATTTTTAATTTTTTTTTGCGTTTTTCACCCACTTTCTGACAGTTTTTATGAAATCTGTTAATTTATTCGGTAATCGCATTAACGTAAGAATTTATTAAAATTAGTTTCAAGTCGATTTGAAGAAAAAAAATTTTTAATTTTTTTTTGCGTTTTTCACCCACTTTCTGACAGTTTTTATGAAATCTGTTAATTTATTCGGTAATCGCATTAACGTAAGAATTAATTAAAATTAGTTTCAAGTCGATTTGAAGAAAAAAAATTTTTAATTTTTTTTTGCGTTTTTCACCCACTTTCTGACAGTTTTTATGAAATCTGTTAATTTATTCGGTAATCGCATTAATGTAAGAATTTATTAAAATTAGTTTCAAGTCGATTTGAAGAAAAAAAATTTTTAATTTTTTTTTGCGTTTTTCACCCACTTTCTGACAGTTTTTATGAAATCTGTTAATTTATTCGGTAATCGCATTAATGTAAGAATTTATTAAAATTAGTTTCAAGTCGATTTGAAGAAAAAAAAATTTTAATTTTTTTTTGCGTTTTTCACCCACTTTCTGACAGTTTTTATGAAATCTGTTAATTTATTCGGTAATCGCATTAATGTAAGAATTTATTAAAATTAGTTTCAAGTCGATTTGAAGAAAAAAAATTTTTAATTTTTTTTTGCGTTTTTCACCCACTTTCTGACAGTTTTTATGAAATCTGTTAATTTATTCGGTAATCGCATTAACGTAAGAATTTATTAAAATTAGTTTCAAGTCGATTTGAAGAAAAAAAATTTTTAATTTTTTTTTGCGTTTTTCACCCACTTTCTGACAGTTTTTATGAAATCTGATAATTTATTCGGTAATCGCATTAACGTAAGAATTTATTAAAATTAGTTTCAAGTCGATTTGAAGAAAAAAAATTTTTAATTTTTTTTTGCGTTTTTCACCCACTTTCTGACAGTTTTTATGAAATCTGTTAATTTATTCGGTAATCGCATTAACGTAAGAATTTATTAAAATTAGTTTCAAGTCGATTTGAAGAAAAAAAATTTTTAATTTTTTTTTGCGTTTTTCACCCACTTTCTGACAGTTTTTATGAAATCTGTTAATTTATTCGGTAATCGCATTAACGTAAGAATTAATTAAAATTAGTTTCAAGTCGATTTGAAGAAAAAAAATTTTTAATTTTTTTTTGCGTTTTTCACCCACTTTCTGACAGTTTTTATGAAATCTGTTAATTTATTCGGTAATCGCATTAATGTAAGAATTTATTAAAATTAGTTTCAAGTCGATTTGAAGAAAAAAAAATTTTAATTTTTTTTTGCGTTTTTCACCCACTTTCTGACAGTTTTTATGAAATCTGTTAATTTATTCGGTAATCGCATTAACGTAAGAATTTATTAAAATTAGTTTCAAGTCGATTTGAAGAAAAAAAATTTTTAATTTTTTTTTGCGTTTTTCACCCACTTTCTGACAGTTTTTATGAAATCTGTTAATTTATTCGGTAATCGCATTAACGTAAGAATTAATTAAAATTAGTTTCAAATCGATTTGAAGAAAAAAAATTTTTAATTTTTTTTTGCGTTTTTCACCCACTTTCTGACAGTTTTTATGAAATCTGTTAATTTATTCGGTAATCGCATTAATGTAAGAATTTATTAAAATTAGTTTTAAGTCGATTTGAAGAAAAAAAATTTTAATTTTTTTTTGCGTTTTTCACCCACTTTCTGACAGTTTTTATGAAATCTGATAATTTACTCGGTAATCGCATTAACGTAAGAATTTATTAAAATTAATTTCAAGTCGATTTGAAGAAAAAAAATGTTTAATTTTTTTTTTGCGTTTTTCACCCACTTTCTGACAGTTTTTATGAAATCTGTTAATTTATTCGGTAATCGCATTAACGTAAGAATTTATTAAAATTAGTTTCAAGTCGATTTGAAGAAAAAAAATTTTTAATTTTTTTTTGCGTTTTTCACCCACTTTCTGACAGTTTTTATGAAATCTGTTAATTTATTCGGTAATCGCATTAATGTAAGAATTTATTAAAATTAGTTTCAAGTCGATTTGAAGAAAAAAAATTTTTAATTTTTTTTTGCGTTTTTCACCCACTTTCTGACAGTTTTTATGAAATCTGTTAATTTATTCGGTAATCGCATTAACGTAAGAATTTATTAAAATTAATTTCAAGTCGATTTGAAGAAAAAAAAATTTTAATTTTTTTTTGCGTTTTTCACCCACTTTCTGACAGTTTTTATGAAATCTGTTAATTTATTCGGTAATCGCATTAACGTAAGAATTTATTAAAATTAGTTTCAAGTCGATTTGAAGAAAAAAAAATTTTAATTTTTTTTTGCGTTTTTCACCCACTTTCTGACAGTTTTTATGAAATCTGTTAATGTATTCGGTAATCGCATTAATGTAAGAATTTATTAAAATTAGTTTCAAGTCGATTTGAAGAAAAAAAATTTTTAATTTTTTTTTGCGTTTTTCACCCACTTTCCGACAGTTTTTATGAAATCTGTTAATTTATTCGGTAATCGCATTAATGTAAGAATTTATTAAAATTAGTTTCAAGTCGATTTGAAGAAAAAACATTTTTAATTTTTTTTTGCGTTTTTCACCCACTTTCTGACAGTTTTTATGAAATCTGTTAATTTATTCGGTAATCGCATTAACGTAAGAATTTATTAAAATTAGTTTCAAGTCGATTTGAAGAAAAAAAATTTTTAATTTTTTTTTGCGTTTTTCACCCACTTTCTGACAGTTTTTATGAAATCTGTTAATTTATTCGGTAATCGCATTAATGTAAGAATTTATTAAAATTAGTTTCAAGTCGATTTGAAGAAAAAAAATTTTTAATTTTTTTTTGCGTTTTTCACCCACTTTCTGACAGTTTTTATGAAATCTGTTAATTTATTCGGTAATCGCATTAACGTAAGAATTTATTAAAATTAGTTTCAAGTCGATTTGAAGAAAAAAAATTTTTAATTTTTTTTTGCGTTTTTCACCCACTTTCTGACAGTTTTTATGAAATCTGTTAATTTATTCGGTAATCGCATTAATGTAAGAATTTATTAAAATTAGTTTCAAGTCGATTTGAAGAAAAAAAATTTTTAATTTTTTTTTTGCGTTTTTCACCCACTTTCTGACAGTTTTTATGAAATCTGTTAATTTATTCGGTAATCGCATTAATGTAAGAATTTATTAAAATTAGTTTCAAGTCGATTTGAAGAAAAAAAAATTTTAATTTTTTTTTGCGTTTTTCACCCACTTTCTGACAGTTTTTATGAAATCTGTTAATTTATTCGGTAATCGCATTAACGTAAGAATTTATTAAAATTAGTTTCAAGTCGATTTGAAGAAAAAAAATTTTTAATTTTTTTTTGCGTTTTTCACCCACTTTCTGACAGTTTTTATGAAATCTGTTAATTTATTCGGTAATCGCATTAACGTAAGAATTTATTAAAATTAATTTCAAGTCGATTTGAAGAAAAAAAAATTTTAATTTTTTTTTGCGTTTTTCACCCACTTTCTGACAGTTTTTATGAAATCTGTTAATTTATTCGGTAATCGCATTAACGTAAGAATTTATTAAAATTAGTTTCAAGTCGATTTGAAGAAAAAAAAATTTTAATTTTTTTTTGCGTTTTTCACCCACTTTCTGACAGTTTTTATGAAATCTGTTAATGTATTCGGTAATCGCATTAATGTAAGAATTTATTAAAATTAGTTTCAAGTCGATTTGAAGAAAAAAAATTTTTAATTTTTTTTTGCGTTTTTCACCCACTTTCCGACAGTTTTTATGAAATCTGTTAATTTATTCGGTAATCGCATTAACGTAAGAATTTATTAAAATTAGTTTCAAGTCGATTTGAAGAAAAAAAATTTTTAATTTTTTTTTTGCGTTTTTCACCCACTTTCTGACAGTTTTTATGAAATCTGTTAATTTATTCGGTAATCGCATTAACGTAAGAATTTATTAAAATTAGTTTCAAGTCGATTTGAAGAAAAAAAATTTATTCAGTATGACAGTTTTTATGAAATCTGATAATTTATTCGGTAATCGCATTAACGTAAGAATTTATTAAAATTAGTTTCAAGTCGATTTGAAGAAAAAAAATTTTTAATTTTTTTTTGCGTTTTTCACCCACTTTCTGACAGTTTTTATGAAATCTGTTAATTTATTCGGTAATCGCATTAACGTAAGAATTTATTAAAATTAGTTTCAAGTCGATTTGAAGAAAAAAAATTTTTAATTTTTTTTTGCGTTTTTCACCCACTTTCTGACAGTTTTTATGAAATCTGTTAATTTATTCGGTAATCGCATTAACGTAAGAATTAATTAAAATTAGTTTCAAGTCGATTTGAAGAAAAAAAATTTTTAATTTTTTTTTGCGTTTTTCACCCACTTTCTGACAGTTTTTATGAAATCTGTTAATTTATTCGGTAATCGCATTAATGTAAGAATTTATTAAAATTAGTTTCAAGTCGATTTGAAGAAAAAAAATTTTTAATTTTTTTTTGCGTTTTTCACCCACTTTCTGACAGTTTTTATGAAATCTGTTAATTTATTCGGTAATCGCATTAATGTAAGAATTTATTAAAATTAGTTTCAAGTCGATTTGAAGAAAAAAAAATTTTAATTTTTTTTTGCGTTTTTCACCCACTTTCTGACAGTTTTTATGAAATCTGTTAATTTATTCGGTAATCGCATTAATGTAAGAATTTATTAAAATTAGTTTCAAGTCGATTTGAAGAAAAAAAATTTTTAATTTTTTTTTGCGTTTTTCACCCACTTTCTGACAGTTTTTATGAAATCTGTTAATTTATTCGGTAATCGCATTAACGTAAGAATTTATTAAAATTAGTTTCAAGTCGATTTGAAGAAAAAAAATTTTTAATTTTTTTTTGCGTTTTTCACCCACTTTCTGACAGTTTTTATGAAATCTGATAATTTATTCGGTAATCGCATTAACGTAAGAATTTATTAAAATTAGTTTCAAGTCGATTTGAAGAAAAAAAATTTTTAATTTTTTTTTGCGTTTTTCACCCACTTTCTGACAGTTTTTATGAAATCTGTTAATTTATTCGGTAATCGCATTAACGTAAGAATTTATTAAAATTAGTTTCAAGTCGATTTGAAGAAAAAAAATTTTTAATTTTTTTTTGCGTTTTTCACCCACTTTCTGACAGTTTTTATGAAATCTGTTAATTTATTCGGTAATCGCATTAACGTAAGAATTAATTAAAATTAGTTTCAAGTCGATTTGAAGAAAAAAAATTTTTAATTTTTTTTTGCGTTTTTCACCCACTTTCTGACAGTTTTTATGAAATCTGTTAATTTATTCGGTAATCGCATTAATGTAAGAATTTATTAAAATTAGTTTCAAGTCGATTTGAAGAAAAAAAAATTTTAATTTTTTTTTGCGTTTTTCACCCACTTTCTGACAGTTTTTATGAAATCTGTTAATTTATTCGGTAATCGCATTAACGTAAGAATTTATTAAAATTAGTTTCAAGTCGATTTGAAGAAAAAAAATTTTTAATTTTTTTTTGCGTTTTTCACCCACTTTCTGACAGTTTTTATGAAATCTGTTAATTTATTCGGTAATCGCATTAACGTAAGAATTAATTAAAATTAGTTTCAAATCGATTTGAAGAAAAAAAATTTTTAATTTTTTTTTGCGTTTTTCACCCACTTTCTGACAGTTTTTATGAAATCTGTTAATTTATTCGGTAATCGCATTAATGTAAGAATTTATTAAAATTAGTTTTAAGTCGATTTGAAGAAAAAAAATTTTAATTTTTTTTTGCGTTTTTCACCCACTTTCTGACAGTTTTTATGAAATCTGATAATTTACTCGGTAATCGCATTAACGTAAGAATTTATTAAAATTAATTTCAAGTCGATTTGAAGAAAAAAAATTTTTAATTTTTTTTTTGCGTTTTTCACCCACTTTCTGACAGTTTTTATGAAATCTGTTAATTTATTCGGTAATCGCATTAACGTAAGAATTTATTAAAATTAGTTTCAAGTCGATTTGAAGAAAAAAAAATTTTAATTTTTTTTTGCGTTTTTCACCCACTTTCTGACAGTTTTTATGAAATCTGTTAATTTATTCGGTAATCGCATTAATGTAAGAATTTATTAAAATTAGTTTCAAGTCGATTTGAAGAAAAAAAATTTTTAATTTTTTTTTGCGTTTTTCACCCACTTTCTGACAGTTTTTATGAAATCTGTTAATTTATTCGGTAATCGCATTAACGTAAGAATTTATTAAAATTAATTTCAAGTCGATTTGAAGAAAAAAAAATTTTAATTTTTTTTTGCGTTTTTCACCCACTTTCTGACAGTTTTTATGAAATCTGTTAATTTATTCGGTAATCGCATTAACGTAAGAATTTATTAAAATTAGTTTCAAGTCGATTTGAAGAAAAAAAAATTTTAATTTTTTTTTGCGTTTTTCACCCACTTTCTGACAGTTTTTATGAAATCTGTTAATGTATTCGGTATTCGCATTAATGTAAGAATTTATTAAAATTAGTTTCAAGTCGATTTGAAGAAAAAAAATTTTTAATTTTTTTTTGCGTTTTTCACCCACTTTCCGACAGTTTTTATGAAATCTGTTAATTTATTCGGTAATCGCATTAATGTAAGAATTTATTAAAATTAGTTTCAAGTCGATTTGAAGAAAAAACATTTTTAATTTTTTTTTGCGTTTTTCACCCACTTTCTGACAGTTTTTATGAAATCTGTTAATTTATTCGGTAATCGCATTAACGTAAGAATTTATTAAAATTAGTTTCAAGTCGATTTGAAGAAAAAAAATTTTTAATTTTTTTTTGCGTTTTTCACCCACTTTCTGACAGTTTTTATGAAATCTGTTAATTTATTCGGTAATCGCATTAATGTAAGAATTTATTAAAATTAGTTTCAAGTCGATTTGAAGAAAAAAAATTTTTAATTTTTTTTTGCGTTTTTCACCCACTTTCTGACAGTTTTTATGAAATCTGTTAATTTATTCGGTAATCGCATTAACGTAAGAATTTATTAAAATTAGTTTCAAGTCGATTTGAAGA
Organism: Cheilosia urbana; assembly: GCA_946477585.1. Classification (NCBI taxonomy): domain Eukaryota; kingdom Metazoa; phylum Arthropoda; class Insecta; order Diptera; family Syrphidae; genus Cheilosia; species Cheilosia urbana. The sequence goes on from OX297854.1 coordinate 131,179,962, forward strand.
AAAAAAATTTTTAATTTTTTTTTGCGTTTTTCACCCACTTTCTGACAGTTTTTATGAAATCTGTTAATTTATTCGGTAATCGCATTAATGTAAGAATTTATTAAAATTAGTTTCAAGTCGATTTGAAGAAAAAAAATTTTTAATTTTTTTTTTGCGTTTTTCACCCACTTTCTGACAGTTTTTATGAAATCTGTTAATTTATTCGGTAATCGCATTAATGTAAGAATTTATTAAAATTAGTTTCAAGTCGATTTGAAGAAAAAAAAATTTTAATTTTTTTTTGCGTTTTTCACCCACTTTCTGACAGTTTTTATGAAATCTGTTAATTTATTCGGTAATCGCATTAACGTAAGAATTTATTAAAATTAGTTTCAAGTCGATTTGAAGAAAAAAAATTTTTAATTTTTTTTTGCGTTTTTCACCCACTTTCTGACAGTTTTTATGAAATCTGTTAATTTATTCGGTAATTGCATTAACGTAAGAATTAATTAAAATTAGTTTCAAGTCGATTTGAAGAAAAAAAATTTTTAATTTTTTTTTGCGTTTTTCACCCACTTTCTGACAGTTTTTATGAAATCTGTTAATTTATTCGGTAATCGCATTAATGTAAGAATTTATTAAAATTAGTTTTAAGTCGATTTGAAGAAAAAAAATTTTAATTTTTTTTTGCGTTTTTCACCCACTTTCTGACAGTTTTTATGAAATCTGATAATTTATTCGGTAATCGCATTAACGTAAGAATTTATTAAAATTAATTTCAAGTCGATTTGAAGAAAAAAAATTTTTAATTTTTTTTTTTTGCGTTTTTCACCCACTTTCTGACAGTTTTTATGAAATCTGTTAATTTATTCGGTAATCGCATTAACGTAAGAATTTATTGAAATTAGTTTCAAGTCGATTTGAAGAAAAAAAATTTTTAATTTTTTTTTGCGTTTTTCACCCACTTTCTGACAGTTTTTATGAAATCTGTTAATTTATTCGGTAATCGCATTAACGTAAGAATTTATTAAAATTAGTTTCAAGTCGATTTGAAGAAAAAAAATTTTTAATTTTTTTTTGCGTTTTTCACCCACTTTCTGACAGTTTTTATGAAATCTGATAATTTATTCGGTAATCGCATTAACGTAAGAATTTATTAAAATTAATTTCAAGTCGATTTGAAGAAAAAAAAAATTTAATTTTTTTTTGCGTTTTTCACCCACTTTCTGACAGTTTTTATGAAATCTGTTAATTTATTCGGTAATCGCATTAACGTAAGAATTTATTAAAATTAGTTTCAAGTCGATTTGAAGAAAAAAAATTTTAATTTTTTTTTGCGTTTTTCACCCACTTTCTGACAGTTTTTATGAAATCTGTTAATGTATTCGGTAATCGCATTAATGTAAGAATTTATTAAAATTAGTTTCAAGTCGATTTGAAGAAAAAAAAATTTTAATTTTTTTTTGCGTTTTTCACCCACTTTCTGACAGTTTTTATGAAATCTGTTAATTTATTCGGTAATCGCATTAACGTAAGAATTTATTAAAATTAGTTTCAAGTCGATTTGAAGAAAAAAAATTTATAATTTTGTTTTGCGTTTTTCACCCACTTTCTGACAGTTTTTATGAAATCTGTTAATTTATTCGGTAATCGCATTAATGTAAGAATTTATTAAAATTAGTTTCAAGTCGATTTGAAGAAAAAAAAATTTTAATTTTTTTTTGCGTTTTTCACCCACTTTCTGACAGTTTTTATGAAATCTGTTAATTTATTCGGTAATCGCATTAACGTAAGAATTTATTAAAATTAGTTTCAAGTCGATTTGAAGAAAAAAAATTTTTAATTTTTTTTTGCGTTTTTCACCCACTTTCTGACAGTTTTTATGAAATCTGTTAATTTATTCGGTAATCGCATTAACGTAAGAATTTATTAAAATTATGTAGTTTCAAGTCGATTTGAAGAAAAAAAATTTTTAATTTTTTTTTGCGTTTTTCACCCACTTTCTGACGTTTTTATGAAATCTGTTAATTTATTCGGTAATCGCATTAATGTAAGAATTTATTAAAATTAGTTTTAAGTCGATTTGAAGAAAAAAAATTTTAATTTTTTTTTGCGTTTTTCACCCACTTTCTGACAGTTTTTATGAAATCTGATAATTTATTCGGTAATCGCATTAACGTAAGAATTTATTAAAATTAATTTCAAGTCGATTTGAAGAAAAAAAAATTTAATTTTTTTTTGCGTTTTTCACCCACTTTCTGACAGTTTTTATGAAATCTGTTAATTTATTCGGTAATCGCATTAACGTAAGAATTTATTAAAATTAGTTTCAAGTCGATTTGAAGAAAACAAATTTTAATTTTTTTTTGCGTTTTTCACCCACTTTCTGACAGTTTTTATGAAATCTGTTAATTTATTCGGTAATCGCATTAACGTAAGAATTTATTAAAATTAGTTTCAAGTCGATTTGAAGAAAAAAAATTTTTAATTTTTTTTTGCGTTTTTCACCCACTTTCTGACAGTTTTTATGAAATCTGTTAATTTATTCGGTAATCGCATTAATGTAAGAATTTATTAAAATTAGTTTCAAGTCGATTTGAAGAAAAAAAAATTTTAATTTTTTTTTGCGTTTTTCACCCACTTTCTGACAGTTTTTATGAAATCTGTTAATTTATTCGGTAATCGCATTAACGTAAGAATTTATTAAAATTAGTTTCAAGTCGATTTGAAGAAAAAAAATTTTTAATTTTTTTTTGCGTTTTTCACCCACTTTCTGACAGTTTTTATGAAATCTGTTAATTTATTCGGTAATTGCATTAACGTAAGAATTAATTAAAATTAGTTTCAAGTCGATTTGAAGAAAAAAAATTTTTAATTTTTTTTTGCGTTTTTCACCCACTTTCTGACAGTTTTTATGAAATCTGTTAATTTATTCGGTAATCGCATTAATGTAAGAATTTATTAAAATTAGTTTTAAGTCGATTTGAAGAAAAAAAATTTTAATTTTTTTTTGCGTTTTTCACCCACTTTCTGACAGTTTTTATGAAATCTGATAATTTATTCGGTAATCGCATTAACGTAAGAATTTATTAAAATTAATTTCAAGTCGATTTGAAGAAAAAAAATTTTTAATTTTTTTTTTTTGCGTTTTTCACCCACTTTCTGACAGTTTTTATGAAATCTGTTAATTTATTCGGTAATCGCATTAACGTAAGAATTTATTGAAATTAGTTTCAAGTCGATTTGAAGAAAAAAAATTTTTAATTTTTTTTTGCGTTTTTCACCCACTTTCTGACAGTTTTTATGAAATCTGTTAATTTATTCGGTAATCGCATTAACGTAAGAATTTATTAAAATTAGTTTCAAGTCGATTTGAAGAAAAAAAATTTTTAATTTTTTTTTGCGTTTTTCACCCACTTTCTGACAGTTTTTATGAAATCTGATAATTTATTCGGTAATCGCATTAACGTAAGAATTTATTAAAATTAATTTCAAGTCGATTTGAAGAAAAAAAAAATTTAATTTTTTTTTGCGTTTTTCACCCACTTTCTGACAGTTTTTATGAAATCTGTTAATTTATTCGGTAATCGCATTAACGTAAGAATTTATTAAAATTAGTTTCAAGTCGATTTGAAGAAAAAAAATTTTAATTTTTTTTTGCGTTTTTCACCCACTTTCTGACAGTTTTTATGAAATCTGTTAATGTATTCGGTAATCGCATTAATGTAAGAATTTATTAAAATTAGTTTCAAGTCGATTTGAAGAAAAAAAAATTTTAATTTTTTTTTGCGTTTTTCACCCACTTTCTGACAGTTTTTATGAAATCTGTTAATTTATTCGGTAATCGCATTAACGTAAGAATTTATTAAAATTAGTTTCAAGTCGATTTGAAGAAAAAAAATTTATAATTTTGTTTTGCGTTTTTCACCCACTTTCTGACAGTTTTTATGAAATCTGTTAATTTATTCGGTAATCGCATTAATGTAAGAATTTATTAAAATTAGTTTCAAGTCGATTTGAAGAAAAAAAAATTTTAATTTTTTTTTGCGTTTTTCACCCACTTTCTGACAGTTTTTATGAAATCTGTTAATTTATTCGGTAATCGCATTAACGTAAGAATTTATTAAAATTAGTTTCAAGTCGATTTGAAGAAAAAAAATTTTTAATTTTTTTTTGCGTTTTTCACCCACTTTCTGACAGTTTTTATGAAATCTGTTAATTTATTCGGTAATCGCATTAACGTAAGAATTTATTAAAATTATGTAGTTTCAAGTCGATTTGAAGAAAAAAAATTTTTAATTTTTTTTTGCGTTTTTCACCCACTTTCTGACGTTTTTATGAAATCTGTTAATTTATTCGGTAATCGCATTAATGTAAGAATTTATTAAAATTAGTTTTAAGTCGATTTGAAGAAAAAAAATTTTAATTTTTTTTTGCGTTTTTCACCCACTTTCTGACAGTTTTTATGAAATCTGATAATTTATTCGGTAATCGCATTAACGTAAGAATTTATTAAAATTAATTTCAAGTCGATTTGAAGAAAAAAAAATTTAATTTTTTTTTGCGTTTTTCACCCACTTTCTGACAGTTTTTATGAAATCTGTTAATTTATTCGGTAATCGCATTAACGTAAGAATTTATTAAAATTAGTTTCAAGTCGATTTGAAGAAAAAAAAATTTTAATTTTTTTTTGCGTTTTTCACCCACTTTCTGACAGTTTTTATGAAATCTGTTAATTTATTCGGTAATCGCATTAACGTAAATTAATTAAAATTAGTTTCAAGTCGATTTGAAGAAAAAAAATTTTTAATTTTTTTTTGCGTTTTTCACCCACTTTCTGACAGTTTTTATGAAATCTGTTAATTTATTCGGTAATCGCATTAATGTAAGAATTTATTAAAATTAGTTTCAAGTCGATTTGAAGAAAAAAAAATTTTAATTTTTTTTTGCGTTTTTCACCCACTTTCTGACAGTTTTTATGAAATCTGTTAATTTATTCGGTAATCGCATTAACGTAAGAATTTATTAAAATTAGTTTCAAGTCGATTTGAAGAAAAAAAAATTTTAATTTTTTTTTGCGTTTTTCACCCACTTTCTGACAGTTTTTATGAAATCTGTTAATTTATTCGGTAATCGCATTAACGTAAATTAATTAAAATTAGTTTCAAGTCGATTTGAAGAAAAAAAATTTTTAATTTTTTTTTGCGTTTTTCACCCACTTTCTGACAGTTTTTATGAAATCTGTTAATTTATTCGGTAATCGCATTAATGTAAGAATTTATTAAAATTAGTTTTAAGTCGATTTGAAGAAAAAAAATTTTAATTTTTTTTGCGTTTTTCACCCACTTTCTGACAGTTTTTATGAAATCTGATAATTTATTCGGTAATCGCATTAACGTAAGAATTTATTAAAATTAATTTCAAGTCGATTTGAAGAAAACAAATTTTAATTTTTTTTTGCGTTTTTCACCCACTTTCTGACAGTTTTTATGAAATCTGTTAATTTATTCGGTAATCGCATTAACGTAAGAATTTATTAAAATTAGTTTCAAGTCGATTTGAAGAAAACAAATTTTTAATTTTTTTTTGCGTTTTTCACCCACTTTCTGACAGTTTTTATGAAATCTGTTAATTTATTCGGTAATCGCATTAATGTAAGAATTTATTAAAATTAGTTTCAAGTCGATTTGAAGAAAAAAAATTTTTAATTTTTTTTTGCGTTTTTCACCCACTTTCTGACAGTTTTTATGAAATCTGTTAATTTATTCGGTAATCGCATTAACGTAAGAATTTATTAAAATTAATTTCAAGTCGATTTGAAGAAAAAAAAATTTTAATTTTTTTTTGCGTTTTTCACCCACTTTCTGACAGTTTTTATGAAATCTGTTAATTTATTCGGTAATCGCATTAACGTAAGAATTTATTAAAATTAGTTTCAAGTCGATTTGAAGAAAAAAAAATTTTAATTTTTTTTTGCGTTTTTCACCCACTTTCTGACAGTTTTTATGAAATCTGTTAATGTATTCGGTAATCGCATTAATGTAAGAATTTATTAAAATTAGTTTCAAGTCGATTTGAAGAAAAAAAAATTTTAATTTTTTTTTGCGTTTTTCACCCACTTTCCGACAGTTTTTATGAAATCTGTTAATTTATTCGGTAATCGCATTAATGTAAGAATTTATTAAAATTAGTTTCAAGTCGATTTGAAGAAAAAACATTTTTAATTTTTTTTTGCGTTTTTCACCCACTTTCTGACAGTTTTTATGAAATCTGTTAATTTATTCGGTAATCGCATTAACGTAAGAATTTATTAAAATTAGTTTCAAGTCGATTTGAAGAAAAAAAATTTTTAATTTTTTTTTGCGTTTTTCACCCACTTTCTGACAGTTTTTATGAAATCTGTTAATTTATTCGGTAATCGCATTAATGTAAGAATTTATTAAAATTAGTTTCAAGTCGATTTGAAGAAAAAAAATTTTTAATTTTTTTTTGCGTTTTTCACCCACTTTCTGACAGTTTTTATGAAATCTGTTAATTTATTCGGTAATCGCATTAACGTAAGAATTTATTAAAATTAATTTCAAGTCGATTTGAAGAAAAAAAATTTTTAATTTTTTTTTTGCGTTTTTCACCCACTTTCTGACAGTTTTTATGAAATCTGTTAATTTATTCGGTAATCGCATTAACGTAAGAATTAATTAAAATTAGTTTCAAGTCGATTTGAAGAAAAAAAATTTTTAATTTTTTTTTGCGTTTTTCACCCACTTTCTGACAGTTTTTATGAAATCTGTTAATTTATTCGGTAATCGCATTAATGTAAGAATTTATTAAAATTAGTTTTAAGTCGATTTGAAGAAAACAAATTTTAATTTTTTTTTGCGTTTTTCACCCACTTTCTGACAGTTTTTATGAAATCTGTTAATTTATTCGGTAATCGCATTAACGTAAGAATTTATTAAAATTAGTTTCAAGTCGATTTGAAGAAAAAAATTTTTAATTTTTTTTTGCGTTTTTCACCCACTTTCTGACAGTTTTTATGAAATCTGTTAATTTATTCGGTAATCGCATTAATGTAAGAATTTATTAAAATTAGTTTCAAGTCGATTTGAAGAAAAAAAATTTTTAATTTTTTTTTGCGTTTTTCACCCACTTTCTGACAGTTTTTATGAAATCTGTTAATTTATTCGGTAATCGCATTAACGTAAGAATTTATTAAAATTAGTTTCAAGTCGATTTGAAGAAAAAAAATTTTTAATTTTTTTTTGCGTTTTTCACCCACTTTCTGACAGTTTTTATGAAATCTGTTAATTTATTCGGTAATCGCATTAACGTAAGAATTAATTAAAATTAGTTTCAAGTCGATTTGAAGAAAAAAAATTTTTAATTTTTTTTTGCGTTTTTCACCCACTTTCTGACAGTTTTTATGAAATCTGTTAATTTATTCGGTAATCGCATTAACGTAAGAATTTATTAAAATTAGTTTCAAGTCGATTTGAAGAAAAAAAATTTTTAATTTTTTTTTGCGTTTTTCACCCACTTTCTGACAGTTTTTATGAAATCTGTTAATTTATTCGGTAATTGCATTAACGTAAGAATTAATTAAAATTAGTTTCAAGTCGATTTGAAGAAAAAAAATTTTTAATTTTTTTTTTGCGTTTTTCACCCACTTTCTGACAGTTTTTATGAAATCTGTTAATTTATTCGGTAATCGCATTAATGTAAGAATTTATTAAAATTAGTTTTAAGTCGATTTGAAGAAAAAAAATTTTAATTTTTTTTTGCGTTTTTCACCCACTTTCTGACAGTTTTTATGAAATCTGATAATTTATTCGGTAATCGCATTAACGTAAGAATTTATTAAAATTAATTTCAAGTCGATTTGAAGAAAAAAAAATTTTAATTTTTTTTTTTGCGTTTTTCACCCACTTTCTGACAGTTTTTATGAAATCTGTTAATTTATTCGGTAATCGCATTAACGTAAGAATTTATTGAAATTAGTTTCAAGTCGATTTGAAGAAAAAAAATTTTTAATTTTTTTTTGCGTTTTTCACCCACTTTCTGACAGTTTTTATGAAATCTGTTAATTTATTCGGTAATCGCATTAACGTAAGAATTTATTAAAATTAGTTTCAAGTCGATTTGAAGAAAAAAAATTTTTAATTTTTTTTTGCGTTTTTCACCCACTTTCTGACAGTTTTTATGAAATCTGTTAATTTATTCGGTAATCGCATTAACGTAAGAATTTATTAAAATTAGTTTCAAGTCGATTTGAAGAAAAAAAATTTTTAATTTTTTTTTGCGTTTTTCACCCACTTTCTGACAGTTTTTATGAAATCTGATAATTTATTCGGTAATCGCATTAACGTAAGAATTTATTAAAATTAATTTCAAGTCGATTTGAAGAAAAAAAAAATTTAATTTTTTTTTGCGTTTTTCACCCACTTTCTGACAGTTTTTATGAAATCTGTTAATTTATTCGGTAATCGCATTAACGTAAGAATTTATTAAAATTAGTTTCAAGTCGATTTGAAGAAAAAAAATTTTAATTTTTTTTTGCGTTTTTCACCCACTTTCTGACAGTTTTTATGAAATCTGTTAATTTATTCGGTAATCGCATTAACGTAAGAATTTATTAAAATTAGTTTCAAGTCGATTTGAAGAAAAAAATTTTTAATTTTTTTTTGCGTTTTTCACCCACTTTCTGACAGTTTTTATGAAATCTGTTAATGTATTCGGTAATCGCATTAATGTAAGAATTTATTAAAATTAGTTTCAAGTCGATTTGAAGAAAAAAAAATTTTAATTTTTTTTTGCGTTTTTCACCCACTTTCTGACAGTTTTTATGAAATCTGTTAATTTATTCGGTAATCGCATTAACGTAAGAATTTATTAAAATTAGTTTCAAGTCGATTTGAAGAAAAAAAATTTATAATTTTGTTTTGCGTTTTTCACCCACTTTCTGACAGTTTTTATGAAATCTGTTAATTTATTCGGTAATCGCATTAATGTAAGAATTTATTAAAATTAGTTTCAAGTCGATTTGAAGAAAAAAAAATTTTAATTTTTTTTTGCGTTTTTCACCCACTTTCTGACAGTTTTTATGAAATCTGTTAATTTATTCGGTAATCGCATTAACGTAAGAATTTATTAAAATTAGTTTCAAGTCGATTTGAAGAAAAAAAATTTTTAATTTTTTTTTGCGTTTTTCACCCACTTTCTGACAGTTTTTATGAAATCTGTTAATTTATTCGGTAATCGCATTAACGTAAGAATTTATTAAAATTAGTTTCAAGTCGATTTGAAGAAAAAAAATTTTAAATTTTTTTTTGCGTTTTTCACCCACTTTCTGACGTTTTTATGAAATCTGTTAATTTATTCGGTAATCGCATTAATGTAAGAATTTATTAAAATTAGTTTTAAGTCGATTTGAAGAAAAAAAATTTTAATTTTTTTTTGCGTTTTTCACCCACTTTCTGACAGTTTTTATGAAATCTGATAATTTATTCGGTAATCGCATTAACGTAAGAATTTATTAAAATTAATTTCAAGTCGATTTGAAGAAAAAAAAATTTAATTTTTTTTTGCGTTTTTCACCCACTTTCTGACAGTTTTTATGAAATCTGTTAATTTATTCGGTAATCGCATTAACGTAAGAATTTATTAAAATTAGTTTCAAGTCGATTTGAAGAAAACAAATTTTAATTTTTTTTTGCGTTTTTCACCCACTTTCTGACAGTTTTTATGAAATCTGTTAATTTATTCGGTAATCGCATTAACGTAAGAATTTATTAAAATTAGTTTCAAGTCGATTTGAAGAAAAAAAATTTTTAATTTTTTTTTGCGTTTTTCACCCACTTTCTGACAGTTTTTATGAAATCTGTTAATTTATTCGGTAATCGCATTAATGTAAGAATTTATTAAAATTAGTTTCAAGTCGATTTGAAGAAAAAAAAATTTTAATTTTTTTTTGCGTTTTTCACCCACTTTCTGACAGTTTTTATGAAATCTGTTAATTTATTCGGTAATCGCATTAACGTAAGAATTTATTAAAATTAGTTTCAAGTCGATTTGAAGAAAAAAAATTTTTAATTTTTTTTTGCGTTTTTCACCCACTTTCTGACAGTTTTTATGAAATCTGTTAATTTATTCGGTAATCGCATTAACGTAAATTAATTAAAATTAGTTTCAAGTCGATTTGAAGAAAAAAAATTTTTAATTTTTTTTTGCGTTTTTCACCCACTTTCTGACAGTTTTTATGAAATCTGTTAATTTATTCGGTAATCGCATTAATGTAAGAATTTATTAAAATTAGTTTTAAGTCGATTTGAAGAAAAAAAATTTTAATTTTTTTTTGCGTTTTTCACCCACTTTCTGACAGTTTTTATGAAATCTGTTAATGTATTCGGTAATCGCATTAATGTAAGAATTTATTAAAATTAGTTTCAAGTCGATTTGAAGAAAAAAAAATTTTAATTTTTTTTTGCGTTTTTCACCCACTTTCTGACAGTTTTTATGAAATCTGTTAATTTATTCGGTAATCGCATTAACGTAAGAATTTATTAAAATTAGTTTCAAGTCGATTTGAAGAAAAAAAATTTATAATTTTGTTTTGCGTTTTTCACCCACTTTCTGACAGTTTTTATGAAATCTGTTAATTTATTCGGTAATCGCATTAATGTAAGAATTTATTAAAATTAGTTTCAAGTCGATTTGAAGAAAAAAAAATTTTAATTTTTTTTTGCGTTTTTCACCCACTTTCTGACAGTTTTTATGAAATCTGTTAATTTATTCGGTAATCGCATTAACGTAAGAATTTATTAAAATTAGTTTCAAGTCGATTTGAAGAAAAAAAATTTTTAATTTTTTTTTGCGTTTTTCACCCACTTTCTGACAGTTTTTATGAAATCTGTTAATTTATTCGGTAATCGCATTAACGTAAGAATTTATTAAAATTAGTTTCAAGTCGATTTGAAGAAAAAAAATTTTTAATTTTTTTTTGCGTTTTTCACCCACTTTCTGACGTTTTTATGAAATCTGTTAATTTATTCGGTAATCGCATTAATGTAAGAATTTATTAAAATTAGTTTTAAGTCGATTTGAAGAAAAAAAATTTTAATTTTTTTTTGCGTTTTTCACCCACTTTCTGACAGTTTTTATGAAATCTGATAATTTATTCGGTAATCGCATTAACGTAAGAATTTATTAAAATTAATTTCAAGTCGATTTGAAGAAAAAAAAATTTAATTTTTTTTTGCGTTTTTCACCCACTTTCTGACAGTTTTTATGAAATCTGTTAATTTATTCGGTAATCGCATTAACGTAAGAATTTATTAAAATTAGTTTCAAGTCGATTTGAAGAAAACAAATTTTAATTTTTTTTTGCGTTTTTCACCCACTTTCTGACAGTTTTTATGAAATCTGTTAATTTATTCGGTAATCGCATTAACGTAAGAATTTATTAAAATTAGTTTCAAGTCGATTTGAAGAAAAAAAATTTTTATTCGGTAATCGCATTAATGTAAGAATTTATTAAAATTAGTTTCAAGTCGATTTGAAGAAAAAAAAATTTTAATTTTTTTTTGCGTTTTTCACCCACTTTCTGACAGTTTTTATGAAATCTGTTAATTTATTCGGTAATCGCAAGAAAACAAATTTTAATTTTTTTTTGCGTTTTTCACCCACTTTCTGACAGTTTTTATGAAATCTGTTAATTTATTCGGTAATCGCATTAACGTAAGAATTTATTAAAATTAGTTTCAAGTCGATTTGAAGAAAAAAAATTTTTATTCGGTAATCGCATTAATGTAAGAATTTATTAAAATTAGTTTCAAGTCGATTTGAAGAAAAAAAAATTTTAATTTTTTTTTGCGTTTTTCACCCACTTTCTGACAGTTTTTATGAAATCTGTTAATTTATTCGGTAATCGCATTAACGTAAGAATTTATTAAAATTAGTTTCAAGTCGATTTGAAGAAAAAAAATTTTTAATTTTTTTTTGCGTTTTTCACCCACTTTCTGACAGTTTTTATGAAATCTGTTAATTTATTCGGTAATCGCATTAATGTAAGAATTTATTAAAATTAGTTTTAAGTCGATTTGAAGAAAAAAAATTTTAATTTTTTTTGCGTTTTTCACCCACTTTCTGACAGTTTTTATGAAATCTGATAATTTATTCGGTAATCGCATTAACGTAAGAATTTATTAAAATTAATTTCAAGTCGATTTGAAGAAAAAAAATTTTTAATTTTTTTTTTTGCGTTTTTCACCCACTTTCTGACAGTTTTTATGAAATCTGTTAATTTATTCGGTAATCGCATTAACGTAAGAATTTATTAAAATTAGTTTCAAGTCGATTTGAAGAAAAAAAATTTTTAATTTTTTTTTGCGTTTTTCACCCACTTTCTGACAGTTTTTATGAAATCTGTTAATTTATTCGGTAATCGCATTAATGTAAGAATTTATTAAAATTAGTTTGAAGTCGATTTGAAGAAAAAAAAATTTTAATTTTTTTTTGCGTTTTTCACCCACTTTCTGACAGTTTTTATGAAATCTGTTAATTTATTCGGTAATCGCATTAACGTTAGAATTTATTAAAATTAGTTTCAAGTCGATTTGAAGAAAAAAAAATTTTAATTTTTTTTTGCGTTTTTCACCCACTTTCTGACAGTTTTTATGAAATCTGTTAATTTATTCGGTAATCGCATTAACGTAAGAATTTATTAAAATTAGTTTCAAGTCGATTTGAAGAAAAAAAATTTTTAATTTTTTTTTGCGTTTTTCACCCACTTTCTGACAGTTTTTATGAAATCTGTTAATTTATTCGGTAATCGCATTAATGTAAGAATTTATTAAAATTAGTTTCAAGTCGATTTGAAGAAAAATAATTTTTAATTTTTTTTTGCGTTTTTCACCCACTTTCTGACAGTTTTTATGAAATCTGTTAATTTATTCGGTAATCGCATTAACGTAAGAATTTATTAAAATTAGTTTCAAGTCGATTTGAAGAAAAAAAATTTTTAATTTTTTTTTGCGTTTTTCACCCACTTTCTGACAGTTTTTATGAAATCTGTTAATTTATTCGGTAATCGCATTAATGTAAGAATTTATTAAAATTAGTTTCAAGTCGATTTGAAGAAAAAAAAATTTTTAATTTTTTTTTTGCGTTTTTCACCCACTTTCTGACAGTTTTTATGAAATCTGTTAATTTATTCGGTAATCGCATTAATGTAAGAATTTATTAAAATTAGTTTCAAGTCGATTTGAAGAAAAAAAAATTTTAATTTTTTTTTGCGTTTTTCACCCACTTTCTGACAGTTTTTATGAAATCTGTTAATTTATTCGGTAATCGCATTAATGTAAGAATTTATTAAAATTAGTTTGAAGTCGATTTGAAGAAAAAAATTTTTTAATTTTTTTTTGCGTTTTTCACCCACTTTCTGACAGTTTTTATGAAATCTGTTAATTTATTCGGTAATCGCATTAACGTTAGAATTTATTAAAATTAGTTTCAAGTCGATTTGAAGAAAAAAAAATTTTAATTTTTTTTTGCGTTTTTCACCCACTTTCTGACAGTTTTTATGAAATCTGTTAATTTATTCGGTAATCGCATTAATGTAAGAATTTATTAAAATTAGTTTCAAGTCGATTTGAAGAAAAAAAATTTTTAATTTTTTTTTGCGTTTTTCACCCACTTTCTGACAGTTTTTATGAAATCTGTTAATTTATTCGGTAATCGCATTAATGTAAGAATTTATTAAAATTAGTTTTAAGTCGATTTGAAGAAAAAAAATTTTTAATTTTTTTTTGCGTTTTTCACCCACTTTCTGACAGTTTTTATGAAATCTGATAATTTATTCGGTAATCGCATTAACGTAAGAATTTATTAAAATTAATTTCAAGTCGATTTGAAGAAAAAAAAATTTTAATTTTTTTTTGCGTTTTTCACCCACTTTCTGACAGTTTTTATGAAATCTGTTAATTTATTCGGTAATCGCATTAATGTAAGAATTTATTAAAATTAGTTTCAAGTCGATTTGAAGAAAAAAAAATTTTAATTTTTTTTTGCGTTTTTCACCCACTTTCTGACAGTTTTTATGAAATCTGTTAATTTATTCGGTAATCAAATTAACGTAAGAATTTATTAAAATTAGTTTCAAGTCGATTTGAAGAAAAAAAAAATTTAATTTTTTTTTGCGTTTTTCACCCACTTTCTGACAGTTTTTATGAAATCTGTTAATTTATTCGGTAATCGCATTAATGTAAGAATTTATTAAAATTAGTTTCAAGTCGATTTGAAGAAAAAAAATTTTTTAATATTTTTGTGCGTTTTTCACCCACTTTCTGACAGTTTTTATGAAATCTGTTAATTTATTCGGTAATCGCATTAACGTAAGAATTTATTAAAATTAGTTTCAAGTCGATTTGAAGAAAAAAAATTTTTAATTTTTTTTTGCGTTTTTCACCCACTTTCTGACAGTTTTTATGAAATCTGTTAGTTTATTCGGTAATCGCATTAACGTAAGAATTTATTAAAATTAGTTTCAAGTCGATTTGAAGAAAAAAAATTTTTAATTTTTTTTTGCGTTTTTCACCCACTTTCTGACAGTTTTTATGAAATCTGTTAATTTATTCGGTAATCGCATTAATGTAAGAATTTATTAAAATTAGTTTTAAGTCGATTTGAAGAAAAAAATTTTTAATTTTTTTTTGCGTTTTTCACCCACTTTCTGACAGTTTTTATGAAATCTGAAAAAATCGCATTAACGTAAGAATTTATTAAAATTAATTTCAAGTCGATTTGAAGAAAAAAAAATTTTAATTTTTTTTTGCGTTTTTCACCCACTTTCTGACAGTTTTTATGAAATCTGTTAATTTATTCGGTAATCGCATTAACGTAAGAATTTATTAAAATTAGTTTCAAGTCGATTTGAAGAAAAAAAAATTTTAATTTTTTTTTGCGTTTTTCACCCACTTTCTGACAGTTTTTATGAAATCTGTTAATTTATTCGGTAATCAAATTAACGTAAGAATTTATTAAAATTAGTTTCAAGTCGATTTGAAGAAAAAAAAAATTTATTTTTTTTTTGCGTTTTTCACCCACTTTCTGACAGTTTTTATGAAATCTGTTAATTTATTCGGTAATCGCATTAACGTAAGAATTTATTAAAATTAATTTCAAGTCGATTTGAAGAAAAAAAAATTTAAATTTTTTTTTGCGTTTTTCACCCACTTTCTTACAGTTTTTATGAAATCTGTTAATTTATTCGGTAATCGCATTAACGTAAGAATTTATTAAAATTAATTTCAAGTCGATTTGAAAAAAAAAAAATTTTTAATTTTTTTTTGCGTTTTTCACCCACTTTCTGACAGTTCTTATGAAATCTGATAATCTATTCGGTAATCGCATTAATGTAAGAATTTATTAAAATTAGTTTCAAGTCGATTTGAAGAAAAAAAAATGTTAATTTTTTTTTGCGTTTTTCACCCACTTTCTGACAGTTTTTATGAAATCATATATCCATTCAATTTATGCTAATATCTATTGCAGCGGCCAAATGTAATTTTTTCTCTATTTTTCACAGACTTCTCGTCTAAAAACGTAACAAACACACTTTAAAGTTTGACAAATGACAAATGTTTTGGTAGGGCAAATAAGTCTTAATCTCGCTCAGATGTCGAGATTCGCAAAATTGCTCTGACTCTCAAAAAAAAAAGTAAAAAAGTAAAGCAGAAAAACTGCTCTGAATCTGAAAAAAGAGCTTTTTCTGTCCCAATGGAAAATGACGTAAATCTAATCTATGAATAATTTGTATGTCTCTGTCAACAGATATTGGATACTGTTCCTTCGAAATGTCAGTTTATTCAATCCATTTGAATGACGCGAACAAAATGTATTTTCTCTCCCCGGACTCTTTAGATGAGTACCTACCCAATTTCATGTTGTCGAAATTGTAGTACAGAAAAAAGTTTAAAAAAAGGAAAAAAAAGTTTTCTGAAATAGGTTCTATTCGTTAATGCTGTTCGTTCTATATTCTAACGAACACACCTCGTGTATCGTGTGGATCAAACAGGTCCAAGTCAATTTGTTTGCTTGAGGCGAATTCAGATCCCCGACCCGGTAGAGCAAGCAGCTGTTAAAATAACAATTCCGCAAAAGTTGTGTATGCATTTATTTTTTACTTTCGCGTTTAATTTGTGAAATTATGGAGTTAGCTATCAATAAGGACTGCGAAAACATAATTGAAGGTTTTGTTTTAAATGAAAATCCGCGGTTCGAGTCATTCGTATACCAATGGATGGACACTATGTTCCAGCGCATATACACGTAAGAAAATTGTCCCAAAACTCTCGTCTCATTTTTAAATTTTATTTTTATTGCAGAGCTCAGTCCACCTCAGTGGAAATAATTCAATCAACAAACGCTTGCATCCACTATGCAAAACGAGTATTATCTTCAAAAAACACAATGACGCGACTGGGAGCTCTATACCTTCTCTATGCGATACACTTCAAACAACCAACCGACCGCTTCCACAAGATTGACATCAGTTTACCGGCCTGGATTAGGATCAAGGACTTTATATTTAGCCTTAACAACATGCTGTATGCTGAAGGTGCAAAGTTCATATTCTGGGATTTGCTAAAAGAAAACTCGTTTAGGTGAAGAAAAGATGTGTTTCATTGTTCTATGTCTTGTAACACAGGTTTATCTTCAACAGGTTTGTTGCTTCCGACATTTACTATGGATTGGAGAATTTAGTTAACTTGGATCTAATTCGAAGTAATGCCTTATACTTGAGCGATAGCTTACACATGCTTCGAAACGATTTGAAATCGCTCACCTGTCGGGGGGGACTTTTTGAAGGAATGACTAAACTAGATGATGGCTACAATGAAATGAAAGAAATGATGAGTAAAAGTAACATAGAAGGGATCAACTGCACTGAATTGTCACCCTCTAAATCATTCGAGGAACTAAAAATTGCCTTAAACAAACTGAATAACTTTATGAAGGAACATTGTAACAAACGTAGAAAGATTGTAAAGAAAGCAAAAAGAAATCGCGCAAAAAATACAGCTATTAAGAAGGAAAAACGCAGCAGCAACCGACTGAAGCTGTCTTTTGGATATAATCGATATTAAAAAACAGACGAATGTACATACATATATTATACGCTGAATTGATTTCTTCGTCGAAAAAGTAACTTAATAATAAAAGTGTTTTGAGGAAGTCCCTAAACTTGATTATAATTAACATTCAGATTGTCACTGCCAGTATCACAAAAACGTAAGTATCTGTACCAAGCATGTGGAGCCGAAGACGGCAGTCTGAAGGGATGGTAATGATACAAGTTTTCAACGACTGTTTCAAAATTTAATGTTTTTTTCATTTGAATGTGTAACACTGTTTATTATACATTAAAGACAGCTCGACACAAGAACTGGAGGCGACTACCTTGAATTTGTTTAACTGTTTAGATACCTACACTTTCTCTCCACCTTTTTTATTACAGTTATAACAACAGTCAGTTAATACAAAATTGTTATATACCGTCACAGTGTCCTAATTTTTCATACTCACTTAATTCGAACACATTCGCAATTAGAATTTTTTTACAAAACTACACCATTTTTAATTTAAAAAAAAAAAAAATAATAATTTCATTCTTTAATCAAAAAGTAAAGTTCGAGCTTTCGAAAGATCGATTCTGTTGCATAGATTTGGGCGCATTTCTTCCAGCTGGGTGTCATAAATAATTCCGAATCAATCGTATCCCTCAATCCCCATTTATCCGGTAATACACCGCCCAAATTGAATAAAGACGATTCACTGCCTGGTGATGCCTCTGTTTTAACAGAAAGTTCTGGTGTCGGGCTAACCGGTGTATTGTGGAACATATACAACTCTTCGTCCAAGATCTCATTTTGTTCCATATTCTTGTCGAAATTTATTTCAGATCCCGATCCCAGTTTTCTCTCATTTTCAGTGTCGTTTGTCATCACGTCCTCACTTTCGGACGTAACCGGTGTACGAAAAGAATCAATTACATCGTTAACCAGCAGAATTGGATATTCGTACAAATGACGATCTGGATAGGTTTGAATTAGGTAGTTTGTCATGCATTTCGTGAGCAGTACTTCCGGGACATAATAGGTGTATACGGTGAATATATTGCCAACTAACAAGCGAAGATTGCGAAAGAATCCACCAACAGTTTTAATTAAATCTTGAGCAAAATCGGTTGCCCTTGATCTGAAAGAAAATTAAAGTTATAGTGATTGTTTTGCATGTTTCGAATTTTGACTCTTACATTTGTTTGTACTCCTGGACATCTTTGTCGGATACGACTCTGACTATTGATTTAGATATCTCTCGGACACCAACAACGAAATGTCTGAGACCGTTTTGAAGATTTATACCGACGGTCAGTTGCGGCTGTTGTCTGGAAATGAATTCATGACAAAAAACTGGTTGATGGCAGTTTGTTTGAAAGTGTTTACCTTTCTTTTCTCTCTGGTGGTATCATCTTTTCTACTAAATCGCAGAAGATAGTGAGCCTGTCAAAAAACCAGCGAATATCCTCAAAAACATCCATTATAGTGGTGCTGTAAAGAAGTAGGACATTTCAATTTTTGATTTGTGAAGATTTGTGTTTTCTGAGAGTCTAACAAACTCTAACAAAGATCAATTTTAGTTGTAATGTTTTTTTAGAGCAAAATACCATCCACATGACACACATGGAAGGAAGGTGCTAGCAGTTTCTGTGGATATTGGCAAATCACTATCGAATTATATGCACCGTCAACAAATAAAAGATTGTTATACTCTGGTGTCGCTAATCCGAGTGTGAGAGATGGGCAAATTAAGGAAGATATATAACCACAAACTGTTAAAAACGCTTCTTCTTCAACTTGATGCAGATAATTATTCTTTGTTCCAACAGCCCATTAGTGCTTGAACAGTATTTAAGCAAATTATAAGTTATGCTACATTGGTAACTTGATAACTATCTTCTATCACAGAATCCATCATGCCTTACAACAAATACCACTGTAGTTCATTTCACTTCAACATTTCAGGACCACTTACGTAGTTTTAGCCATAATTTCAGTATTTTCGACCGTTTCGTTTCCGGGTAAACTTGCTGCTTTGCTTGCATTTAAATAGTTTGTTAAAATTAATACAAAATACACACAGATCTTTACAGCGTTCATTATTAGTTGGTAATATTGAAAACACGAATTTGAAATTCGAACTTAACCTTTCGACATTGATCCTGTGAGAATCTTTACGGAACTGAAGAATGTCACAACAATTGGCAACGCTCGGGCCTCGGGATCAGACAGGACGATAAATTGGAAAGCAATTATATGACAATTCTCTTTGAACATCAGGTAGAAATAGATATGCATTTGTTTTTTCTTCAAGATTTCGTGAAAATAATCACAGGTAGAGGCGGTAGCCATGAGGACAGACAAATAAAAATGGTGTAGCCATATCCTCATTAAATTAGGTATAGGTACCTTAAGTCGGTACCTGTCTGAAAGAGTACATAATTCAATTGTTAATTGTTCGGTTCGTTTATGCCTTTTGTCTTATGGTGAGTGTTTAAGAACAACATTCAAAAACAAAATTCATAGGAAGGCTATCACCTTACCATTCACCTTGAAATCCTTTTATAATCCGTATATATTTTACAAGAATATAATAGGTCTGTTCCTTTACTTTTAAATCTTACGAATTTTTACTAATTCTTACGAGTTCTTACGAATTTTCAGTCAGTGTCGTTCCTTAACTCAAGAAATTCGTAAAAGAGAGCGTCATCGAGAGAGCAAAATATTTCCCCTCCAGTGAGAATCTTACGAATTTTTACTCAACAAATTTCTTGGTGTAAGAAGTGAAAAAGCTGTCAGTCAACTAATTAATAGCTGATTTGAAATTTGTCGTTCTATTTGACATAAATGCGTGCATTTCTCTTGATTTGTTGCGTATTATAACAGGCGGAAAAATAAAATCAAATGTTCTTCTCAAGATTAATTTTGAAAGTGATGACGAAATTCTTCCTCGCTGTTTCCTAACTTTTTCGTGAGTGTCTCTCTTTGTGAGAGAATTTATTGACACTACTGCCATTTTGACAGTCTTTTCCATTCTTACCTTAGACCTAAATGTAGAGGGGTTCCAAATATAATTCGTAAAGTAAATGTTCTGACGTTTCTGAAAACGAGATTGCCTCTCGATTTTAAGTCAGAAATCACTCAATTATTTGTTTTTTTTTACGCTTGATTTAAATGTTTCCTTTTTTTATTTAACTGCAAGCAAATGGCTTTAAATTATGCGAAAGCCCATAACATAATTGAATCGCAGTTTTATTCGATTTGAAAAAAACGTATGTTAAGCTTATAAATGTCGTCTTCAAGTGGGACAGAAAGTGATTTAGAGCAATGTTTCTGCTCTCGACATCAGTTTGTTGTCAGATATCATGTTCCAGAGTCGGAGTAATTTTGCGAATCTCGATTTCTGAGCGAGATTTACACCTACTTACGCTAACCCCAAGACATTTGACATTTATTAAACTTTAAAGTGTGTTATTACTACGTTTTTAGACGACATGTCTGTGAAAAATGTAAAATGTAAAAACAGGTGCCTTTTAAAACACGCAGCACAACAAATGCAAAGAAGGAAAAATCTCGTTTTATATTTGCATTGGGCACGAAAAATCTGAAATCTGAGAGCAATCTGAAAATCCCAATGGAAAACGACAAAAGAAACATACAAAGGGAATTAATAACAAAAAAATAATTAATTCCACGACTGATACATATTTTTCAAAAACTATTTTCTAAATTATTAAGGCTGGGCGGCTAGGGTAGACGTTTCTGCGCCCCGATGGGGCTTGCAGGGCTTAAGAGATAATTGATCGGAGTAAACGGTTTTCAATAGCCAGTAAATAGACGGAGGTAGCTATTGAAGTACAATTTTGTTTTTCGACTTTGATATTGCATAAAGTACCAAAAACACACATTTTTGTGTTTTTTTCTGCGATGGGGCAACCTCTAGCTCAGATATTTTTTTTATGATTTCCTTTTGTTGCCACTGAACTATTCCAGGTAGTTATTGAAGCAAAATTTTGATTTTTTTTTTACCATCTTAAAATTGCAGGTTAATATGACTAAAAGTAAACAATCTTTGTAGAGGAACTATATGTTATGTTTTGTGATGTTATGTTATGTTAAAGTGGCCACTGGTGTTTAGGGGTTCCTTAACTGGTTACTCATGTGAACCATTTGCTTCCGTTGATAAAGCTAAGAATGTTAGCAGCGCTGGTGTAGCATAGATAGATAGATACACTAAGATCATTGAGGAAGTAGTTTCCTAAGTGCGCCATCCTTGGATTGGATAGAGCAGGGCAGCTGCAGAGAAGGTGAGTGACGGACTCATCCTCCTCCTTTGCGCGTGTCTGCCCAAGATACAATGACCGGTAATGACATTAGAAACCAACGAGATACTAGGTCTGTTTAGTCGAAGAACTAGGAACTATTTCTTTTCTCTGCAAAAAAGAGATTGAGCTTTGCATATTTAAATATCAACTCAATGAATAAAAAATAGATATTTAGTCCATAAAATAGTTAAATTCTAATTTTGAGAAGTTGACTATTTTACTGCATTTTTAATTTTGTTGGGTATTTCGCATAGGTTCTAAGTTCAACTATACAAGTAATCCATCCCACCCAGACCCGCAAACAAAGCAAATAATGCAACAAAAAAGCCAAACCAATTTTATTTAAAATTATAAATTACCTAGCTTTGCCCGCAACTTCGTACGCGGCGTGAGACTGTGTAATTTCCAATAAAAGATATTTGACCGTTTTCTCTAAAACAAAGCGGTGAACATTGTCAATGTGAAACAATAAATCAAACAAATCGATTTACCTAAAACACCAATTTAAGAAAATTAAATTCAACAGCGTAAGTACTAAAGTTTCACTTCCTTACTGTAGGTACAATGTAGGTAATATCAAAACAACCACTAAAACAAAAGCCTGAACGGAAATTTGTAGGTATAGACGTAGGTACTATAACATCCATTAAAACAAAAATCTTAAACTCAATTTCTATATACTATACACCACCATACATACATACGTCCATCAGCGCACGTCATCAGCCATCTGCGCATTTCCTCAGAAACACATTGTCGCTGTTGATTAACACATTCAGGTCGCATACTTCTCTTTCGTTTCACTAAATTTGGAGAAAACACCACGCATTTTTTTTTCATATGAACGTGCTTGTGCGATGTGCGCCACGCAATCTTTTTCCAATTTTAGAACACTTTTGTGAATCTGGATTTTTTTTTTCAGAGTTGTCCCAGAATAATCAATCCAAATAGTGCGTTCGAGTTTGACAGCTCGAAGAGTTTGTTTACGTTTTCGTGAAGTTTTTAAACTCCAAAGAAATGGCGCAGTGGCTTAGTGGTTAGTGTGTTGGACTACAAAGCGAGGGGTCGAGGTTCGAATCCCGCAAAAAAAAAAAAAAAATCCAACTTAGGGTTTTTTTCCGCTGCGCCACCTCTCGCGAGCGTCTGACAAACATCCGAGAGTATGACTGTCTTGAAAGAGCCTCTCAATTAGCCGTTTGTAGTCGGCATAAAATTGTAGATCCCTTCCATTCGTTCCAAAAAATGACAAACTCACACAAAACGAATGGTTATGAGAAGCTAGGCCTAGAGTTCCTCCGGACCTGTTGCGCCAACTATTTATTTATTTTTTAAAGAAAGGCATTGCGATTGATCGCGTGGATCTATTTTTGTTAATTATTTATATACAATGTTAAAAAATCAATCTGGGCGCAAAATATTTTAATATAAAATTTAAACAGTGAAAGGAAAACGCTTAGAAAAGTGTTCGAAGGCTACACATTCGCACGAGTATCAACAAAAAAGGACAATTGAGGTTTTCATGATCAGACACATGAAATCTGAAATCTGAGAGCGAATCTGAAGAAGCCCAATCAAATACCACACAAGTACCTCTCTCTCTAAGATAATTTATCCCCTCTACTGCCATTTTGACAGTTTTATTTCCATTCTTACTAAAAAGTAAGGGAACAAACCTATAAAGTAGTGACATATGTCCTATGTCCCTTGCAGACCAAAAATTATAGCACATATCGAAACCGCATTGCTGTGAAATCGGCTAATAATGAGAGAAGGGAAAAATACTAGACCGAGGCATATATGGCCTATACTTATTCTGACTTTTAATGCAAATAGAACCCATCAACCTACCGTTTTGTTCGTCTAAATCTTATTTGATCATGGCAATAAGTTGCAGCCACCTACTTACGGGTTATCTTTCAAATATCAACAATGTTGTATTTGATTTTGCGAAACATTTCTTAAACGTGTCTTTATCAAACATAAGAGGTTATCAGACTTGAATAATGCTTATCGCCACAAAATGTATGTGTCAAAATGAGAGCACAGTGAAGAAATGTGTGTATGCTCACGATACAATCTGACATTATCGTATCTCTAAGAACGGGGATTTTTTCATTTTTTTTTTAATAAAATGCGCATTAACGCGCTTACAAAAAGTGTTTCTACAGTATAATATATTTATTTACATAAACATATCTAGAAATCTGTTTTTCATCTTCACTTTATTCCAGACTAAATATTTCCCTAAGAAATCTTAATCTTATATTGGCTCATTAATTAAGTGGTTAAGTTAAGGGCGAATCTATTTTCAGAGCTTAGTAATACACTAGCGGTTGACCGATAGAAATTTAAAAATAAGGGAGAAACGAACTGAATTTGCAATTTATCGCAGAACAAACACGGAGACATTACCGAGCTCTGATGTTTTGGACATTTTTACAATTCAGACTTCAGCTCAAAATCTTGGAAAAAGTTATATAGATGCTCCACCGGTGACAGCTCGGTGTGCTCTCACAGTGAAAATTTTAAAACATCAATGTTTTTAAACTGTCGCCCAGCAATTCTCTGACAAATTTGATAGCGCATCGGCTTGTCCAAATGGGGTTTTAACGTCAAACGTTTCTTTAGAATTTTGGCACACTCTTTATATATAGTTAATTGAATACTATCATTTTTAGCGTAAAAATCGATACAAAAAATTGGAAGTTCACGAGCTTTCCGGGTCGAATCAGTTATTTTACGAATGGTTTGAGCATCTCTACAGAAAAGACCAAATCACGCATAAAATGTTTAGGAGGCGCATAGCGCTTGGCTCTTTAAACTACAGAGCGTCTATTTTCTTGGGGATCGGAAATATTATGCTTTCTTTTTAGACGTTAAACCCTACTCCCATCACACCGAAAACCGTGTTTTCGACGAAAACTCGAAGATTTACGAATTAGTTTTAGTTTGACGTTTCAATCTGCTGTGAGACACTAGTCGTGAAACTTCTATGTAAACTATAGGTTCGTTCGTGTACTTTCAGCATAGAAAAATGAAAAATGCCAAATCGAGAAAGAAATCTACAAAATAAGACGGAATTGCATTTTTTATAAGCTATTAGCTAGCTATAACCTATTAGACTTACCATTTTGAATGCGCTGATTCTGGGAGAACATTTTATTAAAATTTCTTCCTCCGACATCGTTGAAGAAGGAAATAAATAGAGTTTTACTTGTCAAACTCTTGAGCTGTCAGTTAGTTGTCAGTTTCAATTTTTTATTTTTCAGTAAGGCGAAATTCGGCGAGTAGAAAATTACGAAAAATTGAAAAGAGGGGAAATGGATTTCTCTCTAATTTTTTATATTTTTATGTTTAAAAAAAAGTACACGAGCAAACCTTATTTTGGTGACAAATTTCAAACTGCTTTTGTGACATTTGTTCCGCTGAATTTGCTGAATAAATATAAACGACTCGTTTCGAAAACTGAAATATGTAGGGGAAAACTTCTGTTCTCCATGAAGTTTTCGAGTGTTTTCGCGAAAACTCGGTTTTCGAATCTGTAATTATCACATCGACTAATATCTATCACTAAAATGATATGAGTTGAAACAATATGTTCCGTTTTCGATGCAAAAAGTTAACGCAAGAGTTAAATAAACATGGTCACTGACTTTATTTCGGTCGGATGGACGTAAGTCTAATGCGAGAAACAGATTTATAAAGCGACAGCATCATCAACAGCAATAGCGAATTTAGGATTAGCTCTAACGTTGACGTCGCTGTCGATGTTGCTGTGCTAATGTGTTCAAAGTAATTAAAATATATTGGTTCTAAAAAGTTGTCAAAGTTGCTGTTGCTGTGCTAATCTGTTTCTCGCATTAACATTTTAACGTCAAGGCTGAATTTTTGTTCAGCTTATTAGCCAAATCTGGATTATCTTCTAAAGATGATCAAATAACGATTACCAACTTCTTCTAACTAACCAACTTTTTCATTCTACGCCATTTTAAGTAGCCAAACGTCAGCCAATTTCCAGCCACGTGAATGAACTGCACAAATTTGTTGTCGAGAAGGCGATTTATCACGATTTATCACGACTTATCACAGCGTGCTACGTTTCAGATTTCAGACATCACGTTGCATTCCAGCTAACTTGCTTCGTTCCAATTAATCTTCTTCAAATATTTGTGCAACGAACGACATCACAAATACATACGTATTATATCTGATGGGCATTGGGGCCGGAAATTTATAAACTTTTTTGGTGCATTGCACCAATATTGAACTAGACAACAACTTTAAATTTGCAACAATATTCTTATCATTAACCCACCTGCAAAATATGTTAATTCCACGGTGCAATTATGCCGCACAGAATCGGGTAATCTTTTAAATTTTTAAGCAAACACCACAAAACGGAGGCCAACACTTATCGCGAAACTATTTCTTTGCCGTTGGGCAAAAAGGTCTTAAGTCAAAAAATTAATTTTGGGTTTTGTATTGGGCTTAACTCAATTTTTTTCTATTTCGTTTGGTATTAAAGACTTAAGTCTAGCACAACTTCTTCCCATCGTAATCATTTAAGTCTTTAGGCAATAAGTCGGAGTAAACTAACTAAGTTAAGACTAAACTAAACTATTTTTAATTTGGCTTAATGAAAAACTGCAGTTTCTGACTTAAGACCTTTTTACCTAACGTCAAAGATTTATCTAGTGCAAACAGTTTTATCTATATCTGCAAAATACTACTTCGTTGTCTTTTGCTCGCAGTCTCACCGTCGAGTTATTTTCTTGAATACCACAATAATTCTGAGAAGGGATAAAGAAAACTTTTATCTATCTTACAACTGATAAGATGCTGCGATTCAGCATCTCATCAGGCCAAATACAAAAATATTTTTGCAAAAGATTGAAGTGCAAATCACCACCCAGATATATGTTCATTTGAGCTTTAAGACACATCAGTCCATTACTGAAAGTCAAGGTGTTCGGTTACGAGTCAATATTCGAGACCATATCCGCGAAAGAGTTTCAAGTGAAAAGCATCATGTCACCGATAATAACAATTACAACTGTCATAGCGCTGGCAACGGTGCTGCAATCAACTTTGGCCAATATTCAGCCACCGTATCAGGTATCAATATTGGGCGAGTTTCAACCCGACAATCCAGTCCATTTGTGCAATGGAGCTATTATCTATGAGAAACTCATCATAACCACTGCGAGTTGTGTGCACTATAAATTCGGGGCAAAAGGAAAGCTGGACAAGCTTGATACTTCGGTCTTGAGTGTGGTGGCTGGAAGTACAAACGCATTTACGGATGCCCTACGAGTAAATGTGTGTAGGATTGAAATTACTAATGACTTCGCTTCAAACACATTGGAGAATGACTTGGCGTTGCTGACGTTATGTGAATCATTACCGTTAGGCACACGACCGGATATGAAATGGATTATGCTAGATGACAGTGTGCACATCAACCAATCTTGTTTGGCGAATTTCTTTTCTCGAAATGTAAGTTGAAATTATTAGTCGTTGACGACTTATGTGGTACTCGATTGGGATTCTTGAAATTCGCTCTCAGATTTCGTGTGTCTAATCGAACATAAAAATGTCACATGCCTTTTTTTGTGTTGATATTCGTTCGATTCGAATACGTGTAGCCGTCAACACTTTTCGAAGCGTTTTCCATTCACTGGTTCGATTTCATATTAAAACCTTTTGCGTTCCGATTGATTTCTAAATATTTTTTTAGGTATACATAAATAATTTACAAAAATAGATTCACCCGGTGCAATACCTTTCTTTGCTGTAGAAATAATAATTAACGAAAACCTAAACAAACTCCGACAGTTGTCACACTCAACCTCACTTGTATTGGTAAATCTAAAGCAAATCTGAGAAAAAAATCCAGATTCGCAAAAGTGTTCTTGGAGTCAATTCTCGTTCTGAATCGAATAAATCGTTTTCACATTCACGCATTGCTTTAATTTTTTCGATTCACTTTGTACTAAAATGCGCTTCTGATTCAAAAGGTGAAAAAATATCGTGCTGAATTCTATACCGCACACTGAGTTGTGTGAAAGAGGGTTCTCAATTTTCAAACTCTCACTAAAAACATTCACGTGCAAATGGAACCGTGAAAAGAAATTATTCATATGAAAAATTTTGACGTTTGGTTTCACCTTTTCGTAAACGAGAATCGAAATTGCGGTGAAAGGGTGAAATCATTTTCGTTTCACTTTTTCACAGAATGAGAATTGACCTCTGAAATCTGAAAAAGTATCTTTTTTTTTTGTACCAAACGAACACAAAAGGTGCTCTGAGAGCAAAAAAAAAAGTTCGATGAGGCCCAATCGAATACCACATTAGTCATATCCGTGATAGAAAAATTGTATTTGCAGAGGTATTAAAATTGTTTGTTAGATATGAGGTAGAACTATACGCAAGCTAGTGTTTAGAGCAACTAAATAGGTTTGTCTTTGGCCAATAACGCAGTTGATAAGCAGATTAATTGTGGTCCATTGTGAATCACTGTTTCCGTAGGAAATTTCCCAGCCGAGATAAGTGAGATAGTTTATGAATGAGCATTTTTATCTTACTAGAGGGTTACGCAATATTTCATAGAGATTGGGATAAAGTGCTCAACCTTCCGCTGGGATACGTAGATAAAGAGATAAATCTTCCTGCACTTCACCTAAAGGGCCGAGACTAGATGGATGAACCTGACGAACTGTGTCTTTGTGAGATCTGGCCAGCCTACGATGATGCCAGAATAAACAACCTCTTAGCCACAATCCGTGTAGATGTTGCCAGACTAGATTGGCATCCCCAATAACACTCACTGACGTAGCTGCGCCGACACAAACAAGAGTGAAACAGTGTTTCATCTTCTTTGTGAGTGTCCGGCCCTAGTCAAAACCAGACGTAGTACATTTGGTCACTCATTTTATGATGACTTTTCGGCCATCCAAAGTATCCATTGCAACAAGGTCATCAAATTTCTCAACTCCACAGGCTGGTTTTCAGCTCCCTTAACTTCCTTCTCCTCCTTTATCTTCAGGTTCCGTTAGTTGTGCTCTCAAAACGGCGCTCAATGCGTTATGTGTGTTTTCCCCCGTCAGAAAACGGGAAATACAGCCACTTAAGCCAACTAACTAACTCAACCCAACAAATTAATTTATAGTGTTTCAAGGCAGAGCTAAATACTTTAAAAAAAAAGTTTTTCTTGTGTGATTTATGATGATAGCGAAGAATTTATAGAATTTTGAGGGTTTGTTCAAGGATAAAAAAAACAGATGTTTTTTGAAAATAACTTCCTTCACCAATTCAATTCGATAGGGCAAAAGTTTGCAGCTGTCGCAAGTTATTGCAATAGCTGCAATATCTCGAGCTGCATACCACTGAGCTAAATGGTTTCGCTTAGATTTAGCTCAGCTTAATTTTGGAGAGAATTTTGTAGGGGAGCGAAAATTAGCCCAAGCAGCGTACTAAGCTTAACCAACAACTTGAATTTCATCTTTATTTTATTTAAGGAGTTATTGATTCGTTTATATGCTTTTTTGTGTGATTCAGAGCGTTAAATTAAAAACAAAAAAACATAACAATATTGCTCACGACTGGTGACTCATGTTGACATAGGTAACCTGTAAATCAGTGGTTCCCAATCTTTTCAACCGCTGCCCCTCTTATGGCGAATTGGAGAATCGCATGCCCAGATAAAAATTCCAAATGTTTATTGAAAAATATATTTAGACATCGAGTATTTTAAATATTCTTCATATTTGTTTATACATTTTTGTAAAATTAGTTTGAAAAACGTATTTTTATTTATTAGTAATGTAAGATGTTCAATGCGACTTCTGGGGTTGCATTTTCTTCACCAGATCTAAGATTCTGGGTCCAATTTTCGTCAGTGCAATTCTCATTTCTACTGAATGCTTGTTTTTAATGTGCAGGAGAGCCGAAAATCCTTGTTCGCATGAATATGTTGTTGAAAAGAGCACCAAAAATGGAATAGCAATGTTTTGCAGCCAAAATTCGTCTAGTTCGCTTGTATCGTATTTGTCCTTCAGTGTGCTGTCATTTTTCAAATCGATTAACTTCTCTTGTAATTCGTCTGGTAGTTCATCGATATTAACGGTGAATGGATTGCGCACCATCATTTTCAATTCTGCAACGTCTTTTTTGCTCTCCGGCTCCGGAAAGTACTTCGAAAATTCTTTAGTAAGGTTTTATAAATGTTGAAATATGTCATTTCTTAGGTCGTTGGTTGCTTCTTCTCCGGGTTTTACCATTTTTGAAACGTTCATAAATGACGAAAAGATGCTTGTTATGATTGTTTTTTTTTTTTTCTTCCAAAAACTGATTTTTGTAACGAAAGCTCGAACCTTACCTTCATATTTAAAAATATTTGCGGACACTTTTTCTTTTCCCGTAAATTTAGCTTTAAGATGCTCAAATATATCAGACATAGGCACGCCAAGCCCAGAATTATTTGCATCAAAAATTGTGTCCACGCCTCCCCTGTACAATCCCCATGCCCCCCCTGTAAATGACGTTTCGGAACGTTGACTCATTTTGACTTTTTTGTTCTCAGCATTAGTTTCGGTCCCAAATTTGAAACTGTGGAATTTTGTAAGAGTTTATGGGGCATTTACACGGTCACACATTCCTATCACGGAAAAATAAAGGGATGCCCAATACTAAACAGCCGTCTGACTGAAAGGGACAGCATTACCTAACACGCAAAAAAACGTGATACGTTTTTTGGTCGGCCATCTTGTTTGCGTGGTAGGAATTATGGGAAAGCTATGCATGTTTATATTTTTATAGCGATGGCTTACGAAATTTCATTTTCCTATAAAACAAAATGGCTTCTGGAAGGGATGAAGGTACATTTATTTATTAATTTCGTATAAATGATTGATGAATTGTTGGTTTAATTTACTGAAACTAATTAACACTCTCATTTCACATATTTTAAATCGGAAATAGAAATGTATTCATGTGATTGCAGAAATGTTGGTCGCCGGAACTTCCGCTTTACGTATCTATAATTATGGGTAGAACATCCATGACACCTTAGGCGTCTGATTTGTGATCTCATTCCTTCGCCTTTATTAGCATTGACTGCGGACAAACGGATCTCTCTGTCCCGTCTCGTGCAAAAATGCGCGTGCGTGATAGTGTAAATGCGGTTTTATCAAAAACACAATAAATTTACATCTTCTAGTACATTCCCCTACTAAGCGTAGTAACTCTTTGATATGTATACCTACCTATCGTGCTGAGTTTGCGTTACATTTTTAAGGGGATACAATTTTTTTTTATTAAAGTTAAAAAGCACAATAATTCCATTTTTCAAATTTCCTTTCAGTCAAAAGACTCTGTTCCGAACTATTATCAAACGGAGCAGCTAATCTTGTCGAATAACGAAATATGTCGGAATGAAACAGACTACCCTTATGCGCGAAAAGATGATATTTGCTCTATCTATGTTCTGCCGCAACAATTCGATTGTGAAGTAAGTAAAAACAACCAATTTAAACGATATACTCGTATACAGAATCTAACCGAGTTTTATGTTAGGCAGCCGAATCTTTTCTGGCATTCAACAATGACCGTGGAACTGGTCTCGTTTGCAAAAGCTACTTAGTAGGTCTTCTCTCGTCGGTGGTAACTCGGCCTGATTCGAAGAACAATTGCTCAGATGTCGTGCTATCAGCTGTGTACACCAATCTGTTTCCGCACTTGATATGGATCTATAAAATTATGGCGAAAATTGAAACAGAATACATATCAACTCCATATGATGCATCCCTAAAATCATTGGTGATAAATTCTACTCGTAAGTTGAATAAATTTCGAGTGTAATTCAGTTGATAAACATTTTTTGTTCTGTTTCAAGAAAACAATGACAAAGAAGAAGTCTTAACCACAACATTTGTACCATTGAATAATCGCACGGCATCCGTTAATTCAACAACACCCTCAAATTCAACAGTGATTAATCCCACTCCAAGAAATTCTACAATAACCAACTCGACACTGACGAATTCAACAACATGGAACAACCACACTGTGCTGACAAATTCAACAGCTTTAAATTCCACAGCAATAAGCACAGTTTATCCCTCACCATGGAACTCTACAACTTTAAACTCGACATCTATGCCCAACACAACTCTAGCTCCTCCTACACCCACCAGCACAATTAATAGTCACCCGCCAGCACGCCCATTACGTAGCACAGAAGCGTACCTGAATTACGCGACACCTACAATTGGTAGCTTCTTGAAGAGTAGCGCTTCTGCTGCGTCAGTTAGGTTTAGTGCAGGCAGCTTGCTGATATCATTCCTATCTTTAAGATTGATTATTAACCATTAACCTCTCTATCAAACCCTGTATACGTTAAGACTGTAAATATTTGTATAGCCTAAAATTAAATATCTTTAGAGTAAAATGAACAAACAATTTATCTTTATGATTATAAGAATTATATTCTTATTTTATTTTTATTTGTTCATACCCTCATTGTGGAGATAGCTTGAGCCACGTTACGAATACGATACGACGCAGCGTACGTACGTAGTTTGTTTTTGTTTTATCGAGACTCGTGGTAACTACAGTACCCCTAGATGAAATTTATACTCTTTTTATGAATTGTACATTAATAATAAAATTTTGTGCGTAGCACTCTAAATTTTCGCCATAAACGAATAAAATTATTATTTCTTCATAACTGAGAAGAGTTTTATCTTGACGTTATGTGAAACAATATTTTGAAGAGTTTGTAGCACCGTGAGAAATGAGATAAGCTTGTGCTGGAATTGGAAGTAATGCGGAAAAGATGAGTTTCTCAAACGAATAATAAAAATAAAAATACGACATTTAAGCTATTGACTTTCTCAGGGAAACTTATAACTTTTATAGCTGATATAAATGTAATTTGAATTTAAGATTAAACACAAATAAAGAGGTTTAAGGTGTACACACATTTTGAAGGGGGTTAAATCCATGTTCTCTTTACATTATAAAACTATGGTAAGCGATTGAGTTGCCTATTTTGGTCAGTGAAGAGTAAATAGGTTCATATTTCTGTTACTATAAAGTTACTCCCAGATACAACTCTTATGTGATATTCGATTGGGCGATCTCAGAGCAGTTTCTATGTTCGTTTGGTACAAAAAAAAAAGCAATCTTTTTCAGATTTCAGAGCACTTTTGCGAATCAAGATTTTTTATCAGATTTTCTTCAGATTTACCAATACAAGTGCGTTTGTATTTGACAACTGGTGGAGTTTGTTTAGGTTTTCGGGAATTTTTTCTACAGCAAGGAAAGGCATTGCAGCGGGTGAATCTATTTTTGTAAATTAGTTATGTATACCTAAATAAATATTAAGAAATCAATCGAGACGCAAATTTCGAATGTTTTAATATAGAATTTAGTCAGTGAATGGACAACGTGTAGAAAAGTATTGAAGGCTAAACATATTCGAATCGCACAAATGTTAACACAAAAAAAAAAATCTGAAAATGGATTACCTACCAGATTAGTTACATAAATAATGAAAACATGCACCTGTCAATAATTGGGCTTAATAGATTATTTCCTGTACGGAGACGTTTATTACGATTTGAATGTCAACAGTGTTTGAGTTAGTTTTGATATATACAACAATAACATACATAAAGAGTTATTCATACAGGATATGGATATGGTCCTGTACGCGTGCTCGTGGTGGCCATGTGGCTGATGTTGTTTTTCATTATTAATGGCATACCTTCTCTTTATTATGAAATAAACATCCGATCATTTATTTAAAAAAATGGCATTTCTCTTTAAATACCAAAATAACACCTCTTATTGGAGAATCATTTAGAAAGCCTTTTACGCAGCTTTTTCCGGAATGAAATATTCCGGTGGTCTCCAAATGGACAGCAAAACGTCTGCGAAAAGGCACCGGAAAATAATTTGCGGAGAGTTCCGCCAGCTCAACACAAGTAGCAGTGTTAGCAGCACTGGCTATTTCTCTCCGATTTGGATAATCGACCTTTTCACTGGCTCCTTAAAATTATCATTTGGGAACTATCCTAATTAAGGCTATTCACTTTAAAGTTTGTCGATTCAATTGCGAACTTACTCTTTTCGTTAAATAAAGCTTTCTTAACAGTTCATTGCAAACTCCATTTTGATACAGTTTTTGAACAGACTCTCACATCGCAGCAGTAAAATCATCTCACAAGATATGCATGAATATACACTGTTCAAGAATGTAGCTGTGCGGTAGGCCCCCTTCCAACAAAATATATATTTTTTAACATTGGAATATGGAAACTATAAAAGTCTCTCAATGACGAGTTTGTGTTACCTATGTTATTTCATTTAATTTAATATTGTCGTCTTTAAAAACAATTTGGGTATTCACGATTCGGTGTAACAGAATTTAGTAAAATTGCGAAATTTGTTTGATCAGATCGTGAACACTCTTTTTTTTCTGTCCGTTTTTTAACAATTAATGAACTATTAGGCGAACTGTCAATTTGACAAAGCTACACTTTACTTTGTTGTATTTTTCGGTAACAATATGGTCAGGGTATAGACAAAATGCAAATGCATTTTGTTGTTGTAGTGCGAAAAAAGTTGCACTTGAATGAATAGCAATGATACAAAACCCGGTTCATCGGATCGGACCCCTAATTTAATAAGAATAAGTGTGCCTATGAATTACAAAAAAATGCGCAATTTTCATCTTCATATTCGAGTTTGGTTTTTTTTTTTGGCTCCAACATTTTTCAATTTAGCTCCACACCTCTTATAAAAGCTGGCAAAACTGCAGTACAAATGTAAAATGTTTGCAAGCAATTAATGTCCCGGACAATAAACGTGTGCAAAAAGAGAGTGGAGAATTGTACCAAGCATTCTACTACAATTACCCACTTTTCCGCAATCATTTCGCAGCAGCTGCGTACTTCAAAACGAAAAGGAGAGGAAAATTCTTCGTTCATGACTTCGTTGTGTCACTTTTGTATGGGATTTTTCGTTCCGGAACAGCTGCGTACTAAGCGTAGTACGGACCTCTGTTTAGAAAGTTTTTGTTATACAAAAAGAGTAAGTTCGCAATAGAATTATAAATCCTAAGGATTCTAAGCATCGCAAGACTTTATATAAACTGAATAGCGTAAATTACGATAAATCCGAAATGACAATTTTAAGGAGCCAAATTGGAAATAAACAGCCAGTGCTGGTAACACTGCTGCTTGTGTATCAGTTGATGGAAATCTACACAAATTATTATCCACTGCCTTTTCGCAGACGTTTGGCTGTCCATTTGGAGACCACCGGAAAATTTAGTTTCATAAGAGGGCCGTACTACGCTTTAGGCTTAATGCTTAAAAAAGTTACCGACTCAAAATTCCGCATTATCCGAAACGTGATATAAGTGATAACTATTAATACATGACGGAATTTTATTTTGGACAGTGGATTAATAAATTCGACCTAGTTCAGCAAGCATCTGCCTCTCTCACATGTCAAGAGTCGAAAATAAATGTTCTCTCTACATTATACTGTAATGAAAATATCGATCAAGACTGATCTTTGGATCCCCCTTATCTACTATAACAAAGGAACAATTAAGTTTATTTAAAACTTAAGTTGTCTCCAACAGCAAGATTTGCAGGTTAACAAATTCATATTATATTAAACCGAATGCATCCAGTTTGTCACCGCTCCCGCTTTCTCAAGAGTGAATTTCGTCATTACTCTAGCTTAAATTGTTTACTCCAACGCAACAGAGTACTATAAATAACAACAATGAATATTTACTTCACAGCTTCATGGTCAAAATACGATCAAACTCGTTTAGTACTTCGTGTGTCAGCATCACAGGATAGCTTAACCTTTACTAGCAGATCTGATCCAGGGATGAAAAATGAACTTTGTGGACTGTAACTAAATCTTAGTTACGATTGTATTTATTTTTTTTTTTTTTTTTTTTTTTTTCAATTCCCCTTTCTCGTACTGTACTAGCAACAGGAGAAAGAAATCGTTTTTTGACTTTCAACTTTGGCGAAGATACTTGTTCCTGCTTAATAATGAACTTTAAAAACCACCAACCTATTCCTTACTTACTTACTTAGGTGGCGCTACAGTCCGGGGTGGACCTGGGCCTCAACCAATACGCCTCTCCAGTTAGCGCGATCTTTGGCTAACTGCCTCCAGTTGCGCACTCGAAGTTGGTTGAGGTCCCCTTCCACTTGCGCGCGCCACCTAAGGCGAGGTCTTCCTCTACTGCGTTGTCCCTCCGGGTTAGAATCGAAGACTCTTCGGGCCGGAGCGTTGGTGTCCATTCGCTCTACATGTCCCAGCCATCTTAGACGACTGATGCGTACTTTTCTGACTAGGTCGATGTCGCTGTACAGCTCGTAGAGTTCGCTGTTAAATCTTCTCCTCCAAAGCCCGTCAACGCAAACGGGACCAAAAATCACTCGAAGAATTTTGCGTTCGAAACGACCAAGGAGATCTTCATCCGCCTTTGGTAGCGCCCATGCTTCTGCACCATAAAGCAGGACTGGGATGATGAGGGTCTTATACAGAGTTTCCTTAGTATTTCTCGACAAGGCCTTACTTATCAGTTGCCGTCTTAGGCCAAAGAAACAAAGGTTGGCAAGTGTGATTCTTCGTTTGATTTCTGACGTGATGTCGTTATCAGAGTTTATAGCGGAGCCGAGGTAGACAAAGTCCCTAACTACCTCAAAGTTATAGCTGTCTATCGTGACGTTCTGCCCGATTCGTCGATGTCGATTTGTGTATTTTGTTTTACCCTCATTCACCACTAAACCCATTTTTGCCGCTTCTGTACTAATACTTGCAAACGCACCAGTGACAGCTCGCTGTGTTGTACCAACAATGTCAATGTCGTCAGCGTATGCAAGCAGTTGCACAGACTTATAGAAAATTGTGCCTCTGGTGTTGGCTTGTGAGTTTCGCACAATCTTCTCAAGAATGATGTTGAAGAAGTCACATGACAGCGCATCACCTTGTCTAAATCCTTTTTTGACATCAAAGGTCTCGGTGAGATTGTTTCCGACCTTTACGGAGCAGCGAGCGTTCTCCATCGTCATTCTGCACAATCTGACAAGTTTGGCAGGGATGCCAAAACTAGACATGGCTCTGTATAGCTCGTCTCTATAAACGCTGTCATATGCGGCCTTAAAATCGATAAAAAGATGGTGAGTATCGATCTGGTATTCTTGGGTTTTTTCCAGGATCTGCCGTAGTGTGAATATTTGATCGGTCGTGGACTTACCGGGCCTAAAACCGCACTGATAGGGACCTATCAGATCGTTGACGAATGGTTTCAGGCGTTCACACAATACAGCAGACATGATCTTATACGCAGTGTTCAGGAGACTGATGCCTCTGTAGTTGGCGCAGTTTAGAGGGTCTCCTTTCTTGTGGATCGGGCAAACAATGCTGAGGTTCCATTCATCAGGCATACTTTCCTCTAACCAAATCTTGGAGATGAGCTGGTGTATGCACTCTACCAAGTCATCTCCGGCTGCCTTGAAGAGCTCGGCAGCTAAGCCGTCTGGACCAGCAGCTTTGTTGGATTTAAGCTTAGATATTGCTATCCTCACTTCATTTTGGTCAGGTGGACGGAAAACTTGGCTGTCATCGTCCAGGTTGAATGGTTCGTTCTGCCTAACAGCGGAATTTGTGTCGTCTTCGCCGTTTAACAGTCTGCAGAAATGGTTTTTCCATGTCCTCAGCACCGACTGTGACTCTACTACAAGGTTTCCTTGTTCGTCTCTACAGGTCTCCATTCGGGTCTTGTTGGCATGACACGTTCTTTTTACCTTTTGGTAAAACTTCCGAACATTGTTCCTGGAGTAACACCTCTCTATATCCTCGATCGCGCGCTTCTCATGCTCTCTTTTTTTTCTCTGGAGAAGCCGATGTTCTTCCCTCCTTTTTTGCTCCTAGAGCTGTCGAGCTGCTCTCGTCCTTCTATGCAGCGACGCTTCGTATGCACTTTGTTTTGCTGCATGTGCTTGCCGGCACTCTTCGTCAAACCAGGGGTTTCGGGGGGGTGGGCTGGTGAAACCGAGCACATCAGTTGCGGCGTTTTTGATGGCTTCTTGGCATCGGCGCCACTGGTCTTCGGCACTTGATGCTGGCAGCATAGGACTTCTCGAGAGGTTGAGGGATACGCGATCGGCATAGGTTCTGGCGGTTTGTTGCGTTTGTAGTCGTCCGACGTTAAATCTCCTCAGAGTATTTTCTTGTTGTTGTGGTGTCTGGGATATCCGCATCCGTACCTTGGCTACAACAAGGTAGTGGTCCGAGTCTATGTTGGCCGCTCGGAAAGTTCGGACATCTAGAATACTGGAAGAGTGCCTTGCGTCGATCGCAACGTGATCAATTTGGTTGACGGTTTGATGATCAGGTGACCGCCATGTTCCTTTGTGGATATTGAGGTGAGGAAACCGTGAGCTAGCTATGGTAACATTACGTCCAGCAGCAAAATCAATCAGCCTAAGTCCGTTTCCAGACGTGGTGTCGTGTAGGCTGTGTTTTCCGATTGTGCTACCAAAGATGTCCTCCTTTCCTATTTTGGCGTTAAAATCACCCAAGACGATTTTAACGTCATGCTTAGGACATTGCTCATATGTTTTGTCGAGGAGCTCGTAGAAACATTCTTTGGTAGCATCGTGTTTATCTTCTGTGGGGGCGTGAGCGCATATCAGGCTGATGTTGGCGAATTTAGCCTTGATGCGGATAGTTGTAAGGCGTTCACTAACGTGTCGAAAGCTCAAGACTTCTTGCCTAAGTCTGCCGCTTACAACAAATCCGCATCCAAATAGACGCTGTTTTTGTTCTCTGTAGCAGTCACCGTAGTAAATGTCACAGTTTTTCATTCTCCTTTTGCCCGGCCCATCCCACCGCACTTCCTGGATGGCGGTGATACCTGCTTTGTAGCAGTCTAGGGCCTCCGCTAGTTGTTCGGCTGCACGCGGTCTGTTCAGTGTTCGAACATTCCACGTGCAGATCCGAACGTCATTGTCCTTTTTTCGTTTTGCAGGGTCGTCAACAGTGAATCAACCAACCAACCTATTCCAGTAACTATAAAAACATTTCCGAAAAAATTAACAATTTGGAACGGAAATGAACTTGTAGAACTTAGGTATCTATGTATAAAACCTATAAAACAATAGGTATTAATTTTTAAGATAAAGGAAACAGTATTACTCACCTAATTCTTAAATGAACAATCAGTCCGACGCCAATTCAATTTAAAAATAGCGATTTATGTAACGCATATGTATATGTACAACGACAGAAATAACAGTAATACTTATCAGCTACCAACCAAACCAAGTGTCAACTGTCAACCTATTGTGGTATGCCTTATGAGCACTTTTTATGTGCGTTTGGTACAAAAAAAAGCAATCTTTTTCAGATTTCAGAGCACTTTTGCGAATCTAGATATTTTCTCAGATTTACCAATAAAATTGCGTTTGAGCTTGACAACTGGTAGAGTTTATTTACATTTTCGTAAAGTTTTTCTACTGCAAAGAAAATCGTCGTGTGTTTTAATTTAAAATTTAACCAGTGAATGGAAAACGCTTTGAAAAGTATTGAAGGCTACATATATCGAATGGCACGAATATCAACACAAAAGAAGTCAAGTAACGTTTTCACGTTCGATTGGCCACGCGAAATCTAAAATCTGAAAGCGAATCAAGCCCAATCGAATACCACATTTGAAACTTTATAGCTTTGAATTTGTTTTGTTGTTTGTTGGCTCACTTACTCTCACAGTGATGCCAATAATTTAAGGCACAAACTAAGGCTTAGCTTAGCTGTTCCATCCCTTGTATAATTTGTAAGAAACGAACTGCAAGGCACTTACTTCACTTGTAAGGGGAAGTTTACGTTAGGTACGCTGTACAGTGGAATTGCCTATAACGTGTTTCCTATAACGTGTTTCCACACATTTTTGCTATTATACGTCACATAAATATGCCAACGCTATATATATTTGGGTAGGGGACAATACATAGAAGTGCACAATACAAAAATTATCCACAAATTGAAAAAAAAAAAAATCCACATCCCTTAAAACTCTTATTATCTCTGAAACCGCAGCATGCAAAGTGATCAAATTTCTTAAATCAATTTTCGAAAGTGTTCGACATTACTAATCTAATAAAATTGTACCAATCGGCCTAGCGGTTTATGATTTATACGAATTTTAAGCAAAATGTTGGCTTCTAAATTAAGGTCCTCATAGCTCTAAAACTGTTGAGCTACAAACGATGAAACTTTGCATATCTCTTCTATGTACCCCTACCTGTGATATAAAATAGAAGACAGCCCGCATTACTGGACACTTTTTATTCGCAATTTAAGGGAAGCCCGAAATGGTTTCGATTGCCTATTTTTAAGCGCTCCGTTATTTCCCCTTCATTTCCCCCCCAAAAATGAACTTATAGAATAAATTGGTCGAATTTCGACCACGGGGCGATCCCTAGTTGTATTAAATATGCATTGAGTGTAATTACGTATTGTTTCAAAATAAAAATAAAAATGCTTTTTCGGGGCGATTGTATTTTGTATTTTTTCAAAGTTACCTACGATTGTAACGCGTTTTTCAACCCTGATTTGATCAGCATTTGCACAGAATTCTTTGCACATGATCTTGAATTTCTTAATACACTCCAAAATAAGGAGCTTCTCAAATGCACACATTTGCCAACCAAAAACCAACAATTCACCTCAGTGCTTAGTCTCAACCTCAAGTATCACTGCAAGTACCTACAATTTATAATCAGCCAATGATGTCATTGTTTATCTTAGGATAAGCAAACATTTAAAATTCATAGCTCGGTTTGTATCGAACTGCCATGTTAAGTTGACCGTTTGATCAACTGCAATCAAGTCCCATATTGTCTAGTGGTTAGGATACCTGGCTCTCACCCAGGAGGCCCGGGTTCGATTCCCGGTATGGGAATTCTTTTTTTTATTTTCCCCATTTAGTAAAAGCTACTAGTCTAAAAGCAACCATCTGTAAAATGGTTGGAGTACTGACTACGAGAACAATCGAAAAAAGCTCCAAAAACCGCCCACCAAACTCATGCATGAGCGAGTTGGATACAAATTGAAGCTCTCATCGCGCCATCGAACACCCTCATTATATAGAGTATAGTCCGGCAGCACAGCCGTTGAACTAGACTAGACCGAAGCACATTAGTACTACTTCCACTTCGGGTCTGAACCATCTAAGAAATAAGTAACCGCGTACGCGAATTTACTTTGAAAAATTGTCGTCGCACTAGTCCTACTTAGTAGTCTCGGTACGTAAGAAACAAGCAACACACCTTAAAAGAAATTTTGCTGTTTATTTCTTTCTTTCTTTTTTTTTCTGTGTCTGTAGATACTGGTAGATAATTTTGGTATCTCAGCGATAACGTTTTTGAAACTTTTCACGTTGCCGATACCAAATAAGTTAGGGGTTAGAGATAGATACTATCGCCAGTATCCGGCACAGGGGGATCTACGTAGTGTTTCTCAACTGTCCGGTTTTCCATTAATGGTTTTCGCGAATCGTTAAATCTCAATTATGAGGTAATTCCCGTGTCAGTGACAGTGATAGTGAAGAGGAAATTTAACTACAGGTGCTAAGTTCACTCTAACCTGCGAATGTGGCAAAGGCAGAGTTTAGTAACGCGAAACATAAATTAAATGGAAACGTGCAAGTTTGACGGAGTATTTACTAAACCTACACATGCGGGAAGAAATATCTATAACCCAAAATCTAGCTAATTTGCTGTTTTTTTTTTGCGTCTTTTTTAACGATGCGAAAAGTTCTTTTTGACCTGTTGTGTGTTGTGTGTGTTCCTTTTTTTCTATCACGTATATGTGTATTCTCATGAGGAGAATAGCGAATAAAATGAGTGAACATGTACGTTTCGAATTTGCCATTTTGAACGTAATTCGCTAAAAATAGCCGAAATAAAACGTCAAATTAAACAAACAAAAAGAAAAGTAAATTCAAATAAAATGAAATAACCTTTACGATTGTTGTTGCTTTTAATTCTTTTCTTAAAATTCGTTTTGGCTTAATTCGTGCGCTGAGTAAAATTTATATGAACTGCGTTTTGTGAATCTAAGGAATAACCGCTGCGAGTTGAATTCCTTTAAAAACAAGTGCGTTGTGTAAGTTAATTTGCAGTGCGGATTTGTGATTGTTGTTTTTGTTTTTATTATCGTGGAGAGAGTGTGTCACCATCACCACTCACCTGTGTAAAGAGTGAGACATGCAATGCGAGAAACTGGTATATCTGATGGTCAATGCCAGCGACACCGACAGCGACGTGTACACCGATCGATTGGAAACTTGGACGTTTAAGCGGCTGTTCTTGAATTGGATAATGAACTTGTAACTTGTTCGAAAGTATAGTTGTTGTAACGACAAACGAGATTCATCAAAAGGAGAAAATAGCATAGACTATAAATATGACCGTATTGTTATTTAACTCTCCCCAAGTTCACCACAAATACCTTCGTGTATGCAAAAATATTTATTTTATGAATAAGCCGGTAGGCAGTGTCAAGGACTTAAGTTAGGTGACAGTGACACGATACACCACAGCTGTCATACGGTCTTTTGATATATATATTTGCAAACAAAAATAGTTTGATTTTGAGGAGAGCTTTCATATTTTTAAATCAGCTCAAAATTGATGGCATCATTTGTAGATTGTATCGAGTGGAAACTACCTACTAACATGCAAGATTTGGAAAAAAAAAATTATAGTTTGTTAGCACTTTTATTTATGGTATAAGGTATCTATATATTAATACGGAGTTGCCTAAAACGTGTTTCCCCCCTTTTTTCCTATTATAAGTCACATAAATATGCCAACACTATATATATTTGGGTAGGGGACAATACATAGAAGTGCACAATACAAAAATTATCCACAAATTATGAATTAAAGCAGGTAAATTTAAGCGAATTGCATGAAATTACAACAACAACAACATGGCACCCGCGTGAAGTTAGTTCGCACTTTTTCTAGAATGAAAAACGTGAAATGCAGTTCGATAGACAATCGTTTGTAGCTGTTTGTAGTGAAATTCTTTTCGTTTGTAGTTCAACCGTTTGAAAGTTAGAACCATTTGAAAAAACAAAATCCCAATCCCTTAAGACCGTGTTATTTCTAAAACCGCAGCTAGCAAAGTGATAAAATTTCTAAAATCTATTTTCGAAAGTGTTCGACAATACTAATCTAATAAAATTCAAATCGTACCAATCGGCCTAACGGTTTATGATTTATATGAAATTTAAGCAAAATGTTGGCTTCTAACTTAAGGTCCCCATAACTCTAAAACTGTTGAACAACAAACGATGAAACTTTGCATATCTATTCTATGCACCCTTTTCTACCTGTAATGTAAAATAGAAGACAGCCCGCATTACTGGACACTTTTTATTCGCAATTTAAGGAAAACCTAAAATGGTTTCGATTGCCTATTTATAAGCCCTCCGATATTTCCCCTTCACTTCCCCTTCAAAAATTAACTTATAGAATAAATTGGTCGAATTTCGACCACGGGGCGACCCCTAGTAATCATTTGACACAAGCATTTGATTGGCGTCAGTGAGGAAGCAATTCGAAACTGGGATACATATTTTGATAGACATATTTTGACGAACTTAGTACAGGGATGCAATAAAGTGGGAGGGATATAATCAAGAAAATCCAAGTCTCGCTTACCCTGGAGATGTTTTAAGTATGGGAAATGTTTACTTATTACCTATATTCGATTTAACAGCAGTCTGTAGCAGTGCATTTTTAAAGCTAAGAATTCACACAGCACAGCTAGTTCTGAGAGGTACATTTCAACTCTGGTTTGTTACTGT
The DNA here is from genome assembly GCA_946477585.1 of Cheilosia urbana. NCBI lineage: Eukaryota > Metazoa > Arthropoda > Insecta > Diptera > Syrphidae > Cheilosia > Cheilosia urbana. The sequence continues at coordinate 131,223,299 of OX297854.1, forward strand.
CAGAGCTTTATTCCCTATTCACACCGCACCGAAAACCATGTTTTCATCCAAAACTCGAAGATGCATTCACACTGAACACCAACTTGTTTTCATTTGACGTTTCAATCAGCTGTGAGACACTGTGTAAACTATTTAAGTTGCAAATTTCGATCGCATTCATTCATAAATAAAATAAAATCAGAGCATTTGAAAACAATATTAACCCATCAATAAAGAGTGGAAAATGACTCTAAATTATGAGTTGTGGCATTTGTTCTGTCAGCTGTTCTGGTGAATATTGCAAAAGGTGTGTTTGTTTCAGCAACCCAACGATTGGACGTCATTTTCGTGAAAAACGATTTTAAACGACTCGTTTTATGAAATGAAATAAGTATGGGAAAACTGCTGTTTTCGATGAAGTTTTCGAGTGTTTTCGCGAAAACCCAATTTTAGGTTCGGTTTGAATAGGATATTACTCCGAAATATCGAGAAGAAGCCGCGATCCCTCTAGTAAAAGAAATTCAAAGTATAGTAACGATGTTTAACAGAAATAGGTTAAAGCCCCATTTATACCCTTTTCACACCGCACCGAAAACCATGTTTTCGTCGAAAACTCGAAATTGCATTCACACCGAACAATAACTAGTTTTCGTTTGACGTTTCACTCAGCTGTGAGACACTAGCCGCGGAACTTCTGTGGAAACTATTTTGTTTACAAATTGTGATCGCATTAGTTAACAAATAAAATTAATTCAGAGCCTTTAAAAATAATATTAGCTCATCAATTAGTGTGGAAAATGATTTTAAGTTGTGAGTTTTGACATTTCTTCGGTCAGATGCTCTGCTGAATGTTGCATAAGGTGTGTTTGTTTCAACAACCCAACGATCGAAAGTCGTTTTCGGGGTGTTTTGGTGGAAAGCGACTTTAAACAACTCGTTTTGAAAACTGAAAAATGTATGGGAAAACTTCTGTTTTCGATTAAGTTTTCGAATGTTTTCGCGAAAACCCGGGCCGGCATTCTGTAAGGCGAAAACGTCTACACGTTTTCGTGCGCACGAACGGTTTGCTTCATGTAACATCAAAAACGAAAGAAATTCTCGTGGCCGCGAAAAAAAACAAACGAACTCATTTTTTTTGACGTTTTCGCTTTTCTTGCTTCATGTAACCCTAAAAACGAACAGATTTTATCGTCTCCACGAAAGAAAACAAACGACAGCTATTTTGTTGACGTTTATCATTTTCGTTTTTATTCTAATTGAATTTGGTGGTTTTAAGATTGTGCTGAATATTTTATTAGATATGTTAGCAAATTATTATTTTTTGACCAGCGACAGCGAAGAAAGTGAAGTTGAAATTGAACATGTGAACTTAAGAAAAATTAGATAAAGTTTGCGGGATTGTTCCAATCCTCTCACATTACCTGACAAAAGGTTGGTTTATTTTGATTAAAAAGTTAGTTAATAAGTTAGTTAAAAAGTTCGTTTTTCTATTTAGTTTTGTGCAACGTTTTCGATTGAACAAAGCCGCCTTTAAGTATGTGCTGGACAATATTATTTTTGCATACAGGTACACGAACGACAAACGTGCCTCCTATTTTAAAACTTTCCGCAACATTAGAAGTACTGGCTGGAGGAGGATCCGCTTCGTAAACAATCAAATTCCACTTTAAAAATATTTTCAATTGTCAGCTGTTCGTTGTCAAAACAACTTAACGAAAATAAAACGACATACTGAGACTGCCAAACTATAATTTTGCTGTCACACAGTTTCTCAAACCTAAACGAATGTGAAGAAAAAAACGTAAGGAGTTACATGAAGCAAATTTTCGCTATCGTGTGATTTCTATCGTTTCTTGAAAAGCGAAATCGTTTTTCGTTTCGTTTTTTACAGAATCTGGCCCCCGGTTTTCGGCTCGGTGAGAAAAGGAGATTAGACCATCATTTCAGTTTTCAATGGAGCTGTCAGTTAAGCTTTCAGTTAAACTGATGTCCAAATGCAAAATTGAAGCGTTTAACTGAAACTGATGGAATTTCTATAAGTTGTCAGTTGAGTTATCAACTAAACTGATGTGTAGACACGTTTCAGTTCCGTTATCATTTCAATGGCAGTTGGCGGTGAATTAACGTCTTTGAGTTCTTGTTTTTATTTTTTTTTAAATATGTCTTTTTAAGAATGTGCATGCTAAATTTTCCGTATCTTGTACATATATAAATAGGCAAAGGGAAAAAATTAAGAACCACTTTCACTGCCTTAAGCACAAAATAATCGCTTGATTTTGTAATTTTTTTTAAAGCTTGTGCAGAGATGCAATGCTGTCTGTAATTTGTTTTTAAATATGTTGGGCCTTACCAATAAACATTTTTATAGCTTCGGCTCTAAATTTTAGCAGTTCACATTGGCTATATTTTCCATACAAATTCCGCAATTGTGAGCTTCTGTAAACTTAAAGTCGAGACTTAAATATGTTATTAGTACGGCGAGTTGTGTATAATCCAGGTTCATATAATGGTACAATTTCTACCACTGTGCGAACTCTAGCTTAAAATTGATGGGATATTCATTTGATTAGTTTGTCCAATCACCATGTTCAAAACTCAATTCCCGCATTTTATTTATATGTGATAGGGTTCATCTTTTTTTTAGACGCAGTGGCTTAGTGGTTAGTGTGTTGGACTACTAAGCGAGGGGTCGAGGTTCAAATCCCGCAAAAACCCAAATTCCAACTTAGGGTTTTTTTCACTGTTCCACCTCTCGCGAACGTCTGATAAACATCCGAAAGTATAACTGTCTTGAAAGAGCTTCTCAATTAGCCGTTTGGAGTCGGCATAAAATTGTAGATCCCTTCCATTCGTTCCAAAAAGAAAAAACTCACACAAAACGAATGGTTGCACGAAACTAGGCCTAGGGTCCCTCCGGACCTGTTGCGCCAACTATTTATTTATTTTGTTTAGGGTTCGTCTTTTTTAAGTAGGTTCTAATCTTTGCTCCATTTGTTTCTTTTTATTTTGATTTAAGCTACAAGACTATAGCTATTGCAATTAGGCTTTCATCGTTCATTGCGTAATGTATTTCTTCTGAATTTCGACTACACGCATCAGTTTAACTGAATGTTTAACTGAAAACTCAACCGAAACTGAAACTGAAATAATCGTCTAAATGGGACTTTACACTTTAATCTTGTACTTGCAAGCTTTTGGAAGTTAATATTTATTTATAAATAAAAACCGATCTGGCTTTTGATTTAATTTGTGATTTCACAAATTGTTTTGATTTTGCATTTGACGTTTATGTCATGCAATTTTGTTGCTTTATTTTAGTACAACAGTGTTCTCTTACTTTTCCCTTTGTAATTTCTGTATTCTCTAAGTGGATTTATTTCCTATGTCCTCAAAATTGTATAAGTCTTATGAAGACAATACGTCAATTGGCAAAAGCGCCTATCACTCGAGTCAATTGGGCGAATCTATCTACAGTTTATTCATAGACTTAATGTTGGGAAAATTCGTTGATTACCTGCATATAGAACCTGAAGTCTCAATTCCCCGGTAAAATTTGAGTTAACTTTGCTTGCCCACTTAATGGGAACATACATGTAGTTATCTTAAATCGACTAGATTGGTTTGTACTAGATTTACCCTTAACTAGACTGATCTGTAACGTCACTTTACCTGCATCAGCGACTTAACCTCCATAAACGTCAACTGAAAAAACCGGGACCAATAGGGTAGGTTGCGACAACGTCAGTGTCAAACAAGAAGAAAAAGCCAGGTGAAAAAAAAACTTGTAGGAAAAAGAAGGAAGCCCAGGAAATGGGAAAGGGTTCCTTCAAGTACGCATGGGTGTTGGACAAATTGAAGGCTAAACGTGAGCGTGGTATCACCATTGATATTGCTCTCTGGAAATTCGAGACCGCAAAGTACTACGTGACTATCATCGAGGCCCCTGGCCATCGTGATTTCATCAAGAAAATGATCACTGGTACATCTCATGAAAAGAGAACAGATTTTAAATAGTTTTATTGTACCCAATTATGTTAAAGAAAAATTGAAAGAAAAACATAATAAATTGTAAAAAAAAAACAAAATAAAAGCATTTTAGAATTGAAAAATGATGTTTATCGAACGTATTTGGTAACAGCTGAAAAAACTAGTGGGAATTTTGTGCTTTTTAGCAATATTTGAACAAATCACTATACTCTGGCCATTATAAACCAGCTTTGTTATCCTACAAATTTTCTTGACGTTTGAACAAAAAAGATAGACCATCTGTGAAAGGATGGGCTTCGCAACACACTTTAACTAAACCAATAAAACCTTAACCACATCAAGTCAGCTAGCTGTCAGACTTAATAAACTAGATTCTTGAATGTCCCCAATGTTCTATAGCATACGACATACGACATTTGCACAACAGAGTCATACATTTTGATTTAACGAATGCAATTGCAAATATGCAGTAAAAGAGACTTTTTGACGTTTCGTGGCTGTTTTAAATTGGAGTTCCCATGTACTTAATTCTTTGACATGTTGAAAAAATATCTATTATTCTCCTCGCTTTGACTCTGAAGAGTAATCCAGCTAAAGCCACTACCCGACGTAGTGTAGGTAGTGACAATAACGGTATTAGTGGCTCACTTGAAAAAACTTAAGTGGATTTTTATCGGTTTTTCACATTGGCTTAGCCTATGTAATCCCCTCCCCTTGTGGTTGACCCTAGCCGTGGCCACGATAGTCTCGCGTATTCGAATTGTCAAAATTAGACTCTCTTATGCGAGAAACAGATTAACACAGCAACAGCAACTTTGACAACTTTTAAGAACCAATTTTAATTACTTTGAACACATTAGCACAGCAATATCGACAGCGACGTCAACGTTAGAACTAATCCTAAATTCGCTGTTGCTGTTGCTATTGCTGCCGCTGTGTTAATCTGTTTCTCGCATTAGGCTGCTCCAAGGAAACATCAATTTATTGCGGACAGCAGGTATAACGCATAATTGAACAGAAACACCACTCTTCGTCAATTCGGCTACCGCAAATTCAAGTGATCCATCTTAGAAGTGGAAAAGTTAGCTGAAACTACAGTCGAAAATCCATCGCACTTTTAAAAAGCTGCATCTGTCAATAATTGTGTGACAACTCTGCTAATGCATTTAAAAAAGAAAAATACTTACCATTAGACGCCATCAATAACCAAGAAAAAAAAAAAAAAACAATAATGAAAATGGTTTTAATTTTTCCACTGTGTTTATCAATGACGGATCAGAACAATGATATAGTACTTGCTTTCAGAATTTACGACGGTGCAACTAATGAGATAACATGGCTGTCTGAATGAAACAACAACAACAGCCTCTATTAAAAAATTAAATATTTCTTTGAATTTCAAGAATTTCGCTAATACGCATTTTTTTTTTCTATAACCTTCAATTGACAAATACCAAAAAAATCTCTCATCCCTAGAATTGAAGAAATGTCCAGTGAACTCAAACTCAAACATATTAATTACACAGAATTTACTCGGCGACAGTGCATGTTTAGGTACTGTGATCAATCATTGTATTTGTAGCTGCCGGCGCACCTACACCATTAAACGTCACCTTAGGTATGCGACGAGAGCAACATTAACGATAATTTAGGTTATCATCAGCGAATAGATTAGAGGCTAATCTGTCGCTTGCTATGTGCCTGCTAAATAGAAACACTATAAACGCTATAGTGTACAAATGATGAGTAATTATACCCTATTTGTGAGTTTGTATTCACAACAAAATTAATTTCATTTTTTATTTAGACACTTTATTGTAGTATAGTCTAAAGGTGACAGGCGAAAACTGAAATAATGCAAAATCAGCAATTTGCGTTTTGCGAATGTAAGAATAAGACAGTTGATAATTTGTTGAAGTGGAGATTCATCTGTCACCACCAGAAATAGACATTTATGTCAGCAAATGTTGTGTCTTGTGTGTCAAATAACTACGCACACCAACCTTGGCCAGCGAATACACGCGTCAGATTGGCTGGACTCAAGATCACGTACAGAGAGATTTCTATAAATCAAGTAAGGGACAGCTAAGTGTTTAGCTTTTCGAAATAATTTCTGCTAGATAGAATGAAATTGAATGTGGATATTACTTGGGAGTATGTGATCATCTTGTGTGGTATTCGATTGGGATTCTTCAGATTCGCTCTCAAATTTCAGATTACGTGTGTCTAATCGAACATAAAAACGTCACTTGCTCTTTTTTGTGTTGATATTCATGCGATTCGAATATGTGTAGCCTTTGACACTTTCCAAAGCGTTTTCCATTCACTGATTATATTTTATATTAGGTTAGGTTAGGTTAATGAGTGGATAACGCAGAGTGATCCCTGATGCAGTACCTCACTTAGGTCCCTGTGGACCAATTGTGATGGCCTTGTTGGGTGGTTAGCCGATGTTGTTGGCGATGGTATTTGCCATCCAGATGCATTTATGAAACTGTAAAGATGATAAATTTACACCTGAAAGTTCTTGTATGTCATGGAAGTGGTATCTTCAAAGTGTTCTGTTCCTCAAGTGACAGACAAACAAAAACATTCAAAATTTGCATCCCGATTGATTTCTAAAGATTTGTAAATAAATAATTTACAAAAGTAGATTCACCCGATGAAATGTCTTTCTTTGCAGTAGAAAAACCTCACGAAAACGTTAACAAAGTCCACCAGTTGTCAAATTCAAACGCACTTGTATTAGTAAATCTGAAGCAAGTCTGAGAAAAAGTCTAGATTCGCGAAAGTTCTCTGAAATTTGAAAAAGATTACTTTGTTTTATTACGGTTTTAGGCCCACGACCGATCAAATATTCATCAAAAATTCATACTACGGCAGATCCTGGAAAAAACCCAAGAAGTCCAGATCGATACTCACCATCTTTTTATCGATTTTAAGGCCGCATATGACAGCTTTATAGAGACGAGCTATACAGAGCCATGTCTAGTTTTGGCATCCCTGCCAAACTTGTCAGATTATGCAGAATGACGATGGAGAACGCTCGCTGCTCCGTAAAGTTCGGAAAAAATCTCACCGAGACCTTTGATGTCAAAAAAGGATTTAGACAAGGTGACACGCTGTCATGTGACTTCTTCAACATCATTCTTGAGAAAATTGTGCGAAACTCGCAAGCCAACACCAGAGGCACAATTTTCCAAAAGTCTGTGCAACTGCTTGCATACGCTGACGACATTGACATTGTTGGCAGAACACAGCGAGCTGTCACTGGTGCGTTTACTAGTTTTTAGTACAGAGGCGGCAAAAATGGGTTTAGTGGTGAATGAGGGTAAAACAAAATATATGCTGTCAACAAGAAGGGACACACAACATCGACGAATTGGACAGAATGTCACGATAGATAGCTATAACTTTGAGGTAGTTAGGGACTTTGTCTACCTCGGCTCCGCTATAAACTCTGATAATGACATCACATCAGAAATCAAGCGAAGAATCACACTTGCCAACCGCTGTTTCTTTGGCCTAAGAAGGCAACTGAGAAATAAGGCCTTGTCAAAAAACACTAAGGAGACTCTATATAAGACCCTCCTCATCCCAGTCCTACTCTATGGCGCAGAAGCATGGACGCTATCAAATGCGGATGAAGATCTCCTCGGTCGTTTTGAACGCAAAATTCTTCGGGTGATTTTCGGTCCCGTTTGCGTTGAAGGGATTTGGAGGAGAAGATTTAACAGCGAACTCTACGAGCTGTACAGCGACATCGACCTGGTCAGAGAAGTAGAGAAGTAAGATGGTTAGGACATGTAGAGCGAATGGACACCAACGCTCCGGCCCGGAGAGTCTTCGATTCCAACCCGGAGGGACAACGCAGTAGAGGAAGACCTCGCCTTAGGTGGGGCGCGCAGTTGGAAGGGGACCTTAATCAACATGGAGTGCGCAACTGGAGGCAGTTAGCCAAAGATCGCGCTAACTGGAGAGGCGTATTGGTTGAGGCCCTGGTCCACCCCGGATTGTAGCGCCACCTTAAGTAGTATTTCATGTCGGAAATGACAACCATCTGATTTGACAGGATTAAATGTGAATTGAGGTGCACCTTCGCGTTCATACACATCAACTCAAAAACCAAGTGATTAAATATTTTTAAACTCAGACTACTTCTGTCAGACTGAGTAAACTAACCTTCTGAACGAACCCATTTATAAATTATTTGAGTAGGTACCGAGAGAATTTGTTTAATGTCGTCTTCCATTGGGATTTTCAGATTTTGCTTTCCGATTTCAGATTTGCCCAATGGAACATGAAACGAGAGTTTTTTTCTTTGCATTTATGGTGCGTGTTTTAAAAGTCAGCTGTTCTTAAGCTGTAATTTGTGTTTATAAAAATCTAATCAATTTATTTTACTATCCATTGATGCGGCAAAATGCACATTTTTCTCGATTTTTCATAGACCTGTCGTCTTTAAAAATAATTAACACACTTTAAACTTTGACAAATGACAATTGTTTTGGTGGGAGTGTATAAGTAGGTATGAATCTCGCTCAGAAATCGAGATTCGCAAAATAGTTTTGACTCCGCTTTTTTTGCGGCCAATGGAACTAGAAATCTGACAGCCAGCTGATTTCGAGAACAGAAAAAATGCTCTGAATCTGTCCAAATGGAAAACAACATAAGTTTTGGTCATTGGTCTACTTGTTCTTTTGACGAAGCTTACCCATTGTTGCATGTCATTCTTTGTTTTAAGAAGAAGAAGCCTTTGTAAACCATTGTTTTAAACAATTAAAAAGACACTGAGGAGCGGAAACTATATTTACTTGCATGTTTAAAATAGTGTTTTGCTCAACAAAGTGATTTACAACGGCTTCTGTTGTATGTCGTAACCTTGCAATTGCAAACTTAATTTTCATATAGAACTTCTCCTACACGTTTTCACTATCCTAGTGGAAATAAAACAAACAGCCTTACATTTCGGCTAGGGAACAATAAGATAAAAAGATCTAGATACTTCCGGGGCAGTTAATTTAAGAAGTGCCAACTATTGTCTCATTCATAATGAACTCAAAAATAAATTTATTTTAAAGAATAAAAAAAACAGTACCTAACTGTTCGGCTTATTGTGAATTTTTCTCCTCAGAACAAAGCGATTTGTGTACAAAAAATATTTAAATTTATTTTTATTACCATGACGGTTTAATTAAGTCGTTTGTTATAGAAGGATTTATTTATTCAACCTGCATGACTTTCGGTAAAAGCAATTAATAGCCAAATATTCTCTTTGTACTTGAGTGAATGTCATATTGTGAACAGCCAAAATATATGTGCGAACTTTATTCAAAGCGAAGTCCCACAGAGCGTGATGTTTTAGTAATCATTTTGTAGCCCCTATTGTCTGCGATTTTAATTAATATGTTTATTAGTGTCATAGGAGAAAATCAAATTATAAAACACTCCCATTCGAATTGGATTTCCTAAAATTTCGATGAAGGTATCACTTTTTATGTTGCAATTAATTAATCCATCATCGATTCCGCTTTGCTTTGTATGGGGCAATGACAGCGAATCGCATTTTTTCACGAAAACATTTTTTTTTTCACGAAAACATTTTTCTTTTCGGTAAAAAATAAAGCAACGCAGAGAAAGAAGAAATTTGTTCGAACTGAAATCTAATTATAAATTTCAAGTAGTTGAGAAAATCGCTCGAGAATTTCTTTAAAGATATGTGGAATCGGAATGCCTACATATCTCTAGTGCAATTGCAAGATCGATTGTAAATCAAACCTTGAACTAAGAAGAGATCAGTTAAAAACAAAACCAGAACAATGACGAATTTCGATTTCAGTGGCCGATTAATTGAACATCGAAAGAGAAAATACGTCCAGTCATCTTGTGTTTGCGTATTACTTCATTTTATATATTTTTATGTGTCAACTCCATTCGTGTAGACTTTGAGAAGTGTTGAAAGAGTTTTAGCGATTTGTAGGTTAGGTAATTAAAATGTGCGTAGGGTGTAGGAAAAAGTACAATGCACAACTGGGGCGCACGAAACTTTACATTTTCTTCGCCTTATTTTTAAGAATTCCTAGAATACCGCTATACTATATATATAGAATCGATAACGAACCATTTTTATAATAGAAATCGTTAGTTTTCTATCGATTGTGATGGACTTGGGAGGTGGTTTATTAAAATGTGAATTCTTTGAAATATAGCCACAAGGAAAAACAGCATAAGTCATTTTAAGTCACTTTTCAGGAGCGCAGGTTAAAGGCTTAACTTTAGATATGGGAAGACGACTTATGCGTTTTTCCTCATTTATAACTCAGCAACAATAATTAATACATATTTGAATAAAAAAATTATTTAAAATTTAGAAGCAGCGTACGTTCTACAGTGCGTCCGATCGCAACATTAACTCAATTTTTACATGAGTCGACTTATGCTGTTTTTCCTTGTTGCCACTGATATCTTCCAGTCGATGGTAGTACTCGTAACCAGGGTTGCCAGAATTTAGTTCGCTTTAAGCGCCCAAACCTTTAAAAAATGTAGCCCAATATCGTTGCGCAGAAAGAAGCCCAAAAATCGTTGAAAATTTTGGTATCTTTCAGACTTATTCTCGCCACGGTTTTTTTTTTTTTTTGACTGCTACACCTTGGATTTTATTTGACTTTTTTTTTCTGCTATTGGCTTTTGTGGCTTGTGTCAAACCAAAAATCCTGCAAATGAATTGATGTGCGTGCAACTTGAACGACTGTTCGATGTCACTTAACTGCAAGAGTGCTGCCAAGTTTTAAAAGTGCGGGTTTATTTCGAAAATATTTCTTTTTTTAGTTTTGTGAAAGAATAAAACAAACAAAATTAACACACAATTTGTAAAACGATATGTGGCCCAAAATTATGTTGGGCGCGCATGGAAGAAATTTCTATAGTTTTTTAAGTAAAAAGATAGCCCAAAATAAAGGGTTATTCAATAAGAGGTGTTATTGTGAAAGGATATGGTCCTGTATGCGTGCTCGTGTTGGCCATTTGTCTGATGTTTTTTTTCATTATTAACGGCATACTTCCTCCTTATTACGAAATAAACATCCGATCGTTTATCTCAAAAAAATTCATTTTTCTTTGAATACCAAAGTAACACCTCTTATTGGAAAACCCTTTATGACAAAGCGCCTAATCTGGCAACCATGACACCGATCACAGGTCCAATGAGAGATTGCCGATCGACCCCAAGTCAATTATGTTTCATCGAATAAGTCGTTCTAAGCTCAAACTCATCTTATCAGTACATTTTTATTTATCAATTGCAAATGTACTGCACTCTAAATAAAGACAGCTCATTAAATTTTCATTTCTATGTATTCGAACATGAGTGGTTAGATCACTGTTTTGCTAAATATTTATAGAACTATGACCGAATCGCCTTATTTTATGTTTCGTTTGTAAGAGAATTCCAAATGACCGGTCTATCGAAATGTAAGGAAACTAATTACAATTAGGCCAGCGTTCCCAAACTGGGAAGCACACCTCCGCAAGGTACATGACAATGGCAACAGACCACGTCGCCGTCTAATTTTTATTGCGGCATGGAAACTATTTGTTTAACTCATTGTTGACATCTTTCGCACAACTTGGAATACAAACAAACAATTTGTTTTTTTTTTTTTTGCATTGGTGTGGGTGCTAATCAAAGAAGACGGAGAAAAAAAGCAGCAGAATTCGCACTAAGGTGTTAATATAGTGAATGACAGCAGCAGCGGAAATGTTGACATTGGATATATGTATGAGACATTTCTGTCGCATAATACGTCGTTCTACCATTCAGTACTGATTTTCGCCAATATGTCCGTTTATTTTCCTAAGTATTAGTACTCTTTCCGTCTGCACTGATTTGGAATACGAATTTATTTTCCTAGTGTAAACACTTGAACAATTGCGCTTGCATAAGCCGGATCGAAATAGTTTACAAACGAGGCATTCGGTGCGTGCTCATTGGTCATATGATGCATGCACGTTCTATGATCGAGTGCAGCGATCTATTTGCGTCTGATTGTGGTTTGTACTTGATTTGTGTCGAATAGTCAGAGTCCAAACGTGTTCATAGAAATTCCAAGAAAATGCATTTTCAAAACGTAAACAAAAATGAGAATGATTCGTTGTAGGCCTTGTGGTTGACTTCAGTTGATTCGCGTTAAAATGTTCTGCTTACTAGATGCACCCATTTGTAGTGTCAAACATGTTTGAAGATTGAAATGCAGTGATTCATATGGGGGGCAGTAGAATGAGCTTTAATATTTCTTCCTTATGAGTAGGTAGAGCAACTGCGCACACAAATTCGGTGATGACTTTGCTGACTTTTTAAAAGTTCTGATGAATGCAAATGCAACACGAGCTGCTGCGCATGACCAATCAATACAAAATAATCTGACACAAAAAGTAATTTGTGTTATTAAATATTTGTATTGACTTTGGCATATTTATAGCTGCCGAAAAATATCTGTGCGTGATTAACCAAAGGAAAAGTTATTATTTTATTTCCCCACTTATTTTATTAACAACAAAATGGAAAACTTTCGAATTCACAAGGCAAAATGAATATCGCCAGTAAGTGAATTTGGAAATGAATTATCTATTCGATTTTCGAAAGATTCACCTTTCAAACTGCTATGTAGGTACACGAATGTCTAATAAAAGGGTTTCCAATAAGAGGTGTTATTTTGGTATTCAAAGAATGTCATTTTTTTTTTTAGATAATGTTTATTTCACAATAAAGAGGAAGGTATGCCGTTCATAATGAAAAACAACATCAGCCAAATGGCAACCACTAGCACGCATACAGGACCATATCCTTTTCATGAAATTTTCCATAACCAAATCGCAAAGTGGCTGCCCTATGTCCTCGATAGCCTCACGAATTTTATCTTTGAGGTCTTGAATCGACGCTGGGCTGTTGGCGTAAGCCTTATCTTTCACGTGGCCCCAAAGGAAGAAGTTGCAAGGTGTTAAATCACACGAGATATAACACGGTCCGGAAACTTTTCCCGTAAAAGATCAATGGTTTCGTTGCTTGTGTGGCACGTAGCGCCGTCTTGTTGAAATTAAACGTTGTCCAGATCAATACCAACCAACTCAATCAATACCATCCGAAGCAATCCATTCACCGTTACTGTTAATCCAACCTCATTTTCGAAAAAGTAAGGTCCAGTGACCCCGCCGGACCATGAACCACACCAAAAAGTCACACGGTGAGGATGGAGAGGCTTCTCGACAATAACTCTTGGGTTTTCCGAGCCCCAGATGCGACAATTTCGCTTGTTGACGTAGCTACCGAGGTGAAAACGGCCCTCATAAGTCAAGATGATTTTTCGATGGAATTCCGGATCATTTTCATGCATTTCAAGGACCCAATCAGCAAAGACCTTTATACGCCTTAAGACCCAAGTCTTTATGCAAAATACGGTATAATGATGTTTCTGGAATGCGCAATTCCAACGACGGGGAATGGATAAACCTGGGTTTTCTTCAACACTTTGGGCTACAGCAGCAATATTCTCAGTTGTTCTTGAGCGACGTGCACGGGTGTTATTCTTCACATCACTAACTTGTCCCAACAGCTCGAATTTTTCCACCAATTTCTGTATTGCGGTCCGACAAGGTGCTTCACGACGACCAAAAAATGCTTTAGTTCTGCGAAATTTGACTGCAAGATTTTCACCATTTTTGTAGTGAATTTTAATAATTTCAATGCATTGTTGAAGCGTGTATCGTTCCATTTTTAGTAATGGCGTAGTTTCTACTTGTCAAACGTGAAAGAATAAAATCTTCAAAAGTGACAGCTACCGAAATAGCGGGTCATTCACAATAACACCTCTTATTGAAAAACCCTTAAGGTTCTCCCCAAAATACAGAAAGAGGGCTAGAATTTTACACATTCCGATAACACAGAACCTTTAGGGTATATATATTCGGCCATTAGTGAAACACTACTACCTTTACAATAAAATAGTCTGTCCCGCCATTCGTGATTATGTAATTATTCAAATGACCCGCAGGCTCATACAAAGATAAGGCAATCTCCATCCTACAGAAAAATAAGACAATTAAATTTGTATAAAAGATGATATTTTAAGAAAGACGGAGCGTAAACAAACCTGATAATTATAGGATGACACACGACACAGCGTTGTTGCAAAAACTATACTTTAATTATAACCCTTAACTTTACTCAATTTTAATTTGTTCGCTAAGTGGCACACGATTTTCTAAAATCATTCATGGCATGACAAACTGTTGCGTCAAATAAAATATGTTTGGCGCGACAATCTCATGCCTAAAAATGAGGTTAGAATTTTAAGCAAAACTAGTTCTCGATCTGGTTGCGCGACCTGTTAGTTTCAATAAATTAAAAATGCAAATTAGACAGATACGTTTGTCAAAGTAGGCCACCTATCTATAAATTAAGTAAATTTGATGCTTTTGGTCACGAGTCAATGACCAAGAGATCCGATTAAGGATTTAACTCTCTATAATGAAACAATTCCATGGAGGTACAACATATCCACTACCAAATGTTTGAAGTCCACAAAATATGTTTCACATGACTTAAAGCAGAGTTGTCTCGAGCTAGCGATCCTCATTTCGCAATTTTATTGTTGATATTACCGGAACATGGCTCTAACACGATAAAGAAGGTAGATAACCGTATATGCCGTATATATATTTTCCAGATAACGTGAGTTGGTGATAAAATATTTGATTTTGCAAGCAAGGAAGCAACTTGATTTTATATAACTTATTGAGGTAAACAATAAGACTGTCTTTCCAATCGAAGTTTCTTTTTGCAATCGGCTACTGGTTTATTAATAATTGCCTTATACAATAATTGCGAATTCTGAAATATACAGCCTGTATTCTTTTTGCTAGAGCATCTATTTTGAGTATACAAAGATACGGTTATCTACTACAAATAATTTTGCGTATTAATAGATTTATTCAACCAGACACGAGAACTGAGATATCACATGACAATCAGTCTAATTATTGTTCTTTGAGTACCCTATGCTATAATCTACGAGTCGTCTTTTTTTTCAATGGAAGTCGCCTTGTTATCTATTCTCTCTTGATTAAAAGAAAGAAAACGCAGAAATCTTTTAAGCGATATGAGAAAATTCACCTGCGCTGTCACTGATGCGTATTTTTAGTTATTGGAACAGAAAATGCAAAAATTGGTTGAATTAGTAGATAAATCTAGTCAAGAGTTCCTTGGGGTACTCATTTGACATTCCATAGTGTCAAACTAGGTGATAGTCATTTCAAATACGAAATAACTTGGAGAATTTTAAGTCGTATAAGGTTATGTTTAATTTGTCAACAGTTATTGATAAGAAATTGCAACTTCTTTGTTGTAAAATACTTTTTGGTCTATTTCAAAAACACAATTGTGAATTAGGTTAGGTTAGGTTAGGTTGGGTGGGGTTGTGAGATCGTCACAAAAGACCAGGCACCAAAGTGGGCCCATCGCCATCCCCAGGGAACCATTACGGTTAAAAACCTAAACCAATTCGCCCAAACAATCAATTTCCCTACAGAATTTGGTTATGGTCCCAATATTATTTGAGGAACCAACCTCCTCTAAGTTATTAAAGAAGAACCTGCCTAGGTGCTTCCTTCTACTCCGAGCAATTGCTTGACACTCGCATAGAAGGTGGGAGATGTCCTCCGTAGCTTGTAGGTCCTCACAGTACCTACATGTATCCGTATTAGTCAAACCTAGTCTCATGGCATGCTTCCTCAAAAGGCAGTGTCCAGAGAGTATTCCTACCGTTAATCTTAACTTTGTTCTACTGAGATTAATTAATTCTTCAGACCTCTTCCGATTTAGAGTGGGCCACAGTGCCTTTGAGACCCTGTGCCCCTCTAGCTGTGACCATCTTGTAGCCGCTCTATTGGTAGTTTTCTCAACGATAACCCTTCTAGCAACGGCCATAGGTGGTCTGATGCCCTCAATCATTGTATTTACTGGGAGTTCTGCTCCTTCCTTAGCCAAAACGTCGGCCCTTTCGTTGCCCTCAATATCACAATGCCCAGGTACCCAACATAATCTAACACGGTTCTGCGAACATAATGCCTTAAGCATTGCGCGGCAATTCCTGACTAGTTCAGATTTAGTGGTATGTGACTCTAGCGCTTTAAGCGCAGCCTGACTATCAATGTAGATGGCGATATTCTTATTGGATATCGATCTCATCTCAAGTACCTCCGCAGCTTTGAGTACGGCCAGAATCTCTGCCTGGAACACACTGCATGTGTCCGGTAGTCTCAGGGCCATATGTAGGTCCAACTCGTTGGAGTATATACCTGACCCCGTACCCTCACTGGTTTTGGATCCGTCAGTATATACTGAGATCTCATTTCCCCTCGAAACTAAGTTCCTATGCCACTCCTGTCGGTCAGGGTACGACACATCGAACGGTGTGTCAAAATCAAGTGTACCGAGACTTTCATCTGCTTTTCCCGGGATTTCGGAGAATGTTTCCTTTAAAATAGTACTGTGTCCTATCCTACTATTTTTAAAAAGCCCTGCATTAGTGAGCCGTAGCGCACTATTACCTGCTATTGATTGTAATTGTAAATCCAGTGGTAAAAGATGCATAAATGCTTCCAGTGCAGCCGTTGGTGTGGTACGTAAAGCACCCGTAACGGCAATGCAGGCTGTTCTTTGTACCCTGGTCAACATATCCCGTACATACTTCTTGTTCGCGGCTTTCCACCAGACAAGAGCCCCATATGTAATTATGGGCCTTACTACCATTACGTATAGCCAACGCAACATTGAAGGCCTCATGCCCCATTTCTTACCTGCTGTTCTCTTACAGATGAAGAGAGCATTGTGAGCCTTGCGGACTCTTTCCTGGACGTTAAGTTTCCAATTTAGTTTCCTATCTAATACCGTACCAAGATATTTTGCGCTTTCTGAAAGAGCAAGTTCCACTCCAGCCAGCCTGGGCAGCTTGAAGGGTGGTATCTTGTATTTTGTACTAAATAGCACTAGTTCTGTTTTCTCCGGGTTGACTCTTAGTCCACACCCTTCGGCCCATATTCTGAGCCTATTAAGGGCTGTTTCCATAAGTTCACTAATCGTGTTTAGGAATTTTCCTTGAACAATGATAACTACGTCATCCGCGTAAGCGATGACCTTGAATCCTGCACTATTTAGTTCCTTAAGTATCTCATCTATGACCAACACCCAGAGGAGGGGGGAGATGACCCCTCCTTGGGGGGTGCCTCTAGTAACAGATTTTCTTATAGAACTGTTGCCGAGAGTGGAATTAATATTTCTCGTCGAGAGCATTTCGCATATCCAACTTGTAATGCGTTGCTCGACATTTATCTTTTCCAAGGCGCTCTTGATTGCCTCTCTCCTGACATTATTAAAAGCTCCCTCAATATCCAAAAAGGCAACTAGTGCAAATTCTTTCTGGTGAAGGCTGCCCTCTATTTTGCCTACTACTTCGTGTAGAGCCGTCTCTACTGATTTACCTTTTAAATATGCATGCTGAGCATTACATAAGTTTCCGTTGCAACACTTACTTCTTATATAAATGTCAATAAGCCTTTCAAGTGTCTTTAGGAGAAATGACGAAAGACTGATAGGTCTGAAGTCTTTCGCTGAAGTATGACTTGGTTTACCCGCTTTGGGGATAAATACCACTCGTACTTCTCTCCATGCCCTAGGTACATAGCCTAATCGCAGGCAGTGTATAAAAATATTTCCTATCATGTTCATAACTGTGCCTGGAGCCCGTTGAAGCATAGCCGGCAGAATGCCATCAGGGCCAGGTGCTTTGAACGGAGCGAAGGACTTGATAGCCCAACGCAGTTTCTTCCCATTAATGATATTATTAACCCTCTCATCTATTCGTGCGCCAATGTTAGGTCCATAAGGTACCGAAGCCATTGGTGCACTGCTTCCTGGAAAATGGGCTTCAACTAGTGCTTCCAGAACCTCCTCGCTGCTTTCAGCCCACGAACCGTCCGATTTCTTAATGAAGCTAGGGACTGCCGCGTCTTTGGCTAGCATTTTACGGAGTCTGGAAGCCTCGTTAGTATCTGCGATCGCTTCACAGAATAGCTTCCAAGATTTCCTCTTAGATTGCCTGATCAAGTATTTAAACTCTTTCTTGCTCTCTATGTACAGATCCCATGTAATGTCGTCCCCTACAACTTTAGCCCTATTATAGAAATGTCTAACTTGCCTTCTTTTGGAGTTTAACTCCTTATTCCACCACTGAGGCTGGGACCTCTTGGTTGGTTTTCTGAGCGGGCAAACTTCTTCGTAAGCCATATTCATTATCCTGCCTAAGTTATCAACTGCCTTGTCTAAGTCTGATGAAGTGTCAATGAATGGTACTTCATTTCCTACCTGATGACTGATTATAGATTCATACCTATTCCAGTCAGCCTTCCTGGGGTTCCGATAACTATTCGTAGTCTTGCTGTGGAAGCTTATTTGAAAGCGAATCCACTTATGATCCGATAGGGAAGCCTCTTCTAAGACCCTCCATTTCTCAATTGTGAGGGAGTCAGTGCAGGATGCGAGAGTGATATCTAACACCTCCTGTCTGTTCCGTACCACAAAAGTCGGTTTGTTGCCCTTGTTACATATAATGAGTTTAGTCGATAAGATATAATCAAAAAGACACTCACCTCTTGCGTTAATATCGCTGCTGCCCCATTGCGAATGATGCGCATTGGCATCACATCCCAAGACGAAAAGCCATTTGTCCCTGCTCGTCAGCTGCCTTAACTTGTCGGGAGGTACTACCGTCGACTCGTAGGGAAGGTAAGCCGATATCAGGCACAATGGTTTCCTTCCCATTTGTTCGCAGGAAACTGCAACCAGATCTCCGTCACTGAAATTATTCAAAAGAAATGCCCTTATGTTGTTTTTTAATAGGATGCAAGCCCTAATTTTACCTTCATTAGCTTTGAAGTAAAGCGTGTAATCCCTTATGGAGAGACCCTGAATCCGGTTGTTTTTGTTGATCCAGGGCTCTTGTATCAGTATGGCTGAAACGTCATGCTTGATTATGTATTCAATCAAGCACGCCGTCGCAGCCCTACTGTGATGCAGGTTTATTTGCATCGTCTCCATCATCTTGGGGTTCTGCTACCTCCGCTCCCTTGGTCATGACTCTTATCATGACCTTCCCCATGCTATAACGTACCATCCCCTTGTACTTTTCAAGGGCTGGGAGCGAATCCTTGTTTAGGCTCAGCAGGAAGTGCTGGCCAAATTGCCTTCTGGGCCCTGTTTTTAAGACCTTCCATGTATCGGCCTTAAGCTCCCTATTTTGGATGTGGAGGAGGCCGAGTAGTTTGTCTGGGTATGTGTATGGCAGCGGAACCCAAACCCAGGCCTTGGGCGGAGAGTACTTTGCCAACTCCGCCACGGTTACGCATTTGAGTTGTGCTCCGCTCCATACCTCGCCAACTCCTAGCACAAACTCTCTGAGGAAGCCGACGGAGTCCCTGTTTCCACAAGCTACAACCTTGCGACCGCCTTCCCATCCAGCGCCGTCAAAGAGAAGGTCACCACCCTCTGTGGAAGACATCTTCTTCCACAAAGCATCCTGAAACTTCTCTTCAACAGCCAGCCACTGTTCCATGGTAAGGCGTCCGCTCGGCTCCTGCTCATTGATGATGGCGACGAGGAGCTCGTCCTTCGAGTCATAAACCGGGCGCACCACGGGCGAAGTACCAGCCTTCACCTTTTTAGCTGCACTCGGCTCAACAACATCGTCGGATCTGCTCCTTTTGCTTAGGAGGTTCGCTCCGGCCCCCCCAGACACGGCCCCCTCTCCATCCTTCTTGCCCTCTTGCCTAGCTGAGGCTAGACCACTAGTGGACGCCTTATCTGCTGCCCTAACTTCGACCGCTGAAGCTGCCGATTTTTTGGCGGCCTCGGCGGCTACTGTTCCCTTGGCCCGTTCGAGTTGTTTCCTATCCCAGGCGCTAAGTGAATTTATATCGCACCCCCTGAACTGCTCTACTTTGCGCTTCGCACTCTCGACTTTACGTCGGGCATTGCGCATCATTAGCTTGTTCAGCTGGTGTGCGTTTTTGTTCGTCCCTGATTGTGCGACTGCGGGAGATCCAGAAGCAGCAGAGTACCTGCCTACTGCGCCTCCAGTCTCCTTCGTCGATTTTTTGCCCTTAGGGATCGCAATGAGAGTACCAGCCACCTCATTGCTGTCCCTATTAACTAAGGTGAGTGTACCAGCCAACTCACCTTTGCCCTGTTCAGTACTGGTGGGAGTACATGCCGTCCCACCGCATACCTTATCTGCGGAAGTGAGAGTACCAGCCACCTCACTTCCCGCTACGTTAGTGTCAGTGAGTGTGCAATCTGCATCCTCACTGTCACTAGCTAGCAATACCTCCTCTAGTTCCCTCTCCAGGCCGGAGATGGAAGACTGTGGTTCAGATTCGCAAGAATCCTCTCCCAGTTCCATCGCCGGCTTTGTGGAGTCTGTACCCTCCCTTTCTGGAATAATAATTCCTTTTTTTGTATTTTTTAATTTAATTTTATTTAAGTTTTTATTCATATTGTTCCCACGAGTAAAGCCGGATAAAACAAGGTCGACCCAGGCAGCGCCGCTATACCTGGGCAGGGCTAAATACAACAGACCCTCGCCATGGCGTCTGAGGGAGCTCGTACTCGACTGGTTTTACCCCCAGCCTTTCATCCTTGGGCACGGTTTGCTATCTGCTCACGCCACCACTGGAATTAGGTTCGATTTAAAGGTTTACTCCTACCTCAAACTAATGGATCACGACAAACGATTGAGACGTTAGCGTAAATCCTTGGCTGACACTAACCATTTGACCGGTTAGCCATTTTCAGGCGGGCGCCCACGCGAAGGACTGAAGAATGAGGATTTGTGCCCAAGCCCACAATTGTGAATTAGTAAATTCACAATTGTGAATTAGTAAATGTCAAAACTGACAATTGTATAGCTTTTCAGTCGAAACAAATATAAATATACAACTTTAGCTAATAGCTTACATGACTTATAGAACTCAGAGCACCGTACTATAACAAATTTTAGTCTCGACTTTAAATTTACGGAAGATCACAATTGCAAAATGTATATGGAAAATATATCCACTGTGAACTACTTAAATTTAGTGTCGGAACTAGAAATGTTTATTTGTAAGGCTCAGAATTAGTATCGAATAAAACGTGACGTGCAGTATGAAAAGTGTTTTTCTTTTTTTAGTTCAGAGCAGAGCCTTAGCTGTCAAAAACCACTATCGTGTTTCTATTTTAGCTCAGACACGTCAAGTATATGAATTTTTGTTCCTTTGTTCGTTCAAAGCATAATAATAATCGGGAGCACTCTATGAACTCAGAATAAATTGACTGAGGGCGTTCAAGTATCTAGTTTAGTAAGTCTGACAGCTGTCTGACTAGATCTATCTCGGTTGTGATTGGTTTAAATCGGTCACGTGGGCACCAGTGACATTTGACGTTTATGGAGGGGTAGCCGACGAATCTAGTCAAGAAATTCGTGACTGAGTACTAAGTTGACAGTTCGGGTATGTGGCTGACGTAGAAAAAGTGACGTTCCCGACCAATCTAGTTTTTGCGTTCAGGTTACATCTTATCCAGACCAATCTAGTCGACTTAAGATAACTAGATTCTTGAATGCGGCCACTGTCTGTAGTCTGAGCACGTCATATTTTGACAGATGATTGCCGAACAAGAATGAGCATGCTGGTATACAGAAAAAATATATTATACAAAATGCTGAAAAAGAAAAAGTAGATTCTAGAAAAGTATAGCGGACTAAAGAAATACAACAAATAGTGTATGTTTTTTTGTCTAGCCATTTGACAGCTAGTGCTCAAATGTGACGTACTCAAGGTCTACTCTGAATAAGAAACAAAATGCGCCTAAAGTCTTACTTAGCTTATCTTTACGCACCCTCTAAAATGCCCTTACGTAGGAAAATGTGATTTATAAACATTTTTCGAACCTAATCAAAGTTGCTTTAGAGCTGCTTAGGTTAAACTCGAAAATGTGCGTTTAGAACCTGCTTAGAGCTTACGTAAATATGTTTTTGCATCAAATGTCATTTGATTGTGGTCGAATTGTAAACAAAACCAAGAAGTGAAACTAATTTTTGTATGTGCATTCATTCCGCAGTTTTGTAAATTTGCGCCAAAAGAATTTCGTTTGCAAATGCAATTATAAAATAGAAATTATACTTAACTAGCTGACCCGGCGGAATTTGTTCCGCCCAAATTCGTTAATGTAATGAAAATAATAATTTCGAGCATGCAAAATGCACATGCTGCTTTAAGTAATTCGGTCAATTCAAATTCGTTATTCACAACTTATACTTTTTCAATAGAAATATTTGAAGTACCTATAGCAATGTCGATGTATGTTTCATTCAAACCGCAATGATTGACGTGTCCACCAACCTTCCGCTTTTTCTCTAAAGTCCTTTATTTATGGTAAGGCAAAGCGGAAGGTTTGCTAATACGTTGCCACGCCACAACAATTGACGTCGTGAAAAACATGGAAGTTCAAGATTGATGCCACCAATTTCCAGCGATTGGAAAGCGAAAGCGAGACGCACGGGAAATTGAAGACACTTAAATACCAATGGCAAATCTTTCTGAGTA
Source organism: Cheilosia urbana (assembly GCA_946477585.1). Taxonomy (NCBI): domain Eukaryota; kingdom Metazoa; phylum Arthropoda; class Insecta; order Diptera; family Syrphidae; genus Cheilosia; species Cheilosia urbana. Next base: position 131,245,955 of record OX297854.1, read on the forward strand.
ATCGGAATTCGCGGAGTGAGAACGCCTTTCAATTTTCTCCTCATTTGAGATTCTTCACAATCAAATCAAACGCGATCCGTTACAAAGTTTCGGTGCATTGAGGTTGCGCAGCATAATTATAATTGAGACGACTTTCAATTTATTTTTCTATCCCCAATCTAATACCCAGAACAGTTTTGTTTTCACGACAGAAAGAAGCATATATTTCTTTAATTGGGTCAATTCAAATTTAAACCAAAAATCAGAAAAATCGAACGATCCGTTCCCGAGTTGTAAAGTACCACCTATAGGGTCCAAAAATATCCCGTCTTCCAAACTGGAACCAACCATACCCATGCAAAAAGCTTCAATGAAACCGGTAGAGCTGTTTCGGAAATCGGCGAGAGCGCCACCTATCATTAAAAAAATTTCATTAAAATCGGTTGAGTAGTTTCGGAGACCGGCAACAGAGCCCCCTATCGGGACCAAAAGTATCCTATCTTTTAAGACTGCCTAATCCTGAAATACAATAATACGAACAAAACAAACGAAGAATCATGAAAACTGGCCCAGTGGTTATTACCCGACTGGACACAACGAGGGTTATGTGTTTCGCGCGTATCCTATGTACGTTCCTACGTGACGCCCTGTAGCCCAAACGGCTTGACCGATTTTGAAGAGTGAGGTGTCATTAAATGGGTATTCTTTCCCGGTTTCCCGGCGTGTCATAGACTAAACAAATAAATATAAAAACGTAAAATAAACAATAGCAATTGTCACACAAATGTCAGTGAGATTTTGTCAGTCGGTTTTTTTTTTTAATTAAGTACTTTTATACATAAAAATCCGCGCATAGTACATTGTTTTCTAATTAATTTTTAAGATAGAAAAGTCAAAATAAATATTTAATGGGAAGAATTATTGGATGCCAAATCAGGACTGCACCACGATTTTCCTATTTTTTTCTTCCTAAACCTGATATACCGCAATACGAACAAAACCAAAAAAGAATCATGAAAATCGTCCCAGGGGTTATCGAGTTATAACATCATCGAGTTTCATCCCGAAAGAACTATATATAAAGAAGAAGAAGATAATATAAGATACAAGATAAGATAAATAAAAAAATATCAAATCAAATTGTGCGTTTGTGATATTATTTCTTCTACTTCAGTGTTGTTACTTGTAGGGAATGTTTTAGGATGTGTGTGAATAATGTCTACCTATGGGCAGGCATTAAATTTGGTGGTGGTTGCTGGAATTGAACGAGGTAAATGGATATAGGAAGACACATAGATACATGATAGCAGGTTCATATTTCAGCAGTCCCGTCGAAGACATTTCGGAATTGTGCCAGATAATTACTCTTTTTTTTTTGTGTCAAATGATTTTACGTACGGTGCTAATCACAGCTGATGTTGGTTTCAGAGCAAAAAGTAATAAATTTCAGTGTTTTCTGTAACAGTTTATCGAAATTCTTACCTTTTTAGACACCAACCTCGTTTAGTAAAGTAAGCGAGGAAAAATATTTATAAATAACAATTTTAGGAGAGCCACGTAGAGGCTGCTAAATCCTTACGCGACGTTTAACTAAACAACATCGTAGGAGGGTCGTAAGGGCTGTTTATTATTGAATGGATGGAACCAACAACTACCTAATGCAGCGCATTCAACCAAAAAAAATGTGAAAATGTTCTATTTCCAGTTCATCAAAGCAGCTGTTACACTTTGTACCTATTAACCGTAACAATTGCCAACAACTGCGGAAATAACTAAATTATTGAACAATAATCATAGCAACGATATTCTCCCGTCAAGCGTCACAACACAAGCTCCCTGCTATTCCCGCATCAATTTGCGATCAACAATGCAAATTAATTGCAATTGCAATCAGACGAAGGAAACTCAAAATGCGCACGCTAAAGTCAGTCGTACATCATATTGGTGGCTTATTGCCTCGTTGCGTTCATCTTGTTTCGCGCCAATTACTTTAAAACCTATTCACGGTAGTACGGTAGTGTATGGTGTGAAGTCTTGGGGTGCGATTACGATTACAATTATTGTTCGGCTGACCTACTTAATTATGCCGACACATTTACATTTTCTTTTCGCGCGTTGTTTCAGTTATGTAAACGCATTCGAAATATCTGCGCGATTTCATAACCATAATTTATAATCTCCCATACATCAACTGACAGTCTATCTAACGGTATTGCTTTTTCTATTTCTTTTTCCATTTTACAGGTTAATGACTGAATAATTAGCCGCATCAAGTCCATTCATATGCCAGAGAGAGGCAAACTCCCACAAAGGAATCTCTTCTCAATAAAAGGCAAACAACACCGAGTGGGGAAACTCATTCAATACCGAACAAAAAAAAGAAAGAGAGGAAGCTACAAAACGCGCAAACACATCCAAACACACAATGAGTGTTAACGGTGACATGATGGTTGTCCGCAACGGACGTTCCACAAGTCAAGTATCCGTCTACAATTACCCGGAGCATTTGAATCCATTCTACGAAGACGATAATCACAAACGCTTGAGGTTTTGGAAAATCAACAAAGGCGACAAAGATGGTCAGGGCAGACGGAATAGTTTTTCCTTAGGCGGCCTCAAGGACATGTGGTAAGTTGGTCGATAGTTTGTTTTAGTTTTTCTGTGAATTTCTTCTCCACTACGTTTATATGGGCTGTAAAAATGCCGTTTCAAATTGGCAGCTGTTTCGTATTGATTTTATTAACTCCGTGAATTTATTTTTTAATGAAGCCATGAACAACAGCGTTCTAACCTTGGCAAGCAGATGTTTTAGTTCACTCAATATTTTCCGTGTATCGCTGAATAGTACATTATACAATGATACGCCAAGGGCGGTTTTGTCTTTATGGAAAGGTCGCATACATGTACATCAAACATGCAATCTGAATTCGAAATGTGTGGCAGGTTCTAATATAGAATTTAATAGACTCACCTTATTCCGTTGAAAGGACCTGTAATGGATATCGCATGTTGATGGGTCAGAAAAACATATATTGGGCTTCTTTTGATAGCTGGCCCGATATGAGTTTATATTCTCCGAAAATTTACTGACATAAGAATCGCATAAAAACCCATAAAACCCTAGACTACAATTGAACTGGCTGGCAGAAGTTCAAGGATATCTCTCCTGGGAAAAACAATCGAAAACTCGTTATGTTCTATCAATTGGATGTCATTAATTAAATCGTAGCCAAAATGTACGGCTTTTATATAGCTGACATCATTTTATCGACACATATTAAGACTGTGAACATCGTAACCAACGTATGCGTGTTATTTGAAAATTAATTTTCGGTGTAACACGAAATCATTGGAGATAATTTTAAGCATCTATTGTGACTGACCTTCGTAAATGAAAGATGAAGATTAAAAATGATTTGTGGGGTCCGCAACGTTTTCGGAATTAATTATTGACGTTAAGCTGAAATGGAAAGGAAGTTATTTATGACCTTAACCATCTGCCGATTGAGTGTGGCCTAGTGTGTAACGAGAAGAATCTACTACAGTTAAGCCCACTACAGTAAAAAAAAAACCCTTTAACATTTTTTTGAGGTTCTTATTGACAGGCTTTACAGGCTTTATTATACAACGACGTTAAGATAGTACAAAACGGATTAAAATACAATGACAGACGAATCACTGAGCTCACATCTATGTGGCGCGCAAAATTTTCGGAGAGCAAGTTACGTGGTGACTGGAAGCAGGGATGAAAAATGAACTTTGTGGACTGTAAATCTTAGTTACGATTGTACTTTTTTGTATTTTTTTAATTCTCTAGTATTGAGAAAGATATCCTTTTTGTACAAAATTTTAGATGTTTTTAATTTCTTTTAATTTAACAATACAATTTTTGATGAAAATGTATTGGGAAGGTGATGGTTGCATTAAGAACAAAAGGTTGTACTTGTTCAGTTTTTAGCTTAAAGCCTAGTATCCTGCTCGCGCTAAATTTTATCTCCCATACAAAAATGTCTACAAAGATAAAATTTAGCGAGGCAGTTTAGCAGAGCAGTATCCTGTTCGCACGCTAAATCCTTATCTTCATACAGATGGGCCGATGAAAAGTCTCCACTCATTTAGCTCGCGAAACAAATGTCCGGTACATTAAATCGAAGATAAATTCTGACATACAAAACGGAGGAAAGAGTTTGTCTTGTGTTTGCTATGATTTTTTTTGGCGGGAAACGCAGATAATGTTTGTGTAGTAATTAAAAGAAAACGCAAAGCCAAGCAACAGAGCCAAACCAGAGATATAAACATAAATCAGGGGGGCTTATGCCTTCATTTGGCCTCGTCTTTTGGGTAATAACAAGTGTTCCACTATGGTAAGGAGATTGTGGAAAGCTTGAGGAAACGATATGTCGAAGTTCTTCTTATAATTTCTAGGTTTCTTACGTCTTTCAAGTTTGAAATTTGAAAATTCTATTAAAATTACGTTTACTGATATCTGTCATGGTACTCATGCTTCATAAACATATGGGTTTTGTCCCATCTATATCATGTTTAATAATAATTTAGCGACCATTTATCTTTGGTGTGGAGAAACGAAGTGGAGACTATGGGCGCTAAAATTTAGCGCGAGTAGGATACTAGGCTTAACAGTAGAAGAACAATACTTTCTGAAATAAAAATTGCAGTAAGTGTCAAAGCAATTAAGACCTCACTTTCATTATTATATTTCTTATTACAATTTAAACCATGAATTTTTTCATATGTCATCAACGTAAATGCTGAATTCGAAATTTTAATTCCAAGAAACCCCTGGCTTCGGAATAGTGTATTCAAAATTTATAACAAATTTCAAAGAAAACAAATAAAAAGTTCACTAAAAGCCCTCAATTTGACTTTCAACTTTGGCGACGATACTTGTTTATCAGCTTAATAATGAACTTTAAGAATCACCAACCTATTCCATTAACTATAAAAATATTTCCGAAAAAATTAACAATTTGGAACGGAAATGAACATGTAAATCTAGGTATCTATGTATAAAACCTATAAAACAATAGGTATTAATTTTAAAGATAAAGGAAACAGTATTACTCACCTAATTCTTAAATGAGCAATCAGTCCGGCGCCAAGCCAATTTAAAAATAGCGATTTGTGCAACGCATATGTACAACGACAGAAATAACAGTAATACTTATCAGCTACCAACCAAACCAAGTGTCAACTGTCAACCTTATGTGGTATTCGATTGGGCGCTCTCAGAGCACTTTTTATGTTCGTTTGGTACAGTAAAAAAGCAATCTTTTTCAGATTTCAGAGCACTTTTGCGAATCTAGATATTTTCTCAGACTTACCAATAAAAGTGCGTTTGAGCTTGAAAACTGGTAGAGTTTATTTACATTTTCGTAAAGTTTTTCTACTGCAAAGAAAGGCGTCGGGTGTTTTAATATAAGAATTTAACCAGTGAATGGAAAACGCTTTGAAAAGTATTGAAGGCTACATATATTGAATCGCCCCAATATCAACACAAAGAAGGTCAAGTGACGTTTTTGCGTTCGATTGGCCACACGAAATCTGAAATCTGAGAGCGAATCAAGCCCAATCGAATACCACATTTGAAACTTTATGACTTTGAATTTGTTTTGTTTTTGGCTCACTTACTCTCACAGTGATGCCAATAATCTAAGGCACAAACTTAGCTTAGCTGTTCCATCCCTTGTATAATTTGTAAGATACGAACTGCAAGGCACTTCACTTGTAAGGGGAAGCTTACGTTAGGTACGTTGTACAGTGGAATTAGGTGCATTCATTGTATTGAATATGCATTGAGTGTAGTTATGTATTTTTTCAAAATAAAAAGAATGCTTTTTCGGGGCGATTTTATTTTGTATTTTTTCAATGTTCATTGTAACTTAAAAGTTACCATTGTAACGCGTTTTTCCACCCTGACTGGAAGTACAGTTAAAAGAATAATACTTTTTTTTGAGTACCTGTATAACATTATTACATAGTATGTACGTACAACTGCTTTTCGAAAACATGGAACAATGTTCGCCCCGGTAGATATACCTATACTTAGATAATGGGAAATCTCTTCCCTTATTTAATGAAATTATAGGCACAGGCGAATACAAACGAATTGAATACAAAATCATTATCGCAGTGTTTCAATTGATTTCATTTTTATTTGCTATGCAATTGTCGTACAAATTAATGTAAACAATTTGTAATATCGATGAACAAATAAAAACCGTGACAGTGGATGCGACTTTTTGACAATATTGCCACTGCGCTGTCATATATCAGAAATATCTGTGCGGTGTTTGGTACATAATGTTTGCTGTCGAGATTGGCATTTGTCCAAATTTCGGAAGGGCAAATATGTTGGCAGACACACAAATGCAACCAAATGTCTGTTTTTTTTATTTCTAAATTTCCTTCCTTCCCACAGCACGTTGACAGACAAATTTGCACGTGTTTGTGTGGGGAGACAAAGTCTATATGTACTCAGTGTTGATGAACTTGGGGATTAGGTCGTTTTGGAATTGATTGGACAGCAAATGGTTGAGTTTGAAAAAGAAACAAAAATTATGACATTGACTGTGCTGTGAAATAATTTTTATTATTTGGGAAGTGATGCCCTTCGCAAGTTAAACATTCCTTTTTATTTAATTTCGAATACAGATAAATATTATTATTATTTTAACTATTAACTAATAATAAATAACAAGCGCTGGCTACCAGGGCTTTTGGCTGAAAGTATATGATTAATTTGAAAATTTTGTATTGGCAGGTGTTGTAGCGTGGTTAAAATTCAAAGACCTGCTGTGCTGAGTTTGCTAAGAGTATGAATTATGAAATATTCCTTTGTTCTAGTACCTACATGTGTTCACTAAAATTTACAAATTTGTTTTGACAGCTGGCTCGGTACCGATATTTCTCTGATAATTCACGTTTTGAAGTTGTTACTTTATTGAGCACTATTTAACTTCATTCAACAAACATCTTTCAGAACTATATTCGCCAAAGTCTGAATAAAACAAACAACAAAATGGGGACGTTCAAGTTATTAGCTTAGTAAGTCTGACAGCTGTCTGACTTGATGTATCTCAGTTTTAAGTGGCTTAGATCGGTCATAGGAAAAGCTGTTTCAGTTGACGTTTATGGACGGGTATTTGACGAATTTAATCAAGAAATTCGTGACTGAGTCCTTAGTTGACAGTTTGTATATATGGCTAACGTAGGAAAAGTGACGTTCCAGACCAAACTATTTTTTGCGTTCAGGTTAAATCTAGTTCAGATCATTTTAATGGACTTAATTTAGTCCGATTTTTTAACGTAACCAATTATGAAAGGAACTCGATTACTAAGCGAGCTGTCAACGCAAAATATATTGAATCGGAAATCGACACCTTGTGCTTGTGAGAACGTAGTGCATTTATTCTTTACTTTTTTGGAGTTTCAAAAGATAAGAGCTCACTTTTATTTGCTTGAATTGTACTTGAAGATTTGTGTTTCAGAAAGATTCTAAACATAAGCATCATCGAGAACATACCTAAAATATGCCGTGAATAGCTGAAGTCTGAAAAAATTGCAAGACACATATTTTGAAGGTTAAGCCCGAATACTTAAAAAAATCATTATATTGTTATATTCAGGCTGGGATTCGAAAATAAAACACTATTCTGTTCAACTTTACCAATAAAATCACTTTATTTACACTTTCTACTCAATCACTTATTTAGTACCAAAACAATCTCACTTAAATCAATTCTTAAACGTTTCAATCCAATCGCTTTATTCACTTTATTACTTTACACTTATTTATCTCTCAACCGATTACTCTTCGAACTTAACACAATCGCTGGGTAAAAATCAACTGCACTGCCTGTTGTCAACGCGCCCCCATTTATATCCGCGCTGCCACCTATCGGCGAATTTTCCAGAAGTAGATAGATCCCAGATGTATACTCCATATCTTCTCTAGATGGTTCTAGAATGAACTAATACAAACTGCAATACAATTCCAGTCTCCAATTGGAAGTGGAACTTGAAGAGGGAAACAGATTGCCCGATTCACCACACTTCCTAAGTGTCCGATTCACTAAGTGCCTGTCACTAAGTGCCTGATTTACCACAATATTAATACGTGAACAACCGAGCTTTCCGTACGCTTTTTTAGTATTTAATATGAAATGAGGAGAATGAAACTTATCTTATTTTAAAGGTACTGTGCTGTAGATGTGCACAAACCCAAAATTGTGGGTATATAAAAAGTTACGTTCGTTAAAACGCCAAGGTGCGACAACTATGGCCGAACGCGAAAATTTATTTATTTAGTAAGTAATGATTTTTGACAGTGCGTATGCCAGAACAATATTTGTATTGTCTCTACAATTTAGTACATTTATGTACGGTACAGCCTATGAGCATTTTATGCCTAAGTGTAATTTGCACTGTGCTCAGTGTTGCCATAAAAATATTTTTTACAAATCTGAAATTATGACAAAAAAAAATGTGCAATGCAGATTTCTATAAAAAATCTTACTTCACAAAATTTGTTTATGTAACAATAACAAAGAAAAATAAAAAAGTTGCATACGAAAATGAAAGCATACAAGTGTGCAACAAATATTGAATTTTGTTAAAAAGAACAAAATATGTTATTGCGGATGCACACAAAATCTGAAGCACAGATTTCTGGTTTTTTAAAGTCTACAGCTTGGTTGAAAATCTGCAAAATGCAAACAAGTCTGCACTTATGGCAACGCTGACTGTGCTGCAAAACGATACCATCCACAAAATGTATGCAAAGAAAGAATAAACGAAAAATTAAATAATTCGCATTTCATTTGGTATGCGTCTTATGGAGATTCGCGGGCGAGTTCTTAGGGAATCGCAGGCGATACATGTCGAAAGAATAATCACAGGAAAACAAAATGCGAAAATCTAGAACTAGAAGTACGAATATAAAAATGTAAACAGCTAGACTTTCTAAACATCCTTAGGGGCGATAAGGATGTTTATAAATATAAATTCTTAAACAATATTGATCAGCTCCGAACTAGTTGGTGTTCAAAATTGAGTTTCATCTTCTTAATCCTGAATTAAATAAACACTTAAATAGAAGTTCAGAAATGACGCCAATCACAGCCACGGTAATGGTTTCTTCGAATAGACAAGTCAAATTAGCATCCAATTTGAGTCTAAAAATTATCATATGGATAATTAAACTTCACTTTTCATTATTGCAAACATTACGAGGTGACCCTGGCATCTAACTCATCGATATGTATTCTAAGCACAAGCTGCAATTCTATCTAGAGAGTCGTCCCATGTTATGGGGTCAAGTAGCAAACAGAACGACACGTCGCCATTAAATTGACGTTAAGTGATATTTATATTGTAGAACGCGCTTCAGAGCCTGATCAATTTTCACTTCACAAGCAGACTTATCCACTTGCAAGTGAAATATTTCCAGTTGACTTAGTTGCACTTGACATCGTGTCGGCTAGTGCGGTATATGCTGATCAACGAGTTGCTGTTCACGTTCAGCTTGTGACGTGTCAGTCTCACATGCAAGTCATTCCGCGGTGATCAAGTGAATTAACTTGATTTGTGGAATTATTTGGATAAATTCTCTGCAATGGTACTTTCAGATGAGAATTTATTGAACGAAACCGTGTACAAAATGCACAACAATTATAAAGTCAATTATTGTGCAACAACAATAATACGACGATCATGTCTACGTTGTTGGTTTATTGAAAGACCGGTAAAGATCGTTTAGCGCTTTCGTCTACAGGGTGGCAAGTATTTATGTTTTGATTTTTTTTTATAATTTAGAGGCGGACTTATTGGGTTGTGTTTTGCATTTTAAAGCGAGACACAAGGCGAACAGTAGATATATACTTGGTTACTTTTGTGTAATTTTTCCATTTGTCTATGAATGGATTTGACACAAGAATGGATTTGGAGGAAAAAAGGAAAATGGTATTGAAATTGGTACAGTGGTATATTTTCCAGCAGATAAATATCTACATTAACAAAAAAAAAAAAAAAAAACTGTTTGCATGTTCGTTTGTGAATTTTGATCTGTGAACGCATCACGGGAAAAATACGCACGCAATTTCTATTAATTTCTAAGAGAGGACAGAGGTTCTTAAAAGGGGAACTATTAGTTAATATTTCATCGGCCAACTCATTCAGAAGATCTACGAATTTAATGTTTTCTGTACGAGGACAGAAAGCAGTACCAAAGATTAAGATTTTACATTAGCGGAGACTACAACCAGTTGCCCCTGCAGCGGACACAGCTCGTAATAAATAAGTATAAATAGTTGACGACAGAGTTGGATATAACCGACCATGTCTTACTTTTTACAGCTATTCGTTTGCGCGAATTTGTATTCATATATCGAGCACCTTTATCGAATTGGAACGACTTAATGGAGACGCTTTTCGGATGTCAAGTATCTAATTTAGTCAATCTGAGAGCTAACTTTGATGTGTCTCAGTTTTTAGTAGCCTAGATCAGGGATTCCCAAACTATTTTGGGCAAGAGACCCCTTTTCCAAAATGAACTGAAACCTTAGACCCCCATAGCCGGTGCCGTGACATAAGGCCAAGTGTCATAAATCTCGAAATTTGGTCTTATGTCGCTTTGTGAAAGTGACATAAGGCCAAATTCTAGCATTCTAGCATCGATATCGATCACTTTGGGAATCCCTGGCCTAGATCGTTCACATGAACAGCTTTTTCAGTTGACCTTTATAGAGGAAAAGTCGACGAATCTAGTCAAGAAATTTGTGACTGAGGAATAAGTTGACAGTTCGCATGTGTGTCTGACGTGAGAAAAGTGACGTTACCGACAAATCTAGTTTTTCCGTTCAGATTACATCTGGTGATCTAGTCCAGACTAATCAAGTCGACTTAAGATAACCAAATTTTTCAATATACCCTTCCTCAGGCCACTCTCCGATGTTTGTCAGTTGTTAGCGGGAGTTGAGCTAAGGCGTAATTTGTGTTTGAGTGGGGGCTCAATGAGGAAATAACTAAATTGATACAATTTCAAAAATAATATTTGGATATTTTGTAATTCATCACCCTGTACAAAAGACACATTCGATGCAGAGAGCTTATGTGAGCTTACTCAAGGTAATTGTTTCAATTGGATCGTTTTCGTAGGCTTTATTATATGCAGCACACTTCCTCAAGTATCTGTTCTTCAATTGAGCTGAAGATCAACTTATGCCCACCACTGAAGGAAGTTCATTATACCAAAATGTAATTCTTTTCATTTCAGGGCATTCAAGTCGTTCCGAACGAAAAAGAAATCGTCAAGCTTGGGCATAAATAAGACTTCTGAAAGCCCACCGCAAATGCGCCGCGATATCTTTGTCCACGGGAACGGTTACAGCACATACGATCCACGTATGCGCTACACAACTGGAGCTGGAAATGGTTTAGCCGGCGGAGGCGGCGGCAATGCATTTCAACGAAACGTTCCATATCGGACTTCCCTTCAGGATATGAGAAGTGAACAGGTAATTGAAAATATCCAACTCTGCTTTTCTAAAAATGTCAGTCAATGAAATATCTTCCATAGCAAACAACACCTATCAATGGTATTGGTTTCAATCGAAACGACAGATACCGCAGCACAATTCAGACGGCCAACACAAGCGGTACAGGAGGATCTTCGCCATCGCAATCGCTGACATTACCGCCACCCCGAAGGTACGTCTATGGTGGGTCTGTAACCCCGCAACCAGTACGTAATAATGATTTTAATAGTGACTCTCTGGGAATGATTAGCCGAGGGTGAGTTTGCGCATTTAGTTGCCCAAAGGGCAACAGAATATCGTTTCTGCGTTCTATATATATGTGGTGTCTCGCAACAGTTGAAGTTTCGACGTTTTTATTTCATTCCCTTTTTCTATGGAGTTACTAAACATGGGCGAATGATTTCTGTTTCGGGTTAAACTATACTTTGGGTACTTTTGGGACTACTAACTCGGTTCACTAATAACTGGGAGGTTTCATTTCTAATATTTCTACTTTATTTTTAGTTTTGTTATTCATGCTTGTAGTGTTACTAACCTGGCTTAAAGTAATAGTAGTTTAACGTGGAAATGTGTCACACTTTAGTTTCTAAGAAAATGTTACGTATACGCCACCGACATAACATATGGTGTCCTCATTAAACTGTTTCGCAATGTCGAATGTCTTATCAAACGTAATCTAACGTAAGCAAGCACACTTTTGTAACTTATCCATTATGTAAATGATTTTAAAAAGTATGCTCGTGCTAGCAATTTATGACATGAACAGAAGTAACAAAAGGATAAGGCACGCATTGTCGTTGAGAATAAATTCTGTTCACATGGGTAGGGTGCGTATGAAGTATTTGTGTTTAGCGGTATATCTGTTTTTCTTGCAATTGCATTTATTTATAATATATATGTATTTGGTTAAATTCAGTCACTCACAGCTCAAAAATTACAGTGATTTTCTTTTCGCTGTTTGTGTTAATTAAACATGTTTTAATGTCTTCCCAATTAAAAAAAAAACAGCGAATATGTTGTGGTTAAGGCAGTGAAAGTTGTTCTTAACCATTTCCTTTCACCTATTTATATATTAGATTAATATTTCAAAGCCAACGAAAACGATTCCGAGCGGTTTGAGATTGTCAAAAAATTAAAAGTCTGTTCCCTTACCATAATGTATCCATAATCTCAACCTTCGTTCACTTCTACCCAACTTTTGCGTAAGGGAACGAAGTTTGACTAATTTATTCGAACGCATTATCGTAAAGGAACAGACCTACTGTCATCTAAGGTGGGCGGTAGAAGGAGTACAAGTCAAAAATTGTTACTTTTCAGGAGAAGGAAAAAACTTAATAAAACGTTCAATCCTTGATTTTTTGTTTTAATTAAATTTTGAATTTGTGTTTATATGTCGAACTCAAAAACAGAAATCGTATTTGTTTATATTTTGTAGTAAATAAGGAAATAAGGTGACTTGTACTAATTTGATCATTAACATTTTATTCGAAAAGTGACTTATGCTGTAAAAACCAATATCTAAACAACATAACAAAATCGAAACAAATAAATTTTATTTTATATATTTTATAGGTATTTAGGTAGGTATTTATACAGAGCAAGAGTAAATTTAAAGGTAAGATTGGACTGTATGCCAAGTGGTCATAAAATGACAATTTCTGACAGTACTCCTTTCAAAATATAGTCATACAAAATATGGATATCTCATAATGCTCTAATGACCTAAATGCCACATAGGACCAGGCTGATTTTGACAGAGAAAAAATGCCCATATAGCATATAGTGTAATCGGACAATGAGCACGAATGCCAGAATAAACCCTGTTTGCCCAAATGCACTTTATTAAAATTTCGTTTTAGCATTGCTGGCATTTTTGATGAAACAAGAACTATTTTGTTGTCATCGGTGTTTGAGTTCGTGGAATTGTTATTTATTTTCATTTTCGTTGTCTTTAACAAATGCCTTAAATGACCAACAAGGCAAATATGGCCATATTGGTAATTTTGGTCATATAGTGATAGTTTGCATTCATATGCATAATTGGCATTCAGTCTAATCTTCTGACTACTTGTCTCCCAACCTTGACTTTGATAAACCATTCTCTTGCTATTTCCCCAGCAGGGAGGAATGAACACAGACGAACCCACAAAAAGGAAATCGATATCCATCTACGCTACACAGATGGATCTAAGATGGACTGTGGAACAGGTGCTGGAATTTTCTCCGAAGAGCTAAATATACACCACTCGATCAGATTGCCTGATCACAGTAGTATCTTTTAGGCGGAGGTTCTGGCAATCGCCGAAGCTGCCCATATGGTGTCAATGATGGCAATACAAAATGATGATATTACCATATTTATTGACAGCCAGGCGGCTATAAAAGCAGTGTCTGGTATTGAAATAAAATCGGAGCTAGTTTGCCGCTGCCGTGAAGAACTTAAGGTTCTCTGCTCGCAGCACACCATGCGTCTCTGCTGGATCCCTGGACACAGGGACAAAACCGGCAATAAGATGGCTGATGAACTGACAAGAAATGGATCTGCTATGGATCAAGATCGGGCTATCAAATCGATCACTCTGTAATCTCAGAGAGAGAGAGAGAGAGTGGAAAACAAGATTCGCATGAAAGCCAATAGCAGGTGGAAGGAATTACCTACCTGCGAAATTTCACGGAAGCTATGGCCGGAATATAATTCAAGTCGGACTAGCAAGCCTATGCGGTTTGATAGAACATCGCTACATAAACTGGTAGATGCCCTAGCAGGTCACAACTTCCTGAGACACCATTCAATGAAATTAAAACTCAAGAATGACGATATATGCAGGGGTTGCGAGAACGAGGAGGTACACGAGGACACACCTCACTCACTTCCTCTGTCACTGCCCAAATCTATGTCACTTGAGGAACAGAACACTTGGAAGATACCACTTCCATGACATACAAGAACTTTCAGATGTTAATTTATCTAATCTTTACAGGTTCATAAATACATCTGGCTGTTTGAACAAGGTCGAGTAACCGAGAGGGAACAAATACCATCGCCAAAAACATCGGCTTACCCCCCAACAAGGGCATCACAATGGGTCCATATGGACCTAAGTGGGGTACTGCAGGGATCACTCTGGCGTATCCACCCATAAACCTAACCTAACCTAAGTGTGTCGGCTAACCTCACTCACTGCATAGCCTGGCTACTCTTGGAAAACATTTTTTTTTAACAATAACTGAGCACTTTGAACTTTGTGTGTTGAAGAACTGCTAACGAATAATAATGTTAGTTTGGAACTCAAAGATCGAAATTTATATTTGAAAGAAATTCCACTTTTCATTATTGATAATATCTTTCTATAAAGGCACAACCGAGAAAGAAAAACGAGTAGTAGTTATAACGAAATTATTTGGTCTTTTGAGTACAATTCAAAGAAATATTAGCTGCCAGACGAAAAAAAAGAAGCTTTTATTTGATCATAATAGTATAACTCTACTTATACTCATTTAAACTCCCACAATTATGTCTCATAAA
The DNA here is from genome assembly GCA_946477585.1 of Cheilosia urbana. Taxonomy (NCBI): domain Eukaryota; kingdom Metazoa; phylum Arthropoda; class Insecta; order Diptera; family Syrphidae; genus Cheilosia; species Cheilosia urbana. Next base: position 131,261,015 of record OX297854.1, read on the forward strand.
GTTATATTAAATTGACCACTGTCCTTTATAGAGATTTGTGTGTGCATTTAAAGTAGAATGGCGTACTTATCTCATTTTGACCAAATTTTGACTTATACTCCTTCTACCGCCCACCTTAGATATATTTTTATATCTTAAAACGTCAGTAAAAATCGTTTGACTGTATTTTAAAAGGAACAAACTCTGCTTCACGAAGATAACTATTTTATTAGCTGTAAAATGTACCTTATCTAGCGTGAAAGCATCAATTTATTTTAAAATAAGATAACGTCAATAAAACCTGTTACATGTGTGCCATACAAAAGCAAGTGACACTTATATTTCGTTTAGTTTTGGGAACAATCTTGTTTCTTGCTCTCAATATCTGGAAGAACCAGAACTTTCTTCATTTCTAACTTTATATTCTAACGCAACTTAAAACAAAAAGCAAATACAGGGTGTCCGCCGGGAAGGTGTATACAACTTTGTTTGTTTATAGTTTTTGAGTAAGTGATAGAGAATGGATCTTATGTCGGCAATTATGTATGGAATACAATATCAGGTTAATGTCCGCCTCTGTTAGTCCTACAAATGCGAGCCCTTTTGAGCACATTTTTCATTACATTCTCACACATTTCACGCGGTATTTCATTAATTTCATCACGAATATTTTGTTTGAGTTACTCAAGCGTTTTTGGTTTGTTTGCGTAAACCTTACTTTTCAGACATCCCCACAAAAAGAAGTCCGGAGCAGTCGAATCAGGCGACCGTGGAGGCCAATCAACATCACCATTTCTTGATATAGCGTGTTGTTGGAAGAGGTCTCGCAGTAATTCCATTGTAATCCTGACTGTATGCGATGTGGCACCATCTTGTTGATACCACACATGTTAATCAAGCCCAAAGCATGAAGTTGTGGCGTTAAAAAGTTTTCAATCATATCACGATATCGCTCCCCATTCACAGTTACCGGTTACGCCGTTTTCATTTTCAAAGAAAGTAAGGTCCAATGATCCCTTCTAACCAAATTGCCCACCAGACTGTAACTTTTAATGGATGCAAAGGTGACTGATGAATAATTTGAGGATTTTCCATTGCCCAGAACCGACTATTCTGTTTATTCACATATCCATTCAAAAGAAAATGTGCCTCGTCACTCATTATGATTTTTTCATGAAAATCGGGGTTGTCATGGGCTAGCTGTAAATATCCTATTGGCATATGTACGGCGGCGTAAATGGTCTTGTGGAAGAAGCTCTTGTGTCAACTAAATCTTAAATGGAAAGAAATGCAAATCCTTGTGCAAAATTGTCGCCAAAGTTGTTCTTTGTAGACCAAGCTCCTGAGCACGGCGTCGAATTGAGGTTGATGGAACACTTCCTTGAGCAGCAGTAATGTTTTCAGCCGATCTTGAAGTGCGTTGTGGTCCATGCTTGGGCCTATCACCTACAGACCCTCTTTCTTCGAAATCATTCACTACACGATAAATAGTGCGTTATTTTGGCACGTTGTTTCTCCCAAAAATTTCACGTAACTTTCTCATCGTCACAGTAATCGATGATTGATTTTGATTAAATGTATTAACGATTAAAACACGTTGGTTTATCGAATATTTTTCCATAATAAATTTGCCACGTGTCTACTTCACGACTGCCAAATATGAACTGTCAAGACTAATGTTTACCAAAATGGCGGCAAAACAAAGTAGTACACCTTCACGGCGGAAACCCTGTATCACCAAATTCCTCTTCTATGTATAATATTTTAGAGTGTCAGAGATAAAACTATTTGAATAAAAACATTTAAACACTATTGCCTTACTAATAATCATTTTTAACCTTAACCTTATATATTTTGTAAGTCACAATATTTAATTTGGATTGGAAAATCTCGCCATTGTGAGTTCGAAAAATTTAGGGGGGGTCGATTCTCGTTCTGTGAAAAAATGAAACGAAAATGTTTTCACCGCAATTTCGATTCTCGTTCTACGAAAATGTGAAACCAAACTTAAAAAAAAATATTCATATGCATAACCGCATTTGTTTTGTGTGAGTTTTCGCAACGAATGGAAAGGAACTACAATTTTATTCCGAGTCCAAACAGCTAAGTGAGAAGCTCTTTCAAGACAGTTAAACTCTCGGATGTTTGTCAGGCGTTTGCGAGAGGGGACGCAGTGGAAAAAAATCCTAACTAATTAATCCAACACACTAACCACTAAGCCACTGCGCCGACAAAAATGATTATTAGTACATTAAAAAAAAGAAACACACCTATATTTCACCAGAGAAATGAGGAATGAATATATTTTTGAAAGTCACCATTATCATCATTTAAAGCGGGCATGATTAAATAAATTCTTAAAAAAACTCAAAGCTTGGTTACTCTCACTAGCTGAAGTTGAGACTCTACGCTTCAAAAAATCGTTTGGGCTGCTGTTTGTTCTGCAGGTCCAAGTTAGAACAAAACTGATTAGAACACATTAGAAGACATTTTACGGTATACTTAAATATCAGTACGAAAAAATTGATATATGCCTTCTTTTGCTAATTTATTAGTTTTCAGATCTTAAAAATAAATCACACAGTTTTAACCTATGTCCAAAATGCGCCTGTATCTAAACAACATAAAAAAAATAAGTTCAGTGTGATTCTTTATACTACATTTGCAACATCCAGCACGCGCAATTTTGCGCGACACGGCAGATATAGTTCCGTTTGTCCGCAGTCAAACTAATACAGTCGTAAGAATGAGTTCACAAATCAAAAGCCTAAAGTGGCATGGATGTTTTACCCATACAATTATAGACACGTAAAACGGAAATAAGCACAAGTTCCGGCGACCAAAATGTCTACAAAATTTTAAAATATTCATATTTCTGATTTAAAACATGTGAAATGAATGTGGTAATTAGTTTCAGTAAATTAAACCAACAATTCATCAATCGCAGTTATACGAAATCACTAAATCCGTTCATCACTTCCGGAGGCCATTTTGTTTTATAGAAAAGCCAAATTCCGTGGGTCATCACTTGAAAAATATCAACGTGCAGAGCTTTCCCATTATTCCTACCACTTAAACAAGATTGCCGACCAAAATATGCGTGTTCTTGCGTGTTAGGTAGTGCTGTCCCTTTCAGTCCAGGCGGCTATTTAGTATTGGCCATCCATTAAATCTTCCGTGTTAGAGATGTGTGATGTTGTAAATGCAGTAAATGTAATGTTTTTGTAAGTTTAGATAGAGGTATCTAAATTGGGAACCTTATATCTCTTTGCGAACAATTCCAGCTCGGTTTGACACAAAGTCTGACCGTATCCTTCGATTTTACTTTCTTGTTTAGAGCAGATTTTGTTTGATTCCTTATAGTTGCTCTTAAGCTTTAAATAGTTATCGGAACACTTTGCGCCGTATAAATAACAAATTTAAGTTAGGACTTTAAATTTACGGAAGCTCACAATTGCGAAATTTGTATAGAAAATATAGCCACAGTGAATTACTAAAATTACAATTCAAAACTAAAATTGTGTATTATAGTAAGGCCCTATATCAACAACAACGGCGGTGGTTTATCGTAATAACTACATATATAATTATCTGTTTATAAGTGCGTTAATTTATAGTTTTATTTTGCCATCTGGAGTCTTTCGACTCTGCACTATCGGCTTTGAAAATTACCCTTAAAATATGAACATGTTTACTTGATAATTTGAATAAGAACTTTGTTATTTACAATACTACAATAATGTGTAATGTAACAAAGTTTGAAACATACATGTATGTTTTCCAAGTACGATTAAGAAACCAAAATTTGTAATTCATAACACCGCTAACCTGATTGCAACTACATACAATATGTTACCGATATTGCTAACCCTACAATAGGTTTGTTCATGTACTTTTTTGCAAACGTCAAATTATTAAAAATCTGCTAAGAAACTAAGCGAATGCGACAACGTATTGAGAAAATTGAAAAAAAAAAAAAAAAAATAGTGCGTGGAGTCCCTCCGCGCGAAAGAAGTGAAACTTCGTAATGTGGAAATGAAAATAGGAAGGGGTAGAAATTGATTTTTATCGAAATCATATTGTTTCTTTAAGACAAACTTTATTAACATTGCTTACAATTCACAACTAAAGTAAGATACGAAATCTACGCATTAGAAGTTTCACTTCAAAAATACTACCCTGTTAAATTATATGTATGTGTATCAAATCGAACTAAAACAATTAAATGAAATAATGAGGACGCTACTCGTTGTTAAAGCTTGCGCTGGCCTGTAACAGGTATACTACGCGCATGCGTTTTCAAGTGCCACGTATTCATTGTCGCTTTGTCTCCTTCTATTCCCCCTCCCCAGGAGCGTAGAACGTTTAACGCAACAGTGCTTTCATACCCCCTCCATGGTAGCGTTAAACGTTTAACACAACCATGTTGGAAGTCGCATTAGAAGTTTCACTTCAATAAATCAAACAACATAATTCACCTATATCGTCTTTACTTCTTGAATTCTTCAATTCGTTACTGTAGTTATGAACGTAGGTACTATAATAACCATTAAAACAAAAACCTTGAACTCAATTTCTATATACACCACCATACGTCCATCAGCGCACGTCAACAGCCATCTGCGCATTTCTTCAGAAACATATTGTCGCTGTTGATTACATACACATTCACGTCGCACACTTCTCTTTCGTTTCACTTATTTTGGAGAAAACACCACTCAGTTTTTTTTTTCATATGAACGTGCTTGTGCAATATGCGCCACCCTCACTCTCCCTCACACCTTTGAGTATCCAATGCTTTTATTAGCGTTAAACGTTTAACGCCACCTTGAGTTGGAAGTCGAATAAGAAGTTTCACTTCAAAAAAAATGAGAGAGAAATCCATTTCTCTACTTTTAATTTTTTCGTAATTTTCTATTCGCCGAATTTCGAGTTACTGAAGAATGAAAAATGAAAACTGACAACTAAGTGGCAGCTCAAAAGTTTGAAAAGTAAAACTCTATTATTTTCGTATTCAACGGTAGGCATGTTTTTTTGGAACTTCGATCTCAGCAAAGCAAAGTAAAGTAGGATTTACAGCAAGCAATTACAACAAATACGCTCTACTTGACAATACGAGAACTCATAGATTCGTAGTAGCTGTTGTATTTGCGTGCTGAAAATCCTACTTTACTTTGCTTTGCTGAGATCGAAGCTCCAAAAAAACACGCCGAATGTCGGAGTAAGAAGTGGTAATTGAATGTTCTCCTAGAACATAGCAGTGGTAAGTTTAACAGATTTTTAGCTTATATAAAATGTAAATATCTGGGTGACCGAGCTTTGCTCGGTTATTACTATTTATTGTAATTTTAAAAACAATAAAAATTTAAAAAAATTTAAGTCTCCTAAATGCCGGTAGATGTCTTACTTTTTTCCTTTTACTATGGCGCGGACGGCAAGAAACGAGTGTTACAAGTTCGAATCCCGCTCGGTGACTTACTTTTGTTTTTTTTTATATGTTCAAGTTTAGATATATTTTTTTAATTTGTATTGTTTTTGAAATTGCAATTAATACTAATAATCGCCAAGGTACTGATGTCTTAAACCGATGAACCAGACGGACAGTGGCCGGAAGGACGAAATTAGCGACCATATTCTGCGTAGAAAGAAAAACGCATGAAAACTCGAGAACACGTGTTTTCCCAAACATAAGACTAATCTAGATAAGTGTTTACCCCCGAAAACCCCAATATACCAAATTTCAGCGAAATCGTTAGAGCCGTTTCCGAGATCACAGAAATAAATTTATATATATACATACATACATACACGAATTGCTCGTTTAAAGGTATAAGATTAAAACAAAAACCTTGAACTCAATTTCTATATACAGCACCTCCACCCAGCGATGCCAACCTAGGCTTTTTATGCCTTTTAGGCATTATTTCATTAGCTAAGGCTTTAAGGCTTTTTTGTTTCCAAAAACGCATCTTTTTTCTATTTCAAATATTTATTTATTTTTTGATCTGATGGACTAAAACTGTGTTTGTTTTGTTCAATGCTATTTACCTACCTACTCATGAAACTAAAGTCATGAATTTTGTTCCTATTTCTTCTGTGATTTATACATAATTTAAGTTTTTTTTTTGGAAATAAAAATTGTTGTTGTTAATTTTGTTATATTTGTGTTTAATTTTTGATTTATTGTTCCAATTTACATAAAAAAATTTTTTAGGCATTATTTTATTGAAAAAGGCATCTTTTTTTCTCAAGTTAGGCTTTTTTTCGTCAAAATTGGTTGGCAACGCTGCTCCACCATCCGTCCATCACCACACCACACCACACGTCATCAGCCATCTGCGCATTTCCTCAGAAAGACATTGTCGCTGTTTTTTTTTCATATGAACGTGCTTGTGCGATGTGCGCCACAAAACCACCCCAAAGCAGAACAACGATCAAGAACCGCGGCTGCTGATAATATTCGATTTGAGAAAATAAATTTATTTTTTTCGTGTTAGATTTTAGGTTGTAGCTCAGCTTCTAGAGGACATAGAAAGCTGATTGATGGCTTGAAATAACTATGAAAGTGTTGGCTCTCCTACGTATTTTTTTTGTTTGCATTGATTAAGAATTGTTTGTGTAATGGCGAGTAAAAGGCAGTAAAGTCAGAAAAATAAGCTCAAAACGCATGAAAACTCGAAAACACGCGTTTTCCCAAACATAAGACTAATCTAGATCAATTGCTTACCCCCGAAAACCCCCATATACCAAATTTCAGCGAAATCGTTAGAGCCGTTTCCGAGATCACAGAAATAAATTTATATAAATACATAAATAAATACATACAAGATTAGCTCGTTTAAAGGTATAAGATTCCAACTTATTTTGTAGATGCTGCATTTGAAAAGAACGTTTTGTTTATTTTACGCTAATGTCAAAATGACATTTCTTAAGCTTTTTGTAAGAAAACCGCTTAGGTACCTATTAAAATTGAGATTTCTCTCTCGATTTTTGAGATTTGACATTTTTTATTTGTCTATGCTGAAAGTACACGAACAATCCTAATAAAATAACCAATTGGGTTTGTGTATGGACTCAAATTACTCACTACATTTCTGCATACCTAAGCTGATAGTCGGTGAAAAACTCGTCTCTCAGGAGTACAAAAAGATTTCACAATTCGATGCCAACTAAGTAGTTAGCCAAATGTATTAGCCGAATATTATCAAACAAACATGAAAATCAGTCATCACATAGATATTCCATGGGGTTACTCGCAAACATACACCTCCCTTTCCCCGCCTCTCATCTATGTATGTACGTGTGGTTCGCAAAATACCTATCTATTAAATATTACGGCACTCGCTATTCTTGAATTTCCCAATAATCGATTTTTCTATTTTCAATTCTCCAACCAGATCTTCACAAGCAAGTGTGGCCAGCACAAACCCCTTCGATGACGACGAGGATGATGACGACGATGTTGTTCTGGGTAGCGTATCGGCTAGCTCTACACCTTCGAAACATCCCGCCCGCAAAAAGAGACGTGCACCACCACCACCACTGCCAGTAAGTCTTGAAAACTATTTATATTTTCACTAAGACAGGGTGTTCCAGTATAATTTATTTCTGTACGACTTAAAGCTCAACGAAAATCAGTCGGAACGCCCTGTCTGTATGTAAACACTCGTGTAGACAAAATTTGTATAGCATTTATATGAACTTTGTATAATCTTAATCATTAACCGCATGCGCATCTCAGAATCAGGTCTGGACACCTAGTGAAGGAAGTTTAATTAAGCGATTAATTGGGTAAACCATGAAATTTGTATTTAGCTGTTGTTGTTGTTTTTTTTTTTTTTTCATTTGTTTACTTTGCATCGACTAATTGTTTATTCAATGTTGTCACTTTATTTTTGGGGAGGAATTTTATTTTAAAATGCACGAGGAACGATAGTATTTCGTTATCAATTTTATTTTGTTAATCTTTTATCTAGAAAATAAATAAAATGGGTGTTGTATGCTGTCATATCGCAATTCTGATAAGATAGTATTAAAACTTAGGTAAGAAATTGCTTGGCAATTGCACAAAATGTTATTTTATATGCAGTCGATGTGTTTTAATTTTTTCCTTAAATGCATTAATTGGACTGCATAATAAACCTATTTACTGCACGCCATTGACACCACAGAGCCTTAGTAAACGTATTATTTCCTTCTCCGCAGTCATAAACGAGAAACGATGAAATGTTGAGAAAACAGAAGTATTTTGACAAGTAATGTCAGTCAATTTACCTTAACCACTAGCTGTGCATAAAAAATGTTAGATTTAGCTAAATCTTTATATGAATCAACTGATTTTATTATATATTTCAGTTCAATTCAATTTCAATTCAATTCTATTTATTATTATATAAATTTCAAAGTAGAGTTTATACAATCAGAAATTATTCAATAAAACAATGTGTAAGTCTTAAAGTTAAATTTAAAGAAATAGTACTGTATTAGTAAGAGGAATAGAAAAGGAGGTATGAAAATAGAATAATAGAACAAAATGGTATCGAATACAGAAGGTAGGCGAGAGAAAAGAAGTAGAGCTTAAAAAACAAGAAATTAGAGATTAGAGTAGGTTAGAAAAACTGCGCTCTTAAAGCGAGTGGGATTAGAGATGGTTTGAATATTTATGGGTAGAGTCTTCCATTATTTGATGGCGTAGATAAAAAATAATCGGGATGAATTAAGATAGTGATAACTTGATGGAATCAAACAGAGGGTTCTAAGGGAACGAGAAAAATTAAGTTTTTCATATAAATACATAGGAGTCTTATACCATGTTTCCACCAAGGTGATTAAGCTAAATCCACTTGATTTAGCTAAATCATCTCATAAATTACGTGATTTATCATACATTTTCGTGATTAAGATTTACGTGATTTAGACGTGTTTAAATTTTAATTACGTATGTATCTGCCCACACAAAATAAAATCGAACATACCTCTATTATGTTCGGCACTTCATTCAGCAAATGAAAAGTCAGTGATGGGACTTGAGGAAAGTGAAACGGTGGTAGAAAAGTGGTAGAAAAAAAATTGTCCATAATAAATAATTCATTTATTTATACCGATGAAATAGTAATAATAACAAAAAGAAACGAAATAAAATAAATATGAATAAGTCATTTCTGATTATTAATTTCAATTATTTTTAAAAATAAAATTTGTTGTTCAAAACAAAAAATCTTAATTATTACTTCGTATGGCAACCGTCTACGAATTTATAGTTTGAAGCATATTTTACCAATAATTTCGGGGGTTCAAAATCGTCCCCGTTCTCCAGAAGTTCCTGTCAGCTTTTAAATTTTGAATTAAAATTTTGAAAAAACTACAAAAAATGGCTTAGATTCAACTCATCATTAAATACAAAATATCAAAACTTAAACGCACTAATAAAGTCAAATAATCGGGTCTATCACAGAATCCGTCGTATTCGGAATTTTGCTACGAACCCCGAAAGAACTGCTACAGAATTCGTCGTAGGGGAATTTTGAAATTCGTAGAAAGTGATATCACTGAATATACCACGTTCTACGAATTTCGAAAGCGAAAAATGTACCCTACGACGGATTCTGTGATAGTTCTTTCGAGGTTCGTAGCAAAATTCCGAATACGACGGATTCTGTGATAGATCCGAATGAAGTATTGGCGCAGTAAATGGTGTATACTGGACTAGAAGTTTTTGCTGATGCAATTCTTCGAGAAAAATACTGATAGTTGAGTGTGTATGGGTAAAAGTAAGGCGAGTAGCAGTACCTAGGTAAAGTAGGTACAATTTTCAATTAAAGATGGAAAATAAATATTATTAGCAAATAGCTTTGTTAAAAGGTGGTAGATTTCGAGTTCAGGTTGGTAGAATTTCCGAAAGTGTTAAAAGTGGTAGAAATACCACTTACGTGCTAAAAGTTCACACTGATAGGGCAAACTTGACGTAAATGTCACACTAAAACACGTAAAGTTCGGTGGAAACGCGTTTCGTGATTTATAAATCACTTCGTCTAAATCACGTTGGTGGAAACATGGTATTAGTTGTTATTATGGTATGTAAAAATATACAATTTCTGGCGTCAATAAAATTTTTAAGAGTTGTGCCTTAAAGGCTTTGTGCCTGTTGTGAAATCTGCGTACTCCATGAATATATCTTACCGTTTCATTGAATGCAACTTGAAGCTTGCGCTGCGATAAGGAACCGACGTTACAGTATACAACTTCAGCATTTATGTAATTAAGGGATAAGGCTTATTACCAGTTTCCGCCTAGTGGTAGCGGGTGTAAAACTTGCACTTATCCATAAGATACTAATCCATAAATTCTTCTTATTACATAGTTGATATGGTTGTATCCTGTTAAGTTTGAGTTGATACCAAATCCCAGGCTAATAGCAGTTTGAACAACTTTCAGCTTATGATTAGAGAGTACGATATCAGACAGAGTGTTTATTTCAATTTTTTTACTTGATATAAGAATGACCTGCGACTTGTCTGGATTTAGGAGTAATCCATTAGCTACAGGCCAGGAATAAATACGGGAGAGGTCCTCATTTAGATTGGCTACAAGTTGTTCTGTATAATTGGATGGCTTGGATAAGTAGAGCTGAACGTCATCAGCATAGAGATGAACCGAAGTATGTTAACATACAGATGGCAAGTCATTAATAAATAAACAAAAAATAATTGGACCAAGTATTGATCCTTGTGGTACATCCTGATTCACTGGTAAAAGAGCTGAAGAAGAATCAGAAATTACAACTTTTTGAAATCTATTGGAAAGAAATCTTTCAAGAAGTCGAACTGCACTATTGTCAAAACCAAAGAGATTTTTCAATTTCCAGCAAAGAATTTTGTGGTTAACTTTGTCAAAAGCCTTTGAGAAATCAAGCAGACAGAGGAGCGCTATACAACCGATATCGAATTATTTTCTTATACCTTCCAATATATCGCTGTGGAACAGCTGTTAGACCAAAAACCAGATTGCCTCACATACAGAAGACTATTAAGAGTTAAGTGTTCAATAACCTGTATTTCTATGAGCTTCTCAAAGGCCTTTGACAAGCACGGCAAAATACTTATTGGCCTGAAATCAGCAGCAAATATCGGGGTAGATTTTTTGCAACTGGTACAACTTGAGCTGTTTCCCGGATTTGGGGAATCATGCTTTTTTTTTGTGTATAAAAATTGAGCGTTAAAATTGTGTTCGTTTGTTGCCGATTCACGCCTTAACGCATTTACCGATTTTAACAAAACTTTCACACATCTTTGGTATTAGTCTATATATGATTTTTGTGAGGTTTGGTTGAAATCGGAAAACGGATGCGTGTGTCGTGCGTGTGTAAGAAACACATGAATTTCAGTAATTTTTGTTTTTTCCACACATTAACATTGCGTATACTACAGTTCAGGAGTATTTTGGACACGATAGGTGACCCTCTTGTCGATCTCCCAGCCACTTTCACCCTATTTCAATGAAATTTTGTGGGTGTGTATGGTTACCACTCAACCGATTTCAATGAATTTTTGTGTCTGTTTTTTTTTTTTTTTTTTTTCTGTATGGTTCGTTACAGTTGGATAGATAGAACACTATTTTGGTATGGTTACTTTCAGTTTTAAAAATAGGATAGTTTTGGACCCCATAGGTGGCACTTTGTAAAAGATAAGCGGAAAATGAAAACGGGTTGTAGCATAGGTTGGATAAAAAAATGGGTAGTGTCACTTCCAATACAACAAAAATTATTTAAAATATTTAATTTCTAAATTATTTTGATGTTGAGGGCCGCTACACAATTTTAAATTGAAAGTCGGCTCAGTTATAATTTTGTTGCGCAACCCCAATCCACCGAAATTTTGTAATGGATCGCGTTTGATTTCATTGTGAAAAATATCAAATCAAATGTCAAGCAAGCGACGATTTTGAGTGGAAAATTCAAAGGCAAACATTCTAATTCCGCGGATTCGCTTTTTACGAACGATTTGGCATTCTTATTTAACCATATCAATTCCCCGTTTCGCTGGAACAATTAATAATTCGCAAGGACAATCGCTGGAATTTTGTGGAATCAATCTTGAATGCCCATGTTTCTCATAATGTCAATTGTATGAAGCGTAACCTTCTGCTTTGTACATCGTGTGCCGTAAATAACTTTGGTGAAAAAGCGGAAGGGTGACTTACACGAAAGGATTGGAGTAAAATTATTATTTTCATTATATTAACGAATTTGAGCGGAACCAAGTTCGCAGGGTCAGCTAGTATATTATATAAATCAGGAGATTTGTCAAATCCGATCGTCTGAATTTGTGTTTTTCTGGGGGTTAAACCAATTTCCATGGGTACGTCCATGTTCTTGTTCATGTACAACTTTGTCTGGTATACCGCATACAAACCCGTTGACTAGTCAACCTGAATTGTTGTTGAATTTTGACAATTCGAAATGTCAACTGAGTATGCAGGCAGGATTGAGCACATTCAAAAATCTACTTATATTAAGTTGAATAGATTAGTCTGGACTAGATGTAACCTGAACGTTTTTACTATACGTCAGCAACAATAATATGCGAACTGTCAACTTAGTTACTAACTCACGAATTTCTACCTCCATAAACGTCAACTGAAAAAGCTGCTCATGTGGCCGATATAAGCCAATCAAAACTGAGATACGTCAAAACAGCCACCTGTCGGACTTTCTAAACTAGATACTTGAACGTCCCCATTTTCTTGACTAAATTTGTCGGTTATCTTCTTTATATTAATTTCATGAAAACCTAGTATATGTATACCCTGTCCTAATACTATACCAAAGACTACTGGGATATCCTTTGACTATACATTCCCAGGTAACCCAGCACTTATCAATTGTCCTAGTTCCAGATTCAGCTTTGTGCACCAAATGCCCGAGTTATTACAGTACACTTGCAACGACGCCAAGATCTTCTCTATTAAGGGATGTCGCATCCGAAGTTCAATTGCTTAGCATATTTAAAATCAATCAATTTCTTGTCTCTATTTCTACTCCTCACTCTATGCTTTCGCACTCTTTACATATATGTCCAGGCCAGACGTACTGACTTACAACCCGCTTTATCTTTCTTCCAGGTGCATCAAATAATCAAAGAAGAAAGTTCTAGTTCTGGTTCCACGCCTAGTCACAAGCCCTCCACCACTCAAGACGAAGAAAGTGTCGACATACACAACCTAACAGCAGAAATTGAAAGCTTCGTCAAGTTGTCCAACTCTGATAGTCCTGAACGTCAACATAATTCATCCGGCACTACCACCATCACCACTACCACAACAAAACCAGATGTCTCAAAATCAGCAAAACAAAATGGTACCATCCCCAAGTCCTCACCTACCCGCAAGTCAAACGGAACTGCCAATACCGAGGTTGACATCATAATAACCACTGATGCAGAACCACTGTTCATCAGAGAGGATCAAGACACAGAGGTCGCAGTCAAAAAGGACTCGGCCGTTAAAATTGTCGAAAAGCAAGCTAAGCCCCCAGTCAGAGAAGTTGGCCATGTAGAAGCTATCCATGTGCATCTAGAAAGCCCTCGCTCATCACCAGAAAAAGCTGAACCATCCAGAGTTTCGACGTTCCGATCTGAAGTGAAGGCTGAATCACCCGATAAAAATGCACGACGTCCTTCAGCAGATAAGGTCATAGCCGTGAAAACAGTAGAAATTGTTCACGTTCACAAATCCTCTGTAAAGCCCGCTGAGGAATTGAAGATCATGGAATCGACCGAAAAGCCACCAATCGCAGCTAAGCCAAATATTCCCAGGTCTCCTATTCCCGTTTCTCCCAATTTGGCTGAAGCTCGTCTAGAAACGTCAAATCATATAGAGACGCCTGACACACCCGCAATGCGTCGACGAGAAATCAAAATAGAAGAAGATCTTCCATCCTCCCCTGAAATGAATCATCGAGAGGTAGGAATTGAGGTTGATTCTGTCGTCAAACCTGCAGCTAAGCCCCAGGAAGTTACGATTAGGATCAGCCGCGTAACAACTACGCTAAATGATTCAATTAAGATAAATGAAGAGCGTTCTACATCTGATATACCTGTCCCGGCAGTTAGAGAACACCGACCGCAAACTTCTCCGTTACCGGCAGTAAGGAAAGTCATAAATATCGAAGGTGATGGCAACATCCCCACAAAGCAAGAGTCCAGGCAAGTACCCACATTAAAGACCATCGAGGTTGATGAAAAGATTTCCAACCTTAATACCGACGTCCCAACTACTATCTCTGAGCTGCAGCTACAAATCTCCGAAACCGAGCTACACCGTCACTGGGTGGAAGAACCCTCAACCAGAATACCTGCTACATTGGTTGAAGCTAGCCAACTACCAATCGCGTCAACATCAAAAACAGAAGCTGTTCATTCGGCACCCATTGAAAAGCCGCCTCGAGCCAAACATTTCTCCGAGGAAGTCCCAGAAAACATTTACCGCCCCAGACCGAGCCATTGGAAGGAATCGACACTAGCTCCCCTTGAACCAGTTCCACCCGAAAAACGAAGATCTGTCAAACAGATCATTGAGTCAATAAATCGAAGTCAACGATTGCTCAATGGCAAAAAAGAAGACGAGGCCGATATCGATATCGATGCGGCGAATTCACAGCGCAATATGAGCGAGACCAACACCAACGCGATGGAACAGAACCTTAAGAGTTTGGCTGAGTCGCAACGTGAAATGAAGCGTATGCTCGAAGAATTGGAAGGTCTTGAGAACATTAACGAACATAAGCTATCCAACAAGAACGATGAAAACTTCCAAGGCATTCTCGACACAATTGTGTCCACTCTAGCTAAAGAAACGGCCAAGAATAACAATGCGGATGTTTTCAAAAAGTGCACCATCACAAAAGAAGTAAACAACGCCTCCAGGGAGTCCTCGCCAACGAGTTCCAATCTCGATTGGAATCCAGTACCGAAGCCAAAACGAACCAAAAATCGCTCACCCGAGCTTGAAGTCAAAAAGAACAACAGTAACTAAGAAAAAGCCGTCCACGAGAGACAGCTAAGCGTCCAATATGGTGACCTCAAAATTTCCTTGTGCAATATTCGAACGTTCGGTTTGAGAGCTTTGCGCTGAAACAAACCAAAATTGAAACACTAAAATTTTAAATGTTAGAACCTACGGCGAGAGAAATTAATTTTATTTTTAGGTTATATAAAAAAGAAAAATATCCTAAAGGAAAGAGATCAGTTTAATATATATTATGTTATGTGTTATAATTTTATTTATTTAGTCTTTTTTCAAAGTCAGGAGTCAGGACCCTTGTTGGGGCGCCGCCACCGCAGCCACGTTCAATGTTGTATGGGCTCGGTGGACATGTTTTAAAACGCAGACAAGATTTGCAATGTGCTAAGTCAACCAATGGAATCAATTATTTTAATACTATTAATAAAGTATAAGTGCCTAAAGTGCTAATTTTATTCAAATTGTTTTGTTTTTTTCTTCTGTTGCGGAAAGGGATACGAATGAGCCGAAGGTCTGCTGCCTTCAATTTCTCAGCAAACATTTTTTCAGCGAACACAAGTTCTAAAAAGTACAAGAAAGTACGAGATCGTTTTGAGCAGAAAATGTATTATGTGGGATTTGGTATTCGATTGTGCGCTCTCAGAGCACTTTTTCAGGATTTCAGAGCACTTTTGCGAATCTAGATTTTTTTTTCTCAGATCTACCACTTGTTTTGGTTTGAGTTTGAGTTTGATAACTGATGGAGTTTGTTTAGGTTTTCGTAGACTTTTTCTAAAGCAAAGAAAGGCATTGCCTCGGGTGAATCTATTTTTGTAAATTTATGTACCTATAAATATTTAGAAATCAATCGGGACGCAAATTTCGAATGTTTTAACACAAAATTTAACCAGTGAATGGAAAACGCGTAGAAAAGTATCGAAGGCTACACATATTCGAATCGCACGAATATCAACAACAAAAAAGAGCAAGTGACGTTTTTGTGTTCGATTAGAAATCTGAGAGCGAGTCTGAAGAAGTCCAATCAAATACCAAGGTTTACGAGGCGGGTTCACTAAACTTCAGTTTACTTATTTCTTTCATTTGACAGAAATGAAATTCGTTGGAGCACTTTTGCAATAGGGGTAGACACCATCATGGGTCTGTTCCTTAACTTTTAAATCTTACGAATTTTTACTAATTCTTACGAATTTGACTGAGTGCCGTTCCTTCTCGAAAAATTCGTAAAAGAGAGCGTCATCGAGAGAGCAAGATATTACCCCTCCAGTGAGAATCTTAAGAATTTTTACTCAACAAATTTCTTGGTGTAAGAAGTGAAAAAGCTGTCTGACTTGTATGTATGAGTGCTTCTTGTGTGGATTCTGACTTCAAATCGAGAAGCGAAATTCTCTTCTCAGAATCACCAGAAGAGTATTTTGTGTGCCAATGGAACGGTTTCAGAAGCGAATTTTTCGATTCCGGACTCTCCCGGACGCTTCTTTTTGCCCAATGGAAAACGACATCAGAATCAGCAGAAGAATATTTTTTGTGCCAATGGAACAGTTTCAGAAGCGAATTTTTCGATTCCGGACTCTCCTGGAACATAAAACGAGATTTTTCTTCCTTTGCACCTGTGGTGGTGCGTGTTTAAAAGTCAGCTGTTCTTAAATTGTAATTTGTGTTTATAAGAATCCATTCAATTTATGCTAATTAATATCCATTGCAGCGGCCAAATGTAGTTTGTTCTCTATTTCTCACAGATTTCTCGTCTAAAAACGTAATGTCGTTTTCCATTGGTTTCACTCGGGGATCAACTCAATCTGAAATCCAATGGAACAAGAAAACTGCTTCTGGTTGAATCTACAAAAGTATTGGTGAAATGCCAAAAAACAATCTACGGCAGCTGTCATCTGACTTGTATGAAACACATGAATTACACTTGTGTGAGTGCTTCTTGAGTGGATTCTGACTTCAAATCCAGAAGCGAATTTCTCTTCTCAGAATCACCAGAAGAGTATTTTTTGTGCCAATGGAACGGTTTCAGAAGCGAATTTTTTGATTCCGGACTCTTCCGGACGTTTCTTTTTGCCCAATGTTAAACGACATAAGTAAACACACTTTAAAGTTTGACAAATGACAAATGTTTTGGTGTTAGTGCAAATAGGTGTGAATCTCGCTCGGATATCGATTATCGAGATTCGTAAAAATGCTCTGACTCTCAAAAAAAGTGTTTTTTTTTTGCGGCCAATGGAACATGAAATCTGACAGCCAGCTGATTCGAGAGCAGAAAAACTGCTTTTTCTGTCCCAATGGAAAACGACATAAGTAAACACACTTTAAAGTTTGACAAATGACAAATGTTTTGGTGTTAGTGCAAATAGGTGTGAATCTCGCTCGGATATCGATTATCGAGATTCGTAAAAATGCTCTGACTCTCAAAAAAAGTGTTTTTTTTTGCGGCCAATGGAACATGAAATCTGACAGCCAGCTGATTCGAGAGCAGAAAAACTGCTTTTTCTGTCCCAATGGAAAACGACATAAGTAAACACACTTTAAAGTTTGACAAATGACAAATGTTTTGGTGTTAGTGCAAATAGGTGTGAATCTCGCTCGGATATCGATTATCGAGATTCGTAAAAATGCTCTGACTCTCAAAAAAAGTGTTTTTTTTTGCGGCCAATGGAACATGAAATCTGACAGCCAGCTGATTCGAGAGCAGAAAAACTAGGTTTGTTTGACGTGAGCCCTAGTGCGCACTAGTGCGCACTGGGTTAACCCTAAGGTGTTCGATAAAGCACTGAACTCAACCTGGTACTGAAAACCTGCATTCGACATGACTTCTATGGCGCCCTAGTTGTGCCCTAAACTGACCCCAGTTAATTAGTCGGGGCAAGAACTCAGTGCTGCTTTTCACTGTCATTTCGCTTGCTGTCATTCAATTGTTGTGATATCGTGATAAAGGTAAATACAATAAATTTGATATTCAAAAGTGAATTGTTTGAAAACAACTACGTTTATGAACTAAAATTGTATATTACAGGAAAATAGAACGGAAAAAATCTGGAATCAGAGCTAAATAAATTTTCAAACGCATCATCTACATTCCAAACACTTTTATTAACTATTTGAATTATGGAAATCGCAAGATAAGAACTAAGTGCGCTCATTTTTAACAATAAACGGACAAAAGTGTTATATTCTTCATACTTCGTTCACTAAAAGATAAATATTTTTCAATTTCAAAAACTGAGAATCTTAAGGGCAACATATTTCGTGTTCGATATAGTAGCCGAATTTTCAGGTTTGTGCAGGGTTTTTGAAAGACATGAAAATCAGCTGATACTTTTCAGTGCGCACTAGTGGGCACTAGTGCTAGCCACGTCAAACAAACCTACTGCTTTTTCTGTCCCAATGGAAAACGACATAAGCTAATTTGAAGACTTGTCCTTCTCGTTGAATTGCTTTCTTCTTCCATTATACAGACGGTGCCATCTAATGTGGTTTTCCATTGGGACAAAAAATCAATCATTTTTTTTGATCTAAATCACTTTTTGCGTTCCATTGGGACGAAAAACCAATCTTTTTTTCGATTCGGATCACTTTTCGCAGATCTCGATATTTTTTCAGATTTACGCATACCAATATACTTTCTACAGCTGTTTAACGTCAGTTTAAGAAGTTTCATTTCGAGGCAAATGCGCAAAGTTTCGTGAAAACCAAAATAACAAAATACATAAATAGCTATGGATACGATTTCGGAGGCATTATTATCTTCATTATCTCCCTCGTCATCTGAAGACTACAAACCACCAATAATACTTCATTTGTATCTACAAGAAGGAAAACATTTTTGAGGGCGATATCCATTTGTGATTTATGTGGTTTTCCATTGGGACCACCAGAAATCTTTTTCAGATCTCAGATTTTACTGTGCTCATGGAACGCGCAACGAGATTGATCTGCTTTTGTAAATGGATTAGTGCGTTAATTGACAACAATATCAGCTGTTCAAATTGCATTCGTTTCTGGCAAAATCACAAATGGATATCGACCTGAAAAATGTTTCGCCTGTTGTAGATACAAATGAAGTATTATTGGTGATTTGTAGTCTTCAGATGACGAGGAAGACAATGAAGATAATAATTCCTCCGAAATAATATCCATAGCTATTTATATATTTTGTTATTTTGGTTTTCACGAAACTTTGCGCATTTGCCTCGAAAGCAAACTTCGCAGAATGACGTAAAACAGCTGTGCAAATTATAGTGGTATGTGTAGATCTGAAAAAATATCGAGATCTGCAAAAAGTGCTCCGAATCGAAAAAAAGATTGATTTTTCGTCCCAATGGAACGCGAAAAGTGATTTAGATCAAAAAAAAGATTGATTTTTTGTCCCAATGGAAAACCACATTAGCCAAAAACGAATGCCATTTGAACAGCTGATATTGATTGTTGTCAATTAACGCACTAATCCATTTACAAAAGCAAATCAATCTCGTTGCGCGTTCCATGAGCACAGTAAAATCTGAGATCTGAAAAAGATTTCTGGTGGTCCCAATGGAAAACCACATAATTTAATTCAAAAAACGAACACATTATTTTATTTATGTATTTACAAAACTAGTCACCTTTGATTTTGTATCAAAAGATTATTCGTGTAATATTAAGCTTTTGCACGTGTTGTATGTACTTATAGGTGTTAAAGAATTCATGAGGTTTGTTCGTGGTTCGCACTTTCGCAGTGTAAATGGACGTTAAAGTAGATGTCGCTGGGTTAGACAAATACCCTTTAAGGCTTTTTTTAAATCCGAGCGACTAAAGCTTATTATATTCTCGGATGTTTGCCAGACTTTTGCAATATGTGGGCAATGAAAAAATGCTGATTGTGAAATGTGTTTTTACTAGGATTGAAGCTTAATCCAAACACTTTGATTAGTAGTCCAACACACTAAGCAATGAACCACTGCACCGCGCGTCAAGCTGTAGACTAAATGCCTCCGAATATTATACTAAGATTACTTTACAATATTTATTTGTAAATAAAAGTAAATACATATATATATAAACCAATGATAGCTTTTCGATGATGGATACTGCCGAATGTGTCATATCTATCTTCCGTTTGTCCGAGTAAATTTCACAAGTTCAATCTCAATGTACTTAATAAATCGACTAAGATTTGTCCGCACTGTTAGGACGGCCGGATAACGATCCTTCAGTTCACGTTTCTGCTGTCGAATCTGTAAGAACGAAACCATTTTATAGAAAACAGTCTTTTGACGAACACCCTTCTGAGCATACCTTTGATTTGAAGGCTTTTTCTAAAACTTGAATGCGCTCATGCAAGTTTAAGTCAACCACTATTTGATTCCAGTCATTGTCCGAGAACATATCCATTAACGCGTCAATTGCTTCAGAGAATGTCCAAACGTCGGTTTCCTAAAATAAAAACGCAAATTTACAAAGCGGTTAACCATGTTTTCTAGTATGCAAGCCTTACCTTGTAACATGCGTCCAAAATGAAGCCAATGATTATTTTAGCCAGTGGTTCTGATAACAGGCACCCCAGTGTACCCAACATGCGCAGCCAATTGGCACGAATCTCTGGAACTGTGCATTTGTTGACTCCATTTAGCATTAACTGCAAGCGGATGTTTTAGGAAAACTTATCATCAATTAATTGCAACTTCTTACCTCTAAGTCACTCTCGGACATCTGGCTGAAGAGTTCTTTGTTATTTTTCAAATGGCCCAGCGCAGCTCGCATCAATGAGGTAGACGGCTCTAATAAGAGAGGATCCTGTGGACCTTGGAAAACCTGTTGACCTAAGTCCACCCAAACAGCGTAAATGGCCGTTGGACCACCGAGATCTTCCGTACACATTGAATTGCAGAGATTTTGTAAACACAGTAGGGCAGAAATTCGAAGACTCTTCACTCTGAAAAGATAGTTAGGTTAGCTGATGATGGACAACGGATGGATGTAATAGTTTGCTTACTTGTGCATAAGGTCAGTGCAGCTCTCGCGTAGTATTTGAAACACATTGTCTTGGATTGGTTGGGCTTTTTGCCAAATCTTTTATAGAAGAATGTGATAAATGCACGCATTTCGAGAAAGAACACTTTGATTACCTTTTCCACTAAACCAAGCGATTTTATAGCCTCTAGAATCTCCACTGGTAGTCTGTCGATGTTCTGTAAATTAGTATTGCTGCCCCCAGTTTCGTAGTCATGAACGCTCTCATTGTCTGAGATGTCGTCAGCTTCATTGTCGATCCATTCTGTAAAAATCACATACTGCTTGTACATATTCGACAAAACAAATATGTAGCTCATAAGAGTGGCGCCCAGTGTAAATTTTGCCTGCGACTCTTTTTACGTAGCAAGGAATTAAACTCCGCTGTGCTGTACTCGTACCGCTTTGCAACGTACTAGAGGGCTAGCAGTATACGTACCGCAGAACTGTCCGAACAGTCCACTTCCAGTATCAACTCTAAATGACCTGTTTCAACACTGATACCGGTTGGTGAGCTAGGCACTCAAAAACCATGCCAAACGGAGGTCTCGTCTTATCGATAAAAGCAGAGAAAAGGTCACCTAGAGCTAAAACTTCCAACTCCTACCAAATTGCCTTTTGCAAAAGAAACAGACATGTGTTACCACTCTTACCATCATCGTCAGTTCCACACTGATTTGTGACTATCTCGGCTGCTACTCGCAGTGCTTCTAGAAGGTGTTCAACGCTCTTTACATGCAACTCGGATTCAGTGGGAAGATCTTGTCTTCTTCGTCGTAACGATGCCGCTTCTTCCGTCTCCGCTGAATCAAAAGATAAAATTCAAGCCAAATGTCTATTGTGGATTTTTGCTCCGACCTACCATCGGGTGTATCCATTTTCACTTCCAATTCCGGTGCTGCTTGCCGTTGCTGTGACAATGGCAATTCACTGGTAATTTCTCCCAGTACGCTTCGGTGATTTATATCAAATGTAGCAGATATTGATGAGAAAATCTTATTAACATAGGATGCAGCCAAAGCAGGGACATTGGAAAGAATTCCTAGAAATAAACACCCCATCAATAGAATTTTGATGACAAAAGAAACTCCATCTTTGTTACCTGCAGCAAGAGTTCTCAAAAGTGTATGTGCGTGACCACCTTCGACGTTTAGCAAACAAATAAACTCCAGAACATGCTTGTTCAATGTGTTCCAAGAATTTGGATTCTCTTCGGAAATAACCAGCAAGCACTGAGCCACGGAAATTGAAATATCTAACCCGAAAACCTTATAGTCCAAGCAACGAATGAAGCTCTCTAGGATTTGTGATTGATTAAAGTTCTCCAGCGCCACGGAAGTGCTCTCACAGAGATTCCACAGTAAGTTTATTGACTATATATGATAGATTTCGACTACTAAATGCAAACATATATATTTCTTTATCTTTACCTGAAGAAATACATCAGATTCTAGGCCGAGTTGATTGTTAAGTTCCTTGCTGAACTCAGGGATCCAATTCTCTTTATGGGCATATTCATTTAGCAAAGCCAACAGTGGAGTGAGAACATCTTGTTCTACAAGATTTTCACACACATCAGCACCGCAGACAGAGAGATTTCTCAGAGCTCCAGCTGCCGCGTTTCGAACTGGTCTATTTGGATCAACAAGCAATGGAGAGGCTATACGAATCACATCACTTGTGCATATTTCGTAAACTTTGTTCTTATTCGAGGACAGTACTGCCAAAGCTTGCAGTCCGTTAATTTTCTCCTCGATGTTGGAGCTCTGCAGTTGATCCCGAATTGCTTCGATGGGTTTGTTGCTGCCGACTTCGAGTTCGTCATGTTGAATGTCTCTCAGGCTGGGTATGCCGATGGGATTAGTTTTGGCTGGACGCACTTTATTTTTCTTTGTTTTTCCCATAGCAATTAGGCACTTTTAACTAAAAAATATTATAAATATAGAAATCCAAACAAATCTACCACGTGCCGTATTTGATTTGGTTTAATACACGCGCCGTGTGCGGTAGACAAAAATGACATACGACTGACAGCGAATGCAGTGACAGCTGTGACACTCGAGGTGTATTCGAAACAGAGGAACATTGTAGGGAAACAGGGTGACATTGAAAAGAATTTAATGTCGTTTTCGATTTGGCTTTTCAGATTTTGATTTGATTTATCGATTTTTGCTGCCAAATCGAACATTAAATCGGAATTTTTTTGGTTCTTGTATGTGTATTGGATTGGTGGCAAAAAAAAATGTTTTCTTTTACTTGCACTGAAAATCTGGAAAAAATTGAAATCAAGTGAGTTTTACCCATTTATAATAACGCATTTCGAAATAATTTAATATAAAAACTCGCTCCGCTCTCACATGCGGTAAATGAATAATTCAGCTAAAAAAGCAATCCTTCCAAAGGTAAACAATTCGTAACAGCCAGTTGTGTGTCATAAACATTGGTGTTATGCGAGAAACAGATTAATGTCGTTTTCCATTGGGACAGAAAAAGCGAGATTCACACCTATTTGCAATAACGCCAAAACATTTGTCGTTTGTCAAACTTTAAAGTGTGTTTACTTACGTGTTTAGACGAGAAGTCTGTGAAAAATAGAAAAAAATATATATATTTGGCCCCTGCAAAAGTTATTAAAATAAATTGAATGGATTTTTATAAACACAAATTACAATTTAAGAACAGGTGACTTTTAAAACACGCACCACCACAGATGCAAAGGAAGAAAAATCTCGTTTTATGTTCCATTGGGCACGAAAAATCTGAAATCTCAGAGCAAAATCTGAAAATCCCAATGGAAAACGACATAACACAGCGACATCAAAAGCGACTTTGACAGCAGCAGCAACAGCGAATTAAGAATTAGCTCTAACGTCGATGTCGCTGTCGATGTTGCTGTACTAATGTAATATAATTAAAATACAGTGGTTCTAAAAAGTACGCTGTGGCTGTCAAAGATGCTGTTGATGTCGCTGTGTTAATGGCCGCGTTCCACTGCCCGCTAGATGACTAGCGGCATGTCAAACTCCATATAAAAAAAAAAAAAAAGGCAAATTCACCATTTGCGTTAGACGGCTTAGACCTTTTCTGAAATATCCCTTTCAGGGAATTTTTTCAATCTAGCGCAAAACTACGCGCTGCATTGAGAAAAAAAAAACAAAAACAATGACCCGTCTTTGGAATCTTACAAACGTTTAAATAAAAAATAAATAAATAGTTGGCGCAACAGGTCTGGATAGACCCTAGGCCTAGCTTCTCACAACCATTCGTTTTGTGTGAGTTTTTCATTTTTGGAACGAATGGAAGGGATCTACAGTTTTATGCCGACTCCAAACGGCTAATTGAGAAGCTCTTACAAGACATTTATACTCTCGGATGTTTGTCAGACGTTCGCGAGAGGTAGCGCAGCGGAAAAAAACCCTAAGTCGGAATTGGGTTTTTGCGGGATTCGAACCTGGGACTCCCGCATAGCAGTCCAACACACTAACCACTAAGCTACTGCGACTACAAACGTTTACAAAATGAAAATAATGAAAATAAATACGAACCCGAGCAAGTGTAATTGTGATAAAATTGGCAATAATGTCAATAAAATATCAATTCAGATATTAGTTTTTATGATATTTGTATCATTTCTTAAATTGTAGTGGGGACTTTGCCGCTGCCGCTAGTGTTCTAACTCGAGCGTTTAACCCTGGTAAAGCTTCAGTTATAATAAAACTATGCTACAAAATTGGAAAATGTTTAAAATTTAAATTTTTTTTTTAATTTTTGTATGGGGAAATTTTGTTATCGCAATATACAGTGAGATCGTATTTGTCAAAAATTCTACATGAATTTACCACCGGAAAAGCAGTCAGTATAAGCTTGAAACACGATTGTTTTCCACTGTTGACATAAGAATAATTATTGTAAACGGAAATCCGTGGAAATTTTAAGACATTGAATTTCAATAGTCATTTAGTTCAAAATCCAGAAAATTGCTTAAATTGAGAAAATATAACAAGTTCTAGAAAATAAAATTATTTGTTTTGAGGTTTCTAAATAGCTGCATTTCCGAACACTGCAGAAAGAAACATCTGTGTGAAAATCTGTTACCATCATTCATTCCAATCAAAAATACATATTCAACATCTGAAACATATGTAAGACCATTTTTAAACAAAACAACATTTCATCAAATTAAATTTTAGTAAATCAATTGTTTTAATTTATAATCATCCCAAGTGCAAATGAAAAAAATTATATTTTTCATTTCCATCTAGGTACACTTTGCGACAACAACAACTGTTCCCATCTTTCACCACAGAAATTCGGACGCCATTTTTTTTTTAATTTATGTTCTGCTGCCTGGCTCTCTCTCGCAGTGTATTTTGTGATTGGGAAAATCAATTGTCCAGGAGGAATTTTTGGTTTTTTTCTTACGTTTGCCAGCGAACAAATTCCCTCCAAGGATCCTAAATGCATAGTTTGCTCCTTATCAACCCTACGCTATAGTAACATAAAAGCTGTGAAAAACAATTTTGTTACGTGATAAGTGTTTGTGGTTTAAGAAAAAAACGTTCGCGCTATTATATGCAAAAATAATCCTCCCCTGCAAAAGTGGCATCGACTTGACTCAACAAGCCTAGCGATCAAACCGATCGTTTTTGTGTCGCCATCACAACCAGATCACACCCATTTTCTAGGCGCTTTGTGCAGTGCACCACGACTGTATACAACATACAACGGCGCCGATTCGAATAATTGATCCGTAACTCTCCCCATCAAGGAAGTGTGTTTTTTCTGTATCTTCTCCAATGCAGCCGTAGCGGACACAAGGAACACCGGAAAACTTCAATCAAAATGTAAGTTTTTCAATAAATAAATATGTACCCGGATTTATTTTATGCAAAACTCCAATTTTATTCCATTAGAGAAAAGGAAGTGAAATAAAAAGAGCCAATCAATGATTTGCATAAGAGCCGTGAGGTATGTGGCTTTACTTCATTTCGTCGCACTAATTTTATGACGACGAATATTATTACATTTATTGCGCGTTTGAAAAGCCTCAGGGCTGATCGATTTGGCCTGAAGTTTTTTCAATGCGAAATTGAAAGGACGTTAAATGAATTCCTTTCATCTCTTATTGATTTGGATCTACATAATGTACCCATATGTAGAACGTATATTTAAGCGGGATAATGGAAATGGTACTTAACTGTAGATAGGCGTGGTATTCCATAATACAAAGGTATAAACGTATTTAAAGTCAAAACAGAACTGAACATTCTTACCACCTTCAGATTAATTGTTTTTCAAGGGAAAATGTTTAGGTTTTTGTTCTTCTATTACAGTTTACTGCAATCGATCCCCTAGGGACCGCGAAGGGCCCTTATGGTGCCTAGTGTCATATGAGAACTTACTATCTCAAACCCCTTTTTACCTAACCTGACCTAAGCTATCACTATCCCCTGCAAATGTCGAGTCATGTAAATGGTTTTCGAATGATTTCGGAACCTATTCGTTAGTTTTTCCCTATTTTATGAATTCATAAAGCTTGTAATTCACCAAGCTTTTAACGAAAATAGGTGGCTATTCTCTATTCGCTGGAAAAAAAAAACGCACTACTGTGCGCATGTGTTAGTTCCTTCGATTGTCATTGGTGCATGCTCTTTTCACTCAACTGATTTATTGTGCGTCGAACTGTAAACCAGTTTTAGCGCACAAAATCGTTTTATAATTTGCGCACATGAAGTGTGCGTTTTCCTAAATCAAGCGTGCATTTGATTTTTATGCTTTTGGAAAAAACTGGCGTTGGGCGACCTTGGAACTAAATCGTATTCATCTTTCAGTTTTAAATGAATTCCTTTTTTTGTTGACAATTTATACGTTCTTCAGCAGATGTTTCCAAAGCTCACTATCGTGCGAATTCTGTATTAATTACACAATCATGTTAGGTTGGGGATCCGATCTACTAATCACCGATGGCGCATACAGTTTACGCCATTATGACGAAACATTAAAGAATTATAAGCGAAGGGCACACTGTTTCGGTTACCCGGTACATATGTATATCCGAAGACATAAAGTCCATTAGTTATTCCCAGTCTCCTCTCTTCAAGGAGTTCTCTGAGGATTACAGACGACGGGTAGACTGTTTCGGTCACCCTTCAACTATCCGAGGATAAACTGCCCTGATTCTCTATACGAGACATAGGAGGATTGCATTTAAAGCCAAATAGTCATAAGCCTAGATAGCACTCTGGCCTTATCCCCCCCCCCCCCCCCTCCCCTCCACTCTTGTTTCTGACTTCATAAAGCTATAGACAGGTAAAGGAATACCCGATAGGTAACGCTTCTGATAAGTTGCTAAAATTTGGACATAAGAGAGCTAACCATTTATTGTCCAAAAAAGTACCGAAACTGATCGATTGCCACATTTTACTTTATTTTTTGTATTTTATAGAGTACTAGCGGACCCGGCCAACCTCGTCCCGCTCGCCTTCAAATGCGTTTTGCAGTGCAAAGATTTTTTATTCTAAACCATCTAAAAATGGTTCCCTTTCATTTGAAAAAAATATATATATATAAAAATCCACCCAGACGGATTCTAGATATAAGGTCACACACAAAAGTGAAAGGTAGAGATAACAAAAGGCCTTATCGCAATCAGGGGTTCCAATTAACCACAAGCAATCTAAAATATGAGTTTTTTTTTTTTTGCCCACATGTACTATATAGATCATTGATTTTCATGGTTTACAACAACAGTTGGATCTTTTACTACATTTAATGTTGTAAAAGTTGTCTCGCCAATGTGGCGCCAACCATTTTTTTTATTTTTATGTTGTAAACCAAGATCAATGATCTAATAGAACATGTAAGTAAAATAGAAAATGCCAAATGACGGACTCTGAAAATGCCGTCAGATAAATCATTAACTTGTGGAACAACTAAGACCCCTTTGCTGATACTATTCATACCGATTAAGTTCTACTTGAATTCCTTATGTGATACGTTTTCTATGTCATAAACTGTCACATAAGATTTTAAGTAAAACTCAAATCGCTATGAGTGGTATCAGTAAACGGGCCTTAAACCACTCTTCGTATTTTATTAACTTTGCTTCAATTACATAAGGCACACAATTCAAAATTAATCGTTTCACTTGTTTAAACTAAAATGATGTAAATAAATAATAAACTCTGTTTTTATTCTGTACTTTTACAATTAAAAAAGTTATAGATATTTTAACACATTCAGAAGCTAAAAAGTATTCTGAAAAGTATAAATTACATTCCAAATTTCAAGAAATTCGAGAAGAATCCGTATAAATAAAAATGGCAATGTCTTTTGGAACATACAACGATCGTTTTTCCCAGTACCATGGTGAGTTGAACACTTTAATCTGTTAATATTGTTCTTTAGGTGCTCTGCAGTGGGAAATAAACTTCGGCCACAAACAGAACGGGTGTAAAGTTAGGCCTAGCCTCAGAAGGCACAAAAGGCTTCTTGAAGAAGCCGCAGTGCCAGAGCTCCTTGAAGGCTCTCGCGCCCTGCAATCTAATCTAGCCCTTACCTTAGTTCACTAAGCCACGCACGTTGGGACTTGCCATAAAAGACGGGCTTTTCTTTATTATACAGGCGATTAGCTCAACATAGCCGTCAGCCTTCGACTATGGTACGATGGCTTTGAGAACTGATTATGTGGCATTTATTGCCTTTCCATTGCTTTGGATGAAAGCAACGCTATTGTACGGTAGTTTTGTGGCCATGACCGAATGAGAATTGTTTACCTCATAAAATGCTTAATCTTATGAGGTTGCATCATTTTTTGTTTAGTGTCCTCTCCGTTCCTGCATCGGTACAATTAAGACGGATCCTGTAGCATGATGTGGCGGTATCTCAAAGAAGGCCAAGCGGATTTCTTCTTGTCAATAACTTTACCAAAACGAAGTAGCTATTCGCCTGCGATGTTTGTACTGATTGGCGTTTGTCTGGCTTCAGGACACGACTACGTAATTGACTTACAGTAACATTACATTCAAAATAGTTTCTTAAAAAATAAGTTGGGCCTTAAAAAGAACAGAAAAATGAAATACTGTAGTTTTGAACAAAACGAGCCACATGCCCCTTTTTAATGCGAATTAATTTTTGAATTTCATTACGCAGCCGTGTCCCGAACAGCGGGCAAATATCGACCAGCTTTATTGAATAATAAAAAGTAAACATTCCTTAAAGCGCACTAACAGTTTTTCTAAGTCCCACCGCCGGATCGTAGGTGTGATAAATTCTATATCGTTTCTATAACAATTCTGTAGAATGAAACAGTGACAACGTGACTCAGTTCTGGAAAATAGTCTCCCACAATCCGCAAGTATTCCATGAAAACAGGACGACATCCTCGAAAAGGATCACGTGGATTGATTTCCACGATAAATGTGTAGCGAGCGTTTTCTTCTTATGCCATGACGAATGAGAAGCTTTATAAAAAAATCACTCTCGCCAATATTTTACTCAAAACATCTACGACACGTAATACTTTTATCTCAAATCGTGTATAGCATGTGACAGAATGTTTGCCAAAATGTAATTAATGTCGTTTCGTCCATTGGGGCCATTGGGACCACCATATATTTTTTTCAGATTTTACGCGACTCGTGAAACATGCAACGATTTGCTTTAAAACAAACTTCTCAAAACGCCGTAAAACAGTTGTGCAAAGTATTTTTTTACTAGTGGCTGTATGTGTAAATCTGAAAAAAAAAAAAATCGAGATCTGCAAAAGGTGATCTGAATCAAAAAGATTGATTTTTTTCCCAATGGAACATGAAAAGTGATTTATATCAACAACAACAAAAAAAGACTGACATTTCGTCCCAGTGAAAAACGACATAAGTTTCACTCAGAATAATTCCGTTACAATGTAACACAAAGGCATCTGCCAGTGAGTAATGAGGCGACACTGAAGTAAAACAACAGATGTTTCACACTCGCCCACATTGTGCACGAATAAAACGCGTGTAAGGAAAACCCAATACCTAAAGTGCCCGATGAGTGGTTAAACGCTGCATTTCTGAATGAGGTCGATTAAATAATAAGAATAAGTCAAAACGCTTCTAACATGTTTTTTTTTTTTATTAATATTTGTGTTCATTTGCTAACTTTTAGAAATTTTGATAGATTTTTAATAGCACCTTTCCCTGCTTTATATGTCACAATATGGAGTGATGACTTTTTGGTTTACAAACGAAAATACCAACTTTTCTTACTGAACACAGCTTGTATTGTAAGTGCGTCGACTAAAAATATTTTTCTTTAATTTAAAAATATATATCGTACTTTTGTTTAATAGTTCAGTTCATGAACCACCATTCATAGGGTCGCGGGTATAGGATGCCTAAGTGGACCCTCCATAGTTCCCGATCTTCCGCCAACGACTCTAAATCTTCAGGGGCAATCCCCATACCGGGAGAGGAGAGATTTCGGACTTGATCTAACCATCTCATTCTGGGTCTTCCTAGGGGGCGTCTGCCTGATGGCACAGATTCCATAGCATGTCTTGGGACCCGAGTTGGAAGCATGCGTTTAACGTGACCAAACCATCGAAGTACGGACCGCGTATTCTGGTGTTCCTTTTACGATTTCTGCGAGTCACACCAGCAATACAACGAAGGAATCTCGTTTCGGCAGCTTGTATTCGCGATCTTATTCTTTCGTACATTACTCAAATCATGAATCGCAGAGATCGTATAAGAAGCACCAGAATACGTGAGGAACTGAATGTCGAGCAGGTACTCATGACCATAGGTAAGAGTAGGAACAAACACCGAATTAAAAACCGACAACTTAGCGTTGACACCAAGTTCGGTCCTCCTGATAACAGAATGGCCTAGTTTTCTTAGAATTGATCTAGCCTGACCAATTCTACAGGAAAACTCAGCATTGCTCCTTCTATCACTCGTGAATAAGACCCCGAAATACTTAAACTTCTCGACCTGCTTCAATGGGATTCCACTAACAGGTAGAGTGCATTGAACAGGCGTTCTGGAGACCACCATTACCTCAGATTTGTTCACGTTCACCTTCATTCCAGTTTCAACACATACGGCTACAAACTTATCGAGTGCGCTGTGAAGTTCCGTCTGGAAGGGCCCAAGAATGACCAAGTCATCAGCGAAGAGCAAAAGACTTATTCTTCGGTCTCTTAATTGAAATCGTTCTTTGTCAAGGCTGCGCTGTAACATCCAGTCCATATAAGTAATGAAAAGGAGAGGAGACAAAACACAGCCATGACGAAGTCCAACGCCCACGGTGAAAGGTATTGATTTAATGCCATTTACTCGAACGCAGCTTTTACAGTTTCTGTAAAGAGATTGAATCGCTCTGAGAAGTCAATTCCATACTCCTGCAGTACACTCCAGAGTTTACTTCGAGGGACTCGGGAGTAAGCCTTTTCCAAGCCTACAAAACATGTGTAGACAAGCGTAGCATTAAAAGTGATATGCCCCTATAATTGGAACAATCACGAGCTCGCTGTCAAACGAACTAAAATAAATTTGGCCTTTAACTGTGGCTGTGCCTTTTCCAAGTCCCGTCGCGTCGCCCCATTCCCAGTACAAGATAAACTACCCCATTCCAAATATTGCGTTTACCCATCATTTTCTATTGCAGTCACTCAATTTCCAAAAAAAATCGAGTAACCAGTGATCGGCAACGGTATATGAAATTCGGTACTCCAGTGTTTTTTACTTTTTGTTTACTTCTCTATTCATAGAAGCCTTTACATTATTTCTTGCTAATCGTGTCCTTGTTTGTAGCGTTGCGACATAAGGTTTCTTGCCTGAAGTTACGCGATGCCATGGTTAGTCAACTGCTTTTTTTTCCACAGGCGTTTTCTTATGTGGTATTCGATTGGGCTTCTTCAGGTTCGATCTCAGATTTTATGTGTCTAATCGAACATAAAAACGTCACTTGCTCTTTTTTTGTGTTGATATTCGTGCGATCAGAACATGTGTAGCATTCGAAACTTTTCAAAGCGTTTCCTTTTATTTTAAAACACTAGGGTGCCCGGAAAACTTCGTCCCGCCCAAAATTGAATTTTTGACTAAAATAATTTGGAGTATTCACTATTCCACTTAAAATAATTTTTATTTGATCCAAAATATCTTTGTACAAATATACTTTGTAATACTACGATCAAAATTAAAAAAAAAAAAAACTCCCCGTACAAGATGTATATAAAATCAATTTTTACGAACTTTCCAATTTACCCAATTTTTTCGCCGTGTGAACCTTTTTTAGGCGTAGAAAAACGCAACAAAGAAAAGATAGCTCAAATCGGCGGTCAAATCAAACACATTCTGTTACAAATTTTCGGTGCATTGAGGTTGCGCAGCAAAATTATAACTGAGCCGACTTTCAATTGTATAGAGGTAAGCTCGGAATATTCAAAGAATTCAAAAATTCAACTAATCCATATAAATTTTTGTTTTCACAACAAAAAGTTGCATACATGTCCTCCCTTTGGCCCATGCGAATTTAAAACAAAAATCATAATCGTTCCCGAATTATGAGTCCCGAGTCTCTTTTATATGTAGCTGTACCCACACGGCTTTCCTCGTACCTTTCGTATTAAGTCCTGCTCACATTTCGCAAAGTGCTTTATTTGGGCATTGTTCATTAAAAATATTAATTATACAACCTTAGAAATAGCGCTGCATTATTTATGTTTGAATGGGAGCTGCCACAACTCGTTTTTCTAACCCGCTTATGATTTGCGAAGTAGTACCTATAGGACCCAAAATTATACTATTTTTCAAACTGGAAGCAACCATATCCATCCACAAAATTTCAATCAACTCGGTAGAGCTGTTTCGGAGATCGACAACAGAGCCACCTATCAGGTCCAAAAGCATTCTATACTTCAAGCAGGAACGAACAAAACAAATCTACAAAATTTCATTGAATTCGGTTGAGTAGTTTCGGAGACCGACAGCAGAGCTCCCTATCGGGTCCAAAAGTATCCTATCTTTTAAGACTGCCTAAACCTGAAATACAACAATACGAACAAAATAAAAGAAGAATTATGAAAATTGGCTCAGTGGTTACCGCGTTATATCGTCATCGAGTTTCCCCCCGAAAGAATTATGTATAGGTACCTATAAAATATAAGATTATTATTGAAAATAATTGAATTGAACTGAAAAACGAAATATACGCCTACAGCGCCACATGTTGAGAATTTCCGACTTTTCTTTTTTTTCTAAACCATCCCTGATTCAAGACGAACAAAACAAAACAAAAATCATTCAAATCGGTCAAACCGTTCGGGAGCCTTTACCCGACTAACGCACAGCAATTGATTTTTATATATATATAGATAGAGATAGAAGAGATTCGAAATTTGTGTCCCGGTTTGTTTCTAAATAGTTATACATAAACAATTTACAAAAATAGATTCACCAGAAGAAAAATATAAAAACCTAACGAAAAAGTAAACAAACTCCACCAGTTGTCAAACTCAAACCCACTTGTGTTGTTAAATCTAAAGCAAATCTTATGTCGTTTTCCATTGGGACCAAAAATCAATCTTTTTTTTTTTTTTTGATCTAAATCACTTTTAACGTTCCATTGGGCAGAAAAATCAATCTTTTTTTTCGATTCGGATCACTTTTTGCAGATCTCGATATTTTTTCAGATCTACACATACCAATATAATTTGCACAGCTGTTTTACGTCAGTTTAAGAAGTTTGCTTTCGAGAGAAATGCGCAAAGTTTCGTCAAAACCAAAATAGCAAAATACACAAATAGCTATGGATATGATTTCGTAGGAATTATTATCTTCATTATCTCTCTCGTCACCGGAAGACTACAAACCACCAATAATACTTCATTTGTATCTACAACAAGGAAAACATTTTTAAGGTCGATATCCATTTGCGATTTTGCCAGAAACAAATGCAATTTGAATCCATTTACAAAAGCAGATCAATTTCGTTCCATGAGCACCGTAAAATCGTAGATCTGAAAAAGATTTCTGGTGGTCCCAATGGAAAACCACAATTGTAAAAATCTAGATTTGCAAAAGTGCTCTGTAATCTGAAAAAAATTGTTTTTTTTTTTTTGTACCAAACGAACATAAAAAGTGTTCTGAGAGCGCCCAATCGAATACCACTCATTACATTTTCTTGTACGCATAGTCACAGTTAAGGGCGATTTCGATGTTTGTTTGACCTTCGGTGGCGCATTGAAAAAAAAAAAACATTTATGTCATTTTCCATAAGATTTTCAGATTTTGCTCTCAGATTTCCGATTTTTCTTGCCCAATGGAACATAAAACGAGATTTTTCTTCCTTTGCATCTGTGGTAGTGCGTGTTTTAAAAGTCAGCTGTTCTCAAATTGTTATTTCTGTTTATAAAAACCCATTCATTTATATGTTGATATCAATTGCAGCGGCCAAGTGTAATGTTTTCTCTATTTTTCACAGACTTCTCGTCTAAAAACATAAGTAAAATCACTTTAAAGTTTGACAAATGTTTTGGTGTTAGTGCAAATAGGTGTGAATCTCGCTCAGATATCAAGATTCCCAAAATTGCTGTGACCCTTAAAAAAAGTGTTTTTTTTTTTTTGCGGCCAATGGAACATGAAATCTGACAGCCAACTGATTTCGAGAACAGACTTTTTCTGTCCCAATGGAAAACGACATTAGATGTATTTGTATTTGTGTTTTTTCTGTTTTTTTTTTTTAACCTGAGACCTCTCTATTTGGAATGCAGCATAATACATAGATAACCTAATTCAATGCAGTTATGCAATGTGCAGCTCTGTAAAATAAAAAGAAAATTTTGTATGTAATTATGTGTGTATGTGAAATCATGCATTTGAATTTTAAATCAAAACCTGACATAGGTTCAAGTAAATTCCAAACTGAATAATGCACATCTTACTCAATTTGAGTATCTACAGTAAAGGAGATTATTATTGAACCACAGCCACAGCAATCAAAGCTTCTAAATTGGAAGAACTGTCAAATGTGCTTAAAATAATTTTTACTCTTGCAGTAATAATCTTGTTTGCTCTTTCTACAAACACGAGTCGTCATCGTCATCAAGGTATATAGAATACTTGGTATGACATTCCAGTCAGAAATTTTTGTCTGTTCTGCGCATGTACCTACTTCATCTGTATCGGGTAGTTTGCGTTTGACATTTTGTTTACTTGTTGTTTGCAAATCAGCCCACCTATTGCGATCTTTATTTAAAGTCCTGTAAAAAGTAAAAGCATATTGAAATACGGATATACTATGTATTTTGTACTATCATTTTATAGTTTTATTAATTTGTCTTTTATTTGTGTTTACATTTGGCCCGAGAGTTATAGTCAAAATTCTAATTTTAAAGAACATTTTACATCGAACAAAAGTTCTTTAATTTTGCATTCTGCGTTTATGTTTTCAGACAAATTCATTAAATTTGGTCCAGTTTTTAGTGTTATTGAGTTATAAGCTATAAATAAGTTGTCAAGCTTTTTTAGTGTTTCAACAGACTGTGTATTCGGTTTGTCTAGGAATCCTTCTGACACTTGATTCACCCACGTCAATGTTCCATTCAGTGGGTCGGCACCGAAATCTTGGAGCAAGTTTAGAATTTTAGACTTTAACTGATAAAATATGTAGCCACCCACTCTAATGAATCGTATTCCAAGTCAGGCATGTCACTTGTGAACTCTTCAGGAATGCTTTTTTCATTAACTAAATCGGAGAGCATGGAGGATGTTATTATAGTCTCTTGAATTTCCACTGAATCTTGGCAGTGAAAAGTGTCTTCTCCTTCAATATTAGCACTGTAATTAAGACCGCTACTAGTCCATTTGAATTTGTTCGCCATTGTCGAGTTCAATATTTGCTGCTTGTGAAACAATGGTTTCATTTCGTCCCAGTAAATACTTGCGAATGCGGTATTTAAATTGCAGGAATTAATTTTTTGCATTAAATTAATCCTTTCTGGCACTGAATTCACCCACATTTTTTCCTAAATCAAATTATAATGCAATACAATAATGTCAAAATGTCACAAGAATCTTATGTCGTTTTCCATTGGGCAAAAAGAAGCGTCCGGAAGAGTCCGGAATCGAAAAATTCGCTTCTGAAACCGTTCCATTGGCACAAAAAATACTCTTCTGGTGATTCTGAAAGGTGAATTTCGCTTCTCGATTTGAAGTCAGAGAATCCACTCAAGAAGCACTCACACAATTACAATTCATGTATTTTATACAAGTCAGATGACAGCTGCCGTAGATTATTGGCATTCGATCAATATGTAAAGGGTTTTTCCATAGACCTATTATATATGGACTGCTAGTAGCCAACTTCACGTTGGTTCCAACATTAGCGCTAGCGCTCTTGGTTCACAGCGGAATAAATTGGAAACCTGAGATGCAGAAATCGAAATTGGAAAGAAATGTTTATACACAACTGAATACCGAATTCCGAGAATTAAGTAAAACTCACCAAGCACCAACTTACTAAAAAAGAAATGTGTGCGTGAGTGAGAGAGCAGTTTTTGCGAAATTTCCAAAAAATAGCTATTCATACGTACATATGTATGTAAGTAGGAATGTTTATTTCCTTTGTTAGAAACTCACAATTTGTTTTGATTTTTGTTAAGTCGGTTGTGCAGAAACGGTGTTCTATTATCGCAATTTAAAAGATATAATGGCTGTAATTTGTTACATTCCATATGCTCTGAAAATGAAAAAAAAAATCTATTTTCATAGGTAAGGTGTCTTGTTTTGGGCTTATTGGTCGTTACTTCTCAAATGCGATTACTAAAACCTATATTCCTTTATTTTGAGTATGGAACTGACATACTCAACAAATTTATTTGTTATTTTTATTAGACTGAAACAGAAAAACGGATTTCAACATAATTGCCCCAAGGCAAGTTCACTTAGAACTTTTGCTTTCGAGCATAAGATCTAGGGGTGGTTTTAATAATAATCCAACAGCTTGCTTTAGCTTATAAACGATTACTTATTCATAATGATTAATGAAGTTCGTTCGTCTGCTAAAGCAAACTGCATTTCTTGTGACAATACCAATATTTTACTGCATCGTCTTAAAAATGGGAGCTACTTCCATTCTCTGTAGTGGAAAACGAGCCGGATATACTAATTTTTGACTACATCACTGATGAACAAC
The DNA here is from genome assembly GCA_946477585.1 of Cheilosia urbana. Lineage (NCBI taxonomy): Eukaryota > Metazoa > Arthropoda > Insecta > Diptera > Syrphidae > Cheilosia > Cheilosia urbana. The sequence continues at coordinate 131,298,185 of OX297854.1, forward strand.
TCACCATTTGAAGAGATTGTTGCATTTATATAACATATAAGTGCATTTTTAGATCACAAAATAACTTAAACAATCAAATGTTCAAAATGTAAACAATAAAAAACTCATTCGACATAAAAATACGAAAGCTGTACATTTTATGGGGCAATAAATACATTAAAATACGATTCTTAATTCAAATTTGTTTGGTTCCATCTATTATTTACAACTCGAATTACCATATTTTCAGCCGACATCTATTGTTAAATATTCTGCAACAATTTAAATTTCAGCCGTTTTAGTTAGCAAATCCGCTAACACCCAATAGGTGTCCCTAGTTTTCTATGGAGAAATCCAAGATGGTTGGAATTTTGTTACACTTTTTATTCGCTGTGAACCAAGAGCGCTAGTTATGTTGGCGTCATTTTTTGGGCAGGGCTTGTATGGAACTGACATTTCACTAGCAGTCCATATATAGTAAGTCAATGGGTTTTTCAATAAGAGGTGTTATTGTGAAAGGATATGGTCTTGTATGCGTGCTCGTGGGGGCCATTTGGTTGATGTTGTTTTTCATTATTAACGGCATACCTTCCTCTTTATTATGAAACAAACATCTGATCATTTATCTCAAAAAAATTTCATTTTTCTTTGAATACCGAAATAACACCTCTTATTGGAAAAACGTTGGGTTTTCCAATAAGAGGTGTTATTGTGAAAGGATATGGTCCTGAATGCGTGCTCGTGATGGCCATTTGACTGATGTTGTTTTTTATTACTAACGGCATACCTTCCTCTTTATTATGAAAACATCCGATCATTTATCTCAAAAAAGGCATTTTTTCTTTGAATACCAAAACAACACCTCTTATTGGAAAACCCTTTACTTTTGTGGATTCGATCAGAAGCAGTTTTTTTGTTCCATTGGATTACAGAATGAGTGGAACCCCGAGTGAAACCAACGGAAAAGGATATTACCTGTTTGCTGTTTGTTCTTGTGTAGCTTGACATGTATCGCAATACGCCGTTTTGCCAAAACAAAAACAACCACTCGCCACGTACAACTAAAAAATGGCATTAAGGCACAAAAAATTTAAGGGTTGTTAGTGGAAAATCGAAACGACACTTTTTAGAACGTGACAAGTAAAAGAATTAGAAGCCGTTTAGGCAGAGAAAAACTGTGGTCATTTCTTTATACTTTGCTTGAATTTATTTCGACTTATGTCACTTTGCTGTGAAAGCGACGAGTTATTCTACATACCTTAAGCTTTACCAATAAACATTCTTAGTTTCGCTTTCGACTCCAAATTTTAGTAGATCACAGTGGCTACATTTTAAATACAAATTTCGCAGTTGTGAGCTTCCGTAAATTTGAAGTCGAGACTTACATTTGTTATTAGTATGGTGCCTTGAGTCGCCATTGGCTTAATTTCGACTTTTATTTAATGTTGTTTGAAAACAATAGCAGCTTTATTTATTAGAATTTGCTAAAATGCCTCTATACACCATCCAAAAAGTCCTTATTTATAAAAAAATTTCCCATGCATATTAGTTACACAGGGCTTAAGTCAGAAAAAGGAGAATTCTATTACATTTATCTGTCCAAAATGACAAAAAAAAAAAAACTTAGCAGCTTGTGAAAAATACGAATTTAATTCAAAATGAAATTAAATTAAATTTTCAAGAGAGCTGCTACTCCTATGAAAAGGTATTCACGTTGTACATGCATAAGGTGTACATTAAAACACAAATTTAAACACATTATCGAGGATAAAATCTCAATAATTTCAAAGGGCTGTAGCTGTACAATTATATAGGCATAAAGTTCCATTTGAAGCAAATTCAGGGTATTTTTTCAGACCGCTGCTTTAATTTTATTCGCTGTATTCACATTTTAAGTAACCGCTCGACCTGGGTCTATGTTTGTTTCAGTTAAAAAACTGATTGCATTGTTTCTAATTCGTTTTTGCATATCGCCACCATGTTTCCGAACAGTACTGTATTATTCGACGCTGAATATTTTCGTGCTAATTACCATAACAGATTGCATGTGTTTATTTTTCAGAATAACACTATCATCACATGCGTGAATGATCACCACATTTGACTTTTGTTGTTTCAACAATTTTCTTTTATTTCCAGATTGAAATAAAATGGACGTAATTGAAGAGGTTCAACAGAACAATATGATCTCAAATTTACCACTCCTCTTTGCAAATGGTTATCCAACTTCGTTGGAAAAAATCACCGAAAGTCAACTAGAGAACTTTATACCATTTATGGTGCAATGTTCCCTTGGTCATATCAATCTACAGGGAAAAATCGATTACAGTGAGCCCGAATGGTGGCCCGAGAATGTCGCTTTCACGATGCCGTTCATAAAACCTAAAAAATATGCCGGGGTAAGGAGAAATAGAAAAAATAAAAATATAAGAATTAGTAGAAACTTAGAATTAGTAGAAAATCTCGCAACCGTTGTCGTTATCAAAAATTGTTTCATCCACAGAATTGGTTGGAAAGAATGAAGGAAATTGTCACCATCTGTTATCAGTTTCACAAAAGTGTATTCCTACTACGATTCTGTACAGATTTAGCTGCTTACGAACATGCTAGTCTGCGATTTATTAACAATTATAATTCGACGACGTCACTGTTTGACAGGCGGAGCAACAAGCTGTTGGTTACATTTCGAAATGAGAACATGGTATGTTGTCGGTTGGATTGGTGCAACAACTATAAAGAACTTACTCACGTTTTGTTTGTGTGATTTCTTGTTTCAGTCATACGATCAGCCGCAACGAATTCGAAAATGCCTACTGCAGCAAAAGTTGAAAATAAATTCGCATCAACATCATATGGTTGAGCCAGCGCCCTTTGATATTTATCTCTGTGATAATTGTGATGCTGAACTGTACTCAGAAGAGGCCATTGTGGTAAGTTGAAAATGTTTTTTTATTTTTTATTACTATCGTTTATCCCGTAGTTACCTGTGGCAGGAATGCAAAATCGCCAACCTATTTGTTTTGTCATTGTCAGCGTGTATGGTTGGCAAATTAGAGCGACGGCGACGTTACCGCCAATGAGTTAATCTTTTGTGCAAATTGATTTTGTTATCTTTTGAGAGTGTTTATAGTTTTTATTTATTACTTTTTTTTTTTTTTTTTTTTTTCATTCTTTCTCTATGCTTTAGTTATTTTAGAACAGGAAATAGAAAATCAGAACAAGGTTTTGTGAGGAAAGCAAACAGCATTGATGGGTCCTTTGTGGGGCTCGATGCAATGCAGATAAGCTTCAAAAGTCGCTCGTGTCTATTCGTATTATTGACAGCTTGCATAAAGTTTGTCGAACTTTATTGTATACACGTATACATGAACATGTTTGTTAAGTACAAAGCGAAAGTTACTGTCGAAAGAGATTGCAGCATTCGCTACATCTACTCAAACAAACTATCAAGTCTTATAGAGTTTGGGTGGATAAACTGAAAGAGAATTTGGTATGACATTCCTTACGCAATTGGTGATCATTCGGAAAATGTGTTTGGCATGGATAATGTAGCTGTGCCGATCAGTAGACGATCACCACCATAACTGACAAAGGGCGCACTACCGATCGTATATGGTTTTTCAATCACGGGTGACTGCGAGTCATTGTCTTCAAATCCGTCTTTGAATAGGGATTTTCGATAAATTTAATTTATCTCTAGCCAGGAAGAGGAAAAACCATTCTCGACTTTCTCTGTACTTGTCCGGCTCTCTCTTTCTCAAAAACGAGAACTCCATCTGTGAGCTATGTAGGTATATAACATAGTTTTTCGGCTTTTGCTGACCGCCACTTCAACCCAACCTTATCAAACATAGAAACGTGTATCAAAATAAATCAAAGACAATACAGTTTCAAATTTTTACGAAACAGATGCTGATGAAGAACCTTCCTTATGACAACGCAATTTTCAATATCATATATAAATCGAGTTCATCAAAGGAAGGTGCTAAACCCGAGAAAATAGTAGAAAAGATGCCAAGGATTTAATTTCGATGTTTTATTGAGAAGAAAGACGAAGCATGCACATCTTACTTTACAAACTAAAACCAAAAATGTTGAAAACAAAGTAGAGAATAAATATAAATGTGCAAATGAAATTTGATTGATATTTAAAGAAATAAAGAAAAATTATTTAACCTAATTTATTACTATGTGCTATTTGCTATTTGATAATGGACAAAATGACAGTAAAATAAAACTGAAACCTATAACCTATAAATACTGCAAGCATCCAGGCACCCCTCCTAATGTGGGTGTGTCATAACATTTGGGAAGAAGTCAACCAACGCTCATCCACGCCTTTGAAAAAAAGAAAATAATAACATAAAAAAAATGCTCTTCTATGTGTGCCACTCTGTCTTTAAGTTCAGTCTGAAGTGTTTTTCACGATCTGTAATCACATGCAAGAAAATGTATCGATAAGAAATCTCGCGTCCCTTTTACAAAAAATCGATGGACACTAATTGCTCTTTAGAATGTTTATGATCCGTTTAATATATATGTTGATGCTGAGTCACTGTTTTGTGGTTTGTTTGCAGCCATCTACGGTACGTAAACAATCTCATTCTGATAAGATCTCTCATATTTGTCAAGTAACTTTGTATAGCAGAAAGGAAAATGGCAAATATATCCTTGAGGACGAAGGGTGCTTAGATAGTAATATTAGTATCAAGTAGATTGTTCTCGAAGAGTGATGCTCTTTTAGAATACCTATGGTGAGTGTAAACATTAAAGGGAATTAAGACGTTTTGTGTATAAATTATTTAACAAATTTGGACGCCTTTTCTCTTGTCACATTTTGTTTACATGTGCAGACTAATATTATGCAAGAGTAGGATTATAACGGAACAGTTCTACTTGTAGTTCTTTGATTTTGAAATTCTATATTAAGATTCTCTTAGCCATACCAATTTGCTTGCAAATATGCGAAATTTTCTCAAATGTTTGCTCGAAATCATCGAATGCGTTTCATTGTTTTATTTATTTTCTAGGAACACGAGAAGACCTGCAATTTAGATGATGACGTCATCATTTGCGACTCGCCCGAACCTCCAGAAGACAATCAATTAAACTTATCATCAAACACGACTGAAAATAATGAACTCCGCATCGGCTTTTTACTAAATTTCAATTTACAAAGTCGCGATTCTGGCCATACAGAAAGAAAAGACTCCTCCTTCAGCACAACCGCCGGCGCAAGTTTAACCAAAGACCCAAAAGACGCATCCACCGGTCCATTGGAAAAGCTGAAACGACTTCCGCGACGCAACCGTGCCGTGAATTCACTATCCCGATGCCCTACCATTCCGCTGTCATCGCCGGCCGGGCAACTTTTAATAAAAACCTCAAAAACCCTTATGACACAAGACTACCTCATGGAACGACTGGATCGAATGGAACGTTTCTGTTATGCTCCCATCCTCGCCCAAGGGGCCACCAAGCCGAAATTCCTCGATAAAAAGTACACCAGTCCCGTGTCCCATTGTACATTTAAAAAACCTCAAGACTACACAATACACACATACATATTCCCGCGACGGCAATTCTCCCAACGACAACGCACAGAGAATTTCATGTTCCTAAATTCGCTGCTGATCAGGCGATGTCGTCCGATCTCTGTGCGCCTGCGTAAGATAACCGACAACGAGATACTTAAGCGGAAACGAGCTATACACTCGAACAAACTGAATATCAAACTAACCCGCGACACATCCAGAAGTTCAAATTGGAAAATATCCTCACCTTCGGCCGAGATAATTGTGGACACAATTGATTTGTGTTCTTCGGACGATGAGGCTGACCACCAACAGCCGGGTTACACTCCAGACAGCAGTAGTTCACTTTCGTCGATACCATCAAATCCACTGAAATTGCAGCTGCAAAAGATCGCCCAGCGGCTTACTTCTGAGATCACACTGACACCGATACCACGGGAACCGACAAATGGATTGAGCCGACAGCATTTGTCGCCAACGGTGGTGGCGGCAGCAACCTCTACAACAAGCTCGCAACGCAGTACAGTCTTTAATAGACTGATGCCAGTAACAAAGGACACATTAAAATCGCCATCGCTGCTGAATCGTTACGAAGGTAACATCCTCATGTCACCAACGATGAACGGCGCCATCAGTATCGCAACGAAACCCCTTCAACCATCTGTCTTCATCTTTTCGAACTACACAACAAATCCAATTCCTATCAACTCTTTCCTTACCTCGGCGGCGGGGGGAGTAACAACGCCAACTGCAAACAACAACAACAACGACCTGATAGTGAGCAGCAGCTATCAAAACGAGGAGAATCACCATGAGAGCAGTTCAAAGAAAAATGCCTCCGTGTCGGAATGGTATCCAGGATCAATAGCGGCAAACAATAACACAATAAGTAGTACCCATAATGGCAGTAGTAATAGTGGTAGTAGAACGGTGAGTGAACGTAGCTCAAAAAGTTTGCCATTAATGCAATTCGGTTCGGCTAGCCGTATTATATCGATCGACTTGACGTCCTAAGACGTGCAAACTTCTCCCTTAGACAAATATTCAAAAATAGTGTTGTGCGCCAAATGCCTTAAGGCGGATGCTCCAATAGATGGCTGAGATGACGCTAAAAGTTTCAAGTATTCCTTTGTACTACTGTATTTACTTGGCTTAAAATGCAACAAATCAGTTTGTTGTCCATAGAATGTTGTAGTTTATTTAATAGACATTTACCCATAGTGTAAAATAATAAATAAACCACAATATACATAATTTATTAATCCTTGGCAAATTTGATTTATTCAGAGGTCAGCCCACTAGTGATTAAAAGTATCGTTCGCCGATCTACGTGCAGGTTGGTAGGTTGTTATAAAATATGTCCCTCCTCTTTTTGAAATCGAAAAATAAATCAGAAACTATATTTTTATTGAAAAACAAAAAAACAAAATTTGTACGATGATTGCTTACCACATTTCATATCGTCAAACAATAAAGATCGCGGGCTGGGGGAATCCAGCTGAAGACAATATGCCAATACGGCATTGGTAATACAGTTCGGGCCCAGCTTTTAAATAAACTTAGTCTACAAATGATGGTACCAGTTATCCATCTTCTCTTTTCCTGCACGATCCTCTTCAAGTTTTGACTTTCTGACCGAGCCAAAGCAGTGTTGAAAAGCTAAATACAAACCGTTTCCAAATATCGTCGGCTTTCTTTCAAAACCTCATAAGTCGAAAATCGCCAAACTTTTTAGTAGGCTGAAAAAACCGATTTGAAAAAAAAAAAAAAAAGAAACTGTTAAAGTAAGACGTAAGACGGACATACGAGTTTTCAAATGGAAATTTGAAGACAGATAGACTTAGAAGGTTTCAAAACTGGTATTGATATTTAAATTCAGTGATTTTTTTTTTTTTTTTTCATCATGAAAACATTTAAATTTAATTTTTCATAAAATTGGAACTCACGAGGTTTTGAAAGAAAGCCGACGATATGTAGATCAATTTATATAATCCAGATTTCAAAGCCGTCATCCATCTGTCTTAAAGTATTGTCGGCAACAAATACATACAATTATATTTAATACCGTTATTATTATTAACTTACCAATAATTGTTTTTGCGTTTAATTTTGTGTTTTTTTTTTATTATTTAATTACTATACATATTATAATGCAAGTTCTCTCAAAAATTAATTTATAGTTAGGTGATGTAATAAATGAAATTCAAGAAAAGCAATTAAAATTAATATATATATTATATACGATATTGTTCGGCCTATCTATAACAGCAATCGAACAATGTATAACAGATTAAAATAAACAAACTGTAAAATAAAATACTATGTAACCTGGAAGAAGAATTCAATATATGAACTACAAACTGAGCTTCTTCTTCTTGTTGAAATTCCTTTTATTTCTTAATGAAACAAAGCAAAAAAGATTATAAATTATATTTATTTATATGTATTTTAATTTTAAAATTAGTTTAGACTTATAAAATCAGACGAACTGGCACGAATGTTATATTATTATTTTCCAGCTGAGTTTGTCATTTATCATCCACAACAATATGCAAGAATTTGTTTAGCGGAAGGGTTGTAAAAGAAGAAAATATGAACGCACACATTTTGGGTTTTTCTTGTATAAAACGTGGAAATTGTCAAATGATTTTTTTTAAGTACTCAGCTAAAGTTTCAGTTAATTTTGTTTTGGCAGTGAGTGTACGAGAGAGGGCATTCTAAAGTGACTGTTAACAACATCGTTAAAGAGAACATTTCAACTATAATTAAATTTTGGTATATTTTATTATTTGCTGGTTATCTAGTACTTAGAAGAGATGCCATAGTTACGTAGCGCTTAGTAGCCTTTATAAAGATGCTAGCCTGTGTTTTATAGTTTACGCAGCGGTTTGGTGCGCAAGTACTCATCATTTGTTTTATAACTGCAGCATTGGCAGTGGCCGTGGAGTACCGGTTAGTGTGTTTGCTTGCGACTTGAATTATTTGCACTGTAAAAGTGTACCTTAGGACGCTTTCGTTTCTTCTTATAAGGTTTCTCATTAAAAAAAGAAACAATAATGCTTAAAATAAAACGATTGACAATCACCTGTTCCTAATCAGCCTGAATATAACGCAAGATATGTTCCAGTAGCGTTTTTTACTTGGGATAAATACGTATTGTCACTTTCAGAAATCTTAGAAGTGTCAAGTAGAGTGTAGTCGGTCGTAAATTGTAATTGCGCGCTTAAGAGTTCACTTTGGTTTACTAAAAAAAAATGTTAGTTGAAACAGACTTGATATTAACAAAACGGCTTCTTGAGGCATGTAATTTCGCCCGTGACTACACTCCGACTGCACTCATTATTCTCACCACATTCAACGCACGAAATGAGGGTATACGTTTGATTGTCCAAATTAAGTGTACTTAACTTAATGTAGAACTTAAATCAGTACGAGTAGCATCAGCAAACGGGCCTAAGGGACGTAAAATCAAAATAAGGATAACAGCGTTTTAAGTTTTAAGATCAACCGCAAACAGTGTTTCGTTGTTTTTTTTTTTTTTTTAATGTCCAAACTTTTACATGAGACAGCCGGAAAAAATGTTTTGTTGGTTTGATTCGATCAAACTTTTTTTTTTGCAATAGAAACGAAACTAAATCAAATGGCGCCCGGTAGTAGGTCAATTTTCTTTAAACATGCAACAAATTACTTTGCGTTTCGTTAAAAAACGAAAATAAAACAAAAATGTCACTAAGTAAGCAGTATTTTCTGGTTTACCTTAAAAATGTCATAGGAGTGTTAGAGAAGATTATATTCTGGTGTGAAATGTCAGTCTCTTAAAATGTTCCCGTAATTAAGTTGTGATCGTCTTATTGGAACCCTTATACTTTATAAATTCAACGAAAAACAACAATTCGCTTGATAAGTACTAAATAAACTAGAACAGCTGTTTTTTTGTTTAATATCCTTTTTCAAATGCTCTATTTTAGATGCAACACTTCTGGGTACTTTAAAATGTTGTTAAAATATAATACTGACATCGATTTAAGTTAAATCGACAAAGAAACGGAATTAATATTTACAATAACATTCCCTTATATTTTAGCTTTGAGTTTCTTTTCTTTAGTTCATATCATATAAATAAATCTATGTTAACTTCAACGACAAATAATTAATTATATACCTTATATGTATTTAGAGATTTTCTAATAATTTAATGGCGAATTTATGATGAAATAATATTTAAAAAAATTAATGTATACTGCCAACGCTTATTTATATTATTAAGTAAAAAGTTCTAGCAGGAGAATAAGAAACTATTGATTTTGTAAATTATTCTCATATAGTATTTGATGTTCAGTTTGCTGTTTAATTTTTGTATTTGTTGTCTTTAGTTTCTCTGATTTAGAGATTGAGAAATGGATATTAGAATGACAAATTGCCAAAATAAATTTCCACACATGTACTTGCCAGAGTGTGTACATATAATTCTTTTGTAATGTAAATTTAAAATATGAATTTTTATTTTAAGTCTCAATTGCAATAATTATGTTTGTTATTTCTTTCTTTATATAATGCAAAAAAAAAATAGACAATTAATTGGTATAAATAGTATGTGGAATATTTCGTCATGAAAATACAAATATAGATATCAATTGATAACTCAAAAATAACTCAATTTACTGCCTTTTATTACGTTACTTTGGTTGGATAAATAACGTTGAATTGTAAATTCTGTTGGCAAGCAAATTTCTTCTCAATGCAACACACCAACACACTAGCTGAATTGGAATGTGTTGGCAAAACACAAAATTTCGGTCGTTCAGTTATAATGCCGATGGGAGTCGACTGATTGTGTAGTCGTATGGGTTGGGTATAGATGACGCAAAACTTGAGTTATCCGCATGGAGACAAATACTGACTTCATCAATACAAGTAAAAATGTAAAACAAAAAAATACATCAAATGGTATTATTTATTAACAAAGATAAGTCAATGACTTAAGGTGCGGTGTGTACCAATTTACTTTTCTACAAAGAAAAGAAAAGGAAAAAAAGAAACTGCCTTTCCACTGGAAAGTTATCTATCTCTGTATTACACTATCTTTGCTGCCTTCAGGAAGTCACGCATCCATAGCTACTCATTTCTTTAGTAGTATATGTGAGTTCATAAAAAAAACCAAGCAAATTCAAGACGAAATACAAAACAAACACCGCGATGCCCATAAAGCAAGAAGATTAGCGGTCGGCCTAAATGAGTTTTGGTGGGATAGACGTACGAAAGATATCCATCTCTTTTAATCATTCATCTCTGGTAGGCAGCCGCCTTTCCACTGGAAAGTTATCTATCCATTCCATTATCCATTATCCATGAGGCTACACATATTCGAATCGCACGAATATGAACCCAAAAAAATCACATTTACATTTTTAGAAATCGTATGGCGTTTTCGATTGAAGAAATCCCTTCCTATGAAAAGAGCAAATCCAGAATTCTATTGACAGAAACAGATTAACACAGCAACAGCAACTTCGACAGAACCTTTAGAACCAATGTATTTTAATTACTTTGCATGTAGTAATTACAGCAACATCGGCAGCGACATAAACGTTAGAGCTAATCCTAAATTCGCTGTTGCTGTTGCTGTCGCTGTGTTAATTTGTTTCTCGCATATGTTTTTTATTTTTCATTGACAAAAAAGTGCACTTCCAGGTCAATTCTTAACACGACAGAAGTGTCCGGGATATTTCTAAAGAATTACCCTAAACTCACCAACACACACAAGAAAAATGTCAGATTGAAATGTTTGTTGTGTTATTAGAAACAAATTTTTCGCAATGTGAACCGAAAATAATAATTATGCGTGCAAAACTTAAATTGAAATACAATGATTTGGCCCAATAAAACTCTCGTATTGACCGTAGAAAATAATGACAGAATACCAAATCTCACATAATGGTGTCTACCAAAAGTGCTCCTACGAATTTCATTGAAAAGAGCAATTCTTCAATGAAAAACGCCATTAGCAAACCACGTTCCTCCATTTGACAAAAGGTTTTCTTAGCGCATACTGAAGATGAACGGGGCAACTTTTCTTTTTTCATCATCGAAAATTTCCCACTCAACTGTCAACAAAATTCGAAGATTGCAAATGAGATCTCATTAAAAAAAAATTGTGTAGTGTGGAAACTGAAATCTGAAATACGCTTCCCACGATTTATATTGTTTAAATCCATTAAACTCCATTAAGCAAATATTTACTAATTTCCTCTTATCGCGCAAATTCCATCGATCAAGTACAATGTCCACTGATATATTCCAAAATGTACAAATTTAGAGGAAGACGACGACGACGAAGTAATCATCGACAACAGAAATGGTGATGCAGCTGAATGTCGGAAATTTATGACGTCCTCCAAAATAGTGTTCACTAAACAATAGTTATCACTATTATTATTATTTTTAATTTTCTACCAATCGAAGTAAAAACGGAGATTTCAAGTGCGTAGCTATTTGTTTTTCTTTTTTTGCTAACACGAAATATAAATTAATTTACTGAAAAAGTTACAAAACGCGCCTGCAATAACGAAAAGCAGGGTGTTGGAGTACACTTGAGAGGAAAACAGGGCATCAAATTTCGGCAAACAATTTGCTGCTGCTAAAAAATGGGAGTTTGTCTGTGCAAAGACAAAGTTGAAGACGGACGCATCGAAGTTGGACCAGCTGCTGGACAAACAGAGCCGTCACCGCGCGAAAGTGGCCAATGGAGCACATGTGGCTTGGAATCGTACAACAATATGAAATCGCTGTCAGAGACAGTCGACAAGCTGGTAAACGAAACGCTAGACGTTATTGTCACCGTAATTGACAAGTGAGTATAATATGATTGGATTGTATTGGTGTGGTGCTGGTGCATGTGCAACATGGAAATCGGAAATCTTTTTTCGAATTTAAATTAAATTACAGTACTACTAATTGATAGTTCAAGAGGATTTCTCACATATGATTTTGAAGCACTTAACCCATTAGCATAGAGAATTTGTTGGAAGTATTTGGAAATACATATAATCGAAAAAGATATAGGTACAACTCAGAATGACTAATGTGTCCGTAGGTCTAAAGTTTGTCAGCATTGCGATAAGCTCATCAGTGCATACCTAAAGGCAGGCTTTGTTTATTTATACTCAATTCACAGGCGATGCATTTCCTTTTGAATCGTATTCGTGTATACTAAAGTCAGTTAGTGCTTTATCAATCCTCAAACAAACAGGTGGCATAAAAATACATTGCGGCTCTTTAAAATGTAATTTCTTTCATGCTACAGTAGTTGCGTGTCCGCATTAATTATTATCTGCGTTATTCTGTCGGAAGACAACAATAATTCATAATTTCCATTGAATTCCTCACCGCACTGGGTGTAACAAGAAGCAATATTTATTCATCCATGAAAATGCAACTGTCCTTCTTGGTTCTCTCCGCTAATGTCTATTATCGAGAGCTAAATTCTGTTTCAAAGGCATTATTTTATACAAAACGCTGAACTCCATTCGGTCTTTACATATATATAGTGAACCAGAACCACCGACATCAATGATTCTGCTGCATGTTATTACCGACAAACCTTCCGGTTGGATTGAACTGGTTAAATCCCTAATACGTGTAGTACCTGTAAAGCATCCAATGGGAGCGAGCGTGATCGCTCTTCTTCTCGACGACAGTCCATTGCCAACAAAAGATTCCGTACTGAAAGTTGCTGATATGATCACACATTCCCTGCGAAGAACGCCGCGGCGTGAGCGAAATCTATGCGTTATACTGGGCTGTTTAGCGGAGAAGTTGGCCGGTCCAAGCAGTATTGCAATGTTGAATGACACGACACTTCAGTACCTGATTGATAATTTAGAAGATGGCGTTAACTACGACGTGACATTGCTATCGCTAATTGCTCTGGAGAAGTTTGCTCAAACCAGCGAGAACAAAGCAACGATTAAGGTAAGGTGTTTTGATGTTCCATTTCCGCTGCTCACTTTCTACACGACTCTGTGTAATTACAGAAAAAACTAGCCGATCATCCTAACAATCCCCTCATAAGATTGGAACAGTATGCTACGGATGGTGATTATGTGTTGCGACAAATCGGCTTCTGCGCCCGTTGGTGTTTGGATAACTACTGTATGTTTGCCGTCGTTGATGCAAAAGGAATTGATGTTGATTGTTTTTTTTTTTTTTTTTTTTTTGCAGTTACTGTTGAGGGAAGGAACTACTCGTTTGAGACGGTGGACCTAAGCAACATAAATGTTATGCTGAACACAAAAGACGTCAGCGAATATTTGAAGATATCGCCAGATGGTTTAGAGGCACGATGCGACGCGTATACCTTTGAGAGTGTGCGGTGTACATACCAGGTTCGGCTTTGCATCATCCCTCTTGTACTCAGATTTATATTTGAACATGTGTTGTATTTCAGACGACAAGCGACTGCTGGTACTATGAGGTACTGATCATAACGCCAGGCGTAATGCAAATCGGTTGGGCCACTAAAGACTCAAATTTTCTCAGTGACGACGGCTATGGCATCGGTGATGACAAGTACTCAATTGCATTTGACGGCTGCAGAAAACTCATCTGGCATAATGCGCAGTCAGTGGCGCACAATCTTTCGGCTTGGCAACACGGCTCCATATTGGGCTGCTTACTCGACCTAAATAAACAAGAGGTGATCTTCAGTTTAGATGGGCAGGAAACTGAATCCTATACGAATGTGTTTAGCAATGCAAAGTAAGGACAGGGGGCAGATTCTGTAAGGCGAAACGATCAAACGATTGCCCTATGTTATACAAGCAAATTTCTTCGTGCACACGTAAACGTTTCAACTTTTCGCCTTACAGAATGCCGACCCAGGGTTGTACAGTTTGTTGAATAACGATAGTAATATTATTCAACTTGATTACAGAGAGGGATTCTTTGCGGCAGCTAGTTTTATGTCGTTTCAACAATGCCGCTTCAACTTTGGCTTGCATCCATTCAAATATCCACCCAAAAACCGAGCATACCGCTGTTTTAACGATTGCGCGACACTAAAATCCCAAGACAAAGTAAGTTAACATTGTAAAAAAAAAATGGCAAAACCTTATTGAACTATATTTACACTTTCCTCCTGCAGATCGTTCTTCCTAGGCATATATTTTTAGAGAAGCTACGTAGACTAAGCGTTCGTGATGACTCGTGCACATTGTGTTTCGATAAGAAGGCCACCATTCGGCTATCCCCTTGCAACCATAGGTAAGTAACCGGGGGTTATATAAGAGAATTCGCCAAAATGACGGTTCAAATTAACTGACTTCGGTATATCGATGTTAATTTGGGTACGAGAGTGCAGGCGACTTCTATTTCACCGCAGGGATAGATATATAAATAAAAAAAAATGCACCTATTCATTATTTTCTATAAAATGAAACCATTTTCAGGGGATTCTGTTCCACGTGCGTAAAACAACTACAATACTGTCCAATGTGTCGAGCGGATATCCAGTCCAAAGTACAAGAAGACATCGACAGTCCCATTGTTGAGGACATCATGACGTGATGTCAGCCACCACCACTTGCACTTCTAACAGTGAACATGCCAACATCAATCAATCAATCGGTATCATTGTTTAACACTTCGAAATTGCCACCATTTCGATAAACTAGCAAGACAAACAAGCCAACATGCAAACAACAATTCATGTTGCATTAATTTGTTGGTTGTTATTATACGTTTTGGTTAATTTACACAATCATGACTAATTTCAACCGAGAGCAGAGCAAACTAAATATGTACATTATTTGTATGATGACGAGAGGAACAGAACAGTGCAAGAAAATCGATCCCCTTAACTCAGCGAATATAAAAGAAATTGAAGAGATTTATATTTTAAAATAAAATAAAGTACATTATATATATTTATACAATAAACACATGAATATATGCATACATAACATATTTTATCACACACATACACAAGCCGATTAAATCTACGCGTGTTGAAAGCAACAGAATATTACATAAACAAAAGTAAAAGATAAGTCTGTTAATTAATAATTTGCGGGTAACTTTATCATGTTATTAAAATCTTTTTATTGTTATGAATTATTATTATTAGTTTTTATCAAGTTCGCGTCATTCGATGACTATAAATTCATAAATGTATTACAAATTGAACGGTTTTTGTTTTACACTACTATTATTTGCTTTAGTTTAAAAATACAGTTGAGTTTTAGTAAGATAGAAAGAGTGAACTAAGTGAAAAGAAAAATTATTATTATAAATAGGTATACAAGCAACTGAGAAAATTAGGAACCGGAAGATGAGGACAATGTCTATTTTTTATAAATGTACCTAAAACAAATACATAATTAACTGAAAGAGAAAATATTGAATTAAGTTTGAAGCATCTTTTCTAGGGAGACTGTGTCTACTGTTAAGACTATTATTTTCATATTTTTGCTCGTTTACATACATATATGCCTTTATTTTGCAAAAAAAAAAAAAAAACACATTGAACAAAAGTCGATCATCATTATATATATATATAACGGAGAAGGGTTGTTTTCGGACATCTTCTGATCGCGCAGTAGAGCTCGTTTTTGTGCGTTCCGCGTGAACATTTCACTAAGACTGACTGCCACAGTCCTCTTCGACACATCCATCATCTTCTTTCTTTGCTTTTCTTCCTTACCATGTTTTTTTTCGCAGAACACCACCTCACAACGAGACCTACTCGACAGAGAAACATTTTCTCTGTCCCGCTCTCTTTATGCCTCTTTAATATGAAACAAGGATTATAACAGTTTTACAAAGTTTATTTTATTTGTCTACGACACGGCCAATCCTGATAAACGCACGACCCAGTGTGTTTGTTCAAATCATAACATAACGTTAGTACCCCGTCTTGCTCAGAATTCAAAAATCATGTTAAAATAAAAAAAAAAATAAAAATTAAATTCAGACTCAATAAAATAATTCGATAATTCAAAGAACAACAAAAAAAAAAAAAAAAAAAAAAAACAAAACAAAAAAAAAAAAATTCGTACATGTCGTACTAATCCACTCAATCAAATCATATAACAATCCTTTACTGACTGTTCTTTGAGACATTTCACACTGGCAACTCAACAAGCCACCTGGTCACACTCTTGGTGCCAATTTTGAGACATTTTACACTGGCCACTCAACAAGCCACCTGGCCACACTCTTGGTGCCAATTTTGAGACATTTTACACTGGCCACTCAACAAGCCACCACAAGATCATCTATTTCATCTATTCAATATTTTCTTCTATAATCTCTTCATCATCAAGACCATCTCTGTTACTCTCTTTACCTTCAGCAAAGGTTAAGTCATTCTCCAACGAAACTTCCCTATTCGGCATTGCTCTCAAAGCATCATGCGCATACTTGTATGTTCTGTTGCCAAACAACGACTTTAGTCTGTAACGATCACCATCCAGAATTTCTATTACTTCAAATGGCCCTTTAAACTTTGGATCCAATTTAGTCTGGTGTCGTTCTTCCCCTTTGAGCAAGACGTGGTCCCCAACACTATGTTTTACAATTTTTGCTTTCCCCTGATCATAACGTTTCTTTTCATAAATCGCATTCTTATTAATTAACATTTTGGCTTGAGATCTAGTCTGTACCATATCAACTTTCTCTTCATTTATTATTGGTAAGAGATTCATTGGCCTAGCCACTTTTCCTATTAACAATTCTAGGGGAGAAGCTTTTGTTACCCTATTCGTCGTACAGTTTATAGCCAATTGGACATCGCTGAGTGCATCTTGCCAGGAGCGCTGACTCGTTTCTACTGCCGTCAACATACCCTTAAGCGTACTCATCACGCGCTCGACCTGTCCGTTTGCCCTACTAGCTCCAGTCGCAATTAAATGCAAATCTACACCCTGAGCTACACAAAATTCACGAAAGGCATTACAAGCAAAGCTCCTACCCTGGTCAGCAATGATTCGCTGAGGCACACCAAAAATAGAAACTGCCGCTTTCACAGACTTGATACAATTTTCCGCGTCCAAATTCAACGTATGATACAAATAAACGAATTTTGTAAAGGCATCAATTTGCACTATTACATATTCCTTTAATTCGTTCTTACCACTGAGCTTTCCACTAATGTCTATGTGGATCGTATGCCAAGGTATGTCTACCTTGGGAATAGGATGCAGCTCCATCTGAGGCTTTCCAGTTGTTGGTTTTGAGAGTTTGCATGTGATGCAGTTCTCCACAAATTTTCGGACGTACTTTGATAGATTTTCAAACCAATACTGTTCGTATACTTTGTCCACTGTCTTTTCCCATCCCAGGTGCATAATGGCTTCGTGAACATGGTTGATCACGGACCATCTGAAAGCCCTTGGAATAATTGGAAGACATCGGGTTCTACCGTACCGCTGAAATTTGCGAAATAATATTCCAGTACGAATCTCGTATGTTCCGGAAATTTCTTCCTTAAGTTCATTTTTGCGCAGCTGAGAAACGATCGAACATATTTCTGGATCACGCTGCTGTTCGGCGCGGAGCCAATTATCTGTAATTTCAGCAAGGTCAACCCTCATCTCACCAATTTTATCTGATTTTGCCTCACTCAAAATGGGGTTTCGTGATAAACAATCCACATGACACATCTGATTTCCTTTACGGTATTCTATTGAAAAATCGAAAGTCTGTAAGTAAGTCCACCATCGATACACTCTCGGTGTCAATTCTCTCTTGTGTTGACTGGCTTTGAGCGAGTTACAATCCGTATAAACCACGAACTTTCGATTATGTAAATAATGACGGAAATGCTTCATGGCGTTATATACTGCCAATGTTTCCAACTCGTATGAGTGATATTTGGACTCGGATGCTGTAGTGCACTTACTATAATATTCAACTACTCTTGGTTTTCCATCCACTCGATGCATCAGCATTGCTCCGTAGCCATCGGAACTCGCATCCGTATGTAACTCTATTGGGTACTTCGGATCAAAGATTATCAACACTACATCACTTGCTAACTTGTCAATAATGTAACGGCGTATTTCCTCATGCCTTGACTTCCAATCAAAATTCGCATTTTTAGAAGTCAAATGATATAATGGTTTCATTTTCTCTGAAAATCTTGGTACAAATTGTCTGAAATATGTTGCTAACCCTATAAACTGCCTCAATTGAGGGACGGACTGTGGTGGAGGCATTGCCACCAATGCTTGTACTTTGCGTGGATTCGGTTTAATTTCACCTCCCCCCACCTGGTAACCAAGATATTCTATGCTGGTTTTAAGGAATGAACACTTATTAATGTTGAACGAAAATCCCGCCTTGGATAATGTTTCTAAGACAATCCTTAATCGTGCGCAGGCCTCTTCCTTTGTACTGGCGACTATCATAACGTCGTCAACATAGACAATAGCATATGAGTAGGCCAAATCGCCGAGCGCTCTAGTGATGGCTCGTTGAAATACGGAGGACGCATTTTTCAAGCCAAAAGGCATTGAAAGAAATTCGAATTGTCCTTCTGGACTTACAAATGCTGTTCGTTCTATGGAGTCCGGATGTATCGGGATCTGATAGAAACCACTTGCCATATCTAAACTGGAAAAATATCTGCTGCTTCGCATTCTATCAATCTGATCAGAAATAAGTGGTAAAGGGAACCTATCCGAAATTGTGTTTGAATTTAATTCACGGAAATCAATGCATAATCTATCAGTACCATCCTTTTTTTTAACTAACAGCATCGGACTCGCAAACGGAGAACAACTTCTGCGTATGACCTGTGCATCTAACATTTTCTGAATTTTATCTCGGACAATTCTTTTCTCTTCATCGCTTAGTTTGTATGGCTTTCGCTGGACCGTTTTGTTTGGGTCAATCAAGCGGATTTCTAATTCACCTGTCGTGACTCGGTTAAGAGGTATGCCATCAATAAAACTATCCGCGTACGGTTCTAAAATCTTTATCAATGTAGCCCTATCAGAATCATTCAATGTTTCATCATTATTCAGATGATCAAGATAATTGCAGTTTAATTTGGTTGTAACAATATCGACTGTCTTAACTTTAAAAATGTTGAAACTGTCAGCGTCCATGGCAACACCTAGTCCTTGGCTCAAAATCTCACGACCTATGATTACACTGTGTTTCAAAAATTTATTCATTACAATATGAAATAATATTTCTACAGAAAATTGAGAACATTCAACAATTGATAGAATCTGAACTGTGCTATGCACGGTATCCTGCCCAATGCCCTTCAAAATTACTAAATTGTCAAATCGTCTACCCTTTAATCTTGCTGCTTGGGTTTCGCTTATTAATGAGCACTCAGCTCCCGAGTCAAATACAAATGGAAAGCTCTCACCCGATTGATAGAATGTTCCGCCCGGCTGCACAATCGTGCACAAATCGATTCGCTTCTCTGTACTTCTGCCGCTGCTGCTGCTGCTGCTGCTGCTGCCTTTACTGTTTGTCGCCGCTATCCCCATCATGCAGGCCGATGCTATGTGGCCGACTTTGCCACACTTGAAGCATGATACTGGTTGTCGCTCTCTTCCATTGTTTACATTTCTTCGAATATTCGTCTCATCGTTTCTCCTCTTTTGACATGATATTACCTTATGCCCAAGGCGTCCGCAATAATGGCATTTTATTTGTGTGTGGTGTGACGTCTTCTGTCGTTTTGTATGTTCGTCGTACAACGGTGTTTGTTCACTTCGCTTTCCGTAGGCATATGCTTGCAATTGTTGTTGTAGCTCTCCGCGAGTGCTTACTCTTGTAGTATATAGTGTTTGGCGTAAACGGTTATCAATCTGCGCAGCGTGTGCCAGAACAATCGATACGGCAATTTCTTCTTTGCTTATGCCTTCCCATCTGTTTAACAATGATGTTGTTAGGCGATTCGTATATACCGGCATTGACTCTCCAGCATGCGGCCGACTATTTAGAAGATCAAACACAATGGCCGCTGGCGTCTCGCTGCCGGCAAATTGTTGCAGAAACAATTCCTCGAACTGCTTCCATGTAAGCTCTCCGTGGCTAATCTGTGACAGCCACTGTAAAGCGTCTCCTTCCAATGATGAGCTCAGTGCCATGATTAGATTGGGGCCTTCCAGGGGATTGCTGGTCAAGATTAGATTCGCAGTCTTACACCAAGCGACTGCGTCTGCACCATTCGCCGGGTCAAACTTAGGTAACTTCACTGTTGCACTTCGCGATACCGAGTTTGTCACTTGCATTGCATTTATCAGACTTTGAAAATTACGATGTTGTTGATCTAATATTTCACGTAGTGTCATCGTGTCAATATTTTCGTTCGGCGGGGCCGATCCCACTTCTGATAACGGAGAAGGGTTGTTTTCGGACATCTTCTGATCGCGCAGTAGAGCTCGTTTTTGTGCGTTCCGCGTGAACATTTCACTAAGACCATAAACTAAATAGGAAATAGACTGACAGCTTCAGCCAAAAAAGAGAAAATGCCTACAAGCTGAATTTGACCTTGAGTGTAGCCCAGTTTGAATTCATGTATTTGTGCCATGTTAATCAAATGGGGCACACGCATACTTGAAAAAAACCAGCCTACACTTCCGGTTTAAACCAGATGACAAGTAGCCTGAGGTGGATTCTCATTTCAATATCGAGTGTTGGGCTGTGTTCGTGTTGTATATAATAGTTTTTCTTATGTCGTATTTGATTGGGCGCTCTGAGAGCACTTTTTATATTCGTTTGGTACAAAAAAAGAAATCTTTTTTCAGATTTCAGAGCACTTTTCCGAATCTGGATTTTTTTTCTCAGATTTACCAATAATAAGTGCGTTTGAGTTTGACTGATGGAGGGCCTTTAGGTTTTCGTGAATTTTTTCTACAGCTAGGAAAGGCATTGCATTTGGTGAATCTCTTTTTTTAAATTATTTATGTACATATAAATATTTAGAAATCATTCGGGACGCAAATTTCGAAATTTTTTAATATAAAATTTAACCAGTGAATGGAAAACGTTTTGAAAAGTGTTGAAGGCTACACATATTCGAATCGCACGAATATCAACACAAGAAAGAATGACGTCTTGTTCGATTATCTGAAATCTGAAACTATTCGCCACGTTTTTATAGAAATAGTTGTTCGATTTTCTTAATTCTTGGTATCAAGTGAAACCATTATATAGCTAAACACAATAATTAGTAAACATGCAATAAAAAGCAGTTCATTCATAAAAACAAAGTGTTTCATAGAAACAAACATACGAAATAATTGAAGTGCAATGAATGTTCAAATTGTACGACATAAAGAAAAGAAATATTTTTTTAAGTCATTCCATTATGAATTTTGTATATGAAGATATAATTTCAAAGATTTTGATTTCAAATACTAGTCCCATATTCGCCTAAGATTTTCCTTTAATGTCGTTTTCGATTTGCAAAAAAAAAACTTTTTTTTTTCATGTTTGATTTGCAAAAAATAATCAATCTTTTTTTTTTTTGATTTGATTTGAGGCATTTTGAGAAATCTCGATATTTTTTCAGATTTACGCATAGGCATACGAACTTTAACTAATACCAAAGTTTATGACACACAGATGACGAGTACGAATTGTTTATCGTTGGAAGGATTATTTATTATTAATTTTTTATATAACGCGTGTGGGAGCAATATTTTATATTCAATTATTTCGATTTGCGTTATTGTAAATGTGTGAAAATTAATTGAAATAGATTGTGGGAAACTAATACACACAAGAACCAATAAAATTCGGATTTCATGTTCGATTGGGCAGCAGAAATCTGAAATCTCACATCAAAATCTGAAAAGCCAAATCGAAAACGACATAATTTTCGCAACCTATTTTTCTTTTCACATTGCCATTTTGTTCTCGATATTTGCCAGCGGTTTCTCTTTCGATTTTTTGAACGTTTTGTAAAAATTATCGATTTGTTAAACGATAACAAAACTGTACTGTCGCTTAAATAAGTGTAGAAAATTACAAAAACAAAACAAGTCTCAGTTTTCTAAAACAAATTGTTGGAAGAAACAGCTAGGTATAAATGTGCAGACATCGTTTTGCAACCAAATTTGGAGTCTTATTATCAACACTCACGGTGATACCTACCTATCTTTACTTTAACATTTCACATAAAATCCTCTGTAAAGAAACATGAAACGGCATTATCTTCATTCATAAAATGTCTACTAAAAACATTTCACTAGTGCAATTGATTATACTCTCTACAAATAATTTTTGCAAATATCAACAATCGCCGTTAATTTAATGAAAATATCGCAGAAGCGACCTGCTAGAAGCAATCATAATGAATGTAATACGCATCCTAGAACCTAGCAAACGAAAAACATATTCTTTATTTCCTTGAGTAAGTATTACTATATTTTCCTTTGAGTATTTCATGTTCCGAGGAAAATGGAAATAACAATAATGCTCTCATCTGTAGGCATTAATAAATGAATGCAATTATGTACCGATTTATATACCCAATCAAAAACATTATTTTCACAAATCTATTTGAAAACAATTAGAAAATGTTTTTGTTATGTCCACTCGAATACCATATGAGCCTATGGCCAAAATTTGATTATGAACTTGTTTTTGAACAACCCCCTTAGTCTACCACATCAGGAAACACCTGTGGTGAAACCTACATCTACATCAGCTTTCACCTATCACACTTACCAAATTTAAATACAAACGTTTTGCATTGCAGAACAAAAAACAAAATAAGGTTTTATCAAAATCATACCAATTACATATTTTTATTTACGTACAAATATTTTATTATACATATTTTCAGACTTAACTTATAATTGATGTGTGAAGCAATTACCTAAACAACTAAAGACAGCAGCTGTATCATCTAAGAAAATCTCCAACGGTCGTCACAATATTGAGAATCGTACCTAAGTCGGAGACATGATTATGTAGTTAGCTAACGTACCTATCTACCTAATACGTACGATGAAAAATAAAAAGAATGTAATAAATAGAGTGAATAAGTGATGTTAACACAATATAAAAAACATAATTTCTGTATTAAAATTGTTGTCGAGCTTGAAATCGCGAAAAGATTGAACTATGGGTTATACATTCAAACTTGTCTCTGGAGAACCATTCAAGCTATCTCTAATTATTTGGTATCCTTGAATTCGTCTTGATGTGCTCTACAAAATAGTATACATTTTTTCTCATTTGTCTTTTTATTTTGAAATTTGCTAGTACCAAACTCGTTTCCACTTCTGCATTTTTTTGCGAAGTTAATGCAACCGAGCTAAAAACGGGTTTGGTACAACCAAATTTTAAAATAGAAAGACAAATGGGAAGAAATACATACCATTTTGTAGAGCACATAAAGACGAATTCAAGGATACCAAATAATTAGAGATAGCATGTACGGTTCGCTAGAGACAGGTTCGAAAGCGTAGCTTTTTTCATTAAATGTGCTATGTTATTAAAAGAAGCTCCACTTTGGAGCATGTCTATTGAAAACCTGATAAGCTGCTGTTAAGAATTTGGTATCCTTAAATTCGTTTTATTGTTCTCTATAAAATGGTGTAGTCTGTTTTGCATTTATATTTTTATTTTAAAATTTGGTTGTACCAAACCCGTTTTTAGCTCGGTTGCATTCACTTCGCACAAAAATACAGAAGTGGAAACGGGTTTGGTACTAGCAAATTTCAAAATAAAAAGACAAATTGGAAGAAATACATACCATTTTGTAGAGCACATAAAGACGAATTCAAGGATACCAAATAATTAGAGATAGCATGTACGGTTCGCTAGAGACAGGTTCGAAAGCGTAGCTTTTTTCATTAAATGTGCTATGTTATTAAAAGAAGCTCCACTTTGGAGCATGTCTTTTGAAAACTTGATAAGCTGCTGTTATGAGTTTGGTATCCTTAAATTAAACGAATTTGCTCTATAAAATAGTGTATTCTGTTTTGCATTTATGTTTTTATTTTAAAATTTAGTTGTACACAACAATAAAGAGAAAAAATTGGGTCTTTATTTTCTATTGCATGCTCGAAATCTAAGAGCAAACTAGAAAAGTAATTAGTTGAATCAATTAAGTAAATATATCTTATATTATTTTTTTTTATATATATATTATTTTATATTTTGGAAACAAACTGATTTTTTTTGAATTTCCCATTCAAATACATTCACCATACCGCCGCCATTACAGGTTTATAACGACGCGCGCCAATTTTGTTTGCATTTTTACACGTATTCACAGACAGGCTCGCTCTCAGAGAGAGGGTGGGAGAATCATTAAAAAAATCTGCGGGTGAAATCGGGGAGACGTACGAAAGCTGTCAGTCTATTTCCTATTTAGTTTATGCTAAGACTGACTGCCACAGTCCTCTTCGACACATCCATCATCTTCTTTCTTTGCTTTTCTTCCTTACCATGTTTTTTTTCGCAGAACACCACCTCACAACGAGACCTACTCGACAGAGAAACATTTTCTCTGTCCCGCTCTCTTTATGCCTCTTTAATATGAAACAAGGATTATAACAGTTTTACAAAGTTTATTTTATTTGTCTACGACATATATGTATATATTTTCTTCATAATAAACAGTGATTTCATATATGAAAAAGAATTTTCTTTTATTTGTGCATTTTAAACTGGACCGTCTCACAACAAAAGCGAACCGAAGCGAACTACTTTCACCATAAGAAGCGGACTGTCCCGATTAGCGAAAAGAAGGTTAGTTTCGAATTGTTCCGAAAAATTAGCGAGCCAAATACTAATCAAAACAATTTTGAACACAAATTGAAAACCTTTATTAAACACCATTCTGAAATTTACCAATATGAACCAAACCTCACTTTGTACTAGAGTAGCTCGTCAAGTTAAATTACCTCAATGGCAAAATCATCAGGTCGAATTTGGCACTCTTAGCTCATTAATTCAACAGGTTCCGTCGCTGCAACCTCTACGATCTCGATAATACGTGAACGGATATTGCCCAGTATATTCATTCATTCTTTATATCCTCGCATGTAGTTCCTCCAAATAGATTTTGGCGAATCTTTCTGCAATCGGGTAAGATAGGTACTGTATAAAATTCATTCTAGCTGTTCTCATTCTTTGTTCGGAAAAATTCGGGAAAAAATATCAAGTTAAAAGATTGAGAGAACATTTAAGTAGTGCCCCAGTAAAGCAGGCAGTTCGATTGCTTCGAGTTCATCTGAGAATTTTGCATTTAAAAACTATTTGCTCATGTGATAGAATAGTGTTTTTTTTTTTAGCGCAGTTAAGAGATGCATTTTCAGCAAACTCTTAGCAGAAAATAAGGAAATATACCAATCACTGTCGCAGGCTGAACTTTGGAATGGGTTTTTGCGTTACCTTTATATTTTATTTAGTTACTTTTACTTGTTTTCTACAGCAGAAAAAAAAATCGGCATATAATTTTTGAATAACTTCCAACGTTTCCGTTTTCGCATCTCCACCATTTGCTATCACCAGCGCCACCTATTTTTGAAATATAATCCTTCAACCCAAAGTGAAGGAACTGTCAGAAAATTCCCAAACAAAAGAGCAAATTGAAAAAGCAGTGGCAGCATGGGTGGTCCTTCTTGTGCTTCGATCACTATATTTTTTTATTTGTTTGATGTTTGATCTCACACGGCTTCTTTTTTTGTGTGTCTTCTTGTTTGTTTTCATTAAATTCAAGCATACGATTTTCGCAATTACGATCTCACTACGTAAAATTTTAACTAATATGCTGTTAATTGGTATTGCTCCATAATTTATCTACATGTTCAGCTCAAAGCAATTGTATTCAACTCGCGTTCCATAAGTTTCCTCACACAAATGGGCACCAGTCGGAATGTTTTAAAAAAATGATCACACACTTCGTATTTGTATTCAAATTATTTTAGGAATGTGATCAATTTGGTTAAGTGTTATCATAATTACGTTGCATTTATTTTGGCGTTACGTTTTAGTCGGTTTTTGTATTTTCTGCACCCACAATGAGGTAATCCTTTGGTTCATGTGTCTAGTGACATGCTCGTGCTTTCCTAAACTGAATAATGCTTCCTTTGTTCGAAAACAGTAGGAGTGTCCTTGCGCTTTTGGTTTTCGCCGTTTGCAGCGCTAAAGTTGCTCTCGCTGTACTAGCATACAATGTGGAGTCCTCGGATCTGGAACCTATCAACGGGACAAGAAACTTCCGCATATATGGCAAGAAAAGTAAGGACGACAAGCCGTGGTTTGACGGACGCGGTATCGATATGCGGCTTATTCAGTGTGTGCGTCCTGGACGATGTGAAAAGTTAGTATTCGATACATGCTTGGGATCGAAGATTCCATATGCTTACACAAGTCTCGACCTGACTGACTACGATAGTCAGAAACAGACAGAAGAAAGACTGACTAATTACCAGGCGCTGCGGCATGTTCCTAAGTGTTGGGCTGTTATTCAGGTAAGTAATCGAAGAGATCATCGCCTCATATGATACTATCATCTTTTTTTCTGCAACAGCCATTTTTGTGTGCAGTTTTTGCACCAAAGTGCGAGAAGATCAACAACCAAGATATGGTGTATCTGCCGTCACTGGAAATGTGCAGAATCACATTGGAACCCTGCCGTATCCTCTACAATACGTCCTATTTCCCAGAGTTTCTCAAGTGCAATGAAACTCTGTTTCCGTCCAAGTGCAACAATGAAGCGCGCGAAATGAAGTTCAACTTGACAGGAAGTTGTTTGGAACCTCTAGTTCCAGCCGAGTCAATGGCTAGCTACTATGCTGGCATTGAAGGATGCGGAGTGCAGTGCAAGGATCCCCTTTACACGAATAACGAACATAGTCAGATACACAAACTGATCGCTTGGGGGGGAACACTTTGCTTTCTGTCGAATCTGTTTGTGGTGGCTACTTTTTTCATCGATTGGGAAAATGCCAACAAATATCCAGCGCTCATTGTGTTCTACATCAATTTGTGCTTCTTTATCGCCTCGCTGGGGTAAGTCTTACAGTTAAAGTTCGGTCGGCCTATTTTTGATTCATCTAGTTAGCGTATAATCGAATTTGTGTGTCGTTGTGTGTTAGAAACGTCTTCCCTCCTACAAAAATTAAAATATGTAAATCCATTTTCTTTCGTCTCACTTTGCAGTTGGTTAGCACAATTCACGCCAGGCGGTCGAGACGACATTGTCTGTCGCAAAGACGGAACTCTGCGGCATTCCGAACCGACTGCTGGTGAAAATCTATCCTGCATCGTGGTCTTCGTTTTGGTCTACTACTTTCTGATGGCAGCAATGATTTGGTTTGTGTTCCTGACATACGCCTGGCATTTGCGTGCAGTCGGTAACGTTCAAGATCGCATTGATAAAAAGGGTTCCTACTTTCATTTGGTGGCTTGGTCCTTACCTCTGGTGCTGACAATCACAACTATGGCACTAAGCGAGGTCGACGGTAACAGCACAGTTGGAATCTGCTTCGTTGGCTACCTCAATCACCCCATTCGAGCGGGTCTACTACTAGGTCCATTGTGCGGAGTGATACTGGTCGGTGGATACTTTATCATTCGGGGAATGGTGATGCTCTTTAAATTGAAGACCTTCGCCAACGACATCAAGTCTACATCGGCGAGTAACAAGATCCACTTAATAATTGTCCGCATGGGATTGTGTGCGCTGTTTGCTTTGGTGTTTATTTTGGTTGCTATTGCATGCCACATGACAGAGTTTCGCAACTCGGCGTTGTGGGCGGAAAGCTTGAAGCAGTTTGTCATGTAAGTTGCGAAGCTTACACTTCGTTTATGTGAGTACTATGTGATTTTCTTGTTTCAGATGTCGCATATCCCAAACCTTCACTCATGAGTTAATAGTCTGCAAATTGGAGCACCGTCCAAGCGTTGCTGTGCTGCAACTGCACCTGCTTTGCCTATTCGGCTCGGGAATTGTTATGTCCACCTGGTGCTGGACCCCATCGTCTGTGGAAACATGGAAGCGCTACCTTAGAAAGTGAGTAACCGAACTCTGTTCGTCCCTGTCAAATCTTATGAGTAACAGCTCGACTTTCAGAAAATGTGGAAGAGAGATCGTCGAAGACATCAAAATGCCAAAGCACAAGGTGATTGCCCAGACGTGGGCCAAGCGCAAGGAGTTCGAAGACAAGGGGAGGCTCTCTATAACGCTTTATAATACTCACACTGATCCAGTTGGCCTGAACTTTGACGTGAATGATTTCAATTCGTCAGCAACGAATGAAATCAGTTCCACCTGGGCCAACTACCTGCCGCAGTTTGTAAAGAGACGCTTCGCTATTACCGGAGCAACAACGAATTCGTCCAGTCATGGCGGTCCGAGGAAGAGTTCTCTAGATTCTGAGATCAGTTTTAGTGTGCGGCATGTATCGGTTGAATCACGCCGTAACTCGGTCGACTCACAGGTAAGCTTTGAGTAGTGCCCATCGAAAATGTTTTATTTTACATATTGTTTAAAGGTTTCGGTAAAAATCGCCGAAATGAAGACAAAAGTCGCCAGTCGCAGTCGCAACACGAGTAGTCACCATCAACACCATCACCAGAGCAAGCATTCGAAGAACCGCAGTCGCCGAAAGGACTTTATCGCAGCATCTGGGCGGAAACACAACAACCGCAGAGGCAGCAGCACATCGATTGAAAGTCAAATTATTGCACTGCAGCAGAAAACCACGTATCCCAATACCAGTCACAAAATGGGAATGTTCGCTCAGTCAAAGACAGGGAAAAATATGAAACGGCGTAGCGCCAGCGCCGGACTTGATCCGACCGACATCAACAAGTTTTTAGCCAAAAACGGTCAGTTTATCATTCCATTCCTTCACAACCAAGGAATGACAACATCCTCAGACGAGGAAACATCTCGCGCCTCATTCAAAATCCAAGACTCACGCTTGGATGTGGTGCTTAAGCAAGACCTAAGCGACGACGACGATGACAGTCAAGGGCCACAAATTGAAGAACTAATCGAGAACAATGATCACATGCGTTCCAATAAGAAAACAACCAACACTAACCTGGATAATCTGATAAAGCACATGCACAAATCCTCGTCCTTTGATAATGCCCGCGTCGATACAGCTAGTCGCGTCAGTCGCAACAGTACAAAAAGCCGTGGTAGCCGCAAATCGACCACGCAGGGCTCAAAGCGTAACCGCAGCAAAATTGGAAAATCTACCAAAAAGGTCGCAACTGGCGACCTGAAAATCTCCGACTTAGATTTGAATCTCTGTATCAACAATGACAATGACTCGAACTCGAACAGCTTGTACTCTTTGGAGTTAGACCTGCCGACGGGTATGCACAGTTCCTATTCGGGCATGTCGACAGGTAAGCCGCATTCGAGAAACAGCAAAACCAGCTGTGATGTGGGTATCCAAGCGAATGCCTATGAGATTGCTACCCAAACATTTACGTCCTACGGCGATGAGGACCTTAAAATGGCGATGCGGCAGCTAAATGCGAAAAACCGTCGAAAAAGTGAAATGACATCCGATGGCGACCCAGAGACGCATGAGCTGTTGCCTATGATGCGCCACCATCGAGATGCGATCATCATGAGCGAATCGGAGAAACTGAAGATGCTCCTGCTGCCATCAAAGTAAACAGTGTGGGAACCAATATATCTTAAATTCTACGAACTTACAAGGGGACCAATTCAAGGTAAAGACTAAAAATTATTATCACTCTTCTACGGCATAACATGACGCCCCACACATCGACCCTGATACTCCATATATTGCAAACGACTTAAATTTATACTTAGTTTTAATCTTATATTAAGATTATAGAATGTTAAGCATGAAAGGTTGCGCACTTGTGTATTGCTGCACTTGCGCATGCGACAACGAATAAAAATTTATACCGACAAGTTAGAACCAGTTGTCAGGAAGATTATTTCAAGGTCTGGTTTCATCTTCGCTTTCGTTTTTTGTTGGATTCGGTTTTCCCTTCTGTGAAAACATCGACTTTAACCATTTTTCTGTCGAATCATAAAGTTGGTATTTGTTTTTTTAATCTTCTGACTCATCGCCAAGGCAATAAAGAGGCACGTTGACCTAAAAGATCTATTGTGCCGAAGTTTGCCAGAAAATAAAATCAGGCTAGCAGAGTTTATACTTTTCTAATGCTGCTGATCGAGGTATCCGTTCGGAACGGAATTTTCTCCGATATGTACGAAATTGGAGAAATTCTATTCGAGGTATCCGTTTCGATACAACTTTCGGAAAAATTCTCCGATGACATATAGCGCACCTTGTCGCATTGCGTGGAACCGCGCTATACCACTTATGTGGTTTTCCATTGGGACCACGCGTGAAATTGATGTGCTTTTGTAAATGGATTAATGCGTTAATTGACAACAATATCAGCTGTTCAAATTGCATTGGTTTCTGGCAAAATCACAAATGGATATCGACCTTGTTGTTTTCCTTGTTGTAGATACAAATGAAGTATTATTGGCGGTTTGTAGTCTTCAGATGACGAGGGAGATAATGAAGATAATAATTCCTCCGAAATCATATTCATAGCTGTTTGTGTATTTTGCTATTTTGGTTTTGATGAAACCTTGCGCATTTCTCTCGAAAGCAAACTTCTTAAACTGACGTAAAACAGCTGTGCAAATTATATTGGTGTGTGTAGATCTGAAAAAAAGTTGAGATCTGCAAAAAGTGATCCGAATCGAAGAAAAGATTGATTTTTCTGCCCAATGGAACGCGAAAAGTGATTTAGATCAAAAAAAGATTGATTTTTGGTCCCAATGGAAAACCAAATTACTTTTGACAGCCACACGGCACATTTTTTCCAAAGCTCTTCGACAACTAATTGCTGCGAAATATTTTAATGTGAAATGAACGAGTTTATATGCTTCATTTATTTTGTTCCGAAACAGATACATACCTACTTCGAACTCAATTTGAGTTCCGATCGGATTTGACTTTCATTTCGGAATTTTCTCCGAACGGATACCTCGATAGAAGTGAATGTTTTCAGCAGAGGACTTCTTCAGTTCTTCTTCAGTTCACGGAAGAAGAATTTCCTTCTAGTACTGGAGAGAGCTGGGCATTCGCACAAGATGTGCTCATCTGTTTCGTCTTCTTCGAGACATAGCCGACACTCCGAGGAGTTGACTATATGCATTTCTTTTAGATGATATCGCAGTTCGCAGACCGTGGTGACCAGTTAGGTAGCCTACAAGGTTTTTGATATCATTCATTCTGAGGTTTACAATTTGTTTGGCATTTCTTTTGAATGGTAAGATTGCCTTTTTGGCTTGTCTAATGTCTGGGATTTCTTCCCACTGTTTGATACACATTTTGTGTTCCCAGCTTTTTATGGTGGAGTTAATTGCTGATTTGGTGACGGCGCAGAAAGGTTCTGGTCCTATTAAAAGGGGTCTCTGACCCTTTCCTAGCAAGTTATGTATGCAGCTCCCACACCCGAGTCCATTTTGGAACCATCTGTATACCTCTTTAGGCCGTTTTGGCCGTTAGGTGGGTTATTGCTAACCCATGCTTCTCTTTTAGTGATCTCTGTGGAGAATTTCCTCTTAAAGCATAAAGTTTTTGGTGGCCGGTCAGTTACCGCGCAGATCATGTCAAGTTCCGGCAGTTCCGATATAAGGGTCAATAGCTGCGGATGGTTACTAAAGTTAACCACTTTTTTAATATGTATGTGCAGGTGTTTGATCCTATTAAAGCTTCTATAGCAGCTGTAGGACAAGTTCTCATTGCGCCGGAAAGGCCCAGGCATGCAAGGCGTTGTAACTTGCTCAGCTTTGCAACGGTGTTCTTTTGGATAACTTTGTTCCACCATACTATAGAAGCATATGTTATATTGGGTCTAATCATGACCGGGTAGATCCAGTGTGTGATTTTCGGTTTAATCCCCAATGTTCTACCGTACATACGGCGACAGGCCCATAAAGCATTAGTAGCTTTGGTAATTTTAATCTTTATATGGGAGTTCCAATTGAGTCGTTTATCGAGGACAACTCCAAGGTATTTGACTTCGTCGGAATACTCAATGAGTGTGTCATTGATTGAAATTTGGTTTAGATTTAAATTTATTCTCCTTATTGGGATTGATAGAAAGATTTTCTATGCGGCACCAATCTAGGACTTTCTTAAGAGGCACTTTGCATGAGTGATGTAACTTCATTTGCTTCTTTACTCCTAACAATGATGACCAAGTCATAGGCTTAGTCTATAATATTGAAATCTGAGGAGCTCAGCTTACGTAATAGGTTATCTGTAACCAAGGACCACAAGAGAGGTGAAAGTACGCCTCCCTGTGGGCAGCCCAATAGATAAATTTGGTATACTGGCTCACAAAAGCCCAGTCCAATCCTAGACGTACTTGTTGCCACAATATCCCACAGTGAATCCGCAGTTAAATCGAACTACGTACAGCCCTGTACAGTGGCTGGAGAGGAGTCACTTACCCTTTCATTCATTTGGTGACTAAACTTAAGTAAAATGTGTACTCCCTTTAGTGTTTTGGTGTTTTTTCTTTATTATTTAAAAAGAAAAGATGTTGAGTAAAGTAAAAAGAAAATAAAATACTTAAAACAGACAACAAAGAGTTTCACGAACTCGCTTCTAAAAAATTAACTTTCGTGAATACAATTTAAATTGATACTAAAAATAATAAAAAAAAACCAAATACATAATCTCATAACTGCGACTAAACAGAAGACGTGTGCTCTAATCTAAAGCAACCACATAAGGAATATGTTTTTTTTTTTTTTAATTCAACTAATTAACTGCTTCGCACATAAAATTCTTCTACCTTCGAATCTCTCCAAGGGGATAAGACCTTCGTTTTTGTGTTACTTTCTTTAAGACTTATATTAAAGCTATAAAGTTTTATAAACATTATTCTGAGTGTGTATATATGAATTCTGACTGAAAATTTGCATTTTTTATATTTATTTTGTTCAAATTTCAAATATGAGGTATTTTTTTTTTTTTAAATAGCAAAGAAAATAATTTGACTTACAAATATTATTATTACTCGCTCTATACAAAATGTAGAACTATACATAACTGTACAATTTGTTTTATTTGGTATTATTTGGCAAAACACGCGTATATGTTGGAATCTAATGACAATGAAAAAAAGGACGTGCGCGCAAACAAAACAGTTCGTTAACCATTTTGCTTCTTTAAATAAATTAAATTGTGTAACCTTCGTTCACCTAAGTGATGAAGAACGATGAAGAACTAGACGATTCAAATTGACCAATGCACTTAATACGGTATACACGAGCTATATTATTTAGGTTGTCTAATTTTGAGTGCAAATTTCGATTTGTTGCCGATTGGAATATCAATAAGATATTTTCTATTGTTTTTCGCTACCGTCCTTTGCATAAAAGTTGCTTGTGTGAGTTGGTTGGCGTAATTTTTACTTAACTTTACGTTGGGCGAGTTTGAGCTCTTTGGCCCAGACGATTTTATTCAGAGTTTCACCGAATAGATAGAGAAACACTGTAAATACCAGTACAGCCACAAAAAACACAATTCGTTGTGGAAGCTCGAGCACATCCAGAATGGGATACACCCAGACACCGGAAAAGTGTTTAATAATGTGCAACCAGACTAGGTAGCTGCCCATGAAAGCAATTAGACCGGCTAGACCCTTGCTACGTTTGGGGTATGCGCGGAATGATGTGAACATCTCTAGAATGATGAAGACCACAATGTTGGTGTGCAAGATGTGATTCAGCCATCTGAAAGTACAAAATAACGAACAAAAATTAGTATATTTGGGTTAAGGCAAACAAGTAGGAGTAGAGATGCGGGTCACACAAGGAAACGAGAATAGATACCCGTTAAAAGTCAAATAAAAATAAAATCATGTCTTAGCGCAAGTGTATACCATGATGCGGAAAATTAAAAGGGATATTGCAAGAAACCGCGAGTTTAAAAGCCAAAATAGTTGTCGAAGCATCATTCGCTCTTTGCTCTTTCGCCAATAAGGCTTTTCTTTTCTTAATTTAATGTTTTCATGTCGTTAACACTATTCCATATGTCAAGCGATTTAATTTGTGCTATAACTTCGCCTATTAACTGCCAGTATTTGAATTCTTTACAAGTACTACTGGTTTGATCATGCTGATTGCGAGGGAAACTCTTATATTCATATTCCCGTCCACATTACTGCATCGGGAATTTATCTCACTGCAGCGACTCATTTTTTAAACATAGGTCATATGAAGTATATAAGCCGCCTCGGCTTATTCTCATAAAAATTCGAGTGTTTTATTGAAATTGTGATAACAACAAAGGTACGGAAATAAAGCAAACCAAATCAAAGGAAATATTACTCAGTAACGAGCGATTAACTACATGAAATGATTACAATCTTTGGCAGGCTGTTCAAAGCTCACAAGAAGCATATATTTGTATGAAAGAAATTTTGAGTGCGGCTTAGATAATTTGTTGCGATAAGATATCTTTATCGCCTTCCATATCTTTATCTCATTATACTTGTCTGTAAGTGATTTGAAATCGCATTCTAAATAACAATTTTAAAGACTCTCTATACTACATGCACCCATGTAGCTAATACAAGATCTGTTACAAGATCTTCTTACTACGACTGGTTATCGACCGACCAATAATTATCGCTATCGCATGCAACTATAATATAAATTACTAATATCTGTTGTCCTCGTTTCTAATAACTTCGAAACAAACTGCTTATATGCTCGCTATGTTCAACCATGCGCGTTAGCAATTTACAAACAATAAACACCACCGCTGTTTCGTACCTGTACGCTGTACTACAAACAAAATCGAACTTACCCTGGGAAAACGGCGTCCAGCACTTTTGGAAATACGAGTTCACGGTCGATGGCATATAACGTCCAGAAAGTTATGCCAACATTCAAGGCGATCGGGAATGCCAACGCAGCCAATAGGTAATCTTTAACCTTTCTGATAGCGGGCAATTTCTTTGGAGCCACTTCGTTCGTTCCAATGAAATCATTTAACAGACTAATTATAAAGTACACCGCTTGAATTATCTGCAATTACATTAAAAGACACAAATACAAATCAGTATTATAGAGCATTAGGATATTTTATTAAATAGATAGGTACGCTTGTTTAAAAATAATTAGTTTTAGATGTTATCATTAAAAAAAAAGGATTCAAATATTACCCCATTAAGGAACGTCAAAAATCGAAATTTCCCGCCGAAGGTGCTACTCATTCGTTGCGTTGTTTCCGGAAAGTGCACGTACCTATGATCATAGTAGATTGCATAGCTAAATTGGACCAGTCCAACTAAGTGCACCAATATGCGTAAACTCTTGAAGATTCCCTGATTCCAGGCGTATGTTATTGGAGCATTACTTCCCTTACTTTTAGCCATTTCAAATGGTGCAGACCTATTCGATGTTTTACTGTTGAAAAGTTTAGTACTTGGTCGACGAAGATAAACAATAGCTGACAGTAATGGCCCTTGAATTGGTCAGTTCCAGATGAATGGAGTTTAAAAGAAAAAGAGAAACACAATATACCACGACTAGCCGAATCGATAGAAAATAAAACTAAAAATCACTTCGCCTGAAGCAGTCACGTTGACAGATACCCGTTTGTTTGTTGATAGCTTTCGAACAATGTACTAGATGACTGAACAGATATGTCTGAGGTTGGTTGAATGAATGAATGAATGAATGATATTTATTTATTTGGCTTTTAAAAGCCATTTTGTTGTACAATGTATATTTTACAATAGTATCGTTTTTAAGCTATCTGTTTCATTATCTTTTTGAACTCAATCTATTATATTCCTTCTTACATATTCATTAATTTTTCTTTTAAATACAAACAAGTTAGATTCGTTCTTGATTTCTGATGGAAGATTATTAAATTTTTGAAGCCCAGTATAGTTGATTGTTCGTTGACCTCTAGTGGTTCTCGCTCTTTGGATTCTAAAGTCTCCAGCACTCCTTAGGTTGTAAGCTGAGTTGACACTCATTGAAACATTTTCTCTTAGGTAAACTGGACACGTCCCGTTTTTTATTTTGTGAATAAAACACATAGCGCTCACAAAAAGTTGCTGACTTACACTTAACCAGTTTAGGGTATTTAGCATGGATATTATTGGGGTGTATCTATCTTTTTTTAACACTATCCGCATTGCCTTGTTTTGCAAAACTTGAAGTCTGTTTTTTAGGTACTGTGGACAAACAAATAAAACGCTACCACAGTACTCAAAATGTGGTTTGATGATCACATTATACACTTTAATGGCACAATTCATAGAAATGTTTTGTCGTATTCTTCTTAGGACACCAATTTTTGTTGCTATTTTTTTACATAGATACTCAATATGCTCACAAAGGGTTAATTTATTGTCCAGTATGATGCCAAGGTACTTTACTTTTTCAACACATTCAATTTGCACGTTCTCGACGAAGACATTAGGGGGTACGTGGGACAAAGAATTATTTATTACTATACAATTGGTTTTTTCAGTATTTAAGATAAGCCTGTTCATTTTTAACCACTCGCTTATATTTTTTAAGTCACTGTTTATATGATCTATACACGTATCTAAGTCACTCCCACAAGTATACAACAGACCGTCATCCGCAAAAAGTATCAGCTTTGAGTGCACCACGACTTTCACCATATCATTCACATACAACAAAAACAGAATAACTCCGAGGATTGTTCCTTGCGGTAGTCCAATATTGACAGATATCGGGGACGATATATTGTTGTTCACTTTAGTTCGTTGCCCACCGACCGTTGAATGGAGCGCCTGTAGAAAAATAGGGTGTAACAATTTAATGTCGTTTTCGATTCGGTCAGATTTTGATCTGAGATATCATGTCGTTTTCCATTGGACAAAAAGAAGCATCCGGGAGAGTGCGGAATCGTAAAATTCGCTTCTGAAACCGTTACGTTAGCACAAAGAATACTCTTCTGGTGATTCTGGGAAGAGAATATCGCTTCACGATTTGAAGTCAGAATCCACTCAACAAGCACTCACACAAGTGAGTGTTTTTTTTTTTATATGTATTGGGTAGGCGGCAAAAAAATATTTTCTTTCACTTGCACTGAAAATCTATTTCAATTGATTTTCACACATTTTTTTTTTTTTTTTTTTTTTTTATAATTTTACTCGCGCTCAAGGGGTTATGAATACCCTTATAATGCGGGGCACAGCGCGGCATTCAAGTTTTTTAGGAAGAGAAAGAGGGATAGGAAAGAGTTTGTGGCGCAGTGGATATTCTCCACGAGTGGCGTCCTAATAGCTAGGGGAGAATTGTTGATATTTGTGTTCGCTTATAGTTCACTTAAACTTATTCCAGTTTTTTATTTGTGAAAAATGTTTCGTGGTACTGGCTCGGATTTGAACACGTAACCTCCCACTCAACAAGCGAACACTCTATCACTGCGCCACGGCCACCCGCATTTATAAAAACGCATAGGTATCGAAATAATTTAATATAAAAAATCGCTCACACTCGCGTAAAATGAATAATTCAGCTAAAAAGGCAATTCTTCCAAAGGTAAACAATCCTAACCGCCAGCTGTGTGTCATAAACATTGGTGTAGGTATGTGTAGATCTTAGAAAATATCGAGATTTCTGAAAACAGCGTCAGATCAAAAAAAAAAGATTCATTTTTTTTTGGGCAAATCGAACATGAAGAGCAATCTCGATAAAATAAAAAAATTGATTTTTTCTCAAAAAAAATTGATGATCGAGATAAGTGGAACTTTAATTGGGCTTCCTTAGATTCGCTCTCAGACTTCAGATTTCGTGTGTCTAACCGAATATAAAAACGTCGTTTGCTCTTTTCCATTGACTGGTTAAAGTTCGCCCGTTCATGCCATCAACATCTGGCAAGTTTCAGGTTCGTAATGAACCTTTACCCTGGAGGGACAATGGGAAGGAAAGTAGCGTTTAGGGTTAGATTAGGCTAGTTTTAAGTTAGTGTAGATGTAGTATAGGGCCTAGTTTAAGTGTTAGGTTAGATTAGGTATAGATTAGGATAGTTAGGATTAGTTTCGCGGTTCTTTCTCGTCCTCCCTCAGGGGTATTGGCATAAGTCCTTGGAGTATTTTTGCTTCTTTTTTTTCTTTCCTATTTTTTTTTTTTTTTTTTTTTTTTTTGTTGAAGTCCGTCCGCAGTCTAAGTAGAGAAGCTTTCTTCCTCTTTCCTTTTTTTATTTCTCTTTTTTTTCAGGCATGGATAAAAGTTTGCTGAGCAAGTGGTATGTGGTATGGGGGCAAGAACACCTCCGTCCGACGAGCAACCACAAGCATGCCACGCCCTCCTTGTCCATATCCAAGTTGCCCCTGTGGCTCGACCCTGGCTCACAACAACTTCATGAATTTTGCGGGAAAACAGCTTGTAGGCAGCCGCCTTTCTCTGTATTCAATTAATTTTCCTACAACGTTAAGGCAGGTACCTATCTACTTTAATGAATCAATGCGCACATAATGAATTTATATTCATTCATCACTATTTATCAATAACAGTGACAGAAGTACCTACCTTTAATCAGAGTTATTTCCCTTCAAATAGATTCACAATTCCCCTAATGACATTAATGTATATGACAAAACCCATGCACATAGATTTATATGACATAACCCATGCAAGTATTCTTATGGAATTTAGTTAGATTGACGTAAAATTTCTTGGCACCGTGACTGTATTTTGGAAAAATGTCCAAAACAATGGCCCTTGCTTGTCCTTATACTAAAAATGGAAGCATTCAATGTCATGTCAACCGGTTAGTCAACAAACACAGACTACCTAAATTTCGTTATGTGTATAAGTAAAAACAGCTCGAAATGTCACACACATAACAATGCAATTTTATTAATTCAATAACTATGAATATCTCATAAATAGAAATAACTACAACTTGCGCTCAGCTTCCGATTCCAAATCGATTTCTGTTAGTTCTTCTTCTTGTAACGGAATATCATCGTCATCATGGGGAACGTCCCTGACAGGTTGATTCTCTACAAACATCGGATTATCAAAGGATGTGTTGGTTCCTTCCGTTCGTTCAGTGTATTCCGACGATACATTGTACTGCTGCACATCGATAACAACATTTTCCGCTGCATCACCCTCAGCTGCTGCTGTATTATCGAAACGGGCAAAAACAAAAGGTGACTGAAAGAAATCATACCACCGGACATGCATCCATCTTGGCGGACGGATGATTGCATTTTGTGGTACGAAATTGACGAAAATTACGGCGAAGAACGCTAACACTCCGAAAAGCGTTGCCATCATCAGTAGAAGCGCCGGTCCAACACCGGTGGGATTGTACGGGCGGCCTGAAGTAAAGAAGTGCTTCGTGGTGGTCTTGAATATTCCCCAATCGACGGTTTCATTAAAGCGATGAATAAATTTTGTACTTCTCTCCTCGTAGTCATCTCTCTCCACGACAATCAACTGCAAATAGCTGGAAAACTCTCCATCGACATAACTGACATGGTATATAAGCTTATCCTGCATCTCCTGCTCGTCGAGAGAACGTTCAACCATCTCGATCAACTTACCTGAGTAGGATTGATCACATTTGTCAACCAAAACATGAATCTTTACGCCACATATGGCACAGCAGTGTCCAGTTGGTACAATTGGTGTCATACACTTTGGCCGCTCACACATATCGTTTACATGCTGACACACTTTCCACTCGTATTCCCAAAAGATATCCTTCTGATGGCATCCACACAACGGCTCATTGAAGTACTGCACATCTGTGTGGGACGCATACTTGAACATTACTTCTCCAAGGTCGCTTTTAAAAAGACGTTCCATTAGTTCCTTTGATACATCCGACCCGGCCAAATTGACCTGTCCCACACGTAGTATATTCACATCACTTAAGTCGATCGATAGAGGCCCAGTTGCGGGGATCCTTACAGTTTCATTATTGCATGGGATTCGCTCCATGTGCGGCACTGCGGCGTTCGGTGCTGATGTACTGTCCCCGTTTGAAATGTCACGCCAGTTATGAGGGTCAAACCAGTGTCGGGATGGTGGTGCTTTCATCTTTGCAACCTGGTCAGAGTTCTCGCATTTGCGACCATTGCTGATGCCACTCGAGAAAACGATTGTTGAGTCGGGTTGCAAGAGTAGTGCTCCGTCCTTGGGAAGGATTATTCCGGTAGTGTCGATAGTGGTGGCTAGTAGCACGGCGGAGGAGAACGATTCAGGAAATACAATTTCATCTAGAGAGCAAGGGAGGTATCCTGATTGCCAGCTCTTGGGATTGTCAAAGCCTGGGTACTCAATCCAGAGTTTTTTGGAATTGCTAACATCGAGTATGAAGATTAATAGCAGTAACGAAATGAAGGGAGGTTTGCGTTTGTTCATCTTGTCGGTACGCGATAAACTGATGATGTGCAGTTGGTGTTTGCAAATGGTTCTTAAAAAGGGGCGGTGATTGGATGAGTAGCGATAGGGTAAGGGAATTCGATAACAGTTTTTGTTTTATAGGAAAACGAAATTGCTGAGAGCTCCGATATAGATATAGTTAACGTTTATGGAGAGGTAGACGACGATTCTAATGCCGTTTTTCATTGGTTTCACTTGGGGATCCGCTCATTCTGTAATCCAACGACATGAAAACTGCTTCTGATTGAATCTACAAAAGTATTGATGAAATGCCAAAAAATAATCTATGGCAACTGTCACATTGTATAAAATACATAAATTACACTTGTGAGTGCTTCTTTAGTGGATTCTAATTTAAAATCGAGAAGCGCAAGTCTCTTCTCAGAATCACCAGAAGAGTATTTTTTTTTTTGTCAATGGAGCGGTTTCAGAAGTGATTTTTTCGATTCCGGACTTTCCCGGATGCTTCTTTTTGCCCAATGGAAAACGACATAATCAAGACTTTCTTGACTGGACTACTAGGTAACAATTCCAATATGTGGCTGACGTAGGAAAAGTGACGTTACCGACCAATCTACTTTTTTCATTCGGGTTACATCTTATCCAGTTTAAGGCGCCAGTTATAGCCATACGAAAAACGAAAGCGTAAAAATGTTCTTTTGCTTTTTTTGACCACTTAAACTTGAAGGTTGAACTCAATCTTGGTCTTAAAATGTGGGGCCTACAACTAATCCAGTCGACTTCTCTTGTAAATTAAAATCTTTGTTCGATAAAAACTGTCAGTGAAAACCAGACACAGAAAAGCCACCCCTTTATGACAAAAAATCGACTCAATTATGTTGCTTTATTTAACTGGTTATTGATTTCCAATTACCAATTACCAATTACCATGCAAGTGTTGGTTGACCTACAAAAGTTCCATCAAGAATTCCAAGTTAAAACATTAGGCAGGCTTAAGACAACAAAAACAACAACTAACAGTACCTACGTTTAAATGTTTATATAGGTACCTCTACCCACGCTGTACAGTGTACACTCGTTCACAACTGATTCCACTGTCATGACTCATTCAACATTCAACAAAGTTCATGAGTAATTTTTTGTTTTAAATTAACTACCTATTGTATTTAACCTCATGCATCCTTTGTTTGTTCTATTATAAACATTTTAAATAAAAAGAATTAAAAGCAAACTTGTTGCGGTTTGCGTTTCCTTTGATTTAAAGGAAAATATTTCTACAACACTCTACATATGCCAATCACCCAGCACATTATAAGAAGTTACAAATAAATATCTTTCATTTGCAACCCAATTTCCTCCCTGATTTATGGGATTTATTTTTTTTCCGACAACTTGAAGAGTATCGCGTTTTATGAATCAAAATCTAAAGATTTACGCATTCTTGGGTGATTAATCTGTGGCATCGACGTTTGTAGCCATAATGTCCAGTGAAATGTTTAAACGAAAACCTATACATGGGGTTTATCCGTATGGAAAAAAAAATTCATAAAAAATTGAATGATGTGAGAAGCAACAATAACTTGTGTTTATATCATTCACAACAAGGGAAAATGTTTACACATTGCTGTACCAAATAAACTGTGCACAGAGCTATAAATCTTTGCAATTGAATTAAACGTCATAAATCATGAAAAAATCATATGAAGTTAAACAAAATATCTTGCTGCCCATTAACTTTTCAGCAGTAATCATTTTACAATGAAGTTGAATAGCAATTCGGGTTAATAACCTGTATAGGTATTCCTATATGTGTAATGTATGTATGTATTGACAATATTCTGGATTCGAAAGCTCGGACGTAGTGTAAACAAGTTATAATAAAACGAAACGAAATTATCTCCTTGACTAGTTGACAGCGCTGCGATTGTAATATTCTTCATTGTGTAGACTAGGTGTGAAAATTTAGAAGAACGCCATTTAAATTAACTTATGTCGTTTTCCATTGGGATCACCATTTTATTTATTTTTTTAAATCTCAGATATTACAAATTAACAGGCCTCTAGTTAATTTATTCAACGACGTTCGCAATTTTCTCGTTCTCTCAATATTTTTTCTAACGCGTGTGCTTTATCTCAATTTATGAGAACTGTCATCGGCCAAAAAATGTTGAAAATAATCTTACTTCATCCTTTGCATCCATTATTTTGGCGTGTTGTGTATTCTATATATATGTTTCAGTTGAGAACGTCAACGAAACCGATGTGAAAGATTTTATTGGTTCACTCCATCTTGCGTTATATTATAATTCCTTCATTCTATTATTTGCATTTTTCTTGTTCTTCGCACAATATTATACAAAAAGTTTTTGTTTATCAGCTACGTCAAAATGAATCCCTTAGTAGTCCTTAAAAAATCTTGAACAAACGAAATTACAGAAAATCAGTGGTTAAACCTCATTAGACGCTCAAAACCGGCTGGTTATCGATTTCTTTGGTTAACTAACCAAACTACTGATTCTCTGGTTAATATTTTGCTGAACAAACACATTCGATGGTTACCAGCTGGAATAACAGATGATTAAAGATAACCAAGATTGAACAAACCCGGCCTAAGTGCAAAATTTAAAAGTTGAATTTGGTAT
Organism: Cheilosia urbana; assembly: GCA_946477585.1. Taxonomy (NCBI): domain Eukaryota; kingdom Metazoa; phylum Arthropoda; class Insecta; order Diptera; family Syrphidae; genus Cheilosia; species Cheilosia urbana. The sequence goes on from OX297854.1 coordinate 131,341,714, forward strand.
TCGATTGGGCTTCTTCAGATTCGCCCTCAGATTTGAGATTTCGTGTGTCTAATTGATATGAAAACGTCACTTGCTCTTTTTTTTCTTGATATTCGTGCGATTGGAACATTTGCGGCTTTCGAGACTTTTCTAAGTCTTTTCCATTCGCTGCGCTGGTTAAATTTTATATTAAAACATTCACAATTTGCACACAGATCGATGTCAAACATTTGTGCATAAATAATTAAGAAATAGATCTACCCGATGCAATGCGTTTCTTAACAGTTGAATAATTACACGAACACGTAAACGAAACTCTATCTTGGTCTCCGATACCTAGTTGTCAAACTCCAACGCGCTTGTATTGGTAGGTATATGTGAAGCAATTATGAGAAAAAATCCAGATTCGCAAAAGTGTTCTAAAATCAATTATGTTTAGGGTGTATTAGGGTTTTTGCAATGGCCATTTTGGGCGAGGAAGCATAGTTAAGCGAAATCGAAATCAACCGCACTACCGCCCAAGAGCTCCAAAACTGCTTTGAACGAATGACACTATTTCAATTGAATTTGACTCCTATTTTGTCACTCACAAAATCAAAAAAAAAACACAGTTTTTTGAGGTATGTAACTCACAATTCCGTATTGTGGTGTGGAATGTAGCGTTGAAAATAAAATGGTGAAACGGTCACTTAGTCACCTTCCAAGTTCCACTTCCAATTCCAATTGCAAACTCGAATTTGTCAAATAAGTGAAATTTCTAGTTTATTCTAGAACCACTTTCTCGCTATAGCTAATTGCACAACCATCCAGAATAGTTGGAATACCTGATACCTAGGTGGCAGAGCGGATATGAAAGGGGATGCTTCAGCAGAGGGAGACACAGTTGATTTTAAACCAGTGATTGGGAAAGTTCGAAAGAGTAATCGGTTGTGAGATAAATAAGTGTAAAGTAATGCAGTGAATAAAGCGATTGGATTGAAACGTTTAAGAATTGACTTAAGTGATATTGTTTCGATACTTAATAAGTGAATATGTAATTAGAAATTGTGAATAAAGTGATTTTATTAGAAAAGTTGAACAGAACAGGGTCTTATCTTTTCGAATCCCAGCCTGAATATAACAGTAGGTATATACGAAACTCAAATCTGCATGGAAAACACGGACGAGTAACATTCGAAGAGAAATTCTCTTAAGCGGATTTACATACTAATTGCAAATTTCAGATTTTCGCATGGAATCGGAGATTTTGACAGATAAACGTATGTGAGAGTTCTTGACAATTGGGGTCCTGACGTCGTTTTGAACATTTTAACACAGTTCGATTGACCTTATAAAAAGAAAAATGTGGGGAATTCAAGCGAATGCAATAGTACCTACTCTCGTTTAGTATTACAATTTATGATGAAGGGCTGAATAATTAAAAGCCGTTTCGTCTTGCAATTAACGTTTTGCCTAGAGGTAGAGTAGAGCAAATCCTGCTTCACACAAAAAAATCAATCAGCTAAGCGAACTTTTACTTACCGCTACGTAGTCTGAAGCGTAAGACACAGTATTGCATATTTCGCTAGTGCGTTCTACTGTTATATGAATTTCCCTTAAACGAATGGTGGACGTAAGGTACAGGGTAACTGTTTAAAGTACAAGCGACGGAACGGAATATTCCGATGCAAGCAAATAAATGTTCATAAAGAGGCAAATTTAAACCAGTGCGACAAAATATTAAAATTTGAACTAATTCTACTTTTTAATTAACAAAAATTGCATAAATAAAATCACTTTATTAAATTGTGTCACATTTTGCGGGACAATTCCCCGATGGCACATTAATAGGAGTTTTTTCGTAGATGAGTTGCCTAATAATAGCCCTCCCCATCAACTAACCTAACATTTTCCCCGCGTTTTAACTTTGATGCAAATAACAAAATTTGGAATAAAACAGATTATACTTCATTTAAGTAATTCTTTATCAACTGTGGATTGCTGGTTGCGCGAAATTATTTGTCATGGCACTCTTAGCAATGCTAAAAAAAAAACATTAAAGATTATCGCAATCCACCTTCAAAAGGTCAATAAGATAAGAATAAGTAAAAATAATTATCTATACACAAATGTGTTGCCCCATATGGAAAGATTCGTCATAAAGGAGAGTAATGTTGTTTGTTTGTAGAATTTGTATAAAATAAAATTCGTTTTATCCTTTTCTGGTGGTAAATATAACCCCAAGGAAAACAATTTGTTTTACTGATTTTCAGTACCTATTTTTATCTTTGTTTCTTTTCGAAGACTGATTAAATGTTGTTAATTGACGTGGTTAAGCTATATAATGCACGTACACACCATAGCGGAAGATGGGGTAAAATGGTACGCTACCTACGATCAACAACAAACGCAGAAAATAATCAGTAGGTCAAGTAAGTGAATGAGTAGGTAACTCTCCAATTGAAAATTACCCTCAGTTTGGATATGTTACTGTAGGTTTGCATTTCGCATTTTATTCAATGGCCCTTTAGCAAGTTCAGATAGGTAACTTAACAAAAAATTCTTAGTTTGATAAGTTACCTACTGCATTTTTTACAATCCTTCTCGCTCCACTTTCTCCTACACATACGTAGCTTATCTATAGCGTAGTGTCAGAAATGGTGAACAAAGTTTCTAGTTTATAATTAGATGTATATGTATATGCATAAATTCTATACAAAATCCCTATGAGATATCCGAATAAGGTAACGCATTCGCGGGTGACAACTTAGCACAAGTTTCCAGTCATTAGGTAAAGCTACCTTTAGCCGTTCTGCCATAATCAATATCATTATCAACTCAAGCGTCCAGCATTATTAATAGTTTGTCGTGCGAGGTGGCAACTACAACATAACACAAGTACCTGCCCAATACCTATATACCAATACCTAAAGAGAGATGTTAGTAGAGAACTTTATATTATGTTAAATGTTCTGCAAGGAAAAGCTGTTTGCTATATGCCAACATTATGTCGATTCCATATCATATACAGTTTAAGGTACGCGAGTACAATAGTTAGGATGGAAATAGAAGTAGGCAAAGTGGCTTGGTCGCATAGGACCGTATCCGTAATTAGGAAGGGAAATCAATTACTAGTTATTTTGACTGCTGGCTGACTTGATGTGTTTCAGTGGGGACGTTAAGGTATCTAGTTTAGTATCTCGGTTTTGATTGGCTGAAATCGGTCATATGAGCAGCTGCTTCAGTTGAAGTTTATGGAGGGGTAGCCGACGAATCTAGTCAAGAAATTCGTAACTGAGTACTAAGTTGACAATTCGCATACGTCGTTGACGTAGGAAAAGTGACGTTTCCGACCAATCTAGTTTTGGCGTTCATGTTATACATCTTATCCAGAACAATCTAATCGACTCAAGATAACTAGATTCTTAAATGTGCCCAGTTTTGTTTGCTAAAGCTTAGTACGAACCCATTTAGCGGAGTCAAACTTTTGTTTCAGAATGTACATCACGTATCTGTCAAAATTTAGCGTGCCCATTTAATGGGTCGGTACATTTGCTCAAGCTAAACTTTGACAGATAGTTATGTTCTGTTGTATTGTTGCAATTTTGTATTGCGGAGAATGGGAGAAGTAAACAGGGATGTGTTTTTTTAATAAATACCTCGACGAAGAGTACATAGAATCGGAAATAGTTGAAATCAGAGAGTGTTGAATTTTCGAACCAAATTATTTTGAAAGAATTTAGCTAAGACTTTAGCTAATGTTTGGAGAGAAAAGTTGGAGACCAGATAAAAATTAGTTTAGCTCGAGCAGCGTACTAAGCCTTAGGTTATACTTGAACAGCTTCATTTGACGTTTATGCAGGGGTAATCGATGAATCTATTTAAAACATTCGTGACAGAGTACAGTTGGCAGGTCGCATAAGTGGAAAAGGTGACGTTACCGATCAATTCAGTTTTTGGGTTCCAGGTAGGCTGTCACACACACATTTAGTAAGTTATTTTTATATATATATAGATAGATGTTGTGCCAAGAATCATGGAAAACCCCTGACAATTCATTGATAGAAGGAGCTAAGCCATACAATGATGGAATTCTTTGTTGAAATTTATACAGACAGTGGTACCTATTCAGTGCTATTCAATGAACACCACTGTCTAAAGAGCAATCAATTTGAATGTGATAAATCTGTTCTATTAAAAATTTATTAATGTAGCATTAGCTTTTATCGTGTACACTTCTTATTTCTTAGAATTGGAGGCAGACTTGTGGGTCTTCTTTTGTGGAGCAGCAACAGCTTTGACAGGTTTCACGATTCTCACCGGCTTTGCATGGCCTTCACAATCTTTTGCTCCTCAATGAGGAAGGCACGAACGCTCGCGTAAACATCCATGGAAAAGAACGTCTTTTGACGTTTCGACAACCTGGAACGTTCACATGGGCGGGTTGGCCGAATACCCTTTAGTTTCTCTTTGCATTGACCACACTTTGGGACGGTCTTGTTCTTCTTAACGTATTGGTAAACCAAACGTCCACCCGGAGTACGGACAATTCGCCTCCTGTTGGATTTTGTATTATAAGACAGACGTCTCCTGAGAGTCAATCGCTGAACCATTTTATCGGCAACTTCAAGAAATAAACTGGAAAGGCTGAATGTGATAATTCCAAATCACTTCACAAATACGCTAAGTATATTCGTGTCGCAGCAGGCCGTTCTTGCCGTACTTGAGAAGAATTTATTGCCCAACATTTAAGATCTTTTTGAGATTGCTTTGTCCGAAATCTGATTCACAACACAATATATCTTAAAATAGCTATCAATATTTCCGTTCATTGCCTGCAACATTCCAGAGTTGTGGTTTGCAAGCAAATTTCATCTTGCAAGTCGCATTTATCCACTGCACCCGTCTAGTGGCCGATTAATACAAGAAGGCTGTTATTTGGATACTGAAATATAGCGGGGGCATTTTTTCTGCAGCAATGTTACCTTTTATAAAAGTTGGCGCAGTGGCTTAGTGGTTAGTGTGTTGGACTACTAAGCGATGTATCCCAGATTAGAATCATGCAAAAACCCAGATTCCAACTCAGGGTTTTTCCACTGGGCCACCTCTTGCGAACGTCTGACAAACATCCGAGAGTATAACAGTCAGTGTTACCTCTGGAAATTTTTCAGAAAGAATACAAAAAGTGTCCTGGATGAAAAAAGGAGTCCCATTCCGATTTCAATGTTTTCTGTCCTTTTTTAAATAAACAAACTCTTCAATTCTAATTCAGGTATAACCAAATTTTTTCGAATTCAACTAAATATAGGTACACTGAACAATTTTGAATCATACCAAAAATATGCTGCATTTTTAAAAGAATTCCGAATTCACTGATTTTTAAAAAGACGAGTCCGGTGTCCAGGCGCTCAAAAAGGAGTCAAAATGACTCTAAAGCGACCTGAAAGCTAACACTGATAACAGTTTTGAAAGAACTTATCAATTAGCCAGCCTTCCATTCCATTCCATTATAAATCAACATACGGCCACACTTCAATTCCGAAAACTCTTCTTGAAATCCTAGGCAACTGCCAAGCGGATCCAAACAAATCACGTTGCAAATACATTCAAAAGTGCCCACGTTATATCCACGACCTCACAAAAATCACTATAGACAGCTTTCACTTGGAATAACAAACAGTCAGACGTTTTCAATAAATCTTCAAAACGTTCCCCATCTATAGGTAGGTATATATACGTTTTGTAATCAAAATCTCACTCTTCACTGCTCTCCAAGAATTTGTTTATATTCCGCATTCGCACATAAGTTATTAAATAATCGACCGCAACTATTGGGACGTGTGTTATATTTCTTTCTCACATTCAATTCATATTTATTAAATAAAATAAAAGAAAACTGTAAAATAAAGCAAGGAACCTTAAAGTAAATATAGCAGAAAACAAAACACAGATGGCCGATGCCAGATTGGAATTCACATACTTCTCTAGCATTTTTTTTTCGTTTCGCACTTGATTAAAGTCAAATGTGTTGTTACATCAAAAAACTATCCAAACACGCCTACAGCCTATTAAAAAAAAAAAAAAAAAAACAAGTTGCAAACCTAAACATCCAAAGGTATTTCCATAAACTAAATATATACGCAGAAGTTCCCATCTTTCCCTCTACCAAGGTCAAATATCTGATAATGTGAGATGCGAAAAGAAAAACTTGATGATTCTCATTTCTCATCCCTCAAACATACCATTCCACGTATCTGTATACGTGTCCAAAGAATCTGTTGCATACACTAGAATCTGACCTTTTAAATGTAGATACCTATAACAGGAAAACTTCACATAAAAAAGCTTCATCATATCCTGCGAAGGGCTTTGACTTTTTTCGGTTTTTTTTTTTTTTTTTGATAAATTTTATATACAAGATACATTTTTTGAGAATACAAAAGAAAAACAATATTCCAGAAAATATATTTGCACTTACCAGTCCCCAGTATGTAAGGCATTTCAGCTTGTTCGCCCATCCTTTGGGTAGGGATGCGTTTTGTACTTTTATTGGAAATTTGTCAAAATACAGGGCATAGCAAAACTGACCCAAGGCCAACAAATGGATTATCGTGACGAAGACACGCGATTTATACAACTCAACTTTGGTCATGTTGATGATATGATGTCACACTCTATTCAATCAGTTGACCAATTGGTTGACAGTGTGCGCAATAGGGGAGCAGAATGGTTTCAAGTCACGGTTCTAGATATTTTTACGTCGATGTCTCGGCGAATGACCTTTCTTAATGGAATTATGCTCTTCTGTCTCAATTGAAACCAACACACGGTGTAACGGTAATTCTGCGTTATTGTTTTTATTTATTTATATTTTCACTTTCTTCTCATGTAGTATAATGCTTTCTCGGCTAAAATACGACAAGTATGGATTTTTGTTTTCATTTCACAAGTCGTTATCGCTTGCTGTTAATTATGAGTGAACCGCCAACGTGCTTATCTATCAAAATACCAGATACAAGCCTCTATAACACTAGAGCTTATATTTTTTTATAATATCACTAGCTTTTGAATGGAAACGTATCTAGTTTGATAGATATACGGCAATGCGGTAGCGGTATGCGACAAATAATTAAAAGAGAGCAAGGGTTAGAAAAGAAACAATGAAAAAAAAACTGCGAATCAAGACATGCAGTTGTAACTTGTAATCCGAGAAATGCAAAAGTATAGGTCTGGAAAATCACTTGGGCGATTCGAGTCAAGTTTAATCGCGGGGAGGACTTGCAAAAAACGCGACGAACTTGTTACTTGTATTTCTTAATTAAATTTTTACTAAATCGTGTAAAACTCAAAAAATAGGAAATAAATTAATAAACAACTGGAAAAGTACAACAGAAATATTTGCAAAAGATGTACTATTTACAAAACGAATTTTCTCCGAACAGTTTCAGCATGTACACTGAGTTTGAACTACGGGATATAACTGCCTTTGTATCTTGGGGGAATATATGGGAAGAATGTTCTTTTGGGGGCCATGGATGGTTTTTTAATCATTCCTCGTTATAGTATTTTTTCTTTTTTTCGTCGGTACATGTAATACGGTTGATTGTTGTGGAGGTGCAGTGCGCAAGTCGAGATTCTTTGCAGCAGTATCAAACAAGTGATTTTTATTTTGAAAGTAGCTAACATTTAAAGCGACAGCGACGGATGACTTGACTGCATTTATTTCTGAATTCAGCTCTTCGACTGCTTGCTCTTTGCAGTTTTTCTTTAATATTTTTGCAAGTTTTGCGATTGTAGGGGGGCAAGAAATCAATTGTAATGAAGCAATTAATACAGTAGGGTATAGTGATGTAAAAAGGAATTGGTGTATCGATTAGATGTTGAAAGATTGTGAGGAAAAAGACACACGGTAGATAGGTATTATGTTGTAGTAAAGGATATAATTTGATGTTCCCTATGAAATGGGTATGCATGTAAGTGCTTTGGACTACTGTGGCCACAAAAATATTGATTTTAAGGGCGAAATTATAATTTTTTGTAAGGTCGTCTACAGAAATCAATCTTTGAATACAAAGCAGCCATTTTATCTGCTATGACAATGGGTAGTGCGTACTGTTTTTGGAAAATGAATTCGATATAGGGAAAAATGTGTGTCAAGACGATACCCCAGAAGGCATCGTAAACAGCTTGTCAATGGGTCAATGGCCCGACAATTTAGGAGAACAGTACTCAACTGCAACTAAAATAACGTACGGAATGAATCTATAAAAATTTAGCGGTTAAAATATTGAATCGAAATCGAAACGTTTTCTTTATCACTATTGATTGTTAATAAAAAATTTGACACTTATTTTAAGAGGTGGTACATTTTTGTCGTTTACTCTGTTTTTGATCTATAATCGTTTAATTGAATGCATAACTTTAATAATTGGCGTCAGCATTCCTAAACGCGGAACCAGAGGGGTTTCATCAGCACGTCTTTATTTATATAAAACAAAGTTGCATCCCTAAGACCGCTCATAACTCGAGCGATTTGAGCTATATTTTCTTCGTTATGTTTGTCTACGCATAAGGAAGGTTCGTGCGACGAGAACATTTTTTTAAAAGAAATTGGAGAATTCATAAAATTAATGTTCCATACATTTTGTACTGGGATTTCCTTTCTTTGTTTTCGCTCGCATACAGTGAAAACGTATTTGTCAAAAATTCTACATGAATTTTATTCGGCCCTAGCGAGGTAAATTCTCCGATTTTATACGATTCGGAGGATTTTTGCTGTGAGGTATTCTTCGGAACAACTGTTCGGAGAATTGTGCCGACATTTTGTAACGCATATCGGCGAATTTTGTGCAATTCTTTCTTGACTTTTTGACAGTTAAGTTTCGATATATAGGTACTCCAACAGAAATTGGTTGCGGAATATGTTTACGATTTGCAGTGCGCCATCGCAATTACTTATTTGTCTTCCGAAGTCGAACACCTCGATAGGAATTTGAGCCTCCGAAAGAGTATACGTTGCGGATCATTTTCCGTTCCGACAGATACATCGCTACGGCCGATTATTTAGTAGACAAGGCCGGGCTTCCACCAGCTAGTTTTATATAAAACTAATCATTATATTGGTTATATTATAAACATACATTTTTTTAAGCATTATTTGTAGCTGCGTTCTTTAGAAAAATTTTAGCAAATAAATTTTAGAGAGTAAAAATTAGGCAATTGCAGATCAAAATTAGTATAAGAAGAAATATTGCTTAAATGAAAACTACAAACAGCTATTTTTTGTTATATTTTAAACAAAACACTATACCGCCTTATGTCAAATTTAAGACAAAAATTTATTGTAAAATTGCACACTTGCCCAAAATGCGCATTTTTCGAAATTCTGACATAAGACATTTCTTTTAATAATTTCGATTCTGCAATGTTTTGGTCCTGTATTTTGCTCTTTTTTGTATAGGTAAATATTCAGCAGTTTCTAGAAATTAAAATCCACCTAGAAACCTACCCTAGCTACTTCCTTTAACCATTATTGCTATAGAAGCAGTAGTTTCGGTACAACAGACTGTTTTCTTTCTGTTAGGTAGAACTGCGAGATTTTTTACCTAAAATCCGCCGGAGTTATCTTTTATTATCAAATTATTTATCAAACTGGCAGTCTCAAAAACTATTCTCGCTAGTAGTAATTTGTTGTGTTTACAACAGCGAATCTCAACGCGGGACCCAATTTTGTAGATCACAGTAGTTCATTTTTTGTAGTACATAGTTTAAGGATTAAGGCCCTAAGGACACGATTCATGAGATTTCTCCCCAAATTGAGATAAGAAAAGCAAAACAGATAACTAGCACTTATCAAACGCTTGTATAATGTCAGACTGACTTGGAGGAGGGTGACACTAGTTGTTGTTGTACTTTACTTTCGCTGTTTGTTTTAAGTCCTACAACAAAAACAAACAAAAATGGACCAATCTTCAGAATTTTATATTTCTGTCAGTGTAGCGGTTGGAATCTTTATTTTTGCATGGACCGAAGTGGAAAAAACCGGAGCGTTTCTATCGGTCACCAGGAAATGTACCGAGTTGTTTTGTTACTCCATGCCATATCTGTGTGTATAACAATTTTCTATTTCTGTCATCACAAAAACGCAGCTGTTGATTTAGAACAGCTTTGATTTTGTAAATTTTCCTTTGGTCGTGCTTGTAAACATAAATTTGCAGTAAAAAATATTAATATTTATAATAAACAATGTCGATGACATCGAAAGTTACTCTTTTGGCCGCCTGTGGTGTTTCCGCTGGTATTATTGGTTACGTCCATCATAAACAAACATCGGATAGGTTAGTTTTCTTTTAAAATACCTATGTGACGTATAACGAGCTCTAATTTTCTAGAGGAAAAATGCATGAAGGTGTTTTACGTGATGTTGAGCGGCAACAACGTCGGAAATTGGAAAATACCTATGTTTTGCAACAACAAATTGATCTGACAAAACAACTAAAGAGGGACTTACAAAACGCCGAAGACGGAAAAGCGTAGATTTGGGTAGTTTGGAATTGGATTATTTGTAAATAAATTTGTTAATATAACAAAATTGCACCGAAAGTTTTAAGTCCCATATTGTCTAGTGGTTAGGATACCTGGCTCTCACCCAGGAGGCCCGGGTTCGATTCCCGGTATGGGAAACTTTTTTTTTTTATGCAAGACGATTTTATTGGTCTGAAATCAAAGCAACCTACCATGGGACAAAAAGGATTTGATATGAATGACAATTACAGAAGCTGTAATGAGGATACAATCATACTTATTTTGACATTCGAACGAATAGCCAATTCATACAAATGTCTCTATTCGTTCGAATGAACTTGTGTGTATTTTGATAGACATTCGTTCGAATGTCAAAATAAGCATGAATATAAACGTTGGTGTCTGTTTAAATCAAAATCGAAATGAACGGGTATCTGGAGAGACTGCTGATTCTACCCCTCTTGATGGTTTCAAGCTACGACAGTTATCTGATAAGGGAATTTGGCATTACGAATTCTGGAACAAGCGATTAGCATACTGGCAGCATGAATGGGAGGGAGACAATTGGGCATTTGCCAGCGAGGACATCAACTTTCCAAACCTCCATCTGTTTCAAGACAAGCAAACTTTGGAACTCGCTTCCTGGGGATATATTTCCAGAAGACTACAATTTGCAGCAATTTAAGTGCAGAGCAAACATACATCTGCAGGCATCTCGGGGCACTGTTGAAGCGTTATAGGTTCGCCTTTCCCGTAAACATTTCCACTTGTTTTTAACTAAATCAACTCATTACTTGCAATACCAAAAACCTCTTATTGCACTAGGATCTGCACGTATTTATTGGAAAATAACACATCTACAAGATACTGCAGGTGTTTTTGTTCAGTAAATGGGATACATGTCATATAAATTGTTGTTGTTCTTTTACACCGTTGAAATTGTTAAAAGTACATATTTTACTTCAGTAGCGACCTTTCCGTCCGTCTGCTCCACCACCTCCTCCGCCTCCCCCGCCGCCGCCACCACCACCACCACCACCACCACCTCCGCGGTTATTGTTCTCCCGACTACGTGAACGACGACGCTCACGTGACCTAGAACGGCGTCTTCTCGGAGACTTGGGTGATCTCGAACGAGATGAACGTCCACGCCGACGAGAATACAAATATCTGCAAAATAAAGTACATAAGAACACGTCACAACAAAAAGGCATCAAATACAATACCTCCTCAACTCCCTAGAAATCGGTTTCAGGTGCATAAAGTTACAGAATCCCGAACGAGTGCATTCGCCCATCTCGTATTGCCGACAGCAAGCCTCCCGGAAATCGGTTACTGGCGACAACTCAGAATAAACAGGTCGTCCACCGAACCACCGATTGTTCAAATCGGTAGCTGCCTTTTCTGCGTCTTGTTCGTTACGAAACTTGATGTATACATTGCCGACTAGGTGATCCCCAAGATTATCGCAGACGTTCATCTCCTCGATTTCGCCATATTTATCTTCGCATTCGACAAATACATCCTCGAAGAAGTTGTCGTAATGCTCCTGCATCTCTTCATCCGATACATTGGCCACCACTGAAAAAAAAAAAAAATCATTTGGTTAAGGATTTGGGGTTAATTTCACGAGGGCTTCCTCTACTTACAATGGCTACCGTCAGCAGATTTTGCCGAATTTTGTGGATTCACGTATAGATTTTGCAAGAGCACCGTTTGGGAGAAGGTGGGTTTGTTGTGGATGCGTGAACATCTATCCCCATGGCGGCACGCTCCTATTTTGAAGTAAAACGAGCAATTAACCCTGAAATATGCGAAAAAATGCTTTAGCAACAATAGTCACGGAAGTCGACGAATGCGATGCGAACTTACTTGTCCTTTTCTGTTCCGAATATTGATGCCAAATATTCGGCCATATTTAAGAATACCTACAATGCACAATTGAGCGGTAATTCTTTTGGCAATTTTTCTGTTAATATTATTAAGTTTTAAGTTCACGACAATTGAAAATTTACACACAAATCCACAAACAAGCGAGAGATGTGACAAAAAGTGCGGCTTTTATTTTTTGCGCTGCTGTCATATTGGCTGCACTGATTTTCACAAAAGACTGTGTTCAGTACAAACGAATGGCTGAGGTCAGAGACAAAGATGTGGAATTGCATTCCTTCCACGTTTCAAAATTATTAATTTTTTGCGTTTGGGAGCGAGTTTTTATTATTAAATTATATTGAAATGCGTTATTGTAAATATGTGAAAATTAATCGAAATGGATTTTCAGTGCAAGTGAAAGAAAATACTTTTTTGCCGCCAACCCAATACATACAAGAACCAATCGAATTCGGATGTCATGTTCGATTTGGCAGCAAAAATCTGAAATCTCAGATTAAAATCTGAAAAGTCGAGAACGACATAAGTCTAGCATAATTAGCTTTATATTAGTATAGTATATTAGGCGTGTATTTTTGAGCAAATCAAAGTAAAGTAGGATTTTCAGCACGCAAATACAACAACTACTGTGAGTTCTCGAATTGTCAAGTAGAGCGTAGTTGTTGTAATTGCGTGCTGAAAATCCTAAGGTAGGTAACTTGCTTAAAACAGCATTCAATCGGCCCTAGCGAGGTATCCGTTGGAACGGAAAATTCTCCGCAACGCACAATCTTTCGGAGGCCCAAATTCCATTCGAGGTGTCCGATTTCGGAAGAGAAATAAACTACTGCGATGGCGCACCGCACCGCACTCCAAATCGTAAACAAATTCCGCAACCAATTTCTGTAAGAGGATATCGGAACCTAGCTGTCAAAAATTTAACAAAAAAAAAAATGCACTTCATCCCACTTCAACGTAATTCGCCGATATGCGTTACAAAATGTCGGAACAAATCTCCGAACAGTTGTTCCGAAGAATACCTCGCAGCAAAAATCGTCCGAATCGTATAAAATCGGAGAATTTTCCGTTCCGACGGATACCTCGCTAGGGCCGAATAATAATTGAAATCCAATGCCTTTGGTTTGACTTCCTCGTATTGTTTGGTGATAGTTTTTTCTCTTGATCTTGCTCTGGAAACACGAAGCAATAAATACAAAAAATGCGTGCTCTTTTTACCGCTCACATTTTACTGCAAATCGTAAATAAATTCCGCGACTTTTTCAAACAATCATGCTCATTTTGACATTCGAACGAAAAGCCAATTCTAACGAATGTCTCTATTCGTTCGAATGAACTTGTATTTTCATAGACATTCGTTAGAATTCGCTATTCGTTCGAATGTCAAGTAATTCTTATCAAGCTGTCAAAAATGTCACCCAAAAACGAACATCGAGTGCACGATAGAAAATTACCTGAAGACCCAATGGACCAAACAAAAATAAAAAAATCGGCCATTTACCCGCCGTCTTAACGGTTCCACTCTTAGCTTTATTGTTTCCCCTACTTATATTTTGCAAGTACGGAATATGCAATTAATTATTTCTCGTTATTATTTTATTGTGTATAGGTTAACTTTTTAGTTTTCTTAAAATATTCATAATCATTCGGTTCACACACAGTTGGTATATATCTATATTTTCTTGTTTTGTTTAATTTATTTCGATTGAAACGAAGGCAGTTAGTGGAGTTAACGGTTTCCAAACAAACAAAAATCCTCCTCTAGGTATTTCGTCAAACTAAATATACACACACGTCATACTTAATTGAACATAGGCCTTTTTGTTTTGTGTACAATTTTTAGTTTATATTTTATGTTCGACGCTATTGTTGTTCATATTTATTATTTATTAATGAGTTGCATATATTTGAATGAAAAATAATCCCGGATACTATTATCGCCTGTAACAAGTAGAAACACATATTGAAAGGAAATTCGCATTCGAAAGCGCCGGTATTTGCGTGCAAGCCCTTAGAAGATAATTATTGGTTGTGTTTGCTGTTGTTCTTAGTGAATTTGAATGATTCCAGATTCCAAAAGTTTCATTATCTTATCCGCTACAGCTGGATTCTTCAAGTGACTGTGTGAGAAAGAAAGAACAATACACATCTGTTTGACAAGTAAGTGAGAGATGGGGTTGAACTTACTCTTTGACGGCATTTGGTTCATTTTGCATCTGATCGAGAATAAGTCTCATGGCTGGATCCTTGAGAATTTGTTGGACTTCGGGATCTGCCATGGCGTTCTTCCACACCTCTTGCGGGTTGTTGTGGAACGCCATCGAACACGAACGGTAGCCCTCGATGGCCTCGGCATTGTTTGGATCGATCTCAAGAGCCTTTTGATACGCAGCCGATGCCTTGGAGGCCTGTTGCATTCCCTAATGAAAACCAAGGATAGGCCAATGGTTTAAAATCTACCTGATGCATAAAAAACCAAACATACCTGCAGAATTTTGCCCTTGCGAATGTATCCCTTGATGAATTTGCTGTCTAACTTAATACACATCTCACAGTCTTTTAGTCCCAGATCGAATGCAGCCAACTTGGTGTAACATGCGGCTCTATTACTGTAAAGCTTTGGATCGTCTGGATTCCTTGAAATCGCTTCGGAATAGTGCTTAATTGCTGTACTATAGTCACCCTTCTTGAACAGTTCGTTGCCCAATTCCTTTTCTTCTTCGGCTTTCAACGGATCAATGTATGCACGGCGCTCGTCTTCCTTTATTTTAGCTTCGACTTCGCTGAGCAGTGTTTTTATTTCGGGCGTCCTGTGCTCCGACATTGCCTTCTCGTAGTATGTCTTCGCCTGTTTGTAGTTCTCCATTTTGCGGTATGAGTTGCCAATGCGTGAGAGGGCTTTAGCGATTAGTTTGAAGTCAGCTCGATTTTCGCGGCCGACTTCAATGCCTTTCTCGCATTGCTTTATACATTCTTCAAAGTTCTTCTGTTCGAAGTGTACAGCTGCTATGTTGTTGTAGAATGTGATGTCAGTTGGATCTATTTCGAGCGCCTTTTGATAGTGCTTAAGGGCATTTTCGAATTCTTTCTTTTTGTATGACGCATTGCCGGCGTCTTTCTCCTTCTTGGCGAGGTATTTTTTTCGCTCTTCCTCGGTCATGTCTTCGAGTTTGGGTTCCGCCGGTTTTGGTGGCTCTTGAGGTTTTTGCTCTTGTTTTTTTGCTGGCTTAGGCGGGTCTACGTCCATGGGAGTGGTCATATTTTTAGTCATGTAGTTAATAAGAGCTGCATGGATCTCTTGGCGACCACTCAGAAGCATGGCGTTTTGTGGATCATGTTTCAAACCTAAACAAACATAAATATTTCTGTTTGGCTAACTAAAAGTAACAAAGGGAGGTTTCTTATTCTCGCGCAAGTCGAGTTGTTATCTTTTAATGCATAAATTTAACTACTCGTCACACATGGTTGCATACTTTGTAATTTAATCCTTTCCTAAGGCCCTAGTTATAGCCATACGTAAAACGAAACCGTAAAAAGTTTCTTTTGCTTTTTTTTTACCACTTAAACTTGATGTTTGAACTCAATCCTGGTCTTAAGTTACAGAATTTTACTTTGCCGCGTGTAATAACATTGAATGCAAATTAATGAAAGTATAATCTGAATATGTATGTTGTCACGTAGTGGTGGGCAAAAATAACTATGTCAGGAATGCTGTGATGTATGCCGTATGCGCCAATGCGGCTCGAAATAAGCGAAAGGAGATGGTGAAATTATATTTAAATGAGCGCGTTATACGGTCAACATGGTTACATAAAAAGTTCTGAAGTACACTACCTACTACACTTTGGAGTTGTGAGGGTCAGCTGATTTCTGTGAAATCAATAACTTTATCATTCCAAAGGAACTACTGAAAAATTCTATATTTCGGACACTGCGTTGTTTAAATGCTGCAGTGGCATATGTGAACATTATGAGCGATCGAAACAAACTTCGTGCCAGGAACAGCGTTGCCAGACTTTTAGCATGTGGATTCCCTTTTTTTTTCATCCAAAATTATATTGTTTCCCTTTTTTGATACCGATTTTTCCCGTTTTTATTCCCTTTTTTTTTTTGTTCTCAGAAAGAAGAAAAAAAATATTTTTTAAACATAAGAAAAAGTTTATTCATCAAAACAAAAATAGCGATACACATCACATTCATTTTAATATATAAGACTAATCTAGACTCATTAGATTAGACTAGACTAATTCAAGACTAGGTCATCTTTGTGCGTACAACATACTGCTTGTATGTAATCGCAAACAGTCTCTGTCTATTTCTAATTCCATATATCCATACAATTGTGGTCTTTTATCAATAATAAATAAATTTAGCAAGTAAAATAAAACAACACAAACGGGACTCGATTTTTTTCCACCCCACCCAGCGCACAGCCACAATTCCACAAATGACAAATCTGTCAAACTCAAACACTCACTACCCATGGCTATACGCATACCCAGTGTACAAATTAATGTCGTTTTCCATTGGGACAGAAAAAACACTTTTTTTCAGATTCAGAGCAATTTTGCGAATCTCGATATCCGAGCGAGATTTACACCTATTTGCACTAACAACAAAACATTTGTCATGTCAAACTTTAAAGTGTGTTTTCTTAGGTTTTTAGACTAGAAGTCTGTGAAAAATAGAGAAAAATTACATTTGGCCGCTGAAATGGATATTAGCATAAATTGAATGGATTCTGATAAACACAAATTACAATTTAAGAACAGCTGACTTTTATAACACGCACCACCACAAATGCAAAGGAAGAAAAATCTCGTTTTATGTTCCATTGGGCACGAAAAATCTGAAATCTGAGAGCAAAATGTGAAAATTCCAATTGAAAACGACATAAGTTTGAAGTGCATGGCAATACTAAGGGCTACGTTCATAAAGTGTTTGGGCATTAAAACGTGAACGATTTTGAAGTGACTATTATTCCCGTTTTCTGGGTTAGTTTTCCCTTTTTCCCTTTGGGGTAAAAAAATCCCGAGAAACGGGAAAAATCCCTCAATATGGCATCCCTGGCCAGGAATGAGGTAAGTGGTAACCCAGCAACCGTTGCTAATGTTAATTTGTAATCTACAGTAGAAATCGGTAATAAGAACTCATGATTATAGCAATGAACCAGATAATCGTCCCTAGCGTAGTATCCGTCGGAGCGGAATATTCTCGGCAACCCATACTCTTTCGGAGGCTCAAATTACATTTGAGGTATCCGACTTCGGACTTCAACGTAATTCGCCAATATGCGTTACAAAATGTCGGAACAATTCACCGAATAGTATAATATCGGAGAATTTTCCGTTCCGACGGATACCTCGCTAGGCCGACAACGATGAAATTCTAAAGTCCCTTTGACATCGTTATAGCTGGGGTCGAATCGCTCGTTCACGGAATTAAGTTGGTTTTACATGTGAAACAAAAACAAATTTAGTCACGAAATGCTTGATCACGGAGGACGCGATTCGACACCTGATTTCTGGAGTAAAGTGAAGTATAAAATAAGGCCTTGTAACAGTCTGGTGCCTGCCCTAGCTTTGCGCATTGCAATTGCATTCTCGGCCATACTTTATGAATTTCCTACATCTAACTATAGTTGCGACAACAGAAAATTGTTGCCCTTTAGTCCAACTTTATAAACGTTCATACTTTCTTGTAAACTTATTCTTGTTATTTGCATTATGAGTTGTTGGCATTTTCACCGATAGTTCTATTCCTAGCAAAAAAAAAATGTAGGTAGGTACGATTTTCTTTGTTCAAAACAAAAGAAAATTTCTCGATTTTTCCGTGACTTTTTACAATTATTTAGTTACATGGGCCCTTTGTTATAAATACAAAATTGTAAATTAAATTTTCCGAGCCATTTTACTTAACGCTTTCAGTCTTTCTACTAAACAATTTACAGTAGAAAAAATACCCGTTTCCAATTTTATCAAGAAAAAAAAAAATACTCATTCAACTTAACCCAACTTAAACTTACCTTCAGAGTACGCTTCATAAGCTTCTGGAAAGTTATTCAGTCCCGCATGGGCGGAACCCTTTCGCGAGTATCCCTTTGGCCAGGTGGGATTGATTTCAATAGTTTTTTCAGCGTCGGCTAAGGCCAACTCAAATTTACCGGCCTTGGCATATGCCGCAGATCGATTACTATATAGTACATGGTTTTTGCTGTCCAAAGCGATCGCTTCTGTGTAGGCAGAGATGGCTTCATCGAACTTATCCTCGTTGAGGGCTTTGTTGCCTCTTTCCTTCAGTTCATTCACCTAAGAGAATGCAGTAAAAATGCATTATAGACTTGTAGCAATAGCCGTAGCAGCATCGAGCACATAACCAATATTCTTTTTCGTTAATTACTTACTTTGTCCATGACTCAGAAGACGTATCTGAACTTGCAGTGCAAAATCACTTCAAATGAATTATATATTACTTTTAAATGTGTCACAGGTTCGAATTAATGTTTATTATGTAAATTCCTAAATTAATGCACTAGATTTTCGCGTAGCGTGGAGAAAGATTATGTTTGAAGATTCAAGAATCACCAAAATTGCAGAGCATTCTAGAAAAAACACGAGAAATCGCAATTTCAGTGGTGCAATGTTGGCAGCAATGAGTGTCGTTTGTTAAGGAAAGTGTTCGTAGAGTTCGAACTGTAATAAAAACAATGGCTTATTATTTTTCTTTAAAGAACTGTTTTTTTGAACTTCGATCTCAGCAAAGCAAAGTAAAGTATTTTCAGCACGCAATTACAACAACTACTGTGACTCCTCGAAGTAACAAGTGGAGCGTAGTTGTTGTAATTCCGTGCTGAAAATCCTACTTTACTTTGCTTTACTGAGATTGAAGCTCAAAAAAAACACGCCTCATATTAATGCTACTTTTTCCTTTGGCAAACATAAACTAAAATTGTGGAAATAATTAAAAACTGTTTTTCACCGAGCTAAAAAATATTTTTCAAATATAATGAACAGCACAAACTTCTTTGCAATTATTTGTTTCCCCATGGTACTGCTGTGATTCGGTATAATTCGATACAATATTAATAGGTTTTTTTTTTATAAAATCTGTTAAATTTGTGTACTGGTTAAATAACTGCATTATTCAATACTTTTAACCATTAAGACATCCGGTTCGGTATTGTTAACCACATGCATGCCCCCATGTTATGGGAATACTACATTTTAGTTCACAAAGATCTATTGTTTTATACCTTTTAAACCGCCTAAATATCGTTGTCTGGCCATCTGTGAATTCATAACTAAATTAAACTTATATGCAGCACCATCTCGATGTGAACTGAACACAATTACTTAATACTGTCATAAATCCCCTCTGACAGTTCATTATCAGAAACTTTTCTTGTCCAAAAGAAAAAAAATATTTGAAGAGAAAAAAAAAAAAAATTGGTCGACGAACGATAACCCAAGTAAATTTAGTCGGCAAAACGTTACATTAATAAGAATCTCGTTTCTAACTTTTATAATTCATTAGGAAATTATACAGCATTAGTGTTAGGTATTACAAGAAAACACGACACACACACAAAATGGGTGTCACGAGTAAAAACGTATCACTTGCGCTTTTCGCTTTAATTGGATTTTTATTAGTCGGAAATATAAACTTTGGTGTCGATGCCGAAAAGGAAATTCCGATGACAAAATTTGGCCAAAATGTCGGTGGCCCAACTATGACTTTTCTCTACTGGTAAGTTATTTACTCGGCGTTCTGTATCTTAATATATAGCACTATCTTTGTTTGCTTCTTTCAAGTTATTCGTGTGGGTATCGAAAGGCTTTCGATGACTATGTTAATATTTTGGCCGAGAAATATCCACAGATATCTATACAGGGTGCTAACTACGATCCGCCCGGATTCAATATGTACTTGTCGAAAGTTATTTTCTTGCTAAAAATTGTTTTTATCGTTGTAATTGTATCGGCTTATGATATCTTTGGCACTATCGGTCAACCGACACCTGGATGGTGGCACCATTTGATCGACAACAAGTTGTATGCATGTATGATGATTTTCTTTGTCGGAAATATGCTCGAGGCGCAGGTAAGTTTTACAAGCATCTGAGATGGCAACATGGTATTCGATTAACATGTCTTATTTACACAGTTGGTGTCGTCTGGAGCATTTGAGATCACATTGAACGATGTACCAGTTTGGTCCAAGTTGCAGACAGGTAGGATACCAGCACCACAGGAGCTGTTCCAGATCATCGACAGTCAACTACAGTTTGGCGAAAAGATTCAAGAAAATCCTGATTTTGTCAAATAATACAACTCGATGAAATACTCTGTAACCTTACATAATTACTGTGCCCTCACAACTGAGAGTTAGTACCGAACCCGATGTGCATACATTAATTTTAATTTACATTTTTCTTTCCTTTTTTCCCACCCTTCTGAAATCTGAAAGTATTTTACTGCAGTGTAAGCTATACGTGGGGTGCGATTTTATAACAGTCGAGTTGATATCAGTAACCTGTGTTTCTTCGACATACAGATCTACTGCGATTCCGATTGTGGGTTATGAGTTGTATTGATTTGTTAACTATTCTATAATATGTATCTACTTTGCACGTAAATTAAAATGTATTGTAAGTTGCGTAAATAAAAAGAAATTTAAAGAAATTAACAGGTGTGTACTGCTTAAGGTGAGGGTTACTAATAAATAAAACAACTGCGTTATTTTTTCAAACATCTTTACTTCGAACTTTCACGGATATTAAGAAAAGTACACAGTTCCATAATTTTGTAAAAGAAAAAAAAAAAAAAAAAAAAAAAAAAACACTTAAGGGTTGTACACAGCTAGTGAAAGTCATGGAGATACATCCGTTCTGACCGAAAGACAATCTGGTTGATCGTTTCCTTTTTCAATTACCTTCAATTTACTAAATGTTACGAACAAGAAAAACTGAAAATCTGAACTATTCTAATCTATATCAAGAACCAGAAAAACTGAAAGCCTTCGTAAGATACTTATGGTTATAAAATTAAGAGGCGTCTATTCCTGCGCCTATATCCATAATATTAGCCTGTCTTTCAGCTTCCTTGGCCTAATACGCTCCAAGATATATTTCTTCTGAGAGAGGACTACTTACTTCTAAAAGAAAGACGGTTAGTATTTGTTCTCTTTTTTCATAATGTCTTATGGACACCTCTGTCGTGTTAAGAATTGACCCGGAACTGGCCTTTTTTTCTGCAATGAAACATAGAAAACATAGGAAGATCACTTCTAGATTTCATCTTCATAGAAAGGGTAATTCTTTTCGTCAATAGAAAACGCCATAATTTTCTCCCACGTTGACAGCAACAGTTGCAAATTAAATTCTCTACGTCCCATCATCACTCCTTGCAGTGAAGCGTCCAGAATTTCAGCACATGTGCTTGGGGATAAAGCTGTTCCCTTACAAATAAACTTAGAAAAAGGTCGTTGGGATGGGAGGCTGCCTATAAACCTGTAGCTGCATGATCAGTGCAATAAGAATGGACTACAACACTTAACATAACAAGCCAGGTAGATTTTGGGCGAGTAGCAAATAGAAGGGTAAAAAAGTACGTATACGCCCTACTAAATGTCTGAATGATTAGCCCTGTTAAGCTTGTAAAATAGCCTATGTTACTAATTTGATTAAATTGTTCATGATTTCTATGTTTTTCGGTTGCTCTGTGAGAGATCCAATACACGGAACATCCACTCGTTTCGACACTCTTTTCGTTTGCTACTGTAAAAGTGAAGGATTTGCTAGCAAGTTGTTAATTTCATAAAACTAAAATGTGGAAATATTTGCTAAATTCTTCAGCGGAAACATAAGGCCAGTGAATGGTATATAACTTGTTACAGTAAGAAAAAAAGTTTCTTAGATTATAATATGCTTATCTTCTTTCTTATAAATAAAATTGGTGTAGTTCTGTTCGACTTAGAATGAATTTGACTGCCTGTCTTTAAATGCAAAAATCTTACAAACTACTGAATATATTCTGGTGCATTTTACACAGGCCTATAGAGGATACCTAGGCCCACAATCTCCACTTTGTTTTAAATCTATATCTCCACAAATTCCGGAAAAAATTGGACAAGAGTAATTAATTTTTTTGTTTCGTTTCGGTTTTTGCTTTGCAACGCTTTGCGTTCGAAAATACTGGGAGCATTTAAATAAAGTAAATACCATCTTATAGAGGACATCTGCAGGTTCCAGTTAGGCTATCTATTTACACGATAACTTAAAAGGTTTTTGAATAAAAAGGCAAAATTTAAATTATTTCTTCGACTTTCACCTAGGTAAGTGGATATGCACTTCATTCTCAAATCAAACATACTAACAGCGCAATATAATGCCATCTCCAGTGACGGAGATGGAGAGAGACAGAGACAGTATTTTGTTTGGGCATTGAAAGAGAGTGATTTAACGCATTTTAAATTTCGATGGAGTGTGGCGCAGTGTTATTAGGACTCTCTTTTCATTTATCCCACGAAGCGTATTAATTTTTCCCATTTATTCCCATTTCACATAACTTGAAATCCCTCTATGCATTTTTGCGAAAAAGTAATTTCTATTACACGGAAAAGTAATATTATAACCTTTAGTATTAAAATCGCAAATTGATAACATTACTATGGCTATTTTTTGTGGTACT
The DNA here is from genome assembly GCA_946477585.1 of Cheilosia urbana. NCBI lineage: Eukaryota > Metazoa > Arthropoda > Insecta > Diptera > Syrphidae > Cheilosia > Cheilosia urbana. The sequence continues at coordinate 131,364,771 of OX297854.1, forward strand.
AAAAAATGTTCATATTAGGAAAACAAAAATTACATCGACAGTTTCATGGCAAAATGTATGTTTTTTCCACTAATTCGTACTGTTTCCCTTTATCACACGGAAGGTATTTTAGACATGGAAAATCCCACAAAAAGGGATAAATCCCACGATATAATAACACTGGCTGTGGCGTGTGGGAAAGAGATAGGGTGATAGGGTGAACATTTCAAATGAATACCTGTTAACATAACGGTAATAAGAAGAAAGACGAGTTATTTTATACAGTGGTAAGAAATATATCTTATTCGCCAACTCAAGCGCATGAAAAATAAATAAATCGAGGTGTTAATATCTTGATAGGTCCCTATCAGTGCGGTTTTAGGCCCGGTAAGTCCACGACCGATCAAATATTCACACTACGGCAGATCCTGGAAAAAACCCAAGAATACCAGATCGATACTCACCATCTTTTTATCGATTTTAAGGCCGCATATGACAGCGTTTATAGAGACGAGCTATACAGAGCCATGTCTAGTTTTGGCATCCCTGCCAAACTTGTCAGATTGTGCAGAATGACGATGGAGAACGCTCGCTGCTCCGTAAAGGTCGGAAACAATCTCACCGAGACCTTTGATGTCAAAAAAGGATTTAGACAAGGTGATGCGCTGTCATGTGACTTCTTCAACATCATTCTTGAGAAGATTGTGCGAAACTCACAAGCCAACACCAGAGGCACAATTTTCTATAAGTCTGTGCAACTGCTTGCATACGCTGACGACATTGACATTGTTGGTACAACACAGCGAGCTGTCACTGGTGCGTTTGCAAATATTAGTACAGAAGCGGCAAAAATGGGTTTAGTGGTGAATGAGGGTAAAACAAAATATATGCTGTCAACAAGAAGGGACACACGACATCGACGAATCGGGCAGAACGTCACGATAGAAAGCTATAACTTTGAGGTAGTTAGGGACTTTGTCTACCTCGGCTCCGCTATAAACTCTGATAACGACATCACATCAGAAATCAAACGAAGAATCACACTTGCCAACCGCTGTTTCTTTGGCCTAAGACGGCAATTGATTAGTAAGGCCTTGTCAAGAAGCACTAAGGAGATTCTATATAAGACTCTCATCATCCCTGTCCTGCTCTATGGCGCAGAAGCATGGACCCTAGCAAAAACGGATGAGGATCTTCTTGGTCGCTTCGAACGCAAAATTCTTCGAGTGATTTTTGGTCCCGTTTGCGTTGACGGGCTTTGGAGGAGAAGATTTAACAGCGAACTCTACGAGCTGTACAGCGACATCGACCTAGTCAGAAAAGTACGCATCAGTCGTCTAAGATGGCTGGGACATGTAGAGCGAATGGACACCAACGCTCCGGCCCGAAGAGTCTTCGATTCTAACCCGGAGGGACAACGCAGTAGAGGAAGACCTCGCCTTAGGTGGCGCGCGCAAGTGGAAGGGGACCTCAACCAACTTGGAGTGCGCAACTGGAGGCAGTTAGCCAAAGATCGCGCTAACTGGAGAGGCGTATTGGTTGAGGCCCAGGTCCACCCCGGACTGTAGCGCCACCTAAGTAAGTAAGTAATATCTTGCCAGACGCGCTTTACGGTAGATATTATTTATTGTGGAATTTTAAAATCGAAAAAATAAAACAAAAGTGGATTGTTAAAGTGAAAAAAGTGTTACTGAACAGAATTGACTTAATAAAGAAGTCAAAGTGGTTTTTTCTACGTGGGAACGTAATATTTGAAGTTTTTTTAGGTTGGAAAAGTGATTTGCTTGCTAAACGGAAACGGAAATTTGTCCCTTATATCTATTTTTTTTTTGCTGAAAAACTATTTGGGTACCTACTATTAATGTAAGATTAATCAACGGAATATTGTAAGTACACCAAAGACATAAATTATCAATAGAAGCGGTTAATAGAACAATGCAAGATATACGAAATAATAGCAGACTTTTCGGTGTTGTTCTCCGGTGATTTCAGACAAACATTACCCGTTGTCACAAGAGGAACGCGCTCTGATGAAATCAATGCATGTATCAAACGTTCAGTGCTTTAGCGCTCCTTTAAAACACTGCACTTGACTCAGAATATGAGAGCAGTATCGGGAGATTCTGAATTTTGCAAACTTTAATTAGATATAGGAGAACGTAAACGTCCTCCCAACAATTATCCATTTCAGTTTAAACGGATTCAAGTTCCTATTAATGTTTGTTTTGACATGACAATCAATAAGTCACAGGGTCAAACTTTAAGAAAAGCGTGAGTTAAGTTAAGCAAGAATTGCTTCACTCACGGGCAGTTATATGTAGCATGCTCCAGGGTAAGTAATGCAGAAAATATCACTATCTTAGCCGATAGAAACAAAACCGCTAATATAGTTTACAAAGAAGCGTTACATTAAATATTAGGTAGAAACTTATTTTCTTTTATTTTTATTGTCCAAGGAATATTAAATTATTGCCGATTAGTCCAACGACCAGGGGCAATGTCATGAAGATGAGGACAGAGTTGACTCAGTCTTCGGGAGGTTTTTTAGATCGGGTTGAAGTCCCTCACTATTGCGGAAGGTTCCCTCGCGTTATATCTCTGCAATGTCTTTCGAAGATTTTTCCTTCCAGCGATTATCAAAAAAACAAAAAAAAAAAAAACAAGAAAGCAAATTTCTTAAATTCTTTTTTCCATCAACTGTTCTGAAACCACATTTTGCACGGGCGAAGCCGGGCGGGTACAGCTAGTGCTCTTATAAATTATGAAAACGTATACAATAAAACAAAAGGCTACGGTGTTTCCACATGCGTTTCTTATAAGCGGTGTGTTCTTAAATTAGTGTTTCTTGATCCACCGTGGTCGTATTACCAAAACAAACATCACATGTAGTTTTTTTTAACCAACCGCAATTTTATTGCGCCCTATCTGCCTACTCTTCATTTTACTATATTGCTGCAAATGATTTAGTTTGTATCTTCTGGAGCTTGATATATTTGTTTGCAAAGTCGTAGTGCATACTTGCAAATAACGCGTTCGTAGGAAATAAAATTCAAGTTCAAATGAATAACGATTTTTTTGGCTTATAACATTACTTGGCTTTTTTATTACTGGTATCCTACCACAAAACAGTTATTATTTTATGTTTTTTTATTTCGTTATCATGTTTGTTTTTCTTTTTTATAATTACAAGCATAAAATATTTGTATTTACATTTTTGGCAGTGGGTATCATTCACATATACCATTTTCTTTTATTACAATAAAATGATTTTACTAAACGGTATTAAGGATTCTGCATATAAAAAGAAAATATATATAGGAAAGACATACAATTACTAATTTCAAACTACATAATTATAATTTGGCATACAAGTACTTTATCTTTAAAAGCTGTCACATTGCTTTACATACTTGATAAAACAACACTTATCCTGACAGGCATTTTTAAAACATTAATCGGAAGTGTCAATTAATTCTTTGTTAAATTTTACATACTATTTATCTATTTCTATATTTTAGATTCAAACAGTTAACAGTTTTCTGTGGAAAAAATGGCACTTTGATTTTTTGTTTTGTTTTTCTGTTTTTGTTCGTTCTCTATTTTAAAGGCAAAAGTAGACTGGAACAATGTCAACACAATTTAGCAGTAACAACAAAAAATACAGAAAAAAAAAAAAAAAAATTAACAGTAATTTCATTAGAGATTAAAGGAAAGAGAACAGAAATATTGATGCTTTTTCATCGAGTTATCGATTAACCTCGATCTTCGCGTGGCGGACGCCTCTGCCTAGGCCTGTACCTAGGACGGTATGAGTTTCCTACTGGCGGGAATCCTCTTTGTTGTAGTTGTGGTGGGGGAGTAGCAATTCGATCTTCGCTTCTTCTAAACGCGGTTGCACTTGGTGCAATCGGTACTCGATTAATCAGCGAGATGTTACGCCTTCGACAGACTGAACACCTATAACGATAAGAATACTTTGTTCAATAGGCTGTAGCTAATAGCTAATTGTTTGGTTGGTTTACCTGCTGATTTTGCTGGTTTGATCGGCTTTTAGGGTTTGTTGTTTGGGTACGGTCCATTGTTCGTGCTCTTCGATGACACTCAACCAGAAGGATGCCAGAGGATCATAGTAGTTGCACTGACCGTGTCCGTGACATTCAATCACAGGGTTAGCACGGAACTCCAGTAAACATGAACCCGGTGATACGAGATTTTGACCAAAACCTCCACTATTGTCCGTAGTAGTCTATAAAACGTTTTTATTATTTAAAAAATACCGCAGATATTGAAGACTTTGAGAGTAAATTACCATTAAATAACTGTAACCAGTCCATAGTTCTTCCCAGCCACCGGGGCAGTCCGGAATCGACATACTCTGACTGTGCAGTGCGATGATTTTTGTGGTCGTTTCACAGACAACGCATCTGTTGGAAAGATAAATAGAATAACTGTTGAATAAGAAACTGAAAGCCACACTCACCTCGAAATATATTTCATGAGATCTCTCGATTGAATTGGCGCCATTGAAAAGGACATGGGTTCTGCTGTGGAAAGCCACATACTGTCGTCGTTGTTTTGAGCATAGTTGCAAACATTGTTGATATCGCAGAACATAAATGGCATTGTTGTAAATCGCATTAAACATGATCCTGGTGATCCCAAATCCTGTCCGACAGATCTTGAACCTCCAATATTGCCAGCAATAGAATAACCCTCCCACAGCATACCAGTGTTGGCTGGACACTGTGGAATCTCGATCGTTTGCGAGTGACGTGCGAAAACATAGCCTCGACTCTTAGCTTGAGGCGGTGGTGGGGCAGGATCACCGCGTTCTCCTACTGAACCTCGGAAGCCATTGGCGCCAGGCAAACCGAAGGGACCTTCCATACCACGTTCTCCTTTTGGTCCATCGGGACCTGGAAGGCCTTCTTCGCCAACATCTCCCATGTAGCCCTTCAAACCACGATAACCCATTGCTCCAACTTCTCCGTATATACCCTGTTCTCCCATCATTCCCTTAAAGCCTGGCATGCCTGGCTCACCGCGATCACCGGGGCGCACGAGTTCGAAGGGGAATGTAACGCCGGCTTCACCTTTGCTGCCAGGTATTCCGGGAAGTCCATCAATGCCGCTCCAACCAATATCACCCTCGGGGCCACGAGGTCCACGTGCACCCATTATGCCGTAACGACCTGGAGGTCCAACTTCACCCGGCTCGCCCTTTTGACCGGGTATTCCATCAAAGCCAGGTGGACCGATATCGCCAACATCTCCGGTGCGACCGTGTATAGCGAAACCTGCTTCACCGATCTGTCCTCTGAATCCGTAGTCACCCTGCTCACCTTTGGCACCGATATGACCGGGTAGGCCATTAACACCTGGCGGACCGACGTATCCGCGATCGCCAACAACACCTTTAATACCGGTCACTTCGGGACCAGGAAGACCGATAAGACCATTTACGCCATCGTCGCCTTGTTCACCAGGAGCACCTTTTTGTCCTGTACGGCCCGGACGACCGACAAGTCCGTCGTATCCTGCTTCTCCTTCATCACCTCTCTCGACATAGTCTGGCCGGGGTCCTTGGGCACCTCTGTAGCCTCTTTCTCCCATTTCTCCCTTGATTCCTTGATAACCATCAACACCTGGACCTCCAATCAGGCCAACATCACCAATTTCACCCTTTCGTCCTGCGTATCCTACTTCACCGTCCATTCCTTGAGCACCTGGAGCACCAGTAAGTCCTACGGGGCCAGGTTCGCCCTTTTCACCGAATCGTGCAATTCCTGAGAGAGCGCGACCAGGTCGACCGATAGGACCAGTATCACCTTGCAATCCTTGAGGCCCTGTTGCGCCTGGCTGACCATAATCTCCTGTATTACCCTTTTGGCCCGGTCTTCCAAAGTACCCAGGTTCACCCATGTCACCTTTAAGTCCAATAGGACCGAATTCACCGATTGGGCCATTTACCCCCTTAGGTCCTCGGAATCCGTCTCTACCTTTAAGGCCAGGTAATCCTTCAATTCCTTGGTCACCTTGTTCTCCTTGCAAGCCAATTTCACCGAAATCGCCTAGTTCTCCTTTAGCACCATCTATGCCATCTAGGCCCTGAAGGCCGTCCAAACCGTGCTCCCCCTTAAGGCCTGGTGGACCATCGTAAGCCAGTCCTGCATCACCTTCAAGTCCACGTTCGCCCTTAGCCCCGGGAAGGCCATTCATACCAGGTAATCCTCTGTATCCCGCAACACCGACCTCACCCTTAATACCACTGAAAGAACGCTCGCCCTTGCGACCTTGAGGTCCAATCCATCCTCTGTTACCGATTCCACCCTTTCGACCGGGGATTCCCGGTAATCCAGGACGTCCGGAGTATCCAACACTTCCGACTTCACCCTTTATACCATCGGGACCAATTGATCCTCTGGGTCCAATATCTCCTCGCCTTCCATCCACACCCATGTCTCCACGATCTCCTTGCTCACCAGGAATTCCTACATAGCCGTCGGTTCCAGGGATGCCGTGCGGCCCACGTGAACCAGCAGCACCCGGTTGTCCTCTGCGACCGGGGTAACCAATATCTCCCTTAGCGCCACGTACTCCAGAGGGTCCAGTAGGTCCGAGTTCACCCTTTTGTCCCTTGGGTCCATGTGGAGCTGTTCTTCCATCCCGACCTGGCTCACCTGCTAGTCCGGGTTTGCCCTGAATATAATCTCCGCGCTGACCTTTTCTGCCTTCGATTCCAATAAAACCTTCAGGACCGTCATCACCGTTAATGCCCTTTGGTCCACGAACACCAGGGCGGCCAGCTGGGCCTGGATAGCCAGGAAAGCCTTTATCACCCAGTTCACCCTTAGGGCCAACATAACCAACAGCTCCTATTTCACCGGAGAGGATATATGGTCCAGGTTCACCGCGCTGACCCTTCTGACCCACCTGACCTGGCAAACCGGGTAGACCGTCTTTACCGGGGATTCCAGGTGCTCCGGGTCTGCCTGGGTTTCCTAATAGACCTGGATATCCCTTGTTTCCGGGTATTCCTTGTATGGTTAGACCGAAAATACCAATGTCACCTCGAGGACCTGTGTATCCTTCTTCGCCTGTTGGTCCTTTTGGACCTTTCGGTCCAGCAGGGCCATCGTCTCCCTTTTCACCGCGATCTCCCAAGTTGTCATAAGTTATACCAGGCCCAGGTTCACCTTTGTGACCCTTTGTACCCTTAGCGCCGAGTTCTCCCTTGTCACCGCTATAAAAATAATATTAAATGAACTATTTTTTGTTATAAGTTTGGCATACTTACTTCCTACCGGCATAACCAGAATCTCCAATCAAATACATGAGTGGCGTATCAGCAGATGGTCCTTTGAAACCATCTCTACCATCGAAACCATTTAGTCCGTCCTTGCCAGGCAGGCCTGGATCACCGTAGTCACCACGGGGCCCGTATTCACCGACCTGACCCGGTCTGCCTACGAAGCCTGGATAGCCCTTGGATCCTTGTTCTCCTTGTTCACCTCGTTCACCGCGATCTCCTATGTCACCAATTTCTGGTTTTCGTTGCAAGCCCACCGTTTGAACCTGGCCATCACGACCAGGGAGTCCAGGGCGACCCATATCTCCAGGAATTCCACTGGGACCTTGAACGCCCTTAAAGCCCATAACTCCGCGGCGACCAGCTTCGCCTTTTATACCTCGGGGTCCAATTAAACCAGGTTTGCCAACTAATCCGGGCATTCCAGAAAAACCAGCGTCACCAACTGCTCCTTTCAGACCTATTGGTCCAGGTGGGCATACGCCGCAGTCATCTCCTCTGTAGCCCTTATCGCCAGTCATTCCAGGGAAGCCGTCATAGCCATCAACACCAGGTGGTCCACGTACGCCGGGTAGACCCTCAGCACCAGGTGGTCCGACAATATTCACACCCAAGCCAGGTAAGCCCTTTTCACCGGGTAAACCAGGCTCACCACGATCACCTCTATATCCATGGGAACCAGCTCGGCCGGAATCACCCTGATACCCCTTTGGACCCATAATATCCAAACCATCACTTCCTCTAGGCCCTGGTCGTCCCATTGGTCCAGCAGGACCAGGAGGTCCTTGAGGTCCCGGCGCACCTATTTCACCCCAATCACCAGGTTGTCCGCGAACAGACACACCACGTCTGCCTGGATGACCCTCAAGCCCATTATCACCAGGTGGCCCCGGTGCTCCAATATGCCCTCTGCGACCAGGCTGTCCAGGTGCACCAGATAGACCTGGCAAACCATCCTCACCGATATCTCCTTGTGGACCCTCAGAACCAGAGAAGATCTCGTCCAAGTTGGGGTCGTAAATTCCAGGTTGACCTATTGGGCCTTGAATACCAGGAGTTCCATCATAACCTGGGTCACCACTGAGACCTGGTTGGCCATCGTAACCATCCTGTCCAGGGTAACCTGGGGCACCCTTATGCCCCTTTTCGCCTGCAATACCAGCCTCACCTGACTTACCCGGCTTTCCCCGTTCTCCGGCCGACCCTTCATCACCACGTTGTCCAGGCTGTCCAGTACGTCCAATTTCACCATCTTCTCCAGTAAATCCTTTGCTGCCTTTAACACCGTAATCACCTACTACCCCTTTCCTGCCCTTCTCGGTTTTTTGCATCGATAACCTTCGGAAAATCGAATCAGCTGGCTCTCCCTTTTCTCCCTTTTGGCCAGTTCCGATAAGCGGGTCGTACGGCTCCGCCATATCACCCTTTATTCCCTGTATTCCAATTACACCCTTTTGTCCGTCTAGACCAGCAAATCCGATGTCGCCCTTAAATCCTTTGGTTCCTTCCCGACCATAAGGGCCATCCAATCCTGCTCTACCCTCTGTGCCGCGAACACCCTTTGTTCCCTTAGAGTTGGTACCGCCATCCCCGGCTTCACCAGTCGGTCCGGGCGGACCTTGCTTACCCAGTGGGCCACGTCGACCAGGCGCACCATATCCACCAGGAGTACCCATAGCACCTTCGTAACCGTTGCACCCGTCAATACCGTGTGGACCTTGTGTACCATCCAATCCGGGTGGCCCCTAAGGTTTTAAAAGAAAATAAGTCAGCTGGATTTCATTACATTTATAAAAACCCTCTTACCCTCGGTCCCGGATGACCAGGTCTTCCTGTCTCGCCAACATCGCCCTGGGAAGAAAGGTTATTTGTAAGTCATTAAGGAAACGCCAGTCCAGCTAACTCACCCTATGGCCTTTGTCTCCGACGTCACCATATTCGCCTACATCACCGCTTTCACCGATCCTTCCATAGGGCCCAGCTGGACCAGCGTCGCCTGGGGAACCTTCGATGCCAGGATTTCCTGGTACTCCGATCTGGCCTGGGGCACCCTTTCGACCCTCGCAATCACATTTTGTCTGGTTGCACACCTGAAATAAATTATCCAATGAATTCAAGTTAGCGGTAAGCCTTTTGGTCTATATTGAAGAAAACAAAAACAACAACCATCTTCATGTGGCTGACTACATCATCAAAGTGTAGAAGGGCAAACGTCAAGAACATGCTTTCCAATTGAAATCAATTTAACCGCAAAATGTATTCTTTCTGCTCCTATCTCTGTCACATTGTTTGTGTTTTATTGTCGCTAAGTCTCCCTTCTAGAACCGTTTGTAACTGATTAGTTTGCGCAGTGCGCCAATTGATGAAGATGATACTTTAGAAGGATGTTCAAATAAGGCGAATGCGGTATATTATTGAGTGGGAAGTAGGGCGATGTGTGTGGTTTTCAATGGTGTAGGGTTGTAATCATGAAGAAGTTTCAATTAACTCATACCTACCTACGAAAATACAATTGAAATCGAACTGGAAAGCAAAACGAACAATAGGCGCTAGAGGAAACTGCATAAATGTCATAATTTAACGAAATAAGTTTGTTAAATCATGTTTCGATTTCCAGCTGCTCTAAATCAAGCAATAATCTAATGGCGTTTGCATCTTTTCATTTTCCTTTCTGTCAGTAAGTTCAATGTTAATCTTCATTGCATGTCAAATGACTTCTTTTCATCATTTGTCTTACAAATACCTCTAGTACTATTATAGTGCGATCATTGTGAGTATGACAGCCTTACCAATAAACATTTTTAGTTTCGACCTTAAATTTTAGTACCTAATTCAAATAGCCAAGTATATTTTTTATACAAGTTTTGTCTCTTATTGTGAGCTAAAGTCGAGACTAAAATCTGTTATTAGTACGGCGCTGAGAGTATACGAAATAGCAGTTCATCACACCAGCAATATTCAGTACGTCAAAACTTTGACACTTGACACTGACACATGAGAAACAACTTCATAAAATGCAAATGAAACCTTAACTATAGCCACAACGTAAAGGTATTTTTTTTCGAGACAGTCTGGCGACAAACTTCTGGCCGTGTGCGCTGTCGCTCATGTACGATTAGCACAAATCCCAATGTGTCTGATTTTCATGTATGATTTGTCCTTGAAACTCGATTGGCAAATAGGGAAAATCCCGTGTGGCACACTGCCAAGTTGTTTCTTGTGTTTTTTTTTTTTTTGCGCGATCAACTTAACCCATATCGCCAGAGTCGCAAAGAGACACATTTTCCGAATGTCATTTTGTCGTCTAGCATTCGAATACAACACATAGCCACACGACCGTGACTCAGCTGAGAAGATCCGTCATTTACCCACAGACACAGGCGCTCTTTTCATACAGCTTCGGGCGCAATTTGGTTTGTATTTATTTTTATAGTTCCAAACTATCATCGGACAGAAAAAGGGGGGAAATCTGAAAATAGTCTTTGTCGCACACATGAAAGATAAGAGTTCGGAAAATGCATTTAAATTTCTTGTCCGAACGAAAATGACGAACAAATGATTTACTCTCGCTCTGTAATATGCAGCCGCAGTCGACACGAGTCAGTGAAGTTCATTGACATATTGAACATCATGAACAAATTTAGCGGAAAATGATAAAAAAAAAAAAAATTGAGCTCATTTTGTTTTTGAAAATGTGTTGAAAGGGAGAACACACGATTTTGCCACGCTTTTCCTTGATTAGGTAAACACTGAGGATACATTTTATTAGGCACATTTTCTTAGCATGCGATAATTTATACACAAATCGCTGGGTAATTGCGATCGTTTGCTCTAAATTTAAAATTTAGAAACATACACAAATACAAGCGCAATGGGTTTATAAAGTGGGATACGAGTATTTATGGTGCTGAATGAGCTGAGCGAAACGATTTGATATTAATTGATCGCATGACAGCATTTGTTACTCAATTGCTATTTGCGAAAGATCAATTTGTATGGGCGGGTATCAATTTTAAAATTGCCATTTTTGACAGCAGCTGACTTATGAAATTGTAATGTTCAAAGAATTCGTTATGCTACGAAGGTACGCAACTGAAGGGAATAGAGGATCCACCAATAATTTTTTTAATCTTGCCGGTAAATATTTCGTAGCTCACAATAGATAGTCGGATATGAATATATGAATGTTCGCCATTGTGAATGGGCGAAAATAAACAGATATTTTCATGACGTGGTCGTTTTTTGGTTTTATTTTGTTTATCTCCGAGCGACCACGGAGGCACGGAATTAGAGAAAATTTCGAAAAATTTTACTTAAATGTTCGAAGGCCTTATTTGTTTATATTATTATTTATTGCAGTAGTTATTGTGTCAGATCCAACCGCCGGAAAAGTACATTTAACACTTTTAGCCCCTGCAACACCATTTGCAATAAACTTGTAAAAAAAAACTGCAACCTTCTACTACTAAAAAAAATCGCATTTCAGTTGCTCGGAATCGCAATAAAATTGTTGGCCCTTTCACATCGCCCTTTAAAGAATAAAACCTCATACAAACAAGCGATTTTAACTTAAGGACTATTCACATGAGAGCGAACTGCGAATAGGCGAATTGCGAAAAAATCAATTTTACTTTATTTATGAATTGAAAATTGGTATTTGCTCTATAACAAAACCATTATATTTAATTAATCTAACACCTAGTCTAAAAAAACGTGACTCTCAATTGATTTAAACAGCTAAATTAACAATTAAAGCAATTTTCCCGCGAATTGAAAATTCTTGCCGCGAACTGTCACACTTTATTCACAAACCACACAAAACAGTCGCGGTCCACAAACCCGCGAATGAAAAATTCGTTCGTACTTAACCTTTAAAAATGAAACTGATACGCGGCTATCTGCGGCCAAAAAAAGTTTTCTTGTGGATAAAGTGTCAGAAACTACATATATTCGCGTGTTCGCAGTTCGCAATTCGCTCTCATGTGAATAGTCCTTTACTCGTGTACATTTTTTTATTAATAAGGGGGAAACTCCTTAAACTCTTCTAACTCAGAGCTAAGAATATCTACACGTGTAATTTTTCGTTGCAAATTTTGACATTCCGACGTCATTAAGACGTAAACACTTGTCCTAAAGTTGACACTACGTGTGATCGCCTGTCAAGTGTCTGGTCACTCAGGCTGTCGCAGCGCACTCTCACGAAAGACACACGAGTGACCACCGAATGGCCGAATTTTTGTGACGTTAGCACGTCAAAATTTGCCACGAAAAATGACACGTGTAATCTTAGCTTTACAATTTATTGAAACGTGCATGTCTTTTGTAACCTTCCATCCTTGCCCACAGACCAAATATATGCGAAGCAAGTGCGTGTTCTTTTGTAAATAAATCAAATGCCAAAAATCGCTATTTGTGTTTAAAAGTTCCGGTTCATTAAGCCAAACACAGACTTTTGTGCCAGATAAGGACTAATATTTTGCTAAAATGCATCGTTTCAACTTGTCCGTACCATCTGTTGGTCAAAGACCGATGGAGAAAATCGTTTCGTGGAATTTGGATAAACATAAACATATTCCTCGCACCAAGGTGCGTACTGAGGCGAGGCCGAATAGCAAAATGTAAATCTCCGTGTTACAGTCCCAAAAATAGTTTCCACACTCGTAAGAGGTGCCTGCAGCATCCGGTCTGGAAAAGAATAATAATTCACCAAAAAACGAAAAGTTGCTACCAACGGGGTATATATCATTGCCGGTAAAAAATGATTGCAATCACCTATACATACATAGCATATCGCGCATCGTTTAACTTCCAATAAACATTTTCACTTTTTATTCATGCAATAAATAATTATTGACGCAGCTTGCATTCGATCGGATTGCGAAATCACAACGAATTCTGGACGCACTTTGCTTTCGAGTTCGACAACGAAAAATAAGAACTGTTAATGCATGCGGGGGAGCGTGCGTGTGGTTCAAAATTAACTCGCTCACTGTATACAACAATTTAGCTGAGTTGTTTACACTTACAGGATATTGCCAAACACTATGCTCAGTCATTTTGTAATTTAAGCGATCACGCTTTAACGCCTCGTGTATGGTGGTGTTGCGTGCAAAATTATTGAGAGCACGAGCCATTATTTGCATATGGTGTATGATACTTCAGAAATGCAACTCGTGGACGAAATGTGTCGAAAATGATACTGCACTCCATCAGTCGGGAGGAAGTGGAAAACGAACAGAGGAAATCTGACATCAATTGGGAAATGTAGAATGTGCTTGTATATAGTTCCGACAATACATAGTTTAGCCAGATGTTGAGTTATGATGTACCTATTGTTTTTATTGAAGGAATGTTTTCGAAATGCATTTTTTTTCTCGATTCGTTTCGGTTTATAGTATATTTACACCGCACCGTAATTCAACATTTCGGGAAAAAATTTCGAAATCCAATTTTGCATTGCTACTGAAACTTCAACATTTCAAATGACAGCTAGTGTCAGAATTGATTACTGATTTTGTTTTCTGTTTAGAAATCAGAAGTGGTTGTACTTAAAGAATTTATTTTGTTTTGCTATATCACTGGCCGGGTTCCACTACCCGCTAGACGTCTAGAACAAAATATCCCAGATGAAGGAACGGTCGCGCTAGAACACTAGCGGCAGCGGCAAAGTCCCCACTACAATTAAAGAAATGATACAAATATCATACAAATAATATCTGAATTGCTATTTTATTTAAATTATTACTAATTTTATCACAATTACACTTGCTCGGCTTCATATTTATTTTCATTTTGTAAACGTTTGAACGATTTCCTTTGACAGGTCGCTGTATTTTTTTTCTCAATCCAGCTGGTAGTTTTGCGCTAGATTGAGAAATTTCCCTGAAAGGGATATTTCACAAAAAGTGGTAGACGTCTAGCAAATGATGAAATGTCAATTTTTTTATATGGAGTTTGACAAGCCGCTAGTCATCTAGCGGACAGTGGAACGCGGCCAGTGTAAACAATGAATTTATATATTTGCTAAATATAATGGCGAAATACTGAACATTTGATCTGAAATGTGGAATTCAGCCAAAACGATGCATTAAGGTCCGGTGCGGTGCAAAGAAAACCAACGTGCGCTTACTAATGTAAAGCGTTCTTGACGTTTTTAACCTCAAAATTGTGAAAAAGTTTGTGTGCCAATTGCGTTCGGTAAATATCTTCAGCTCAAATCTTAACTGCACGGGTTTTATCCTCGACTATAATAAAGAGTTTTGAACAGATTAGTGACAAATGTTATAAAGTTTAAAGTGGTTGAGGAGAACGAGAGGAACAGCATAGTTTCAATGGAAAATTTGATTATTTTGACATTGACATTTCAAACGGCTTAGCCGAAAATGACATTGGCTAGCTACATGACATCTTTAAAGTTTTCTAAGTTTGGTTATATTTGCGGACGATTTAGTTCCCAGATCTCGATTAATTCAGTTTCTAGATATTATATTTTATCTAAAATTAAAAGATTTTCCAAGCTAATTGCGTATATTTACTTTCAATGTCATTTTTATAAATGAAGCCTGTCCCCGTTGTTTTCACTGAAAAATTAGTAAAATATCAGATCCGGATTAAAGTGTTAAAATCCAGTTTAAAAAGTGCGAACAGAAACCGGCCTCTGTGACACTTCCTTGCCTTTAACTTTGTATGTCTTTTTTGAAGTGGACATTTTTCGTAAAATTTATTAGTTAGCCGAATAAAACCCCTGCAAAAAAAAAAAAAAAAAAACTGTAGCGTGTAGTATCACACTTTTGCCTTATAAAATATATATTTCCCGCAAACTAAAATTTATAAATTCTTATAAACTCCCATGCGTAAAACAAACGATCAATCATAACGAATGAGCAATCTTCATGGGATTATGATCTGCCGCATATATAAACCCAATAATTTAATATCAAAAACTACTTTGTTTATATTTACAAAATGATTTTCCTTACGTCTCAGCGCTGACTCGAACAAAGTAAAGCTCCAAAGTTCTGGAACATATCCAAAACAAAAAGGATATCTCATTTTTTGTTTCTTTACAAATTTTTACCAATTCTCGTTAGGTGAAATGTTTACCTACAAAAAAAAAAAAAAAACATTTTTGGGGCACATATGAGAATTTCGTTTTTTTCCGAACACACATACAACACGTTCGCGGAATAGCTACATGTGCTGGAAATTATGTCAATTCTATTAATAAATGCAATCGTTGAAATTATTCTGATGCTTCACATCTCACATGCGATGATTGTCTGCACACTCTCCGACGCCATTATCGTCATATAATTAATCAGTGAACCGATCATCAAAGGCAACAGTTCCAGCCATAGTGCGTGCATGTGGTTAGATGCCTCACATGATATTATGGTATCCTTCCGTTGGGTTTCTTGTTTTACGGTTGGACTGAAGTGCTATTTTTTTCTTTTCTTTTGGGAGTTGAAATACCTTTCAATGCGTATAGGAACTGGTTTTACCCTTGAGGTCAATGCAGTATTTTGCGTTTATTTGATCGGTTTAGGCAACGGGCTCTGTCTTCGCGATAGCCCGAAATTGCACCCATTCTGCTCTGGATGATGTCATATTTTGGAGTTGTCTCTTTGAATAAGCCCAAATTTGCTATTCCTTTGGAGCAGGTCTCGTTAGTCGTTATGTGGAAAGGAAGAGAACAGGCTTTCCGACTATGGTTTGTTTATTCATGAGAAGAGGACGGAATTTTAAGAATTCGTGCTTGGGTAAATACAAACAATAAACATATCCATGGCTTGCATGATGTGGGCTCAGATCTGAGTGTCTGCCTCTGCAGATGTCAAACTTTTCTAATTGAGAATAATTAAAATGTGTCCATGCGAAAAGCGAGTTATGAATTGCTTCGGTTGTTCAATGACCAATTTAACTCCATGAAACGATGACTCTGTGTGTTTTTGATGATTTTGCAGATATACATTTTCGT
Organism: Cheilosia urbana; assembly: GCA_946477585.1. Classification (NCBI taxonomy): domain Eukaryota; kingdom Metazoa; phylum Arthropoda; class Insecta; order Diptera; family Syrphidae; genus Cheilosia; species Cheilosia urbana. The sequence continues at coordinate 131,381,036 of OX297854.1, forward strand.
TCGCAGCGATGTCATTATAGTTTTCTCTTGTTCTGAATGACATTAAACTTGAGATTAGAAGTCAACTGAAAAGGGGCAATAGAATACACTCAAAATAGGTGGCTTTTTCATTACAACCAATGTGAACTGTTAAAATGTACCAGTGACTTGTGTTCGCTTATAAAAAATGCAGTCGTTTATTGAAAATATTTCGTGATGCAATGACAGCAGGAACAAGTACTTTTTTTTACGGAAACAGAAGGTTATACCCCTGCTCGTTTTAACAACTTTTCGTAGTGAATTGTTGCCAAATTTTTTTTAAGTTTCGCTCTTGCCTTGAGGGCGAGAGTTTACCACCTTTTGCTATTTTTGTCTTTTTAAAATTTCAGGTTTTGCAAAAGGAATATGTAAATTCAAAAATCTCGTTATTTTAAGTCGACTAGATTGTTTCGGACTAGAATAGAACGCAAAAACAAGATGGTCGGTAACGTCACCTTTCCTACGTCAGCCAAATATGCGAACCGACAACATAGAACGCAGTCAAATCACAGCGGGCCTTAGCGCCGCTTCCAACCCTTCATTAACCTAGTACGCAGTCAAGAAATTTGTTGACTACATTCATCCGCTACCCTTCTATAAACGTCAACTGAAAAAAAAACAAAACAACGTGTGTATCAGCTCCAACGCACGACTGGAGTTAACTCCTTACGAACGATAATTGAAGCTTTGAGAATGAGAAGGTGTTAAGTGACAAATTTCTAGTTTCGAGTAAAAGACGTTTAAAGTTGTTTGCCCCTAAATCTTCCTATAAAGGAAGTTGGAGTTCGGTAATACGAAATAAAAGTAAATAAAGAAAATTATATTTTAGACAACGTGACTTCATTTATTAAACGTTACAATAAGTGGAATTTTTTTTTACAAATTAATGCCTTTAATGGCCTTATGCAAAAAAAGTTACAATCACTTTTCATTTAAAAAGTTGTGTATTTACAAACTTTAAGCATATCCAACTCCTATATTAAGTACAGTAGAGTATCGGCGAACAGACCAAAATTTAAGTTGTCACATAATACCTTTATCAGATAAAAAACATCAAAATTTTCAAAAATGTCACTTAACACCTTCTCATTCTCAACGCTTCAATTATGATATATATCGAATAGAAAAAGAGGGTAAATGAACGCATCTTCTAAAATAATAAGAGAAACAAACATATATCTGTAATTATTCGGATTATTTACATTACTTCAATAAAAGCGTATTACATAAAGTACAAAATAATAATTGCTAATAAGTGAGAGCAACATCTATTCAACAGTAACAGATGTGAATTTTTAAATAAATTTGCAATTTACTAATTTTTCCCTACAAAATTCTACCCCCCCCACACCGAGTAAATTAGTCATATGCCCATAGAAGATAGAAATCAAATTTTCAATTCATATGTGCTCAAACAAGAATTGATTGACGCATATAAATGATTGAGCAAAGACTCAGTTTCGATATCGATAAGTATCGATAATTTTAATCCGAAAATATCGATACTATCGAAATGTTAAACTATCGTTACGATAACTCGAGTGTAACACTTGATTTTACTCCTCATAAAATTTCCGTACCGGGCCCTATAACTCAAGTCGTTTCTTAAGGAGGTAAACTCCAAAAAAACAAAACAAAAACAAACTGTTCATATAATATCCCTGACATTTCGTCGATGTCAAATGTGTCAAAAATACTGCAATAAATTTGAATAACGTGATTAGGGATAGTTGATAGATAGTCTATTCCATAATTTTCCACAATTAACAGTTTGCACAGGAACGCACAATTGACAGTTTGTGATGACTTTCAATTGATTTATTGAGGTACTACATACAATTTAACTTTCTTTAAGTTTAACCGAAGAAATAGGCAAAGTTGTAATATGGTTTATTCAGTAGTTCCAACAAATTTAAAGATCAAGATTCTGCGAAAAATTATGAATTCTGAAGTCGCATTTTGACAACTACACTCCTCCTACTCTGTACCGTGGTTATTCTCGTAACCGTAACAAAGCAATCCTAATAATGTAGTTTGACAGCCACAATGGTATTATTCAGATGGTGTGTCGTTGCATAAGTGAGTGTAGTAGAGTTCTACCTGCTGGAAAACACATACAATTTATTTTTTCACCCACGCCACCTTTCGCGAACGCCTTTCGAAAAATTCAATTCATCCCAAAAATGAAACTAGTGCAAAAACGAAATCGTTGTGAGGTACTAGAACCCGCGGTCCAATTTGTGACAATTCTATTAATGCCTCCGAATTGGCATACAATTTTCTTCGCCTCGGGTTGGATAGTCACAGAATCGATCATTACCCGTCACTTTAGCCAAAACCGCGACTGAATGAACTGCAAACTCTTCAAAGTCCAACAGAAACCATAACCACTATGCAAAATGTACTAAATTAATTTTGTTTAAAATTCGTATTACAACGAAGATCCACTTCTTTTTAATTTTCAAAATTTTCCACGTCAAATTCATGTAATCATTAATGTAATAATAAAATAATATCTCTCGCTTTAAAATACATAAAATATAATAACACATGTCCACTTAATTATACTTATAATCTAGTACACACGAATAGAATGACCATTTCCTCTCCAATGTCCCACTCTCATTTCTATTTCAAGGTGATGCATCTCATCACATTTGCAAACTGTATAGTTGAGTCTCAAATGATCCATTAACTAAACACACACACACATACTCTTACAGCCCACAATCGTAACACACTGAACTAGGACACAATTGCGCGTTCAGATGAATTTAATCGGAGATTGAAAAATATTTCCGAAACTACTGCTGATAACCTAGTTTTTCGTTTAATAAAGTTCCTCGAAAACGACTTATTAAAATATAGAAATACGCACGCATGCAACATTGTTGCAATTCCAACGGTTTTAATAATCATACGTAACCTAGTCTTTATGTAATTAAGCCAGGCTTTGGTTAAAAAGCTCATGTGTGTATTTATAATTTGTTTGTATAATAATTTTGCATTTGTACAATGATCTCAAAAAAAAAAAAAACATTTCTCTTTCTGTTCTTGTATTTTATCACTACGAATAGTTCCGCTTGAAGATTAAACATGTGGGACCGTTCAGAAGGAGTGAGTTCAAGATGCAGAATACAAACATTCCTTCACGCGCTTGTTCTTTTTTTTTTTTTTCTGTAAAAACAAATGATCGTGTTCCCGGATGCAAGAAACAATATAATACTGATAAGACTTTTTATGAATTCCATGCGCATTAAGTTGAGTTAAAGTTAATAAATCGGTGCAATAGGGGGGAGTGAGTCTTATTTATCAAGCTTTCAGATTTTTGCATGCGCTTTTCGAAGGAAAAACATCTGCGCCGAATATGCGGGGTAAGGAAGACCGGAAAATATAGCAGGATGTAAGATATTTATACATTTTAAAATAATAATGTTTGCGTTGGAATGTATAATATCATGCTATAAATATATACTTTCTGTGCTGTGATAAGATGTGACCTACTTTTATACATATGCAACTGTAATTACTCATTCAGTTCCAAGCGTTTACGTTGTTTGTAATTTGCAAGACATTTATGTATTGTTCCAGCGTCGCTGTCAATGTCAAATACTGAACCGAACTTTTAAAGTTCAGCGTGGACGATATTCTGCATTTTTTTTCCTTTTTCGCTCAAAACATGTGCTGAAAATGAGATGGAACGTTCAAAGGGTATTTGCTAGACTCGTTAGCGGAAATATTTTGTGACATGCAAACGGTCTTTCTGTTTCCGCGCTACAAAAATCTTCCCTCAAAGTCGTTTTCCATTGGGATTTTCAGATTTTTCTTTCAGATTTCAGATTTTTCGTGTCCAATGGAACATAAAACGAGATTTTTCTTCCTTTGCATCTGTGGAGGTGCGTGTTTTTAAAGTCAGCTGTTCTTAAATTGTAATTTGTGTTTATAAGAATCCATTCAATTTATCGTGGGCTTTCTTTCAAAACCTCGTAAGTCCCAATTTTATGAAAAAATACATTTAATGGAATCCTGAGGAAAAAAATCACTGAATTTAAATATCACTACCTCGTAGCTCCATCATGATTTCTTTTGCCTCTATCAAACTGTTTCAAAACCTCCTAAGTCTATTTTAAAATGTCCCTCGTACGTCTTACTTTAACAGTTTCCTTTTTTAATTTTTTAAATCGTTTTTTTGCGCCTCCTCAAAAGTTTTCCATTTTCGACTTACGAGTTTTTGAAAGAAAGCCGACGTTATGCTGATATCCATTGCAGCGGCCAAATAATGTAATTTGTTCTCTCTTTTTCACAGACTTCTCGTCTAAAAACGTTAATAAACACACTTTAAAGTTTGACAAATGATAAATGTTTTGGGGTTAGTGCAAATAGGTGTAAGTCTCGCTCAGATATCGAGATTCGAAAAATTGCTCTGACTCTCAAAAAAAGCGTTTTTTTTTGCGTCCAATGGAACATGAAATCTGACAGCCAGCTGATGTCGAGGGCAAAAAAACTGTTCTGAATCTGAAAAAAGTGCTATTTCTGTCGCAATGGAAAACAAAACAATTGAACGAAAAAAAAAACGCACTCGTTAGCCTTGTAAGCGATATGAATATGAACGCGGACACTGCCCGCTAACCATACATTTTCGGTTAGAATCACAATAACTGCACCATCATCGAATTCATTCAGCAAATGAATAAAGTTAACTTACCTACTCAAGTTCGTGTAGTCGTTGGTGAATGGTGACACTCAAATTCACTAGCACGACGGGCTATAGGTAACCCGATTTCACGTGCATTCATCTGATATGCCAGGTTAGAACGTTTTTCTTTTTATAATCTTACTTTTTGTCAAGTCTATGTGGATGTTTAAATGGAATATGTTGCTTCTTCAGCAAATAATTTCAAATATTCTCGGATAGTGTAGTGAGCAAGAAAACGGTTGCATGTGTGCTTGCAATATTTTATTGTAATAAAATCACCTCTTCACAACATGGCGCCTGAAACAAAAAAAATATACGTCTATTGTTTCCTTTGAATGTACAGTGACGTACTAAAGTTCGTGGACACTTTGCATACAAGCAGAATTGGTTATAGCGGCTATTTGGTTGAGCTGAATAAAATCTCAGTTCAATTTTCCAAATAGTTGAAGGAAAAGGGTTGACAGGTGACAGTTTTTTTTTATTTTGCTAGTTGACGTTGTAGACGCATTTAAGAAATGTAGTTTATAAAAAAAACCTGATATTTCGGTAAGTTTAGACGTTTTATGTGAGTGTATTTTGTTAATACAGCTTAGACGGGCTGTCTGTGGATTACAACCGAGTGGTACATTGTTTCGGTCACCCTTGTATATCCAAAACAAACCGTCACTCTGTCAAGCTCACCTTTTGATCAAGTGGTTACACCCCGCAATATGCGTAGTAGGCTGATTGCTGCAATCGCCACTACTACCACTATTTGATAAGTTGCCAGAGGACACAGACGAGGGTCTAACCGATACGGTCACCACCTGCCCATCCGAAGGCATACTGTCGACCGGTCACTTCCTCCTTTACCAGCCTTATCTAACATTAAGCAAGGTACACAACGAAAGGGCCCCGATGGCGAATACGGTTTACGTCATTATGACGAGACGTCAAAGGATTATAAGCGAAGCGCACACTGTTTCGGTTACCCGTCGTATAAGCGGACAAACTATTAACGTTTTCTGTTGATTTTTCGAGTTATTAAAAACCTGAAAGGATTTGGAACTCGGTAAGTCGCAGTGGCTTAGTGTGTTAGTGTGTTGGACTACTAAGCGAGGGGTCTCAGGTTCGAATCCCGCAAAAACCCAAATTCCAACTTATGGTTTTTTTCCACTGCGCTACCTCTCGCGAACGTCTGACAAACATCCGAGAGTATAAATGTCTTGTAAGAGCTTCTCAATTAGCCGTTTGGAGTCGGCATAAAATTGTAGATCCCTTCCATTCGTTCCAAAAAAATGAAAAACTCACACAAAACGAATGGTTGTGAAAAGCCAGGCCTAGGGTCCCTCCGGACCTGTTGCGCCAACTATTTATTTATTTAAAAACCTGAAAGGAATAACAACGTTTTTAACCTCACAAAACTTTGACGCTAAAGCATACTTTTTCACTACCAGAGAGTTTGCTATTGGAGATTTCTTAGCCACGACTGTAAATATACCTGTTAAATATACATAAACTGAAATTTATTGAGAAATCCAAAGTAGCCTCCACCAAATGCGGCTCTTCTCTCGAAACTGCTTCTATTCCTTTGAAACTAAACGGCACTTTCATCTTCCCCCTCACCATAACCTTCTGTAAAATGAATTCAGGAAGCACGATCTTGCGCTCAACTTCGAGAAGTTTGTGCACACTCGTAGAGTAATAAATTTCCAGTTAAACTCTAGGAGGTGGTAAGTTGAAACAATAAAAAAAAGAACATACGAAAACAAAATAAACGGTGATTTATCAACGGGATACTTCTTTGCCCCTGCGAGATTTTGTGTGTTAGCCATGTTCAGCAATTCAGCGAATTTCATAGCACCAAAATGTAACAAACAAAATGCACACAGTGTTGAAAGAACATAAAATTTGCATTGAGAATTACTGCAGATGGTCCTTTTACGATCGAGTCGCTATCTCAGTTTCCAGTCCGCACTACGCAACAAGTTGATTTGTTTGCTGACGGGTGTATTTTGGATTAATTCAGTTATTTAAAGACGGTGGAGTGTATGTTAAGCGGAAAGTCCGACATTAGATACACAAACCATATGTGCGTAAAGGATGAATACAATTAATGAGACTATACAAGTATAGACGGAGTGGAGGGTCGAAGAAACACGATGCTTCGTCAATAATAATTATAGAACATTTGCCTGCCAAGCACGGCACTGATGTGCTATGCCTATGTGCAATGTGCGGGATGTTTCATAGCGAGCGTTTTAGTGCAATGTTTTCCAAGGAGTTTGATGAGCTCATCCATTTGGTTCCGTACGATGTCGATTGAACTTGTTTTTTTTTGTAAAGCTTATGGGCCTGTTTATTATGTTAAATGCATTTTAGTGTAGGTACCTGGTGGCGTTGATTTGGGGGGAAACAAAATATTGTCCTCCAATTTAAATGGAGTACAGGGGCCCCTGGACCTTAGAAAAAAACATTTATTCCAGTTACTGTTGTATTTGTGGGAGATCCGTGGTTGTGCATAATCGTTTCGAATCTAAGATAGTTTCAATTTACCAGCCTCCATCTATTTTCCAGAAAATCAACTGGTTATCATTTCGTTGGCTGTGCAATTCCCCGAATAAGATTTCCTTCATCGGGAAGTTCACCTGAGAATCCAAGGCGATTCATAATTCGTTTAATGTTGTTGAGGTGGGTTAATTTCAATCAAAATTGAAGAAACCATTTTATTTCTGCCAACTTGCACACGAAAAAACCGCCGAGAAGTCCAACATTTCGTGAAATCACATGAATCGCCTGGGATTCTCAGATGAACTTATAGTGTTTCATGCAGTTGCAGTCATTTAAAAAAAAAAAACAATAATTATTCCCGGGATCGCTTTATGTCACTATAATTTCTTTCATAAAAAATAACAAACTAAAAACTTTAACAAAAATCACCTGAAGTTGACTCCCGTTTAAGGCTGAAAGCACACCGGATCAAACAAAACGTTTTTGTTTCGCAAAGCAGAAACACTTTGTCCTGAAAACATTTTGTTTTCTTGATTCGTCTGGACGTCTGGCTGGTGTGCATTGAAATAAAACAAAGTGGAAATTGCGGCTTGCTTTTAGTGTTATTCAACAAGTGGTCGGACTCGGATGATGTAGTTCAAGTTGTGCTAACACTTTTTTTTTTTTCAATTACTGAGCAAAAGGAAGCAACTATCAGATAGTGGTGGGTGCATCCATATAATCGAAAAAAAAATGTTGAAGATGTCATAACAAGTCTTTTAGAAAAATTTAGTAATTTTACAAGAATGCGGATAGAAACTTTCGATTTTTTGCTTCGATCAAGATTAAAAAGAAGAACGAAAAAAGAAGAAATAACGAACAAATTCTGTTTTGCAAAAAAAACAACAGGTCATGCTTTCATGTTTCGCTTTTGTTTTTATGTTTCGTTTCATTTGGTTTGCGTTGTGAGAAAGCAAGCAATTATCGATTACGACGCTTGTTCGAAATAGTTACGTTGAACTCGGTGTGTGTTGCTCGTATACTATGGCACGTATTTTCGAAAACCACTACCGAAACACTTCGAAACAAATACAAAACGTTTTTTTTTTCGCATGCTTTGGTGTGTGTTTTTTCATAAGAAACAATATTCTTACTTTTCATGAAACAAAACGGAACGTTTTTTTTTGATTCGGTGTGTTTTCAGCCTAATACCCTGTTCATCGGACACCGTATTTTCATCGAAAACTCGAAATTGCATTCACACCGAACAATAACTAGTTTTCGTTTGACGTTCAGCTGTCAGCCAATCAGCTGACTGTGAGACACTAGTCGTGAAACTTCTGAGTAAACTATTTTGTTTACGAATTTCGATCGCATTAATTAACAAATATAATTAATTCAATTTAAAAATAATATTAACCCATCAATTAGTGTTGGAAATGATTTTTAGTTGTGAGTTGTGACATTTGTTCGGTCAGCTGCTCTGCTGAATGTTGCAAAAGGTGTGTTTGTTTCAACAACCCAACGATTGGAAGTCGTTTTCGTGTGTCTTTTGCAAAAAAGGTATTGTTGCAACCTTTATGTTCGGAAAGCGATAAATGGAAACGCTGACTCTCGTTGCAAAGATTTATTTACAAGTTAATTAATCGAAAAACACAAATACTAAAAGAACAAGAATAGTGCAGCGTACAACGATGAAGTTATAGAATGACAGACAGATGACAGCTCAGGGATGATAGTTCAGTGGTGGTTTATGGCGTTTTCGACTGAAGAAAATAACTGCCCTTTCTTTCAAAAGATGAAATCAAGAAGTGCTCTTTCTATGTTTCATTGAAGAAAAAGGGCACTTTCAGGTCAATTTTTAATATGACAGAAGTGTCTCGGATATTTTTAAAGAATTGCCCTGAAAAAACCAACACACACTTGCAAAATGTCAGATTGAAATGTTTGTTCTGTTGTTCGAAACACAAATTGAGGTAAGTATGTGAGCCGAAAATATGCAATTAAGCGTGCGAATGGAAATAAATTGATTTGGCTTATTCATATTTATTGTAGAAAACAACAAAAAAAGTAGCAACAGAAAACCAAATCTCACACATGGTCACTATTACCAAAAAGGCTCCAACGAATTTAATTTAAAAGAGCAATTCTGACTTTCGCGGCAATTCTCTCGGAGTTTCAATGAAAAACTCCACTAAAGTTGGACTTGCGAAAACAGGTGCTACAAACTCCTAATTCCTTCTAGCGGATGCTAGAAATTCGTCATTAAAACTTGTGCCGACACCTATCTGACCGCTAGATGGCATTTCATGACATGCCCCCCAAGTAACAGCGCCATTTAATTGGATAATGGCGTAGGCCTGCATTCCGAATGCACTCTGTACATTCATAACCTTCTGTCATCCATAGCTCAAATGATAAAAGCTCTTCATAAGTGTCGAAAAAGTAATAAATTACCTAGATGTAGATTTGCACTTATCTGAAAAAAAAGTATGTCATCTCCAACTTGACATCGTTTGATGGCAAAAATTCAAAAAGATCCGAGCTTGCACACGAGTCGTTTAACCCATTTAGTATGTATATTCACTTTTTGCTCATTTCTATTTGCACTCGCACTTGACAGCTATGCAACGACTTAGTCCAATGAGATCATCTGTCTTAGAATGAAAGCCACACTAAAAAGTACAATATGTAACACTCAATCTGGGCAATTAAAATTAAACTTGTGCAACTTTTCACGCAACCATTTTTGATCTTCTACATAAACAACAAACATAGAGCCGAACTAAATCTAGCACTTGAGGGTCACGCGAATCTCTATATACGAACAAAGACATTTGTAACGCCCACGTTTCGTTTCGTTATCAGTGGTGGCAAATTGCAACGCTCCAACTGTATATATGCTTTAGCGATTCCAGTAGATTGCCTGCTTTGCCATGCTAATGCAACATAGATACCCGCTGTCACGTGTCACTGGCAATGGTTGGGTTCGGGTCGGCACTATTGCACCGCACAAATTGGGGAATCTCTCGAGCGCTCTATAAAGCTGTCGTTGATGTTGTCATAGAGCAGTTGCCGTCGTCGGCTGCAATTTGAATCAAATTCACTGGGGGTGCACTTACTTTCAACTGACCTTTGGGTAATGCTCCAGCGCAACCCCCTTTATCTGCATCCATCTGGATGAAGTGCATACTACAGCACTATAGTGGTTTAAGCATTACCGTTTCATATTGACCTTCAACTGCTAAATAGATTTAATGAAATTGAGCTCACCAGGAGGTAAGCAATTTGGTTTTGTATTCCGTCTGAGCCTATAGCGCGTAGAATTTATGTAGCTGTCTCGGGAATGTTTTGCTTTCAAATTGTCAAGTTCAAGGAAATTGCAATATGTGCGAATTTATTTGCGCGCATATGGTTTCGGGACAGTGTATCGAATTCAAAGAACAAAGACACATAAACCTCAATACAGCGAATGGAATGCATGGGTCAACAGCTTTTAAGTCGCGGGAGTTATGCGCACATGGCAGGCGTTCTGGTTGGAAGGGGGTCTCGAATTTCGCGTTCATACTGGCGGCAGGTGACGATATATTATGGGTTTCAGATGAAACACAATTTAGAAAGAAGAGTACAAACATACAGAAAGTTATCTGGAATTGAACAGGGATTGCAAGAAACTGCCTAAGAAATATAACCTGTCTTCGTACCTATTTAGACGTCCAATTCTTACCTATGGTTCACTCGTGTGGTGGCCTGCGTTGAGTAAAGGCTACAACCTTACAAAACTAAAAAGACTGCAAAGAACAGCCAGTATAGCCACGACGGATGCAATGAGGTCGGCCCCAACGGACGCCCTTACTGTGCTCCTGCATCTTTTCCCCCCGCCCTATACACAAAATATACCGCACTATGCAGCGCTATAAGACTCAGGGAGTCCGGGTGCTGGAGTGCAAGGCCGTACGGCCACAGCAACAATCCTGGACGCGTTTCCAAACGACATGGTTACGTTTCCAACCGACTACTTCACACCCCAACTTAATTTTAACAAAGGCTTCCAGGTAAGTTTCCCTTCCAGAGCCCAGTGGAAGAGGAACGAGGTAGTGCAGGGTTTCGACACGGTCATATACACCGACGGATTTAAGATGAACTGTGGTGTGGGGGCCGGGGTCTACTCAGAATCACCGAAGATATCAGCATCATATCGCCTGCCGGATTTTGCCAGCGTCTTCCAGGCGGAATTACTGGCTATCCGAGAAGCTTGCACGCAACTAGAGCGTGACGCAACGCACAAACAAAACATTGCTATCCTTATAGATAGCCAAGCCGCCATCAAAGCCATCAATTCGGCTACTATATCCTCTAAGCTGGTGCAGGAGTGCCGGAATGAGCTTGCCCGTTTGGATGAACGTTTCAGCGTCACACTTCTCTGGGTACCAGGTCATAGTGACATAACAGGTAACGAGCGTGCAGATGAGCTGGCCATGCGGGGATCAGCCTTACACAGCTCACTCGCGGCAAGAGTCCACGTTCCACTAGGAGTGGTCAAGGGACAAATTCATTCACATTTCCTGCAGAAATCTAACCTAAAATGAAGGGGGTTGACCAACTGCACCATTTCAAGGAAGCTATGGCCCACATACGATCAAAATAAATAGAACAAGGAATCTGCTAAACAGAATCCGTCCAGATATCGCCAGAGTCACGGCAATAATCACAGGGCATTGACCGATTGGAGACCATGCGGCCAAACTTGGGATCCAACATAACCCTCATTGCCGCAGTTTTGGGAACATGAATGAGAAAGAAACTCTCTCCCATTTTCTCTGCTAATGTCCGGCACTAGCAAGATCCAGATTGCGCACGCTCAATCAACCTTTTTTCGACGAACTTAGCGACATTTCGGGTTAAGTGATTTTAGACATAGGTAACTCCTTTCCTCAACTCCACAGGTTGGATATAGGCACCGAATGCATCACGTCCTTAACAATCATAACAAACTAGGTCACACGAGTCGTGCTAACAAAAAGGCACATCACAGTGCTACTTGGGTTCAAAGCTGAACCGCCACCTACCTACCTACCTATTTAGACACCAAGGTCCAAAGGATACCTTACAAATAAGTCTGTAGTTGTTTATGCTGAGTGTAGTTGTCACTTGTGAGTGTAGTTCATGTTAACACCTTTCGAGCTTTCAGCGCCATTCACCTGCAGCGGGCGGTTACTAGGAAAACGTTAAAAGAAACATTCATCCAATGATATACTATACCTAAATATGTTTCTGGACTGGACTGCTAGTGAAATGTCACTTCTATACAAGGTTAGGTTGAGCGGGGTTGAGAGATCTTCCCAAAAGACCAGGCACCAAAGCGGGCCCATCGCCATCCCCAGGGAACCATTACGCTTAAAAACCGAAACCAAATCGCCCAAACAATTCATTTCCCTCTAGTCTACAGAATTAAAATTTGACAGGCAAAACAGTACCAAATATTGCAGCGCTTAATTTTAAAAAATACTATTACTCAACTATTTAGCTGAAAATTTTTGATTTACGATTTTAAGACGATTAATCAAACAATATTGGCTTTACTTGGTATCAAAATAAAGCTAATCAATTGTGGAATTTTTTTACGAAAAAAAAACTTAATTCTGATTAAAACTTTTCTTTAAATCCACTTTTATTATTTCACTGATTGAAATTGATTTCAATGAACGGCTGAATTTCTTTCCTCTAATTTGGAACCCAATCGTTTCACTGATGTGTTCGATTCTCTTTCTGTTCTCAGCTGTCAGTTTTGCTTTCAATGATCAACTCCAACCTCAAAACCTGGAATTGTCTATTGCAAGTTGTTCTTTTGTACTGTAACTTTTTCTTTTTCATATAAAAAATAATAACATTTTATTACATTTTATTTCTTCTATGCAATCCCATAATTCCGATTATTAAACAGTTTTACTTGCTTTCCGATTTTTTGAGTTTTCTCTGTTTAGTTTCACTGATAGGTCCTTCCACTGACTTGTCAAAAAATTAAACCATTATTCCACTGATTTGTTCCAATGATAGCTATAACTTATGCCTAAGGCCGCAATAATCTTTAGAACATCAATTTTACTCTAAGTTTGCATTTTGGTCAAAATCGTTACTGCCCTTTGCAGGTAAACTAAAGAAAACAATATTTTACAAAATTCCTTTTTTCAAAAATCCATTATGCGATAAAACAGAGAAAAACGGAGTCTGCTATTAAGTTATAAATTACCATTTTACATCATCAAACTGGAATAAATATTTTATTAATATTGAGGTTTCCGTGCAGAAAAAAACAAAAAAATGGCCCCGAACTATAAGCCCCCAAACTCTCAATCCGAAGTTTGAACGAAATCCCGGCAGCCGTTTAAGCTATAGGCCTCGGTAGGGTACGGACAGACAGACTGGCGGACAGAATTTTGCGATCCACTTCTTTGAGTTCCTCTATTACCGTAACGTCAGAATTGATTAACATCTCGAGTTCGAAATTTTGTACGAATACAATATCTTTCTCTTACTACTTTATTTCTTATAATAAGTTTCCAATTTATTCCGCTCGGAACCAAGACCGCTAGTGCTAATGTTGGAATCAACGCGAAGTTGTCTACCAGAAGTCCACATAATAATAAGTCCATGCACACAGCAAAGAAGAGCCATACAACAAATATAAAAAATATCACTCCAAGTTGTTTTACTAAGTATTGTTTACTTTACTTTTTTGGAATCGGTGTTTGATGAAACAAATCTTATGTCAAAATTCGACCAAATCATCCCTAGTTGTGAAGAAAAAGCATCAGATGTGAACCAAGGTTTCCTTCTTTCAGTGACATTCCAGTAAAAAACGTCTGTTCCATAGAAATTAGTGCTTACTGCACAATTTCCGTTGATATCCCCAAACAGTCTAGTGGCATACTACTCGTATTATGCATGTTCGAAACATACACACATGCTTTCGCTACAATCGTGTATATAAATAATAATTATTCAAATCCCGCTTCAGGCGACACTAACTCCATACCCAATATGTGTTTCGTGGTAGACGCAAGTCGAGATATAAAACTGAAATGCAACCTGAGAACGAAAAACCTAAATAAATCCAACATGGAGTGGGAACATTCTTATCTGATAGTCATTTCGGATAAATTATGTCAAATCAGCAAAATACCTCACGCCACAATTAAAAGAATCGAATCTCGCATATCACTGGAAATGTGAAAATGGAGAGGGAGCTGTAACGGTGTGGTACTGAAAAATTAGTTGCTTAAAGGAGGAAAGATGGATCGCTATGGGTCGGGAGTTAAATGCAACAGAAGATAGTGGGATATTTTATTCGAATGCAGCTGGGGCTGAATGAATGGATGATCTAATTCTGTTTTCCAATTATATGTGACATTGTACGTTGAAACGTTCCGGACCGGGAGTTGCTCAAGTGGTGTGGGAGCACTCACTGGCAGGGTTGGCACTTGGCACGCTTTTTAATTATTCCAATGAGTTATACACGAGTGAGGGCAAGTTGACACTTTAGCTGTCGCTTGCTGTTGCTGATTATGTTTAAGTTTTATATCGGATTTGTCGGATTATAACTGTCAGAGGGGGTTGCTGCTCTGTTGTTTCATCTTGACACCAATTCCATTTGTAGTTCTTTAATTAACAGAGATTTCGTTGAATTGACATCTATACTTCTGTGTGCATCTTCTGACAGCTACACAACTGCGTTGGCACATAATGATACAAAACTCATTCACAACATCCTTTCGTGAGAGAAAAGAAAACTAAACCAAATCAGGGCTTATCAACTCGCACTCGCTTTTCGCTTATCACTGCACTTTGCACTTGTCATTCATGCAACTACGATTACCGCGATGTGTTGATGTCATGCAATAAATATCAATTTGTCATCAAATGTCTTAACACTTGTGATTGTCAGAACGATGTGCATTTGTGCATCTCAGATGGTGGTTGTGTCAATTTTACACAACAACGAGATTAATTATTTTTCCCTATCTGCATGCATTTACATAAATATCGTGCCTCGTTTGCAAAACGATAAGACCTGCCACCATTTGCAGGAATGATGTCATCATCCCCCAACCAATTGGTGGAGTAGAAAACGTTAAAAGAATCACTGACGTTGTTCGCTTTTTAATAGGTCCTCGAGTGCTGCATTGGCGGCTGCATCAATGAGTGAACATTCACACTCTTTGTGGCAAGTGGCGCGCGAAAATCCCACCCTCCATCCCAATCCAGTCCCGCATGGAGAGCACAATCTGTTCATTGTCAAGCGTTGAAGTGTTCGTTTTAACATACTTTTCTTCTTGCGTCAACTGATTTCGTTTGATCGAAGCGAAGGACAATTAATTGAATCCATCGCCAGTCCCAGCTCCCAGCATCTATGTGTATACTTGCTGTATGTGTGGATTTCATTTCGTGGTACTGCCCAACGAACCGTGCGGTTGGCTGCTGATTATTTCCTGACTTTCCAGTTTCATGTTGGGCGCCATTTGCGGGCTCTTCTTAATGCCGATGAAGTAATCTAGTTCCTAGACCAAGCGGCTAACCTTTGTTATCGGTATACAATACTTGAGACTTTATTTTTGTCTGACCCGTGCGGATTCTGGGGTTACTTTGCTTGAAATTAATCAAAAAAGCGCGTTCATAATTTTTGTAAACCTTGTCAAATAGAAACTAGAGCATTGAGTTGTTTTCCTTCTGAATTACAACTTAGGACTTATTGCTTATTGTCATAAATTGGTTGTATAAATTTCGCAGTTGTGAGCTTCCGTAAATTTAAAGTCGAGACTAAATTTGTTGTTAGTACGCCGGCATGGAAACGGCTGATCGTTTTGTTGTTAAAACAAACACACCTTTTGCGAAATTCAGCAAAAGAGCGGACCGAACAAATGTCAAAATTAAAAATCATTTTCAACTAATATAATTTTTAAATGCTCTAAATTCATTTTATTTGTTTATTAATGCGATCGAAATTTGTAACTAATATATATAAATAGTTTACACAGAAGTTTCACGAATAGGAGTAGGTCTGTTCCTTTACTTTTAAATCTTACGAATTTTTACTAATTCTTACGAATTCTTACGAATTTTTGCTCAGTGCCGTTACTTAACTCGAAAAATTCGTAAAAGAGATCGTCATCGAGAGAGCAAGATATTTCTCCTCCACTGAAAATCTTACGAATTTTTACACATCAAATTTCTTGGTGTAAGAAGTGTTACAACTAACAGCTGATTTGAAATTAGTTGTCCCATAAGTGTTGATTATTTTTGGACTTCTTGCTTATTAAAATGGTACCAACAGGCGGCAAAATAAAATAGAATGTTCTGTTTAAGATTCTTTTCGATGTTGGCTACGATATTCTTCCTCGCTGTACCAAGGAACAATCAATAACCAGTACAAACTCTTCGACACACTCGGATTAATCAAAACGAAGTTCGATTAATTCCAGGTCACTTTCATCGCTAGGTGATGATATAACTAATTTTCTTTGTAAATAAGCAAATTCCTCGAGCTCATCAGACATATAAACGACTTTACGTACCACGTTTTTAATATTTGAAATATGTATCTGTCACTTTTTAAAGATTACTACAAAAACGTTCCCGAACTTTTTCGTAAGTGTCTCTCTTTGTGGGAGAATTTATCCCCACCACTGCCATTTCGACAGTCTTTTCCATTCTTACTACAAAAGCAAAGGAACAGACCTAATGTCACACAGCTGATTGAAACGTCAAACGAAAACTAATTGGTGTGCGCTGTGAATGCAACGACGAGTTTTCGACGAAAGCACGGTTTTCGGTGCGGTGTGAATAGGCTATAAGGCCGTCGTAAATTTATAACTCAAGTGGCACCTACCTTACGAACGAGCCCGCACATAACCCCATTGGCAAAATAATAACTCGTACTTTTCTACGGTCCGATTTCATCATAGGGGTTATCGCGAATAAATTCCGTGGGAAATGTTTCCCTTGTCAGCAATGTAACTCAGATTGCTGAACAGAAAAGATTCCCGGGGAAATCTTATTCCCGATAGGGGTTCATATGAATATATTTTCAACGCCTTTCGAATGAGAAATTCCAATTTGGTGATAGTTAAACGATTCAAATAAATTATACCTATTCACAGTTGTTTCATCAATGCGATTGCGTTTTTATCTCAAACAATTATTCATAAACTGAAATTCGGCAAAAATTTCCCGATAGAAATTGTCACGGCAAAACCCCAAGAACTAGCGAGAATCGTTGTAACTCCTCGCTTCCCCACCACTCAGACTGTTATTTAATTCGCATGAGATTCAGTTTGTCACCAAAGTTGAACACATCTGCATCGGATTTCCTCACCTACTTAACGGCAAACTAGTCCCACGGCCACAAAGATCAAGATCATGATTTCACTATCAACGCCCTGGCGGCGTGCGATGCGACACCCTAGGTACATACCGGCTGAGTATGCCACAGGCTCGATGGTTTCGTTCGAAAGTCACACTCGTTCCCGTGATTTTTCTCCAGTCTTTTATGTGGTTTTTCTTTTCACAGATATACAGAGAACACACATACATTTCACCGTTGCATAGTTTGGCTAGAAAGTGATTTATAATACGAAACATATTTAATCAGTCTTCCCGGTACCGCTACAAAAAAGAAACGCCTTAAATCCTACTGTCAACTTGTTCAGTTCGCCCATGTAATACTCTACAAAGATTTGTTCGTGCATATGTGCATTATTATGACGTAAGACGGCTGGCTTCCACAAAACCCCATTTAAAGAACGTAGCCAGCGAAACATGGTTTCTATTATTTTTTCTTTCGAACTAATCCAACAACATTGGGTCGTTAAATAAATAATAAAAACAAAATTAAGAATAACAAATGTGGAACTTAGTATATCGTAAAAATACCAAAAGGAAATTCTAAAAAAAAAAACAGAAATTCCTCCAACAATCTACGGAACTCATCATCATCCTCGTCGTCTTTCACCGAAAGTCAAATAACTTATGGAGGAACTGAAAGAGGAATGTTATTCTTTGACGTGATACACCCCAACCGGGCATCCGTTTCATTTTCCCAAAGGACTTTCGTTCTCCTTAGATGGATGACTTTTAGTCGCTGCCGAATATTCTTCATCTCACTAACGATGCATGCACGACCTAAGAATATGCCCACCATAGACAGTCCGTACTTCAGTGTGGCCACTTGTTGCTTGGTTGTTGTTTTTTGTTTGGCTAAAAATAAACTCCAACGAGCATCGCCAATGTGACAGCTATAGAGGGGCACAGGGACCACTGCACACATCTGTATACGTGCACCACGCCATTAAGCAAACTGAGAGGTATCACATTGATACCCATTTGTAGGGGATCTCCTCACATAGTGGAATTGGTGCATTAGATCAGAGGAAGTGACTATTGCACGATGTTTAGTGTCTGTTACAATTTGCCAGATCAGATGTGCAATAAGGAGAGTAAATATTTGTTTTTGTATTAATTTGTGGCATGTGTTGCATTTAACGCTGAAGTAAAACGACGACGACAGCAGAGGAACACATTAATCAGGCATTGATGGAACAATGTTTATAAATAAATTATTATTTCATAGAGATGTTGATAAGGTTTGGCATAATTATTCAGTGTTTTTTTTTTGTTTATCAAACAGTGCTTGTTAATAATTATTAAAACAATTCTAATCTTTCGTTAAAAGAAAAATATATTATGAACTTTTTAAAATGGTGTGCGGGTGCGCGTGCGGCTATGACGGCTGTAGGAAATAAGGCCCCAAATTCGGGGTGCTATTTCATAATGAAATAACACCCCAATATCAAATATGAAAAAAGGCCCCACTACGATTAAATAAGGCGAAAAAAAAAAACTTTTTTGCGCATTTCATCTGACATCTCCAGTTCATTATCCGATGTCACAGTGCGAATTCGATGCAAAATATCGTCGGCCATAATATCATCTTTGTATAATAAAAATACCTATCTACTTCATTTCAAAAAGTGACTTGATGTAACATAGTAAACATAATTTATTAGAACAAACTTTTAAGTAATATTAAAAAAAAAAAAAAAAAAAAATCAAAATTGTTGACAACAACAATTGCTTTTAAAATTTAAAATATATTTTTTTATTTGAAGTGCCACTACTCGATTTCTATGCAGTTTCTTTTTTTTCAAAGTGTATCTCCCCATACAAACTTTCATAACCTTTTTCATCCCCTCCAAGTTTTGTTTTCGCGACAAAAAGTAAATAAAAACCGGATATACAGCAATACGAATAAAACAAAAAAAGAATTATGAAAATCGTCCCAGGGGTTATCGAGTTACATGATCATCGAGATACACCCCGAAAGAATTATATATATAGAGAAGAGATAGAAGAAGATAGATAGAAGAAGATTGTGATATTGAATAAACTAATTGATATTAAAAGAACTTTTCATGTACTTAACCTCGCACCCACCCCGTAATGTAAGAGTAAACCCAAGCAGGGAGGTTGCAGGGGGGCGGCATGCCCCCCCATACGCATTCCATATCGGAAGGGTAACAATTAATAATAAAAAAAAAAAAATATTTTGGGGACTTATTTCATTTCTTCTTTTGGGGTCTTATTTCATAACGAAATAATTACCCAATTTTCATTAGGAAATAAGGCCCCAAAAAAGGAAAAAACACCCCAAATTCTATTAAAAATCGTTGTTGTTTCCTGTATAATTTTGTGGGGCCTTATTTCATTTTTATTTGTGGCCCTATTTCGCAGAGCCGCTATGACATTAGCTTTGATTACGTCTATTTCGCTGTGCGGAAACGTTTTTTAAAACCGTGTTTTTGGATTATTTTCGGACATTTACAAGTCGTTGACTGTATACAGAAACAGGAAGGTTCACGACGATGATTATTAGCTGCAATTCATATTTTCAGAGTTCCATAAAAGTGTGTGATCAAATTGCTTCAATTTTTAGTCAATTGACTGCAGTTAGTTCCAAGCAAAAATAGCAACAAGTCAACAAAATAGATCAATATGACAATTGGTGGGCGTTTTATTTACCAGTCTAATAAGTAGACGGATAGATAGTGGAGACTCATTCATTCATTCGTTTTCACTGGCCGCTCTTCCATTAATAGGGTCGCGGGCCACCGACTCTCGATCATCAGGGGCAATCCCCTTCCCCATACGGGCCGAGGAGAGATTTCGGACTTGATCTAACCATCTCATCCTGGGTCTTCCTAGGGGACGCCTGCCTGATGGCACGGATTCCATAGCACGTCTTGGGAATTGGGATCCGAGTTGGAAGCACGCGTTTAACGTGACCAACCCAACGAAGTATGGACGGCCCCGTCCGGAGAAGTAGCTGCTCGACATTCAGTTCCCCACGTATTCTGGTGTTCTGTGTGGAGACTTAAAAAAAAAAATAAATAGTTGGCGCAACAGGTCCGGAGAGACCCAAGGCCTAGCTTCTCACAACCATTCGTTTTGTGTGAGTTTCTCATTTTTGGAACGAATGGAAGGGATCTACAATTTTATGCCGACTTCAAACGGCAATTAAGAAGCTCTATCAAGACATTTATACTCTCGGATGTTTGTCAGACGTTCGCGAGAGGTAGCGCAGCGGAAAAAAACCCCAAGTCGGAATTGGGTTTTTGCGGGATTCGAACCTGGGACCCCCGCATAACAGTCCAACATACTAACCACTAAGCTACTGCGACTACTTGCAACTTATAAATACCAAGATGGTTTCGCTCGAACTGACAATTGATATTGTACGAGATTGACAACTGTCAAAGTTCTGCACGAGTTGTTGGAAAATTTAAAAGTTGTTATTATTAATAGAATGTTAAGCATTTTCCTACAATTGACAGAGTTATTATAAAGGACTGTGAATTACTACGAATTACTCATTTTTGTCAATGTTTTATGAACAGCGATGACAGGCGAGTGAGTGTAGAACTTAAAAAAGTTAGAAAGGCGACAAAATTAAGTGGGTCAGTTATATACCCTATTCACACCGCACCGAAAACCGTGTTTTCGTCGAGAACTCGTCGATGCATTCACGTACTGAACACCAACTAGTTTTCGTTTGACGTTTCAATCAGCTCTGACCTGTGAGACACTAGTCGCGAAACTTCTGTGTAAACTTCTTAGGTTATAAATTTCGATCGCATTTTTTAACAAATCAAATACAGAGTATTTCAAAATAATATTAGCCCATCAATTAAGTGTGGAAAATGATTTTAAAATGTGATTTGTGACATTTTTTCGGTCAGCTGTTCTGCTGAATACTGCAAAAGGTGTGTTTGTTTCAGCAACCCAATCATTGGAAGTAGGTAGTTGGAAAACGACTTTAAACGATTCGTTTTGAAAACTGAAATATGTATGGGAAATCTTCTGTTTTTGATGAAATTTTCGAGTGTTTTCGCGAAAACCCGGTTTTCGGCTCGGTGTGAATAGGGTATTACGATAAAAACTGATTTCATTCAGTCACATTTTTTTTTGTGTTTGTATCGTGGTAGTAAAGTGAGCTAGAGCATTTAACAATCAATATAAAATGTAGTAAATTCAAATACTATATTCAAAAAGGATACTTCGAAGGGCTTTTTTGCTAATACATGCTACCAATTGATTCCAGGAATAAATTTATCATAAATGTTAGGTGTTGAACATTTGTCACCTGTAAGGTTGAATTCGCTGCAAAGATTCCAGTCCGATTTTGTTTCTCATGCCTGATGCTTCAAAATTCTCTACAGTTTGTTTGTTATACTAATATCATTTACACAATTGTTACCATTTTCCAAATTCCATTGAAAATAATTGAAATAAATCGCAAGAAGTTTATTGAAACCCCCCTTGAAGTAGACTTTAAGTGGACACTTCCATCGAGTGCGCATGAGATCAAATCGAATAGTCAATTGTACTCCTTCGCATATTGCAAAAAGCAATTCGATGAATCCATCTTTTTGAAGAAGGGCCGCCATTTTTCTAAAAGTCACGCATCTTATTTATTGCTCTAGAAATCATCAAATGCAAAACAAGATACACGAAGAGGAATAAGATCAAACACAAGTCTCCAGTTTAAAATGTTATCTTTGACGTTTTCTTGTAAACATTTCTTCCTCTTCAACAACAACACACGGACGGACAGTGTTGTTGCACCAACAGTTTACCACCATAGCTTGACCTCAACTTGTTGTGGTTATAGTCGGTGGGGGACGCCGCCGCGCGCCGCACGAGCCATAGGGAAACGCGGAATGTGCCCCATCTCCAGTATCACAATTGCAGACGATTATACTCATTTCATCTAGAAAGTTGCGATTTCGTTTATATAGTTACATATTTTGCTTTCGTTTGGAGATTATTTGCCATCTTTCAGATATTGTTGAGCAAACGTATTTATAAGCGCGCACAGCTAGCGGCCCTCACAATAAATTACTATACCACACGAGAATTCTCCATCGGTATTAGATTCTGGACCGCGCATCATCATCATCATCATCAGCAGCAGCAGTGTCGGTATCATCTTGGTGCACCACTTGAGATTGTCGATTCTTTCCAAAGGGCCAACCAGAGTTTGTAAGTGGATAGTGTATGCGTGGTTGACGGGCCATGTAAATAGTAATGTATCTATGGTTTGTTTCCTCAACTGTTTTATTATCTTTTTGTTGAATTTTGTTCTTCTTTTTTTTTTGTTGGCATTTGTTTATTGTGTCTTCCTTCTTCCGAATTGAATGGAAGTGCAGCCAACAGTAGGTAGCATTAGTGGACAGAGTCAGACGGATAGAGGCTATCTTTTTTATACATACAGTGCTATTGGAAGACCCACTTGTAAAAGATGACGACGATCGAGATAGTGATGTCCTTTGCGGTAAACAATTAAGTGGATCATTGAACTGCGACTAATTGGAGTGGAAGATCAGTCGAAATTTTGTGTGAGAAACAATTGGTAAAAATTTACTAGGAGAGCCAAATTCAAGTAATAAGTCGGTAACTACATAAACCAAAACGGGTTGTTGGATATCTTTGCGAAAGTTTGGAACACATTTAATATAAAATTCACATCCCAAAAAGTGAGGCACTCCCTCGGAATTAAACTCGACAAGGTTCTGTACAGCGTAGCAGTTATTTAAAAATTATTTAAAGACATATTTTTAAATGTTCTTGGAATGACATCCCAAAATACGCGTTATGCCAAGCCTAAAGACAAAGAGTTGTATAATCTAGCCGGTATTCACAGAGACATCTATTTTTGGGTGGAGCGCATAAGTAGGAACTACCAGGCCCATTATTTTGGGTTCTTCTTCTTTCTTCTATCGTGGAATCGTATCTTCAAAACTTAATGTTTAGTGACAATACAATAGGCAGTCACTTGGAACTTTAGGAGCAAGTAAAATGGGGATAATGCCTTAAAACGGGACACTAACTAGCAGAATCTGTTTTTTTACATAAATACCAACAACTCAAACAAAAACGAGTGGAATAATGGAAATGATAAACCGTGGAACAAATGACTGGAATGGAACGACCTAATACTTAAGGACTCAGCTATATCCATAGGTACGTCAAATGCAACCGAAAAAGCTGGGACAGTGTGAAAATGAGTTTTTTACGTTAGGCCTCAGTTACAGCCAGACGTAAAATGCAACCGAAAAAGCTGGAACAGTGGGAAAATGAGTTTTTTACGTTAAGGCAATCTTGGCAAAAATTCTATCCGAAACATTTTGCCCTACGAAAACAATTACAACAAACCAACTACCACTGAAAGAAATCCATCAGAAAAAATTCCTGACAGATGGAATAATAAAGAAAAAAATTTTCCAGTGGAAAGATTCGGTTTTCTTTTGTGGAATTGACTGAGAAGTTGATCGGAAAAAGTTTTACGTACGTAAAAATGAATAAATTATTGTTCCAGAAAATTTAAGGATCATTTGCGTATTTTTTTTTGATAAACTAATTTTATAATTCATAAACCACATTTTAAGACCAATATTGAGTCCAACTACTAGGTTTAAGTGGTCAAAAAAGCAAAAGGAAATTTTCCGGTTTCGTTTTAGTTATGTTAGGCCCCAGTTATAGCAATCCGTAAAACCAAACCGTAAAAATGTTCTCTTGCTTTTCTTGACCACTTAAACTTGGTGGTTTAACTCAATCTTGGTCTTAAAATGTTGCTTATTAATTATAAAATTAGATTATCAACAAAAAGTATGTAAATGATCTTTAAATTTTCTAGAAAAATAATTTATTCATTTATACGATTTTATTCGAAAAACTTTTACTGATCAACTTCTCAGTCAATTCCACAAAAGAAAACCGAATCATTCCACTGAAGTATTTCATTTCTTTACTGTTCCATCTGTCAGGAACTTTGTTCTGATGGAATCCAATCAGTGGGGGTTGGTTTGTTGTAATTGTTTAAGGCCCGGTTGTTCAATCTTGGTTATCTTTAATCATCGGTTATTCCAGCTGGAAACCATCGAATGTGTTTGTTCAGCAATATAATCAATAAAATATTTCACATCGGTTTCTTTGAGGTTTTCAACTGACATATAAGTATAGAATACACAACACGGCAAAATAATGGATGCAAAGTTCACCATAAGATTATTTTTAAAATTTTTTGGCCGATGACAGTTCTCATAAATTGAGATAAGGCACACGCGTTAGGAAAACTATTGACAGAATGGGAAAATTGCGACTGTCGTTGAATTAATTAACATGAGGCCTGTTAATTTGTAATAAATTTTATTGGTTTTGGCTTTACAAAGTTTCATTCTTTAGTTCTTAGAAAAATCCTGTATAATTTGGTTATGACATTCATTTTCGTGTTTATTAAGTTTAGTAAAAATAAATACAATAATAAAATACCTACCTAAATAAATTAGGTACTTATCAAAAACAAACGGACCCGAAAAAAACAAAAAAATATAACCATGGATTCGGTCAATCACTAAATGACAAATAAACTGGAAAAATGGAACGATTTTCTGCAAAGCTATGGTTTGGTGACCGAAGTGAAAAACCTTTCAAGACACTTATTGGTTATCACTGATTTATAACCTAAATCTGTGGTAACCTACCAAGGCTTTAACCAGCTGTGAAACGACCGGCCCTTAGTACGGAATCTTTTTTCTGACAGATTTTTCGCTATGACCGCCCAAACGAAAAAAAACTCATTTTCATACTGTTCCAACTTTTTCGGTTGCATTTTACGTATGGCTATAACTGGGGCCTTATAACTAGGGGCCAAGCTGAAAATAAGTTTTGCGTATCGAAAAATTAGCTAACCATGTTTAGTTCATCACCAATATTTAAAAAAAGGTTTTTTAATAGCCGCCAAATTAACTCAAGAATATAGTAGGTATAATTACGTAGTTGGCAATCAGTTGCTTCAAATGAGATGTCACATGTCACATTCAGTATAAAACAATTTGCGGAATTTGGGTAAATACAATTGCAGATTAAAGGTTACAATTTATTTATCATGAAAGTTGTTTAATTTTAATGACACAAATTGAATCCTGAACTAATACCCTATTCACACCGCACTGAAAACCGTGTTTTTGTCGAAAACTTGAAGATGCATTCGCATCGAACACCAACTAGATTTCGATTGAAATAACAGACAGCTGTGAGACACTAGTCGTGAAACTTGTGTGTAAACTATTTTGGTTACAAATTTCGATCGCATTAGTTAACAAATAAAATTAATTCAGATCATTTAAAAATAATATCAATTAAGTGTGAAAAATGATTTTAAGTTGTGAATTGTGAAATTTGTTCAGTCAGCTGTTCTGCTGAATTTGCTGAATATTGGAAAAGGTGTGTTTGTTTCAACAACCCAACAGTTGGAAGCCGTTTTCGTGAAAAACAACTTTAAACGACTCGTTTTGGAAACTGAAATATGTATGGTAAAACTTATGTTTTCGAGTGTTTTCGCGAAAACCCAGTTTTCAGTTCGGTGTGAATAGGCTAGAAGGTATTTTTGAAAGGCCAACCTAGCCAGTCGCTAGTCAACTTAAAGCGGTTGTTTTGACTTTCTGCAATTGCATTATTTGCAAATTTGTGTTGCCCGCTTTTTAATTATTATCACGGACGACCTAGGAACTAGGAAATGATTTCCATCTAGCAACAATAAACGAAAGGAAGTATATCTTGTTCATACTATAAAGCCGCAAGATGAAAAATTTACACTCATACATAACTTCCTCTAGCAGTGATAACTTTGTTTTGTTACAAGTTTTTTCTTTTCTCTTTCTTTTGTTTTTCTTCTCGCCCTCTCTCGTTTTATTTCAGCGGATTTTGTCTTTTTTTTTTCCTGTTCTGTTCGGTCGGCATAATGTTCCTTTGATTAAGAAGCTTTAGATAAGCTTCAAATTATAAATTCGAATTTTGTGCACAGTCGCAATAATACCTACTAGCATTCAGTGTGACTACTGATTTTAGGCTATCGCTGTCAATGTCACCTTTGACACTTTGTGGAGAAAAGTATGTGTGCACTATAGCAATGTTTTTTTTTTTTTTTTTTGTTAAATGTACAATTTATTGAATGAAAAATATGTTGTCATTGGTCAAAACTAATCGCGCAAGTTCAGTTGAAAAAAAAGCCCGTGAATCTGAACTTTAATACTCATGTACGAGTTGATAACGTCAGTCGGCCATAATTGGTGTATGTAATTGTGAATATTATTTGTAACACTACATCATTGCGTTGTGTTGATTTTTCTCATTTTTATTTCAAGGAACTTTTACCCGATAAGATGTAGATGCTGACAGCAAAAGCAAATTAATTCTACGAATTGCTTGTATTTATAGAATTGACGCCATTTAAGTCGAATTCTTATCGGGATGGGGTTCCATTAAGCTGAAACATAATTTCGCGGATTGGTCTTTTACCACGTGTTTTCATTGTTAAACCTATTTCTTTTTTAGAGCGATAAATTTTATTTTTTAGCAATTTGTAAATATTTTACGGTAACATTGCAGGCGCAGTGGCTTAGTGGTTAGTGTGTTGGGCTACTAAGCGAGGGGTCCAAGGTTCGAATCCCGCAAAAACCCAAATTCCAACTTAGGGTTTTTTTTTCCACTGCGCCACCTCTCGCGAACGTCTGACAAACATCCGAGAGTATAACTGTCTTGAAATAGCTTCTCAATTGGCCGTTTGGAGTCGGCATAAAATTGTAGATCCCTTCCATTCGTTTGAAACTTGAAAAACTCACACAAAACGAATGGTTGTGAGAAGCTAGGCCTAGGTTTGAGAGAGGAAAAGAGGCCCGACAATGGTGGTCTGATTCGGAAATCTCTCGAATCTATATAGGTACTTTACTTTACTTTTAGGGTATAAATAATGTTACCCGAATTCATTCCCACTTCCGAATTTAATTGTTTAAATATTGATGCTAATAATTCTTTTTAAACTTAACCTTAAATATTGTTAAGTTCTATGTGGAAAATTTCGTCATTGTGAGTTCGCGAAATTTGGCATAGACACTAAAAAGGATTCCTATATGTACCTACCTAGGTACCTCAAAATGAGTGTAGCACAATGTGGATGGTAACTGGTTGACCATACTTCAACTGTTGATCTAGATTTTCCCACATGCACACTGTTATTCGATGGATCGAGAATTAAATTTACACAGTGAGAGACAAAATACACATGTAGCCTTCCATTTTGTAAAAAAATATTTCTGTTTTGATCTAGATCTAGATCTCTTTTCATATTACTGTTTACAAATCTAGATTTATTTCGAAACTTACTCACAAAGTCTTTCACCATACGTTGGGGGGCTGTTTTACGTCAAAATAAAGCAAAAAAGAAAAATGTTTGGATCTCGAACATTTTGACAGAAAAATTCGATGTGGCCAAAATTACAAAGCACATACCTAAGCTGACTGACAGTTTCAGTTTCATTTCAGTTTTTATTCGATCGGATTGACCGAGAACATTTTTTTTTTTGTGGTTGACTGAGTACTTGGAAATATTGTGAGAAGGTTAGGAAACGCCTTTCGCTTTTGTAGTCAAATGCAGTAATTTATGGCGGACATTTTTTTATCATTGCAGTGGAAAAAGAGTTTTTAAATTGTCGGGTTAATGACAAAATCTGTCGTCTGCTTGTGAACGCCGCGTAAGAGGATGAAGAGAAGCTTTGTTGTCTTTATGTTGAAAATCCTGAATAAACTGTTATGGAATGGCATTAAAATTTTGACGGATGAATTTAGACACGTGTTCTTAATAAATAGAGATGAACTCATCTTAACCATGCATGACATTTATGATGTGCAACCACATGTGGAGCGGATTTGTTTGTCGCTTAGTTTAATTAATGGAGTATAAACCAAAATGCAGTTTTAATGACTCATAAGATTAATTAATTAAAATAGCCAACATTTGCTATACGTAAACTTCAACAAAACGGAACCGACAAAAAAGAATGGATATGTTTTCTTTGATTTTTAAAATAAACACACCTAATTATCAAGAAAGCAAAATCAAACTTTCGATCATTTAAAGCTCTTCACGTGAATAATTTGTTTATAAAAAAAAAATCGTTTTGATTTTTCGATACAAGTAATTATTACAGGCTTTATTATTTAAAAGTTATTACAGAGTGGCAAAAACGTTCTCTGTAACTACGTAGTAGTTATTTGGCAAACTTTGCTAAATAAATGTAGTAGATCTGCTATTCATATGTAGTAAATTTATAACCCTGCTCAGAAGATGTATGCGTTGTCGCCAAAAAAAAAAAAAAAACGTTAGGGTATCAATACGATCGGTTGACATATGCCACTGTCTTTTGGCACGTCCATGTGATTAATTTTTTAAAAGAGCTCAATTGTGACAAATCAAAGATGGAACAGTTTACTAGCGGAAAAGCAGACAGCTCCTGGTTTGACTACGAATCACTACACCTGAATGCCTTTGGTCTTTCTCGTCACAGAAAATGCGTTTCAAAAGATGAAGGATAAGTGACAACAAAAGTGTACGTCATTATATTGTAACTGACACCATCATACATCACATTTGCAAATGTTCTATACAGCTGCGCATCCTTCAGAGGCAAAATTCAATCCAATTTCTGGAATCTAAAAAAGCAAAGCAATTTTCAATATGTGTTCCAAATTAAACTTCCACCCCGTCTTCCGTTTTGATAGTGAGAACTGAACATTTATTAAGTTCACCCATGAAGACCAATTGCGAAATAAGGTTATCACTTGCAAGACTATGACTTCATACAACTTCCATGGACTAATTAGATTAAGTCTTTGTAGTGTGACAGTGCCGGAAGTATGATTTCAAAATGTTGAAGGTTTTTTTGTTTAAGATTTATTTTTTCTTCTTTCATATAAATCATCGTTGGCAAAAAAAAAAAAAAAAAAAGTCGACAAAAAACAAAAACTGTTTGAAATCAACTTGAAATAGAATCTTTGAGAAATGCTTATATGTAGGGTTATCCAAAAATGTTAACCTTTGTCATGATAAGAATTTTCAAATTCGCAACATTCTATTCAGAAGAATTTAACAAACATTTTCTGACATATATTTTTTGGACAAGCGATAAAGTATTAAATTTAGTGAAAACAAAAATATACACTTAAGCAAGATGATTGAATTTTTGAGGTCAAAACTTCTTTTTGGCTTTTTAACATCAACAGATGTCTCTGTATTCAAATCCTTAAATAGAGTAAAAATACGATCCATACAGATATAAGGTTCGTTCGTGTACTTTTTTTTAAACGTAAAATTATTTAAAATTTGCTAAGAAACTGTGCGAATGCGACCACGCACTGAGAAAATTGAAAAAAATGAGACAGAAATCCATTTCCCCTCTTTTCATTTTTTCGTAATTTTCTACTCGCCGAATTTCGACTTACGAAAAATGAAAACTGACAACTACAACTCAAGAGTTTGACAAGTAAAACTCTATTTATTTTCGTCTTCAACGATGTCGGAGGAAGAAATTTTAATTGAATGTTCTCCTAGAACATATTAGAGCATTCAAAATGGTAAGTTTAATAGGTATTCAGCTTTGTCAAAATGACATTTCTTAAACTTTTTGTAAGAAAACCAGTCAGGGACTTCTCTTGAAATTGAGACATTTTTCTCTCGATTTTTGAGATTTGACATTTTTCAGTTTTCTATGCTGAAAGTACACGAACGAAACTATAATGTGCCAATAGATCTGTCTTTTGATTTTTGGTTTTGGAATGTCAAAGTCTCTAACGTCAGTTGATGTAAGTTGGCTTATTAAAAAATAGTATGTATGTGTTACAATATATATTTTTGTCTTGTCTCGTCTCTAGTTTTCGCCTAGACTGAGCAGTTAACAAAAAGTCAGTTGACGTTTATAAAACCATTGGTGGGAAACATAACTAATACCTTTACCGAGTTGACATGTGTCAGAGTTTTGTAGCGATAAAAATAACTTGCAGCGGGTATTATAATAGATGAAACATCTTCAGATCAAACCATTGGTATTTGTATAATTATAGTTATAATAATTAATGTGACATATTCGAAATAAGCAAATTTATTTTGTTTTCTGTTTTTTTCTTCTTTTGTTTTCTTGCTAGGAATGAAGAGTGCACATTAGTTCATAGCTAAGGACAACTAAGTTGTTGACAGTGGTTATGGTAAGGGTTGCCATAATTTAGTTCGCCTTAAGCGCCCAAACCTTAAAAAATGTAGCCCAATATCGTTGCCCAGAAAGAAGCCCAAAAATCGTTGACCATTCCTTAAGTATTTTTTTCTATTTTTCCCACTTTCCCATTTCAGTGCGCGTTTTTTCGATCTAATGCAATTGACATTTTGTGGCTTGTGTCGTTGTGTCAAATCAAAAGGCCTGTTCGAGATTACTTGACTGCAAGAGTGCTGCCAAGTTTTAAAAGTGCGGGTTTGTTCGAAAATATTTCTTTTTTTAGTTTTGTGAAAGAATAAAACAAACAAAACTAACACACAATTTGTAAAACGATATATAGCCCAAAATTGTGTTGGGCGCTCATGGAAGAAATTTCTATCGTTTTTTAAGTAAAAAGATAGCCCAAAATATGACAAAGCACCCAATCTAGCAACCGTGGTTATGGTGTGTCAAGGTTGCATCTAGAAATTGGCACGAGAAACAAAAAAAAAAAAAAAAATGGAAGTAGAGTTTGGTCATCTGAAGTATGGGGACGTTCAAGTAACTAGTTTAGTAAATCTGACAGTTGTCTGACTTGATGTATCTCAGTTTTGATTGACTTAAATCGGTCACATGAACAGCTTTTTTCAGTTGATGTTAATCATACTCAATTTGCTTACAAAGATTGTAATCTATTACGAATTAAATTATTGTAGGTACTGACGATCGGTCGGAAGTCTAATCGAGTTTTTAACCCGTCTTAAATATGTCACTTATTGTCTCATCACAACTTATGTCGTTTTCGATTGGGACAAAAAAAAAAAAAAAAAAACACTTTTCAGATTCAGAACAGTTTTTCTGCTTTCGAAGTCAGCTGGCTGTCAGAACACGAAAACATTTGTCAGTTGTCAAACTTTAAAGTGTGTTTTTAATTACGTTTTTAGACTACAAGTTTGTGAAAAATAGAGAAAAATTTACATTTCGCCGCTGCAATAGATATCAACATAAATTGAGTGGACTTTTATAAACACAAATAACAATTTGAGAACAGCTGACTTTTAAAACACGCATCACCACAAATGCAAAGGAAGATAAGTCTCGTTTTATGTTCCATTGGGCACGAAAAATCTGAAATCTGAGAGCAAAATCTGAAAATCTCAATCGAAAACGACATTAGCTTTGTAACGCATAAGCTACTACTACATACTTACTACGAATTCAAATAATTATGGGATAAGAAAAAAAAAAAAAAACTCCTGTGTAGGGGAATTCTACATTAGGTTTGTTATATTGAACACCTTACCTATTAGTGAAGCAGGACAAATTAAAGTAGATGAATGCCCAGAAAATGGTGCCCTTTGTGATAGAGCTGTAAATACCTACTGTTCTATTTGATTGAATAAACGATCCCCTAGTTCCCTCTTGCTAAAAGTCAATGGCGCATAAACCTGGAAGTTTTTTTTACAAGCAGTGTCATAAACACTTCGCAAGAAGAGCGTCAACATGAAGTCACTTTTACTTTTTATAAGTGAGTTTTTGAAGTGTCATCTGTCAGTTAGAATATAGTTTTTGTAATTGCTTGCTGAAGATTCTAGTTTGCTTTGCTTTACTGAGAAGAATGTTTATTTGAACAGCCCTATTGACAGGCGATACGTAATCAGGGAGATTAATGAAAGTCTACTCTTTATGATTAAGGCCGTGTTTGTACAACATCAATCTATCGGCACCGCTAATTTCTAAAACAAATATCCCATAGCTTTTTTGACATTTCCTTTTATATGTTTATATTTTATGCGCGGGCTAATAACAAATTTTAAAATTTTAATTTTAAAATTGGAAAATGTGTGTACCACGCAAATTTAAATTTAATTTTATGTATTCCTATGGATAATATTAAAAGACGAAAAACCTTGAAAAGAGAAGAAAGTTTCTTGCTGCAACGCGTTGGGTTAATGTCAAACTGTCATACATAATGTCAACTGGTCTGACTCACTGTCGATAACGATTGGTGTGATCTGCAGTAAGTGCATATGATAACAAGACTAGCACAACAGCCGAAAACATTAATCAATTCATATCACAGACAGAGTTCTCATTTTTGATCAATTTTCAGCAAAAAAAGAAAAATTTCAAATATTAAAAAAAAAAAAAAAAACTCCATCAAACCACTTACCTTCGCAGCATCAACAAAAGATCCACCTTGCGGAAGGGCTATCAGATACACCACAAATATCACTGCCCAAAAGAAGGACAATCGCGGACTACCCAAGAGACCGCCCAGGCCTCTGGGAATTTTCATTTTTCACACAAAAAAAGTCACCACGATCCACGCGATTTACGAATTTTCAAATCCGCGCCGCTAGGAAATTCGTTACTTAAAAGACAAACTGCGTATTTTTTTTTAACAACCATTCAGTCTTCCCGCCGCATTTAAACACATTCAAGTCCCGCACACAATCTTTGGACTGCTTTTGGCAATTTATTTTTTGCGCAGCCAAAGTTTAATCCTTTTCGGGAAATAATTAAAAATAAAAAAAACAAAAAAAAATATTTTTTAGCCGAATTCGTTAGTCTACTTTCGAGTTTCCAGATCTCTAGCCAAAGACGAACGGACGAATAATCCCAGCAGCAGAGTAGTACTCTCTCCACCTACATGGAGATCGACAAACGTTCGAAGTGTTACTAAACACGAGTCTCCTAACAGAATTTCAGTTTTGCCCAATGCCCCCAATACATAGACAGTCGACAAGATGCCAAAGAGAACACAAAATGATCTTGCGGCTTGCGCCAGCCACAACAACCCTCTGTGCGATTGTGCTGTTCTGTTACTGTACTGCACACACTTGCGCCAAGCTCCATTCAGTGTTCAGTTTGTTGAGGCCAGAGGCTCCTCAACCTGCCTCCCTTTGGCCACCCTCACGTTGCGTTGCAAGCGATCGTTGTGCGAGTGCGATCCTCTACGGATCAAGCGGGCGCGCTCGTCCTCTTCATGGTGCTTTTCCAACATTATCACATGAAACGGGCTGGAGTGGAAATCTTTGATTTTGCTCCAGTATGTATCTAGAATAAAAACAGAAAAACACCCACAGAACAGATCGGTTTATTTTTTGTTTCTTTGTTTTTCTAGTGGTGGTGCGCGGTATCATCATGATCATCGTGTTCCATATATACGACGGAGCGTTTTATTCTCTGTCTGGAATCAGATGGTGTATCGTGTATGGAGGAAGCATTCTCTCGCTGGGTGTATATGTGGAGAGGAGCTGCAGACACTTTAGTAGTGCCTCTGCCTCGTAGTCGTCGTCGTTGGCTGTCGTCTTTTGTGGGCTATTTGTGAGTTGAGCATAGTTAGTTGATTGCTGCCTGCTAGAGTTGGCTGGCTGTTAGGAGGATTTTTCTGTTCTGAATTCGCTCCAGATCAGTACGCTCTAGTCGATCCATCGCGTTAGATCGCAAAAAAAGAAAGAACCCGCCGTTCCCTCTGCTTAAGGGTGGATGGGGTTTTCTTTAATTACAAAGTAAAGAATATAACAATTTGCAGGAAGGAAAATCCTTTCAAAATTTTACTCTTTTTTTTTATGAATTTCGGTTTTTTTTTTGTTATGTATTTTCGAAAAAAAGTGTGGTGCGCGGTTTTTGATTTTTAACTGTGAATATCTCTTTTTTGTATTTCAGAAGAAACCGATTAAAATATAGAGAAAAGTTTAAAATATACGAA
This sequence comes from Cheilosia urbana, assembly GCA_946477585.1. Lineage (NCBI taxonomy): Eukaryota > Metazoa > Arthropoda > Insecta > Diptera > Syrphidae > Cheilosia > Cheilosia urbana. The sequence goes on from OX297854.1 coordinate 131,415,567, forward strand.
AAGTATCTGTGAGTTCGTTCAATGTACCGTAAGGGGTCGTATGTAGACATTTAATAACGAATCCATGTGATATTTTATTAGTTTTTTTCCTTGAAAAAAATCCAATTAAACAAAAGTACCAAAAGATAGGTGTTCTTTAAAGGAAAATAGCGTTTAAAATTACTGGGGATAATGGGACCCCATATACAGCGGTAAGTTAAACAGAATATGTGAAATTTAATTTTTGTGTGTTTATTTCACTATTATTTTGCGTTGATTTGAATTTTAAATGGATTTGCGCTAATCGGAATCGAATCGGAAACTACCGACGGCCGGCGGTCGGGTGGAGGGGTAAAGGCCATCGCAAGCTCTGATTTCGAATTGGGGCCAAAATGTGTGATGTGTTGTCGTTGTGGGGTACATTTTGTTTTATCGAAAAGAAAATGGCTGCACTTCCGGAACGGGTTTTGAAACTCTTGCTGTGTTTATCGACGGTGGAAGTTATTGCAAATTATATCGGAAGTGATGCAACATGAACTAGGAGTTGAACTAGGTCGTCTTTTTGAGAACGCGTTCCAAGTTGTATTTTGCCTTTGAATCTGTAGACCTGATAAAGGACGATTCCGATTATTTTTTCATCGCAGAAAAGGGAAAATATATCTAAATTTAACTTTGGAAAATTCTTGCTTTTTTTTAACAGATATAAGTGCTGATTTTGACATTAGTTAGTAGAGTCAACTTACGGCTAAAGAACTACACCTACTTGGATTTGAATTGGGCGTTTCGTGACAGCGATTAGTAGCGTAGTTGTGGATGTTACTGCATAAGTAATCTCTTTTTAGCGAAGAGTAGGATAATACTTAGCAATAGTTTAAAAACACTTGAATAGTATCAACAAAAGCTTAAATGTGTTTAAATTATGTCGTTTGACTAGGGCCCGCAGTGCACATAAAAGCAAGTTTCTCGTTTTTGATTTATGTTTTTGAAACGAATGGGAAAAATCAAATTGTATGCCATATCCCAACGGCTAAATTGAAAAGTTTTCTGTGGCTGTCTCAGGTCAAATTGAGTGTTTGTCTTAAAGTGCTTTTTTTTTATTTCATTCATCAAGAATATCTTAATCTTGTATGCATTTTAATCTTAATAAACATTCAAAGGTTTATGGTTTATTTTAGCGCCTGTATTTAAGGCGGACTCTTTTATTCTCTAGTTCAATAGGCACCGGGGAACTACAAACATACATCTTGTATTCGTTTCCTTTAATTTGTCTGACTGCAAAAGACAATTCCTACAAGCTACACACGTCTCGAGGTACTAGCTAGCGGCCCGAAAATAGTATTTATCTAGAGGTGTCGGTTGTCGGAATATAAGTCCCACCAAAACCGGGTATACCTACATAATTGATGGTACCCACTAAATGGTTTGCGTATTCAATAGCAATTTGCTGGTGCTGATATTCGATACCTGCTTTCTAGATTTATTTAATACTCAAACCAATTAGTGTGCATATTCCTGATGGATATCTATCTATCATCTTGAACATTTTTAAAAAATTATGGAAGGATTTACATTCATTCTGCAAGTAGATAGAGACCCTCTATTAGGTAATAGTGGTAGTGGAAACTGCATTCATGAAACGATAATAGATTGCAAGAACCATTAAAAGCCAAACAAATTCCAAGCATAGAATGGTCTAGTACGTTCCTAAGACAAATGGAAAAGCCTATATCGGTAATTTGCATAGAAATTAAACCAGTTTTTGACTACTCGAAAGCTTTTCGAACCAATTTTGACGACGATTTTATGAATCTTTTATTGTATTTGCTTCGTATAAGGATTTCTTATTTATTGTAGCGAATCTGCTACAATAGTCTTTGTGGAAATCTATTGTGAAATATTTTTTGTTATGTTCGTCGTTTTTGTTTCGATGGCGTTTTCAACTGACAGATGGATGAGGTTCACTTTCTACTCGTTTGTCCGTTAAGTCTGTTGGAAATTTTCGAAAATTAAGGTAACGTACAATTTATTGTTGTGGTGGAAACATAGTGAAAATAAATTAAAATTGTCACGGAACCCTTCCCACATTTTTAGTTCCGACTTTCAATTTTAGTAATTCCATACAAATTTGGCAATTGCTTCCGTAATTTTACAATCGAGACTACAACTTTTTATTAGTACGGCGAACGTTCTTTAAATGAATTTTAAGTAAAGTACAGTTCAATAAGAAATGAGGAAAAATTCTATTACAGAGCTCTAAATTGACGTTTAAGCTTAGTACGCTGCTCGAGTTAAACTAAATTTTATCTGGTCTCCAACTTTTCTCTCCAAACATCAGCTAAGGTCCTAGCTAAATTTTGACATAAAGCACGCCGCGGATAAGTGCCATTGAAAACAGCTTTTCTTTCAAAAGAATTTACTTCGAAGATTCAACACTCTCTGATTTCAACCATTTCCGATTCTATGTACTCTTCGTCGAGGTATTTATTAAAAAAAAAAACACATCCTTGCCTACTTCTCACATTCTCCGCAGTACAAAATTGCAACAAATCAACAGAACATAACAAACTGTCAATATTTAGCTTGAGAAAATGTACCGTCCCATTAAATGGGCACGCTAAATTTTGACAGATACATAAGTACATTCTGAAACAAAAGTTTGATTATTTAGCTCGAGCAGCGTACCACTCAGCTAAATGGGTTCGCTAAAACTTAGCTCAGCTAAATTTTGGAGAGAACTTTGTATGGTAGCGAAAATTTAGCTCGAGCAGCGTACTAAACTTTATTTGTGTCATTACAAATGCGAAATAGTTTGTGGAAATTTATTTCGAAGACGGAAAGAAGAGAGAAAAGAATGAATAACTAATCCCTTGCAGGAAAATGTCATGCTTTATTGTAAAACAAGGACAATTGCATGGCAATTTAGTTAGTCGTGTTCGTAAATCTAGTCACTTACAACTACACCTACATTCTGTGTAGCGGATAAGCGATGGATTTTATAGGTCTGTTTTATGTGTTTTTAATATGCAAACCTTGTTATTAACCTTATTGTTATTTTCTTGTCTCACACCACGGAGTCCTGGGGTCAGATTCTGTAAGGCGAAACGATCAAACGTTTTCGTGCGCACGAATGGTTTGCCTTATGATACACAAGCGAATTTCTTCGTGCGCACGAAAACGTTTGAACGTTTCGACTTACATAATCTGGCCCCTAATGTCTAATTGGGTAGGCATAACCGTGTTCACACTTCTCGCACCGCTCCCTGACAGACTGTGTACATAATCCGTTTCCGCAAAATGATGTCATCACCGCATCCGTGATCGAGTACTATCTGACTGAATTTGTTATTGTTTTGCATGTAAAATTTACAAAGTTCATTGACTTATTGCACGCTCACGGCTTGTTGTAATTTACACAAAAATATTAGGTCTGTTCAATGATGAAACTAGAAAAGAACCGGACAGAACAACACAAGTTAGTAAAAACTATCAAAACAGAAAAGAACAGAAGAGCCATTTAGTAGGGTCTCTTCCATTAGTAGGATCGCGGGTATGGGATGCCTAAGTGGACCCTCCTTAGCTCCCGAGCTTCCGCCACCGGCTCTAGGTCATCATGGGCAATCCCCATACGGGCCAAGGAGAGATTTCGTACTTGATCTAACCATCTCATCTTGGGTCTTCCTAGGGGACGCCTGCCTGATGGCACGGATTCCATAGCAAGTCTTGGGATCCGAGTTGGATTTGATTTGATTTTTAATTGAATTCATTCATTGACAAAATAACACAAATAAAGCTTGCATTAACAGAAAGACTGAAAGACTTATGAAACAGTAAGGGAACACTTTTGTAGTAATCTATGAAAAGTGGCAGACATTTAATAAATTGCAGTGGTAAAGAAAATTCTGGAAAATGTCTGATAAACGCGAAGAATTTTCTAATATATTAAAAATATGAGTTGAATATACTATGATTCATTTAGCGATGAAAGCGATTCGGAATTAATAATCTAACCGCTTTTTGATGAATCTGAGTATGTGGAAGGATTTGTACTGACTGAACTACTAATACGATGAAATGTTTGAGGAGAGCATTCAATATCTATTTAGCTGCCTGTTTATACCATTTCAATACTCAGGAAATCAAAATACATATATGCACAAGTATGCCAAATAATAGGACAACTACTTTCAAATCATCTGTCAATAGCCGGGTAACTGACTTGACAGCTTTTCCAATTCTTACTACAAGAAATTTGTTGAGTAAAAATTCGTACTCTCTCGAAGCCGATCTATTTTACGAATTTTTCGAGTTAAGGAACGGAATTGTGTAAAAATGTGTAAAAATTCTTAAGTTTTAGTGAAAAATCGTAAAATTTAAACGTAAAGGAATAGAGCTGTACCTAATGAATTTTTTAGCTGGGTGTACAACAGTCTTGTTGTCAAGTCGTAGTGCACGTAGTTATACACGTATGACATATAATACGTATTCACGCTAATTCTGAGATTCGATCGAATAGAGTATTCCTCGAATTTAAAAGTTTAACCCGAATGAACTCGCCACATTCTAAGTTTTGAGGGAAAGGAATTCATTATCGAATGATTTCACTGGATAAATTTTATTTTCGTAATCAGCTGTTTGAAGTCTTAGCTGTCAGATTGTAAATTTTTGTTGCTGCTGAAACCCTTTGCAATATCCGGATCTATCTCCATTAGCTTAATCAACATTTCAAATTGCCCGTGGTTCGTCCATTTGGATTGCGACCTGCGATTTATACAAATAAATGTAGGTATATATATATATTTTTTTTTTATAAGAAACAAATGTTGCTTCCAAGTTCATAATATGCGTTTTATTTACATTTATATTACATTTTTAAATACAGCTTTCGGTCAGAAATTTCCGCTCGAATAGAATTTGACATTTAATTTAATGCAATCGAAACTGAGAATACGGGGAGAAATGAAAAAAAAAAAAGAATGGCCGCATTCAAGAATCTAGTTATCTTAAGTCGACTAGATTGGTCTGGATAAGATGTAACCTGAACGCAAAAACTAGATTGGTCGGGAACGTCACTTTTTCTACGTCAGCCACATACCCGAACTGTCAACTTAGTACTCAGTCACGAGTTTCTTGACTAGATTCGTCGGCTACCCCTCCATAAACGTCAAATGTCACAGGTGCCCACGTGACCGATTTAAACCGATCACAACCGAGATAGATCTAGTCAGACAGCTGTCAGACTTACTAAACTAGATACTTGAACGCCCTCAATCTCTACTCTATCGAAATCGAAAGTAGGAATGTCAGTTGGAGGAAACCGAATAACTTTAACGAATTGTTAATAGAATGTGATGTGTCACAAAACTCTATACGACAGAATGGAAGTGTACTTCCGAGCATTATTTGTTTATATCCCTATACATAAGCTTAGTATCTATACACTGCTCGAGCTAAATTTTCGGTCCTATACAAAATCCTCTCCAAAATTTAGCTGAGCTAAATTTAAGCGAACCCATTTAGCTGAGTGTTACGAATGTACTTCATGTATCTGTCAAAATTTAGCCCATTTAATGGGGCGGTACAAAATTTTTTGCAAAATATTGACAGATCATTGTATTCTGTTGTTTTGTTGCAATTTTGTATTGCGGAGAATGGGAGAAGTAAGCAAGGATGTGTTTTAGCTTTAGTTTAGCTCGAGCAGCGCTAAGCTATATGCTTAAAAAAAATAAAAATGTTACCATCGAATAAATTGATGAGTCACGTCAAATTCTTGTCTGCTAACTGACGTCTGCTAGCTAATTAACTTGTTCACATTCATTTATTAATAAAGGGGTTAATTTTTGTTCTTAGATCAGTTGCAAAGAGCCGCGATATAATGTTGCCTGAACTACATCGAAACAAAAGTGGAATAATCCTTTCTACGTCCAGTCGGGTATAAAGTAAAACAAGAAACTGATTGAAACACACATGACATCTATGAATAAAATCTGAACTAATAAATATTGCAGCTTAGAGCATTTTTTTTTGCATTTAACATTTCCAGAAGCAATTTTAAGAAAATTTTGTAAATTGAAGTGAAAAAATATCTTCTCCTTGCTAAACTGACGGGCCGACAATGAAAATTTAAGATCGAGAAAAATATATTTACAAAGTTTACTATGTGATGTGATTTTTTTTCGACTTTTCCGTGTTTTTTTTTTTAATTTTTGTTTCGATGTTGTTAAGCCTTAATGATTATATAACAATTTCAAATGAAGGCAGAGCGACTGTCAACAAGTCTAGCTTGTGGGACTGAAAAATGAATGCAAACAAAATATTCAATGCAAATGACAGCTGTATGACTGGATACATATATCTCGGTTTTGATTGGCTGAAATCGGTCATATGAGCAGCTGTTTCAGTTTCAGCTGACGTTTATGGAAGGGTAGCCGACGAATCAAGTCAAGAAATTCGTGACTGAGTACCAAGTTGACAGTTCGCATATGCGGCTTGCGTATTAAAAGTGACGTTCCCGACCAATCTAGTTTTTGCTTTCAGGTTACATCTTATCCAGACCAATTTAGTCGACTTAGGTTAGGTTAGGTTAGGTTAGAGTGGCAGGCCGCCTCAAGTGCAGCCTCACTTAGGCCAAATTAGGCCCATTGTGTTACCACAGGATCGATATCGACTCCTTATCTACCCGTTGAACCAGCCGGAGCTGAGAATGAAGCGATGGAGGCAGTTGATACCTATGTTTGCGAGTTCGCTGAGATTGTCGAAGAAATATTCTCCGAGGTATAGTTTTCTACGGAGTGACAGTGCTGGACACGTGCAGAGAAGGTGAAGAACAGTCTCCTCCTCCTCCTCGTCCATACAGCTTCTGCAGAAATCATTTGAAGGGAGGCCTAATCTGAGAGCATGTCTCCCTATGATGCAGTGTCCCGTGATGACACCTACTAGAGTGCTTATTATGGGTCTTTTCAGTGTAATGAGACTTTTTGAGCGCTTGGAATCCAGCTGAGGCCAGATCTGTTTCGAGGTGTGGCACGTTAAGCAGCTAGACCACCTGCGATTAGTAGCGCTTAATGCGTTTTGTTTAATTAGGAGCTTGCAAGTAGCAAGAGGCATATAGAGACTCCTTTTTTCTGGTAGAGTCGACATAGTAGTGCCTTGTCTGGCGAGCTCATCGGCGATGCAATTACCTGGAATGTCTCTATGGCCCGGCACCCATATAAGGTGAATTTTGAATTGTTTCGCCATCTCGTTCAGAGATAGTCGGCAATTGAGGGCAGTTGTTGAATTGAAGACGACAGAATCCAGGGTTTTAATCGCGGCTTGACTGTCGGTAAAGATGGTGATATCCTTTACAGATATTACATTATACCGAAGCCACGACAGGGCCTCTTTGATCGCCATGACCTCCGCCTGAAATACACTACAGTGATTAGGAAGGCTGAATGAGATTTTACAATTTAGATCATAAGAGAAAACACCCCCCCCTACTCCTGTTTCAGTTTTGGACCCATCTGTATAGAAACAGACAGACTCCTTGCGGGGTACTATTTCGTTCTCCCATTCACTCCTGGAGGGTATGTAAGTTTCGAAGTTCTTTTCGAATTGAAACTGAGGGAGGGTGTAATCAGTATCTTTTGGAATGCATTCCAATGTATTTAGAATCGATGAGTGACCAGTTTGGCGACTGGTCCACAACTGAATTGCTTTCATCCGAGTGGCTGCATTTGCTGCCACTTGTTTGCAATAGATGTCCAGCGGTAGCAAGTGGAACATTACGTCCATGGCCGCTGTTGGAGTGGTTCTTAGGGCTCCACTTATGCATATGCATGCCGTTCTTTGGACGCGGCTAAGCTGATTATGATGGATGGCCTTTTCGAGGGCAGTCCACCATACAATAACGCCATAAGTGAGTATAGGTCTGATAACGGATACATATAGCCAATATGTAATTCGAGGCTGGAGTCCCCATCTGCTTCCAATGGCTTTTTTACAGCAGTACAGAGCCGTGGTGGCTTTCTGAACTCTCCGCAGGATATTGGGTTTCCAGCTCAATTTGCTGTCTAAAACTAGGCCTAAATAGCTAGCCGTATTGGTGAGCACCAGGAGTGTGCCGTTTAGTTTTGGGGGTACAAAATTGGGAATTTTGTATTTTCTTGTGAAGAGGACCAGTTCAGTTTTTTGGGCATTGACCGCCAGACCGCATTTCTTGGTCCATTTAGAGAGCTTAGAGAGGGCATTCTGCATGAGATCTCTAAGCGTGTTTAGGTGTTTTCCTGAGACAGCGATGGCAACGTCATCCGCATAGGCAATTACTTTGCAACCTTCCCCCTCCAGTATTAGTAGTAGTTCATTCACTACTAGGTTCCAAAGAAGGGGTGAGATAACGCCACCTTGAGGCGTACCCCTACTAACGAACCTCCGGACCGATGCATCGCCCAGCTGTGAGTTGATAAACCTGTTGGTGAGCAACTGGTTGACCAATTCGCCAATCGATTTCTCAATTCCAAGGCCCGTCAGTGCGCCGAGAATTGCCTCTGCTTCGACGTTGTTAAACGCTCCCTCAATATCTAGGAAAGCAACCAATGTGAATTCTTTGCAATCGAGAGATTTTTCGATGGTAGATACAAGTGAGTGAAGGGCCGTTTCAACCGATCTCCCTTTACTATACGCGTGTTGAGCCTTTGACAAAAGATTTGAGTTGACACTGCAACGTATGTGGATGTCTATCAGTTTCTCTAAGGTTTTTAGAAGAAATGATGACAAAGTAATTGGTCTGAGATCTTTGGGGTTAACGTGTGAGCTTTTACCAGCTTTAGGTATAAACACCACGTTAACTTCTGTCCACAACTTGGGAATATGAGCAAAATCCAGGCAACTTTTAAAAATTACAGTTACCCAAGGGAGGATTAGGTCAGCGTTCCTCTGAAGTTCGGCCGGTATTATACCATCCGGTCCAGGAGATTTAAATGGCTTAAATCCTTTAATGGCCCAAAGAATTTTGGTCTTGGTAATAAGACTTGAAGAGCTGCTTTCTATCGGTCTTTCAGAGGACCTAGCTGGTATCGAAGCAGCATTACAGCTGTTGGGGAAGTGAGAATCCAGTAGTAGATCCAGAGATTCTGCACTTGAGGTGGTCCACGATCCATCAGCTCTCTTAAGGTAGCTCGCTACTTTAGGAGTGGATGCGAGAATCTTCCTGAGCCTGGAGGCCTCAGAGATTTCTTCTATCTTTTCACAGAAGAGTCTCCAGGAATTCCGTTGGGCTTTCCTAACTTCGGTTTTATAGGATTTGAGGGCTTTTTTATATAAGGCCCAGTCAGCGGCTTCACGGGATCGCTTGGCCTGATTGAAGAGCTGCCTACATTTTTGACGTAGAGATAAAATCTCCTGATTCCACCACGGTGGTCTAGGCTTGCCCCGAGGTTTACTTATTGGACAGGAGAAAGACATAGCCCGGTTGAGAGTCTTAGTGAGTTCCTCAACCATGCTATCCAATTCATTTGTATTAGTAGGGGGAACAGGTATTCTGTTAATTATGGAAGCTTCCACACTGTTCCTATATTTGTTCCAATCCGTTTTCCTGTAATTCCTAAAAACGGGTTGGACTTGAGGGAGGCAGTTCATGCCAAATTGAATGTATCTATGGTCAGAGAAGGAGTGTTCTTTAGAAACTTTCCAGTCTCTGACATCATGGTAAATGGTGTCGGAGACCAGCGTGATGTCTAACACCTCTCGTCTGTTACTAGTTACAAATGTGGGTTCGGATCCCATATTGCATATGATTAGTTTAGTACTAATTAAGTAATCAAAAAGTAGCTCACCTCTTTTATTGATGTCGGAGCTGCCCCATACAGTGTGATGCGCATTGGCATCACATCCCAGGATCATCGCAGCGTTGGACTTCTCCACATCAGCAATCGCTCTCCCCAGTAGTTCCGCAGGGAGGAGAAGGTCGGACGCCAGATACGCCGAAGTCAACCAGATTTTCCGCAGTCCAACTTCAACGTTTACTGTCGTGGTGTCTCGATCGCTGTAATTAGGAAGAAGGAAAACATTTAGTGTGTTCTTCGCGAGGATGCAGGCTCTTGGTATACCTTCATTCCTCACGTAGAAAAGTTTGTAGCCTGGAGTCCTGAGTCCAAGAACCCGATCATTATTGACCCAGGGCTCCTGAATCAGGACAATGTCATCCGCGCTTTTATGGATCCGCAGAAGAAGAGAGGCCGAAGCCGTTTTTGAGTGATGTAGGTTAATCTGAAGGAACCGCAGCATCACTGCTACAATTACCTCCAGACGCCTCCACCACAGTGATGTTAGCCTCATCCGTATCCGATTCGAAAGATACATCAGTTACGGATGGGCTGCCGAGTCCACTGGATAGATCCAGGTCCGACAATCCAATGCTGTCCATGTCCAGATCTATCCGTGGGACCGAGTTGCTCTTAGAGAGATGCGGGGCCCTCCCTGGAGCGCAGTCATCCGTCTCTACCTTAGCCGCTGTGGTCGGTGTATTACTGACCGATGCGGTTCCGGCAGAGACGGGGAACAGCGCTTCTTTCGCGGGATTGCAGCCCACCACCTCCGCTTCCGCTGCCGGACTAGTCAGTTTATTACTAACCTGTTCAACAGTGTCAGCAGAGGTGGAGGGTCGCACTCCCTCCCTGGTAGGGTCCTCCTCATCCTTCTTATAAACCCTAAGGTTTATAGCTCCGAAGCCGTAGCTGATTTGTCCTTCTGTTGCAGCCAGAGGAGCCAGAGACTCTACGTTGATCACGATGATCGCAGATCTTTTGTCTCCTTTAGGTTCCTCCAGCTTAGCAACCTTCCAGTTACCTGTAGGAAGATGAGGGTTGCTTGCCCGAATGATTTTTATGATTGTTGCGGGGTCAGAGGGTTCGGCAGGGATCCAGGAGCGAGTTCTAGGTCTGCTAGGAATTTCTTCCCTGCTTACGACCTCGAGCTGCGCCTCTTTCCACACCTCACCCAGAGACGAAATTGCTATTTTATATAGGTCCGCAGACCTTTGATCAGCACAAGCGATCAGCTTCACATGGCCCTGATGCCATCCGCCATCGCGACAGGAGGGAGGAGGCCCTGGATGATCATCCATGACCTGTAGAAATTTAGTAGCCAGCTTCATTTCTACTTTTCTCCATCTCTCAGGGGAAATGCTGCCATCTATGTCACTCCTGTCTATTACAGCGAGGACAAGGTGTGCCTTGAGGACATCACTGAATGGCTTGTTGTGCTTTAAGGAGAGTGAGGAACTGCTGCAGTTTACCTTCACTCGTTTTGGGTCGACAGTGGACTCCTCAATCGACCTTTGTCCTTTGGACGTGGAGTCCTTCCTTGAGGAGTCAGGAGGAATCTCCTTGACAACTTTCGTTGCCCAGGAGATCGATTCTTTGTTTCTAATAGAGAGCTGATCTAACGGGACGTCCTTGTAGCGCTCCAGAATTCTGGAGGCGGTACGTCGCTCTCTATATTGCCTAGTGGAGGTGCTTTCGTGTCGCGAGCTCGAGGCAGTACGACGTGCAGCACCGGGTTTTCGAGTTGAGCGTTCTTTGCATCTTTCGGCAAGACTAAGATCAGGTTTGGTGACCAAGTTCTTAGTTGCCGTCGTTGCAGGAACGCTAGTACTGGAAGCGGGCTCAGAGGCAGTACTTCCAGCCGGTAGTTTAAGAGCACCGGACTCTGAAATTTTTTGTTTTTGTTTAATTGTTTTATTTGTTTTGTTCATGGACCCACGAGTAGCGGAGAAGGGAAGGTCCATCTGTGCATAGATCCGCATTACACAGATAAGGCTGGCTAATCCGGAGGTCGCCAGGTATCCGGATACTCCGTTTGCGACTCGGGCTATTTTTGAAACTGGGCCCCCAGCCAGGTTGATACTCGGCACGGGTCGTATGACACCTTTATCCAGCCCAGGCGGAAATAGGATGGGATAAGAGAGAATTAGGAGGAAAGTTATGGAAGGAGTGGGACAAGAAAGGAAGGACGGGTAGGAGAGCACCCTTTGGTTTCACGGTTCCTCTGGAGAGATTCTCGAGAGTCTTTACCATTACTCAGCCCCCACAACTCGTCAAGTTCGGTGCTGGGGTGGGGGTTAGTCGACTTAAGATAAGTAGATTCTTGATTATGCCCAATGATACCTTTGTTCTCTTGGAGCCACAATAAGATTATGTCGGCTAACGCTAATGTCAAAAAATCCTTTTAAGTTCAGGCAAAAACTTCAAATGGGCCATTCTTCCGATTATGGTCACGACCTCAATTTTAAGTAATCGCAAATTGGCTGGATTACTCCAAATGTGCGGAAGTTCATAAAAATATAATAATTACGTAACTTAAGAGGAAACCGTTCAACTTATCGTAGACTAGGTTTTTTCTTATTAAGTTTGTGACCATAATCGTCGGCCATTTGCAATTATGTCGTGAAATATATACGAAAAATAAAACGTCAATCGATAGCATATACAAATAGTTTTTTTTTTTTGTAAATCTAACCCAACCAAACTATTTTGAACACGTTTTTCTAATTTCAGGCTAATCATTGCTGCAGTCTTAGCTGGTGTTCTACTAGAAGCAAAAGCAGTAATTATACATTGAGAACAAAGTTAAATGCAAACCATGGAGTGTACTGTTGTTTTATCTTCTTTTTTTTAGCAATTTTGGAGAGAAAGTGGTAGCAGCAGCAGCGGTGCTATATTCAGTCCCCCCGAACTTAGAGAACAACCTTCACGACCTGTCATAGATGACAGTTATGCCATAATCGACACTGCCACAGTTGCTCGAACGGGTCAACAGCCAAGAAATTGTACTGGAAACGGAAGCTGTATACCGAAATGTTTTGCCGAGAAGGGTAATCGCGGTTTCCCCGGCCAACCGGGTATTTCAGGACCAAAGGGTATGCCTGGTTATCCAGGTATTGATGGACCTCCCGGAGATAAGGGCCAGAAGGGTGATCCAGGCCCATTGGGGCCGCGAGGTCCGAAAGGCGAACGTGGATCTGGAGGCTTTCCTGGTATTCCCGGAGTACCCGGCCTTCAAGGCTATTTGGGTAATCCTGGAGCTCCTGGTATTCCTGGAATTGATGGGTGTAATGGCACTGATGGTCTGCCTGGTATTGATGGTGTGCCTGGTTTAGTTGGTCCCAGAGGCTATCCTGGTAATCCAGGTGGTAAGGGAGAGAAAGGTGAACCCGCTAAGGAAATCGGAGACTTTGCAAAGGGGGATAAGGGTGAGCCTGGTTTTATGGGACGGTCTGGCTTGCCCGGACCCGATGGACCACAAGGGCCGAAGGGTGATCGTGGCGATACTGGAACCTACGGACAGCCTGGTCCACGTGGAGATCGCGGTATTAAGGGCGAGAAGGGAGACTCCTGCATTGCTCAGCCAGTGCCTGGCCTGAAGGGTACTAAGGGTGAAAAAGGTGAACCGGCTAAAGAATCTGCTTTCGGCGACGGAGACCATCCATGGGTTAGTGCCCCAGGCGAAAAGGGTAATGCTGGTGAACCAGGCATGCCTGGCGAGAAGGGAAACATGGGATATCCCGGACCGGCTGGCAATGATGGCTTGAAAGGTGAAAAGGGTCTACCTGGACCATCAGGTGACCGGGTAAGTAGTTTAATTATAAACCTTAACTTGCTTAAATAAGTGCCGATGTATGATTGTATTTAAGGGTCGGCAAGGAAACTTCGGTCCACCTGGTCCATCTGGCCAGAAGGGTGATCGCGGTGAAATCGGCTTACGAGGTCTGGACGGAAAATCAGGACTAAAAGGAGAACCTGGACGACCAGGAGCGCCAGGTGCACAAGGTTTGATCGGACCTGCGGGTCCACCCGGTGGTGGTAAGGGGACACCTGGACCACAAGGAGCTAAGGGCCCACGCGGTTTTCGGGGGCAGCCGGGACCAAAGGGCTTGGATGGATATCCCGGGGCTCAAGGTCCACCTGGCCCAGCTGGACCGAAAGGCGGTCCTGGTCTTGCTGGCCGACCCGGCTTGGAAGGTGCACCAGGAGAAAAAGGAGACAAGGGCGATTTTGGTAGACCTGGCTCAATTGGACCATTAGGTCCACGAGGACATAACGGCCCACCAGGCCCTGAGGGCATAAAGGGAGAAGCAGGTACCCCTGGAATCGGTGTTGCAGGACTTAAGGGTGACGTTGGTACACCTGGGTAAGTTTGGTCATTCATTTCTAAAGCCACATTCTTCAATTTTGATTTGAAGCACCATCGTGCAGAGATTTAGTTAACAGTTGATTTTTTCATATGCAGGCGCCCTGGGGACAAGGGTATGAAAGGAGAGCGCGGTTTTACTGGCAACGTTGGTGCTCCTGGAGATTCTCAACTTGGCAAGCCTGGTATGCCCGGCCGACCCGGTAGGCAAGGCGATAAGGGTGACCCCGGCCGTTCTGGTATTCCCGGACAAAAGGGAGACACTGGAGCGAAGGGTGACATTGGCGGAAGATGTACAGACTGCGCACCCGGACAAAAAGGAAGTAAAGGTGATCGTGGATTAGATGGAATCAATGGAGCACCAGGTGCTCGTGGTCCACCAGGTGAACGTGGTTTCGCAGGTGAACGAGGTGATGATGGCCTTCCCGGACCAATGGGAGCACCAGGTGATAGAGGCAGTGATGGTCTGCCTGGAATAATTGGACCTGACGGTCCAGCTGGTCGTGATGCTTTTATTGACTGGAGTCTTACCAAAAGCGAGAAGGGTGATAAGGGTGAACGTGGTCCACCTGGACTTTTTGGGTTGAAGGGTGAACGAGGAGAAATCGGTCAGCCTGGCTTGACCGGACTGAAGGGAGAAACTGGCCCAAGAGGGGACAAAGGATTCCCTGGTATTCCCGGACAGGATGGTGCACCAGGTGCCCCCGGCAGAAACGGTTATCCAGGTCCAAAGGGTGATAGCCTCAAGGGAGAACAAGGGCGACCAGGTCGCGATGGAGATCGTGGTGATAAGGGTGATTCTGGATATGGTGGTGATAAGGGTGAACCAGGCACTTGCGAAATGGACCGAACAATGATTCCACCTAAGGGCAATAAAGGTGAAAAAGGCTATCCAGGTAATGTAGGCCCAATGGGCCCAATGGGTGACAAGGGCGACATTGGCAGGACTGGAGGCAAAGGTGACCAAGGCCCACAAGGACCCCCAGGACCCGTTGGACCAAGAGGCTTGACAGGACCACGTGGTGATAAGGGTAATCCAGGACCAATTGGATTCCCTGCTAGCCCCGGAAAGGATGGTGCCCGAGGATTGCCTGGCAGACTTGGTGAGCGCGGTCAGAAGGGAGAACAGGGTATAGCCACAGCAGGCCCAATCGGACCTAGGGGTAATGATGGTCCACAAGGTGTTAAGGGTGACCGAGGATTACAAGGATCTTATGGAGCACCAGGACCTGAAGGAGCACCTGGATATCCCGGTGATAAGGGTGATTCTGGATATCCTGGAGCTCCAGGCCTCCCCGGTCTGGTGGGACAAAAAGGCGATCTTGGACCAATCGGACCACCTGGATCTCCTGGTCCACCAGGTACACCTGGTGTTGACGGAGTACAAGGTCGGGAAGGTGCTAAAGGGGAGCCTGGTAATTCTGGACTGGTTGGTATGCCTGGTCTTAAAGGCGAACGCGGTGAGTGGGGCGTGGATGGTGCTAAAGGTCTAACTGGGCCTACCGGACTTCCTGGTATTAGGGGAACTCCCGGAAAACCTGGTATTATTGGTGGAAAAGGTGATAAGGGTGAACGAGGCTTGACCGGTGCTGATGGACTACCGGGCTTGCGAGGACCGCCTGGACCACAGGGCCTAATGGGACTGAAAGGTGATATTGGACCAGTTGGTGCACCCGGCACTGATGGACGACCTGGTTTGGATGGATTGAAAGGAGACACTGGCTTGCCTGGCTTAGAAGGAGCACCTGGTTTGCCTGGTGATGCTTCGGAAAAAGGACAAAAGGGTGAACCTGGATCGCCAGGACTGCGCGGCGTTGACGGAAAAGATGGAGCGCCTGGTTACCCCGGCGAAAAAGGCTTAGCAGGTTTGCCTGGTTATGGTCAACCTGGACCTGTGGGCCAAAAGGGAGAACCGGGACGTGATGGACTTGACGGTAGACCTGGTATCGATGGAGCTAAGGGTGATCAAGGATATCAAGGGCAGAGAGGTCTAAAAGGTGAACGAGGTTTCGCAGGACTGCCAGGTGCTCCTGGTGGAGCTTGTTTGGACGGTCTCCCAGGCGAACCTGGATTACAAGGACCACGAGGCTTTGAAGGACCCAAGGGTATTAAGGGAGATGCAGGACTTAATGGACTGGAAGGTGGCAAGGGTGAGAAGGGTAACCCCGGCTATCCAGGAATCGCAGGAGCTCCTGGCCCTAAAGGAGAACGTGGCTACCCTGGACCAAGCGGACGTGACGCCGAACCTATTACGATTATTGGTGAGAAGGGTCAACCTGGTGAGTTTGGCATGATCGGCCTTCCTGGTGCTGTTGGACCAAAGGGTAACACTGGACTTCCCGGACGTGATGGGGTCAAGGGCGAGCGTGGTTTCCCTGGCCCACAAGGCTTACCTGGCTTGCATGGAGCCCCTGGACAAAAGGGTGACATTGGGCTTGTTGGTGAAACTGGAGAACCAGGCATTGCAGTTAAGGGGGAAAAGGGTCTTCCAGGACGTTCTGGAAAGAACGGACGTGAGGGCATGATCGGACCAATTGGTCAAAAGGGTGAAAAGGGTCTGCAAGGCCTAGCCGGTATTCCCGGAAATATTGGCCTGCCCGGCCGACAAGGTCCTCAAGGGGAGAAAGGTGACCGCGGCATCACAGGTCTAGCTGGAAAGGACGGACTGGATGGATTCCCCGGCCCGATTGGACAAAAGGGTGAACGTGGTTACCCTGGCGAGAAAGGTGAACGTGGCCTTACAGGATTTGAAGGACAAAAGGGCGACAAGGGTAATCAAGGTATTCCCGGACCAGCCGGAGCCAACGGATATCCAGGACCTAAAGGTGATCGTGGTTTAGTCGGAATTGAGGGTCTGCCTGGCCCAATGGGTCCACACGGTGAGAAAGGCTCAGTTGGTCTCAAGGGTCGCGATGGACGTGATGGTATTCCCGGTCAGCGGGGCCAAAAGGGCGAACCAGGTTTAGTGCCACCACCCGGACCAAAGGGTGAACCAGGACAACCCGGACGTGATGGTGAAAAGGGTGATCGTGGTTTCCAAGGAGCTCCTGGTCTCATCGGCGTCCAAGGCGAACGTGGTGAAAAGGGAGATCGCGGTATGCCAGGATTCGTTGGACCTATTGGTCGACCAGGACCCAAAGGAGATATCGGTTTAATTGGCCAAGCTGGTCGCGATGGTTTCCCCGGCGCTCCCGGACCAAAGGGTGAACAAGGTGCAGCTTGTGCCCCTGCGCCCGACTATCTGACTGGTACACTACTTGTTAAGCATAGTCAAACCGAAGATATTCCACGTTGCGAACGTGGACATGTCGAACTTTGGAACGGTTACTCGCTTCTCTACGTCGACGGCAATGACTATCCGCACAACCAAGATCTCGGATCGGCGGGTTCATGCGTTCGTCGCTTCTCGACACTGCCAGTCATGACTTGCGGTCAAAATAACGTTTGTAACTATGCCGCCCGCAACGATCGCACTTTCTGGTTGTCAACTTCTGTCGCGATTCCAATGATGCCCGTTCAAAACAACGAAATGCAGAAGTACATTTCGCGCTGCGTTGTATGCGAAGTACCAGCCAATGTGATCGCGGTGCACAGTCAATCGCTCGAAGTGCCACGCTGCCCCGGCGGTTGGGACGGTCTCTGGATTGGATACAGTTTCCTCATGGTAAGAAAGAACCATATTCTATTTTGATCTATATACTCATACATACATTTCAGCACACCGCCGTTGGTAATGGCGGTGGTGGACAAGGACTCTCATCGCCTGGCTCTTGCTTAGAGGACTTCCGAGCTACACCATTCATCGAGTGCAATGGCGGAAAGGGACACTGTCACTTCTATGAGACTCAAACTAGTTTCTGGTTGGTCACTGTCGAACAGGACCAACAATTCATCAAGCCCGAACAGCAGACACTCAAGTCCGGATTCCTGAGACAGCGGGTATCCCGATGCCAAGTGTGTATTAAGAACTCGACATAAGTCCAAACAACAAACAAATCTCAAATCTATTTTGTTTTCCAAAAACCCAAAAAGCCATAGCTCTGTGTTCCCCTTACCAATTCGCGTTTCTCCTTTTTTATACTCTGTTTGTACACTCCAACTCCGATCTTTTGTTTGTTTGTTAAGAAGAAAATCGTTAATCTTAGATTGCTATACTTAAAAATAGATACCTTTTGTAATATACTACTTAGACAATCGCACGACAAACAGCCAATTGTTTATACTATATATATATTGTTTAATTTTTGTAATTTTTAATTATAATTATTATTATTTTCTTTTTTGTTTAATGTTTTTTTTTATTCTTCCTTAAGTGCTATACACCAAATCGATTTTTTGTTTGTGTTTTTTTTTTTTGTTTTTTTTTTTAAATGCAAAATGTGAATTTACAGTAAAACTTTATTTGAACCTTTTGCAATATAATACGATTAAAAGTGTTGTTTAACATTTAAAATGTCTACCGATGAATCAACGCTTCTTTTATAAAGATATAATAATAATTATAGTTTTGAAAATTCTATTGAACATAAATGCTGCCTGCATGTTAGGTGTACGAATTTACTGCCAATTTTTAAAAGAAAATTAAAAATAAAAAAGAAATGGTGAACAATTGTAGTTTGTAAAATTCTATGTAATTATTATGTTTTTTTTTTTTTTTTTTTTTTAATGGAATTAAAAATAAAGATAATTAAATTTACTATGAATACGATTTATGCAAAGAGCATAAGTGTGTAAGCAAATCCAAACAAATGAGAATGTAGTTATACAAAATAAAAACAAGAAAATAAAAACAGATGAGTTTGGTTTGAATTTTTTAAATTTGTGGGTGTGTAAGGCTGGTACGCGTGAAAAATAGCGCTTCAAAAACTGAGTTGTAGGTGGCGATAGCAAAATCTCTCACTTGGTTTTTAGTTATTTTCCGTCGCATTACATTTTTGACATTTCGGCGTGAAAAATTATTCTTAGGAAGGCGGTTAAGAAATTTACTTCAATTTCAGATGTTTCTTCAAGAGAGTACTCTACACTTTTCGCACTTCTAATATCATTTTTGTATTGAATATAGAACCGTAAAGCTAGGTGTACAAAAAGTTGGTGTCATGGATGACCTGAGCAGGGTGCCTCAGTAAATTGTTATACACTGTTTTGCTCAACATAAGCATCGTGTTTTTTTTTTTCAGGAAACGCGTCCCCACCGAACTTTAAGTGATTTATGTGGTATTCGTTTGGGCGCTCTCAGATCACTTTTTTTGCTCTCAGATCAGTTTTTATGTTCGTTTGGTACAAAAAAAGCAATCTTTTTCAGATTTCAGATCACTTTTGCGAATCTAGATATTTTCTCAGATTTACCAACACAAGTGCGTTTGAGTTTGACAACTGGTGGAGGGCGTTTAGGTTTTCGTGAATTTGTTCTACAGCAAAGAAAGGCATTGCATCGGGTGAATTTATTTTAGTAAATTGGTTATGTATAAATATTTAAAAATGAATTGAGACGCAAATTTCGAATGTTTTAATTTAAAACTTAAGTGTTGAAGGCTACACATATTCGAACCGCACGAATATTATCACAAAAAAGAGCAAGTGACGTTTTTATGTTCGATTAGCCACACGAAATCTGAAATCTGAGAGCGAATCTGAAGAAGCCCAAACGAATACCACATTAGTGTGACATTTACGCCAACTTTGCCATATCAGGGATGGGACTTCTAACACTAAAGTGGTATTTCTACCACTTTTTACACTTTCGGAAATTCTACCAACCTGAACTCGAAATCAACCACCTTTGAACAAAGCTATTCGCTAATAATATTTATTTTCCATCATTAAATTGAAAACTGTACCTACTATACCTACTGATACTACTTACTTTTACCCATACACACTCAGCTATCAGTATTTTTCTCGAAGAATTGCATCACTTAAAACTTCCAGTCCAGTATACACCATTTACTGCGCAATTACTTCATTATTTGACTGTATTAGTGCGAGGGTGTTTTGCTTAGTTTTGCTTTTTTGTATTTAATGATAAGTTGAATCTATGCCATTTTTTCTGTAGTTCTTTCAAAACTTTAATTAAAAATTTAAAAGCTGCCAGGAACTTCTGGAGAACGGGGAAGATTTTGATCCCCCGAAATTATTGGTAAAATATGCTTCAAAATATAATTTCGCAGACGGTTGCAATACGAAGTAATAATTAACCCCCGTATTAATAAACGCTGTGTAAGAGTTATTAACATGTTACTCAGCAGTTATGTCCAATTTTTGTATGCTATCTAACGTTTGCTAACTAACTTACTTGTGCACATTTTTTTTATTAATAAAGCCTGGTACGCTGCTCAAGTGAAGTGAAATTTTCACTGCTCTCCACAAAATGCTGTGAAATCGAAAGTGAAATATTTTGTTTTGTAGATTTTCGTGGAGAAATTAATGCAGGGTGACTGAGCTGAAAAAAAAAATTGTTTTCTGGGAATTCCATAAAATTAAGGATAATAGTACAAAATAAACATATTTTGTTCACTCTTATTTTACTTACAATGAAAACAGATGGAGGAAAGAAATTGCGAACTTTGTTTTATTGCAGTTCATAGGTTCTAGTAGTGTTTAATTTTGGCAATAATCTCTGATTTGTACATAAGACCAGTGTAACACATTTTAAAGGCTAGTACGCTGCTCAAGTGAAATTCAGTTTTTCATACAAATTTTTCACCGCGAAATGTCAAAATGAACTTTCCACAGGGAAATTTCACTTGGCAGTACGCAGCTCAAGTGAAAAATTGCGCTTCAAAAACTCAGCTGTAGGTGGCGATACTAAAATCTCTACACAGCTATTTCACTTGGTTTTTATTGTCCGTCGCATTAAATTTTTGACATTTCGGCGTGAAAAATGGTTCGTAGGACGACGGTTGAGTAATTAATTTCAATTTCATATGTTTCTTTAAGGGAGTACTGCATTTTTCGAACTTCTTTTATCATTTTTGCATTGAATATAATACCATAAAGCTAGGTGTACAAAAAGTTGGTGGCATGGATGACCTTTTTGATGAGCAGGGTGCCTCAGTAAATTTTTATACACGTTTTGCTCAAGATAACCAAATTTTTAATCGGCGGTCAGATCAATTACATAAAATGGTTTATGGATACTAAAACGACACTTAAGTGTTTTCATACAAAAAATGATTTGTTCGCAGCTCGCAGTTCCCTTTTGTAAAGGCGAAACGGCGGCTGCTGCAATTGCGTTATAAAATTGAACAGGAAACTTTTTTTATGCATTTTTATTACTAAAGCCTAGTACGCTGCTCAAGTGAAGTGAAATTTTCACTGCTCTCCAAAAAATGCTGTGAAATCGAAAGTGAAATATTTTTTTTGTAGATTTTCGTGGAGAAATTAATGCAGGGTGACTGAGCTGAAAAAAAAATTTTTTCTGGAAATTCCATAAGATTAAAGATAGCTATAGTATAAAATAAACATATTTTGTTCACTCTTATTTTACTTAAAATGAAAACAGATAGAGGAAAGAAATTGCGATCTTTGTTTTATTGTAGTTCATAGATTCTAGTAGTGTTTAATTTTGGCAATAATATCTGATCTGTACATAAGACCAGTGTTACACATTTTAACAATCAAGCACCTTTAGAAAGATCCGTGAACTATATTCATGTGGTTACTGAACCTCATTGTAGTAGAAAATTCGAATACTGCTGTATTCTTATTTGCAAAAGTTTCTTATGTGGTATTCGATTATGCTTCTTCAGATTCGCTCTCAGATTTCAGATTTCGTGTGGCTAATCGAACATAAGAAAATCACTTGCCCTTTTTTGTGCTAACATTCGTGTGATTGGAATATGTGTAGCCTTCAACACTTCAAAGCGTTTTCCATTCACTGGTTAAATTTTTTATTCAAACATTCTAAATTAGCGTCCCGATTGATTTCTAAATATTTATACATAAATAAATTACACAAATAGATTCACCCGATGCAATTACTTTCTTTGCTGTAGAGAAAAAAAAACAAACTCAAACGCACTTGTACCTATTGATAAATCTGAGAAAAAATAGAGATTCGCAAAAGCGCTGAAATCTGGAAAAGATTGTTTTTTTTTTGTACCAAACGCACATAAAAAGTGCTCTGAGAGCTCCCAATAATATTTAAGGATTTATTATTAATTAAAGTAACTCTCATTCATTCAATAATAGTAATAAAAATGCATAAAAAGAGTATCGTGTTCAATTTTACAACGCAATTGCAGCAGCCGCCATGACGCCTTTACAAAAGGGAACTGCGAGGTGCGAACAAATAATTTTTTGTATGAGAACACTAAATTGCCATTTTAGTATCCATAAAGCATTTGATGTAACTGATCTGACCGCCGATTAAAAATCTGTATGTTTATCTTGAGGAAAACAGTGTATAACAATTTACTGAGGCACCCTGCTCATCAAAAAGGTCATCCATGCCACCAACTTTTTGTACTGATAACTTTATGGTGCTATACTCAATGCAAAAAAGATATTAGAAGTGCGAAAAGTGTAGTTCTTTCTTAAAGAAACATTTGAAATTGAAGTAAATTTCTTAACCGCCTGCCTACGAATAGTTTTTCACGCTGAAATGTCAAAAATTTAATGCGACGGACAATAAAAACCAAGTGAAATAGCTGTGGAGAGATTTTAGTATCGCCACCTGCAGCTCAGTTTTTGAAACGCAATTTTTCACTTGAGCTGCGTACTGCCAAGTGAAATTTCCATGTGGAAAGTTCATTTTGACGTTTCGCGGTGAATGATATGACATTCTGTCAGTTTTGGAGAGATACGATATTAAAAACCCCATTATGTAGGTACTTCAATTTCACGTCAAAATAATGTCGTTCCCCATTGGGTAAACAAATCAATATTTTTTTTGATTCGGATCACATTCGGAGTTACACATAAAATTTGCACAGCTGTTTTACGTAATTTTAAGAAGTTTGCTTTGAAAACAAATGCCCAAAGTTTCGTGAAAATTAAAATAAGGAAATAAATAAATAGCCATGGATTCATCTGAAGACTACGAATCAATAAAACTAGGTACTCTATTTGTTTCTACAACAGGGGAAACATTTTTTGAGTCGATATCCATTTGTGACTTTTTCAAAAAACGAATGCACTTTGAATGAACTTTGAATGATACGGGCGTTAGTAGATTTGCTAATAGGGGGCATACACGACAACGACATGTTGTTGCAAATTAATATATTTGTCTCTATCAGTATCGTGTGTATCCTATGTCTATCCTTTGCAACGACGGTCTGCGTGAATTTAAAACTGTTTGAATTTTCCTTGGTTTGCAACGACCGACGTGTCGGTGTCGTGTATGCCCCCCATAAGTAAAACAGCTGAAATTGTTGTGGAATGTTTTACAACAGATGTCGCATAGACAATATGGTAGTTCAAATTCTTAACAATAGATGGAACAAAAAAAAAAAAAAAAACAATGACTAAAAAAATGTTTTTTAATGCAGATGCACAGTTTTCATATGATGGCGAATCAGTTTTTTTTTGTTGTTTATAGTTATTTTTGTTTTTTTGGAAATATTATGCCATACCTACCCCTTTTGCATATATTTCAATCAACTAAGGTTTTTGGACAGTTTTACAAATGTTCAAATGATATTTTGAATAGATAGATAATTTTGCAAATGTATAATAGGGGAGCAATTAAATAAACCTTTTAAAGCAGCTGGAGATGATTGGTAGAGAGCATGCAGCAACTCATTTCTAAGATTTGGTCAGATGAATACATGCCTGATGAATGGAACCTCAGCATCGTTTGCCCAATCCACAAGAAAGGAGACCGCCTCAACTGCGCCAACTACAGAGGTGTCAGTCTTCTTAACATTGTGTGAACAGGAAAGTCCACCGTCGATCAAATTTTCACACTTAGGCAGATCCTGGATAAAACCGAAGAAGTCCAAATCGATGCTCACCATCTTTTCATCGATTTCAAAGCCGCCTATGACAGTATCTATAGCGACGAGCTATATAGAGCCATGTCTAGTTTTGGCATCCCTACCAAACTCGTCCATCTGTGTAGGATGACGATGGAGAATTATCGCTGCTGCTTCAAGGTTCTTAATAACCTAACCGACACCTTTGATGTCAAAAAAGGATTTCGACAAGGCGACTCGCTGTCATGTGACTTATTTAACACCATACTTGAACGAATTGTGCGAAACTCACAAGCCAAATTATGAGGTACGATCTTTCAAAACTCTGTACAATTACTTGCATACGCGGACGATATTGACATAATTGAAAGAACACAGCGAGCTGTCACTGGAGCGTTTGCAAGTATAGACACAGAAGCGGCTAAAATGGGATTAGCGGTTAACGAGGGCAAAACCAAGTATATGCTATCAACAAGAAGGGACACTCTACATCGACGAATCGGGCAGAACGTCACAATGGACAGCTATAACTTTGAGGTAGTAAGGGTCTTTGTCTACCTTGGCTCTGCTAACATCTGAAAATTACATCTCATCAGAAATCACACGGAGAATAACTCTTGCCAATCGCTGTTTCTTTGGGCTGAGAAGGTAACTTTGTAGTTAGGCCCTCTCCCGAAAGACTAAGGAGACTCTATATAAGATCCTCATCATCCCAGTCCTGTTGTATGGATCTGAAGCATGGAATATTTCCATCAAAGCGGATGAAGATATCCTTGGTCGTTTCGAGAGAAAATCCTTCGTAAGATATTCGGTCCCGTTCGTGTTGGTGGGTTTTGGAGGAGACGATTCAACGACGAACTATATGAGCTGCGAAATCGACCTAGTCAAAAAAATACTGCGCATTGGACGTTTGAGACGGCTAGGACATGTAGAGCGAATGGACATCAACGCTCCGGTCCGCAGAGTCTTCGATTCCAATCCAGAGGGTCAACTCAGTAGAGGAAGACCTCGCCTTAGGTGGCGCGCACAAGTAGAAAATGACCTCAACCAACTTGGAGTGCGCAACTGGAGGCAGTTGGCTAAGTACCGGGCTAACTGGAAAGGCTTGTTGTTGAGGTTGAGGTTCACACCGAACTGTAGCGCCACCTTTGTAAGTAAATAAGTAAGCTATTAAATAAATTTACTTCCTTGTTCAACTTATGAAACGAGATGTATTATAAGCTTACACAAAAAGCTTGTGTGTAAGCTTCGGTCTTTAACGTATTTTTAAAAAAATGTAAAGAAAAGTGATTTTTAAAGTCATCATACTAATAATAAATTGATAGCCGTGGTAGCTAGTGCTATTCTCATTTATTGTTATTTGTAATTAGTGTATTAATAAAGGTGGGCCAAAAGACGTCATCCGATGTTGTTTGGCTCTCATTTTGTCTTCTAAATGAAAGACTTCGATTCTGTTTTTTGATTATGTTTACTTTCGAAGATGATATCGGCCGTCACAATTGATTGCCATACGGGCTGGTTTTATGACATTTTTCATCACTTCGGCGAGAACTTCGGGCGACAGATGCTCGCACTCGTGTCGAATGTTGTCCTTAAGGGCTTCTAGGGTCTCGGGCTTGTTGACGTAAGCACGGGACTTCAAAAAAACCCACAAAAAAAGTTTGGAACGGCTAAATCGGGCGATCTTGCGGGCTAGTGCAAATCGCCAGCCAAAACGAGAGATAAGGCGACCCGGGAACGCCGCCTTCAGAATATCGGTTGTGGCTCGCGCAGTGTATGCCGTAGCTCTGTCCTGTTGGAACCACATGTCCTCCAGTCCTAAAAAACTCGGTTAACATGGCTCTATAGCGCGCACCGTTCACTGTTGTCGTTTGACCAGCGGCGTTCTCGAAAAAAAAAAAAAAAAAATGGCCCGATGACTCCTCCAGCGTGAACAGCGCACCATGCAGTAACTTTGAGCGGGTGTAATGGCTCCTCGTGCATTACTCGTGGATTTTCGGTGCCCCAGAAGCGCTAGTTCTGCTTGTTCACGTACCCGCTGAGGTGGAAATGAGCCTCAGAAAATTCGAAATTATTCCGCGTTCTTGGGGTGTGTATCGCTTCATGGCTGGTTCACTTGTATTCTACATCTCCACAAATGTCAAAACAGATTTGACTTTGGCGGCCATTTGCAAAAATAAGAGCATCTTCCAATAGGAAGATTTAATTAACAGAAAACACCGCGATCGTTCCGCTCTGAGCCAAGAGCGCTTGCGCTAATGTTTGAACCGACGCGAAGTTGGCTACAAGCAGTCCATCCATATATGTATGTATAACAAGTCTATGTTATAAATGTGTAGGATTTGCATACAACAACCAAAAGGACTTCCCCCGATTGGGAAAAATATTTGCACTTAGAACTTAGTTCCCAAACATTTTTATCGCTCTCGCAGCTTCTGGGTGGCAACAGTTATGGAATATTCTCTACTTTTTTTTTGGAATTTTCTTAGCAAAAAATAGTCTATGCCGTATCAGGAACAACAAGTTAAATCTTCTCTTGAACTGGTGGTTGTGACCTCTTTAGGCTCTCCGCTTGTGGCTGGGTGTATAGCTTAAGAACAGATAGTACTATTAACAAAATGTTGCCTTACACATGTATGAGCATTCGAATGTTAAACACATGAATATGATTGTCTAGAGATTTGTTCTTGAAATACTTCTTAAACTTATACACATTTCTCTGACCTATCCTATTTTCTGGCGACGATAACACACAACAATGAAATAACAAAAAAAAAAATAAAAAATCTCTCAAACTCTTGAAACAAACACTACTCTGACGAAAATGTTGGTTATCAACGAGCTAAATTGGGACTAAGGTCGCAAAGGTCTTTATTACAATGAACGAAATTAGAGGGATTGTGTGTATTTAATTTTGATGGTCTTGGTTTTTAGTCAAGTTTCGTTTTTGAATAACAAATTAGGAAATTGGGACGTGACAATCGCAACAATCATTATGCGTGGCCTTGAGATATAAGAAATACAACCACCAAGGACAGCATTTATGTCGAAACGTTGCTTTTGAAATTTAGGCGGATCTGAACAACAGTTAATGTTTTGAGTTTATATAATACCTACTGCCTTGTATTGTATTTAAAATACATGTTGTTTGGGAGCATGCCTTTTTCAAGGCAAATCCTCAATTGGGCATAGGTATTTGAACTGGGTAATTTCGAGTCATGGATGGGTCGTAACAATAAAACCTAGCATTTGCTTTGAACAAAAGGTTGTAGCAAGTAATAGCCCTTATTGCTTTGATTCGGTATGAATAAGAACCTACTTTGCTAAGGTAAGTTCATAAATTCGAACATAGCACTTATTTCGCTGTACGTGTACTTGTTACTTGCCTTTCAGTTCCTGTCAAACCTGACCGGTAAATTTGATTTTTTGAATTTTCCTTGAGATTCTAACGACTTTTGTGGAAATTGAAATTAAAAAAATTTAATTCAGAAATATGCATGCAATCTATTGGGGCATTTACACGGTCACACATTCCTATCACGGAAAATTAAAGGTATGCCCAATACTCAACAGCCGTCTGACTGAAAGGGACAGCATTACCTAACACGCAAAAAAACGTGACGTGGTAGGAATTATGGGAAAGCTATGCATGTTGATATTTTTATAGCGATGGCTTACGAAATTTCGTTTTCCTATAAAACAAAATGGCTTCCGGAAGGGATGAAGGTACATTTATTTATTAATTTCGTATAAATGATTGATGAATTGTTGGTTAAATTTACTGAAACTAATTAACACTCTCATTTCACATATTTTAAATCGGAAATAGAAATTTTTTCATGTGATTGCAGAAATGTTAGTCGCCGGAACTTCCGCTTTACGCATCTATAATTGTGGGTAGAACATCCATGACACCTTAGGCGTCTGATTTGTGATCTCATTCCTTCGCCTTTATTAGCATTGACTGCGGACAAAAGGATCTCTCTGTCCCGTCTCGTGCAAAAATGCGCGTGCGTGATAGTGTAAATGCGGTTTAAAGCTGCAGTTGCACCTGTAAATATGATTTTTGTTTGTCAAATAAGTTGTCGATGTTTTATTTCTTCTTCAGGTGCCCATGACAAGAAATAATTGATTTTTTCACAGGTATTTTGATGATTTTCCTGCACGAACAAAACTTATCTGGTTTTCCATTGCTACCAAAAATCAAACTTTTTTTTTTTTTTGTTCTAAATCACTTTTCGCGTTCCATTGGGAGGAAAAATCAATCTTTTTTTCGATTCGGATCACTTTTTGCAGATCTCGATATTTTTTCGGATCTACACACACCAATATAACTTGCACAGCTGTTTTACGTCAGTTTAAGAAGTTTGCTTTCGAGAGAAATGCGCAAAGTTTCGTGAAAACCAAAATAGCAAAACACACAAATAGCTAGGTATGAATATGATTTCGGAGGAATTTCATTATCTCCCTCGTCATCTGAAGACTAGGTAAAAATCACAAATAATACTTCATTTGTATCTACAACAGGCGAAATATTTTTTAGGTCGATATCCATTTTGATTTTGCCAAAAACGAATGCAATTTGAACAACTGATTTTGTTGTTAATGAACTAATCCATTTACAAAAGGAGATCCAAAAAAGATTTCAGGTGGTCCCAATGGAATGGTCCAGACTCCAGATATTTTTTTCACTGATGGCTTGAAGACCCGAACGCAAGTAATTCGACATATTTTTGATCCTATGTACAATTATAAGGACGAATAAAGCAGAAAATACACACTCGTATTGAGGTATCCGTTCGGAACGGAAGTTTCTCCGATTTGTACGAAATCGGAGACATTTCCTACACAAGTTTCGGAAAAATTCTCCGATGACGTATAGCGCACCTTGTCGGATTGAGTGGAACCGCATTATACCACTTAGGTACTTTTGCAAGCTACACCGAACATTTTTTCCGAAGCTCTCCGACAACGAATTGCTGCGGAAGATTTTCATGTGAAATGAACGCGTTTATATGCTTCAGTTTCTTTTGTTCCGAAACGGATACTTCGATTGCAATTTGAGTTCCGATCAGGTTTGACTTTCGTATCGGAATTTTTCCCCAAGGGATACCTAGATAGGGGTGAATGTCCATGCCAACAGTAATTTCAGATAAAAAAAAAAACGCCAAATAACCTAATATAGGGTGGCATAGCAGAGGACGAACAAAACTTCTTCACGGGTCACGAGCCGGTTACAAGAAAAGTGCGTAGTATTTTCACAAGACACAAAAAGGATGTTTTAATGTTTTAATTTATTTACGCCTTTTTTTATTATTTAATTGCTAAATTCCCCCAAATAACAACTATTTAGAATTAAATTAATAATATTTTTGGTTAAAAGCTTACTAACAACTACAACTACCTACTTGTAATAAATGGTTAAGACCACTTAACCGCGGCACAACATATTATACTATATCTTTAAAATGTTCGTCTAATTTGATGGTTTCTTTGAAGAGGCTTCGATCTTATTCTCCTTGATGAGCGTCAGCAACTGCAACATCATAATGGCTTGTACTTTGTCTAGAGGATCCATGAATCCACGTTGTAGCCACTTGGGAATAGTGGTGCGGGCATGCGAGAATCCCAATTTGTTTAAAATATAATCAATGCCATACGGTTCGATTGACTTGCCAGCCCATGATAACAGACGAACTGTTGGTTCCAAATGCCATGTTTGGCACTCGAAATGACGCCAATCCCGAACGAATGATTCTAGGTCAAGAGTACTCGCATCGGGATCGGTATTCTTACTGCTACCATTTGCAGAGTCTGCAGAGTCGGTTTTTCCACCGGGACTCTTTTTGTCCTTTGGCATTTCATCGGTCACCAGAGGTTTCAGCTGACTTTTTAGATTTTGTGAGAGATTGGGTGAAGCGGCTCGTACTGATTGGGCACCAATCTAAGAAAAGGCATGGTTAATGAATAATTTTTTAACAAATGATAGTCGTGTCTGTAATTCTAACCACAAAACAACCACCTACTTACCACCTTTTCTTTTTCCTTAACGTACGAAGTTATAAGGTCATGGAGGAAGAAGAATGCATCGGCATCGACAGTCACAAAGATGTGATCGTCAAATTCAGTGATGAAACTACAGATGACTTCGGGCTTGCCATCTAAACGAAACGAAAAACTAATTGAACAGTCCGCGCATGAACAACTGCGAATCGAACTCACCAGTCGGTTCCGGCGTTGACGGACCCTGCTTATGTTCAGTCTTAAAGTTGAATTGTAGGCTCGGTAATGCAAATATCACCTCGCGGTTATGATTATGCTCTAGTGACTTTGATGAGCTGGTGCTAGTGCCACTCCGTGATCGTTCGATGGAATTTGTTGCGATTTCACGGTCGCGCTCTAGAATGGGGAAGCGATCGACGGCTGCAAAAGAAAGAAACCCAACCATTAGTTGTACTTTCTCATCTGTGGGCTTCGAGAACCTTACCATCGATCTCACTATTGGCAAACGCGTAATGGAACCACTCGTTGAGAGTCTTGAACTGTGGCGGGAAGATTATGTTCCGCGTAATCCGGCTGACTATCGCCATCGAGTGATTCTGTTGACTCTGTGCATTCTGGCCCAAGCTAGAGGACAGCGTTTCGGTGACAAAAATCTCTTTGGTGTCTTGCGATTGTTGCGCTTCAGTGGTGAAATTGATGTACGGAGCCTTCAAGCTGAACAGCGCCCAGGATTTTGACTGAAAGGAGCGACGAACTCTGTAAGCATAGATATCTAGCGAACGCCTTGCCGCCTTACCTTAAAGTTTATACCATGGAAGCAAGCCAGAGAGATGTTATTTCCATGGAATTTGGCACTTCCGCCCAAGATGTTGCCGTTCTTTCCCAGTCGGGTGACTAAAGTCGGCACCATCAAACCCATTGCCTGCTCCAGTGGCTTCTGCCAGTGCCTGTGATGACGGGCATCCGTATTTCCACTATCCACAGGTGGTAGGCAATCTCCGTTTGGCTTTTTCTTTAAATGCTATAGGGCGATAATAGTTTATAGTTAACTTCAGCGGAAACTTACAATACAAATACAAAAAACCTACCTGCCGCCTTTTGGTGCTAGAAGTTCTGTCATGATGTAGTCTTGGCTCGAGGTTTGAAAACACCCTCTTGGATGACTTGAATTGCTGAGTAAAGAATTCCTCCAGCTTGTAGTACATTTTCAATAGATCAGCGGTTGTGGACTTGGAGATCATGATCTGCTGCTGATCCCACGACAGATCGCCGTGGATAAAAATGATGGCACGCGGCTTAGAACTTACTACGGCATGTGCATCGGTTGATGTTGAACTTGTCGTCGTATTCGCTGTCGTTGTCTTCCATTCATCTTTCATGGCGGCCGAGAAGGAGCTAATGCGTGTCATAAGTACCGAGGTACCCATGTAGTCGAGTCGCAGCTCCAAAGCCATAAAATTCAAACCCATCGTGTGATAGGGCTCCACACCGGACTCCTCTTTGATGTGGAATCGGGTATTGACTTTGTTCACTTCAAAGCTGCCACCGACAATGCCGCCTTTAGCGTCAAGCGATGACCCCCCCAGGTAGATGCCGCTGTACATTTTTTTGTAGCCCGTACTGCCGATGCTAAGGCGGCCATCACTTTGGAAGTCTTTTGTCAGCCAAACCTGAAAGAAGTGTTGTTTGGTTAGGCGGGCGGCGAACGGGAGAAAACCCCAAACAAATCTCTACTTACCACATTGCCCATCACGTTGCCCATGTTCATTTGCACGTTCAGCTTCGTAAAATTGATAGCGAACAACACCAATGTCTCCCATGCCGTTATCTGACTCTTCTCCGATGGCGGAGTACTTGATTCGGCGCTCGACGATTTGCCCAACTTTTGCAGTTTGTCAAACTTACGTATGTCCTTGTCAAAGTCCAGTCGCATACTATCTTTGCTATAGTACGGATCTGTTGAAGAAGTCGGCTGTTTGTCCCTAAACTCGTTCAACACTGGAGTCTTGCTGTGCGGTTCCTTCGGTGTAGATGAACCAGTGACATCTGGATCGTTACTGCCGCTTTGGTGGACACTCAAATCACCCAGGAATAGGCGACGAACGATTCGCCTGCGGTACCATGCCTTTGGGAATGCAAGAATCTCTGTTAGCCGGCGCATGTCATACTTGAACGATGCACTGCCGATGTCGACGATCGTCGAAAACCGAATAACAGCTCGCGACTGGTCTATGGCACGTTTCGAGCTGGGCGAAGGCTCAATGTACAGTTTGCGACATCGAGTGATGTGGAACTTGACGAATTCCACGTTGATACTCAGCGAGTCCTTGCGTTCGCTGTCGGTGAGCGGCGAGAACTGTGCCTCCTTTGTGTTGGTCTTCTTGCCGCCATACGGATGGAAGATGTACACATTAAAGTCAGCTAAACAGCCAGTGACACTCAATCCGCCCGACGGAATCTTGTCCTTCTCTGGTTTTTCTGCATCGTTCGAATCCGCTCCGGCTTTGTCGTCCTCCTCCGATCTCTTCGAACTGAACACAATGTCTAAGCTTGGCAGCTGCAGCATGCATTCCACTCTGGACACGGGCAGACAGGAGAACCTGAACGTCGATGGCTGCATGTGGAAGTATACAATCACATCAACTGGGAATGAAGCATATGTCACATAGTTTGCCGGCAGGATATCCAAATTGACCGGGTGGGCTGCTGAAGAAGTCGCCGAACTGCTGTCTGCTTTGAATGGTATTGGCTCGAGGGTTTGCTCGAGGAACTCTAAAATGTGCGGCGAAATAATCGTCTCCTCGGGAATGCTTTGCAGCGTCATCCAAGCGAAGAGGGCAGCTCGCTTGCTGCCCGTTCTACGGAACATGGAATGGCTATCACTGGATGCGACACGAGTCGCTGGATCCTCGGATATCGTCTTGGACTGGTAGTGCAGTTTCACATCCAGCCCAGGGATATGAAAAATGGTGAGATCTGAGAGGACGGCATTACTGGGGTTGTAGCGAATTTTGCTTTTATCGCGCTGTCTTCGCGATGGAGTTGGACTGCCCCAATCATTGCCAATACTGCGTTCACGTTTGTGGGTCTTCACGGCTGTCGGGCCGGTGATTAGGAAGCGTTCATCTGTTGATTCCTTTGTGTGCAGGACGCATTTGCCCGAATTGACTAGAACTTTGATGTCTAATTCGAAATCGATGTTGGGTTCCTGAAAGCAGAAAATAATCTCAAGGATTTGAAGCGAATATAGATTTTTCGGCGATTACCTGTTGCTTCTGTTGGTAGTTGCCGTGCTTTTTGCGCATTTCAACAGAAGTCCCGTCGATGTCTATTTCGGCCGGCGATTGTTGGTCGTAGCCCTTCCAATCGACGTCACTATCTGGCACCTCCGAGTCGGTGTCAGCGTTCGGAAGCGATGTTTGCCTGAAATAAAAGTACTACTTGCTCTGCTTTGTTTATTTTTAATGCGAAAACTTACCGCATTGCCTCGGAGAAAGTTACTCTATTAGCTCCAGAAGCCCTAAGCGATGCACTCCTCGATGGACCCGATGCTGGGGTGCTCTGCAGGCTTGAGATCTCATCATTAGACACAATTGTGTCCAATTTCTTCTGGTAGACATCGTCGAGAGGCTCTTTGCTCAATGACGGACCAACGTACGAGTACGAGCGGTTGGTGTTCTTCATCGTTGACCGACGAATCGATGGTCGCTTCCACTTCTGTATGATGTCACGACGGAAATACTTGTAACAGAGTGCTTGTAGCTCCTGCAAGCGTCGCTCCTCGTGGGCTACCGTGTTGTGGGATGCTCCTAGTGTCCGCAGATCATTTATAATCTTCAACTGCTCGGCCATTTCCTTCTCCATCATGAACGAACGTTTC
The DNA here is from genome assembly GCA_946477585.1 of Cheilosia urbana. NCBI lineage: Eukaryota > Metazoa > Arthropoda > Insecta > Diptera > Syrphidae > Cheilosia > Cheilosia urbana. Next base: position 131,449,512 of record OX297854.1, read on the forward strand.
TTGGAGTCAATTGATGGGTCGAATACAAACGAGGGCAGATTCTCAAAGTCTCTGCGCCGAATTATGGTGTCCTTGTAACTCTGATCGCCCTCGTCGCTGTCTGGACTTTCGATATTGGTTTCTTCATCTTCTGAGCCTGTCAGCATTGTGAGTGTGTGGCCCAAAGAGGAAAGCTGTTTGCCGATGTTTACATCCAAATGAATATCGACTCCCTCCATCTGCCATTTGACATTCAAAAGCCACTTAGCGTTCTCCCCATTCTTAGACGCAGCTGTACGCGAACACACTTCATATGTACCCTCGGACACGACGCACAGGTTCATTATATTCGTATCGCTCATGTTCGGCTTCCAGTCGTCGAGTGTTGTCTCGAAGTCATCGGCGAATCTCAGACACAGTCCGGAGAATTTACCTTTCGACACCAGCGATCCAGAGTTGCATGCTGAAACATAAACGTTTGTGGTGGTTTTTCGGTGGGAAATTTGTGCATAGCTTACCTGAGATGATTGTGTTCTCCAAAGTAATGACAACCGCTCCTTTCGGCTCGAAATCCTGATAGGATCTGGTGCCCCATGACTGCGGAAAGAAAAAACTGAAAACATTGCACTCCACACCACATCCGCTCAACTTACTTGTGCAACCTGATTCAGAGGCAAGCAGATGCCCATGTCCTCCACGGTTAGCTGCAGAAACAGAGTCGACAGGTTGGGCGAAGCAATATTGCTGAATTGGCCAAATGGCACGCGATCAAACATCTGATTGCCATACGGATTTTCATAGTTCAGATTCGCCCTCTTCTCAGCCCAGTACTCGTAGGCGTTCTTGTAGTTCAACCAAACTAGAATAGCCTTATCCACTGCTACTGGCTGAATATAGACCAATGGCCTCTTGAGCTTCAACAGAATCAACTCCTTGTCCTCGTTCAGTAGCTCATCTTGGAAGGCGTTGCGCAGCCCAATTGTAGTGTGAAAGAACGCGTATTGCTGAAATTCTGGCTCCGCCTCGTCAAAGATGACATTTTTTATTAGCTGTCCCAGGGACAAATTGAAATCGATATGCGCTTTGCCAAACATCTTGCGATCGTTGCCCTCGCCAATGTTCTTCACACGGTTGGACAAGTGCAATTCAAGTGTTCCCGTTTCGAAGCGAACAGCCGATGAGCATGGTGTTGTGGCAGTGAGTTGAATTCGCTTCATCGATATGTTCAACGAGAAGAGAATTCTCTTTAGCGAGGATTCCTGAACGCTGTCACTGTCTTCGGACCACAGGGGGACAGGTTTTTCTCCGCCATAAACCTTCTGCAAGACTTCATTGATTTCCTTCATGAAGACCTTTTGCACGAAAACCAAATGATTGAGCAGATCTGTTGTCAGGCATCGCTCGAATTCACCGATTTCGGCGGAGGCATTCACGTAGCCTCCTTGGCGGAGGATAATGCCATCGATTTCGGTGTCCTGAATGGAAAGCTGTTGTGAAAAGTGTGGCATTTGATTTGGCAATAACAAACCTCTTGTCGATTTTCTGGAATATATTCAGCACTGACGTGCACCGGGGGTAGGGCAATGCACGCTTCCGATGGGAGGTTGATTTCGTTCTGAAAGAGAACAATTTCGAATAAATACAAGACACGACAATGCGAGTGCCCTCGAAGTGAAGATGTATTTGATCATTCAACTTGAAACGTAACCAAATGTTCGATCGCCCTCAGCACCTATATTTTTGTTAGCTGAGAAACTTACCTGTATTTTCGTGGTAAAACTGAGCGTGTGAGTTGGCAAGTCGATCACAAACTTTGCCCTGTGGCCGGTTACTCCGGTGGAGCTGACATGATTCATTCGGTACTGCGCTTGCAGGGATGGCAACAATGCTGCATTGATTGACAGGCTCTGCAACAACACATTGAATTGCATAACCAACGGCTGCAGCAGTCCATTCTGTGGAGGCGCCGGCTTCATGGCTGTTGGGAATTTCTTCTGCGTATGAGGTCTTTCTTTTTGGTCACGCACATGGAACGGAGAGTCGGGCTCTTCGTGTTGTCGTGGCGCACGTCCCGAGTTTCTGCCAACTCGGAGTTCCTAAAAGTCAAGATCTTGTGTAAGAATGGAAATGCATACAAATGCAGACGCATACCTGTAAAGTGGATGAGAGTTGTTTGGAGCTCCTCGTCATCATGCCGTGTAAAGCGACTGGATGCTGCGGGATTTCGATGTTTACTGGTCCAATCGAGAGCAAACCGCTATTTTTGTCCTTGCCGCGTTTGGTTATACTTGAGTAGAGCGTTTGACTCTTGCCAACAGTCACTTTGACGACAGTTCTGGAAGGAAAATGTCCATTCAAATGGTTGGGTTATTTAATTTTATTTTGTTGACTCACTGTTGGTTGGGAGCTACACCTTCGAGTAGAACAATCATGGCTCTGCCCACCTGCCCGGTTAGGGAGCATTCGAGGGACACTGGGCGTGCTTTCTTACGCCAGGTGGCGCTGCTGTTCAACGTTGTTATTTCTGCTTCAAGCTGGAAAAAAGTTATGGATCACTTTCGAGATAAATGCATATTTGCCCTACCTTAAGTCCACTCAACATGGCCAGCAGTCTTGTTTTGTGAATCTTAGCCACGCCAAAGACAATCAAACGCGTTCGCTCTTGCGCAGCGCTCTCCAGCAGTTCCCTGTGCTGCGGCAGAGGTGTTGGTGCACTGGTAAGTTCATCGTCGTCCTTGTCATGGCGCATGTATACGAATGCGTTCTTCTTTGCCTGTTTGCTGGACTCATTGTTGTCTGCCGAGACAGATGTTCTGCGGAAAGAACTTAAAAGACTGAATTGAAATGCGAAATCAAGGGGAAATAAATCCTAATTACCTCTGCACAGTTTTTGTCTCGGGCATAGTTCCATACAGCTCCAGTAGGTGGTAGATTGTTTTCCAGCAGTTTGGTGTCTCCATTGGCGGCAGAGAACCGTTGATCCCGTTCTTACCGAGACCATGATAGTCGATGCTAACGCTCAGACCATTGAAAGAAGCTTTCGATTCCAATGAAAGCTTGAACATTTGTTGCTCACTGACGGACGTTGTGGGACTGTCGCGAAGGGGTGATGAACTGGATTCGTTTAGGTTGGTATAACCTGAAAGGGAAATCAATAATCTGCCTGGCCGGACAAAAATCGAGGGCCTTACTTACCTAATTTCCCCTTGACCGACTTTCCGGTGGAACGTAGTTTCTGGGCAAAACTCTGAGGGCGGTTTTTCGCGTTCGGTGACGGAGTGAGCTGTATCAGAGGTCCCAGGCCTGGCACGCGAGTCTTACTACTGCAAATGGAAAGCAAATTAAAGCGTTTCTGCTAAAGTAAAGTTTGTGGTAACCTACTTGGTCATTGAGTTGGGCAAGCCGATCATTTCGTTGAACTTGTCATAGCGCTCGTCTGAGGAATTCTCGTTGTGGGTAAAACGATCCGATACCGATCCAAATGGCATAATGTCATTTGGCTCTGAGGCTGAAAATCATCAAACAACCGCATAAAATGTCAAATCAAATCAATCAAGTTCTAGGACACCCCTCAACTTACCCAAACTGCACTCATCCTTCGCCGTGGACTTCTTACTCAAGTCTGGCTGCTCGTGGAACTCGTTTTGGGCATCTTTGACATTCTGGTACATGTTGCTGATTTGATGGAGCAAACGTAAAAGCGGCATGTTAACCTAAGAACATGGAAACAGTATTAATCCTCAGGCACAATCCACTCAGTTCCTTCAAACTTACCTGCTGTGAAATAAATCGGATATTCAGGCTAAAGTTGATCACTGTGCTTGTGTGCTTCTTCAGCTGCCGCCTGGACATGTAGATGACGTTTTGACGTGCCTGATCCACCATACCATCGGACATCTTAAGTACCTCCAATTCGATGCCAACGCGCTCGCACAGGAATGACGGTGTGTCTATGATTAGGGAGGGACGACCATTGGCTTTCTTGTTCAGCTTCGAGGGCTTGTTCTTTTTGTCGCCTGCTTCACTGACCACAATGTCCACACGAATCGAATCAAAGGTTCCAATTAGCGAAAGATTTGTCCCGAAATTCTCCAGCGAGGATATGTCAGCGTTTGAAATCTTATTAACCATCTGCTGAGGCATTACGCCGAGGCATGTGAGCAGGGGTTCGAATATCAGGTGAGCATCAAGCAGTTTTATCGAGTCTTGCAGGATACCTCGCGATTGGAAATGCCCGGGTATTTTCGTCGGCACTGGACGAATTATTTCCTACGAAAAAAAAAACGTTTTAGTTTATATCAAAACTTGAACGTAAAGAATGACGTGGGGAGGATGGATATTGGCTTCAACCACGTTTGCGATGCCATTTGCGCTTACAGTGTGCTTTCAAACACGTAATAGCATCAACCATTATTAGGCGGTGGTTTGAAATGTATGCGACATAATCGCCCCTATCGAGGTATCCGTTCAGAAAAAATTCCGATACGAAAGGCAAATTTGATCCCAACTCAAATTGCGTTCGAAGTATCCGTTTCTGCAGCAATAAGTCGTCGAAGAGCTTCGGAAAAAATGTTCGGTGAACTGATCGGAGAAAGTTCCATTCCGAACGGATACCTCGATATGGGTGATTTTTGTAACTGTGTGGAAGATTTGTGCCGTCAAGTTCTGCATTCAGCTGTAACAATGAAATGGTAAGAGACCTCTAAACGCGGTAGCACTACTAAATGGAGTGTTTTTCAAACAGTCACCCTGGTCTTCAAGAAAATTCCGCACCACTGCATACCTTATCGTATAGTCCGTCAAGTTTCTTCTTGTTCTCTTGCTGCTTGGCCATCCAGAAGTAGAGATCTTCCTTTTGGTTTTCTCCACCCATCCAAAACTTGTTCAGCGAGTTTGTCGAGCTCAGAGATCCTTCCTGTAAGGCTCCGTACTCTGAGAAAATACAAATTCAATCGTTGTCCCAGTTAATCAAGTGATTTCTTACCAATTTCTGGCAGCTGCTTCTCCACCAACCCCGAAATGATGGGCAGCATTTGAATGCTCGACCGGGAAGAGTTGCCATGCGAAAAGTTGGACGACTTCACTTTTCTGCAAAGTAAAGAAACACTTTTCCATTAGATAACCGGAATTGATGTTGTTTTCTTTCTCAGAACCCACCCTTTCCTCGACGACTGTAGATGTGGTGATGTCGAAGTCGATCCCTGTGCATTCGCCGCCTCACTAGCGAATCCCAATCCAAACTGCGATGAATCTACAGAAGCGCATTCGAACACGAGGAAAAAAAAAAAAAACATTTTGCACACATAAATTTTTGATTACGATCGGCTTGGGAAAAGCTCAAAGTTCGATAGACTATTTAGATATTTTTGCACGTAAGCACATTTCAACCAAAAACATAGTTCTGCTGTATTTCAACTTTTGCCTAAATTTCTGGGCCCTATTCCACAAAACAACTTGTCGAATTAAATTTTTTGGCAAATCTCACTTTGCCGTAGCAAATTTTTGCAGTCTTTGCGTTCTCCTGCAAAGTGAGTGTGCAAAGTGTTCCACGAAGCATTTAATCATCTTTGCATTTCTGTCATATCACTTTTCACTTTGCAATGCTAAATAGAAGTTGTTAAAATGAGCCACAAAATAAAAATGGATTAATGTCAGTGTCTTCAGTGGATTGCATGTTTTCACTACTCCTTCCGATGCACAGGCAATTGGTACTGTGTAAGATGGCACAAACAATCGGGTCTATCACAGAATCCGTCGTATTCGGAATTTTGCTAAGAACCCCGAAAGAACTGTTACAGAATCCGTCGTAGAGGAATTTTGAAATTCGTAGAAAGTGGTATTACTGAATATTATACGTTCTACGAATTTCGAAAGCAAAAAATGTACCCTACAACGGGTTCTGTGATAGTTCTTTCACGGTTCGTAGCAAAATTCCGAATACGACGGATTCTGTGATAGACCCGAATAACTACCTTACCTGCAAGATCAGGCCTCAGTCGCAAATAATTTAGACACGGGTATCTTTCTTTAGGTTAGGTTAGGTTAGCGTTTGGGCGCGACATGTTAAAACATGTACACGCCACACTTAGATCAATGTAGATCCTTTGTGATGCCCTTGGGGTTTACGACCCTTGCACTATGGGAACCTATGAGAAACCTATGGATTGGCGAACCATCCCGATGCATTTACAAATGTGAGCAGGTCATCTATGGATCTTTCGTTAGGTTCTTCTATGTCCTCGAAAAAAGAATTTTACAAGTGTTTTGTTTCGGATATGGCAGAGTGCTGGGCAGTGACATAGGAAATGTGGGGTGTCCTCATGCACCTCCTCGTCACCGCATCCTCTGCATAGGTCGTCTGTGCTGATTCTCATTTTCTTGGTATGGTATGTTTTGTTCATTTGCAGAATTCTTTCTGTTTTCTGCTTGTTTGTAGAGAGGCTACATTTTCTTGGTAATGGTGCAGGTATCAAGCTTTCTCCATCTTTCATTTATCGCTGAGAGTATTTTATTTTCGATCGCCTGTCTGAGATTACAAGGAGGGCTCATTACTGTAGTATCGGCTTGGTTTAGCTCAAGTAAAGATCCCTTTCCATCCAATTCATCAGCTTTTCCATTTCCGGGTACACCTCTATGTCCGGGAACCCAACAGAGTTTTAGATTGTGCTTTTCGCCAAGTACCCGGAGCTCTTCGCGGCAGCGGCTGACAAGCTTGGATTTAATCTCTACGGCAGAGATCGCTTTTATTGCTGCTTCGCTGTCCATGAATAAAGTAATATCTGCATGAGGTATTCATGCTTATTTTGAGATTCGAACGAATAGCCAATTCTAACGAATGTCTCTATTCGTTCGAATGAACTGTGTGTATTTTGATAGATATTCGTCAGAATTGGCTATTCGTTCGAATCCCAAAATAAGCATGATTGCCATCATTGCAGCTAATTTAGCAGCTGTTGTAACTGACAATACCTCGGCTTGAAAAACACAGTCAGGAAGACTGATTTAAGTGGATAGTTCCAGGCTGTCGGAAAAGACTCCAGCGCCGACTCCGGTATCCATCTTGGATCCATCCGTGTAAACTGGTATAGTCGACCCGATGGATTACAGTTGATCTTGCCATTCATCTCTACTAGGGAAGCAAGTGACAAATGGTCGCAGAAAGTCTAAACGGGGGACGGTGTACGTGTAGTGAGAACACACATTATCTCCCGTATATTTGTTCAGAATTTGCACATGACCCGTCTGGCTTTGTTTCCAGCTTTTAGTCTGACTCAGTCGAAGGTCACTTTTTGCTGCATATTCTTGTACAAAAAGGTCTGAGGGTGTTAGATTAAGTATAGTCTCTAGCCCTGCAGTAGGGCAGGTTCTTATTGCTCCAGTGGTGCTAATACAGGCCATTCTTTGTATCTTTGTCATAATTTTGAGGTTTGCGGATTTTAACAAAGCTTGCCACCATACTGTGCGTTGTATAAAGCCACATAACTATTTAAGGACTAGGACCCCAGGTTCGGCCAATAATTCTACTGCAGGCATCGAATGATATCATTCCCTTTTTTGTTCTTTCTTTTATGTTCAGATTCCAGTTCAATTTCTTATCCAGGACAACTCTGAGGTATTTGGCGTTGTCGGAAATTGTAAGTGAAACCCCTTCAATTGTAGGCAGGTTAAAATCCGGAATAGTCCTTTTATTGGTAAAGAGAACTAGTTCCGTTTTTTTGTGGGTTTACTGCCAGTCCGCATTTCTTTGTTTAACCATGGATAGAGCTCCCTTTATTTGGTCACTGAAAGTTGTTAGGAATTTACCAGTCGCAAGTAGTGCTAGGTCATCTGCGTAGGCAACTGCTTTGACTCCACTATATTTTAAGTTAATCAGAATCTCGTTTACCACGAGCACCCAAAGGAGCGGTGAAATGACCCTACCTTGAGGAGTACCTCTTGATGCGGATATCTTAGTTCGCGCTTCCCCTAGTTCTGCGTTGATCAGTCTCTTTTTGAGCATCCACATTATCCAATTGATAATCGTTATTCACCTTGAGGTTTCCTAAAGCTCTTTGTACTGCGTCTGTTTGGACGTTGTTGAAAGCTCCTTCAATGTCCAGAAAGGCTGCAAGAGTGAATATTTCTTTAAGAATGCCAAAACTATTTTCAATTTGCGCCGTGTTTTTTTTTTTGTGGCAATGATTGAAAGCCTTTTGAGCAGGGTTATCGGGATTTCGGCGTAATGGCTGTATCAACCAGTTTTTCAGTCCGTCTATCACCCAAAAAAACAGCATCCGGAAACGGTCTCCATCCATTGTCAAATCTTTGACTAACAGCCAAATTACGTAATTGGCCCGCATATCATCACCAAATTTTATAGTTCTGAGGAGAACATAAAGTTTTACAAATTGACGAAAAACTTGATAAGTGCAAAGTGAAAAGTTGATATAAGTTGTTTTGTGGAATAGGGCCCTGGTGTCATGTAAATCAAGTCCTGTTCTGACCGAAGAGACATCATCATCTTGACCCGCAAAAGTCGACTCGAAGGCAACAAATCAAATTGGAATCGACTTCTATGCGTGTGTGCCTTGCGAGCGGACGATGTCAGATTAAAATTTTGGATTTTGGCTGAATTTGTGCACAACCAAGTGGATGAACATGAACAATTCAATGCCTCATTTAGCGGGTTGAAGCATGACAGCGAGGATATGGGATAATAAATATAATTGCGACCAGCTGGATGTAAGGATGGAACATATTTTTGTGGAAAGTAATAAAACCTGTGCTGCTCACAAAACAAAATAAAAATAAACACTCATTGCACACAAATGAACATAGAAATACTGACTACCCCTCCCTGCTTAACTTATGGCGTTTTTCATTGAAGATTCGAGAGAATTGCCCGAAATTCAGAATTGCTCTTTTCAATTAAATTCGTTGGAGCACTTTTGCAAAGTGTCAGACACCATTTATGTGAAATTTGCTAATTTTTGTTGTTTTCTAAAATATTAAGCCAAATTAATTTATTGCAATTAAAGTTTGAACGGTTAATTGCATGTTTTCGGATCACATAGCTCAAAATTTGTTTCTAACAACACAACACACATTTCAATCCGACATTTTGCTAGTGCGTGTTGGTGCAATTCTTTAAAATATCCCGGACACTTCTGTTGTGCTAAGAATGGACCTGGAAGTGCCCTTTTTTGTTCAATGAAACATAGAAAACATAGAAAACATAGAAAGAGCACTCCTAGATTTGATCTTTCGATAGAAAGGGCAATTCCTTTCTTCAATCGAAAACGCCATTATTCTATTGTAAACAAATTGTGTAAATGGGGACGTTCAAGTATCTAGTTTAGTAAGTCTGACTAGATTTATCTCGGCTTTGATTGGCTGAAATCCGTCATATGAGCAGCTGTTTCAGTTGACCTTTATGGAGGGGTAGCCGACGAATCTAGTCAAGAAATTCGTGACTGAGTACCAAGTTGACAGTTCGTATATGTGGCTGACGTAGGAAATGTGACGTTCCCGACCGATCTAGTTTTTGCGTTCCGGTAACATCTTCCATCCAGACCAATCTAGTCGACTTAAGATAACTAGATTCTTGAATGTGCCCAAAAAAAAAACCCAAAAAAAAAAAATGGAGAAACAAAAATTGATTATTCACAATATTAGTATAAAAGCTGAAATGTGCTACAGCGGAGAGGAGAAAATTTGTACACTCTCTCTGGCTCTCTTTAGATACAAATGAGGGAAATTTGTAGGCGTTAATCAAAAAATACCAATATGAGTTCGATGCTGTGCTTGCCCAAGTAATAAAGCATTCTCACTCTCTTCCGGGTTCTCCCCGGCGACATTATAGGCGCCCAGTTCTCCCTCAGCATCGCATTCGCCCTCATCGCATTCCTCCTCGGTTTGTGGGAATGAAAATGTCACATTGATGGGGCGTGCGAGTTTGTTCTTATACTGATGCTCGAAGAGAATCGGATTGTATAAAGTGTTCTTCCACTGCCGACTGAGGACAATTATTCCCTGAAATGACAAAAAATATGTATCGTATGTGCGAATATTTTCAATTGCTTTAATTGAATTGAACTTGTCCGTCAATTTCTTGTGTGATGGTCGTGGTACTGGGTTGAGACTGACGAAGCCGTAGGTTACAGACATTTACATGAATAATTATGGTTTGCAACGCGCTGGTTCCTCATCAACGAGTTCAAATCCTAAGGGCTGGACTTAATGCCGGTGTGTCCTTCTATAAACGCACACACATCCGTACAACTTCTCTCTGTGCTTACCTGTCGCAGTGTGTTCAGATGTGGAATATCGCCCTGCTTGAAGATCTGTTCGATTTTCTGTACTCCTTCGTCGAGGACCAGCTTCTGCATGATAGTACACAGCTGACAGCTGGGATCTTCCTGAAGTGTCTTCGACAGGAGCGTGTAGTTACTCGAATAGCGACTCTAAGAAAACATTTTTGGTTAGAAATTTGTTACTACGCTGCCCAATTGAAAGCTCATCAAATGGATAATCCATCAGACGGAAGGTACCTTCTTGATTTTTGGATTCCTTTGGATCTTCTCATTCTCCAAGGCGTCTGCCATCAAACAAGCGGCCACAGCCGTGTGTCTAGTATGCAATGCTCTCATCATGGAGACCATTTTAATGGCCAATCGGTTGCTGGGATTCATCCAGGCGGTGATTGCAGGCGACGCCGTACTTAGCAGATTCCAGTCGAGCCTGCCATAAACAACAAACTAATCACCCTGCCCTAAAGAATCAATTTGCTAATCTCTTACCTGGTAAAGTCAATCTTCCTGGTAATTGGCACGCACGGCGGTGCCGCGAAATTGAACCAAACCGACTTCAGTTCGATGACACAGGACGACGTCTTATCGGTTTCCTTGACATTCGGGATGACTTTATCAAACTGTTCTGGCTTCTTCGGTTTTCCCTTCTCGACATCTTCATCGCTGGGTCTCGCGCCGGCTTTTGGACGTGTCGCCTCTGCGGCTACCTCCCTATCGGGAACAATAATATTCTCCAGCGCGTGGGCGAATTTTTCCTTTGGAGTTTTCGGCGTTGGTGGCTTCTTTGTTATCAACCTCCAGGCGGATTCCGCTTTAGAATTTGTCGCGTCGGCATTGCCAGCCGCCGACGTGGATGTCCCAACCAAGTCGTTCAAATTCAAATTCGTCACACCTGCACCGGGATCTCGCATGCCAATGTCCTCCTTGGTGTTTTCAGACTTTTCAAAGTGTGATCGCTTAACGATTTTCACACCCACACCTTCCAGACCGCATTCGAACATAATGAAGCCAATACTGTCGATGCCGGTGCTTTCGGGCATTTTTAGACAGTCGAACATCGCCTTGCTTTTGTGCTCGGGAATAGCTGTGACAATCACTGGCGATTCCAGCGGCAGGATGCTTTCGGTTTTCAGGCGTCTCAATTGAGCGTGAGCTCGCCCAACGTCCAATGTTATGACCAACTCCTCCAATTGTTTCTCGGACGTTTCGATGAGTATCGGTTCACCTTGAATGTTGTCTGGTCGGGTTTGGGACGATAGGTGCGCTAGAAGGGCTCGTGTGCCCTTCATGATGCCGCCCTTCTTGTTGCTGCTGCCGGATCGCACAGTTTGCTGTATGTAGACGTTGTGCATTGATGCGCGGGTAGTCTTGCCCAGATGGAACTTCGTGGAGACTCCTTCGATATAGAACGCCAGCAGCGACACACAACTTAGGTCCTACGGAAGTAAATCCATTAATAACTCAAGAAAAAAAATACGTTTATCTGACAAACCTGTACATTATCCAAAGCAGCAACTGAGATCACCTCCTCAATGATGGACGACTGCAAGAGTGTGATGCTGATTTTAGGCAGAACAATAAGCCCCTGAGTCTTTGTGGAAATGCTCTCCTCATAGACATCGCTGAGGAATGAATCTCCTGGACCGAGGAGGTTTCTTTCGGTCGTGGAGCGTTTTGAATTTGAATGGACCTATTGAGAGGCATTATACGAGTGGGTGTTTTTGCAGGTGAAGCGTTTGAACTTACCTGCGACCAGTAGCTGAGGCTTTGATCGCGCTTCAGGATGTTGTCGTTCTTCACTTTGCCAATACAAGACGAATGGATAAAGTTCACAACCGAAAGCAGGTGCATTGAAGAGATCGTGGGTATGGATGCCTCAACCATTCTGTGGAAGAAAACAAATTGCTCAGAGGTTGCTTACTTCCACCTAGCCTATCGAATAAGCTGTGGGAGGAATGCATTTTAAGACCGATACCCACAGATATCTAACCCATCGCTTGCCCATTATCTAATTTAAAATGGTGGCAACGCTAGGTCTTTCTCAGCGCAGAGAGGGTGGAAAGACCGGCGCCCTGACAAGGCAAAGCGCGATCGTATTTACCCGAAACTACTCACAAGTGACGACAGTTTTTTAAACTCGTAGTCGTTGAAATTCACTTCGACTATTTGTACTTGGAAATGAGGAAAGAAAATCGTCAACTGGCCTTCATTTTCACCGCTTTTCTACTGATAATCGTTCCAATAGCCTGTTCTGAAATGGTAATATCTCCTAAGTTGTTATATATGTGATCGTTAAATGCTCGTGAATGTTTTTTCAGGACTTTGCCAAAGTAAATCGCAAATCAGAAGATGACGGTGAGTAATAAAAGACACCGTTCATTTAGATAACAAAAATATTTTACACATTCAGGATACGATCTGAGCGATATGACAGACGATGAGCTGTCACTCGCGTTGAGTTCCCTCTCTGTTGATGATCTAAATGCCCTGAGCCAACTGCTGGACGGAATCGATCAAAGTAAGTCGAGTAGACATTCCGGCTCACATTTGATGTGTCATATGTGAGCCTTAAACTTGACAAACTCATGTGTCCGTCTTCTCTCAATTAAGAGGAACCATCTAGAGCTAAACGTGAAAACTCGATTATGCCAACCAAAGATGGTCAAAGCATAGACGACATGCCCCAGCAGAACGACGAATACATCAGGCAACTGGATGACTCCTTTCCAAATGTGGCCGAGCAATCAAACAAAGAAAAGGACCATATACGTGTGAAACGCACATAAAAGCCCCTTTTGTACTTACTTTACAAAATAAATTATAAAAAACTCACCTCTGTAGTCCCTCCAGCATGAGGGGGGTTAGAAACACATTTGCTTGTCCCTTCAATCGCGCCACCACCGAAGTACACGACGCCGATTCGGTTTGCAAGCTCATGAATTCGCCATCGTCAAAGCCATTTGTAGATTTCTCGTTTTCCTCTTCTTTGAGGAGAACACTTGGATCCCACGGATGACTCTTGGGTCCACCGATGAACGTCGTCGAACTGGTACTTCCCGAGGAGTTCTCATAACGTGGCACCACCTTAATCTCTCTCCAGCTGGAGTACAAATCAAAGTGTGGTATCATTTTACTGCCAATATACGTTAAGCCACCCTCTTCGTTCTCGTGGAACAGCGGAGTGGAGAACACGTCTGGTCCCGATGGAAAAGAACACGACGTCCAATTGAAACACTTCACTTGGGATAAATGATTCAAGTAGCTGGCCATGAGGAGGGGTGAATCTATAATCGGACGATTCACTTGCATGTGCAAGTTGATTAGAGCCACATCTTCCTGGGAGGACATGGCCGAAATGAATGAGTTGGATGACAGCGATGGCGTCTCGGATGATGAGGCACGCGAATCCACCTATGTTTGTAAATTGGAAGAAGGTTTTTTCAGATATGGTTTATGAGAGAACTGGATGTAAGGTGTGTTATAGCGCAGAGCAGCTTTAGGAGAAGCTGAAGAGGTGCTCAATGTAGTTGTCAGTACAGTTTTAGGGTGAGTTTTACCTTCTTTTTTTTTCTAAAGTGTCTAGATGGAATGAGGCTATAAAGCAGTGGATGTGTGTGGATTTGCAACGTCCGCCGCTCTATATGCAACAAGAACAGGCTAATATTCTAGCAAAACACATGCAAAGTTCTCTAACAAGCTACTGAAGTCTAGGAATTGAAAGAAAAATGTTAAGAAGCACGGATTTGATTGCATGATGATGGGAATGTGTTTTTGCGGAGGGAAATGAGATGATGCCGACAATTTCATACTAAGATCATGTAGAGATTCTCAATCGCTGCCTTGTCGTTATAAGAGTGTTTCATATTTTTGATTAAACCGAGGACTACGTTCGGTTGCCTGTCCGACTGTCAGTTGCAACTGGTTCTACATGAAATTTGTAAACGTTTAACTAACTTTTAACACTTTAAGAAGAAACAGCAAAAAAATTGCATTGCGGTTGTGTCGTCCTACCTATTCTGTTCAATATAATTGAATCGATCGCAGCCGTTTGCGTTGCTCGACGTTTTCTTTTTCATTGGCGCAACAGGTTCGTATACTCTAGGCCTAGCTTCTCTTATTTTTTATTAGTATTATGTGAGTTCTTATTTTTGGGACGAATGGAAGGGACCTACAATTTTATTCCGAGTCCGAACAGCAGAATTGAGAAGCTTTTTCATGACAGTTATACTCTTGGGTGGTTGTCAGACGTTCGCGAGAGAACCTTACGATTTCATTTGCGTTTTTCCGGGGTTCGAAAATGAGCACCCTTGCTTAGTCGCTCAGCACACTAACCACTGAGCCCAATCGAAAACGTCTGCGGTCGTTTTATTCTTCGCAGAAAGTATTTCATTGAATAAACCCCAATAAAACATTTGTTCAGTTTCCCCTGAATGATTGACTATTTTGCGTGCGTTTCGCTACTACTAACATACTTACTACTAGTACTACGTGATTGACGGCCCTAGCGAGGTATCCTTCGGAACTAAAAATTCCCCGATTTTATACGATTCGGAGGATTTTCGCTTCGGGGTATTTTTTTCAACAACTGTTTCAAGTATTATTCCGATACAAATGTATGGACTTCAGTTTTGCGTTGCAGTGGACGCAGTGGTTTGGAGGGATGTGTTAATAAATGTGAGCAATAAAAAGAAAAAACAATCGGTCTACGGCTCAAATTTCATTCGAGGTGTCTGACTTTGGAAGAGAAATAAACAATTGTGATGGCGCACCGCATCGTACCGCACCGCAATTCAAATTGTAACAAAATTCCGCAACCAATTTCTTTTGGAGGATACCTATCGGAACCTAGTTGTCAAAAATTTAACAAACAAAATGCACTTCATCGCACTTCACCGTAATTCGTCGATATGCGTTACAAAAGTTACAAAATGTCGGGAAAATTCTCCGAACAGTTATTCAAAAGAATACCTCGCAACAAAGGTCCTCCGAATCGTATAGAATAGGAGAATTTTCCGTTCCGACGGATAGCTCGCTAGGCCGAATGAAGCAACGCTATATTTTTATTTAATAATTGACAACCTAAAGTTCGCACAAGTTGGATTACGTTCCCTTCAGTAACCAGCAAACCCGAATTTTACTATCCTCACGATTTGAACTGGATCGGGGGACCTACCCTCTAATTCTTTCCAAAAGCCAATCCTATTCTAAATTGCTTTCCGGTCCGATTCTAATTATGTACTCTGAAATAATCTCGAAAAGCAAAAAATATAATATCAAACATACTGCATTTACAACATCAGACATTCCTAACGCGGAAGATTAATGCCCAATTCACAATGTCGCGTTGACGCGCGCGTGCGTTGACAGATTATGTAGAAACAAAGCGTTCATATGGTGCCACACTAAATGCAGCTTCAGGCGTTGAGCCGACTTTAGACCGTAAATATCGTAAAGTTCAACGCGACGCGTGAGTAGAGCTACTTTCTACTATCACGCGCGTTTGACAACTTTAGAATTTCGAATTGTTCGATTTGAAGTCATAGAATGTGCCGTTTATAGAGGGAGTGACACAGATCCGCTAAAGTTTATTACACACAACTTTTAAAAATCTATATGATGTTTTTTCAAAGCATAATTAATTAATTCAGTATGAGGAAATGAGGAATAACATTTTTTTTGTAGGGCAACTACTTATTTCTTTAGAATTTTTGTAAGAAAAATATTAATCAAGGGTCTTGTATCCGTATTAAGGTTGTTGTGTGCTTCGATATATTGTTAAATTTGATTTTCTTGTATTTTGGAGAATCGTTTTTCAATTCGTGCATAAAAATGACAGCTTCAAGAAAAAAGAGAGTAGACTTGAAATTTGAATTCTGCTCTGAATTTGTATTTTTCAGCCAAAAAACAAACAGAACTTTTAGTTTGTCCAAATTTTTCCTGTTAACGCGTAGTCGCTTCAAAGCAGCATTTTGTTTTACAAAATTGTTGCTCGCGCGCTTTGGCATTTAAAATCGTAAAATTTCGATAAAGCGTGTCAAAGCGCGCCGACGCACGCACGCGTGCAACGCCGAATTGTGAATTGGGCATAAAGGGGTGCCCACTGCCCAATACTAAATAGCCGCGTGAGTGAAGGGGATAAAATTACTGAACACGCAAAAATACGTGACACGTATTTTGGTCGGCCATCTTAACTACGAACTAGCGACCCGCCCCGGCTTCGCACGTAGGGTTCAGCCTGAGTTTGCAATATAAGCGGAAAAAATGTAATTATTTAACCTCAAAAATAACAGTATTTTTCCACAATTTAATGGATGTTACTATACATATAAACCTTCCTCTTCAATCACTCTATCTATTAAGAAATCCGTTGCGTAGTTTTAAAGATTTATGCCCAATTCACAATGTCGCGTTGACGCGCGCGTGCGTTGACAGATTATGTAGAAACAAAGCGTTCATATGGTGCCCCACAAAATACAACTTCAGGCGTTGACTCGACTTTAGATCGTAAATATCGTAAAGTTCAACGCGACGCCTGAGTAGAACTACTTTCTACTATCGCGCGCGTTTGACAACTTTAGAATTTCGAATTGTTCGATTTGAAGTCATAGAATGTGCCGTTTATAGATGGAGTGGCACATATCCGCTATTGTTTATTACACACAACTTTTAGAAAGCTATATGATGTTTTTTCAAAGCATAATTAATTAATTCAGTGTGTGGAAATGAGAAATAACATTTTTTTGTAGGGCAACTACTAATTTCTTTAGATTTTTTGGAGGAAAAATATTAATCAAGGGTCTTGTATCCGTATTAAGGTTGTTGTGTGCTTTGATATATTGTTAAATATGATTTTCTTGTATTTTGGAGAATCGTTTTTCAATTCGTGCATACAAATTACAGCTCCAAGAAAAAAGGGAGTAGACTTGAAATTTTAATTCTGCTCTGAATTTCTATTTTTCAGCCAAAAAACAAAAAGAACTTTTAGTTTGTCAAACTTTTCACTGTTAACGCGTATTCGCTTCAAAGCAGCATTTTGTTTTACAAAAATGTTGCTCGCGCGCTTTGGCATTTAAAATCGTAAAATTTCGATAAAGCGTGTCAAAGAAAGGGCGCCGACGCACGCACGCGTGCAACGCCGAATTGTGAATTGGGCGTTAAGCATACATAGGGACATAGGGACAGAGAAAGCGACTTTGCTTTATACTATGTAGTGATTATGAGCAAGTGCAGCATCAGCATGTTGATATTTTTATAGCGATGGTTTATGAAATTTCGCTTTCCTATAAAACAAAATGGCTTCCGAAAGTGATGAACGGACAATTATTTATTTATTTCGTTTAAGTGATTGATGAAATAAATGTTGGTTTAGTTTACTGTTGAGTTTTAAATCAGAAATAGAAATGTTTTCAAGTGTTGGCAGGGATATTGGTCGGCGGAACTTAAGTTCATTTCCGTTTTAGGTATATCTGTAGAACATCCATGACAGTTTAGGCTGATTTGTGATGTCATTCATAAAGTCCAATTCATGAACTCACATATACTACAAAAGTTATGAGATTGTTGCGTATTGTAGGCCTGTAGTAGGCAGCCGCCTTTCCACTGGAAAGTTATATTTATATCTCTGTGTTCCATTATCTTTGATAAAAATGTTCTCCCCCTGGCGTTCAGAAGTGAACATTTATGCGAGAAACAGATTAACACAGCACATCAACAGCAACTTTGACAACTTTTTTAGAACCCCTGTATTTTAATTACTTTGAACACATTAACATCGACAGCAACATCAACGTTAGAGTTAATCCTAAATTCGCTGTTGCTGTTGCTGTCAAAGTCGCTGTGTTAATCTGTTTCTCGCATTACTCCCAAGTTGCTCGTAATGATAATGAATACCTAGGGTGGGTCCTTGAAGTGTCAAGTAGAGCGTAGTTGTTATAATTGCGTGCTGAAAACCCTACTTTACTTTGCTTTGCTGAGTTCGAAGCTAAAAAAAACAAGCCTATTGAAGGACCCAGCCCATAGAATTCGTTGCATCCGTCGCGTCGTCGGATTCTCCAATATTGACGTGTTTAAAGGAACGAGCAGTCCCATAGAATCCGTCGCATACGGTGACAGGTTAAGTTTTAAATAGGTACTCTATCATTGTTTATCCCACGAAACGTGGTAGCTTTTCCCTTTCCACCAATTCCCTTAATAGGTGTTTTTTTGTGAAAAAATATAACTTTTAAAATTAAAATTCATATTTTAAGGAAAGATTATCGCATTAAATTACCTTTGGTATAAAAATCACAGTTTGTTAATATTATTATGTATTACCTTTTTGTACAAGAAAATTTTGATACAAAAAAATCTTGCTAAAAGGCGATTTAAATAAGCTCTTCTAGTTTGATTGTTTATTGCAGCTTTTTCTTTTTTCTCACGGAAGGCTTTTCGGACATCGAAATTCCCGAAAAGAGGAAGAATTCCCACGATATAAGAGCACTGGTGACAGCCGATGACAGTTTCTCTTATGCTCTCAATCAGAGACAATACTGAGACCCCCAACTCACAATCCTCTTGCCGCTGGCCCCCTCAGTTTTTTTTCAAATTCGCCATTTTGTTTTCCTATCGGTGTTATGTCTATTTAGAATCCGTGTGACATGCAAAAACATACAAAAAATATAAAATCAATGCTGCCAACTGCTACCAACCATGGGGGAATGTGATAGAGTTCGAGAATACCACATTTTAACACAACTGAATGCTATTGGTTGGTTATTATAAATTTTTAAAAGACGATTAATATAATTTGTTTAATTAATATTGCTATCTAAATGCGATGTTTAATATACTAGAAACATATTAGGAAAAATATTGTTGTGTATTTTCTGCTTTTGAATATCATTAACTTCGATTTCATGTGTACATTTTTCATAAATAACTGAAGAAAAATTGCTCAAAATGTTTTTATTTTCCTACAACCATTCTGCAGTAATCATTTTTCATAAATATTTTCAGCGAAAGTGCACTTATTCCTAAAATAAAATACTATTTACACGAAACGAATAATTTCAAATTTAACTGACAAAATTCTATGAACGCTGGCAGCAACTTTGCCGGCAGCGGAAGTGGGACACGCAAGGTGCAAGTGTGTTGGTGAGTGAGGTTACGTGACATTTGTCAATACGAATTTCTATGTAACAATACTAACGCACTTAGCGTGTACCACCCCATAGAAATATAGCTTGTAGGCAAGTAACGGAAAATCGGCCGAAGTTGGGGGTCTCAGTATTGTCTCTGCTCTCAATATTTTCACCAATGGAAAGGCATCCTCTCACGCCGTGCCCGTGCCAACTGTCAACGGGTGCGACGGACTGAAAAGTAGAAAATAAACCTACTTTATCGGTCGCATCCGGCACGTGCGCTGCTTATGGGTCACCTTCCATAAGCTACTATGTGTTCTATTAAACTGTCAGTCGAAAACGTTGCCGCAATGGACGCGACGGATTCTATGCATTGGGCCCTTGATAAACGAATGACCACCGAAAACAATCTTGAAGAGAACATTCAATAGATATTGGGGACTTTCAGGTATGTATCTAGTTTAATAAGATTAACAGCAGCTAGCAGCTGTCTGAAATGATGTATCTCATGTGGTTTTCCATTGGGACAAAAAATCAATCTTTTTTTTGATCTAAATCACTTTTTGCGTTCCATTGGGACGAAAAATCAATCTTTTTTTCGATTCGGATCACTTTTCGCAGATCTCGATATTTTTTCAGATTTACGCATACCAATATACTTTGTACAGCTGTTTAACGTCAGTTTAAGAAGTTTCATTTAGAGGCAAATGCGCAAAGTTTCGTGAAAACCAAAATAACAAAATACATAAATAGCTATGGATACGATTTCGGAGGAATTATTATCTTCATTATCTCCCTCGTCATCTGAAGACTACAAACCACCAATAATACTTCATTTGTATCTACAAGAAGGAAAACATTTTTTAAGGCGTAATCCATTTGTGATTTAGCCAAAAACGAATGCCATTTGAACAGCTGATATTGTTGTCAATTAACGCACTAATCCATTTACAAAAGCAGATCAATCTCGTTGCGCGTTCCATGAGCACAGTAAAATCTGAGATCTGAAAAAGATTTCTGGTGGTCCCAATGGAAAACCACATCAGTTTTGATTCGCTTAGATCGGTCTAATGAACAGCTGTTTCAGTTGACGTTTATGGAGGGGTAGCCAACGAATCTAGTCACGTAATTCGTGACTGAGTACTAAGTTGACAAATGACAGTTCGTATTACGTAGGAAAAGTGACGTACCCGACAAATCTAGTTGTTCGTTCACGTTACATCTTATCCAGACCAATCTAGTCGATTTAAGATAACCAGATTCTTGAATGTGCTCATTTAATTTGCCACCTGTTGATACAATTTTAATGCGAAGGAAATCAAAAATATGCACGCATATGCGACAACGCCTTTCATATCAACTGACAGCTTTTTCAATTCTTACTATAGAATTGAAATGAAATGAGAAATTTGTTAATGTCGTTTTCCATTGGCCAAAAAGAAGCGTCCGGGAGAGTCCGGAATCAAAAAATCACTTCTAAAACAGCTCCATTGGCTCAAAAAATACTCGTAAAAATTCGTAACATTCTCAGTTGAGGGGTACCTAATATCTTGCTCTGTCGAAGCCGCTCTGTTTCACGAAGTTTTCGAGTTAAGGAACGACATTGAGTAATATCGAGGTATCCGTTCCGATACAACTTTCGGAAAAATTATCCTCGTCACATTGCGTGGAACCGCCTTATACCACTTACTTTAAACAGCCACACGGCAAATTTTTTCCGAAGCTCTCCGACAACTAATTGCTGCTGAATATTTTAATGTGAAATAAACGCGTTTATATGCTTAATTTATTTCGTTCCGAAACGGATACTTCGAACGCTATTTAAGTTCCGGTCAGATTTGACTTTCGTATCCTAATTTTTCCCAGCGGATACCTCGATAGGGGCGAATAACTCGTAAAAATTCGTAAGATTTAGTAAAAATTGGTAAAATTTAAAACTAAGGGAACGGTTCTATTATTTTTCGCACACTTTTGCGGATTCAATCAGCGATACCTTCATGTGCAGTTATAACAACTTGGAGATTGACCTTAAGAATGAATCCAGATGAAGAGCTTGTTGGTCTAAAAACGATGACCGACCAAGAACACTAATTAACGCCCCAAGACAAAGAGCTCTATGTGCATGTTAAAATGACAAAGCGATGATCGGTGAGCGTGGAGTCGTGCAGTACATTCATATTTACATCGAATGGGTCGTAGAGCAAATACACAACATTGTGTAAAAATAAATTCAGTTGCCATCGATCGATACAAGTTTGGTCATTTCCAAGTTTCCAATAGCTCAACCGCAAGGCGGTACCTTTACCCGGAATCACTCTAGTTTCCATGCAGCCTCCCACTATCGATCAAAAATGCATGAACCTCTACCCCAATCTCATTCTAACGCATACCATTCGGACATATTTAAAATAGGAAAACAAAACCAAAAACATAGCATAAATTATTATTTCTTGTGACATTATCTTCTAAACATTCCAAGTGAGGTATGGATTCCCATTGCCTAGGCCTACAATTCATTTCATCTTGAGAAAAAAACATAACCAAAAAGTTTCAACAAAATATTAAAACGAAGAAGAAAGAAGAGCATCGACAGAAACGAAATTAATACGAAAATGATTAGACCAATTGGCACACCAAATTAAATACAGCAAGTCAAACAAAACATAGACAGAGTTTTAAATAAAAAGGCTTTAGACAGAAAAAAAAAAGTTAAAAAAAAAAAAATCGGAATCACGATGTTTTTATTTTGTTGTGGTTTTTAGCCAGTACTAGTTAAAAACAAAAACACACACACACAGATTGAATCTAGTTCTACTCACATCATGTACGAAATGGCGAAACTCTGGTCGTGATGAGATATTTGTTAGTTTTCTGAGAGGAGTTGCGAGACCATGAATACGTCTCACGTCTTCGTTCTATGAAAATGATGAGTAAAAGATTTTTGTTTTGCTTTGTTCTTTCTTTTTTCTTTTTTTTTTTTGTTCGTTGAGAATAAAAACAAAATTCGAATGCATCAAAACAGATTTTAAGACAGTGAGGGAGAGTGAATGAATTGCATGCAACAAAAATAAACTGAAACCCAATTGTGATGAGCTTTATGTGTAACAGGATGATATGTCTTGAGCTAAACTTTTTTTTTTTTTTTTGAATAGAGAAAGATATTATAATTGAATAGAAAACGTTATTCGAGATAACTGATAACTAACGGAAACGAAAACAATAGAAAAGAAAACAAATGGTTGGGGTACATGCCGGTTTCCTTGGGACTTACCAGCTCCATGGTGCTTTGGGGGCGCTTGGGCAACGTTTTGTTGTTCTCCGCGGCGTGAATTTCCAAATCGCTTCGGTAGGTGGAGAGTGTGTGCCCGCCGGCTTCTCCAATGCTGCAAATGAAAATAGCAATCATTAAAGTACTGAGAAGTAGCCCTTACGAACTAAGTGTATTCCATTGACTTGTTATGTATATATGGACTCCTAGTAGCATTTAAGGTGAGGCACTTATCTGGATTTTACTGTACCTACAGCTCGGTATAACTCTTTCTACGTGATTGGGAAAACATACCTCATATCCGAGGAGAATCTCTTCTTGCCAGAGAACACGATCGATCCGTTGCGATTCTTCATCGATCCCTGCGATATGACATTCGAGATGTCCTCCTCGGCAGAGAAAAACATTTCCGACGGATTCTCCGACGTCAGCGAGATGGTTCGCTGCACTTCTCTGGTCAAACTGTCGCGATCGCTTGCGTCGGTATGATGGATTGGGATGTCGGCGACTTCGAACTCGAGTGGATGCGAGTGGGGAGCAGAGTGAGACATCTCCTCGGGCATCTGAAAGGGAAAACAACATTATCGCATATACATTTCCCTCGCTGGGCGGTAGCACCTCTACCTCTATCTCATCTTCGACATTGCAATCGCCAGTCAGGCGCGAGTCCGACACACTCGTCTTTGGTGGAGAAACTCGCAAATTCTGTGCCTTCGAGTCGGATCCTCGTCGCAGAGACATCGTTTGCGATTCATTCGACTCCTGTCGTATGACCTTCTTCGACGGACTATCCAACAGTCGGGCGTATGGCACTTCGACCGAATTTTGCCTACAAGAACGTTAATCGGTTAGTTTCAACTGCTTGCGCAAACCCACTCAATAGGTAACGAAATACTTAGTGGCTGTGTATGAATACCGTTGGTTACGTCTTTCGAGTGTATTTGGCGATCCAATGCTTTCGCGCGACTTGCGGCCATTCAGTTCAGAGGCCGCCTTATCGGCTACTTTGAATTTCGACCCAGCTGCCGGCTCTTTGGGGGCTAGATCGGATTTTTTCAGGCTGCCATTGCGGATGTCCATGGAGGGGCGGTAGTGTTTGCCCTTGCCGGTGAAGTCGGAGTTGTCGTGAAGCGAAACCGTCTGCAAGCTGTATGGAGGAGTGTGAAACACAAGCTGGCCATCGTGGAGGATGCTTTCACCGAAACCAAAGTCTTTGGGGTTGTCGATGATGCTGCAAAAAGAGAAGTGTTTATTGCAATCAAGAAGAACTGTCGCCCTGTAACTTACTGATATCTCGCGATGTTGTAGTTGTCTTGTACGTCCTGCGCCGATGGCTTGAAGAACTTGGTTCCGTTGCGGTTGCTGCCGAAGAATGCACAGCCGCCAATGCAGCCGCATCGGGCGATTTCAGTGCTGGCATTGTTGCCCGACCAGAGGAACCACAGACGCTTGGTCTTGACATCGTGTTCACGAAGGAAGCTGCAAAAGGTATGACATTGGAGTACTATCTCTATGTGCCTATTGAATGGCCTTACTTGTGCTGCACGATGTGCAATTTATGGTCTGGAATCGGCAGAGCTGATGCGCCCTCCAACAAAATCGGTCCCAACGACGTGCATCCCACTTCCAGCCAGTTTTCAAACAGCTCCGACTCTGAACACCTTTTCACCTCAGAGAAGCTGTCGCGCAACTTCCTAGAGCCGTCTTCCTTCGAATCACGCCGCTGGGAGAAAGAATTTGAGCTGCGTTTCGGCTTGATCTGGGGGTCGGCGCCTTTGCTGTCGTCTTTTCGGTGCTTCCCAGAGCGGTTGCTTCCTAAAACGAGCACGGTAAAAAATGTTGGGTGCACTTCCAGCGATTCGATTCAACCCACCTGCAGTGTTTGTATTGCTGAACGACGTCGCCATATTTGTGTTGCATCCACTGTTCAGCATGAACAGGCGCAGTAGAATGGACGGCAGCAGACCAGATATTCCGGATTTCACACGCTGTCCATGAAGATTGCACGTGGCCAAACGAATTGGTGAGATCTGGAAGAATCGCCAATTAGCCACTGTTGTGCCGTAAGTGGCTGTGCCTTACCCAAGTGTGCAGAGCTGTTCCACTTTCAACCAGATAGACATCTACTGCGTCAACTGAAATTCTCGTCATCTTGTACTTGATATCCTCGGCTGAGGGACATTTGTACTTGTTTTCCTCTTTGGTTTGAAGGCATTGGTTGCTTGGCACCCCGTGATGGCAATTGCGAACTGTCTTGGGGGACTTTAGGCAGTTTTCTGGGTCGACAGCGAGAAGGATTAAGGTTTCCAAGCCCACAACGGTGTTTACCAGCTGTAAGCGAGCGAGAGAGGGTTGATACCATTTCCTGGTTACTTTGAAAGAAATCCTACCTGCGGAACGGTCAGTTTTCCAGAGAGTTTGCCCAGCTGCACCTCCACCAGCCACGAGTACTCCAGTGTGTCCTCGTCAAGGGCACATCCCTCATTGCTGAACATAGCGTGTCCTCGGACCTGCGCCCAAATAAGGCATCGTAAATGATATCTGACATAGAAAAATCTAAATCGACTCCTACCTGCACAGCGGAGAGCAGCAAATGTCCCTGATTGATGTGCTTGTCACGATTGGGGCGCACCAAGGCATCTGATGTTATCAGATACGACGGACTAACCAATACCTGCAGTTCAGTCTCGGTGTAGCGTTTGTTCATTTCGAATCCCAGCCGCTCGATGAGTATTACCGGACACGGCGGGTCGTTGTCGTTGCAGTTCTTCATTAAGTGCGCCTGAATGTCGTGAATTATGACCGAAACCACAACCTCCAACGGCCGATAGAGGCGCGGATCGAATGGCTTATGCTTCTCCTCGGGCACTGTCACTTCTGATATCGATTTCGTCGCCACATCCTTGTCTTTGCCCAGCAGCTGATCCTTGGGATTGGAAGCCGTGGAGGCTTCCTTCATCTGCACATTCGATTGCTCCATGTCGGTGAAGTTCTGATCTTCGCCGAAGATGTTGTCCTTGAGGTGGATGAAATTTCGCAGCACACTGCCATAAGCCATCATCACTGACGAACCGATTTCCAGTTCAACCGTTACCTGGTCGGCTGGCAGCGTCGCTGGATCGAACTTGTAGGCTTCACTTTGTTGCCAATTCGCGACGGGAGATTTGCGCGTTTTCGGTATTCGCATTGGACTCAGGAGAATCTCCTCTTTCTCGGGAGTGGTAATATCAGCCTGCGGATCAGGTCCCTGCGGTGGTACTGGATGGTAAATGTACTGTATAGACAGTGCGACAATCGGAACTGTCCAACAGTCCACCCAACCGGCACTAAAAGTGAACAAAAAACATAGCGAAGAGACTTTGAAACAAAATCCAAGTTACTTACCTCCGCTGGCAGATCTTGCGCCACTTCTTCGAGTACAATTCGGGACGATTTTTGATCTTACCTCCGCGAGTCAACAATCTCGCATTCTCGTCGATCGCCAGAACAATCGGCCTGGCTGAGGACACCTCCGGCAGGTACATACTCAGGTCCAGACCCTCGCCATGAATCCAAAACTTGAGCGTCACAGTTTGTGGCAGGAAATCATCAAATGGCAGCGCGAAACTCAAATCAAACAAGTCGCCACAAAAGGCCAAGTGATGATTTTCCTGATTCGCCGAGGAACAATCGATCCAATTGTACTCATTGCTCAGCGTAAGGATCTCGAATTCATTCAGCAGTATTGTGAACTTGCAAGTGTATGGCACAAAGCTGAGAATATCGGGTCGCGCTTTACTCGCCCAGTCTTCGATGAGATCCTGGAAGAAACACTTGTGCTTATAGACAATATAAGCTGTGGCTTTGCATCCCGTCAGATTGACGCTCCAATCTTGACTGTCATTCCATTTGTTCGGATAGTGTATTCGTATTTTGTACTCGAGTGACTCGAATTCGGCCAAGCTGCGATACTGCAGACTTGTGGTTGCCTCAACGTGGAACAGTTGACCGGCAATTTTCGTTGTATATCCATCGGAATGCGTCACCCAGGGGATGGTCACTTCAACGTATGACGCTGGACCGACGGTTATGTGCATAGCGTTCGTTTCTTTGTCCTTCGAGAAGAGTATATCAATTGTGGCTTCGCTCAGGACACAGAGACAAACGTCAAATGATTGATAGGCACGCAACTCGCCTGGCAGCGGAGCCGGAGTCATTTTCATTTGTTGCCAGTCTGGAGGGAAGAAGAATTTGAATAGGTGATCACGCTGTCTATCCGCCCATGGGCCGTAACTGAAATCGGTGCCTTTTTGGCATTTGATGTCAATACCCCACACGGGTGGAGATGGCTCAACGATATCACCATTGGCGAGGGTGAGATGCACCGGCTCATCGGGCACCACACCCGCCTCGTCCATGTAGAAGTACAGGTCCATGCAATTTGACATCATCACAACGAATCCTTCGCCCATGTATCTGCAAAGAAAAACAGACATGCAGCCTTTGCAGTTATTTGAAAGATTTATAAATAAATGCTGGAGTTGGATGTGAACGGTTCGGTCTGTAGGTGGCAGAGAATATGAACGCACAGCTATCAGGTATCAGGTTTCCTTTTTTAGATGCAATTTCGACTCACCTCGGTGGTTCATCAACCAATCCCGTGTACTTTGGACTCGGTGCAAACATCACTTTTGCATTCTCAACCTTCGCCTTGACAAAGTGCATAAAATGGTCCAATCTGCAGACTGCCGGCTTGGTACTGTATGTACAATGGGCTTCCTCCACCGAAATGGACAACGTCGTTGGTGTCAGTCGGTTGCCAAAAACAAATCGTCCAGAGCAGATGTCCATTTTGATGACAGGAATCAAATCCCTCCACGTTGTTGCTGCCATCGCTTCGGAGCGCTTTTTGCTTTCCTTGCTAAATGACGCAGCTGCCGTCTGTCTGGTATTCTCAAGGTTCATGGCGTGCTCCTTCATTTTGTTGCGCTCTTCGGCCGAGAGATTTTCCGTCTGAAATTAAGCGAGGTTCAGCCAAAGTTGGTCAGAAAAATATCATTTTGATCTAGTTACCGGTATAAATATGGACGGCTTTAAGCCAAACGTCCTCTCCAAGTGATCGTACAGTTCAGAGCGATTGTAGATGTGGAGCTCGAAACCGTTCAATTGCACTGATAGCCTCGTGTCCGAGTGGGAGAGATCTGTAAGCGGTTTAAGTAAGAAGTATGTATATATGTATTGTCTTGAGTTAGGTATGAACTCTTACCTTCGGACACATCTTTGGGTACGTATGAGCGCCACCATCGGAATATAAAGTAACCGTCTTGAATCCGCACGGAATAGTCAAAGCACACGTAGACAAAGTCTCTGAACATTATCTTTCCTGCTAGCGGGTTGAGGGTAAGGGATCCTGAAATAAATGCCATTACGTTTGAATCGACTTGGAGGAGGCAGGGCCGCCCCGGAGCTTACCTAATTTGAAGTAGGTGCCTTTGAAGAACCATCGATTGACTATTTTCGTTACTATAACTCCAACCACACGGGAGTTGTAGAAGCTTATGTACGTGACCCATGTTATCGATGTCAGCAGGGAACAGAGCAGCCAAATCTAATCGAAGGGAGCAAAGTTGGTTATGTTGGGTGGAAAATGTTTTCAAAACAAATCGCAGCTGTTTGTGCTGCGCGGAGCAAGCTTAAATAGGGGTGGACCTGTGATGTGCATTATTTGAGAGAAAACATGAGTTCGACTTAGAAAAGTTGGTAAGCTGTAAACCACTGTAAACTCTATACAAGCGGAAGTTGACACCGCGGGCGTATTGACGCTAAATAGGCATACAAAATCCAATTAGCTCGACAAAAGAAGTATGCACGTAGTTTGCACATAGAATTCTTAAGTAACGTTCTTAGCCTATACAAATACGATTAAGAATACTCTATGACCTTACTCTTCAATTCAAGAAAACTGCATAATAAAAACATATCCTCCACAAGATGAGGATGAGGTCGTTGAACTACAATCGCGCGCTTACAAGTCATTGTCCGCTCACATGAATCACAAACACCAAATGGAATGCGTAAAATGACAAAGAATTCCGCCATAAATATTGAATAACAATGAATGTTGTCTTGTCTGCATCAACATGCGCAGATGAGCACCAGCTGTTGACAAAGACATTGAGGCAGGTCAAGTGGAAGTAGGTGACCCACTTTGACACATTGTTTCGCCGAACAACTACCTACTTTCGGTGTCAACAACCTGTGGATGTTGTTTGTTTGTCTTGTTTGTCCCACTGACATTTGATTTAGTTCTGTCTTGCAGCTCTTGCGCAATTTGACGAACCTTGTGAACATTGGTTTTCTGTCACTCGATTGGAAAAGCTAATTTTCCAATGAAAATCCCGCCACAAAGTCCAGTGGCAGTGGCAGAGCAATTGACGTTTTATTGATGTTGCCCAGCATTTTTGCAAATCAAGAAAAACAGCGAACTCGGGGCGTTTTCTTTAACAATGAAAGTTGAAAGTTGAGTTGAAAGTGAGATAGGTACTAATTGAAGTTGAACAACTCGCAGGAGTTGCCACCAGAGTGGCAAAGTGCATCTCTGAATGTTACTATGTATTGAGAGCCATGCAAACGAAGCAAGCATCAACAGCGAAGAGAATCCTAACAGGAAAGGCTGCAGACAACAAGACTCTGTATAGCAACAAAGTAGACCGTGTCAGGCTGGACGTAGACATTCCTTGAAAGCCTTATTTATACAGGATAAATGGCTAGTGTTCAAGAGTTTTTCATGGATATATCAATTGAGCTATATATGGAATGAAGATGTCGTTAGATTCTTCAAGACACTCCGGCGAGGCGAATGAACATCCTACATCTGCGATCCTTAATGTGTACAGACGAGACATTCAAAAATGATGTGTGAGCTTGATAAGATAAAATCGAACAAAAGTCATCAGCTGTCCTCGCATTTGAAAACGAAACTTACATTGTTCACAGTTTTAGGGAACAAAAACAGATTTTTCTACGTCTCGGATGGCGATAAAAGAATGTTCCACTTTCAATGAGGACTTTGCATTCGCTTTGTTCTCCCGGATGTTTAATTTTTAATTGATAGCTAGGCAAACCAGCTATCTACTTAATTACTTTCTACCTTTCTTTAAATGTTCATAAATACAGTAATTTTTCTTGTTAATTGTTTGCGGCTGTTTCTTTCACAATTTTTTCTTTTTTTCTCTATTTTCTAACCCCCTGGCTGTGCATTTTCTCGGTCTGAAACCAGTTGCGGTGCAACGCACACTCCAATTATACATTGATTGGACTTTATCTGTATTTATTAGTAAAAAAAAGCAGTCGCCAGTCTGCTCCGTGAGCTTGCTTTTGTGGTGACACACGTCAATCGATTACTCATCGCCATGCGTCGATATTCGATTTCTAATCAAATCGAGAACGTGAACGGGAAGCAGTTGCCTTCAGTATTTCTAGCAATTATGAAATGAAACACGTTCTCAAAGCACAGCAAAATGTGGCGGAACAATTGTTTTAAGTGCCACTTCAGTGGGAGTCAAAGACCCACGAAGACCACATTTACCAAGCCCTATCTCTCGTCCGACACCAATGCAGAGATTAATACCAAATCGCCATCACGCAGCTTATCAACAGCAACAACAAAGACATTACTCATTAACTGGCGACAAGTTCTGCAAAAGATTATAGCCAATAAAACCAATACTCTCCGTCCATTCTGTTTAATTAGATTAAAATTGCAGACCAAAAATAACACAAACTGCGCACAAGACATTCACATTGGTTTAGGGAAATCGATTATTTATTTTTCTTACCATGGGAGCATCCATTTTCAGGTTCTCCAAGGGAATGTGTTTGGTAGCATTCCATTTCCCTGCCTCGGGAAATCCGAAATCCAATTCGGCTTCCTCCATGACGGTCAGTTATTTTGTTTCACTACAACACTAATTAACTAAATTCTATGGATTTTCATGAATTTTCATGAATTTATCTTTCTCTATGCACTTTGGCCCCATCGACGACACAAAGAATCGAACGAAACAGAGAAAACATTTGTGGGCAGGGCCACCATTTAACAGATGAAAGTTACAGACACTTGAGTTTTCGATTGATTATTTTACAACACTTGGAATACTTTCGAACTTGAAAAGTATTTAATTCGAATATCTATATTGATTCACTGAAACTCCATTGGTTTTCTATGAATTAAATGCAAAATTAATTGGAGGAAAATTGAAAATTACTTTGCGTTTGGGGTGTGTAGCTCTCGCACTTATCCGACATTTTGAGAAAATTTCTGACTGCTGTCATCTGTCAATTTTGACAATTGGATTTGGAAAGGCGAATGGAAATTTCAGGAATTTCAAAGAAATGTCAGGAAATATTGGAAAACTTTCCAATATTCCCGTGACAGCTTGCCGAAGTTCGCTGGATGGTTGTTTGGGCATGCGCTGGAAGGTGTTGACAAATCAGCTGATTGACTGGACTCGAAGTGACATTGGAATGAATCGCACACAAGCTCAGAGCCGGTCGTATGTATACGGGTTTGTTTACAAAACAAATGTTATTTGATGTGTGTGTTTCCAATAGATAATTGCATTGGGAGGCAGCTACCCAGGGCATAAACCATGGGAATCGAGAATATATTTCCATGATCGGGTGGAAACATGTTAGCGGTAGATAATTTGAAAACGACAATTTTCAAAATGGTTTTTATGGATTATGTGCATTCACTAATGTCGTCCGGGAGAGTTCGAAATCGAAAAAATCCCTTCTGAAACCGTTCCATTGAATTTTGCTTCTCGATTTGAAGTCAGAATCCACTCGAAAAGCTCCCAAACAAGTGTAATTTATGTATTTTATAGCAGTCAGCTATAAAATACATAAATATATATATATATATATTTTCCATTGGTTTTTGGGAAAACATGGGGACCATCTCCGAAGATCAAACTCTGGTTGTACACAGCTATTGTAAGACCAATACTGACATATGGCAGTCTTGTATGGTGGCCAGCAACAAAAAAGGCTACATACCTAAAGGCTATCACTAAAGTGCAAAGACTAGCATGCATCGGGGTCACCGGCGCGATGATCTCAACTCCAACCGCCGCCCGCCGGACTTGAGGCTATCCTCAACCTGCTTCTGCTAGACATCTTTGTACAGTCTGTGGCAGCAACAAGTGCCATGAGAATTAGCCAATCAATAGACTGGAAACACGATGAAGAGGGTCACTCAACGATCCTACAGAAGTACCTTGGCAATGTACCTAACACGGATTACATAACGCCATATTTGGAATTCAGAAGACCCTTCTCTAGCGCCTACCCCAGCAGGGAAGAATGGAGAGATGGGTTTGTACCTAAAACGCAATCCATTCCCGTGTACACAGACGGATCTAAAATGGACAACGGCGTGCCCCTCTGTGTGCATCCCGCTCTGTACACTAAAGCTAGAAGCAGGGAAAAAGGCCACGGATGAGGCAAATGATAGATGGAAATCCATGGATACGTGCGAAAACACAAGGAAACTATAGCCATCTTTCTGTAAATCTAGAGAGAATCATGCGGAATAACCGTAGATGTCTCTCTACGCTTGTAGGTATCCTTACGGGACACAACACCTTGCGATACCACATGAAGAAAATGCGACTGACCCAGGAAGAACTTTGCAGAGGCTGCGGTGACGAGGGATATAGAGGATACAACCCACTTTCTATGTCACTGTCCAGGTCTTCAACACTCCAGATACAGAGTCCTTGGAAAATTCTTCTTCAACAACCTGAACGAGCTATCTAGCACACCAACAGACAAAATCATGAACTTCATCAAATCCTCAAGATGGTTTGTATGCAACGACACAGTAGGTAATTAATTAATTAATTTACAGGCAGAATAGGTTACTACGGATAAGGGATAGAACCTTTCCTCCGACGGGTATCACAATGGGCCAATTTTGACCTGAGTGTGGCGCGGGACACTCCCCGCCAGCCCACCAACCTAACCTAACCTATTGGAAGACGTTTTCGTGGCGTTGTTGTGGAAAAAAAAAATGAAATACCTATCTATGGGAAAACTTCTGGGGTCGAATCGCGTCTTCCGTGCTCGACCATTTCGTGACGGAATTTGTTCTTGTTTCACATGTAAAACCAACTTAATTCCGTAAACGGGTAGATCGTTCACGGAAGCGGCGATTCCACCCCTGTTTTCAATGAAGTCTTCGAGCATTTTCCCGAAAACCCGGTTTTCGGTTCGGTGTGAATTGGATATTATTGATGATTAAAGTAGAACTATAGAATACAAATCCACAACCTGTCCGATGAACATCACACATCGTTGGAGTCATCACTTCTATGAGTAGCTGAATGAGTTGCGTTTGCTTACCTACACAGCCAACGTTATAATACCTGGAACAGGATTTTGGTTGATTTAAATTTTCAAAAAACATGCATGGATTATCGAGGAGGATAGGTTTTAATGTGGTTTTCCATTGGGACCACCAGAAATCTTTTTCAGATCTCAGATTTTACTGTGCTCATGGAACGCACAACGAAATTGATCTGCTTTTGTAAAGGGCTTAGTGCGTTAATTGACAACAATATCAGCTGTTTAAGTTGCAAAAAGTGATTTAGATAAAAAAAAAGATTGATTTTTGGTCCCAATGGAAAACCACATAAGTTCCACTTACAATTAGTCATGGCATTAAAGGGTCATTTCCTATAACAACCATCCAAAACCTTGATAAATTTTGAAACATCAAAAACAAAAATTGTCGTTTATAATTTTTGGAATAAATATTTATTGTCATATTAGCAATATTTTAGTTGTTTTTTTTTTCATCTTTTTTAATAATATTTAATTGTTTTACATTTTTATTTTCAAGACTTACTAAAAATGGAATTATTTTCTGCTCATCAACTGTTTCATTTCAACGGAAATTGAATTACATTCACTTACGGTTTGAATTCCTAGTTTCTATTGATCAATTATTTAATAAACTAAACAAATGGGATGAATATTTTTCTTTATATTTTGTTTTATGGTTACTAAAAATGTTCTCCGCTTATGCGCACGTACATTTCAAACTCCTATTGAGTACAGCGTCCCACTTTATCTCGTATTTAATAATTATTTTAAATATACATTTTATGTAGTTGAAATATTTTAGAATTTATTGTTGCTTCACGCAAAGTTCATAAATATACAGATAAATATTTGAGTAGCGTTGGATGATGGGCGTGGATGTATATCGAGCGAAGTTATTTTCTTTTATTTTGTCTGTTTTAGTGGGTAAAATATAAAACTATGCGATATTCTCTTAATTTAAATAGAATAACTTGGTTTCTTTTTTTACATGATATTTGATTCATTTTTTGTTTTTCGCCTTAAAAAGTAAAATAATAAAGAACTAAATTTGAAGACGCAAAAACTAAGAAGACAAATTTAAAAGTGCACTAAAATTACAAAAGATAATATATTTTTTTGTTTAATGTTTAACAAGAACATGTGGTTATAATGATATGAAACAAAATTTATTTATTTTCTCTTTTTGCTTACAGATAATTATTCTTTTGCTTATTCTTTAAATTTATGTTTATATAGTATAGGGTTTTGCTTTTCGGCAAATTTTGTATATTAAACTTTGGCATCATATGTAATGATATTTTACTTTCTTTGAAAAATAAAAATAATAATAATAATTAACAAGAAGACAACATGGTTTTTGTTTTTTTGTGAAGAAATACCTACAGTAATTTTTATTTTTCTATTAAGTGAGAACTTGGAAGGCATGTGGATGATGCTGACGGAGAATTCAGAATTTTTCAAACTGCTTGGGAGGTGCAAGGCAGATTGATGTTTCATAAAGACACAGAGTTGACATATTGAAAATATATTTCGAAAGTGAGTTATGTCGTTTACCATTGGGACAAACAAAAAACACGTTTTTCCGATTCAGAGCAGTTTTTCTGCTCTCGAAATTAGCTGGCTGTCAGAGCAATTTTGCGAATCTCGATTTCTGAGTGAGATTCACACCTACTTACACTAACAAACACCAAAACATTTGTCATTTGTCAAACTTAAAGTACGTTATTTTTCGTTTTTAGAGACGACAAGTCTGTGAAAAACAGAGAAAAATTTATATTTGGCCAGTGCAATGGATATTAACATAAATTGAATGTATTTTTATAAACACAAATTACAATTTAAGAACAGTGGACTTTCTGACTTTCTTAATTAAGTGGAACTAATTACGACTCTCATATGGCATGTTTGATCTCAGTAATGGAAATATTTTTAGAAGTTTGGAGAGATATTGTTCGACAGATCTTGTGTTTGATTCCGTTTTATACATATAATGTGAATCTAAAATTATGGGTAGAACGTTCATCAGACTTTGAACGATCTTATTCAAACGCCGTCATTAGCATTGATTGCGGAGTAACGGATCTCTTCCTCTTATCTCGTGCAAAAAATTGCATGTGTGATAATGGTTATGCAACGCAAGAAATTTATATTCCACAGAGGAAAAGCTATGTAGGTTATTCGAGAAAAATGTGACGCAACTATTCAAGCATACAAAATCCAATTTGGAAGCTTTATACACCCCTGATGCATATTCGATTTCAGTTTGGAAATCCACCCCTGCAAATTTGCATGTCGTTCCCTAAGCAGTTTTTTTCTTCCCGTATACATTTGCATACGATTTTGCTAGACGTTCGCATTTTGTTCTTCCTCAGCCATTTCTTTCACCTGGGTATTCTCAGATGAACTTGCCGGCAAATGAAATATTCTAGAAATAGGTCTACAATTGCATGCTTGACGTTTTGATTTTTTTAGAATAAAAAACAATTTTGAAACGACAAAACTGTTAAAGATGGAGCACTATCCTGCCGATTCAGGCGACGACTGTATCGCGTCAGTTAAAGAGCATTCAGCAAACGTAGGCGTGGCATCCATTTGTTAAGTAAATAATAGGTTCGTTCGAGTACTTTTTTGCAAACGTAAAATTATTAAAAATTTTCTAAGAAACTGTGCGACTGGAAATGTCGTTTGCCATTGGTTTCACTCGGGGATGAACTCATTCTTTAATCCAATGGAACAAGAAAACTGCTTCTGATTGAATCCACAAAAGTGTTGGTGAAATGCCAAAAAAATAATCTACGGCAGCTGTCATCTGACTTGTATAAAATACATAAATTGCACTTGTGTGAGTGCTTCTTGAGTGGATTCTGACTTCAAATCGAGAAGTGAAATTCTCTTCTCAGAATCAGCAGAAGAGTATTTTTTGTGCCAATGGAACGATTTCAGAAGCGAATTTTCCGATTCCGGACTCTTCTGTTTGCCCAGTGGAAAACGACATTACTGAAAAATGAAAACTGACAACTAAGGGAACATCCACACTGGATGGAACAAAACGCTTTATGTTGTTTTCTTGCTTTGTTTTGCCTTATTCAGTGTGGGCGCGCGTATTTAAATGTGTGTATTTAAATATCAGAAACACACAGAAAAACTGTTTTGTTTGTCTACGGCGTTTTGTTCCATCCGGTGTGGAAGCACCCTAAGTGACAGCTCAAAAGTCTGACAAGTAAACCTATATTTATTTTCGTCTTCAACGATGTCGGAGGAAAAAGTTGTAACAGAATGTTCTCCTGGAAAGTTTAATAGTTTAGTACAATTCGAATTTATTTTGTAAAGAGAACGTTAGTTTATTTTACGATTATGTCAAAATGACATTTCCTAAGCTTTTTGTAAGAAAACCGGTCAGGTAAACAGGTACTTCTCTTGAAATTGAGAGTTTTCTCTCTGTGAATTTGTGAATGAGAAAGAATTTTTGCGTTAATGCATCATTGCTGGATGGTTGCTTACTATTGACAGCTAGATGGCCTGCAGCACGTCACACTCGCTGCTGTTAGAACTGTACCAGGGGGTTCCTCTGTGTCAGACGTCTAGGCTTCAATGGAACACGGCCAATATTAGAATTATTTTTTTTTTGTTCACTTGACCTAAGATCTAAGACATAAAACCAAATACATACTTTGCGGACCCTGTCCCAGATACTTGTAAACAAGCAAACACGACTGTAGTAGCATCAGACGTAAATCACAGTCAGAATAAGTGCCGTCAGATGAATTTTTATATACAAATTCGACGATTCAGCCAAACGCCTCAAGCCGGCACAGACTCGATCTATATCCGATTGACCTTACCACCTAAAGAGCGTTTCCAAATTCACCATTGTGAGCGCTCTGGCCACAAGCGCCCTCTATAACATGGCAGCTTCCAAGTTCTCCTTATTCTTATTCAACATTGTAGGCGATTGCACTGGCGGCACCGGACTCGGACTATCCGCATCTGTTCGAGTTTTATTCTTGCAATAGAACTGCTTATGCGCTAGGTAGGTCTTCATGTAGTTGAAGCTAATGTCACAAGTCTGACAGTACTTCTGATTGAAGGGCAGTCCGCTGGAGCCAATCGAAGAAGAGTTCCTCAGCAAAGAGTTCTCATCGCCAGACAGGGGTGATGATGAGTTAAGCGGTGGTGGCGGGGCTGAAAGTGGCGAAGGAAGAGCTCGAATAACGCCATCTGCGAGCTCCATCGGTTCTAATTTGATTTGTGCAAATGTCTCCAGGTGATGATGATGGTTCGGAGTCGAGTTGTTATTGTTCTTCGTACCGGCGGCGGCGCTAACCGCTTCTAATGGTTCTGTTTTGATGGTGAAACTGTGGAAGATAGAAATGATTTCAGTAAGTGGTTTGTAGGTACATGGTGTCACAATTTATCGAACATACCCTTCAGGAAGACTGCTGCCATTGTCTCCGTTTAAACTGTGAGTTGTGGGCTCACCCTCTTCCATCATCATCTCAGGAGAAATGGAAGGCGATGCGCCAGGTTGGGAGTGAACTAGTTTCATGTGGCGCATCTAGAAGCAGAAACTTAATGGTTACATCGTTCGAGGAGCTGACGAAGGATGAACTTACCACATTGCCCTTGTAGGATGATGAGTAGTTGCAAATCTCGCAGTTGAATATCTGTTGTGGTTGCTGTGGCGAATGCTGCTGTTGTGTTGTCGATTGTTGTTGCTGGTGCAGAAGAATCTGTTGTTGTGTGGCAAATTGCGAGACCTGCTCCTGATTATGAGATGCTGGACTAGGAATTTCCAGACCGTCGTCTTCCAGAATGCACGACATGTAATTCTCCTCGTTAAAGTCTGAAGTTTTCTTGTCGAAATGCATCCGAATGTGTGTCCTCATGCCACTACAAGGAGGAAAAATGTACCTACGTCATGACAACCAATTGAACTGACCAACTTACCGTAACGTGTTTCCTTTGTATCGACAAATGGAACAGCGAAATGCCTTGACGCTGCTATGCGTCTCCAAATGCTTGCGACTCTCGGCAGCCGTAAGACTGATGACATCGCAAACGGGACACTTGTAGGAACTTTGTTGGGCAGCGGTTGCAGCAATTGGCGGGCAGGCCTGTCCGATTTCATGAATAGTTTTACACTTAGCACACTTCTCCTTAGTGACTGGTGGTGCAGCGGCGGCGTCACCACCTCCCTTAGGACAGTAGAACTTCTGATGAGCTCGCAAGTTATCCAGCGAAGTGTACTTGATGCCACAGGCTGCGCAAATCAACTGCTGATAGGCAATAGGATTGGTATCCGCACCGGAATTCGACGCCGAAGGAGGAGTACTGATCTTGCTTTCGGTATCTTCTTGATTTCGAGCCGAACAGTAGTGCTGTTTGTGGGCCAAGTAGTTCTCGTACTTGCAGAAGACGATGTTGCATTCCTTGCACTTGGACACGCCCTGCTTGACGAAAATCTGTGGTTGCCCGCTGGTTGCTGCTCCTACATTCATGGGCGCACCGGACAAACCCAATAGAGGATTGCTCATTGCCGCCTTGGCCGGATCCCCTTGTTTACTGTTCGCCGAAGACAACTTAAAGGCCAGCTCTAAGTTCTGCTTGGCGATCAGTGGTGGAATTATATTCGACTCAGTCAGTTTCATGGCAATGTCAGCGGGTAAAATCGATCGCAGCGGCAGGTGATCTATGACAGTTTGCGGTATAGGCGACATGGAAGCCGCACTGCTACTTCGTGGACTGAGGGTGCGACGCTTCGGCGATGGACTCATGGAAGGACTATTGGGTAAAGAAGGAGCACAAACGATTTGCTCGGGTGTCATGCTACCACTGTCGATGGAAAGATTCTCCTTGCCTTCCATCATCGTTTCAATGTCGATTCGTTCATCAGCAGGTTGCAAGAAACTAGACGATGAGCGGACACGTTGCGACCTTTGAATGGGAGAACGACGCAGAGACAGGTCTAGCGGTGCAAAGTCCCTTGGACCGTCCTTTTTGCTTTGTTTCGCGGAATCACTGCAGCTATTTGCAGACGCTGCGCGTATATTTTTCTCTGTTAGCAGTGGTGTTGCCGTGTCATTATTCGATGGAGTACGTGCCGGTGGAGGATGTGTTCGTGGAGTAGACTCCACGTGGGGAATTTGGTTGTTCGTAATGCTGCTGGTGCTTAAGGCGGTCGCCATAGGCTTAAGAGATCCGTTTTCTAGTGAGAAACATGTGCTTTCGGGATTCGCAATGCCAGCTGATACCGATGTTCTAAAATGGTGAGAGAATTTAGTACTTTGAAGGGCGTTGTTCTGCGAGGATACTTACAATGGTCCCGGTATCATACTGGCCGCTCGTATCAGATAATATGGAATAATAAGAATGGGATTCGTCGGCAGAGCTATAAATGGTTGTGGAGTTACGGCGGCTGCTGCTGCCGCCGCGGCAGCTGCTACGACTGCAGCTGGTGTGGGCGTTTTCGTTCGCGCCTGTGGTGGGCTCACGGAACCGCCACTAGTTTTCAAGCTTGGCTCTGGTAGTTTTGGTGTCGTTTGGCTAGAAAGATATAGTTGGCTTGGATTAGTTTCAGCGAAAAATTTGATTGATGATTAGACTGACATGTTTGAAGTGTTCCTAGTCATATAGCGGTTAATGGAACGCGGCCATTGAATCCTAACCATTTGTACTAGATTAAAGTTAATTTTTACGTAGTTTAACGTCCATTTAAAGTGGTGCGTGCTCCTCATCTACCGGCCAATGGAACGTGGCCATTGACATCTAACTATTTTTACTAGCTTTGAATTCTGTAATACGTAGTTTAACCTTACTTTGAAGATTTGCTAGCGGTTAATGGAACATGGCTATTGACTCCTAAACATTTGTACTAGATTAAAATTAATTTTTACGTAGTTTAACGTCCATTTGAAGTGTTGCTACTCATATGCCAGCCAATGGAACGTGGCCATTGACATCTAACTATTTGTACTAGTTGTGAATTGTGTAAAACGTAGCTTTGAAGTTTTTCTAGCGGTTAATGGAATGCGGCCTTTGATTCCTAAACATTTGTACTAAATTAAAATTCATTTTTACGTAGTTTAACGTCCGTTTAAAGTGTTGCTAATCATCTACCGGCCAATGGAACGCGGCTATTGACATCTAACTATTTGTACTAGTTGTGAATTCTGTAATAAGTAGGTTAACCTCACTTTGAAGTTTTGCTACCGGCCAATGAAACGCGGCCATTGACCATTTTTTGTACTAGATGCAAATTATTACAAACATGGGTAATAAAATCGACTTTGACAGATGATTACTGTGTTGCTCGTCGAGCTTTCAATGAAACGCGGGCATTATGTTTTATTTGGCATGTGCGTAAATAACACAAGCGATAGAAAGAGCTTTATTTCACTTACCCATCATTGCGTCTGGAACTACAATAGTGTTGCTTATGAGCCCGATACGTTTTAACATTCGAGAATCTAATATCACATTCAGAGCAGTAACGATCGATTTGCTACAAAAAATAAAAACAAAAAAATATTGTTCTCAAAATATATCTCGCCAATACACGATCCAGCTTCTGTCAACCAACTCACTTGACTAGAACTATCATCGCCACCATTAGACGCGTTCGAACTGGGCGCCGGTGAACTTTGGTGCATACGCATGTGACGATTTAACGAGACCTTCTTATCGGCGCTGTAGGAGCACTGTGTGCAAGCGTATTGCTTGCCAGTCTTAATAGATTTCGCAGATGGCTCACCGGATGTAGCAGTGGAATTCTTATCACCAGACGTTGCACTTCCGCCACCTGCTCCAGCTGGATCCTCTTCAGCTTCTTTTCTGTATAAACAAAAATACTCAGCTTGGAAATCTCTAATCAATTAGTGAAACCTTACCTGTGGGAACAATAGTACGCTTGATGTGCTTCCAGTGTCGACCTTGACGAGAATCCAATGCCACAGGGAAGACACATAAACACTTTGACACGCTGCGCATTGTCGACGACAACAGCTGACGTTTGGGTTTTCGCCGCCGACTTCTGATCGACAACGACTGGAGTGGGGGCCACACCGGCTTCCTCGTGGTGATGATTCTTGGTGGACTCCTCGTGGAGAATTTTCAAATTCCTCGCATCTGGATTTAGGGCGGGATCAGAAGCTAGAAGTGCATTTAGGCGCAGCTTAGGAATGGCAGCAATAACGGCAGCAGCAGGAACTATTGATAAATCTTCATGCTCGGAGGGTGAGTTCGTCGCCGATTGTATATCCGATCGGACCGAAGGTGAACGATGCTGGTCATCGACTTCCGGATCCGAGGGCGGTGATAATGTACGGGGCGTACTCGACGATGGCCGGTTCTCCTCCATCAGGGATTCTGTTGTAAACGGAGTTCGCGGTTCAGTCGACTGATCTATGTCCGCCGACGACACCGCATCGGCTTGCTCATTCAAATCGCTAGGGCTTAGATCTTTTGTTTCTGCAACGAAAAGAGCGGGAGGATCGTGTGAATTAATTGGAACTTAGGATATCATGAATAATGCTCGCATGCTTGTAGCATCCTTTTGCATTGTACAATTAAATATAGGAATGGCACTCGCTGGGAATTCGGCATGAAGACAACGATGATGATAATGACGACGATGATGGTGCGATAAGTTCAATTCGAATAGTCCTTCCACAACTCGAATTTGGATGGATGCTGGCAGAGCGAATACAACCAACACAGCCTCTGTAGTGTAGTATATGCAACGCAGTTGATATTGCTGTACACATAGTCACATACTCATTGAAAAAAAAAAAAAAACGAAATCCAAGAGAAGAAACCAACAAACCTGGAACGTGGACTTCCGAGGAATTTGATAATCTCTCGATTTCGAGAAATGATAATTTTAATAAGAGAATTTCCAATTCGTTTATTTTTACTTTTTATTTTGTTCGTGGTGTTCGATGGCGAGTGTGTTTCAGTCGATCGCCGGATAGTGAGTGTGTTGGACGACAAATGCACACGTGGACATGTGGAAGGAAGATGAGGGTCTGCCTCAGTCGACAGCAAATGATGGCAACATTGTTTAAGTGTTTTGGAATAATTTCGCAATTTGCATAATTCAATGCATTTGGTTAGGGGGGAAATTGAGCGAGGTGTAAACTGGCCGTTTGACAGCAAGCCCGAATGAGTCTGAAAGTTCAAGATAGCTGCCACGTTTTAATGGTTTTAATATTGTGCTAGATACCAATTAATCAAAAAGAAGGCAACATTACGACATTGTTTTTATTGCAAAATTTGACAGCTGTCAAATATTGTGATATAGTTATTTCTTAATATAGTAGGTACGTCTGTTTTATTGAACATCTATCTCAGCAAAGTAAAGTAGAATCTTCAGCAAGCAATCACAACTAGACTCGAATTGACACTTCCTAAAGTCACACTTGGGATATTCATCCCAAGTGGAAGTGACTTGACAGCAGCTGATATTTGTGAATATACGTGTAAACTGCTTACAGCGCCATTCCCTTTTAGCGAGTGGGATTGAGTTGAGTGATAAATTAAACGAAAAGTCCAGACACACAACGAAATATACCCCTTTTTCACAATTGTGACTGTGGTATTTTTACTGCGCGTTCGTCTAATTTACTTAACTTCGATTTATTTTGCTGAAATAGGCATTCAATAAAACGCGCACCTTTTGTGACGTAGAGTAAAAAGATTTGTTTGACGTGGTTACCACTAGAGTGCCCACTAGTGCGATCTGAGAAGTGTCAGCTAATTTTCACGCCTATTAAAAACCCTACACAACCCTCAAAATTTGGCTACTATATCGAACGCAAAATATGTTAACCTGAAGTCTGTCAGTCACAATCAGATAAATCAACAAATGAATGACAGCGAAACTCAGCACTGAATTCTTGCTTCTAGAAATTAATTTCGATTTGCATTGGGACAGAAAAAACATTTTTTTTTCGAGTCGGGGCAATTTTGTGAATCTCGACGCAGGTTTTATTTTTTTATTAAATTGTAAATTAATTATTTATAATGCTTTTATGACAGAGCAAATAGAAATTTTCAGTTTAAAAATACAGTTAAATCGATTTGTTCGCAATTCGCTCTCATGTGAATACTCCTTAAGTTTGACTGCTGTTATATGTCACAATTTATATTTAGCCGTGAAATTTGTTTTCCTTTGACGTTTATGGAGAGGCAGCCGACATATTGGCCGCGTTTCACTACCCGCTAGATGAGTAGCGGCATGTCAAACTCCATACAAAAAAATGGACGTTTCACCATTTGCGTTAGACGTTTCCCTTTTAGGGAAATGTCTCAATCTAGTACAAAACTACCCGCTGCATTGAGGGGGAAAAAAACAACGGCTTGTCAAAGAAATTGTTCAAATAAAATTGGTAATAATGTAAATAAAATCAATTCAGATATTATTTGTATGATATTTGTATCATTTCTTTAATAGTAGTGGGGACTTTGCGCTAGTGTCCTAGCGCGAGCGTTCATTAATCTGGGATATTTTGTGCTCGACGTCTAGCGGGTAGTGGAACG
Source organism: Cheilosia urbana (assembly GCA_946477585.1). NCBI lineage: Eukaryota > Metazoa > Arthropoda > Insecta > Diptera > Syrphidae > Cheilosia > Cheilosia urbana. The sequence goes on from OX297854.1 coordinate 131,493,071, forward strand.
CGGACAATGTTTCGATTGTTTCAATATAAAATTTAGCCAGTGAATGGAAAACGCGTAGAAGAGTAACGAAGGCTACACCTATTCGAATCGCAGGAATATCAACACAAAAAAGAACCGTTTTTATGTTCGAGTAGACACCCTAAATCTGAAATCTGAGAGCGAATCTGAAGAGTACCAATCGAATACCACATAAGCTGACATTTCGATGATTGCATGGCTAATGTAACTAAAGCAACGCTATACCCCTTTCACAACGCAGCGAAAACCGAGTTTTCGTCGGAAACTCGAAATTGCATTCACACCGAACAATAACTAGTTTTCGTTTGACGTTTCACTCAGCTGTGAGACACTAGCCGCGCAACTTCTGTGTAAACTGTTTTGTTTACAAATTTCCATCGCATTAATTAACAAATAAAATTAATTAGGTAGTGTGGAAAATGATTTTAAGTTGTGAGTTTTGACATTTGTTCGGTCAGATGCTCTGCTGAATGTTGCATAAGGTGTGTTTGTTTCAACAACCCAACGATCGGAAGTCATTTTTGTGATTTTTTGGTGGAAAACGACTTCAAACAACTCGCTTTGAAAACTGAAAAATGTATGGGAAAACTTCTGTTTTCGAGTGTTTTCGCGAAAACCCGGTTTTCGGCTCGGTGTGAAAAAGGTATTACCCACCATAGTCTTTACGTTTAGGAGAACTCTATAGTTTGGATACATCTAGTCGAATGTAATAACAATTGCTTCTGAACTCTGAAGTTGCATTGCTTTTGCTCTCTGAACTGTCACAACTGGAATGTATTTTTCCATTGGGCAAAAAGAAGCGTACGGGAGAGTCCGGAATCGAAAAATTCACTTTTGAGTTCTGAAACCGTTCCATTGGCACAAAAAATACTCTTCTGCTGATTCTGAGAGGAGATTATTTGTTGGCATATCACCAACACTTCTGTGTATCTAATCAGAAGCAGTTTTCTTCTTAAATTGAATTACAAAATTAGTGGATCGCCGAGTGAAACCAATGGAAAATGACATAAGTGCTGTAATTTCATTTAGTGAACTTGGAGCGACAAACTATCCACGATCGAATGAATTGTCGTAAGTTTGGAAAAGTTAAATCACATGATACAATTTATATTTAGCGGCACTTTGATTTTGAGGTTAAGTTTCAACTAATTTTTTAATCGCTGGTCTGTGGAACGCGTTATAATGTCTTGGATTGTGAATAAACCGAGGAATAAACTGTGACAATTGACGGCAAGGTGTTTTTTTTTTCACGCGGAAAAAAGTGATTTGTGATTTGATTTTATTTGACACTTTTCCTAGCATATTTCGATCGATTAACTAAGTTTTCCACCCTTAGAACAGTACAATGTGTACATTTCTGTTTGTAAATGTATCAAAAGGCGCAGTGGCTTAGTGTGTTCGACTACTAAGCGAGGGTTCGAGGTTCGAATCCCGCAAAAACCAAATTCCAACTTAGGGTTTTTTCCACTGCGCCACCTCTCGCGAACGTCTGACAAACATCCGAGAGTATAACTGTCTTAAAAGAGCTTCTCAATTAGCCGCTTGGAGTCGGCATAAAATTGTAGATCCCTTCCGTTCGTTCCAAAAAATGAAAAACTCACACAAAACGAATGGTTGTGGGAAGCTAGGCCTAGGGTCCCTCTGGACCTGTTGCGCCATCTATTATTATTATTATTATTACTAAATGCATCAAAAGTGGTTTGTGAATAGGCCTAAAATGCCTGCTTCTAACCTATAAATTTGCTATCTACCTCGGTCTTACAAATCCTCCCTGTGGGAGTTGAAGACGTATACTTCCAGTATGCAGTTCGGACCTTCTTTTGACTATTCGGCGCAGATAGTTGACAAGCGCATGGTATATAAAACGTTCCGCAAAATATTTCGACCCAATTGTTCACCAGAAAACACGTCCAATCGAATGCCATACAACATAAGCAAGTTACTTAAGCGCTGACAAGCACATACTTGTCAAAAGCTGACATTCAAAAGTAACAGGGGAAGTGGCTCCCTTCGTACAGTGATTACAAATCAGTTTACGCCGCACCTATAATAGTCCAGGATCCCTAGTACATTTTTTTTAACTTGATTACTATCAAGCTAATTTTCCGTGAGTAGCTTAGTTTTGATAAGACGCCCACAATTTCCTTTGCGAAAATTCTTGATTGTGGTAGCTAACAGAGCTAGCAAGGCTAAAATATGTCGATTTGATGATTCTCAAATATTTATTACTAACTGGATTGTGTTTTATTAAATCTTAAGACAATTATCTAAATTATTTGAAAAAATATTTGTCCTACAAAATCGATGGTCTGATCAAAGAGTCCCCCCCTTCCAACATGTATCGATAACGAGATCACCAAAACTGATTACTAACCAGCTGATTTTTTTTTATTTGTTAGTTAATATTTATATAATTCAACAGTCATATTGTCCTACAAATTCCGTGGTATGTTATCCCGGTCCTACGCTCAGAAATTGTTAAGACCATAAGACCATTTTTATCATTACTAACTGTAGGACAAAAATATGAATAATAGGTTAGTGTGTTCTCTGCCCAAATAAAACCATGTCCTACAAAAAAACAGGTAGGTATCACTAGTCCGACAAGAATTGTAATTTTTTCGTTTTCCTATTTGTAACATAAGATACAGTGAAAAAATCTTTTAAACACACCGACCGAGTAAATGAGTCATATGCCCATAGAAGTTAGAAATCAAAATTTCAATTCATATGTGCTCAAACAAGAATTGAAAAATCTCGTAAATCGTAATGCAGAAATTCTTCCACAGAAAAAGAAATGCACATGCAAACTACACACAAAGTAGGTACCTGCTCATCTCATTCATAAAAGCAACAGACAACAAAAACAAAGCTGAACGTATTATGAAATCGAACCAAAAAGGCAGAAAAGGAATACATGAAAAAAAAAACCCACCCTCATCAACACATTCAATTGCAGCACCGCGATAGCGTACCAAGCTATATAGTTCTGTACTAGGTTCTACTTTTGAGCGTAGGACCGGGTAACGTACCACGGAATTTGTAGGACAAATATTTTTTCAAATAATTTAGATAATTATCTTAAGATTTAAAAAAACACAATCCAGTTAGTAATAAATATTTGAGAATCATCAAATCGACATATTTTAGCCTTGCTAGCTCTGTTAGCTACCACAATCAAGAATTTTCGCAAAGGAAATTGTGGGCGTCTTATCAAAACTAAGCTACTCACGGAAAATTAGCTTGATAGTAATCAAGTTAAAAAAATGTACTAGGGTTCCTGGACTATAACTGGACCTACTACCGCAACAAATATTATTCCACCAATCCGAGGATCTCGTTGAGCAAAACCTTTCAGCAAGTCAACTCTGTGTCATTCCTCGCGGCTATCTGTTCCAACACACACACACACACTACACTTAAACTCACGAATCACGAAGAAACAAATCAGAGAAACCCCTGCAAAGTCAATCCTTTGATGTCTTAATTAAAATCTACACCATTTCGACGAGGTCGAGACAGTGAATACGACCATACGTTGATTGGTTGGTATATGGTGACACAAACAAACCGTGTTCGGCAATGTTGCTCGGATGTCGTTCCGTTTGCTGAAACACTGCTCCTACTACAATCCCAGACCCAGAGTCGATGGCATGCTCGTGCTCTCGTGGGCCTTCTGCAGATGCAGAATTAAAGGTGGCATCCAATAGATCTCGTTCGATCAGAGTCGAATGAGTAGTACGAGGATTATTTTGCATGTGCAGATACTTAGTTAACTTCTGTTCGGACGGACAAGAAACAGGCAGAAAAAAAGGGGGAAAAAAGCATCGAAGCCCGACATCTATTGCGGGAGCAAAATGAGCTCGGACAATGGTGCCGGAGATGATGATACCGATGGATGATGACGGTGATGCTGGGCTTTTGCTCCGATGATCGGTTCGAATTTTTAGCCAATTTTCAAGTTTTGCTGCCCGGGTTACAGCAGGTTAATCTCCTTGAGATCTCTCTCACTGTTCGACTTGGGTACACAACATCAGCACACATGCACCGCACCAAAACTCGGTACTACTCCTCGCTGCGGACTATGTATAATTAATTTCATTATCAAGATGCAATACACTGAGTGAGTTTTTAATCTTTTAACGAATATATTTCGATCTGCAATTCCCGAAGCGCAGGAGCTGGATCAACAACAACAGCAGTAACAGCAGCAGTAGGAGCGAGAATGAAACTCCAACAACGTGAGTTTATTTATTTTTGTGTATCCCTATCGTTGGTTATTAATCAAAAAAACTCAACTCATTCTTATAGACACCACACAAAAGTACATACACTCGTACAGTACACCCATCACCATCGCGTCGCACTGTAGCTTTTGCTCCAGAATTCAACACTCTTCCCTGCCATTCCGATTTATACCTATATGCGATCGCAATCGATCTCGGAATTAGTTTGTGAGTTTGCTGTTCCCGCGCTCCACGTCTCTGGTCTGATGGTCGCGTTATCTTGTCTCGTGCATATTGAAATAATGCGCGCCAGTGTAAATAGGCGACCCCGCATCCGCAACAAACGAAACCCATAAAGAGGTTCCACTTAGATGCACAATGCACTCTGGCAACGTCATTATCATTGGCACTTCATCAACTTTTTCGGCGGAAGATTTTTCGTTAGGTACTTTACCTCAGAAGACGTGGTGTGGATGGGTAACCCCAAACACCAACACCAACTACACATATACATGGTGCCTGGTGCTGCGGAATGATCTGCATCGATTGTTCACGAGGTGTAAAAAGTGGAAACAAGATTCAGTGGAAATAAAAACGAGCGCAACGAGAGGCTGCTTTGGGTAGTTCCACAAACCACAAAACGAAGCCAATTGATTCTAAGAGATTACCGTTGCCAGAGGAGTCCCCTGCCGTATACTCGTATCTATATATAGTGTGGGTAGGCAAATGACGGTGAGATGGGTCAACCTCAACCAACAAGCCAGATGGGAGCAGTCCTCTGGTGCAGTGCCCTGCACATATGGGAAACAAGCAGTATTGCACCTGGAGGCGAATGCAGCAGATAGTTTCGAGTCACGGTTTGCTAATTTACACTGCGAAAACAAATGAGCTGGAAGGTGTTTCTCTCGCGATACAGATAGCTGAGAAGTTTTTCTCTTCGTTTTTACTTGTTCGAATGTATACCGACGACAGAGAGACTTTGTGCCGCGGAATTGTGTATATTAAGAAGTCTGGTGATCAAATAGCGTTTCGGTGGAAATCGAACACGTATTCCTAGGAAATCTGTGCACAAGTTTGCTGGGAAACAAACAAAAGTTGCTGCTGCACGTGATGCGCCGATCCACCGAATATTCGCTTGTACGGAATTGACGTTTGTTTGCGAGAACGGCTCTTCGGCATGTGGTACCTTACTTCCATATAAAAGGTGTCATAACGTCTCCTGGGTATTAGGGTGTCCTCTGGAGGTCGAGCTGAGGACCAAAATGACTATTTTATGCGAGAACAGGGGTTTTGTATTCCTTTGACAGCATTCCAAAAGGGCTGCTTGCGAAAAGACTGCAATACAGAATAAGACTGGGAAATAGAAGCCAGGAAATCAAAGAACCGGACTTGGTCAAGTTTTGATAATTTTTTTGTATCATTTAAATGGCGCTTAGACGTCAAAATCACCCCTCAAAGCCGTCATTTTAATATAGAAAAATGGCGGACCAAATGACATCAATTTTGTGCGGAGATGACCGTGTGATCGCTCTTAAATGACGGGTAGGAGAAATGACAAATCTCTTTGGCTGTTGTATGCGTCTTCGCCGAGAGAAAAACAGTAAATGACAGTAGCTTTATTTTTCTCATTGGTCATTACCGTCTTATCATCATTTTTTCGCAAATGACCAATGACGAATCGTAGCTCGAATGTCACTGTAACGCGATACTTTTTCCTGACGTCACAGCGTCATTTAAATGACTCGAAAAAATGGCCGTGTAATCGTACCTAAATCGGAGTTGAAATTTTTATCACAAAAAGGGTCTTTCATTAAGGACTTGACAGCTTCTTTTTTAAATAAAATAAAAACTACTTGAAATATCTTAAAAAAAATTTCATTGGCTTGAATTACAACCAAAAGATTTATGAACGGAATTCGACTTCGTTCATATGTCCACCACGGGAACGTACGCAGCGGTCGAACCCAATTTTTCGACAGATTTCGACCGATACGGCCGCTATTTCTCATTCAATATTGGCTCTGAGCTCCTCTATCGTCGCCGGCTTGTTGGCATAGACCAATGGTTTGTTGCATGGTTGCCACTATTATTAAAAGAAAAATTGCCTGAATTTTGAAGTTTTCCCTGACCAAATTTTACAAATATAGCAACAACAAAAAAAAAAAAAAAAAAAAAAAAAAAAAAAAACCCGCATTTTAACACTAGTCCTTGAGATCAATAAATTACAATACAAACAGTTTATTTTTTTATTTGAAACAAATCACAATCAATAAATGTTGAGAGGTATAAAATTAATCACCAGTCTCGTAAGTCGTACATACTTGACAGAACAGCTTTCATATTGCACTGCAATTTTTAATTGGGGACGTTCGGATTCATAGTTTAGTAAGTCTGACAGCAGCTGTCTGACTAGATTCATTTCAGTTTTTATTGGCCCAGAGTGGTCACGTGATTAGTTTTTGCAGTTGACGTTTATGGAGGGGTAGCCGGAATCCTGCCTGCATATACTCAGTTGACATTTCGAAAAACAGAGCGGCCGCGGCATAGTTCTGAAGAGTCGAAAAAAGGGCCGGTGAGAGAAAAGGTGTCATTTCTAAAGCTACTCTGCAAATTTGGAATTTTCGCACGATGTTTAACAACCATTAGTTCGCATAACAGTGTAATAGTGTTGTGATAGGCAACCGTGTTACATTTTAAATGTACTTATTTGAAAATAATAAAAATTTATGAAGGGCCTTTTCCGAATAAGAAAGTGCAAAATCAAACAAAGGTAACGCTGACCGCGAGACAACAAAAACAATTCAAGTCAACGCGTTCGGATTCCTAGTCACGACGAATCTAGTTGACGTTTTAACATGTCGATGGGTTCAGGCGCATTGATTTTTATATTTTTGGCGTAAACGTGGGGGTAGACTTCAGAGCTGGATAAAAATATTTTTTTTAATATTATAAAAAAAAAAGAAAAGTTACAGACTGAAATTTTCCTGACTGTTCTCGGAATTCCCTGACATTCCCTGGCCAAGTTTTCGTTCCCTGACTTTCATTGACTAGTCCCATTACAAAAAAGTCTAGATGCGTTCAATCACACGATCTGGGCGGCCAATCAACAGGTTCGTTTCTCGAGATAACACGTTCACCGAACTAAGACTTCAATAAATCGATTGTTGCACCCGCTGTGTGGCTGTGGCACCGTCTTGTTGGAACCAAATATCACTGATGTTCAATTCATGCAATTGCACATAGAAATATCGTTCCAACTTGTCTCTGTAGCGAATACCATTTACGGTAACTTGACGGTAATTTTAATCGTTTTTGGTTAGTGGGCAGAACATGAACACCGTCGTCACCGGCAGTTTTAGCGACCCAGAATTAAACTTGGCCACAACCAAAACTGCGTGTCGAAAAAGATGGTGGAGATTTGTTGCCGCCCTATGCCCTTAAAGAAGTTGAACGTTTGACAAACATTCGGGACTGTAACTGTCATGAAAGAGCTTCTTAATTAGCCGTTTTGACTTGGCATACAATTGTAGATCCTTGCATTCGTCCCAAAAACGAAAAACTCACACAAAACGAAAGGTTTACAGAAGCTAGGCCTAGGGTTAGGTTAGGTTAGGTTGGGAGGGCAGTTTTGCAACCGATGCAAATTTCACCCAGTAGCCGTGAAGGCCCATTGTGGCTAACAAAACCACTTCGATCTGTTGAGGAATAGTTTTATGTCTGATAGAGGTACCCCTGCCAAGTCGTCCAAACTTTCGAAGAACCTAGCTCCCATACAGGATGAGCGGCGTTCCTGTAAAGCTGGGCAGTGGCATAGAAGATGTTCCACGGACTCTTTCTCCTCTTCGTCTCTACAGCTTCTGCAGAAGTCATTTGCAAAAAGTCCTAGCCTTTTAGCAATGTTTCCTATGATGCAGTGTCCGGTTAAAACCCCGACGAGCATCCGGATTTGGCTTCCATTAAGGGAGATTAGGAACTTTGATCTTTTGGTGTCAACCACAGGCCACAGATTTCGGGTTATGACGCAACCGATGGTGTGGCTCCATTGTTCCTTAGCCAGTTGTGTGGTGACGCCTTCAATAAAAGTCTTAGCAGTGTTGAAAGGCGGTAACACCTCAGGCCTAGGGAACTTACGGACTTGTTGCGCCAACTGTTTACCTTTTGTTTAATATTTTGTTGTAACTGAAAAGAGTCCTTCCGTAAAGTATGCAGCAATTTTCGCCTGTGTACGTTTAAAAACGCACCAAAGACTTGTCAAAGATTAAATAATACTTGGAGATTGGAGCTTCTGAAAAAGACATTTTCGTCTTAAACACTGGTCGGGTAAGCTCACCTTTATGCAACTCATCTCATACCATGTACAACTCATCCACGAAGCATCGAGATTCTACGTCAACTCCTCTTTCAGGATTTCATGCACTATCGCTTGCGTCTAAGGCCCTAGTTATAGCCAAAGGTACGTAAAACGAAATGGTAAAAAAAATCGTTTGCTTTTTTTTTGACCACTTAAACCTAATGGTTGAACTCAATCTTGGTCTTAAAATATTGCTTATAAATTACAAAGTTAGTTTGTAAAAAAAAAATAAGCAAATGAACTTTACATTTTCTAGACAAATAATTTATTCATTTTTTTTTCATTTAATTCCACAAAAAAAAAAACATTCCACTAGAATATTTCATTTCTTTACTGTTCCATCTATCAGTAATTTTTCTGGAATAATTTTCTGATGGAATCCAATGCAGTGGTTGTTGATTTCTTGTAATTGTTTTTCACACTTTTTCTGACAGATTTTGTTCTACGACGTTACCTATAGCGTAAAAAACTCATTTTCATACTGTTCTAACTTTTTCGATTGCATTTTGGCTATAACTGAGGCCATACTCTGGAATAATTTAACAACAGATAACCGGAAAGAGAGAATCATGCTTCTACCGTAAACCTGCACGCGCAACAGAGCCTTGTACCAGAACACACCGAAGTGTCATAATGCTGAACATACTTCAGTTTTAGGTTATTCAAAAAATTTAATGGGACACATTTTGAATCTAACTTTTGTCCCATAGGATTAGTGAAATTTTTGCTCTTTAAAAATGCACCATAAAACCTAAATAGATGACCCGTTCGTTAAAAATTAGCATTCTACAATTTACAATCCAAAGTTCGTAGCGAAACTCTTTTGAATCTATAGAGAAAGTCTTAAAAAAAACCCCACCCCGTTTGAATTTTTCTGTTTGGAGCATCTCAAAACAAACCTCTTTTTGTAGGGTATTTTACTGCTCCATAAGATACTGTAGTAGTGGGTCAAAACCTCTTTGGCGGTGACATTGTGTTTACTAATTTTGACAAACTAAAAGTGAAAAATTCCGGAAAAAATACTTCCTCACAACAAATTGTCTGCATATTATATAAATGTGGGTGAAATATTCTCCCCGAAAAAGCTACACTCACTCCAATTGGATGGGCGTTCGAATAAACTGAACATTTCATTCGAAAACTCAGTTTGCAGTGCAACTCTTTTGTTTCTACAGGAAGTCTATACCACTTCCACAGCAGAGCGAACGAGTTTAATATATTTCCTTGGTTGAAATTCAACAAAACGTCCTTCACCCCAACTCCAATTCAAATGGCCACCTCGACGCACGTCTTTTTTGACACTTTCCCAGCGAATTTTTCTCATTATACCGAAATTCCATTTTCAAAGTAAACTCCGCCGCGATGGACTTGGTTGTTAATTATATAGCATCTGCGACTTCATGGTGGTAATGGGAAATAACAAGATAACAATGTGGATGCCCCCTAAGTAGGTATACAACACAGAAACCGATGCGGGCAACAAAAGCAGCACTAAATCAACTGCAATGGGCTGACAGCTTCTTCTGCAGCATCAGTCAGATTCAGATTCTCAACGATGACGCTGACGAAAAGAAGCCTCTAAAAGATGACGATGTGCAAAAGAGTTGCCGGTCTTGGTGGGAGTTACTATGCCGAGATGACGATCCATCGCGCGCGCTTACACACACATGCAGCCATCATCGTCCTGTCGATGGGACGATAAATCATTTTTCGTGAATCAGCGAAATCTTGTAAACGGCGAAGCGAACACAAATCGCCGAAACAAGATTCATTCGCTTGGGGTGGTAGTGGTAATGGTGGCTGCTCCAAGTCATATCCAATCCATTTTCATCGTCTCAGTTGCACAGAGTGACTGGCAGCCTCAACCATCCATCCATCATCAGTCGCATCATCATCATCATCACATAATCATCGCAAAACAGAACAGGAAAACTCAGCACAAATCTCCAAGCCGGACTCAATCCAGACAACCACACGATACAACTGTTGTGTTCTGCCGAACAATTGTTGTGCCAACAGACCACAAAAACAACACAAAAAAAAAGAAAAAAAAAACAAAAAGACACAAAAGTCGACCAAGTCAGCCGGCTGCTAAAAAGATGATGTTGCCGATGTGACGATGATGATGGTGATGATGTGATGATGACAATGGAGGACGGATGACGACTTTTTCTTCTTCGGTTGGGTTCCTCCTTTTCCTCATTGTGTATATATATAGAGATGATCCGTGCGCGCCTCGTCGTTTTGAAGTCGAATTTGTATCTGCACGGATGCGCTGAATCACGAATTCCTTGTACAACACCATGCACTATAAGTGTAGTTTATTTCTTCTCCTTACTGTGGAACAACAAACTGTATAACGGCCAGGGAAGGACGTGAAGAAAGATCAATCATCGTGTAAAATGGTCGGAGCAACCAAATAAACGTGTTTCGGTCGATTTCTCAATTAGAATCTGTACAATGGGGTGGTGCCCCATCAGCTTCCTTCCACCAGCAGCGATGTGAAATTTGAGAAGAGCCATAGTCGTCGAAGAAGATTCAATTTCTATGGATAAGGAGATAGTGGGAGAGTAGGAACTGTTTGCTTTCAGAGTCAATTAATATAATTCGGAAGTGGTGACGGGCAGTATTGAGCATTTTTGACGGAATGGAATCAGCATAAAGGGGGTCACTATGGTTTCCCACTACGAGCCAAGGCAGTACTTTAGCAATTCACAGCATGAGGGTGCCCTTAAAGAGTTCACTTGATAAATGGAAAAGTGACCAATGGATTAGCGATTGAATTGGATTGAATAGTTGTACCTTAAAGTTACAACTTAATGGACGTTAAAAACCCCTAGATCCAAAAGATCCGGTCCGGTTCCCTATTGTGTTGCGTTGATTTTAAGATCTCATTTAAAAATCGCATGACTTTTTGATTTTTACGAAAATAAGTTTTTCTCATTCATTTGATTTTGAGCACGACTTGAACCGGACTTTAATTGACTTTCTGACAATGATCAGCATCTCGTAGGCGGCAGCGATCACTTCCGCACAGTTTCGTTTGTTAAATAGATAGATCGCTCACGGTGGCCACCCCTCTATTGTGCAGAGTTTTGGGGTATTTCTTGTCAAAGAGTGGGTGAAATTGTTGTGGCGTTTTAAACTGTTTGACAAAGACTTGTGTAGTTTAAAAGCCCAAATTCGATAGTCTTCATCTTCATAATTCAGGACACTTTGGACTCTCTGAAGAACATTTTAACAACCGAGCGACAGCGGTTAATGTCAGCTTTATGTTTGCCATCATCAGCAACATAATGTGGCCATTTTCATCAAAGCCGAAAGCATTTGAAGAACCTTGAAAAAGTGTAGCTAGGTTCCCACTTTAATTTATATGAAGAGTATTGAATTACAAAAAAAAAAAATAACATTCACCCCTATCGAGGTATCCGTTCGGAGCGGAATTTTTTCCGATTTGTATGAAATCGGAAAAATTTTATTCGAGATATTCGTTAAAATACAGGGTGGCTGATGAAAGCCGCTACAAAAAAAAAAAAAAAAAAAAATAATAACCTTTTTTCTATTAGATGAATGAATCTAGTTATTTAATTTTTTTATTTTGCAGATTGTATTTTTGTCCGCCGCTATCACGCACTGGAGTCCGTAGTTTCGGTTCAAAGAGAGTATAGGCGCACGTTTGGCGGCAATCCTCCGAGCAGATGGACCATAATGAGCCCGGCCTGTTATGACAGAATTGCGACGAAAATTTCCCAATAAGCTGATATCCAGAAACTACACATTCCGTTGGCCCCCCAAGTCGCCTCACCTTACTGCACCTGACTTTTTCTTGGGTTATTGCAAACAGGAAGTTTACAAAGCAAAACCAACAAATTTGAATGAACTAAAGCAATCCATTCGAGAAACAATTGCGGCTATACTTTTTGGTAAGATGCCGCACATGCATCAACGAGCAGGAGGGCATTTAAGTTCCATTATTTTTAAAACTAATTAAGCTATATTTAATAAAATTGAATGAGCCTTAACATGAATAAAAGAAAAATTAATTCCATACGCTTAAAAAAAAGTTATTTGAGTTTCTTAATGTAGCAATATTCATCAGCCACCCTGTACAACAAATGTTCTTTTGCTTTTTTTTACCACTTAAACCTAATGGTTGAACATTAAACTCAATCTTGGTCTTAAAATGTTGCTTATGAATTAAAAAGTAAGTTTATCAATTTTTCCGTACGAAAAACATTTTCTGATCAACTTCCCAGTCAATTCCACAAAAGAAAACTGAATCATTCCACTGAAATATTTCATTTCTTTACTGTTCCATGTCCATCTGTGCGGAATTTTTTTATGATGGAATCCAATTTCCAATCAGTGGTGTTCATCTGGGGCCAAATTTCGCAAGAGTGAGTTTTTCAATCGCAGTTTCACAGTTCACGCGATTCCGCAACGTGTTTGTGTTTGAATGTACTGAGTGAATCATTTTTTGTAAGCCGACAGAATTTCTTAAAAAAAAAAAAAAAAAAAATAGGGAAGGCGATTGTAAGGATGACAAGATGACAAGACGACAAAATCGGTATGTATATTAAGTTGTTTCTAATAAACTTATTTTTTGTCTTATCGTTTATATTTTTACATCTGTTGATTCAAATCTTAAATAAAATAAAATATATTTGCATAGGTATAGGAAAACATAATATTAGGTAAATAAACAAACCTGTCATGAGCGAAATTTATGTTTTCCTTTATAAATACCAATAAAAACTCTATTTGTTCATCAATTGGTTTTTTCTTTGGCTTCGGTTCGCCATTTTTAATTCCTCAACTCCCAGCCGAAAACAGAGTGAATACATTTTTTAAATTGTGTGCACAAAAACTGTCATGGAATCGGAACAAGCCAGTGTATACGTTTTTCGTGTACACAAAAAAACTCACTCTTGCGGAATTGGGCCTCTGTTGTTTTCGCTATGACCGCCTAAACGTAAAAAACTCATTTTTATAGTGTTCCAACTTTTTCGGTTGCATTTTACGTATGGCTATAACTGAGGCCTTACTTGCTTCTAATTTGAGGCATAGAATTTTTCTGCATTAGTGTGTGTTCTTACTATGAGTTCGTGTGCAATTTGCTATAAGAAAATACGTTTTCTTACAAACTCTAAGAGTTGTGTGGCAACGACACTACGTTCACTAAGTTAGAGGACATTGCCCGCGATCCACTGCCCGTGCCCGCTAGATACATAGCGGCATGTCAAACTCCATATAAAAAAACTGACATTTCACAAAAAGTGCTAGACGTCTAGAGCAAATGGTGAAATTTCATTTTTTTTTTATATGGAGTTTGACATGGCCGCTACTCATCTAGCGGGCAGTGGAACACGGGAATTTATGAGCAGCGAATCTGAGAAAATGAACGCGACCATATTCGAAAAATAAGATGGTTACTTGCACAATGTATATCGCCTGACAGATGACAGTTGCTCAGTTAATTGAAGATAGTGACTATATCTACGAACAATAAGCGCGGAAATTGTCTTTCGTATCGATACCTATAAAATAAATTCGTCAAAGAGTACCTACATTTCTCGGCCGCAATATTGCATACAAAATGAACAATGACAGAAGCGATAGTGATATTGGGGACACCTAGTCCTGTGGAAGGAAAATCTTGTATATATAAACAGGCGTAGGCAAATAGTTCAGAACCACTTTCACTGCCTTAAGCAAAACATATTCGCTTGATTTGTGTTGGGAAGACTGTCCAGAGACGCAAAGGTGTCTGAAATGTATTTTCCAATTTCTTGTGTATAAGCCAGGTCAATATAGTGTTAGAATTTCTGTCACTGAACTATAGTTTACAAAAAAACTAATTTACTTCGATTGCAATCGAGTGCAATCTATCCATTTCTGTTGACTTAAGCTAGATTACTCCGACGGAATGCAATCAGTGTTCGCCGTTCAGCACCCGTCAAAATAGCCCATTTTACCGAATTTCGCCTTGCTCACAATTTGGTCTCAGTGTCTTCCAACAGTCCTTCACCGAACCGCTTTCAAGTACAACTTGCTTTCGTAGAAAAAGTTGCATAAGCGCCGCTAGTCCACCAGCCACTAACATACACGCGTCAACCATACCCGACTTGACAGACATTGACATTCATTATTGCCAAAAGGTTGTCAACAAAACAAAACCGCAGTCATTTTCCCATGATTCCAATCCATCATCACAAATTCCTCATCGGCAATCGCAGTCCACCATCAGTGGTACGGCTCTTCCCATAAACTACACTGGAACGCCGCATACCAGTAAAGTATCCCCTGCCGGTGGAGTGCACACACCGAGAAATATGTGTCAACTCGACCAAAGGTTAACGACAATTATTACGAAACAAATTGTCAGGCGTGCGAGCATCAGCCCCGAAAGCGCATATACAAAATCCACCAAACAGAGCGCTCGCAAACAACAATAAACTTGAAAAGCGTTCAGCGCGCTTCGCTTATCGTGTTGTTGCCATCTGTGCGCGCACAGCTCCAGTCAGGATAATGATTAGAAAAACGGCTGACATCTGATTTGTTGGTACAAAATATTATAACGACCCGATTCGGGTCCAGATACGAGACCGACCAAGCTGCACTCCAGCCGACTCTATATACGACTACAAGGTTTAATATTGTAAATCTCGGAGAGAGTGAGTGGTGCGGTGTGCGCTCGTTTTTGTTTTGTTTCCTCGGGCAGCACAGTAGCTGCTTCCACGAGATGAAACACCACAGCAGCGAAAGAAAAGAAGAAGTAGAGCCGCATGCCATGTATGTGCAAGAGCGCGCTACACTTGGCGGCATGAGAAGCGTTTTGCTTTTGCGCGTTGACCTGTCAATTGGCGACTATTGAAATGTCAGCTTGCTCGTCGTGCTCGTCGTTGTTGTAGACGTTCTAGTATACAGTTGCGTGCAGAGAGCGCGCACACAAAAAAGATTCACGCTGACGCAGAGCACTTTTTTATGGTCAGCAATTGGTTTCGGTTTATGTCCATTTTAAGTGGTATGCGCACGCTGGCAAGTGCTGTATCGCGCACCGATCTATCTGAGGAGAGCAGCCCGATTTGAAAACGAACCATAATGAGCCGTGGTCACAGAAACGACACCGCTATGTGCGCGCGCACACAGATAAGTCACTGATATGCCGTATTGCCGTTGCCGGCCGCCAGTGATGTGTGCCGGTGGTTCTTGTCTCTGCTCGCGGCTCTGTGCGAAGATATGACGCGCGGTTTTGTAAGACTTGAAAGATACATCGATCCAACGTGCAGATAAGTTTAATTACACAATTTTCTAGCTGCCGCTGCTGCTGGTGCACGGCGGCCGGCGCGGAGAGTGAACTGCGCTGGCATTTACTGATTGGGAGGGCTGTTTCGGGGCGGGTGTGACCACGAATGTGAATGTGAACCACACGACAACGATGAGAGATCAACTGACAATGATAGTGTGATTAGTTGTATTTTGCGACGATTCCTTGTGCTGTGTCGATGTGTGTATTTCAATTAATTTTGAATTTATGTGCACCCCCGGAGCACCGAGAGGCGAGAGCCGATAAGAAACGATGAACAAACTTTTGTCGACAATATACGAGATTTGGACGAGTGATTGTGCGTAGTTTTTTTTTTTCGGGGTGAGATCAGACAGTATTTCGGGTGTTTGACTGATATGGAACATGTACCGCTGAGCAGTTTAATTAGAATCATGGTGGAATACTCGTGTTCGGAAATCCAACATCTCATCCACCTTGTGAGTGAACCAACCCAAAGTACAAGGCAATTTATGTTGTCGCTCGCCGATCGATTGTATTTGGTTTAAACTGCTGTAATTGGCATATAACTTGCTGTTGTCACAATCGGATTAAACAAGTAGATCGTGCCACTGCGATCTACGATTTCAGTGCTTCGGCACCAAAATGTCGAACTAATGTGCTGTTTAGACAACCCTGGGCATACCATATTTGTTGGATTTAACGTGACTGTGTAATTACTGCTGATGAGGTATTCAATACGTTCATGGTTTTCGTGTTAAGCTGAACAATGGGACATATCTCATATGAAAATGCTTCTCACTATTGACACACAGACTTGACCCTAAGAATTGCTAGATTTGATAAACAAGGTTGTGCGGTGTATGTGGAGAGCAAAACTGTCTCTCGTCCACATTGTTTGAGCACATTATTCGTTATTATAATGCAGGGCATACTTGTTTTCGGTATTTGATCTCATAAAATTAATGGTGAACATTTTTTCAATCATAAATAGGAAAATGAAATAAGAAAAACTATTTAAAAAAGCCTTTTTTTTTTGTATAATCCTCACTACCGACCACACCTCAATCTTTGGATTTCCAAATAAATCAGGGATGATAGAAAATTTAATTCTCTTTATTATTGTCCTACAAAAGTTTTCTCTGTGATGCACCCGAAACGAGATATTACAAATTCGAACATGATTAGACGGATTTTCGAAAAAAATTCGAACATGTCAATTTCGCTAAATAATCGTTTTCCAATCGGTCCTCAGTGCGTTGAACAAGTTTTTGTACTCTTGCAAAGATTTACAGGTGAAATGTCACTCATGACGGATGCTAAATTCGGTCTTCGAAGCGAAAAACAACCGAGATATTACTGCATCAATAAAGGTTAATTGTCATGGGGAATTAAAGAAATTAAAATATTGAGTATTTTACTTCTTAATATTCGAAGTTTTGGGAAAGAACCATATACATATGAAAGAAAAAATATTGCGAACCATTGTGCACTCTGTCAATAAACGTATAACAACGAACGTGCAAGGTGCAAGTGTCATGGCGCTGAAAACAATAAATGGTCGACTTTTGCTTTATTTAAGTTTTTAAAAAATGGAAAGAAGAAAGGCGAACAATACTCTAAGACCGATAAAGTCCTCACCTCAAATTACATAAATTAAGAAAAATGAGAAGTAAAACCCGTCAATGGGAATTCGATTAAAAGTAAAAATAAACATGGAAAAACAAATAGAGCTTGACGTGGAAATTGTGAAAGAAAATGTTGAGTAATTTTTTTAATAAACATTTCTTTGTTAAGTGAACAGAAATGTAAACGAATCCCAATGTCAAATTTGTTCCACCGGCTCAACGTTCTCCCTCTCAACACTTGTAAAATATTTAGCTGTCAGTTAAAATGTTGTTGTTGGAATTTTTTACTGTCATTCTGCATTTACTTTATGCTGCATTTACACGATCACACATTCCTAACACGGACAATTAAAGGGATGTCCATTTGTCCATTTCTAAATAGCCGTCTGACTGAAAGGGACATCATTACCTAACACGCAAGACGTATTTTGGTCGGCCACCTTGTTTACGTGATAGGAATTATAGGAAAACTCCGAATGTTGATATTTTTATAGCGATGGTTAACGAAATTCCGCGTTACTATGAAACAAAATGACTTCCGGAACTGACAATTGGACAATTATTTCTTATTTAGTATAAATGACTGATGTTTAATTTACTGAAACTAATAATTAACACACTCATTTCACATGTTTTAAATCGGAAATATAAATCTTTTCATGTGATTGAAGGAATGTTGGCCGCCGGAGCTTGTGTTTATTTCCGCTTATACGTATCTATAATTATGGGTAGAACATCCATCACACCTTAAGCGTCCGATTTGTGATCCCATTCTTTCTCTGCATTGACTGCGAACAACCGGATCTGTCTGTCCCATCTCAATGCACTTTTATTTAATTATTTAATTGGATCGACATTAATGAAATAACTCAGCAATAACATCAATTTTATAAAATGGCATTTACTTTGTTGCATTTTACGAAAGTGTCAAATGGGAAAATAAACTACAGCAATGTCAAAAAATTATATTACCAGTTATTACGATTTCGAAATATATTTTGCTTGTCAGTTACACTTTGTCCTCTCCAAACTACTTATTCTTTTTTTTTTGTATGTCAAAAGTGCGTCGAAAGTTTCGATGATGAAATTAGTGTTCAACTTATCAATATATGTAACGATCTTCCGATTCTTAAGGTCTCCACACAATTCTGGTTAACACCACTGACGTCGACAAAAAAAGCATTTTATGCGATTTTAAAATCGAAATCCAATAAAAATTGTTACGCAAGATTTTCCCGCATCGCCGGTCATTTAAATTTGACATTTGCGATGTCGAAAAAAGAAACCTCCATTATCTCCTCCATCATTCCCCCTCGGAGAGACAGAGAAGGAGAAATTGTTCTCGTCCGAATCTCCGCTGAACCAGCACCAAGCTTGGAGATTCCAATCGATTGCGCTGGTAGGTAACAAGAATTCCATTCAATCCACACTGCAGCAAACGCGCGGCGGCCAGCACCAAGACTCGTATATCCATCCGCACCGGAGAGAGGCCGCGCGCACACATTCGAATCCCAATCCCAATCCCAAGTGAAAGATTGCATCTGTTAGATGGGTGATAATAAAGTATAGAATTTGTAAAAACAAAACGTTAACTGACTGCGCGATGTCAATATGCGAACGCGACTGGTGTCTGTCGTCCCCTGCCCACTTCTGACACATTTTCGGTGGGGAGCGACTATATCCGCCATTTGGCTGCCGCCGCCGACCGACCGCATTGACGGTTGTCGCAAGTCACATCGCGCCGGCTGGAATATTATGGTTTGGCTTTTATAGTTAATCGGAGGTGCTATGGTGGTCTGTTGCAGTTGTTGGGTAATGGTGGTTCTGCTGCTGCTGCTGCAGAATCGTAGCATCAGCCATTCCGGCAACTACCTGTGGGTTCCACACCGCACATCATCAGGCACAGTGGACCGTGGACGGGGAATGGGGGCTTCATCGAAGGGCTCTCCAGTCGCCGCATATGCATCATTGTTTACTGCACATATAATACGGGTTGACATTGGGTGAAGCGCGCTGCCACCACCAATTCCACACCACACCGCCACACCGGACTCTGTGTGTCACAGCTGCAACAATCGTACGACGGTACGACTGATATCGGCGAAAACGTAATTTTCCTGCATTTCGCGGATTGCTTCGACCGTGCGTTGTCCTTTTGGGCTTCCTCTTCACTCATGGCGGTGGCGGTGGTGTTGTACAATTTGTTGTCCCCTCTCACTAGGTCTTTTTCTTTGCTTTGGCCATTCGCATTCGCTCGCATTGCTTTAAGCTGTGCGAATTGAGCGCGCGCGATTTCCATTCCATTACCATTCCGATTCCGAATGCTGGTTGTGCGCTTTTTTGTTGTTTGCACTGCAAAAATGTTTATCGTGCCGATAATGCGTCTGATAATTGCGCATAAAATGTTCGTTTTAATTTTTTGTTCTTCTCCTTAGTTGAGCGGGGTTTTATTTTTTTGTTTGTTTTTATCGCCAGTCACCAGAAAATTGCGAAAAATTTATCTTGGCAATTCCATAGGCATATTTGTGTGTGTATTATCGCATTTTTATAATAACTCATTTCAGTCATTGTTAGTGTGATGTGTGACTGCGACCGAGAATATTCCTGCGCTGACATTTGAGAGATGTGCGGAATAAAATGTTTGAATGGATACTTGAAATTTTCGAAATGGCGTGACATTGTTTGTATGGTTGGGAATATTTTGAAGTCATTTACGGGCGAGAACTCTCGCGTTTTTTTTCTGCAGATCGTTTGGGATCGCATTGTTACTTTACAGTCATCGCAGAGGTAAGCGTACCGGAAATTGCAATCACTTAAAATGTACGAGCATTTCGAGGTAGGAAAGTCTTCTTCCTTACCCGTTTTGCACGTCTATGGATATCAGGTCCTGAAATGAGCGTGTTCAGTGCACGGATCTGTTTTATTTATGACACGCATTTGAGCAGTAGCTGTCAGCTGTCAGTAATTGTTGTATTTCTTTAGTCTGTCGCATTTTGTTACAATATACTTTGTGTTTCTGAACAGGCATTCGCATTCCTGATCTGATCAACAATCATATATAGTTAGCTGTCAAAATACATACGCTGTGCCTCAGATTTTAACTCAGACCTCTCCGTCAATTTATTCTGAGGAGAATGCGCTATAATCGTGATTTGAATGTGAAAAGAAACGACTTCGGAGCTAAACACGAGAAATGAGTTCTTTTTTGACAGTTCCGATTCTGCTTTGGAAATCGATTACTAAGACGAGGTTCAAAGATCCAAGTTTTGTAATAAATTGGCGTGACTTTGGATTAAAATCGACTCGAATGAGATGGAAATTCCGGCGTGACGGCGGAAATAGGCCTGTCGCCATCACTACGCCGCCGCTCTCGTTTCCTAAACCACTCAATCGATGAAAGTCAATGAAATTTTGTGGGTGTGTATGGTTGCTTGCAACTTGACAGATAGGATAGTCTTGGACCCGATAGGTGGCGCTGTTGTCGATCTTCTTCACCACTCAACCGATTTCAATGAAATTTTGTGGGTGTGTACGAAGTTTCATATCCGGCGTGCGGTCATGCTCTATTTTCACTTTTCACTTTTAAATTCAACAAGTTTTGACAGGATTACATGAGACTAAAGCGCTCATATGACAGATTTGAAGATTTTTCGACAAGAACACTTATTGTAAATATTATTTCAATGCCAAACGTCAGTGAATGCAAAAAAAATACTTGAAATTGGGAACAGTGGAGATAGTTACATCTTAATTAACGTTTAAACCTCATGACGGCTCAAGAACTAAAAAAATATAGCACACAAATAGCACACTATAAACGAGCAATAGACAGCGCTAGATCTGCAGATCTACGAAAAAGACTTTCGGAATGATCGCTAATTGCGAAAAAATCGTTTCAAATACAAACCGAATTCGTGTATGCCAATAAAAGAAAGTCCTTCCGGGTATCGATGTCCCTTTGAGACATATACTCCTGCACACAATAGCAACTGCCTTTGAAAAACTCACCAGACAAAGTGGCGACATTTCCCCATGCAATTGCTCATGCCCTTAGCTGTCCCATTTCTTAATGGAGCTTCATATGCAGACTCCCACTTCCAATTGAAAAACACCGCGCTACCCAGTCTAACCCCATATAAGTAGCCCAAACGTATACTGATACTGACCTCATACATGGTATGGTTAACGGTCAAACTATCGATACACCAATTGTCCGATTGTTTATTGCCTTTATAGACCGCCTCCACT
Source organism: Cheilosia urbana (assembly GCA_946477585.1). NCBI lineage: Eukaryota > Metazoa > Arthropoda > Insecta > Diptera > Syrphidae > Cheilosia > Cheilosia urbana. The sequence goes on from OX297854.1 coordinate 131,514,827, forward strand.
GGTCCCTAGGGCAGTTGGCTCAGCACCCCCCTATTGATTATCTCTCCTTGTGCGCACCAGACAACCACTTGGCCGGCATCAATAAATATATAGGCACCTATAATATTTAACATTTTACGCGAAACAATACCCCAACGACAAACAAATACAAGATTCCTTTCGCAGATTGTACCAAGTGATAACTATTGGTATTGGTAGATACGAGACTATCCTCGCTGACCGCACCATGCGCGCTCCCTGCCTGGTCAAGGAGTACTATTATACAAAACAACAAACGATTGTTGCAACAATTATATCGCTCTCCACACAGGCAGCAGCCGTATACTCCGCCGAAAAGGAGTTCCAGATGAACGTTCGGCGTTTCAAAATAAAATAAAACCCAGCACGGACAACAATCGGGCGTGTGGTGGCGGGTATATCTCGTAAACCACGGCCACGACGTTACAAACACATTATATGTGTGTATATCAGCTGGCGATCTGTGGCAATAAATATCTCACAAATAAGCAGAATGCAGAGGAGCAAAGCGAAACAGAAACAAAACAAAATGCAAAATCGGACGAAAAACTAAATCACCATCAGCGCAGCACACGGCACGGCATAGGAGGAGGACGAGGAAGGCATACACTATACACACCGGTGACAGAGCGGGGGAGAAAGAGGCGAAAGCTGCAGAGATACGCTACGGATATCGCACCACCCAGCTGAAAGCGGTCAGAAATCAATTGGAAATCGCTTTCTGGTGGTTAGATTTTTCTTCCGAAAATTGATGGCGAGTGTCACCATTTTTCTCTCGTAGCCGTAGCTGTGTTCCCGCATGGAGCAATTTGTCACTAGTTCCAAGGCTGGAAACTGGAATCGATGTGTGATAAACGACTTTATGCGTTTGACAAAAAATGTGAAGGGCGGCATGGACTTGAAAGTAATTAAAAATCGACTTCCCGAAAGTATGCAACGAAATATCTGTAAACAGTAATAATACCTAAAAATAATAGCGATTTCAAATTCAGCAGACTGACAAAACTTGAATGGAAATTGAATATACATGGATTTTGGAACATTTTCGAACTCGTGATCTTAGTTAAAATGGGCGCAGAAAAGTGTGTCTCGCCGTTTTGACTCTCTATACCGTTTTTATACATAATTGGGTACTTAGTTCTGGGTATCTGTGCCGTGCCCCAAAAATAAAATGTTATATTTCGAAAACAGTTTTTCGAAAATGCATTCGAATAAAGTAAAAATCGACACGCAATGTCATTTGAAAGTTTAAGGTATGATTCCGTTTCAAAATCAAAAGCGGTGAAGATCCAAAATGGAATCGTCTTCGAAAACGATTTTTCGAATTTAAATTAAGTCGATAGGTGGGTTATGCATTGCAAACATTTGCATGTCATGATGGATTTAGTTTGTTTGAAACCGAAACAAAATGGGAAAGCGGTATTTTTACGTAATCATCTGATCCGAAAAATCTAAAAACATACTTACTCGGCAAAATGTTTTTAGATAGGTTCTGTCGACCTTTCTGAAAATGCAACAAAAAAGTTCCTGATATACATATACCCATTAATTATTTTTAAAATATCGAAAAAAAAAACTCAGATTCCATTTTATTTTCTTCGAAAACAAATGTTCGAAAAATTTGATGTCAAATGGCAAACAATACGCGATGCAATATCAACGTTTTCTTTATGATGGCCCATTGGGGCTCCTTTTAAAAAACGCATCAGTTATAAACCGGCGATTTCAGTTAAAATTCGGAGACAGATTTTCGAAAAATTAGACGTCAAAAGTTTAATGGCAAACAATACGCGATGCAATAACAACGTTTTCTTTATGATGGCCCGTTGGGACTCCTTTTAAAAAACGCATCAGTTATAAACCGGCGATTTCAGTTCAAATTCGGAGACAGATCTTCGAAAAATTAGACGTCAGAAGTCTGATGGCAAACAAAACGCGGTGCAATATCAACGTTTTCTTTATGATGGCCCATTGGGGCTCCTTTTAAAAAACGCATCAGTTAAAAACCGGCGATTTCAGTTAAAATTCGGAGGCAGATCTTCGAAAAATTAGACGTCAAAAGTTTGATGGCAAACAATACGCGATGCACGATGCACAACACTGAGCCCTGTGGAACTCCATCTAATTGTTTCTGGGCCTGCGTTTGAACCACATTCGCCGGGGGTAGCTGGCCGAATAGGGAACGCCGTGTGTAAATTCAATTGTGGGTGCAAGCCCAATAATTTAAAAGTAAAGCCGCTAACACTGAGCCCTGTGGAACTCCATCTAATTGTTCCTGGACCTGCGTTTAAACCACATTTGCCGGGGGTAGCTGGCTGAATAGGGAACGCCGTGTGTAAATTCAATTGTCGGTGCAAGCCCAATTATTTAAAAGTAAAGCCGCTAACACTGAGCCCTGTGGAACTTCATATAATTGTTCCTGGGCCTGCGTTTGAACCACATTCGCCGGGGGTAGCTGGCCGAATAGGGAACGCTGTGTGTAAATTCAATTGTCGGTGCAAGCCCAATTATTTAAAAGTAAAGCCGCTAACACTGAGCCCTGTGGAACTCCATCTAATTGTTCCTGGACCTGCGTTTAAACCACATTTGCCGGGGGTAGCTGGCTGAATAGGGAACGCCGTGTGTAAATTCAATTGTCGGTGCAAGCCCAATTATTTAAAAGTAAAGCCGCTAACACTGAGCCCTGTGGAACTCCATATAATTGTTCCTGGGCCTGCGTTTGAACCACATTCGCCGGGGGTAGCTGGCCGAATAGGGAACGCTGTGTGTAAATTAAATTGTCGGTGCAAGCCCAATTATTTAAAAGTAAAGCCGCTAACACTGAGCCCTGTGGAACTCCATCTAATTGTTCCTGGATCTGCGTTTAAGTCACATTTGCCGGGGGTAGCTGGCTGAATAGGGAACGCCGTGTGGAAATTCAATTGTTGGAGCAAGCCCATTTATTTAAAAGTACAGCCGCTAACACTGAGCCTTGTGGAACTCCATCTAATTGTTCCTGGGCATGCGTTTAAACCACATTCTCTAGTAGTTTTTAGGGCTACAATCTGTCAAGAACCCCACTAACAACGCTCAATCGATTGGCACTAGCGAAAGACCACACACTAATATCACTTTTACACTGCATATGGCCAACCAACTGAACAAGTCAAACTAAAGTTACACACAGCGTTGACTATTCCACTTGGAACGCGCCACATACAAATGTAACAACCGGTCAAGTGAGTGTCTCCCTATCTTCCTACCATCTATCAAAATCGTATATTGCCATTCAGAAACCGAAAACCACACTCCAATTGTCAAGTCACAGGACACCATACACAATATACATGCCTCTACCAAAAAAGTTATCACTTAGCCCATATCACTATCAAAAATCCACTCAAAATTATTACAACCTGAACTTTATATGCAGACTGTAGTCGAATGATAAAACCGAAAATCCTATTTTATCGCCACACAAAACCGCTGCTGCCGCTTGCCCAAACAATCTCCTCGCTTCCACTGCTGAGATATCCTTTTAAGCGCAAGAAAAAAAACTACAACAACCAAAAACCGATGACGGTGACGCCCTCTAAAGCATTTTAAATTATTGCCAATAAAAATTTAATCTGCAAAAGATTTCCAACCCCTGCAATAGCACACTTAAACACACACACACACACTCATGCATATTTGCTGGTCACCATAAAAACCATTAGCCATTAGAAAAAAGGGGTGAAAAAGGATATCATCTGGTGAACAGTGAAAGCAGTTCTGCTGCTGTTGCCATCATTAATTCTATTCTCTCCTTTCGTTCGGAAGAAAGATGAATCTTTGTCCTGGTCGTTTCGTGTGAAGGCTGCGCTGTTTGCCTTTTTATCTCTAAAACGCACTCTCGATGTGCTGCAGGAGGTACCGGGAACCGGGACCCAGACCCAGACCCACAGAAGAAGGCCATAATTAATCATGTGGTAAAGTTATTGTCACGATACACACTCAAACTCAAACCGCATATCACCATTCACCATCACCAAGCGCTACAAATACATACTGGCGATATCCTTGATGGGATTTTTCATCCCCACCCCGCTTGATTGATTCTTGATGAAGGAATTTGCAGCGCGCATTCCGCATGCTATCGCAAGGATTACTTTTATTATCCCAAACGCTGTTGCAATTGCAGACATAAAAATGCGAATTGAAATCAATTTTAACTACGTCCAAGGATCGAACCGGCTGCCGGGGTACATCAGAAAACAATTTTATGTGTTCCACTTTGATATCTAGTATCAGGCAAGTTGCAGTCATATCCTTACACCAGCCGCCCCCAACGTGGCTGCTCCGACGATGTGTGTACATTATTATATTTTCATATTTCCTTGGAAACGGTTCTTTTCCCACTTTCCACAGATTGTTGTTGACGACGTCGTCGTCGGCGTCGTCTTATGGGTGTCCAATATAGCACGCCGCACCTTACCCCGCTCAATAACCGCACACAGTTGGTGTGTGTGTGCTGGTTTTCTTATCTCCGGCGACCAGACGCTTTTAAATGTACAATCTAAGGGTGAAGTCATATCACACACAAAATTTTTAACTTGGTTTTGTCCTCTGTTGTCAGTGCCGCACGCCATCCCCCGCCCTATCCTTTCATATTTCTTCATTCAATTTATTATCCTTTAACACATATTCGTCTATATCTGCATTTTTGACGTCGTAACACCACCGAAAGGACACTGCGGAGCAGCCTGTCATCATCTTACACTTGGTATATATGATGCGTCTTTCAAGTGAAAATTGAAAGGGTTTAGTCTTGGCTGTTGTAGGAAAAAGGACGCGATAAGGATTGCTAATAATGATGATGGCGATGAAACTTTATATACAGCAACAAAAAAAGAAACCAACCAACATTGACTTCCAAGTTGGTGAAATTGTATCGTTGCCTGGGTCCGCCTGCCACCATCGCCAACCGAACCCTTGTCGTTCTGCTCGGGCAAATATTTACGATTTTACAAAAGACGTTGGCCGACCTCCTTGGATCTTGGCTAACTTCATGCGGAGGATGGGTAAATATTTACGTTGACATTTAGGATGAAGGGCAAAATAAAAACTTTATTCGCACGATTGTGGCGGAGACACGTTTGTATTATAATCCTTGGGCAATGATGTGATTGGAAAACCGAAGTCAACGGCGGCGTTCAGCTGATGGGTAATTCTATTGATTAAGTGACTTTGGGGATATCGGGTTGGAGTGCAGCTTACAAAAGAGAGGGGAAACAAATTTCTACAAACAGAGTAGTTTGTTTCAAAGACTCCGTGGTCGTGGTCATCAGAGAGGACTTTGGGACTTTCTGTCGTCGGAAAAGTGGACTTTTCAGTATAAAATAAGATGTTCTGGGTAGCTGAATATGAACTGTGGTTGGCAACTCTTGTTGGTTGATGTATTAGATTGTGCCTGGATCGGCGTGTAGTGTGCGTCGAATTTGCAACCGCCAGGACAGGTACTGTGGAGTTAATGCTACGGAAGTTTGTCAACAGGGTACATCGGACGATGATATTTGGACGCATTTCAACCAAAAGTTTGTCAGCGTTGTGTTTGGCACGAAGTTATTTTTATAGGCCTTTATTTTGCCAGTGAAAGTGAACTAAGATTGTGATTTTTCAAGCAGTGTAGTTGGCATAGTTGGAAGTTTGTCAGCACTGCATTTGACACGTTCGAAAGTTGAAAAGAATTGTCCGTATCCCCATTTGTAAAATGCCAGAATTAATCTTCTGCAGATGCAAAGGTCGTAATTTTTACAGATGAAAAGTTGTCAGCACTGCGTTTGTCACGATCCAAACATATGCAAGTATTGTATTTGTTCTGGTCGTCATTTTGCCACAGTGCATTTTGCAATTTGTCAGCATTTTATGTTTCTAGAAATAGTAGCTGTCCCAGTTGGAAGCTTGTCAGCCTTGTTTTTATCATGATTGAAAGTTTGTAAGCTTCTACTGGTTCCAATCTGAAGTTTGTCAGCGTCGCGTTCTTTGCGGGCGGAAGCTTTTTACTGTGGTGATTATAGTATGCCAGTATTGTGCGTATGCAGTGGTTTGGAGTTTGTCAGCACTGCGTTTGCCATGATCAGACCTTTGTCAGCACTGCGTTTATCTCAATCTAAGCTTTTTATTACAGGCGGATGTTTGTCAGCACTGCGATTACCACGGTAAGGATTTTGTGATTAATGTGTTTGAGTCAGCGCTGCACTTGTTACATCTGGTAGTTTACACGATTTACGATTGAAAGTTTATCAGCATTGCGCTTGGCATGCCTAGAAGTTTGTCAGCACTGTGCTTGAGATGATCAGAACTTTGTCGGTACTGTGTTTAATGTGGTTAGAAATGTATCAGCGCTGCATTTGTCATTCATGGGTAGTTTAAAAGCCCTACACGACTTACGATTGAAAGTTTGACAGTATTGCGCTTAGCATGGCTAAAAGTTTGTCAGCACTGCGCTTGAGCGGGTCAGAACTTTGTTAGTAATGTGTTTAATTTGGTTGGAAATTTGTCATTGTCATACTTGTAACATCTGGTAGTTTAAGTGCATTACACGAATTACGATTGAAAGTTTGTCAGTACTGCGCGTGGCATATTTAGAAATTTGTCAGCACTGCGCTTGCCATGATCAGACATTTGTCAGCACTGTATATATCACAATGTAAACATTTTATTACAGGCGGATATTTGTCAGCACTGCGGTTACCACGGTAAGGAACTTATCAGCAATTTGCTCAATGTGGTTGGAAATTTGTCAGCGTCGTACTTGTCACATCTGGTAGTTTAAGAACCCTACACGAGTTACGATTGAAAGTTTGTCAGCACTGCGCGTGGCATATTTAGAAGTTTGTCAGCACTGCGCTTACTATGATCAGACCTTTGTCAGCACTGTATATATCACAATGTAAACTTTTTATTACAGGCGGATTTGTGTTAGCACTGCGATTACCACGGTAAGGAACTTGTCAGCAATTCGCTTAATGTGGTTGGAAATTTGTCAGCGTCGTGTAGTTTAAGAGCCCTACACGAATAACGATTGAACGTTTGTCAGCACTGCGCGTGGCATATTTAGAAGTTTGTCAGCACTGCGCTTACCATGATCAGAACTTTGTTAGCACACTGCACATCACAATCTTAACTTTATCAGCAGTGTACTTGCAATGATCTGAGCTCCGACCAGTTCTGTGTGTGAAGTTACTAAAATTCGAGCACCAATCCAACCGAAAATCGTCCTTTCTGCTGTCATTTCTTACGGGGAAAACTCTGTTATTCTATCAGTACCTATGTATAACCTTCACTTAACAAATAGCTATTCTATTAGGAATGCTTTTGCACAACAATCTCTGTCGCTGTAACACAATTGAACGTCATACAATTAGCTCCACTTAGCTTAATCACCTTCGGATCTCCCGTCGATAGAGGCAAATGTTTTGATATTAATTGAAATTTAGTGGGTACCTGTCCTACGTTTAGCTACAATGTATCCCAATCTAATCGCGCGATCACCATCATCATTTTAAAAATTTACTTTTTATTATTATTAAATTGTTGACAAACATGATAGAGAGTGAGCTACACTCTGTAGCTGCTTTTCGAATTAATCTATATAGGTAGTACGAGAGTGTGTTTGAGAAATGCAGAAGAAACAAAAACTGCATGCACACTTACCTCTTTCCACAGTCATATCTTCGGCAGTGTCTTGGCATTCACCTGTAATACGAGAAGAGAAACGCGATTTTAGAAATTTTAAATCACAAACAAATTGTGCAAAAAAACAGATTTAACTCAGATAAAGTGTCAAACTAAAAATTCAAAACCCAGCGTAGTACGTCCGAGGCAAGATACATCAAATCTGATAAATACTAGTTTTGAAATGTTTTTGCATTTACTTCCCAACATACGCGCACGCATACACTCTCAATATGCTGTTTTTGTATTCTGGAGGTCTTATCTCTGCGCAGAACTTGCTCGATTGTACGAGGGGTTGGCGGTGGATGGAACAGGCGAATCTGGCTTTTGGAGCATATGCATACAGCAAAACCAAATCAACAACAATATACATTCATACATACAAACATACACGTATGCGAACAAAGAACAAACGAACCCCAAAAACGAATTCCACTCTGTTGTTTTTAACAGATTAATTGATACTTATCAATGCGCAGATACATATATCTAGATACGGGGCCAACTGTGGTAAGAATGAGATACACAAAAGGAAACATTTACTCATTTTTGGCTTTATCTCGAACTGAATCATCGCGTCGCCGCTGCCACCATCAGCAGCACTGGCTCCCGCAGATACGTTGTGTATTATTTTTGTTTTTATTTTTTTGTTCTTTCAGGCGCGCGCAGATAAGCGCGTCGTATATTTCAGTTTTCCTCCACTTATACCGTTAATTTAAAAGTGAACACTGTGAGGTTGGAGCTAAAGATAAAGTGATAACCGCCGCCCATGACAGGTTATAGAACAATACACAGATACAGGGACCTACATTTATAGATACAGTTCCGAGATGAGTGATTGGTGTACTTGTAGCCGACAACAAAACGAAATGACGAAACGATACAAAAGTGTAGACGACGAAGTGTTGAGCGTTGACCTACAAAAGGAAATGACAGTAATGTCGATCGTTTTATACTTTTTTGCGGCCGATATTTCAATTGGGTTGGAAAGAAATACAACCCTTGTCGGCATTTTTCGGCAAAAAGTCGTACCTTTTCAGCTTTCACAAGGACATTTAGTTTCGGAATTTTCTGTCCATAAATATGTGGAACTGGATCCCAGTTGTCTACTCATTGCCATCCCTGGTGGCTCTGCTTCCAAATGTAATGCTGCCAAATACAACCGACTTTTATATCAGCTTTTAGCACGGTTGCCAGATTGGGCGCTTTGTCGTATTTTGGGCTATCTTTTTACTTAAAAAACGATAGAAATTTCTTCCATGAGCACCCAACACAACTTTGGGCTACATATCGTTTTACAAATTGTGTGTTAATTTTGTTTGTTTTATTCTTTCACAAAATTAAAAAAAAAAAGAAATATTTTCGAACGAAACCGCACTTTTAAAACTTGGCAGCACTCTGCAGTCAAGTGACATACATCGAAGATCGAACAGTCGTTCAAGTTGCACGCAAGCCAATTCATTTTGTAGGCCTTTTGGTTTGACACAAGCCACAAAAGCCGATAGCAGAAAAAAAAGTCAAATAAAATCCAAGGCGTAGGTTAAAAAAAAAAAAAACGCGGTGAGAATAAGTCTGAAAAATACCTACATTTTCAACGATTTTTGGGCTTCTTTCTGAGCAACGATATTGGGCTACATTTTTTAAAGGTTTGGGCGCTTAGAGCGAACTAAATTCTGGCAACCCTGGCTTTTAGAAGTACTTCTGATTCCTAACTTCAGACTTAACATCTTTCAATTCGAGGTTATGCTATTTATTGCGTAGTTTTTATTTGGCCGTGACAGATGATTGAAAGTTTAACAAAAAAAAAAAATCTTGCGCTATTTTTTTGTGTTTTTATTATTTTTAGAACGATTGGAAAGAAAACATTTCTATGCCGACTCCGAACGGCTGATTTGATAAGCTCATTCATGACAGTTATACTCTCGGATGTCAGTAGACATATATTTGACACAGCTTGCAAAACAAAATCGCCAGTTCCACCTCAATGGATTTATAAATAAAAGAAATGCGATATTTTCTTGGGTGCGGAAACCCTCACAAATAATTCAGACGCGAAATGATCCAGGGCCTTATTTCTTTGAGGAATGTAAAGAAACTTTCTTTTTTACATCTACCCTGCTTTATGCCTGCTTATGTCTTCAATAAACTGCAACTTTTGCTCATAAAGCCTGAGATGCGATGGCATTCTTCGAGAAATGTTTCGAGGGCGACAAATCAATGATTGGTCAGCTAGATTTCCAGACCTAATAGCTTCGAACTTCCTCCTATGGGGTTATCTGGAAGGTTTGCGAAACCAGTAGACCAATAATACAGTCGAACTCGTTTAAATGAAATGAGAAAAAATCGTTACTTTAATTTCAATTAACCGGGTTTTTCATTTAACCGGACTTCGGATAACTTGAAAAAGTACACGGGGACAAATCAAATTTTTTTCATATAAGCGGGGTTTTCAATTAAACCTGTTTCAAATAAGCGGGTCCGACTGTACTTTTAAATTTAAACAAGTGAGAGAAGACTTTTCAAAGCGTATTAACTTTCAGTACTGAGGACCACACAAAAAAAAAAAAAAAAAAAAAAATCCAACTTAGGGTTTTTTCCACTGCGCCACCTCTCGCGAACGTCTGACAAACATCCGAGAGTATAACTGTCCTGAAAGAGCTTCTCAACTAGCCGTTTGGAGTCGGCATAGAATTGTAGATTGAAATTGATGAATGAAACTCACACAAAACGAATTGGTGTGAGAAGCTAGGCCTAGGGTCCCTCCGGACCTGTTGCGCCATCTATTTATTATTTTTGATGTGTAAACACCTAAGCGCGCGTTATTGGAATCTGGTGGAGTAATTCCACACATTTAACTTGCGGGGACGGAAATGCGTCACTGTGTTTTATCATTGCATGCATTTTTTGGAATCTGGTGGAGTAATTCCACACATTTAACTTCCGGGGACAGGGAATTCGTCACTGTGTTTTATCATTGCATACATTTTATCATTGCATAGGTTTTTATCATTGCATACATTTATGAGCTGGGGCATATTAATTTCAGCTTTTTGTTGATACTGCGACCAGAAGAGATCTATTGTGTTGGCCTTTATTATTTAACCCAGGGAGCTGTTGAGTCTCTTTATAAACCTCAGCACCCTTCTTGGTTACATGTTTCCAATATTTGCAGGACTTAAAAGCGCCTTTTGCATATGGATCGCTCTGCCCCTTGCCACAGCAGGACATTCGCAGAGTATGTGTTCCGTTGTCTCCTCCTCTTCTCCGCAGAGTCGACAGGAGTCATCGTCGGAAAGTCCAATTTTTTTTGAGATGATATCTTAGTGGCCAGTGACCAGTAAGATAACCTGTTAGGATCCTTAGATCTTCTTTGCTTAGCTCAAGTAACTTTTTTGCTTTACTACGAGCTGGGCTTATGAATCTTTTTGCCTGCCTCTGTCCCTTTGATTCCGTCCAGTATTCGGCAAGGTGATCATCTTCCCATTTCCTGAATTTTAAGTGTATGTAACTCAAAGGTAACGTGAAGTAGGGTTCAGGACCGGTGAGCAAGCGTGATGCACCTCTTCTCGCCAGACAATCTGCTCTTTCGTTGCCCTCAAATCCCTCATGGCCTGTTATCCAAGCAACAGTGACTGTGTTGTCATTTGCCATGTGAAATAAAATTTCTCCATTTCGTCCTTGCACCGTACTCAGAAGAAATTTAAAGAATTCTGCAGGGAGATTATCATCTTTTACCAATGATCATAAACGGATACTTCAATATCAATTTTGCAACTCCAGAAGCTCAACCATTTATTGATTTTATGCAAGATAAATTTAAGCTTCAAATGAGCTCCAACCGCAAAATTTCAACAACACGTTACGGAACAACCATCGATGCTGTCTTCCAGCGTAATCTAGATAGATTACAGTCTCGAATGTATCAAGCCACACACATACCGCACGCACGGTGTTTACACATACACATATTTCGCGACTGTTGGATACAGTCGCACCAATTTTTTTTTTAATCATACATCATACTGGATGGAAGCGAAGCGAGTTCCTTGATGGATGAACTGTCTAAAACATGTGTTGGCTGGAAGCTGCATAAAAGTTTTCTGGGCTTGAAATGGTCAATTTGCAGGGCTTCTACCTTGTTTGGTTACCCGACCGGCCGACTTAGTACACAAAGGCAAACCGCTGTTTATGTTTAAAATTTAGTTGTCTAACTGTTTGCTCAAGTGTATCATTAAAATGTTTTCGCAACAGATCCGGTTACGGATGTAGACCCTAGGTCTAGCTGCTCATACCATTTTGTTTTGTGTGAGTTTTTTCAATTTTTGGGACGAGTGAAAGGGATCTGCAAGTTTATGCCGAGTCCAAACGGCTAACTGAGAAGCTCATTCACGACAGTGTTGTACTTTCGGATGTTTGTCAGAGGTTCGCGCGAGTTGGCGCAGTGGAAAAATAACTTTGAAAAGTCACGATTATAACGGCAAAAAAAATGTCCTCAATTTCCAATTGAAACTACGTTGTGTTTTGTGTTTTTGTTACACTTTAAATTCGTTACCAACTAGGTACCCGGCATTATAAAAAATGACAAGACTGTAACTATCAGTCATCATGACCGACATATAGGTACATTTGACAGACGCGTCATGGCGGCCATTTGCAATTCGAACCTCGAAATGAATAACACAGATCATACGTACACTTTTGAAAACCACTTTTCACAAGTCACAATTCACGTAAACAGCCCAAATATATTCACAATGAAATCGAACAACAAATTCAACTCTATTAAGTTGACGCATCACACATACTGACATACATCATGACATACCTGTCAGTTTGAACCGTTTCGCTGGAATAGTGCCGAATATTCCATAAAGCTCATCAACAACAAACAATTTATTTTTATTGTTCGTCTAATTATAGAGATTTTTCGTTTTTAAATTCACTTAACCGCACAATACTAATTATCAACTTATCGACACCATCGCACGGCGCAAAGTTGACAGCGACTAAAACAAAACACTAAAGATACGAGGGCAATACGAGAACTTTTTGCGCGCGCGATAACCTCATCATAATCACAAGTCGATTCGATATTCGACATAGATACACTCGTTCACAAAAGTGCGATAATTTTGTTGAACAATGTTTGTTTATAAACTCGCAAGTCGCAGCTCTATGAGTATGAGTATGTTCGACTCGCTCGCACACGGTGACTTCTTATTTATTTTTTGTTGATGGTTAGGGTTTAGGATAGGTGGCAATTAAACCGCACTTAGAGGGGCACAGTATTGCAAAAAAGTATGAACCACGTCTCTCGTAGAGAAAAAAATTGCGCTATTCTGAGTGTGAGATTGTTGTGTCTTTTGAATAACAACAATGTAACGATTTACTATTCGCGCTGTCGTCTCGACCAACTGCCGATTAGAATCTCCACGGCAAATGCTGTATCTTTTCACGAATTTGAATTTGAATTTGAATTTGAATTTGAGTTTCGGAATGGCACTAGCGCTGTCATGTCAGATGTTTACCCCGCGCGCGATCTAACCCAACTGAAAACTGAATCCGACCGAATCCAAATCAACGACGACGTATATCGGAGCGGAGCCGGAGCGACAACCAACAACGCACCGCACCGTAGTGAGAGACGTGAGACCACAGAGAAAAACGACGGCAAACGCTGCGGTGCACTGTTTAGCGCTGAGCTGAACTGAGAAAAACGTATATTTTGTTGATGGATATCTGGCAGCAGGTCGTAGATGCGGGACCAGTGCTGGAAGCGATAGGGAAATAATATTCCGTGTGTAGGAAGGGGGTTCTCGTTCGTCGTCTGGCTGATAAAACCGAAAGCAACCGGGACGCGATGGATGGATGGTTGCTTGCTTGGATCTCTCGGACGGATGGTTGATGAAGATGATAGTCTGATTTCTGATAAGAGTGCCAGTTGATTGTATTAGTGCGGTTGAATACTGTTGTGCGTGCCTACACGCTACACCCTACATACGTGCAGAGTCTTTCGAGATTTTGATACGATTTCGTTCCTAGAATGGGGGTGCTTTATCTCTCTCTCTCGCTCTCTCTTAGTTTATTGCATTTCGCTGATAAGGAATCTCCTAAGAAGGCGAAAAAAAAAAACGTAGGTGGAGGAGAAGATTACACATGTGCGATGTGCATATGCTACCAGCTACCACTACGATCAGTAGCAGACGAGAAGAATGTATCTTTTTCTGTTGTATTTCGCTACCTCTTCCATAATTAAAACTTTCAGATAGTTATCAACGCTTCGACAGTGTGGGACAGTAGTGTGTTGAATGGGTAGCGCTCTCGAGTCTCAAGTTCTTATCTTTGTATCTTTTTAACTTTTTTATTTCGAATTCGTCGTTGTTTTTGTTTATAATTTTCAATCTAGTTTTTGTTATTTTGTTTTTTTTATTTGTTGGTTCCGCTTGGCTTCGTGGTTTGTGGTTATCAGTTGAGATCTGGTGTTTTTTTATTTATTTTTTTGCCCTCCTGTGGAATTAACATTAAGGCAAGGTCATGATTTGGCAGCAAGATTTGACCGTTTGAATGGCTGCACGTTTTTAATTGAAATTTGAGAACGTTTTCTGACGCGTCAATTAATTTGAAAAGCGGCGTGGGTAAGTCCTTGAATTCGGTGGCAAAGTTGACTCAGACGTGCGGAGTCGTTCTTGCGCTGGTCGAAGAACTTTCTGACACATGGATATGAAGTCGTTCTATCCGAGATGTGTATGCTGATGCTGATATTGATTACATAGTATAAGGAAGCGGATAGTACTGTCATTTGGGACCTTCTGTAGCTCGCGAACTTCTGACGCCGATTTGAAATTAGAAGGGGCAATAAATAGAAAAATAGGTAGGAAGAAGTTATCTTATTCGACCCAGCCAGCTTGCCTGATGGCACCTTTTGGAGTTCGAGTGAGTTGGTGACTTGCGATTGATGTAACCAAATCTTCGAAGTATAGAAGTGCGGAGAAGTAGCTGCTCGAACCCACGCTGCCTGATATTTCCTATATCACCTCTGTAAGTCACCCCAGCGAGACAACGAAGGAATATATTTTTGGCAGCTTCTATTAGGTGTGCACTGTTTGCACCTGCCACCCAAATACGTTTGACTTGGTTGCCCCCTTTATGGGGGTCAATTCTAAAGTATCCTGTCCCTATCGGTGATCAATGCGTTGAGGTGCCATATGTTCTTGGGATTACCCCTTTCAAATCGGTCATTTCAATAAATCGTGAATTAAAGTCAGTTCGACAAGTTGCCCCTTAAAGGGGGCTACTTTAGGAAGGATGCTTTGATGGTTCTCTTTCTCTCTCATGCGATAAAGGGTAGTTTTGTATTTTGTCTCATGAGTTGAGTCGATCGCCGATTTATAAGAAATGTATTTTTTTTTCACCCCCTTCGGAGGGGTCATTTCGAGAAAAAAAAAAAAAAAAAAAAAAACGTGAAGCACATGTTCTGTAACTTAAGGAGCATTTGTTTCAATTTATATTGTTTTAGTGATAAATATTTCAATGGGATAGTAACAGAAAATAAGCCCAGGTTCCTTATTTTAATGTAATCCCTTGGAGGGGTCTTATTTAAAAATATCCTGAGCAGTAGAATAAAACAAATTCAGTACTGAATTAATTTTATTCTTCTGCTCACGCGTCTAATTTTACTACATTGGTTCCATGGATCTTTTATATAAGTATACATTTGGACAAAAGAAAGCGGACGACCCCAATAAGGGGGGCATTTCGAAAACTACGAAATAATTTGCTTCCCAAAATTTCAAGTCCATTCAAACTCAATTGGCCATCGATTTAGTTATTTCGTCCCCTTCTGCGCCCAATTTTAAATTCATTACCAAAGCTCATTTGGTCCATTGGAAAGGGTATAGCAAAGCTTCCATTTCATTGATTCCACTTATCTGGCAAAAATAAAGTAAATGTCTGTAAAAACCTGTAGTTTAAGGAAAATTTGCCATGTTTATGTGTTGATTTTCTTTGTCGACAAAGGGGCCAGCCTTTACCCACATTCTATTTGGTTGTCATTTGATAGGAGCATAAATTTACCGACTGTTGGAGAGATTTCATGGAAATAAGCCCAGCGGCTTAGTGGTTAAAAACAAACTTATATCAGAGGATTTTTTCCACTAGGCAATCTCTCACGCAGTAGACGTTCATTTCATCCAAGTGGAATAGCCGATTCACATTCACACCGCACCGAAAACTCTACGATGCATTCACACCGAACACCAACTAGTTTTTGTCTGACGTTTCAATTTGAACCATCTGCGTAAGACACTAGTCGTTAAACTTCGGTGCAAAAAACTTTGGTTACAAATTTCGATCGCATTAATAACCAAATAAAATGAATTTAGTGCATTTTAAAATAATATTAGCCCATCAATGAAGTGTGGAAAATGATTTTAAGTTGTGATTTGTGACATTTGTTCGGTCAGCTGTTCTGCTGAATTTGCTGAATTTGCTGAATAAGGCAAAAGGTTTGTTTGTTTGAACATTCCAACAGTTTTTAGTCGTTTTCGTTTTACTTTGAACTGAAATATGTACGGCAAAACTTCGGCTTTCGATGAAGTTTTCGAGTGTTTTCGCGAAAACCCGGTTTTCGGCTCGGTGTGAATAGGGTATAAATGTCACAAGAAAATTTCTCAACCCTCCATCTTAGATTCTATATAAACCTGTCGCGCCAATGGATGTTATTATTTTATTCCGTGTTTAGCTGCACAAGTGGCACTCAAGACTCATTGCAAATTGAATACAGATAGACCCCCTTTTATGGGGGTCATTAAAAATAATATTTTGTTAATGTATTGTCATTCCAAGCCAAATTGGACTCAAATTTGAATGTACATATTCAGTTATTATGCCCATCTTAACGTAGAACCTTTTTATGTTTATTTCATGTCGAAAAATTGGGGAGCATGTTCCTAAACTAGGAATACTGTTCCCAGTTCTATGTTTGCCGTCAACTCATTTGCAAAATCTTGCATCAGTGAGTATCTACCACGACATGAGCGTTATGTTGCAGTTTTGTCTCAGTTCAATATAGTTCTGCACCAAAACCAGCGTCACAACGTTTCATCGCACAGATTTGCTTACCTGATACTAGTTCTAATCTTTTGTTTTATGTGTGCAGAGCCCTGCTAAGTGATAAATGCGTTGAGCTACTGAGCGAGAAGTACACAAGGTTCCACTTGTGACAACTTGAACGATGTCAAAGATGAAACACGAAACAGCAACTACCTCTTTCTCGCTCTGTTTGCATAGCATTTAAGTAATTTCTGTTTTTTCTCAATCTTATGTTCGGTGCGTTTTACTCACCAAAGTGGACGGATGGACTTTTCAGAGTTTAATTTACTAGTTGTATTGAAAATTGTATGTAGCTGCGCCAAAGGAACAAACAAGCAGCCCAATACACTCTCGACTATAGCGCCACCTAACGCACAGAGTTCGTTCACCTGTTTGACTAACTTTTGAACTCAATTTTTTACAATCAAATTTCTCTTAATTATGTTATGACTTAGTTGTGATTGCCACAAATCGCACATCGATAAGCTATAAAAGAAATAGTGCTGCCAACTACATGTTTATCTATACACCTTAGTTGCTACGAAGCTTATCATAAACTTATGATCAGTCTTATTTGGTCAGACCATAATATGATTAAATTTTCGTTCCCAATGAGTTAATTTTTATTGCTGTGGGGATATCCATCTCCGTATAGGTATCGGCTGATAAATATATTTTTTTGACAGGTCTTATACTTTGTTTACACCTTCTGTGGTAGATGGTGTCATGGTATAAGGTCGCATATACATATATCACAGATAGAAATCCATAAATCGAATAATCGCTAAATCTAGATATCGTATTAGGAAATATTTCCCAAAATTAGATTACTGCCTCATCGAACGATAAGTTAGCAAGGGAAACCAAACAAAATGAGCACGTTAGCAGCGACTGTTTGGAGTTGCTTTGAGAGTTCTTTACCTTAATGAGAATGCCATTTTTTACACCACACGTTGCAAAATATGCCTTATATAGACTGCATATAAACTGGAGATGGTACGGTAATGTCATTATGGATTTCTAGTAGGTATTAGTCAGGGTTTGGAATAGAAATGCTGGCTAAGGAACCTTCCATAGAACAAGGACAGGTGTAACAGGTTGCATTCGCCGGAATATGCTTTCAAAACCACCTACTGTTAAATTATAATTAGGTACTTAGAGTAATGACGTTAACTCTATTACATTCTTAAGCAAATATATATCACTGAAGTCAAAAAATGCAAAGCATCCTCTGCATTTTTATTTTCATTTCTCTCACTCACTTATTTATTTTTTAAATACCTATAATTTATAATCAATAATTCTATTCCATTACGATAGTACATTCGAATACATTGGAATACATTAGTCAAACTTCGTTCACTTCTGCCCAAATTTTGAGTAAAGGACTATTATTCACATGAGAGCGAACTGCGAATAGGCGAATTGCGAACAAATCTATTTAACTGTATTTATGAATTAAAAATTGGTATTTGTTCTACCACAAAACCATTATATTTAATTAATCTAACATCTAGTCTAAAAAAACATGACTCTCAATTGATTTAAACGGCTAAATTAACAATTAAATCAATTTTCGCGCAAAAAATTCCTGCCGCGAACTGTCACACTTTATTCACAAATCACACAAAACAGCCGCGATCCACAAACCCACGAATGAAAAATTCTTTCGAACTTAACCTTTAAAAATGAAACTGATACGCGGGTATCTGGGACCAAAAAAAGTTTTCATGTGAATGAAGTGTCAGAAACTACAAGAATTCGCGTGTTCGCAGTTCGCAATTAGCTCTCACGTAAATAGTCCTTCAGGGAACGAAGTTTGACTACTGTATTCTAATGCATTATCGTTAGGGAACAGACCTAATATAAGCCTTAAACAAACGTCTAAAGCAGCACACTACCCATATTGGGCTATTTAAAGAAGGAAATCCGTGACAGTGACAGCAATTGATTTGAAAACGAAAAACCGGCACTTGGTCAACTTTGACAATTCTACAGAATGACACCGCTGTCAACACTTAGAAATAGCATTTTATTAACATATTTTCACACACTTTTAACTTTTCGGTACGCACTGACATTTTACTACGTAGAAACACTCGCACTCTTTATTTTTATTTTTTGGATAAAACCGCAACCGAACACTCAACTCAAAATCAAAACACGAACAACTGACAACTGTCAAACTCAGTTCTAATGACCAACCCTCTTTGGCGTTGTCGTTATTTTTTTTTTTATACATATAGGTACAAAGCTTCAAATGACAGGTAGGTACCTATGTAACGTTATTTATCCGGAATCCCGATAAACAACAGTAGTGCACGAATGTATACACCGACTGCAAGCAAATATTTTTTGTTGTTGTTGTTTTGTTTCTATTCTTCTCCGATACAATTCGGCACGACAGACACATCGCACCGTACCGAATGTGTGTGTGTAATTCGTCGGTTTTTCGGTGCGAGATTCGAAATTCGATTGTTGTGCCCATTCCACATGCACATATCTCACATAAAAAAAAAAAATGTGATTCTTCAAGCCATAAAATAAGCAGCAAAATAAACTCGCCGCCGTCACACACACACATACAGGCACTTTGAATAAAATACAAACAAACAAAAAAGGAGGTGATGGAAAAGATATCAAGATATACATAGTGAAAGATAGCACACGCGGGGAAGTGAAGGAGAAACGACAAAACAGAAAACGAAAACGAAGCAGTTATCAGTATCAAGGATCTAATCAACATAAACAATCTCGGTGCTTTGTTAGTACGCTGCCAGCTCTAGCATTTCGCTTATCGCTTTCGGATCATTAATGCTGAAGCCGCAGTTGCTGGTGCTGCCACTGCTCACCGACCCCGCAACGGCAACACAGTCAATGCTGCCATTCGTTTCACTCCCCCGATTTAGCCACCATCCACAAGCAAGAGTGTTCCACGTCCATACCTCTCTGTTCTCTGTCTTTCATGTGTTCCACTCCACCTTCCACCATATTAGGTATAGCGTTTCAGCTGAGTTTTGTTGTATTTTTTAGTGTTGGAACACTTTTTTTTTTTTTTTGTTTTTTGTCGTTTCGTTGATTTCATTATGAGGATTTTTATCGCAAATACCGCGAGGCGACTGCCAGCAGTGACTTCATGCTTACTCACTGGTGATGGAGCTGATTCATAAATTCCTTCCGACTAGGTCGACAAAGGGGGTGGGAATTGGGAAATTTGAATTGAATTTGGAGAAATACCTACCTACCGTCACCTGAAAAAGTCGGTTTGCCGCAGTGATAAGATACCTAGTATTGTTATGGGTGTGAAGCATTGCGAAAGACTCTTGCGACCCTACAGTCGGAGACACAATAATGTATATAAATTATACGCACTTTCGATGCACAAAGTTAACCTACAATCATGAGTTGAAGCAAGTATACTGCATCGTGTTTCAGGTGTCAAGGCAGTGACTTGAATTAAATGGACTTGGCAGCATTGGAATTTGTTGGAAATTTTGCTTTTGATGTTCAATACTGTTTCGAAAGCTTGGCACGGCTTTCACAATTTTAAATGCTTCTTTCGTTCAAGGCAATTTTTCCCAATTTTACTTTTTCTATATATTAACATTATTGGATATGAGTTGGAGTTAAACTTATTTCTAAAGAAGTTAACGTATGACTGGAAGATCCTACTTCGTAAGCAAACCTCGAACGGTCCTAGGTGCATACAGTGAATGTACCTTATTGGACCGAAATCAATTGAGTGCATTAAAATGTATATTTTAGTATATCTTTTTCCATTAAAAAAATGTAAATTCATTTATTAATTAAATAAACAATAAAATAATGTACAAAGACAACAAATAACTGAGAAGGAAAACGTTAGAAAATTCAAATTTTTTTTTCTGGCAGCTGTAAGCAACTCCGAAATCGACCAGTCACTTTCGACTTCGAAATCATGATGTTCAACATTCGAATCATCAGCATATCTTCGGTGAGAAAGTCCTGTGCGTTTTGCTTTGCTGCTCTCGATTTTGAATGGCGTGCCGTTTCGACTGGCCGGCGGTTGTTCGTTTTAGCTTTCTAAAGATGAAGAGCTAGGTATGATTAACAAACTTCGTTTTTTTTTTTTTTTTTGTGAATTATTGTTTTTGAGGGAACAACTCTTAACAACAACTCGTAGGCACAGTCAATTTGGTAGGAATGATAGCTATTTCGAACTACTCCACTAATTCCTCATCAGATTCCTTGAAATGATTTTTTGTTTGAGTAGTTTGAATTCTGACAGTCAATTCCCCGTATATAATTCCACTTGGGAGGACATTTCTGTGTTCCCCTGTCAGGAAATTAACTTGCATTTCGATTTTTCTTCAATTGCGCCAACTGTGCGACGAGTACAAGCCTTTTTTCTTTTCTTTTTTATTTTTATTTATTTTATTTTATTTTTCCTGACTTGCTCCTTTGCATTTTTCGTGAAGAAAATGGAAAACAGAACTCTTAGCCAACTTTAAAAGCTTGTACCTTGGACCGTTCCGAAGTATGTGCATGCATAGACATAAGTCCGAGCTACATTCACTACACGTTTTTTATAAATAATACATTTTAGCACTTTATTTTGCACAACTGTAGCAAATAAACTATTAATATTGAAATTAATGTATAAACTTACACATTAAAACCAGAAATTCGAAAGAATTATCTTAATTGAATGAGTACAACACTTCACAAAAAACACAAAAAATTTACTTTCGCGGGTGTGATTTGTTTTATTATGATTTTTTAACACCTCCGTGCCTATACGCCAAATGAACTCAAACTGAAATGAATCCCTTAGACCAGGATAATTTATGGAAGAACTTTTAGCAACATGTACAGCCAACTGCCAGGAATTGGCACTCGGCCCAAGGTATAAGCGGTCCAAGGTACATGACCTTCCCCTACTGTTTGTCTCTGTTTTAATATACTTTACACATATAAGCAAAAGGTAGACGGCAATTTCTTTCTCTGTGTCAAAATGCGACATAATTTCTGAGACATCAGAACTGACCGCGATGAAATAAAAGTGAAAAATGATCCTGCTCTGGGCACAGCATAAATATTACGTCTGTTTGACGTATGTGAATTGTCAATTAAGCTTCTTTTTTTTTTTTTTTTTTTTTTTGAAGCAGACCACTAACCAAAGCTCGAGTATGTCGAGCAGCTCTCAACCAAGTGTATTCGGAGCGATTATAATGAAACACTTTTGAGCAATAGATGACAGATTAGGGTTGCCACACGTCCTCCTTTTGGAGGGAATGTCTTCTTTTTAACACCAGCGCGGAACGTCCTCCAACGTTTATAAATTGTCCTCTTTTTCCCCTAATAAATAATTTTGAAAATCAACAAAATTATCGAACTATCTGAATTAATAAACTCACAATGGACGAAGGAGAAATAGACTTTTACCCGAAACTATTAAGGATATAATTTTAACTAAATTTAATTACAATAATAACCTAAGCTGCGAGTCATTTTATGACCTTATATTTAATACCAATGATGAAATCTTGAAAAAAAATAACTCTAACAATAAATACGAGTATAAAAAGACTTAAAATTATTAAAAACATGTACACATGCTTCATAAAGTGTTCCTTTTAACTTTAAATTATTTATGTTTTGTATTGTAATTTATATGTTATTTCAAAAATTAAATATGTTTTTGTTTGAGTTCATGGACCAAGTTTTTGTTTTCAGTTTTGTCCTCTTTTTAAGGTAGATGATGTCCTCCAAAGTCCGGGATTTTAAAACTTTTTATCCTAGGTTAGTTTAGACAGCCATGGTAACCCTATTGTCAGATGACAATAAAAATACCTAAACAAAA
Organism: Cheilosia urbana; assembly: GCA_946477585.1. NCBI lineage: Eukaryota > Metazoa > Arthropoda > Insecta > Diptera > Syrphidae > Cheilosia > Cheilosia urbana. The sequence continues at coordinate 131,537,475 of OX297854.1, forward strand.
CAAAACAGTATTTGTTGTTTTTCTATAGTCTGGTACACAATCTTACTACGCATTCGGATTTGTTGACGCAGATAGTTTTGGGATCACATTTTTGCTTTACAAAAGGTAGGCGCGCGAGAATAACGTCGAACATGCCCATGAGCATGTTCAGTACTGCCAAACACAATTTTGGGCTTATACATCGTTTTACAATTTGTGTGCTCATTTTGTTTGTTTTATTCTTTCACAAAACAAAAAAAAAATATTTTCCAACAAATCCGCTCTTTTAAAACTCTTTAAAACTTGGCAGCACTCTTGCAGTAAAGTGACATCGAACAGTCGTTCAAGTTGCACGCATACCAATTCATGTTGCAGGCCTTTTGGTTTGACAAAAGCCAATAGCAAAAAAAATCAAATAAAATCCAAGGCGTGAAAGTAAAAAAAAAAAAAAAAACGCGGTGAGAATAAGTCTGGAAAATACCAAAATTCAACGATTTTTGGGCTTTTTTCTGAGCAACGATATTGGGCTGCATTTATTTAGGGTTTGGGCGCTTACAGCGAACTAAATTCTGGCAACCCTGAGTGAAACTATCGTGGTGAATTCAATATTGCACGCTGTGTTGTATGAAATTAGGTTCTCAATTTTCAAACTCTCACTAAAAACAGTGACTTGCAAATGAGAACATGAAAAACAATTATTCATATCAACATTTTTTAAGTTTGGTTTCACATTTTCGTAGAACGAGAATGGAAATTCCGGTGAAAGGGTAAAATCATTTTCTTCTCACTTTTTCACACAACGAGAATTGACCCCCTGATGTCTCTGAGCTAAAAAATAAACGCAAACTTTTTTTGACAGCTCAAACTATGTTCTATCGTAAAAATTAATGTTCTATGTTGAGAGATAGTTCTGACAGCAGGATAATTTGTGACACTATAGGTACGGTATGGGCTCTGGGAACCAGCGTGACCGCTGCCGAATTCTGAAAAGTCGCAAGAAAAAGGGCCAATGAGAAAAAAGTGCTATTTCTGAAGCCAACTAAAAAAAAGAACCAAAATGGCAAAAAATTGTGGCAGGCTCTCAAAAAAGTGCCAAATTGGAACGTTAGTCGCACAACGGTCACGCTGGCGCTGCTGGAAACAGCATAGCTATTATTAACCTCACTCGTTTCTCAGGGCCTACTTTTCTATTGGATATTTATGTGGTATTCGATTGGGCTTCTTTAGATTCGCTCTCAGATTTCAGATTTCGTGTGTCTAATGAAGAGAACACAAAAACGTCACTTGCTCTTTATTGTGCTGATATTCCTCCGATTCGAATATGTGTAGCCTTCGACACTTTTTAAGGCGTTTTACATCCACTGGGCGAATTTTATATTAAAACATTTGAAATTTTCATTTGAAATCTGAAGAAGAGTGTTTTTTTTTTGTATCAAACGAGCAAAAAAGTGCTCTGAGAGCGCCCAATCGAATACTACATTAAAGTGTGTTCGACGATTCCCCCTTTGTCGAGTGTTAACTAAACATAGTTCTGTTAAAGTGGAAATTTACAAAATGCCACCATCATCTTGTGTCAAATATTATTTGTGGGAAAAAAAATAATCTCGCATTTCAAATTTAATATTTGTTTTAAACATTCGTTCACATACAATGCTTTTGTGTCTGTTTTTTCCGAAAGCAAATAAGAAACAACCTTCCTGCGAGATATGGTAGTTGCCTGCTTTACTTCTTTTGTACTAGATTGAACGTAAAAATGTCCAATTAATTTTCTACCTTCGTCGGTTCAAAATAGTGCTCAAATAAAATTTATAAAACTTGAACAATAAATTCCACCATTTGGGAACTGACCAGAAGATTTCAAGGTAATTTGCTGCAAGCGGTTTAAATTAGTCGAACTTTTAAGCCATTCACCGTAAGTGGTTTTGTGCGGAAACTTTTAACTAGGTCGTATGAATTTTTAAGAATATTTAAAAATATTTAAAAAAAATTATTGACACTGACAGTTCTTTCGAGTTCAACAAATTCACAGAAGTACTGTTGAAATTATAAATAGTGTAAGGTGCCCTTGGGTTGGTTGTATTTTTGCATTTTAAAAAGTCGGGCTAAAAACTATTAGTTTTAAGGTTGTTTTTGTTGCTCAAAGGTCTTAACTTAGGTATCATTCCCACCTGGGGTAGAGAAGATACACCCTTCTAATGCTTACAACTTACACCTAAGTTGATTGTTCAAATTCTTATGACAACTGACAAACGACAGTTGTTCAGCGGAATTACAAAAACACCTCCAGTCAAACAAATTAATACAGACATTCTTACGTACCGCACCCCAACAAACAAAAACAACTCCGCCACGTCAAGAGTAGGTATACAAGAAAACAAATTCGATCGATTTATTATCAATATTTGGACACACAGTGTTGACATGAAAGCAAGTCCACCCTATTCCGCCCAGACGGGCCGTTATAAATCGATTTACCGATAAGCGTTCTTTTTTTTTTTTTTCCCCTCCTAAAATGAGAAAGTAAGCACATTACCCAAGCTTATCGCTCAGTTTTATCAATCCATCTTAATTAATCACTCGTAGATCGAAGAAATCAATAATTTCGAAAGCAAATAATCCAATCACATCAAAACACACACACACGCTGGCGATGTGAATCAGTTTTTTTTTTTTTTTTTTTTTTTCATTTTTATCTGCACAATATTCTGCCGATTGAATGTCGAGATAATTCGCGCGCGCTCGAGTAATCGAACATTCGAATGTATATATACCTAGAGCGCAAAAGCTAGGTTAGGTTATATTCCTTTTGAAGCCGCCCTCTCGTCCCGCACTATCGTGGCGAAAAATCTTTACGACGGCAGAGAGCGAGCTCTGTGAAGAAACTCGAAAGTTTTAATGGATCTCCTGATGGTGGGAGCGAGTGCGATAAGCTAGCACAGCGCCCCCAAAAGGACGATATTGTCTCCCCAATCCGCACCCGTCCTGCTGTACTATACTATACACCAGACGACAACTAATAAATGAGCTAGATAACAATGATATAGTTTGGAGTGGAATTTTAATAAATCATCATTATAATGATATTTGAAATCGACTCTGTATGTCAGGCTGACCGCGACAGCAGATAAAGTGTGACGCGACGCGTTCAAGTGTATTTATATAGAGTGGATGTTTGTGTATATGCAGTGTTCCTGTGCGGGTAGGGCTTCTCTCTGTGGTGTATGCACTGTCAAGGCTGGTTGACAGAGCTCAGAATGATGGAGCACTATACTGAGAGAAACCCTTTGATGTTTGGCTCCCACAATGGGTGCCGAAGGGGGCTGGTTGATAACAGAGTTCTCCCAATTGATGGATAAGCGAATGTGGATGGCGCCTCTAGCTGCGGACTAGGGTATATCTGATTTGGTATGCCATAGAGCCGATTTCTAATTAATTACCTAGACGGGGTGTTTTTTTTTTCCTTTTTCGATTTAGACGACGACGACGATGACAAATTAATGTTCGGCTTGTTTACAAGGCAGTTACGAAGGGATTAGGTCGGGTGACAAAGCTTTGTTTGTCAGTTTCGTGATAGAAAAAAAAAACAGAAAGAGTGTGCGTCATTATCTGTTAATACGAAAGAAGCATGCGTCATGCAACTGCACTGGGCTGTAACAAAATTGAATTCATCTGCAAAAAGGTTTCGAATATCGGAACTTTGAATAGCAAAATGCGATTCAAAGGGAGACGTTCTGCCTTAAAGTTTTCAGACGGGTATGTTCTCATGCAGTAACAAAATTTCAAAAGAGTTGTCAGTTATCAGAGGCACTGTGAGCCTGACCAGTGTCGGTATGGGCCTGGGGAAAAGGCGGAATTCTAACTAACACCACCGAGCTGTAAAAAATTAAAGGAAATCGCAAAGAAAATGAATGCTGTTTGATGGAGGACAACTTTTGGGGTAAGTTCGAAAGATTTTCGAAAATGTTCGAATTTTCGAACTTAAATATTTGTGCGTCCCAGCATTACACTATACAGTGGAAGGAGCAATTTAAGATTTTTCTGCATTTTTATAACTTATTTCTTACTACTGTCAGCCTTTAGCGAAGTACATTGTTGACGTTTAGAGTGCCACTAAAGATAAGGAGACATAGCGTATGTTGTACCACATTGTGTTATACATAATATCGATTAGATAGCGAATCTAAGTCCTGGGATAAAAAAAAGCAACAGAACGAAAACGCTCACCAAATCGAAAAAACCTCATTTTCAATGTGCCTATTGAGCACACACCTTTACCCTACGTTGTTTGAAAATTCGAATGAAACATGAATTGTTGTAAATTGCACGTTCTTTATTTTTGCCCTACAACATTTTGTTCTAAGAGGTCCCAATGTCGAGTCATTTGAAATTCGAACATGATTTAGTCGATTTTTCGAAAATATTCGAAGTTTTCCAAATCGCGATACTAGTAAATTTTGACTCAATTTTGTGATCCAATTATGATACCACACTAAAAATTCGCATAGCTCAGAAAGGAAGTTCCTGTCAAACGGAACTTGACAGATAACCGACCAGAATAACCCTCAGAGCTTTCTCGTTTCACTCAAGTTAATAAATGTGTTTCCTTACTATTGGGAAAGATCCAAACCCGCTCCCAATATTAATTTGAAACCACTTTCCTGCAGACCTTTCGATATCCATCTACATAGACAGTAAGACAAAAGCCTAATTCGACACATCCATTTCCAGCCCAAACCGCAGTTCAAAGGGTCAAGAGTTGCCTCATTCCCTCCCTATCACCATCTCGAAACCAGAAAATAAATTCCACAATACCTTCTTCAACTTGCTCGCCAATTAATCGCAACAACACCCGTTCCCCCGATTCAGCTCTCAAGGAATTGTTCACCTCACAAAAGACTACCAAACGACACCCATCAAAGTGACGATTACTCCTTGAAAATCGACACCACTTCTTCCAATCATCATTGCCATCATCAACACCGTCATTACACAACCACTACAACACCATACTAGCCTGACGAAAAAAAAAAGAAAAAAAAATACCCCAAGATGAAGCGAGTGTACAAAGTGCAGAAGAGAACAAAATGAAAAGACGAACGGAAATGTGGTTTGCTTCCTCCTAATTCCGAATCAAAAGAAGATCACACATGAAGATTACCGCTCGCGTGCTTCAGATTTTCTCTCACTCATCCTACGTCGTTCCTGCTTACTGCTGTTACCCCTCCCGTCTATGCAAGGACTTCATAGAATCTAAACGAAGGACTTTTTGACAATTGCGGATGGTTCACCATCCCTGCTCACTGATTGTTTGTAGTGGTGTAAGTCAAAAAGTGACAATGATGACGACAACGACTGTCTTTATTATCTTCGACCAGCAAGTCGCGTCAGCCACATCATCATCATCATCACATCCAACCGACAGAACCGTCACCACCCACACCGAGAAAGAACTGATTTTGTGGGAAAAACTGGCACAAGTAAGTGAAAATTGAATAAAATGACAAAAGGAGTCGAGTGGATTTGAAAGAAGAGCGCGCACACACACACAAGGAGTATTAAAGGGGTGTTAAGAATTCATGGGGTCGATTTGCCTCTTCAAGGGAGCTATCAAGAGTTCGCAGATAAATCTCACCACACACGGCGCGCTGGGGGTTGACTCCGGTGTCAGAACTGAAGGGAACATTAATCCATCGCATACGGACGGCCTGCGGTGAATGACATTTCACAACAATTACCTACGCTACGTAAGGGGTCTTGATTTTTTTGCATATTTTTTCTGATTTGCTGATTTTGCCGTCAATTGCTTTATTGTCCGTCGAAGTATCACTCGTGTGTTCCTTTTCCGGTTTGCTGATTACGTTAAGAGGCAAGGTAGAGTGCCGACTATCTGGCGGAAAAACGTGCCGTTATACCCCCGTGTAACCCAATACAATCAAGCAATCGAAATGTCATTGTCTTTTTTCGCATGCTTTCGAAATAATTATAATTTGTACGTGCCGTTCGGGTGGTAGGTTTCGATTTTATAATCGAACAGCTGCGAAATTGATTAACCGACTCGGAAAATAGTATCTCACTATTAACTGCGGTGCATAAACCTATGTCAATGGCGATCACCCCCGCCTGACCTTTACAGTCGATGATTTATCAGCGTAAATCGTTTAGAGTTTCAAACAAAGTACAACACGTACACTTTGCCACATTCCACAGTGAAATAAAAAAATCAGCACGATTTGGCTTGACAGCAATAAAAAAGAACAAACAAACAAAATCAGAACCGATAGCGAATATAAGCTAGATCAGATTCACGATTGAGCGATTTCAAAAAAATAATCAGCAGTCAGAATAGTCGCAAAAGAAATATTTTTAAATTGATTAGATGTGATCCCGATAACGGTTGGCGTTATCTAAGTAGCAAAAAAAAAAACGGCTGTGTTAATGTCAGTTTAAAAGAACGCGCATATCTTCGAAAAAAATAGAATTTCCATTAAATCTAATAAATTAAAAGGATTGGGTTCAAACTTCGCTGTCAGAGTTTCGATAGCACTTCGCGAATTTTGGGAAACTTTCTGATTTTAAATTTCTCCGATTTTTTTGCCGTCAACACTTGGATTAAATTTATTGCTCATATACAACTATAATCGTGAAGGACATGCTCTGTTAACACCTAAGAATAAAACAGCATAATCTGACATAGAGAAGCTGATTGTCGGAGAAAAACGATTTCGAAAATTCGTTAGTCATTTGGCGAACTAAAGTCGGAGAATTATCCGCCTTGTTACACTTTCTCTTTTGTAATTTAATAATGTCGAAAGATATTCGAATTCTGTTTTTTTTGTTTTTTTTTTCGAAATTCATTTGTTCGGATTTAATGCAACAATAGATAGTTGAAACTTCTATTTTAATCAGTGTGAATAAATGGGCGAGTATTTGTTGTTTTTAATTAAGGAAGGCAAAATCAATTTCGTCGAACTCATGTTCTTCGAATTTAATTCAATCTGTTGGTTACGAAAATGTGGAAATATTTTTTTTTTTCGAAGTTTCGCCTAATCTGCGCTCAAAAAATATGTTAAGTGGGAAACATGTTCGAAATTAAATTTTCCGATGTGTGTCTAATACCAATGTAATCTATGTGATAGGCGAAAAGTGTTGATGGACCAAGCTTCTCTTACTCAACCATATGTGCCGTGTGAATTTCGAAAGGAATTCCGCCAAATTTGTATTTTATGCCATTCTGTTCATTCATGTTTGTCAGATGTTTGTGGCTGGCAGAGTGTGACGCAAGAAACTGGGTTTTAACTTTAGCAAAAGATATAACCTCCAAAGAGTTTCGAATATCGAAAGTCTATAATATCTGATACATTTCGGAATAAGATCAAATTTTCCTACTAATTGAGTATTGAGTTGTGGTTCATATTTTGGGGCGATTTGAAAATATTTTTCATCTAGAAATAGATCTTCGAAAGTTTTGTAGGTTTTCGAAGTTGAAAGTATTGTAAATTTGTAAATTTTTGTACTAATTCAGTTGTCGTTATATTTTGGGGCGATTTGAAAATATTTTTCATCTAGAAATAGATTTTCGAAAGTTTTGTAGGTTTTCGAAGTTGAATGTATTGTAAATTTGTAAGTTTTTGTACTTATTCATTTGTCGTTATATTTTGGGGCGGTTTGAAAATATTTTTCATCTAGAAATAGATTTTCGAAAGTTTTGTAGGCTTTCGAAGTTGAAAGTAGGTATTGTAAATTTGTAAATTTTTGTACTAATTCAGTTGTCGTTATATTTTGAGGCGATTTGAAAATATTTTTCATCTAGAAATAGATTTTCGAAAGTTTTGTAGGTTTTCGAAGTTGAAAGTATTGTATATAAGAAGATCATCAAGAAGTTGATTGCGTACTATGAATATTCGTCTATATTTGATTATGATGCGTACCTACTCTCGCATACGGTTACATATCAAACTTCGAAAATGCTTCCATTAGTCGAGTCTTTAGAAAAGGTAAACGTCGAGTCTTTAGAAAAGGTAAACGAATGTGATGAAAATCGCAAGTCGGCAACAGATTTGTTTTTATTTAAACTACTGTCCGTATTCGGCATACCAATTTTTTTCGGATTTCAAAGAAAAACCATACAGTGCTTGTTTTTAATACGAATTTTACGTTGGAGGGAAATTTTGTTGAAATTGACAAGTTATGTAGGTAGGTACGTTCTGATTTTCGAACGCAATGCAATTCGCAATCCGGTTGTCGTTTTCTTTTAGTTGCACATGGACACCGAGTACCACTATCAATCGAGCGAGTCAAGTCGGTTTCGAATAATTATTGAGGAACCAACGAGACACACGAATGGGTTAATTATTCAAGTCGTTCTTCGCATTCCTCTATATGTTGGAACTGCCACAATCTCCTGGACACAAGCACAATGTCAGCTGCTCGATAAATAGCTCATCGGATCAGCACTATAATTATTCCTAGATAACCTTCGTTTGGCTAAATCCAATGACAGCAACCTGACACATCAAAGATATCAACAAATTTCCATTTACACCCATCAAATATATACCGTCTGATGGAAAATACAAGACGTAAGATTTTTCTCCAACTAAATATAGGACAACAGGAAGTAATCCCTTGTATACATGTAACAACACAATGTACACTACATATCCTAGTTCAACATCTGGTTTCCTACTGATAAGCCCCAAACCAACTATCTCTCGCACAGAAAGAGATTCAACCTCATCACAAGCACCGCACACATACACAGTAGACAGTAGAAACCCCACAACGTACAACAACATCCGTTTGGAGTGACTTCCCAGAGGCATCATCATCGTCGCAACAATGGTTCTCCCATTCGAAGCTTCGTCGAAATGATACAGATAACACGAAGCAACAGCAGCAAGCACCAAAGCGATATCAGCAACAATAATATTCCCATAATATAAATGATAATGCCCAACACTCGGAGGAGGATAGCTGTGCAAACTCCTCTGAACATTAGCTGCACTGCACACACAGATGCAAATGAAGACGACGACGTCAAGCGTATAACAATGTCTGCCACAGCAAAAGAAGAAGCCAAACACCACCCACTGTACCACTACACTATATATACTGTACTAGATCATTTACTGGTGTTCGTATCTATTCATCTGATAGCCGTCCAGGACGATGCGGCTATATGCGCTATGTCGAGCTGTTCTCCTGCAACCGCCGGAATAGTCGTCGTATTCTCGATCTGATGACTTTTAGATTTTGTGCAGAGTCACATTTCGTCCTGACAAGAATGACCCAACCATCGAACTTGCCAAATAAAAGCCACGCAGCAATTTTGGTCTGACTTTTGGGAGACAATATTCCTATCTGTGTATGCGCGAGTGCTCTAAACAGTTTGTTTGTTGTTTAAAAAAAAAAATTATGATGATTTAAAAAATCTGCAACAGTGGGTTATGGAAAAATTCGAACGAGTGTCTTTTCGTTAGAATTTTAAGCGTCTATAATAATATAGCAGGCTTCGGATCGGCATCTGTACGGATGTAAGTGGAACAAAATACAAAAGAGTCGTTGGTACCCAAACACGGGCCTATATAAAATTGAGACTAACAGAAAAAGTTCGACTCGAAAGATTCCATAAAGTTGATCTTGCGATCGTGATTAGAACTCGTCCGTCATTTCGTATACTTGGCAGCACAGTTCGCGAGCTGCTTTTATTGCGCTTTCATTTGGCCACGCGTCATGTTTAGTGTATAAAGAAAATCAACAGAACTTTCGACTAGAGCGCCCTCCAAGTGGGTTCTTCCGATAGCGGGACCTTTGACAGCACTGCATTGCTATAAACGTAGTTTCTTCAATCTTTTTTATAATCGGGTCTATCACAGAATCCGTCGTATTCGGAATTTTGCTACGAACCCCGAAAGAACTGTTACAGAATCCGTCGTAGGGGAATTTTGAAATTCGTAGAAAGTGGTACTACTGAATATAATACGTTCTACGAATTTCTAAAGCAAAAAATGTACCCTTCGACGGATTCTGTGATAGTTCTTTCGGGGTTTGTAGCAAAATTCGGAATACGACGGATTCTGTGATACACCCGAATATACATAACCATGTATTTTAAAACAAACTGCAATACGCAAATTGGAACTAGGACCCTAGTGAGCCTAGCCATACGTAAAATGAAACCGTAAACGTTTTCTTTTTTACCACTTAAGCCTACGAATTCGTTAAAATGTTGCGAATCAGTAGGTTTAAAAATGTTGCTTATGAATTATAGAGCTGGTTTATAAAAAAAAGGTGAATGATCTTTAAATTTTCTAGGAAAATAATTTATTAATTTTTTCGCACGAACAACTTTTTCCATCAATTTCACAGTTAATTCCACAAAAAAAAAAAACACCAAATCATTCCACTGAAGTATTTCATTTCTTAACTGTTCTATCTGTCAGGAATTCTTTTTCTGGTGGATTCCAATCAATGGTGGTTGGTTTGTTGTAAATGTTTTCGTAGGGAAACATTTTTCTGACAGAACTTTTGATATGACCGCCTAAACGTACAAAAACACATTTCCACACTGTCCCAACTTTTTCGGTTGCATTTAACGTAGATGGCTATAAGAAGGGCCTAACAATGCTCGCTAGAGGGCGTAATATAAGTAAGGTTGTCATTCAAAGTATTCTTAGGCACTATAAATATATTAACGCCATCTATAATTGTTTGGATTTCTTTATTTAGTTTAGCATGGACAAGATCCATTTTCCGTAAATTATGTCACCAACAGTCTGCGAGGTTTACGACAAATTAATCTTAAGATATGTTTCTGCAAGATCAGCAGCGGATGAATTTTATTCTGGTACACACCTCCCCAACAAGCAATTCTATAAATATTGTAGCTTGGAATGGAAAATTCCATAATATATTACTTTTAGAAGCTTAGTTGAACTTCAAGCATCGGAATTATGCCCGAGTTGGCATCACTGGATTATATGTCTAAATATTGCTGACTGTTCGGACTTTTCTGACCGATCAAACAGACGGACAAGCCGGTTTACTGAAAAGCTGGTCACTTCACATACGACTTAGAGCAGTGCTCCCACTTTTGAATGCATTCGAAATTGCAAACAAATTGCAAACAAAACCAATAACTCAACTCCATCCACTGCTCAATCACAGCAAATGGTGTCAAAGTGAAAGAGAAATGAGAGAAACGCCGTCTCATTAAAGGATCTTTCTCGTTTGAGTAAATGACGAATTGCTTAACTCAGTATCAGTACGGCACTGTGAGTGTTTTTTTATTGAATGACAGTTCGATCGAGAATTCCATTAGCAACGGGCGCAGTGTCGTGTCAATGTGTAAGAAAGAAAAACAATCGTTTTAAGTTCTGAAATCTTTTGTTTATTAACAAATTCAATGCTTGATAAACTTTGCAAACCGAATCCATTTCGAAAATTAACATAAATATAGAAATATAGAGGACGCAATCTTCACTATAGTATTTCGCTAGTATCTACATAAAACCACTTTCAATCCTTTCACATTTATACCTACAGAGACAAATTATAATCTTAGGTACATCAATAAAAGAGAGAGAAAAAAAAAAAACATTTCAGCAAGCAAAACTTTTGCCCACCACTGTCATTCATCATTCATCTCGTACGTCGTACCCCTTCCATGGAGAACCAACCAAAAAAGTAAAATGAGAGGAGCAACCCATAAGCATATAAATTGTTATCATATTTATGCATTTCTATGATAAATGAGAGACGAATGGAGAGCACACAGGACGAGCGCGGGAGGACGAAGTGGCAACAAAAAGGACATTCCGCTATATTTTATTCCCTTATCACTTTGCACCAAATGAATTTCGGTTCGAGGTGGGCAACAGCGACGGGTATGAGGGATATACACTCTTTCTCTGACTGATATCATCCTGCCAGCCATTCAGCCAGCTAGTAGTGGCGGCAGCAGCAGCAGCAGCAGCAGCAGCAGCAGCACCAGCACTCCCTAATGGGGGCTGAGAGCGAAAGACGCTTATCTATTCCCATCAATCAGGAAATGAGATAAGATTTTAAATGAAGGGTGCTGCTACACACTCGCATCAGACGACATACAATCGCTCACACACACACACACACACCCACACTAACCCACACACAGGCGAAGAAGATAAGCGAGTGAACAGTGAAGGAGCGCACTCTTTGGAATTCCATACCGCATACCGCCTGTCGTCCTTGCAGTCGACTTTTCTGCTAAGGAGATAACACTCACACACTCAGGGCACACGGCCACTGTACAATGTACATACACACTTGTGTTGTACAGTTTTCATTGTCAATGGTTTGCTGCTCTAGTTTGCCGGCTCTATACAGATATAGTGGGCGGCAGCTGGCGGATGGGTTTGTATTTGTATCCCACACACTCTTGCTGTTTGGTGCTTTGCTTATCTCGTCCTTGCCATGCCATTGCCATAGATATACAGCTCCGATATAAGAGTTTTCCCGATGACTATAAAGGATAATAAAAGGAGTTTTTCATGAGCCACCCAGGGAGACTCAGACCAGACCTCAGACTCGGTAGTCAGTACAGTACTCAGACTACAATCGCTCGCGAGAGAGAGGGAGAGAGTGAGTTGAGGTGGCACTGGCAGTGGCAGCATGCGATGAGGAATGATGATGGGCTGGCTGTGGCTGGCTTGCTGGTTGGCGATGGGTGGCGGTGGTGGGTGGTGCTGGTGGTGTTTTCGATAGATAAAACGAAATGTTGCTGGGTTTTTGGTTTGTTGTCTGATAACCGTTTATATTCACTTTTTAGCTTTCGTTTGAATGGAGGATAAGGCACACCAGTTCAGTTCAGGCGAAGGGGGTTCGGTTCGGTGTGCACGGGTATAGGTGGTTTGGGGGAAGGTTTTCTGTGTCAACTCTGAATGCAGGCATGACTCCTCAGTCCTCCCTGCTGCTGCTGCTGCTGTTATTGTTTCTGTGTGAGTCTGCATATACATTTAGGCAGGATAACTGCATACACATGAAGTGTAGTCGAAACTCAGTAGTCAGTACAGTAATCTCTTTTTGTCCATGAAAACAGTAGCGCACAGTGCCACTGCCATCATATCGGTATGTACACCGTTCGTGTGTACAGTATACAGTGGCAGCAATCTCATCTCACACAATGGCTTGCGGGAAGGGTGAGAAATATCACTTTTTGATTTATCAGTGCCTTCGTAGACGAAAATTATTATCAGCGAAATGGAAATTAATGTTTGTTTTCTGTATCTTTTAGGGTTTTTATTGCCAGGACCTGTTCCCTCTATCTGCAGCAGTCAGGGCAAGGCGATTTGTGCAAAGATTGCAAGGTAGTTTGTTAAAAGTTGATAGTTGGGCTTATCTCTATTCTTTTTTCCTTCTTTTTTTTTTTTTTGTGATGTGATTTCGTATTAATGATGGATGTGGTGTCATTGGGATTGGGATCATTAGTGTGGGATGGCAGGAATAGTAAAGGGAGTTGGGAGTTTCTCTCAGTGGGGAAACACTCCCCCTTAAAGTACTTTCGGGGAGGATCTCTGACAAGGAGACGCACGTACAAATAGGTAGGCACCTGTCCTTAACAACTTGTATAGTGGAATTACGTGCTTTTGACTATCTATTTACAATTATAACTCTTTTTTTAAATAATAAACAAATATTTTGTAAAATAATGCGACTATAAATTGAGTTATATACTATCCTATCTCTCAAGTTCGATCAAACAGTGTCCAAAATTTGATTAAAATCGGTTCAGTAGTTTAGAATTAGATAAAAAGCTTTAAAAAAAAAACATTAAAAATCGTATATTTCGAAAGCTACCGAATCGATTGAGTTCAAATTTACACACAATCTTAGGTATTGGCCCAGGAGTATACCTGTGAAGATTAGTCAAAATTGGACAAAGGGGAGTGGCACCGCCCATACAAAAAAAAACATTAAAAATCTTATATCTCATGAACCAATACCCTACAAAGACCGTATATACGTACGAACCATGGTATTAACGTCACCTTTCATGGGAAATTTGCAGAATCAAAATCGGTTCAAGCATGACAGAGAACATTGGCGACAAACACAATACAACTTATTTTTATATATATAGAAGAAGAAGATAATACTTCTTTCAAAATTCCTTCATCGCTAAGCAAAAAAATAATAATAATAAACTTGTACAAAATCTCGCTGTGCACGTGTGCTGTTGATTTCATCAAATAAGTTCACCCAACTCCAAACTATATACCTACAAGATTTCTCCAGTATTCATCCCCATCATCATTCGTTATAGGGGGCATACACGACACAGACATGTCGTTGCAGACCAATATATGTTGTTGTTGTGCAAATGTTTGCACAAACCGTCTGTGTTGTGTGTATCCATGTCGAGTGTTTGCAGCGACCGTCTGTGTGAATTCAAATTTTTTGTAATTTTTCTTGGTCTGCAACGACGTGTCTGTGTCGTGTATGGTGTATTTGCACAGATGAGCGAGAAAATTCAAGGCATCACCATGAATAAAAGAAGTGATAGACAATTCTGGGTGATATTTCTCATTGACCCGACGACCACGACGAAACGATACAAACTAAAATCTGTGAAGATTGGTTGCACCGTGTATGGCGAAGGCATGTTTGCACAGACTAGACTAGTTTGCAACGACATGTCTGTGTCGTGTATGTCCCCTTCTACCCGAACGCCGTACATAAATCGCTTTACTTTGATGAACTTGTACTTGTAGTGAACTCGTGCGATGGTTTCCTGTGCACGGGCTGTATTCTTATTTTGTCTTCCTTTGCATCTGTTCTGTTCTGTTTTCGTAAAGTGTCATAAGTCAAATATACAATACAATGCATTACATCGATACTCGTGCAAACAAAAGCTGTGCACGAAAGCCGATGAATGAACGAATGAACTTTGCTTTTCGTTTAAGTGGTTCAGGCAATGAATTGTTGTTTAAAAAAATATATAATTTGCAAGAATTTACACACCCATCTAAATAATTCACGCGACATCGCTGGTACTATCCTATCTTCCAAGTTGCAACCAACCATACACACCCACAAAATTTCATTAAAATCGGTTGAGTTGTTTAGAAGATCAACAACAGCGCCACCTTTCGGGTTCAAAACCATCCTATCTGTCAAATTGTAAGCAACCACCCCTACCCACAAAATTGTATTGACTTTAATAGGTTAAATAGTTTAGGAGTCGAGAGCGGCGGCGTAGTGATAGCGACAGGCGAATTTCCGTCACGCCAATCGAGTCGATTTTACTCCCAAGGCGCGCCAATAGATGTAAATTAAAAATTGCGCGAACTCGTCAAAATGTGTTGGCAGGAGCTTCAAAACTTAACTTTTCTTCACATCTACGCAATACTAAACTCGAAGTTTTGTGGCTTTGCGATGTAGATATCTCTAGCTGCAAACAGTAGCGTACGCATAATTTTTTGTTTGGGGGGCTGAGTTTTAATTTTGTAATGAAATGAAGCCTCTGATGGGACCCCTGCTTTAGCCACTATAGCTATAAGCAAACTGAACTTGCGAGTTTTCCTATGTAAAAAGCATTCAAAAGCATTCCACAAAGTAACTTTCCAAGGGAATAAAGTTTCTAAAAGAGTCAACAGAAGGTCTGTGTACAATTTTTTCTAATAACATATCTGCAAAAAAAAAAAAAAAAAACACACAGAGCCTACCTCTGTGATCTCCAACTCAATTGATTGAACAAATTTAGGAATACTCCCACGCGCTGACATACTAACTTAGGCGGCGCTACAGTCCGGGGTGGATCTGGGCCTCAACTAATACGCCTCTGCAGTTGGCGCGATCTTTGGTTATCGGCCTCCAGTTGCGCACTCCAAGTTGGTTGAGGTCATCTTCCACTTGCGCGCGCCACCTAAGGCAAGGTCTTCCCTTACTGCGCTGTCCCTCCGGCTTGGAATCGAAGACTCTTCGGGCCGGAGCGTTGGTGTCCATTCGCTCTACATGTCGCAGCCATCTTAGACGACTAATGCTTACTTTTCTGACTAGGTCGATGTCACTGTACAGCTCGTAGAGTTCGCCGTTAAATCTCCTCCTCCAGAGCCCGTCAACGCAAACGGGACCAAAAATCACTCGAAGAATTTCGCGTTTGAAACGACCAAGGAGATCTTCATCCGCCTTTGACAGCTTCCATGCTTCTGCACCATTTAGCAGGACTGGGATGATGAGGGTCTTATACAGAGTCTCCTTATAGTATTTCTCGACAAGGCCTTACTAATCAATTGCCATCTTAGACCGAAATAACAGCGGTTCGCAAGTGTGATTCTTCGCTTGATTTCTGAGGTGATGCCATTTTCAGAGTTAATAGCGGATCCGAAGTAGACAAAGTCCCGAACTACCCCAAAGTTATAGCTGTCTATCGTGACGTCGATGTTGTTGCCCCTTCTTGTTGACAGCATATATTTTTACACCCACGTGCGGGGACTGAAAAAAAGACGCTTCCGTCTGCTAATTGCATGCGGCTGAACTAAGTGAATTGCATTCTTAACTACCTCCTGAAAATGGGTTTGATTTAAAATTGTTTATAAGAAAACTGGCAGCCAATGAGTCCTAGAACATACCTATACAGAAAAAAGTCTTCACTTGAAAATGACTACCTTACCAGGCAACCCTCGCGTAAGCATCTCAACTTGATCCCAAATTATACTTTGATCAGGAAATGGAACAAAGCTCTTATCCTCATTAGCAACGACAAAATGGAACACTGTAAAACATTGCATCGCTTTCAAGTCACTACCCGCCTTCGATAAGAAGTTAAAAAAGATATTAGTTCGCCTGAAATATGACTAAATCTCTACGAACTCGCGCCCAAGTACACAGTGCCACAATCACACACACACACACAATCTATTAAGGCGCACATCCTTGCGAGCTTGTATCCTCTGACGCGTTGTAGTGCACACACAAAAATAAGAAATTATACACTTTTGCCACCACGAACACTGAACACGAACAGTTCAATTCCATTTCGGCTGGTTTGGTTTTGGTCTAATGCGTACCTACTGCTGCAACCAGAGTATATCACTCGCGTAAGCACTAAGGAGGGTGCCCTTGGCTCTGTATATCTCATGTACCCACAACCCGAATGGGGTGGTAGATTTTTATGTTAATTATTTGGCTGACAGTTGCTCGTGGTGTAGGGAAGTTGGCTTTTCGCGCGCCACCACTCACATAAAAGAGATACGAACGAGAAGTCCTTATCAGTCTTCCGCACGATCGCTACCACACACACCATCATTGTCAGCAGCAACAGTATAGCAGTTTTGTCGGTGGGTAGTTGCTTTGCTTACCCCTTTTTCGGTTAGGGCTCCTTTAACTTTTCGCATGATATACTTCTAAAGGGGGTGGTACACTGTTACCCGACCCTACGTTCGCCTCAGTTGATTGTACGTTATAGGATATAGGACTTGTGCTTGTCGTTTTGCAGACACATCGTCGTCGTCTTTTAACGATGTTAATCGGGGAAAAATTCATTCAAGTTTCAAGTTTTATGGATTCGCTAACATTGGAGCGAATTTGTTCCATGTATGATGGAGTTTAGTTTATGTATCACATACAGGCAGATATAATCGACTTTATTTGTTTTCGTGGATTCATTGGGAACAAGGACACGAGGACAAATATTAGTTTCCATATGTTCTAACAACTGTGCCATTAAAAACACAAAACATCCTCTAAAAGTACTTGAGCAACTTAATTACATAATGCAAAGAAAAACAAACAGATCAATAATTCAACTTTTACACGTGTTAGTGCTGCCACTTTACTCATGTTATTTTATTATTAATAATTTTGATTATACAACTTTAGAAATAGCTTTTGATTTGATTTTTGAATCGGGGGTGCCACAACCAGTTTTCCTATCCCGGTTATGTTTTGCAAAGTACAACCTATAGGGTCCAAAACTATCCCGTCTTTCAAACTGGAATTGACCATACCCAACCCATGCACAAAACTTCAATGAAATCGGTAGAGCAGTTTCGGAAATCGGCGACAGCGCCACCTGTCGGGTCGAAAAGTATTCTATCCTTCAAACGGGAACGAACAATATACCTCCACAAAATTTCATTAAAATCGGTTGTTTGGTTTCGGAGATCGAAAACAACGCCACCTATCGAGTCCAAAAGTATCATTTCGTTTAAGATTGCCTAAACCTGAAATACAACAATACGAATAAAACAAAAGAAGAATAAAACAAAAGAAGAATCATGAAAAATGATCATGAATCATGGTTATTTTCTATCTACTTTTTGGAAAAAAAAAAAAAAAACTAAATATTAAATAGGAAGAATTATTGGATGCCAAATCAGGACCGCACGGCGATTTCCCGGAATTTTCTCTCTTCCTAAACCTGATATACAGCAATACGAACAAAACTAAAAAAGAATCATGAAAATCGTCCCAGGGGTTATCGAGTTATAACATCATCGAGTTAAAAAAAGTATTATTTCCCATCTACAATTTAAGAATAATGAACAATTATGATCATTATATCGGCGCATGTTAAGAGAAATTATTTCCCACAAAAAATTGTAGTAGTCGCTCACTTTCAATGGGAAATAACTACACATACAAAAAGTGAAATTATTTCCCACTCGAAATGAAGTTGTTTCCCATGTGAACTGAGAAGTTATTAGCCGTGAAGTTATTTCCCTGAATCCACTACAAATGAAATCTTAAATATAGATGTTACTCAAATGTCGCGCCATTTCATGAATAAAGGTCATCGAATATCCAGAAAGGAGCCAACTACAACATATTTCGAAAATGTTCCATACTAAGCCCGTGAGTTTGGTACCTACTACTTACAGTGCGATGCCAATCTAATAGGGACAGTCATGAATTTTAAGAAAATTATATGTTTCCTTACCAAATTAACGAACATATTATGTATACCTGTAGTGTACATTGATAAATATTGGTTATTCGTATTCTTATTATTATAGTGTCTTTGGGAATGACTCGATTGAATTAATTAAGTTTTTATTTCGTTTTTTTTTGTTTTTATTCGTGAAATGATATCCATTCCTCCCTCGACCCATTCTGTGGCGAAAAAATGCCTAAGATCATTAAAAAAATATTTTTTTTTTTTTTAAAGCTTTGTATTAAATAAAATAAAGTGCATTACTTTTAATTTTTAATTAAAACATGTTCAAAAAATGTCCACAAACAATTTTTTAGATACTTCTGCCAATTAAAGAATAAAAACGGTTTTTCCCGGGATAAAACCATTTTTGATATCCGCCGACAATGGAAAATAACCGTTAAACACGTAGGCTGCGAAATAAAAATCACCACATACACTTAGATACAAAACAAAAATCCGAAAAAAGAACACTGAAACATGAAAATTGATAAAAATTTACTATGTCCCTTTTAACTTGGCAACCCATGTACTTCAACAGTGCTTCCACTTCCTCTTTATATTATGTTGCAAAAACGTAGTTAACATAATAACAGCCAAATTGACGTTAATTGTCGTAACAACATTTTCTCAAAACCTACTACAACGTGGTAAACGTCAAAAACGCTCCTAAGGGAAAACAAAAATCATGCTAAGGTCAGTTATAATAAGTCAGCTTAAAATTATGCGGATTAGGCTCTTGATTTACAGATATTTTTCAATATTTAAGGCCATTACACAATACCAGTTTGCACTTGCGTAGAAAAATGTTTTTTTGGCAGCACTTCTCTGTTTAGGCATAGGTAGCAGAGACTCAAAAAGCTTTAGAAACGTTGTTTTGTGAATCTTTTAATCTCATAAAATCTCATAAGAACACAAATATTTGAATCCTTATCAAATGTATTACAGGTTCATTCCCGTACGTGGTTGAAATCGATCGCGAACGCACAAAGTCTGTACACGTTCTCATCAAAAATGACAGAAAAAGAGAAAATTAGCAAAACAACGAGTAACGATCAACGAGGAACGAGCAAATGCCCAAAGTTGACAACAAACAAATCCAAAATCTGTCTTAACAATCAATTGCGCACAAAAATACAATTTTTGAAAGTAAGTGTCACAAAAAAAAAGACATTTCTTCAAGTAAAAATACAGTTGAACTGTGTTAAAGCAAACAGGTCCGGAGAGACCCTAGGCCTAGCTTCTTAAAACCATTCGTTTTGTGTGAGTTTTTCTATCTATTCGATCTACTATTTTATGCCGATTCCAAATGACTACTTGAGAAGCTCTTTCCAGACAGTTATACTCTCGGATGTTTCTCAGACGTTCGTGAGAGGTGGCGCAGTGGAAAAAAACCCTAAGTTGGAATTTGGTGATGATTTGGTGATAGATGTAAGTGACTCAAAGTAGCTCGAATTCTATCCACGTACTTTGGAGTACCTACATTTTCAGCTCTCTGAGAGATTTGTGCTTAATTTTTTGCGTTTGACAGATTTTTAGGGCTTGGCTTGGGAAAGTACGGGAATAGAGAATAGACCTATTATTATCAAGAATAGATGTGACAATATTTAAGGCGTTTACACAATCTCCACGAATAAATATGGATCATAGTTTTTGCTCTAAAAGAAACGTTTGAAATGGAGAACAATTACGTAATAATATTTAAATCTATTTGCACTTAAATTATGATATTTTATTCTTAAAGAAAAAACGAACAGCAACTTTTGGTTCTTACCGTCAGTCATCATAACATAATCCATTTTCATCTCAGTTGCACTTACCTGAAAATAAACAATAAAAAAAGCATACAAATAAGTAAAATCTTATAAATGGAGGCAACACTTAAATAAAATTGATTTCTTTATAGTTATCGAAGTAAAAAATTGTATGCCGAGTGCAAACGGCTAAATGAGGAGCTCTTTTATGACAGTTATGGGGTGTTTTTATAAACATCTGCCTAACACAGATCTGCGTTAGACGTGTTCATAAAGTCAGATTTTTGATCGAACAAACGCGAGGAAATGAATTGCAGAAGATATGTTCGTAAACGTCATAAATATCATCAGAGTCTGGCAGATTGTGCATCCATATTTTGTTGACTGCAGAAAGCGCGGGAGTTACAAAATTTTAAAGTGCGAAAAATGTAAGTTTTATTGGCAATTTTTAATGTGTTTCCACAATTAAATTTAACTTTTTTTTTAAGGGAAAAGAAGTTGCGGCGTGGAATGTGGCGAAAACAAAACTATTGTGATAATTTTTTGGATTTTTGTCAACGTTTATGAACATTTAGTGACTACTTCAAATTGTACTAAAGCAGGCCTGCACACGTGCTGCAGAATAAGTGTATTCATTAATGCAACAAAAAAGAAAGACAATTGTACTAGCGCAGATTTTTGACGTTTATGAAAACACCCATACTCTCTATCTCTATCTACTTTCTACCGCATCCAAAAACACTCAAAGAGGTGTCATTTGTGTAACTAAGTGTGAGACAGTACAACTGCCCTCTACAGTCCGTTGGTCTGATTCATCCATAAACGATCACCTTCCACTAGGTAAAACTGATGCAGCTCCCGCTTGCATTATTCAAGGTGAACAACCGGAAATCCATTTACGACTACAGTTCTTTTGTTCGTTAACTTCTCCAATCGATACTGACAAACAAGCAATTAGCCGAATTCACTTCCACCCCGCAAAACGGAACAGGTAATTATACTTACCTGCCTGATACTGACCCAAACCTGACCATGAATCAAGTCAAGATTTGAGCATGTGGATAAGTCTTATCGACAATTTAAGAAGAGAAAAAAATTGTATAGATATATATAGCCCGCACTTCACTCGTATCTTGGAAAGAAATCCTGCTTTTTCAATTATCTTTGAGTTTTTAAAAGCCATTGTGACATCTATCTTGATAGCAGCTCAAAACCGAGCAACAAAACCACAACAATTCCAAAAAATAACTTCCCCGACATTTGTCAACCATTAAAAAAATATCAACAACTCATTTATTGCTTTATTTTTGTAGCTTCCCCCGATGCCCTCTACTTCCAAATCATATCACTACTTATAAAAAAATTTAAAAAAAATACATATATATCCACAATTGGATAAAAAGTCATCTCCGTCTCGCTTGCCACAAATGGAATCGGAATCGGTCCGCGCAACAGTCACCATCACCACTCACCAGACATCGAACTGTGCGACGGCGCCGCCGCCGTGCGACAACTTTGTCGGTATACACTCATGCAAAATAGGCTCCGGCTCCATTTTATATTTTGTTAAGAGCTGACTGATAACGCTAAGTAATGTCAGCGATTGTCTTCGTTGATAACACGGTTGGGTATGCACTTCTTTTTTGTTGGTGAAAAATAAAGACAAAAACTGTATAAAGGTTCGAACGAATAATATATACGCACACTTGAACGTCTCACAGAGTTTCACCGATGTACCCCTTCAGCGCGATGACATCCTCCTGCCGGCCTACCGCTGTTGCATCCGAAAGATATCGGAAATATTTTTCTCGTCTCGCACTCGCATTCGAAAGCCGATAATTATTTATGGGCCGATGATTCATTTTGCTTGACGGTGGACGGTACTGTGGTTGCACTGTGGTTTCTTAATTTTACCGCTGATTATGGGGACTGGTGGGGTTGGGGTGAGTTTTTTTTTTTCGTTTTATTAACTTTACAATGTAGTTTGTTCAGTCATACGATTTTACTATTAGATGACTGTGTTCTTTTCGATGACAATTTAACGATCGAGAGAGAGAGAGTTGCATGTAAGTATGCGTAGTTGACTGGTTTTCTTTTTAAATATCAGGCGGGGAAAGACACTTGGTGACAGGTGGAAATACCTACCAACAACGGACACATTCAAAACCCTTGTCTGGACTAGATTTCCACTAGATTGTAGATTGGTCGCTAATGTCACTTTAACTTACGTCAGACATACAATCGAAATGTCATTTGTTGGCTTCTCGTTCATAAACGTCAACTGGAAAAAATCTTCACCCGATAACTGTAGATTTTAAACCAATTCAAATTCAGACAAAATGGCTGACTGCTGTCGGGATAAGTATATAAGCCCTTAATGCCCTTTGACGACATATTTCTAAGGACTTAACCAATTAATGGAGCTTCCGTCAAGTTGCAGTGGGTTGGAAAAATCAAAAAAGAAGTGTAAAAATGAAATGAGATGAGTAAAACGTCAACAAAGGTCTCGAGAATCGAGATATGCAGAAGGTCATGTAAAAAAAAACTTTTATTGCACTTTTTGTTTGCAGTGTCGAAGTAGGTTTTTGTTTAGATGGGGACATTCGAATTTCTATTTTATTGAGTCTGACAGCTGACTGACTTGAAGTATTTCAGTTTTTACTGGCCTAGATTGGTCAGGTAAATAGTTTTTCCATTTGGTGTTTTTAATGAGGGGTATCCGAAAAATCTAGTCAAGGAAGTCCTGCCTGCATACTCAATTTGAGCCTGACACAATTTTCTATTTTGGCCATTTTTTTAGTTGAAGAAGGCGCTTCAAAAAATTTTCAAATCCTGTTATTTCCAAATATAATGTATTACATTTTATAGTGTTTAGTGAATTCTATAGTCACGCTGGCCTACCCCTCCATAAACGTCAACTGGAAACAGCTGTTCAAATGATCAATCAAAATCAAAAACCATATACGTAAAATGAAACCATTCAAATTTTCTTTTTCTTTTTTTTAGCACTTAAGTTTAATGATTGAATTCAATCTTGGTCTTAAAATATTGCTTAAAAATTAAAAACTTGGTTTATCAAAAGAAATAAGCGAGTTATCTTTAAATTTTCTAGTAAAAGATTTTATTAATTTTTCCGTGATCGGAAAAGCTTTCTCGAACGGAAAATTTAATAAATTATTTTTCTAGAAAATATAAAGATACATTTGGAAATTATTTTGTTGATAAACTAACTTTATTAAATTTAAATTAACCATGCGACAAGTTTTTGCACCAGACTGTTGTCGTAATTGTTGTTGGGGACGACCATCGACGTTGGTTACGGTTAGTTTTTTGTACAACCGTCCGTTGTAGTAGTTTTTGTCGCAGTCACATTCACAGTTCAGCTCGATGTCGGTCGCAATCGCAATCGGAACTACCGCTACTTGGGAGCGTACTTTCGATATCAATTATTGTGCTTGCAGGTTGGAGTTGTCGCTTGTCGCAGTTCGCAGTATTCGCCAGCTCGTTGTTGGTCGCAACAACCGTTATTTGGGAGCGACCAATCGATGAAAATAGTGACTTAGGCTTGACACCTGTCGTATGTGGTGCGATAAGATTGTTCTTATGCAATAACGGTGCATTTTGGTGGTGCTGTGTTTTTGAACAAAGGTTACTGGGCTGATGCAAATGATAATGCAGTTCACTAATTTCTCATAGGGTAGTGTTTAGTGGTTTGGTGATTGGAAAAAATGTATATTTTGTAGGTTATTCTACCAGTGATGATTTGAAGTCTAATTACTGCTTCCGCGTTCGAGAGGTATTGGGGAAAGTTTAGGTTAGGTACCTACGCGGGTTAGCGTGGAGTACACAGTGCCACACTCAGGTCAATATTGACGCATTGTGATGCCGATTGGGGGAAAAGGGAAAACCCTTACCCATAATACGCCTGTCTATTAATACCTATCTTTGATTAAGTGTTCACCGTGTTGTGATTGGGGAAACATTTTACCCCAGATTTTAAAACGTTTTCTGCACCTTCTTGAATGGCTTAGGTTTCAACTTGAAAAACACTAGTAGAACGGTCTAAAATTGTTTTACAAGCTTCGGAGTTATCTCAGTCAAGATTATTAGGGATAGGGTCCTTGCGCTTTTTGCCGAACTTCTTGGCTTGGGGATATCTCAAAGAAAGCTTAGAAGACAGTTTTGGGACAGGTAGATACGTATGACACTAGAACCCAATTTTGGGTTGGATGGAAACCTTTGTAGTGCCATTGAAAGAATCCAAAGCCATCAGGAAAAAAGGATTTTGTAATCAACATTTTTCCACAAAGCAACTGAAAAGTCGCTTAGTAAATCCAATTACGAATATATTTTTGAAATTGACATTCAAGCACTGTGATGCAGTGGAAACATCGACTAGGACCATAACCTACCTTATAATCGAAGCTAAGGTCGGCATACGATTATGCCTACCAATAAATATGTTTAACGTCTGTACTAGCAATTGATTGGCAATTGATCGTGTACACTCTTCAACAAACGTCAAATACCACTGATAGCACAACCCACCGAAAAGCCATCAAACACGACAGCTGTTCGATGCTAGTTTGAGGTTAAATAAGGTCCGAACTTTCACGAGTGTTGTTCTTACTCAGTTGTACGCGAAAATTAACCACTTGAAATAAAAACAGAAAGGATAACGCATCGTAAGACACTCTGGAAAGCGATTCGACAAAAACAAGGTTCAGACTTCCACTTGCACCTACTGTATCTACCACAAGAGCATCAAATGCACGGGGATCTTCGAACTTGTGAAAGTAAATACCCAGCTACACAATTTGTTGTCAATTCCAATGCATTTGAGGTTATATTCTCTCGCAGAGGACCCATTGTACACTCGGACAATTGAAGATTTCGCATTCATTAACGGATATTATATTGCCAGCAACACTGGCAGCAAATTTGCAAAAAAACAAAAAAACAAATAAAACAACTGCATCTAAAGGGCATCGTGCAACGCCATCACTGCATGTGCACTTCCTCCATTGGTCGTAAAATTGCAGAAAGAGGGCCCTTGGCCACTGGCTGGCAGCCACCAACCGCCTGATTTCGTTTTTATAGCGCCATTCGCACTTTATAACCGAATGCACTGATGTGTGAACTTAAAAGCGCCGATAGTATTGTAAACTTTTAAATGATTTTTCGCAATGAAATAAATAAATGAATAAAAATGATGGCATGTCCACACAGAGACGGCCGGCCCCTCACACCAAACAAAGGGAACAACGGCAAAATAATAAAAAACGAATTATGGAATCGTATTCCTTTAGAAGGGCGAACCCTCGCGTGCATGCATGCAACCATCATTCGTGGACGAGGACGTTGATGATGCTGTTGATGGGCCAGCAATGATGATGGGGATTATGATGCTCCTGCTGTCCACACTGATCCTGTTGCTGATTCGGCAGCATTCCACCGCGGGGGGAGGGCATAGAAAAAATGTTCAACGCAAAAAAAAAAAAAAAAAAACAGAAACACAAACCCAGCTGACACAGAGGGGTCCCGCTGTGCGCTCAAATGCCCATTAAACGCGACGGGACCTGGGCGTCGAATGCATCTCGCGATGGAATTCCAATTTCAGATGCGCCCCCCAAACAAAAGCCTACACACACTACTTGTACCCTGTACGACGGGTTGATTTTTTTTTTCGTTCCATTGATGCAGATTCTATTAATAAACGAAAAAATATTTGATTGTGTTTGGTTTATTAATTTTCGATTCAATTATTGTTTGCGCCACCTGAAGCGGTGACAATTTGTAAAATGTCAACTGCGCGGGTGTGTACAATGTGAATGCGGTGCAAGTATTGACGTGGGGCATAAACGAATGATTAATGAAATTGCCATATTTAATCCCACCTATGATTGTAGACTGTAGTACAGTGGAGGCGAAGAGTTATTGATCCATTCGAAATTATTTGACGTTTATAGAGGTTATTCTGTCCTTGTAATGAAGTGAATGTGACATTTAATCAGTCAGTCACCGTATATGTAAGAAACCACTAAGCTGATTTATTGGCGGAAAACCTTTAGAAATTCCACAAGTGTAAAATGTAAATAGAGGCGACGAAAGTCTTTCGAACATCTGATTTCGAAATGAAAAATTTACAACCTTATTTATGCTTTCTTATTGGTAAATAGTTGTTCAAAATTTGATTTATTTCCTATGAAATATCAAAAACCCTGCAAAAAAAGAAAAAAACGATGTTCGAAATTTTCGAAAATGATCAATTATTAAGTTTCAGCTTCATAAAATTGGAAAAGCTGCTTGAATAGTCGTCCTTTGTATATAATGAATATTTCCTCTTAAATTTATGATGTAGGTTTTTTTTACAAGTTACATATTTGACATTGCAGATCCAGTGAAAACGTCAAACAATGCACTTATTAAATAGATACAAAAAAAAAAAAACCGACTATGACAAACAAACGATAAACACGGGATCATCGGCAGTTCTAAATATAAACATGTTCATTTGCAGAAATTAGGAAGAAGATCTTTTCGAACATGGCCTTGTTCTTAAACTTAAAATCGGCACTCTTGAAGATTTGTTTCCGTACTTTTTCTGGTGACGTTTCCTTTGAACATCGTCCTTTTAACGTGTTATAACAGTATTTGATCGAAATTGTGAAATATAAATCATTTTTCGAAAATGAACGTCTAAATAAAACGTCAAAGTATAACAATTGAGTATAATATCTAATCTATATATATAAAACAAAGTTGCATCCGTAAGACCGCCCATAACTCAAGAACGGAACGTCCGATTTGAGCTATGTTTTCTTTGTTGTGTTTGTCTACGCCTAAGGAAGGTTCATAAAAATTTATAAAAATTAATTTTCCATTTTGTTCCATTTTGTACTGGAATTTTTTTTATCGCAATATACAGTGAGATCGTATTTGTCAAAAATTCTACATGAATTTAATATTTTAGTAGATTTTCCTTTCAAATGCTTTTTTCAGCACGGCCAAAGCCGGGCGGGAAAAGCTAGTTGAGTATAAAGTACCTACCTATGTTTGTGTTCCAGGTTCCAGCATGCGGCTTGTTTTCACTCTTTTTTTTATCGTAGTTTTCAACTCAAAGTTTTTGAATGATCTCAGAAGACGATACAAATCTCCTTTTTGACTGTTATTTCATTTGATTCTATTAAAACTTCTTTAATTTTGCTTTTATACCCACGTGGTTTTAAAATTCACACAGGTTTAACCAAATTTAAGACTGTTTGATTCCCGTTTTTCCGAATACGCTTGTATTATTCGCATCTACCTTCAACTTATTGGGCAGATTGGCTTAGGTACTACAGACCTCCGTTCTTCTTCATAACATCGGTTTTTGAATCAGCTTTTTCTTTCCAACCTTCACCCATATCCGCGACAACCTATTTTCTGTAGATTGGGCTAAGCTTTTGACCTTTGTTTCGGCTACGCTAGAACTCTCCAAGACAGAACTGACTTCAATGCTTGCACCACTCGGTTTCTGAAACGAATTTAAACTTCCCACCGACCAAACTGAAACCACGTTTATTTTTGGAGAATGAAAGTCGGTCGCTCCAGCTAATTCAAATGGGTATAAGGTGAGATCGGGTTTGAACTTCTAGTATTTCATAATACGGTTCGCTGACTAGTTCCTTATATTCCTCATTTAGTTCCTTATATATAAAGCAATAAATTTGCAGCATCCAGTCGGCAATTGGGACCCGCTTAACTGCATTCAGCGCAATACACTTTGAGGGAGCGCGGACTAGAGATAAATTGTAAGGAAGTTCTCCAATTTGTAGGTTCCATGATGTCTGTTAGGAGGTTTCAGGGTCCTAGGGTCCCTATTATTTATTTATCGTATTTTGTTATTGTCACAATTAGTGTAAAGAATTTACATATGTAAACAAATTAAAATTTGAGTTGGATAATTTAGCCTTCAAACTGTGAGATGTTATTCAATTTACAAACTTCGAATAAAAAGGAAAAACAAACGTTTCAAAAATAAAAAAATAAAAGTAGGAACTAAAATCTGGCAGGAGGAAACTGCCAAATTCAAAGTAGGGTTAATGTGAATCAAATGTAAAGACGTTTGCAGTTCGTTCTCATGAAAGTTGTCCTCCTTTTATCAACGAGCTCCCAAATTGCATTAATACATTTTCTAAAGTCGGTGTTCCATTTTTATAGTCATGAACCAGATTGATATTTTTAACTTAACCATTTTTCGTTGCCAAATTTTGCATATAAACCGCAATTCACCTCTTTCCATATATGCACCTATGTGAATCCTTTAGCTGCAGTTTGAGCTTATATTGGATTTGAAACTTCCCCGTTTCATTTAAATCCATTTACCATTAATTTCCAGCTAAAACCGATCCGCCCTTTAATTATTAGCAATAAGTTATGTAAAACAAACATTCGGCGAAAAACTAGACAATAAATAAATACAAGTACAGACAGAGATCCATATTTATGATTAGTTTAGCCAAATAAATTTGTCATCGTCGGACGGTACCTATGCATACGACATGTTTATAGACTGCCTGCCTTTGGCCCATGGGCACATATCACATTTCAAATCTCTAAACAACGAAACAGCATTTAAATTAATATCCAAATCGTATCGAATCCTTTTTTTTTAATGAAATAAATTATTGCGATATTAGATAAAGAGCTTTTCGAAATCACTATAGATAACGCAAACATTATTCACAAAAATGTAAAAGAAAAACAACTGTCACGCAAATGTATATTTGCATTTGAAACTGGTTTCCAGCGTTACAAATCCAAGCGATTACAGCGACAATGGTTGCAATTAAAATGTTTACTTAAAGTTTGCAGTCACGAAACCAGTTTTCAATTGTAATTCTAGCGCTATTGAACTTTCTGAATAAATAAAGGTAGGGGCTTGATCAAAGTTCCCACTTTTGACGTTTTCTGACAAAATTTTTATTTAACCACTCGCAAATGTGTTCGCTGCGTGAAATTAAGGCGACGAAATCTGCTTAGTTCTTTTCATGTCAACTGGATGCAGACACAAAAACCAGCTATAATTTTATTGTATTGTATACATTCAGGGTTATCGTGAACAAAATTCCCCCGAAATATTTCCCATTTTTCAAAAATAGGCATCGGTAATGAATTTCGAAAAACGTATCGTGAACAAAAAATTCCAACGAAATTTGATGAAATTCCCCCCAGAATATTTCCTTCGTAAATTTGTAGGTGGAAGTTCAAAACGTAAGCAGTTTCAATACAGGAGTTTGAAGTCTTTTGTGTTTTTTTTTTTAATTTGGTTGGTGAACCGAGAAAAAAAAAGTGGCATAGGATTGGCGTATTCTTCAAACAACAGAAAGCACCAAATTTTAACCATGCAAGTAATTTTTTTTTAAGTCCTTTATTCAAAATGTACTAAAACAAATTACTGGATGTAGCTAAGCTCAACTAATCAAAAAAAAAAAAAATGGAGATGATGGAAAATTTATTCGGTAAAAAATCGTCTGCAAAGACCCACAGGCACGCAATCAGCTTGACGATGGCAGGAGTGGCGAATGTTTTTTTTATTTTTATTGTTGACAGGTTGTCTGAGAGAAAATCCAACAGCTAGACCCTTGAACATTAGTTAATTGAGCCTGTAGAAGTGGTGAAACTCGGAATATCCGGCATCCTCGACGTTCACGCATTCCGAGGGGCAAACGTCGACTCTGATCATTTTCTTGTTGCGGCTAGATTCAGAGCTCGACTGTCCAACGAATGGAAGCTGTGAACCGCCCAGAAGAAGAAATTCGACGTTGGGCGCCTTAGAAGACCTGAATGTGAGTGAGAAACTCGCCATTGTGCATTCACCTACCGCAGACGCCAACAACCAGTGGTCCCAGTATCGCGACATCAAGGAGGTAGCCGAAACTACTGTAGGATACCAAACACCCCAGAGGAAAAGCCCATGGTATGATGATGAATGCGTGCGTCGGAAAAAGGTGTCAGAAGATGCACACATAAAGACGCTGCAGCGCAAAACAAGGACAGCGAGGGAAGAGTATCGAACCCGGAGGAGGGAGGAGAAGAAGATCCTGCGTCGAAAGAAGAGGGCCTACACAGTCTCCCCAGCTCATGGAAATCGAAGAGTTTCGAGATCGAAACAACACCCGGTGGTTCTACAAGAAAGCAAATGGGCTTAGCTATAAAAAAGCTAAAGAACAACAAGGCAGCCGGCTCTGGTGGCTTACTAGCAGAGCTCTTCAAATACGGAGGTGATGTTTTGGTAGGGTGCATGCACCGAATCATCAACCAAGTATGGGTGGAAGTAAGCATGCCCGATGACTGGTCTATCAGCTCCATATGCCCCATCTACAAAAAAGGCGATCCTATGTCTTGCAAGAATTATCGAGGCATATCCCTGCTTAATGTCGCATACAAGATCCTATCCAACGTACTGTTTGAACGTCTTAAACCTTTCTGCAGCACACTAATCTGATCGACCATAGACCAAATTTTCACGCTGAGGCAAATCCTGGATAAGACCAATGAGTTTCAAGTTGAGACTCACCACCTATTTATCGACTTCAAAGCCGCATATGATAGTATTCGTTGTAAGGAGCTCTATATGACGATGGGCGAATTCGGAATCCCGGCGAAACTGATTCAGCTGTGTCGCGTGACGCTGTATAAAACGCGCTGCAGCATGCAGTTTGGAAGTAGCTCCTCCGAACTATTTCAGACAAGCACCGGATTTCGGCAAGGAGACGCGCTATCATGCGACTTCTTCAATCTCGTGCTGGAGCAGATAGTGCGCAGGGCAGGTATCAACAAGGAAGGCACTATCTTCAACAGATCCGTTCAGCTGCTGGGCTATGCGGACGATATTGACACCATTGGTCGCGTGCTGTGATAGAGGCTTTTACGGCGATTGAGGAACAGGCGAAATGCGTTGGCCTTGAAGTAAATGAGAGCAAGACCAAGTACATGCTATCAACAAACAAACAGGCATCTGTCAGTTAAAGAGTTCATCTACCTCGTAGATCCGGCGGAGAATTACCCTAGGAAACCGCTGCTACTTCGGTTTGGCAAAACAATTGGGTTTAAAACTCCTAAGTCGAAGGACGAAATGTGTGCTCTATAAGACCCTTATCTTGCAGTCGTGCAATATGGCGCCGAGTGCTGGACCATAGGCAAAAAGGGAGAGCTGATACTGGGCTCCTTCGAAAGAAAAATTCTTCTTCGGATTTTTGATCCCGTGTGCAAGGAGGGCGAATGGAGGAAAAGATACAACCGTGAACTCTATGAGCTGTATCAAGATGTGGATGTAGTCCAAAAAGCCAAAACACGTCGACTACATTGGCTCTACCATATCGAGCAAATGGACAATAACGCTCCAGCTAAGAGAATCTTCGAATCCCAGCCCACAAGTTTGAGAAGACATAAGGAAGACCGAATCTCCGTTTCAAAGACCAAGCCATCGCGGACTTTAAAAATAAAATTATAGCGGGTTCGCGTCTTTGGCAATTGATCAAATCAACGAAATTAATTTGTTTAGAACAAATATTTTGACAATTGAATAAATTACAAGTGACAACAACTGTCAATGCATTCGAACACATTTTCGAAAAAATCCGGGGGAAACACATTCCGATGGAGATTTTTCCCGCGGAATTGCCAAAAGAAAACAATTTTTTTATTTCACAAATATTTTCAACAACTGCAGAGTCGGAGACAGATGTTTGAACATTCTTAAGTGGGAAACTGACAAGCAGAGGGCAATTGTATGATTGGCTGAATGAGTCCATACTCAAGATGACAGATGCGTTAGCTGCTGACGTTTTGGTAAATGGTGACCAGATAAAAAGAACAAAATTTAAATAAAACAACAACGGTGTGAGGTAGAATATTTATTCTTGCTTTTTGTGTGGAATAGCACAACATTTAGATGGCCGC
This sequence comes from Cheilosia urbana, assembly GCA_946477585.1. Lineage (NCBI taxonomy): Eukaryota > Metazoa > Arthropoda > Insecta > Diptera > Syrphidae > Cheilosia > Cheilosia urbana. The sequence goes on from OX297854.1 coordinate 131,570,064, forward strand.
CTCGGCTTCGCTGTCAGCACTTTAAGAGATCGGTCCAATTTTAGATGAATCGATCAAATGTGTACGGCGCTATTCCGGCAGTATAGCTTCTGAATGAGCTCCCTCAAAGCTCAAAGTGCTTAGATTTTTAGAGTAGACTGAGGACTTGACGATGAGCGCATGATCGCGCGGCCAATTGATAAACGTTCGTCGTGATATGACCCAGTCGCCACTCGCCACATTTCTCCTCCAGAGCTTCGAGTGTTGTGTGTGAAGCTTGTATGACATGTGGCTCCGTCTTTTTGGAAACACAGCTCGGATATATCGATGTTATCGAGGTCTGGCCAGAGAAAGTCGATAAACATCGCTCTATACTGAAACGTTTGACAGTAATGGTGTCTCCTTTCTGAATTGGAAAAAAATAAAGTCCGCCATTCCATTTAACCGCACCAAAAAGTCAATCTTTGGGGATGCATTGATGCTAGCTAGGTCCAACACTTGTTGGCTGTATTCGCTCCAATAATGGCATAGCCGCTGAGCAAAAAATGGACCTCGTCCGAGAAGATGAACTTTTTGTCTTTGTCTCCAGCGCCCAATTGGTTAACTCACGGCTTTGTATATGGCCTTACATAGATGTAGGCCCAAATCTAACCGCAAAATAAATCGGGTTGACTCTCGATGGCGATTCAGTTGATCGGCGCCGAATCGTCAATTCTGGGTCTTCTTCGATACTGACCACTGCGGCGGCCATGTTTTCTTTATTTCGCACCAAACTCTGTCTGGTTGGTGGCTTCGCTTAAGCTCCAATAGATGTATTTACGCTCAAACTTTTCTATGGTGCAACGAATTGCCTGCAAACTGAAACCATGACGACCCCGCGCCGACCGCACGACGAAACTCGCGTTGATGCGTAGTTAGAGTTTCAACTGAGGCAGAACTTTGATACAATTTTTTTTATTTTTAATAATTTCCGCACATTCGGCAAGCGTCAAACGATGCATGGAGAAATAACAATAAATAAAAAATAAATAAATAAATAGTTGGCGCAACAGTTTCGGAGGGACCCTAAGGCCTAGCTTCGCACAACCACTCTCGGATGTTTGTCAGACGTTCGAGAGAGGTGGCGTAGTGGAAAAAAAACCCTATAAGTTGGAATTTGGGCTTTTACGGGATTCGAACCTGGGACCCCTATAGCTTAGTAGTCCAACACACTAACCACTAAGCCACTGCGCCTACATGCATGTTGAAATGACAAACTGAATATTTTGACAGCGGGATGTCATTGGTAACTTTGACAGCTGCTGGAAGAAACATAACAAATTGAAAAGTATCATGGTCACCTTAATAAAACTAACGTCAGTGATGATTTTTATGAACTAGCCAGAATGGGGTAAAAGAGACGATGGCAGATGCGGCTATGGTTAAAGGTGACCTCCAAATTCTGCGCTATTCGTGGGTTTAACTGATGCTGAACTGAACTTTTTACGACAGCCAAAACGCTGATGAAATAACGGATAAATTTCATAAGGGAATCTCACTCAATTGATGTCAAAACAGAATCGAAACAGGGTCATGCGCTGTCATGTGACTTTGTCAATAGAAAAATGTGCGAAACTTGGGACATAACTTTTTACAAGTCTGTAGAATTGCTTGCACAGGTACGTAGATGAAAGTAGCTCAACTCAGCGATCTGTCACTATGACGTTTGCAAATATTGTGACAGCAGAAGCGGAAAAATGGGTTTGTGAGCGAATGAAGTTGAAAGTCAGTACAGGTATATGATGTCAACAAGAACGATACACAAGTCGCGGGCAAGTCAAACGTACTTAACGTCATAATAGACAGCTCAAGCTTTAATGAATAGTTGGGGACAAAGAAAGGTAGATAAGTATAGCGAAGGAGCAAGAATATTAGCGAAGGCGTGTTACGATATCATTGGTCTTTTAAAAGCCGAACTTTTCGAGTGATTTTAGGCAACATTTGATTTGGCTAGATAGGTACCTAAGTAGGCAAAGACTGATCTTGTCAGGGGTGTACCTCTGACATTGGGACTTCCTTGTTTTGGATCAAGTGCACATTACGGTATAAGTGTGCTGGATATGGGTAAACAGGGGCGGAACTAGGCCTTTGTAAAGTGTGTTTGCCCCTAAACTGAGACTGTCAGCGATTTTTGTGGATATAAGGGAAAAACCGCGGAGCTCAATGTCATATCTTTGGTAGGTAGATGGGTGCTCTCTAGTGACGATCACAACTCAAAATTAGACCAATTATTTGCATCCGTAATGACTCTTTTTCGACTTGTTGAGGTTTTTACATGGTGAATTCCAATACACCTTTCAGCTGTCCGCCATTGATGGCAACATATCTGACAGTGGAAGGTAAAAAAAAAGCCCACCTCCCAAAACCCATGACAAATCGATTCACAAAATGGTAACCTCCACTCCATCTAGCAAACTGCTCAATCCACCTACTTCGCAAGGTCTTTTGCCAAGCCAACAACTGAGCCACTGTCACCAACTGACAATGTACGCATATTAAAACCTCCTATTTTGTATAGCTTGCGTCAACATGGCCGCTAAGAAAAAGTTCCTATCACCTTATCGCTGCCATGACAAAAACTACGCCCATAAATGAGCTGATAAAGAGCGTGGATAATCAAAGAAAAAAGTTCCCTATCAATGCGTCACACACACACACACATAAAAGGTAACCACCACCACAAGCAGCGTACCACCGCCAACCACAAGAAGCGTATTTCACCCACCAATCAGAGTCAAAACAGATAAATCGATGCGAATTGTACTAAAAAGCGCGTTATCGCATTCTGCATGCACTCTCTCAATCCGAAAGGGTCTCGTGTCGACGATATACAGAAAAAAAATTCAAAATATGTCGACATCAGCGACAGAAATGTCCTTAAAAAGCCATTGCCGGTTGAGTGTAGGCGGTGCGCACTGAACTGACACTGACATAACAGACACACACACAGAGGCACTATCCCACAATAAATCATCGAAGGATACCTCCGCTCCAGCCAACGACGACGACGACGACGATGACGACGAGTGCAAGAAGATGCATAAAAGTGCAAGAAATGCATGCATGCACTTCATTTACTTGCCTTATCTGCTTCGAACCACCATCAGCATCACAACTACCACTACCACCACCACCATCGTCTACCACCACCACCGCACCGGTACGTTGGACAAGTGCCTAATGCACCCCCACTACCCCATATACCTATATACGATGCAAAATTGCATCCCAATGCATGAGATACAAAACACGAAGCGGCAGCCGGCTGTCGGCTGCAGTATGCACCTCCATATACGCTCGGATGTATCTGCATCTCAAGTTCGAGCAAAGAAAAACGAACTGAACCACAACGAATCGTTTAGCCAGACAAAAAGCAACTTCCCAACTTACCAACTTCCCAGGCTTGCCGTTGCATTAGTCGTGCATATCTCTCTCCGCATGGCCCGGGGAGAGCTCCAGCCAGTGTATCTTATAGATACAACGTGATGTACCCCCGGTGTCTTGCTCTTTCGCGCGCGCAGCAAGCAAACCAGTCAACGACGCCGTAATCAGTTGAAAACGTACGTTAACCGCACGAACAAAATAAGTCGCTGATTGGCCTGGAATATTGGTATGGCGCCGCCCATATCTGGTTTTTATTCCACCAACAACAACAACATCAAAAACCGAACAAAAAAAAAGACCAACATTCAAAAGAGTTATCGTCATTTTATCTATTCGCAAGTTGTGTGTCTCCCCCCACACATGTATGCATTCATGTCAAGTCAATGCCGCGCCGCATGGCGCACACATGGTTGTTTATGTGCAGCAGCTTCGGGGGGTCATACAGTGACACTTAGAGCCGGCCGATATGTCAATAAAAGCCGACGGTTTTAGAATTTAACCAAAAAAAGGATCTACATAATGTACGCTGCACAATTGATTATGAGGAAATCATTTATAGGTGTAGGTGGGATCAAATGTGATGGATCCCTTTTGACAGATGTCAACGAAAAGTATACGATGTGGTTAATTGACTATGAGTTGGACAAGAATTTGGGATTTGTGTGGGCCAAAATGGTGAATCAAGGTTTGCATATTCCATTGAAGGGGTTTGACATTCTGCTCATGTCATATTGACGTTTGTTGCGAATTAAAATAACATTTTTGACAGGTGCATTGGTTAATTGAATATGAGTTGGACAAGAATTTGGGATTTGTGTGGGCCAAAGTGGTGAATCAAGGTTTACGTATTCCATTGAAGGGGTTTGACATTCTGCTCCTGTCAAATTGACGTTTGTTGCGAATTAAAATAACATTTTTGACAGGTGCATTGGTTAATTGAATATGAGTTGGACAAGAATTTGGGATTTGTGTGGGCCAAAATGGTGAATCAAGGTTTGCGTATCCCATTGAAGGGGTTTGACATTCTGTTCATGTCAAATTGACGTATGTTGCGAATTAAAATAACATTTTTGACAGGTGCATTGGTTAATTGAATATGAGTTGGACAAGAATTTGGGATTTGTGTGGGCCAAAATGGTGAATCAAGGTTTACGTATTCCATTGAAGGGGTTTGACATTCTGCTCCTGTCAAATTGACGTTTGTTGCGAATTTAAATAACATTTTTGACACGTGCATTGGTTAATTGAATATGAGTTGGACAAGAATTTGGGATTTGTGTGGGCCAAAATGGTGAATCAAGGTTTGCGTATTCCATTGAAGGGGTTTGACATTCTGCTCCTGTCAAATTGACGTTTGTTGCGAATTAAAATAACATTTTTGACACGTGCATTGGTTAATTGAATATGAGTTGGACAAGAATTTGGGATTTGTGTGGGCCAAAATGGTGAATCAAGGTTTGCGTATCCCATTGAAGGGGTTTGACATTCTGTTCATATGTCAAATTGACGTATGTTGCGAATTAAAATAACATTTTTGACAGGTGCATTGGTTAATTGAATATGAGTTGGACAAGAATTTGGGATTTGTGTGGGCCAAAATGGTGAATCAAGGTTTACGTATTCCATTGAAGGGGTTTGACATTCTGCTCCTGTCAAATTGACGTTTGTTGCGAATTAAAATAACATTTTTGACACGTGCATTGGTTAATTGAATATGAGTTGGACAAGAATTTGGGATTTGTGTGGGCCAAAATGGTGAATCAAGGTTTGCGTATTCCATTGAAGGGGTTTGACATTCTGCTCCTGTCAAATTGACGTTTGTTGCGAATTAAAATAACATTTTTGACACGTGCATTGGTTAATTGAATATGAGTTGGACAAGAATTTGGGATTTGTGTGGGCCAAAATGGTGAATCAAGGTTTGCGTATTCCATTGAAGGGGTTTGACATTCTGCTCATGTCAAATTGACGTTAGTTGCGCATTGAAGTAAAAAATGTTGACAGGTGCATTGGCTCTGTGAATTGAAGATATTCGGTAGTCTGTAAGAATTGGTCAACGAATGGTTACCATTAACATTTTGCCTTGCAGTATGAGCTGTCAAAATCTGACACTTACGAATTGGGAACAAAGTTTTATGTCTGACAGCAGTTGTTGTCTTTTATTGAGTTGTGTGATAGGAGTGAGAGTCTTTTTTATTACCTAAAATTGAAAACCTAGTTTGACGAAAAGGTATAAGCTGTCAACCCTGTCACTTACTTATAAGTAAATAAAAACAAAAATTAACGTAATAAGGTGTCGTCCAGAAATGTAAACCGGTTATTAGATTGCTTACGGAGATGCCATGATTCATGACAGTCGTTTATAGCTCTTCTTCTAATATACAAAAATCTCGTGGCACAGTGTTTGTGGTCGTATACCTCCGAAACGGCTTCACCGATTTTTATGAATTTTTGTTTGTATATTTGATAGGTATGAGAATAGGTTTTAAAGTATACCAGAGGTCGCACATCAGTCGTAGAAATTCGACCATTGTATATTCACATAGCTTTCATTATTTTTTATTTAACAACCAAAATCTATACTTATAATAAAACTGTAGGCAATTTTTCTGTTACCTAATGGCGTGAAAACTACTGCACAGATTTCGATGAAACTTTTTTTGAAATGTTTCTTAAGATCCTGTGCAACATATAGGCTATTCCTTTCATTGCCATGCCTATTTTTTTGGAGCCTTTTTGACCAAAATGTGATTTTTTTCTGACTTTACTGCCTTTAACTCGCCATTACTCAAATAATTCTTAATCAATGCAAACAAAACAAAATACTTAGGAGAGCCAACACTTTTGTAGTTATTTCAAGCTATCAATCAGCTTTCTATGTCCTCTAGAAGCTGAAGCTAGAAGCTACAACCTAAAATCTAACATGAAAAAAATTAATTTATTTTCTCAAATCGAATATTATCAGCAGCCGCGGTTCTTGATCGTTGTTCTGCTTTGGGGTGGTTTTTGGTGGCGCACATCGCACAAGCAAGTTCATATGAAAAAAAAAACCAGCCACAACGTGTTAATGCGCAGATGGCTGATGACGTGTGGTGTGGAGGCGTAGGGTGTCCCGTCAAATTTTTTTTTGTTGTATCTTAACAAAAGGCCCCGCAAAAGTTGCGTTTTGCTGAGCTCATTACAGGAAAAATAACATAAAAAATATTCAAGGGTACTTTTGGGCCTCTACCGGCCGTTGAAGTTTTGGAAAAAAATGTTTTTTACCTTCATTTTTCTTTTTCAATATTTTTTTAATAATGCTTACATTTGTAAAGTTATAGCATATTCTCTCAAATCAAATATGTTTTTGGTAGCATTTGAGCACTTGAGAGGTTATTTTGATATCTTTTAAATGCTGGAATCAAAAAATAAATTTGTTTTGTCTTAACCACAAAATTCTGTATGTTCACAAAAATAGGTAAATTCAAATTTTTTAATTTAAATATTAAAACATGTAAGCAAAATGAGTTCCGGACTCCATCTCCGAGAGTTATTCTGTCCTCTTTTCGATCCCTTTATAGTGAATTAAAAAAAAATCAATTACCGTCTGTAAGAGATGTAAAAAAGTATACCTATGCTTTTGATCCCAAGAAATCTTAAAACAGAATACGGTGAAAAATCCCTCTAATTCCGAATTGTTTATTATAGTGAGTGCATGCAGATATCGAACAGATTTTGAAGAGGGCTTCAATTCCAATTGTGTGCCACAATCAAATACTAAGATTTATTAAAATGAACTTCCATAAATATATGACTCTAAAAAGATACCCAAGTATGAAAAAATGCAAACTATCACAATAGAGTACAAGATTTCATAACATTTTCTAGTACAAAATTGTTTGACATTGCCTCATGTAAATTTGATAACTGCCACTGTACAAAGAAAAAAAGTGCCTAGTAATGAAAGGGTATTTTTGGAGGATAAGTGTTGACGATTAAAATGCAAAAGCGTCTAGATCGAAAAGAACGTAGTGCATTGAATAATCTTGCCCCTCCAAGTTTACTCCAGAGAGTAGATCCAAACGAAACAGACGAAAGAGTGGAGCCAGTCAAGACAGTAAGGTCACTACTTTGTTCTCTAGAACTTTCAAAGTCTTCTTCAGATCCTTCCACGTTTTCAGATAAGATCAATTTGCTGGTCCAACCATCTGTAGCAAGAGTTTTTGATCGATATGGAGTATCGGAACGATCTGCCCCAACAGTCGCTTCAGCGGTTTTGCACGATGCTGGACTCGCAAATAACACTGACACAAGGCTTGTAATCGACAAAAATAAGATACAGATACTGAGCTTTGTCAAAATCAAGAGAGCATCTAAGAAGCCAATACAATGATGCCATTCCTAAGAATATTTACCTTGACGGACAGAAAGACAAAACCCTTGTTTCAGATCAAAATCAAAAACGTCATTTTCGCAAGGAGCTCTTAGAAAAACATAACAATATTTCTCCGATATATTATACAGGGGAAGAAATATGCAATTCAAAGATTCATTTTATAATTTTTAAGGGCTACATACCGCGATACTAATTATCATTTTTAGTGTCCAGGGGGTCGATTCTGGTTCTGTGAAAAAGTGAAACGAAAATGTTTTCACTCTTTCACACGCAATTTTGATTCTCGTTCTATGAAAATGTGAAACCAAACGTCCAAATTTTTCATATGAATAATTTCTTTTCACGGCCCCATTTGCAAGTGAATGTTTTTCGTGAAAGTTTGAAAATTAACAACCCTCTTTCATACAACACAGTGTGCGGTATTGAATTCACCACGATATTTTCACTTATTGAACCAGAATCGCATTTTAGTACAAAGTGAATCGAAAAAATGAAAGCAATGGGTAAAAGCGAATGTGAAAACGATTTATTCGATTCACTCTTTCACAGAACCAGAATCGACCCCCAGGTCAGTCTCAATGTTAAAAATGATTATTAGTATAAGGTCCATGCCATAGACATTATTTTTTAAAATTAATGTCAGAAATTAATCATTATCTGCCTGATAATGAACTTTCATTGCTTGCAAATGCAACAGAGCTCAGAATACCAGATATAAAACAAAATTGAATCTAGAAATCGGATGCCATCTCTTAATTTCAAAAGCCAATTTTCAATCTAAAATTTGTATTTATGCCTTAATAGCTTCTCTTAAATTAATAATTTAAAATTGTTGATTATACGCAAATGAATATTTATTATTTTAATTTAGTACAAAGTTTTATTTGTGTATATATTTTTGAAATAGTAATAATATTTTGAACAAATAGAAAAATTTAAAGATATTAGCGCCTTAGTTACTTTTCCCTGTCCTTCAATCGTCGGTAGAGGCCCAAAAGTTATGCCGTAATCAGAAAGTAAAAACACATTCGGAATCTTCTCGTCAATACGCAACTTTTGATACCCCTTTCGATGAGATTTTCCACGAAATTTTTTTCTTCATACAACGACGGGACACCCTAGCTGGAGGGGGACGTATGGTGGAGGTGGTGTATATAGAAATTGAGTTCAAGGTTTTTGTTTCAATGGTTGTTATAGTACCTACGTTGATACTTACAGGAAAGAATTGAAAAATTCAAGAAGTAAAGACGATATAGGTGACTTATGTTGTTTGATTTATTTATTGTTGGTGAAGATACATATTTCCGTTAAGGCTTTTGTTTAAGTGGTTGTTTTGATATTACCTACGTGGTAGATACCTACTACAGTAAGGAAGTGAAACTTCAGTACTTATGCTGTTGAATTTAATTTTCTTAAATTGGTGTTTGAGGTAAATAGATTTGTTTGAATTATTGTTTCAATGTCGACAATGTTCACCGCTTTTTTTTTTAGCTAGATTGTTGATTTTAAACAAATATGCCGTTGAGAAAACGGTCAAATCTCTTTTATTGGAAACTACACAGTCTCACGACGCGTACGAAGTTGCGGGCACAGCTAGTATTTACTATAAATGATTTATATGTCAGAACAACGTTTGCCGGGTCAGCTAGTAGCCTAATAAAAAAGATGACAATCGCGTCTTGAAAAGTTAATGAATAGACGGTAGTTCAATTCTACTCTAAGTCATCACTATGATTTTGTTTTGACATCAACTATAAGTTTTTAGATGACTCAACCACCTGTTAGATTTAGGAAACTAAGATGCTCCTTTAAGTGTAGGTGTTCCAATTGTTTTGTTGAGTTTGCTAACTATAATAAAAGCGCGAAAGGAACTAATTTGTTTTGTCCAGTAGTCCTTCTATAAATGACAGCAGCAGAAGTACACTTACTGATTGAATGATGGACCAGCTCCTTGACAAATGACAGTCATCTTAAAATGACAGCCAAACAGACTCGATCTGAAAGCAAAGCGTTTCCTATTCCATGCACTTATTAAATTGTAAATATCGCATTCGGCTTTGGAAAAGGTTGACAGCTCCATCTTAATCAGTGTTACCATTCAATATTTTTCAAGGTAAGCGACTAATATTTTTGAAAATGTTGCCAGTAGAACAATAGACGTTTTTTATTATGCCCGCATGATCCATATAGATCATTGATTTCCATGGTTCACAACAGTTGGATCTCAAACCATAGAAACCAATGATCTGTATGGATCATGCAGGCATAATAAAAAAAACTCCTAATATGGCTTCCTTTTATTTATGTTGTTTTTATAAATACAATTGCATAAATGTTTTGAGACTGAATAAGTTCTGTCACAGTTTTGTTGTCTGCGAACATTTATTTAAAAAAGTGAATTCAAATATATGCCCATCTGATTTCGGCAACTGAAGTTGGATCAATGGTTGGAAGCAAATAAAAAGACCTTGAATTTATCAAAGCACCCTGTAACTATTTACTTTAAGGATGATTTTTATACCGCATCTTAAATAAGCAATCGTTTCTGTCTCGCCTAAAAGTAAAGCAACGAGTTGTAAAATACAAAAAACAGACTTTTAAAATATAACTATGCTTATAGGGGATAAGGAAGCATGTAACTAATCCAATAAATCCTTCGTAATCGATGACTTTAAAGGAAGTTTCACAAAGGTGTTGTTCAAAAGTGTTGCAAGCGAAAATGCAGTCTTACGAGCGTAGTCCATAGAACTTGCTGCAACAACCATTTTATCAAAGTTGATTATTCAACTTTTAAAAATCCATATGCAGTAGTGTAGTAGTAGGGAACTATTTCACAAACATTATTTCCTCACACAAAAATTGTGCTTTAAGAAATTCAGCCTTTCAAATTGTAAGCAATAAAATTCTGCTTATTCTGCTTTAAAAAAACGAATATGAACATGAACAAAAAAATATTTGTCTATTATAACATATTTACTATGCATTTCAGGTTTTAATACTATATTACAGGTAAATAAATTACAAGAAAAAAATCCAGAAGAAGCAAATTATTTCACATTTGAAATTACCAACAAATTAAGAAACTAAACAAAACCAGGGACAGCTATATTTTTTTATATTCGTTTAAGAAAACCAATATGACTGATCTGGGGTTGAATTACCACATCCGTGATCGAGTAATACGTGACTGAATTTGTTATTGTTTTGCTTGTAAAATACACAAAATTCAGTGACGTATGGCTCGCTCACGGATGCCGTAATTTGACCCCGGCTCTCTTTTTTAGAAGCGCGCGCTTTTGAACACTTTCCGAATCTTTTTTTATTGTTTGGAGAACTTTGAAAAGTAGAATTTTGAAAGCAGAAGTTTGTAAAAATAATTTTGACCCCAACCCATCTTAAACCAATTGTTTCGTTAAATATTTGTCGACGCAAAGAATGCAACGAATTCTATTACATTAATTTAGAAGTACATTTACCTGGGCCTCAACAAACAAGCGTCTCCAGCCAGCGCGATCTTTAGCTAGCTGTCTCCAGTTTCGCAGGCTAAGTTGGTTAAGGTCCCCTTCCACTTGCGTGCGCCACCTGAGTCGCGGTCTTCCTTTACTGCGCCTTCCCTCGGGTGTGGGTGTGGATTCGAAGATCTTCCGGGCCGGAGCATTCGTGTCCATACGCTCTACATGACCCAGCCACCTCAGTCGTTGGACCATCACTCTTCTGACTAGGTCGATGTCGCTGGTACAGCCCGTACAGTTCGTCGTTGAATCTCTTCCTCCATTCACCGTCAATGCAGACTGGACCAAAAATCACTCGAAGAATTTTCCTCTCGAAACAACCGAGAGTTACCTCACCCGCTTTTGATAGAGTCCATGACTCTGCACCATATAGCAGGACTGGGACGATTAGGGTCTTATAAAGGGTCACTTTAGTTGTTCGAGAGAGGGCTTAGCTACTCAATTACCTTCTTAGCCCAAAGAAACAGCGATTGGCAAGAGTTATTCTACGTTTAACCTCAGCGCTTGTGTCACTGTTTGAGTTCATAGCGGAGCCTAAGTAGACAAAGTCCTTAACCAAATCAAAGTTAAATCTGTCTATTGTGACGTTCTGTCCGAGCCGTCGGTGTTGGGTGTCCCTTTTAGTTGACAGCATATACTTCGCCTTGCCCTCATTAACCGCCAAACCCATCTTCGCCGCCTCAGTCTCAATACTCACAAGCGCGCCATTTACATCACGCTGCATTCTGTCAATTATGTCATTGTCGTTGGCGTACGCTAGTAATTGGACGGACTTTTGAAAGATCGTGCCTCTGGTGTTGGCATTCGAGTTTTGCACTATTCTTTCAAGAACGATGTTGAAGAAGTCACATGACAGCGCATCGCCTTGTCTAAGAAGTGTAAGAGATGTTAACCATACATGCTAATTGTACATTGCTTTGGCAATGTCATTTGCATCTCTCTCTTTACATTAGTTATATATATGTATAGGAGTAACATTCAAGATTCTGTATTTCGTTAAGTTGGTATACATCAGTTAATAAAGAACACTCAAAGAAGATAGACAACGCACTTTTCATTATCTTACAAGAAGTACTAGGTACCTATTTTTATCGCTGTCATGTCCCTTTTTAAACCAAGTGTCACAACAATGTGAACGCTATGATCTGTCAAATCACTTTTATTATTGTATAGCGGCTTTAAAAGGGCAACAATGTGAAACAGTAATTCACAATATTTTTATTTCTACCCCAGAATATCCGCTTCACCATCTTATTTTGCGTACCTGTCAAGCGCTTTCAATGTTGATGACGAATAAAAAACAAAAAATCATCGAAGATGTTCAAGCTTGGCAACGCTCTACACGTCAAAAAAGTTATCGTCCAGCGATACATATAGAAATATTGTACTTAAATGTACAATTTTAATGCAATTATGTAATATTCATGTTTAATAAAGTATCATTGATAATAATAATAATTAATAATAATATAGAAATATTTATATAGACGATTGATGCGAATTAGTTTCCTCTTCGCCACAAAACATTTTATCAAAAGACATGTCAACTTACGGAACTAACACCTGATCAAAAATGATTGCAGTCGCGTTATATAAAGATAACAGCGTTGAGCCACTTTTCCCTTGAAACTATTACTTAAAAATAATAACTTACATGCGCAGTTGCTGTTTATTGCAACATGGCTAAAGGTAGGACTGACAGCCCTATTATGGCTATCAAATATCCACACGATATTTGGTAATAATTGATACGTATCAACAAAATGAATGAATCGGTATTATGGTTATCAACCTATCAACATTTTTTAATGAATTTTGAATGATATAAGATTTAAGATCTATTGTGAATATTTTTATCGATAAACTTGGTATTACGGTTGTTAAAAAAAATGGATACTCATCAAATGTTCTATCAACTACAAATTTCTTGTTGATACGTATCAAATACTCTATTAACATAAAATCAAAAACAAACTGGGCACGGTTTGGGGAGGAGTTTGACAACTCTGTTAAAGCTCCACTCAAACTAAGATCGATACAGAAAGTAGAGAGGTCTGCTCGGGATCTGAGAAGCACTCTTATCCGTTGCTTCGAACTAGCGTGTCCGGTTACAAAAAACTCCTGTAGAAAACCGGTGCCTTGGTGGAATATCGAACTGCAGTGTATTTGCAGAGAAACCAGGAAGCTCCTAAATCGGTCTTTAAAAACCAACTTAGAAGAAGACTGGAATCTATATTTGATATTGATTCTTATAGAAAAGTTTGTGAGGAGGTATAATCACTAAGTGCGACCAGTAGGCTTTTTAAAGTCCTCAAAAGGGACAGACCAAGTAAACTGGAATCGCTCCAAAAATCTGATGGTACCTACACTGAGACAAAGGCGGAGACTTTTAGTCTCCTGCTGGAGACTCACTTCCCGGGAAATCAGGTTACTACATGCTCTTCAGTGGTACCGGAAACGGTGGCCACTCCTGAACTGTCAAACACCACGCGGCGTAGCTGGTGTGTTGCATCCAGAGTAGTGACGGATGAGGCCATCAAATATGCAATTGCATCGTTTGAGAGTTTCAAGTCACCTGGTCCGGATGGCATCTATCCGGTTATGCTGAAACAAGGTTGTAGTCAGCTGATGCCGACGCTGAAATTAATTTTCACCGCTAGCTTGGCCTTGGCCTACATACCTTCTCCTTGGCGTGTGGGTAAAGTCGTGTTCATACCAAAAATAGGTAAGACAGACTACACTCTCGCCAAAAGTTTCCGACCCATAAGTCTGTTCTCCTTCCTGCTGAAAAGTTTGGAGAGACTGGTTGAGCTGCACGTGCGCAGTGTCGCTCTTCGATAGCACCCTCTTTCAGAGATGCAACATGCCTATCAGCGCGGAAAATCCTGTGAATCGGCGCTTCAGAACCTTGTTGGTAGGATTGAAAGTTCTCTTGATCGGAAGGAGTACGCGTTGGGCATTTTGGTCGACATTGAGGGTGCTTCTGATAATGCGACTTTTGATAGCATGTGCAATGCAGCCAGACATCATGGTATAGATGAAACATTGGTGTTGTGGATTAAAGCAATGCTAATGTACAGGACGTTGATTGCCGAGGCGGATTGTGGCAAATGCGTCGTGACAGGGGTAAACAGGGGCTGCCCTCAAGGCGGTGTTGTGTCTCCCCTTTTATGGTGTATGGTAGTTGACTCTCTACTAACGCTTCTCAATCTTCCTTGAACCTATACTCAAGCATATGCGGATGATGTCGTCTGTCTGTCTGTCGGTTCTGACCTAGGGACTATCTGCTCTCGGGCTCAGAGATCCTTGGGCTTGATCGATGGCTGGTGCACAAGAAATGGGCTATCAGTGAATTCTCTTGAAACGACTGTTGTTCTCTTCACGAGAAGGAGGAAGGTCATTGGTCTGACTCAGCTTGTGTTAAAAGGTGTCATTCCGATCTCCGATGAAGTCAAATATCTGGGAGTAATCCCCGATAGAAAGCTTCTTTGGTCCAAGCATGTCGAAGCGAAAACCGATAAAGCGCTGTCAACTTTCTGGCAGTGTAAAGGCGCTTTTGGCAAGACATGGGGCTTATCCCCTAAAAGGGTCCTTTGGATCTATACGGCAATCGGTTGTATGGTGGCACAGGCTTTCACGGAAACGTGTTACTGCCTCTTTTGCCAGTCTTCAAAGAACGGTTTGTCGCGGCTGCACAGCGGACTTCCCCAGCACACCGGGCTCCGCTCTAGACTTCATATTTTTATCATGGGGTGTACGCTGAAAACCATCTCTCGGTTAAAGAGAGGTGGCTTTTGGTACCACGCGCATTGGAGTTTTGAAGAACTTGTGCGAGAATTATCATTTGACCCCTGTCTTATGGATATGCCCTCTGACGCAATGACTCCAGAAGTCCTACTGCGACAAAACTACCACGTCAACTTTCCTCAGGCAACGGAATGGCTTAGGCCAGACTCTGAGCCAGGAAAAGAATGCCATCGTATTTTTACGGATGGCTCCAAAACCGGACAGGGATCTGGTTCTGGAGTCTTCGTGGAAAGCGAGAACATTAGAAGCAGCGACTGCCAAGCTGCATTAAAAGCGCTGCTTAACCCTCTTACCTCGTTTAAATTAGTGCTCGAACTCAAGCTTTCTCTGAACTTGGTCGGAAGGCTAAATACAGTGTATCTTGTTTGGGTCCCAGGTCACACTGGTATCCATGGAAATGAGATAGCTAATGATCTTGCCAGGCTGGGTTCAGAGGAAGAATTCTTAGGACCTGAACCAGCGTTGGTTCTGCCTACATCGGTGGTTAAGTCATCCATTGATACTTGGATTTCTCGCCAGCACGAGTGTCGGCGGCGTGGCTGTGCTGGGTGTGGACAGACCAAACGACTGCGTCCGGACATCTGCAAAAGGTTGGCGGCCTTCCTTCTGTCTCTCAGGAGAAGCGACTGTAGACTGCTTGTGGGCGTCTTTTCGGGCCTTCAAGCTTTTGCCAAACACTTAAATGTTTCGGGCTTGAGCGTCTCTACCATCTGTCCTGCCTGTGGAGAGGATGACGATACTGCGGAGCACTCCCTCTGTAGCTGTCCTGCCTTTGCTCGCATCAGGTGGCGGATCTTTGGGGCTGACGTGGTGAGTGCCGAACATCTAAGCTCTTCATCACTGAAGCTCCATCTCATCTTTCTTCGAAAGACGGGAAAACTAAGTACATAAATGTAAGGTTCTGTTTGGCAGTACAATGGACCAGTAGTTGCGTCTGAGTGCTGCATGGTGTAGTGGATATTTGGCGTTCTTATAAAGTTCAATGGCATTATATGCACTGAACGGAGTCTTTCCGAGCTCTTCCTAAACATAGCAAACTGAACGCAGCCTTTCAAAACGCTCCCTAAAATCAATGCAGTTCAGTGGCCTCAAAGAAAACCGAGCTGACGTGCCGACCACTGATGCCAACTCTACAGAATTTTCTGTAGGTATAACTACATAACTTTCCCCTTGCCCTTACAGAATTCAAACTTAAATATACAGAAATCTCAGATTCATGTAAAACTAAAAATACCTACTTTAAAACATACTTATACCAAAGTAATGCGCTTCCGTATTAACAAATCTATTACTTTCGCTGTAGTGATGACGTTAACGTGCAAGTGCAAACCGCCAGTTGTAGTTTTTTTCTCATTCTTTCTTGCTTCATTTGGTATAAGTGTGAGAGCGGCAATTGAATACCTACTACCTACATTCTACTTTCCTCCACACATTTTTCAGTTCAAATTTACAACCGTCTTTGTCGTTCTACTGTGATTTTGTATGAATGACATTATGAACCATTTAACCGTTATTTGTATGGCTGATGATATTATCCCTTCGTTGTAATTGACTTTGTTTTTCGTTTGTTGAGCATTAAAATTTGTAGGGAAATTGGAAATGTACTAGAGCTAAAATAGAAAAATGAGGTCAAGTGAAGATTGTGATGAACCAGCACTTCTACAAAATGAATACATACAAACTTACACTTCAAGAACTTTTAGTATGTTCAAAAAAAAAAAGTCTGGATTTCTACAGAATTTCGTCAAGCATAAATACAGAATTCTACAGAATTTTTATCTTCCATCTACAGACTTTTGAAAATTATGATTGGCATCACTGGTGCCGAAAGTAAAAAAAAGAATGAAACAGATTGTGGCTACCAAGTGTGCTGCAGTAACGAACATCCTCATATCTAAAATAATTCATTGCAAAACTCAAACTCAATTTAGAATTAGGTAATAAAGATCGTTTAATTTGAATTATAATTAAAAAGTTAATGATATTTCTTTTGGATAACCAGACAAAACACTGCTGGTTATTCAATCACTATTTCTGAAAGGTGTCATTGTCAAACTAGGCTCATGCTGATTTTGACAGATAAACTTAATCAAATTACGCAGAAACACTGTGTAATTGGACATTGAACACGAACGCCATATTTAAATTTAATTATAATGTCACTGGTCTTCGGACAGGGTTCTAATAAAATTAATTTATCAAACGATCGTCGCAGAGACGATTGAGTTAAAATAACATCATTTTTAGTTTGCTTCATATAACATTGCAATCTCATCGTTCTATCGAATCTTATCTTTTATTTTTTTCACTTTGAACAGTTTTAACGGTGTAAGCGAAATGTGACAACAGGAACAAACAAAATGTTGTTACTACGTTTCAAGTTTGTAAAAAAAAGACTGAGATATCTGTCAGATAATTGATATAGTTATTGCTGTCGGAAAAGTTCGAAACTTTAACCACGATGTGACTGAATCAGAAAAATCAGAGGATGATTAAACTTCTACGACTGTCACCTGTCAGAGTCTGACGGAGCTGTTTTAGTTCTTTTGGTAGAGTCGCCTCATTTTGACCGGTTTCCACACCATGTGGCATGATGTCATACTAGGTACGTTCGTTTGAACTTTTTTAAATGTCATTTTGACATTTGTTTGTACACTTTTTGTGGCTTTAAAAAAAAAAATTAAAACTAACGACCTATTTGTCAGAAATCTGTCAAAAGTAGTCAAGAATTTGCGAACAAATCAAATTCGAAATTCGAAATGAATGCATCCATTTTATGTTCCGCGTTCTGAACGCGCTCATTATCATAAGTGGTCAGAACAGTGATGTGAAAAAAAACGACTCACAAAAAATCAAATAAAACGGAAAAACACAACCAATCCACCGGTTGACAACTAAATCGACACAAACACGATTTCAGTTCCGCAATACATGACTCCTTAACAACACCTCGTCCTCCAACAGCATCAGTAGCAGCAGCGACATCAACAAGAGCAACATACAAACAACGTCCCAGCTAAGAAATTCCTGCTGTAATTATTCGAATTACCACTAAAGTTC
The DNA here is from genome assembly GCA_946477585.1 of Cheilosia urbana. NCBI lineage: Eukaryota > Metazoa > Arthropoda > Insecta > Diptera > Syrphidae > Cheilosia > Cheilosia urbana. The sequence goes on from OX297854.1 coordinate 131,588,220, forward strand.
ATTTGGGAGTCGGACTGGTAATCACACCACCACTACCACCACCACCAACCAACACACCCCGAAGCGGGAGAATGCTAAAATCAGTGCTACTGGTTGCCACCGCACATGAACCAGAACCACCATCAAGGGAGATGGCGCGACGCAAGCGAATGAACATTCCTCTAGCGTGTAGCCGTGGTCAAATGTGTCGTGTTTGCATCACTTATCATTCCTTTGATTCGGTTGCCGGTGGTTTTATGTGAACTGGACGCGACGACGACGACGACGACGACGACGACCGGGTTTCCTTTTGCCTCGGCGCACTCTGTGCGAAAGAGATTTCCTCTCTTTGAACGAAGAAAACACCAGCAGATGGAAGCTGACTGATTTCAGGGAAAAAGGAGCCTCCCACCTCCTGGATTACCCCCCGAAACTGATGAATTTAAAATAGTCTACGATGCGGTGAATGTGATATCCATGCGCGCAGTCTAAATATCCACTTGGAGCTGTGTAAATATGCATCCGCCAGCGATTAAGACCTTTTACGGTGCAGCAGTTTATACCAACAAGCTGTGGCCACACTATCAGTATCTACACGCGGTTATGTGTGTGTATGGTGGTGACGGTGATGAACAACCTGTTCGACTTCTGGAATCGCTTTGAAATAAATTTCCCACTGGTGCGGGAGGAGGAGTGATGGGCACAGATTCAAGATCTCGCACACAACAAATATCCGTTCGAGGATTTATTTTTATCCTCTCTCTCTCTCTCTCACTGTTTCTCTGTCTCTTTCACTGGTCTCCTCATCAACTATTCCATGTTCATAGCTTAATTTAAGAGCACGCTACCAGCACCAGCACCAGTTCCAGCCGGGACGGAAAGGCTATGACTATGAGTGATGGTGATTGCAAGACAACACGAATAAAGGACACTGTCCGCTGCCCGTTGCAAATCATTAATAACTTGCGCGCATTATGTCGTAATGCGAGGGAGAACAAGACAGCAAACGAAAAAAACTAAAACTGAAATCGCTGCGCCATCCCAAGGATGACTTACACGACGACGACGACGACGACGAACGAGCGTTCGCGAGTAATCGGATTTCGAGAGAATGTTGCAATTCCTCATCGAGTCAATTTCCTGGCATGTGACAATGTTGCTCGGCAACTGATTCGCCTTATCTGAGTGTCCTTTTGTTGCTGCGAAATAAATCGACTCTGACCATCAGGTTCATATTAATTGTCGTCTGTGGAATGGGTTTGCATCGGTTTCGATAGAGTTAAGTTGAATATTTTGACTGCGTGAGCCGATTTGCCATCAAATTTCATCGCCTTCAGGAGGTTTCAAGACGGAGCTCTCTCTAAAAATCCCCGGATCTCCCGCACTGTGCATGAATCACTAAAAGTCTCCGACGTAGTTTTTTTTTTTAATCTTTTTGTTAACTCCATTCAATTATAAATATTCTGGGTGAGACGTGACACCAGCTAAGCGATTCTGTTGAATGTAAGTCTTCGAATAAAAATCGCAAAATTGAAAAAACACTCATTTGAATTATTTCCTCACTTCCTCTGTGAAAACTGTCCGGATGTAGCTAGTAGTGTGTCAAATTGCAGTCGGGGGTATTAAGCCGAAAACTTCATAAAAAAAAAATCAAAGAAGACGGAATTTTTTGCACTACCAGTGGCGGACTTGTTACAAAGCGGTCTGGGGCGGCAAATTTACGGGGCCGCCCCCTTTTTAACTTTCTCGATTACGAAGTAAGAGAAAGATATTGTTTATTGTTTTCGTACAAAATCTCGAACTCGAGGTGGTAATCAATTCTGACATTTCGAAGAGGAACTCAAAAAAGTTGGTCGCAAACTTTTATACGTCTGTCCGTCTGTCCGTATTTATGTCTGCCTGCCCATTGGTCCGTATGTCCCGAAGCCTTCATCTTAAATGGCTGCCCGGATTTCGTTCAAACTTCGGATTTGGAGTTTGTGGGCCCACAGTTCGGGGCCGGTTTTATTTTTTTGCAAGGTAACATCAATATTAATGGAACTTCCCATATAAAATTTGTATGCCAGTTTGACTTGTTCGAAAACGGCTCTTACGACTTCAGTCCAAATTGATATTTGAGCTTAAGTAGGTGAGGTTAACATGACTGCATACGAAGTTTTTCGATAAAAAAAATCGAATAACTTTTGAAATATGGACATATCTCAAAAACGGTCCATACGATTGTAACAAAAATGCATTTCCAAGGTAATATGGTCTTTTCTAACTTAATAGCAAACTCAGTTTTAGAATAAGAAGGTTTTGCATGTATTATGGCTTTATTGTGGTAAGAGCAAACATTCTGATTAATTATGGAACAGAACGTCGTTCAAGTGGCTGCCTTAGCTGGCTTTGCAGTAGCGCATCCTGTCACTCCAATTTTCCAAGGCCTTGTTGATGGTTTTGGGCTATAGCTCACGGATAACTTGGATGATGTTGGCCTTAAGTGCTCGAATCGTTTCCAGATTGATGGCATAACATCGGTCGTTTACTGTTCCATACCAAAAAAAGTCCGAATGGGTCAAATCGCAGCTCCTAGGCGGACAATTGACATCGCCAAGACGGCTGATGACAGATTTTGGGAATTTGGTGCTCAAAAGATCGATTGTGGCATGGGCTGTGTGGCATGCCGCGCCATCCTGCATAAACCAGAGGTCTTTCAAATTTATGTCTTCAATTTTAGTAAAAAAAAAAAAAAAAGTCGGGTAACATGGCTCTCTAACGCTCTCTAACCACGGTTGACGGAAACATTGTTCCCCTCCATATGAAGAAAAATTGTCCAGTGATGCCGCCACTCCACAATTGAGTCTCACAGTCTCGTTCCGCGGAGGTCTGATACTGACATTCTGTCAAGATTTCGAGCGGGAAATTCCATCAGTGTCAAAATAGCATATGATTCAAAAAGCAACCACCAGATGGCCCTTTATGGAAACCAAACTTTAAAAAAGGTCTGTCAAGACAAGATTGGGAGAAAACCGAAAGCCTTAAAGATGGAAGCCATCAGGGTTAGGATTATGTCAGGCGAAAACGGTTTAGCGTTTCGCCTTACAAAATGCCGACCCAGCTACCATATGCTGATGCGACAGCCACAAAGTATAAGAGAAAATATTGAATCCCCGAGAGCTACCATCAGTATAGGTGGGGAAGGGTCTTTAAAAAGGGCAAACCACAAAAAGCTGAATTAGTCACGGAAATTTGTCAAAACCTTTACCTATAGATGCTTAGGTATTCAAACCTTTGAGCTCCAATAACCCAACGTTTCTGATAAACCATATAAGCAGCGGTTTACTTTCGAAAACAAGCCTTGTTCCTGATGGAAAAGCGAGACGAGCAACAATGGATGTAAAATATTCTACACATTAGAACCTTTTTACAGCTACAAGTCACCTGGTGTCAATCTGACGTATAGCAATTTTTGGAGTGCTGATTGGAGCTAGATATAACCGCCTTTTCCAAGTGTGTTGAGCTCCAATGGTCGAAGTGTCAGGACGGTTGTTAAAAAAGTTGCAGACATGCTAACAAGTTGCTGAATGTGTTTCAAAAGTAGCAGAGGGAGATTTTTTTCAGTGAATCGGCATTAGGTGGTCTGTCCTCTATTTGCTTTCAGTACCAAACCACTCACCGCACTCGCTCTTACTTGCGAAATCTGTTGGAAAACTTAGGATCCGTTGTAAATTTTGCTAGTCTTCCTCTTACTAATGTAAGTTACCCGACTTTGTTTTGACAGTCACAAAGAACCTAAACTAGTTTGGTCTAAGTGTGTCTTTCTAGACAGCCACCTTACCTAGCCTTAGTTTGCAAGAAAAACAAAAACGGTCAACACCAATGGAATGTCTTTGCTTTAACACTCTAACCTTTTGAAACCTTAAGACGGGAAAAGGCAGGGCAATCCCCGCCCAAGTGTTCCGCGCCTTCGCGGTGTCATGTCTCTAACCTCAAACGAAGACCAATCCAATTAGGTTTCCAATCATGACATCCATTAGCCCATTGGACTTTTTGTAGACATCCACGTTTTATATAGATCGGTCTACCTGCAGCCTAAAGCCATGCCATCGAAGACTAAAAGGCTTGCCATCGAAGATTGTGCCTGATGAATGAAGCTCAATCGCCAGGTGAAGCCCCGCGAATGGCGCAGACTGATCAAAACTTCTTCCGGGCCTTTATAGGAGCAAGCTTATCGAAAACAGTGCATCCCGAAATCCCAGCAAAACTAAGTGGATTCAGCCTTTCGATGCAGAGTCCAAAGAGCTATAGGTTACCGCACTGCCTTAGAAGACCCTCAGAAATAGAGAAAGCTCTCAAGATCTGCCAGGCTACCACTACAAATATCATCCACCTGTGCAAGGTCATTTCATTAGAATAGCACTTGGAATACCGACGCATACACCCCGAACGAATCTTGACGTCTAACATCGGTTTTAACCTCACAAATATATAGCTAATACCAGTTTTGCTGCCTGGAAACAGATCCCCTTACTTAACTTTCTCGTGATCTTTCATAAAATATGAATACATAATGAAAAATCACAGTTTTTGGCTTCACTTTTGAATGGATCCATGCAACCGCATCCCCAGGAAGGATGTTCCTCATTACATTTCTTTTCAAAGGCACTCGTTGATTAGGTCGACCAACTCATCCCCCCCTTGATTAAATTAATGACAGCCAACACTCCAGCTATTGGCACACACGTGCTGACGATGATTTACCAGCTATTCCGCTGTCAAATAAACAAAGGACTCAGCACCGCTGATAAATCAATCGCGCACCAGTGCGCCAAGACAAAACTCTGCCATCTGCCGGCAGGGTTCTCATTAAAACCAATTCAATCTGGAGCAAGAAGAGCCAGCCGCACCATACCAGCAAAACGCCAAAACAAACCCTCCTCCTTGGCTTTAATTTTCGATTTCGACTCCTTCTGCGATAGGAACGACCGATTGGACTGACTATCAAGTGCACTGCTAGGATGCAACTGCTCGCTGCGAATGGTGCTGCCGATGATGATGGTGATGCGGCGGCAGCCGATCATGGTGGTGATGCATAGTTGAGGTAGTTAGTCCGTTTATTTCTCTCTCCACCACCGGGAAGATCGCGCCCGATTGGGGTCCGTTTCGCTCGCATCCTTTTTGGTTATTCGCCAGAATCGCGTGCACAATACTCGCACTATCGTGCGAGTGAAATCTTGGCGCGGTTCTACAGCCGAGACCTGCTTACGTGTGTAAACTGCCAGCCAGGCAGCACCCAACATTCGCCCCAACACACTCATCTCGAACTCAACGAGCCGTGAAAGTGTTACAATGCAAAAAGACAACGAACCAGAAGGACCAACGTGCAGGAGAACTCTCCAAATCAAGTGAACAATCTGCCATCGTGATTTGGGACTCGCTTGTCCCGTATATATGCGAATTCTGTGTTTGCTCCTTTTATTTTGTTACGCTTCTTCTTTTTGGCGATGCTCGCATCATCATCATCATCAGCACATCGGGATCGGGCGTCCTTTGTTTTCGGCTATATACGCCACAAGCGGAGAGAACCTCTCTCGATATTTTATTTATTAGGTTCGTATTTATCTTTGGAGCTGAGGTGCGGTTTCCTTCGAGTACGAGTCGTCGCTCGGCGATTGCCGTTGCCCTTGCCGGTAGAGATGAACCTTTTGGGGTGGTGCTGTGCGTTACTCTCGCTCGTCCCTTTTGCATTTGGACCATTGACTGCTAATTTGTTATCTGTTTATATTTTCTAAGGAATTTACAAATTGCCTGTGAATTTTCTTAGGTTTATCTGGGGTTCTGTGGTGATTCCTTTCGCAGATTTTGTGTGTCTGCTTCGGTCCGGCTGGTTAGCGAGCCGCCGTGGCCAAGTTGATTGGCGATATGATTTCCTGAAGGAGGATGCGTTGTAATGGATCGCTGCCGCGGTGTGAAAGTGTTTGGCAGGTTATTATTTGCTGATTGATCAGTTGGAGTTGTTATTGGCTGATATTTATTGGAGGTGGTGTTAGTGGGGGGGGGGAGGGGGGAGTGCAAGGCGAGTGCATTTACGTGAGGTGGGTGGACAGCACATGGACCGAGACTGAATGGACGATATGAGATTGTGAAATACATATATAACTGACAAGGGACTGGAAGAAAACGGAAGCCAAGGGCTCAGTTTGAATTGGAAAGTAACAAATGACTCACACAAAAGTGAAGCGGAAAAAAAATCCATAGATAAAGAACACCAGAAAAAGGTAAAGAGAACGGGCCCAGATCCACACCGGACTGGAAAAAAAAACGTACCACTGCTGCAGGACCGAATAGCATCCTAGAGAGATGACGAAGGAATTTTTATAGCAAAGTCACAGCCGGCGCTTAGAATGTGGTAAATCTGTTTCGGGGAACTCTGTAGAAGGGCGGCGACGATCCTCCCTGCTGCTAGGCAGGAAATTTCTATTTCAGTCGAAGGCGGATCGATCATCCGTCCACCTAATCGGCTGCCGCAAGGAGAGAGATATCGTCTCTCTAACATCACATACAAGATCTCATCTGCTGTGCGTTGTCTGAGACCCTTCGTAAAAACAACGATTGACCACTATCAACGTGGTTTCAGGGCCCAGAAAGTCCATCGCTGATCAACTTGTGTACATTACGACAAATCCTGGAAAAAGGCAAAAAGTCAAAGTGGATTCAGATCATCTATATTGACTTCAAAGCCGGCCTCGGACAGCATCTTTAGAGGCGAGCCATACAGAGGCACACCTAGGTCCCTACACACCTCATAGTCTGTAAAAGGTGAGCTCAAATAAAGCTCGCTGCGGCTGGTAACCGCGACGTTTCATGTCAAAAAAGGTTATAGCTAAGACGAAGAGCTCTCATACGACTTCTTAGACATCATACCTCATAGAACCGCTCTGATATCATGCCATCATCGACGTAAACGAATAGTAGTGGACGAATAGGTATCTCAGAATAATTTAAGGCTTGTTTAAGTTCCTAACACTGAACTTCTAACGTTCCTATAGCTATAATCTCTACAGCGTTTGTGTAACTTTGGGGGCAAAATTAAGGAACAATAGGCTCCTTGAAGAAGCCGCAGTGCCAGAGCCCCTTGAAGGCTCTCGCGCTTCATAATCATAATTTCGGGCCAACCCTAGATCGGACCAGCCATACCTCAGCTACTGACAAAAGCGAACTCAGAAGGTCACACTAAATTTAGTGATCACTCAAAGTAGTACATCGAGAACTTTCCGGTTACTTTCACATACCCTTTAGAGCTTGGATATGACAACCACTGGACGGCGATCTTGAAGTCGGACACTTCCTGCTACTCAAAGAACGAAAGCTAGCACACTCTAAGCCATGCATCCCTTGGCGTTTTCTGTCCCATAATATGGATTTACTTAAGAGGCTTACCCGATCCTCCTGTATCCGGACTTTTAGACGATTTTCGAGAACCATTGTCTCCACTCAGCTTCTAGAATTCGACAACAATTGACCTCATTCAATACCTACAACTCCGCAAGTTCAGAGTTCCTTTACTTGAATTGCTTTTGCCACCTTTTCGGACCTATATGCACGTTTGTATTGGACTTGCTCTACTACAGCTCTGTCTACCTGTTTTGGTCTATAGGCGACAGTGCATTGTTAGTGTGCCTGGTATTCATTGACTTCCCAACCCAACCTTCGGGGAGGGGTCATTTTCGAAGAAAAAAATCGATCCATATATGCAGGTTTCTATTGGACTGGTTCCACTACACCTCTCTCAATCTGTTTTGGTTTATAAGCGACTGCGTGCGCTGTCAGTGTGCCTGGCGTTCGTTGAATCCCCAATGGCCCCTTCGGGGAGGGGCCATTTTCGAAAAGAAAATATTGATCCATATATGCAGGTTTCTATTGGACTGGTTCTACTACAGCTCTGTCAATCTGTTTTGTTTATAAGCGACTGCGCGTTATCAGTTTGCCTGGTGTTCGTTGAATCCCCAATGCCCCCTTTGGGAAGGGGCCATTTAAGATGTTGACAAGTTTGAGGTAAATTTGTGTGCCCAAAATGTGACTTTGATCGGATGTTGGCAACTTTAAACTGAATTGAGTCAGTCACAAAAATTCAAATTGACTTAGCTCAATTTGAAAATTAGTCTCGACCAATCATGGGCTGCTTAACAAAGTAACTTTATGTCCGCCATGCGAGCGATTGAAATGTTTAGTTAAGAAAAAAGGCAGTTTGTAAAGGGACCCAGTAGAATTCCCCATACTCTAGGAGTGCGCCCACACCTTGCAACACTTGAAAGTGGCATTTCTGGGGCAAGTACCGCGCACCATTATTATCCAATTCCAATTTAAATGGGAAGATTTTGCACAACATCTCAACGTTGTTCGTGATTAATTTGCACCTCCACTCGCTCCGATTCACTTATCCAGATGCACCGGAGGTGGGACCTACACAAATATACCGTAGCGGTTCGAACTGAAACCAAATTTCCAGCCGAAAATGGGCGAAAAAAAAGGAAAACTCTGTACCCAAACCGCAGCATATCACAGATCGACATAAGCTCACTGCGAGCCCCCGAAACCCGGACACACTTATCACCATCAATAATAGCGAAATTGTTTTCGGTGCAATTCGCACCTCATAAATCACGAATCGTGTCTAATTCCCATTATTCCGTGGCGCAGCAACAGCAGCAGTACCATCGACCGTCATCATCATCATCACCATCATCGGCATCGACGTCCGTATCCACCGCAATGCGATGTGTATTGTGTACATGTAGAGGGAGGGAGGGTTTGCGTTGCTAATCCGCGAACTATTTGTTCGACAATTGTCCGCCGCAGCATACCGCCCCTCGCGCGGTGTGGCTTGGACGGTATCTCACCGTCACCGTGCGACACCATGACCATGCAAACTGTTTGGTTATGTTGAGCAAACTTCCATAACCCTTTCGACGGGCGATGAGACGCGGAGAAAGAGCGCGCACGTTCGGTGTTGGTCTTTAGGACCCCGGCACCGTCGTCACCGGCACCGGCACAGCACCCCACAATCACCTGAGAGATCTTCCCAGAATGCATTGTTGTGCAGATACTCCACCTCCACTCCGTGCCTCAAACCTGAGCATATCAACTCCCGCCGAAGACAATGAGAGAGCCGAGCGGTGTGCACACTGCACTCTCGAAGGTGTTAATTTTCGTAGCCTTAAATATTTTTGTTATTACTGCGAGCGTGTCGGTTCACCCGGGTCACAGTGTGAACGGTTTGCAGTTTTGTTTTCGTCTCGTTTCCTTCTTTTTTATCAATTTGTTGTGTGGCAAATCACCCGAACGAACGGTGCCCCACTGGATGGTGTTTGGCCGGAGTGGCCTGTTGTGGGTTTCTCAATCGCACGTTGCACAAATGATTGGCACGACGTCGAAGTGGTGCATAAGGCGCGAGGGCTATCCCTCAAAGCGTGTCTGTCGAGCTCACGATTGTTCAGCAGTTGCGGAGTAACATTTTAATTATGGCGAAGCCCCAGACCCAATGGAGTGTGAAGGAGTTGTGCAGATCTAATGCGCGCTCATGGAAATGTGTGAGGGTATATTGAGGGGGGGCAATTATTAATACAAGTGTAGATCCGTGCTGTCACTTTGACAATGTAATAGAAGTTTCGATTGAATTGTTAAATTTTAGACGCGATTTGTAGGGTCGTGGCTCGTGGAACGTGGTCAGTTATAAGGAGAGCGAATTCCGAACTGCGAACAAGCGAATATTCGTAGTTTGTGACACTTCATTGACATGAACATTTTTTTTTATACCCGCGATTCAGTTTCATTTTTAAAGGTTAAGTCCGAACGAATTTTCCATTAGCGCGCTTGTTGATCGCTTGTGGATTGTGAATAAACTGTGACAGTTCGCGGCGGGAATTTTCAATTCGCGTTAAAATTGCTGTAATTGTAAATTTTGCTATTTATTTCAATTTAGACTCAGGTTCTTTTTAGATTAGAAATTCTTTTTAGGGAGAAATTTGAGGTACAAAGGCATTTCCGATTGCCTTTTCCGACGTGAAAGGAAGCTGTACGTGTGTACTTGGGGACTGTCTGAAGTCAGACCCGACGCATGATCGATCGATGATCTGTCTTATCTAACACGTTTCTGAGGTGCCTTCCAATTTGAACTCAACTGATTACAAGCAGTAGGACCAAAAACCGTTGAAAGACTCCACGTTATCATGCTACCAAAGAATGTTTCTACGAGCTCCTCGACAAAACATATGAGCAATGTCCTAAGCATGACGTTAAAATCGTCTTGGGTGATTTTAACGCCAAAATAGGAAAGGAGGACATCTTTGGTAGCACAATCGGAAAACACAGCCTACACGACACCACGTCTGGAAACGGACTTAGGCTGATTGATTTTGCTGCGGGACGTAATGTTACCATAGCTAGTTCACGGTTTCCTCACCTCAATATACACAAAGGAACATGGCGGTCACCTGATCATCAAACCGTCAACCAAATTGATCACGTTGCGATCGACGCAAGGCACTCCTCCAGTATTCTAGATGTCCGAACTTTCCGAGCGGCCAACATAGACTCGGACCACTACCTTGTTGTAGCCAAGGTACGGATGCGGATATCCAAGACGCCACAACAACGAGAAAATACTGTGAGGAGATTTAACGTTGGACGACTACAAACGCAACAAACCGCCAGAACCTTTGCCGATCGAGTATCCCTCAACCTCTCGAGAAGTCCTATGCTGCCAGCATCAAGTGCCGAAGACCAGTGGCGCCGATGCCAAGAAGCCATCAAAAACGCCGCAACTGATGTGCTCGGTTTCAACAGCCCACCCCCCCGAAACCCCTGGTTTGACGAAGAGTGCCGGCAAGCACATGCAGCAAAACAAAGTGCCTACGAAGCGTCGCTGCATAGAAGGACGAGAGCAGCTCGTCAGCTCTACGAGCAAAAAAGGAGGGAAGAACATCGGCTTCTCCGGAGAAAAAAGAGAGAGCATGAGAAGCGCGCGATCGAGGATATAGAGAGGTGTTACTCCAGGAACAATGTTCGGAAGTTTTACCAAAAGGTAAAAAGAACGTGTCATGGCAACAAGACCCGAACGGAGACCTGTAGAGACGAACAAGGAAACCTTGTAGTAGAGTCACAGTCGGTGCTGAGGACATGGAAAAACCATTTCTGCAGACTGTTAAACGGCGAAGACGACACAAATTCCGCTGTTAGGCAGAACGAACCATTCAACCTGGACGATGACAGCCAAGATTTCCGTCCACCTGACCAAAATGAAGTGAGGATAGCAATATCTAAACTTAAATCCAACAAGGCTGCTGGTCCAGACGGCTTACCTGCCGAGCTCTTCAAGGCAGCCGGAGATGGCTTGGTAGAGTGCATACACCAACTCATCTCCAAGATTTGGTTAGAGGAAAGTATGCCTGATGAATGGAACCTCAGCATTGTTTGCCCGATCCACAAGAAAGGAGACCCTCTAAACTGCGCCAACTACAGAGGCATCAGTCTCCTGAACACTGCGTATAAGATCATGTCTGCTGTATTGTGTGAACGCCTGAAACCATTCGTCAACGATCTGATAGGTCCCTATCAGTGCGGTTTTAGGCCCGGTAAGTCCACGACCGATCAAATATTCACACTACGGCAGATCCTGGAAAAAACCCAAGAATACCAGATCGATACTCACCATCTTTTTATCGATTTTAAGGCCGCATATGACAGCGTTTATAGAGACGAGCTATACAGAGCCATGTCTAGTTTTGGCATCCCTGCCAAACTTGTCAGATTGTGCAGAATGACGATGGAGAACGCTCGCTGCTCCGTAAAGGTCGGAAACAATCTCACCGAGACCTTTGATGTCAAAAAAGGATTTAGACAAGGTGATGCGCTGTCATGTGACTTCTTCAACATCATTCTTGAGAAGATTGTGCGAAACTCACAAGCCAACACCAGAGGCACAATTTTCTATAAGTCTGTGCAACTGCTTGCATACGCTGACGACATTGACATTGTTGGTACAACACAGCGAGCTGTCACTGGTGCGTTTGCAAGTATTAGTACAGAAGCGGCAAAAATGGGTTTAGTGGTGAATGAGGGTAAAACAAAATATATGCTGTCAACAAGAAGGGACACACGACATCGACGAATCGGGCAGAACGTCACGATAGACAGCTATAACTTTGAGGTAGTTAGGGACTTTGTCTACCTCGGCTCCGCTATAAACTCTGATAACGACATCACATCAGAAATCAAACGAAGAATCACACTTGCCAACCGCTGTTTCTCTGGCCTAAGACGGCAATTGATTAGTAAGGCCTTGTCAAGAAGCACTAAGGAGATTCTATATAAGACTCTCATCATCCCTGTCCTGCTCTATGGCGCAGAAGCATGGACCCTAGCAAAAACGGATGAGGATCTTCTTACGCTTCGAACGCAAAATTCTTCGAGTGATTTTTGGTCCCGTTTGCGTTGACGGGCTTTGGAGGAGAAGATTTAACAGCGAACTCTACGAGCTGTACAGCGACATCGACCTAGTCAGAAAAGTACGCATCAGTCGTCTAAGATGGCTGGGACATGTAGAGCGAATGGACACCAACGCTCCGGCCCGAAGAGTCTTCGATTCTAACCCGGAGGGACAACGCAGTAGAGGAAGACCTCGCCTTAGGTGGCGCGCGCAAGTGGAAGGGGACCTCAACCAACTTGGAGTGCGCAACTGGAGGCAGTTAGCCAAAGATCGCGCTAACTGGAGAGGCGTATTGGTTGAGGCCCAGGTCCACCCCGGACTGTAGCGCCACCTAAGTAAGTAAGTAAGATCCCACTGCTACCTCCATTTAAAATGAGTCACTCGTAGAGCGCACGATTTCAAGCACTAACTTCAGATGGTAGACAAATTTCCCTATTACTCGAATGCGTTTAATTTTCGGTACAACCAGAATTACAAGAGCGGGCTACCTGGCGACAACAACCCTACCATGTACGGCAAACATCACCGTCAAGGACAGCTCATTCGGGAAGGATGATGTTTTTTTTTTCTTCTTGGTCTCCCTGTTACACTGTACAGAGCAGCACAAGAATCACTACCACCAGCACAGCGGAGCGGAGTATCCACAGCACTTGCCCAGACACTGCGAGATAATTTCGGATGATTAGCTGAGTGCAGCGCAGAGATAAGCGTTCCATTCCGCCTATCATAACGAAAACCAAATATCTTGACTTGTGGCTGTTTCTTGTGTGCCTTGGCACTGCTCCACACACATGTGTATGTGTGTGTGTGTGTATTTGTGTCCTGGGCGGTGGGGAGCCACTCGCTGATAAGCAGCCCTGTGACGGCGGAGCACGCAGGGTAAGTGCTTGCCATGTGTAATCTCTGTGGCCAGGATGATGATGGAGGAGCAGAGAGCCGAACAGAAAAAAAAATGATACACACGAAGGCATATATGCAGAGAGATACGCGACAGCCAACGAAGGTGAACCGAAACAAACGAAATTATGGGGAAAATCACGTTATCTCGCTGCTGGTGGATGCATGCATGCATTTGCCACCATTACCACCTCGCGAGCGCGTATAACGTTTCTCTGCGCACAAATACCCGGATAGCAGCCCCAGCTTCGCAGTAGCAACAGAGAACCACCGATAGTGTTATGGAAATGCACTGCGAGCCTTGCGAAAAGTACACCTCCAGTTACAATCGGTGAGGATTTCAATGTTGTGCAACGTTTTCAAACCGTAAATGGTGTGGCGAGGATATAATTAGGACGAGTTGTAAGCATTAGAATGGGAATCTTCTGGAAAGAATTTCTCTGAAATGAAAGTGGCTTACCAGCGAAAAATGGCCAGCAAAACGGAGGCAACCAAATAATTCCCAACTACGAAAGCGAAATACCTATATTTCAACAAAAGATATTGAATAAGTGCTGAATAGCGTTGCCAGACGTCCCGGATTTAAGATATAGTTTCTGATGTTGTCCCGCTATTTCCCGGTTGCGATTCAAATTCACACAGCAAAAAACTAGAGCGAACATCTTATATTATTCACAGATCACTGTCACACGAAACCTAGCATATTAGAATGTCGTTTTGCAAATTGACAGCTGTCATTCAAATCAATAAAAATAGCATAATTTGCAAATTTTTCTCTGTGATTTCGGAAGCAAATTTTTCTTCTTTTATTATTAAAATATACCTACGTATTTTATTTTTTTTAAATCAAATCAAATCAGCATTAAGCGACAGTGATTCTCATTCGGCTGGCTGTTCGAAAAAAACAAAACGGCCAACCGCTTATAAATGCCAATACGGAAAGAAATATACCTAATACTGATTCATTTCAATAAAAAAACAAAAAAGAATTTTACTATGTATTACGAGTTTTTATGCTGTCCCGGGACAAATTTTAAAATCACGTTTTTTCCATATTTTTGCTATTTGTTCCGGTAAGCTACGAGCAAAACTTGGCAACCCTAAAGAATTTTTATAAAAATCTTATAAGACTAACTACTCCAAAGTCACAAGCAAGCATTTTTTCTTTTTCTTTTATAGCAAGCAACATTTTTCTCCCTTCCTTTTAGGCCCCAGTTATAGCTTTCATTGAAATGCATCATTGAAAATTTTGATTTACGATTTTAAGACGATTAATCAAACAATATTGGCCTTACTGGGTATCAAAATAAAGTTAATCAATTGTGGAAAACTTAATTCTGATTAAGACTTTTCTTTAAATCCACTTTTATTATTTCACTGATTGAAATTGATTTCAATGAACAGCTGATTTTCGTTCCTCTAATTTGGAACCCAATCGTTTCACTGATGTGTTCGATTATCTTTCTGTTCTCAGCTGTCAGTTTTGCTTTCAATGATCAACTCCAACCTCGAAACCTGAAATTGTTTATTGCGAGTTGTTCTTTTGTACTGCAACTTTTTCTTTTTTTATTAAACTGAGCATTTTCAATAATAATAATAACATTTTATTACATTTTATTTCTTTTATGCAATCCCATAATTCCGATTATTAAACAGTTTTACTTGCTTTCCGATTTTTTGAGTTTTCTCTGTTTAGTTTCACTGACAGCAACTTTTCAATGATTGGTATAACTGACTTGTCAAAAAAAGTAAACCATTATTCCACTGATGCATTTCAATGATAGCTACAACTTATGCCTTATGCGAGAAACAGATTAACACAGCGACAGCAACAGCAACTGCAACAGCGAATTTAGGATTAGCTCTAACGTTGATGTCGCTGTTGATGTTGCTGTGCTAATGTGTTCAAAGTAATTAAAATACATTGGTTCTAAAGGTTCTGTCAAAGTTGCTGTTGCTGTTGCTGTTGCTGTTTAATCTGTTTCTCGCATTACTTCTAGTTTCGAATTCATAAATGTTCCAGTCGCTGCTTTTCGATGTCGGTGACAGAAAACATATGCCTGAGCTGTTTCGTTCGTTACTTTCAAGTGATGGGTATTCGTTTAGTTTTATAAAAACGATGTAGAATGAGTCCGGGTAGGGAAGGCCTCAGTTCAAGGTATAGCCTCAGTTCAGGTATCGTATAACCAAAGCCATACCTAAAGTTCAACCCCAAAAAGTTGGAACAGTATGAAAATGACTTTTTTTTACTTTCATACCAAAGAAAAATGTGTCCGAAAAATGTTTCCCAAGAAAAATAATTACAACAAATCAGCCACCTCTGATTGGATTGCATTTTGCATCAAAAAAAAAATTCCTGACAGATGGAACAGTAATAATAAAAAATAAAAAATAGTTGGCGCAACAGGTCCGTAGGGACCATTCGTTTTGTATGAGTTTTTAATTTTTTGCTACAGATGGAAGGGATCTACAATTTGATGCCGAGTCCTGACGGCTAATTGAGAAGCTCTTTCATGAAAGTTACACTCTCGGATGTTTGTCAGAAGTTCGCGAGAGTTGGCACAGTGGAAAAAACCTTAAGTTGGAACTAGGGCCTAACTACTTTAAATTGATTGAATCTCTTCACAGCATTCTCTGTCTATGGATTGTAAGCAAAACAAAATGTCTACCACAAAATAAAGTAAGTTGCAAAAATAACAAGGTTTTCCCATTTTGATCCCATCACACTGTGAGGTGAACAGCTCATTGTGTCGTCGAAAGTTTGCGAAGCTTTAACCAATACGGCAACTGGAAAATTAACTGATGGCGTTTTCCATAGGTAAATCTGGATTTTGATCTAAAATTTTATCTTTTTCGTTATACCAATGGAACACGACATTTAGATTGATTTTTTTTTTTTTTTTTTTTTTTTTTTTCATTGTATGGTTTAATTTCATGTCCGTGAAGTTAGTATCGGTGTAGCTGTCAAATTTCAAAACACACAACTTTGTTAAAGTTAAAAGTTAAAATGGAAAAAAGAAAGATTAATTTGCAAGAATATTCGACGCCTTTTGACGAAAATGGATTTGTCGTAATGGAGGATAACATGATTCTATTGAAGCATTGTATTGGTGTTAGTGCGAAGAGGTGTAAATCTGCCGAAAAAATTAAGATTTGCAAAATTGATCTGAGATTAAAAAAAAAATCAATTTTTTTGGCCATTGGAACACAACAACTGTCAAAATCGGTCTTTTGACAGTTTTAGATCAACAAAAAAAAAAAGAAGATTTTTTTACCAATGGAAAACGCCATAAAAGTGACCGCAGCTACAACGGACAATACTCGGCCGATTTCCCGTTACTTTACCTACCTACAAGCTATATTTTAACGGAGTGGCCACGATTTGGTGCGCTAGTATTGATACAAAGAAATTCGTTTTGGCAAATGTCACAAACGTAAAAAATTCCGGCTCACCATTCACATTCGCAAAAAATAGGACCCACTTCTGCTGTCGGCAAAGTTGCTGTCAGCGTTCATAGAATTTTGTCCGTTAAATTTGAAATTATTCGTTACGTGTGGAAAGTATTTTTTTAAGAATAAATGTACGTTTGCTAAAACTTAACTTGACGAATTTTATTTTTAGATTATGCAAAATTAATAAACATGCGTGTATTTCTCGTTTTCCTCCATTTAAATAGCACTTTTCCACATTTAGTGAAAAGTTTCCCAAAATGTGAAAAAAAAACAAAAATCCCCACACCTGGCATCGCTGTCTACACCAAGATACCGTCCAGAAAATGCGCAGAGAACAATTATAACTAAACACCCGGACTAAATTTATCATTTTTATTGAATTTTTCAAACCACATTTATGGTTTTGAAATTTTTTTTATAAAAAGCCCCGATCACAGAGTCCATCATCAAACGTGATATCCGCCATCCAACCTTCCTTTCCACTGGCTCCTTAATACGGTTATTTAAATTTCTTTTTATTGCCTTTCTGCTTTTATTATTGCGATGCGATTATTATTGCCGGCCGGCGCTTGAATACATCTTTCATTGCGAGTGCGAGGTGATATGCTCTTAACTCCTTCGGTTGCCTGTTGCCACGCCGACCAAACCGAACCCCTTGATTTATCCGCTGCTATCCGCGCATCCAGAATGTTATGTTTCGTTCGTTTTTGTGTATATGGTGTATCTTCTCGTATCATAATGGAAATAGAGACTGAAAGGCTGGCATTTAGATAAGAATGACCAGCATTCGCAAAACTCTACTCTACACACACACACACATGCAGAGCGAGAGAGGACAAACAAACAAAAACGAAGCTGTAGCTGTGGACGTGGAGCCGCTGAGTTTTGTGGTGGCGCTTATCCAGCTGCACATTATGTTCATATCGCCTTAGGGGTTGTCAAGTGTCACAAAGCGAGTGGCTGTCGCGCAGGCGGATCGTCATTAAAGTGCTGCAGCCTGCAGCTATATACACAGTTAGACAGGAGTAGGTCTAGAAGACATGACGCGTAATCGCATAGAATATGGTATGAGCATCTATACTCTGTTCCATTCGTATTTTCAGTACAGGGAAGATAGGCTATTTGCCTTTCACCCTAACTATTATGGATTTTAATAAGCTGTCTCCATTTTAAAGCTCTCACATGGTTGCCATAGTGAGCACTATAAATTGGCATAATTCTCTCACAAATATCGGTAGGGTTACCACATACCAACTCTTTATTAAGAAAAAATGGTTTAACTGCATATTAACAGATCCTTCATAAATACAAAATAATTAAAGGAGTACCTAAAAACTGTATGGCAACATCCCACATAATCAAATTCATTTATTCGCTCTCAAAAGCTTTTAAAAGCACCAAAACCGAAAGTTCTGTGAAAATATCCATAGAAAAACCCGTAAAGATATTTTTGCAAATAGATTATGGTAACACTCTTCTGAGGTGCTTAAAACACACACATGTTTATTTGCTGCGATAAAATAGCAACCGCACACGAGAATATCACCCTCGTTGTCATCCTCATTCTGCTCGCGACTGCCTGGCAGACTGGTTATGGTGGGATGTATGCGCCTTTGAGGAAAATTGGGTGGGTTTTTCGTAAACGACAACAACAAATTCTTTGCAATCACCAGTGGTTTCGCTTTTATTTCAGTGGCAAATCTTGTGTTGAGTGCCGTGAGAGTAGCTACAGGCACCACTGGTAGAAAAAAGAGCTTCCCATAAGGCCTGTACTGAAAATACGAATTGAACAGAGTATAGATAGATTTATTCGCTGCTGTAATCGTGTCACTTTGTTGCGTTGCAGATGATTTTTCATTCCCGTCCCGTGTTGGGTTTATACACGCAACTATAGGGAAGGACTCGGCGCTCGGAAGGTGACTAATTGTTATGGTTGGCCACTGTCTAAATTAGGCCGCTGAAGAATTGCAAAACTGATTGTTGTATGTACCTGAAGTCTGAACCAGTGTTGTTATATCGTGGGATTTATCCCTTTTTGTGGGAATTTCGATGTCCGAAAATCCTTCCGTGGGATAAAGGGAAAGAGCACCAAATTGTGGGATTTTGAGTAATCTAACAAAAAACATTCAAACTATAAATTTTTGCTGAAATTTCATGAAAACACCTTCATTTCACCATGATTATTAACACACTGAATGTGGCAAAAAAGTATCGTGAGCTTTTAAAAGGGATTTTGAGTACGGTGAAAAGGGAAAAATTAACACGCTTCGTGGGATAAATGAAGGGAGAGTGCTAAGAACACTGGTCTGAACTTGTGCCCGATTCTCTCTCGCACTCTGATAGAATAGGGCACTCAGCCCTGCCAACCTAGGCTTTTTCATGCCTCAGCGTGCCCTCAGCGCTGCCAACCAATTTTGACGAAAAAAAGCCTAACTTGAAAAAAAAAGATGCCTTTTTCAATAAAATAATGCCTTAAATATTTTTTTATGTAAATTGGAACAATAAATCAAAATATAAACACAAATATAAAAAAATTAACAAAAACAATTTTTATTTCCAAAAAAAAAACTTAAATTATGTTTAAATTACAGAAGAAATAGGAACAAAATTCATGATCATGACTTTTTTTGCCAAGATTTTTTAAGAACGTTTAAAAAAATAAAAAGGCAGTATACGTTGAATCCAAAAAATATATTTGTTTGAAATAAAAAAAAGATGCCTTTTTGGAAAAAAAAGAGCCTTAAAGCCTTAGCTAATGAAATAATGCCTACATTACAAAAAAGTCATGATCATGAATTCTGTTCCTATTTCTTCTGTAATTTAAACATAGGTAATTTAAGTTTTTTTTTTGGAAATAAAAATTGTTTTTGTTAATTTTTTTATATTTGTGTTTATATTTTGATTTATTGTTCCAATTTACATAAAAAAATATTTTAGGCATTATTTTATTGAAAAAGGCATCTTTTTTTTTCAAGTTAGGCTTTTTTTCGTCAAAATTGGTTGGCAGCGCTGAGGGCACTGCACCTTTGCGAAAAAATCTACTAAATAATTCAGTACTGAACAGGGTTGCCAAATTTGGCGCTTTGAAGTATTTTGGGATAGAAATGAAAAAATGAACACAATTTTGGGCTACATATATCTTTTTACAAATTTTGTGTTAATTTTGTTCGTTTTATTCCTTCACAAAACTGAAAAAAAAAAATATTTTCGAACAAACACGCACTTTCAAAACTTGGCAGCACTATTACAGTGAAGTGACATCGAACGGTCGTTCAGCTTGAATCTCTTTTGCAGGTCTTTTGATTTGACACAAGCCACAAAAGCCAATTGCAGAAAATACAGGGTGTCCGCCGGGAAGGTATACTACTTTGTTTTGCCGCCATTTCGGTAAACATTAGTTTTGACAGTTCATATTTGGCAGTCGTGAAGTAGACACGTGGCAAATTTATTATGGAAAAATATTCGATAAACCAACGTGTTTTAATCGTTAAAACATTTTATCAAAATCAATCATCGATTAGTGTGACGATGAGAAAGTTACGTGAAATTTTTGGGAGAAACAACGTGCCAACAAAACGCACTATTTATCGTGTAGTGAATGATTTCGAAGAAAAAGGGTCTGTAGGTGATTCATCAGTCACCTTTGCATCCATTAAAACTTACAGTCTGGTGTGCAATTTGGTCAGGAGGAATCATTGGACCTTACTTCTTTATAAATGAAAACGGCGTAACGGTAACTGTGAATGGGGAGCGATATCGTGATATGATTGAAAACTTTTTAAAGCCACAACTTCATACTTTGGGCTTGATTAACATGTGGTATCAACAAGACGGCGCCACATCGCACACAGCCAGGATTACAATGGAATTACTGCGAGACCTCTTTCCACAACAAGTTATTTAAAGAAATGGTGATGTTGATTGGCCTCCACGGTCGCCTGATTTGACTACTCTGGACTTATTTTTGTGGGGATATCTGAAAAGCATAAACCAGAAACGCTTGAGCAACTCAAACAAAATATTCGTGATGAAATTAATGAAATACCGCGTGAAATGTGTGAGAATGTAATGAAAAATGTGCTCAAAAGGGCTCGCATTTGTGAGACTAACAGAGGCGGACATTTACCTGATATTGTATTCCATACATAATTGCCGACATTAAATAAAACATTTATCAATATAAGATCCATTCTCTTTCATTTAATCAAAAATCATAAACAAACAAAGAAGTATACCTTCCCGGCGGACACCCTGTATTTAGAAGTCAAATAAAATCAACGGCACGCGTAAGTGAGATAGGTAGGTAAGTGCGAAGAATACCAACATTTTCCACGATTTTTTTGGCTTCTTTCTGGGCAACGATTTTGGGCAACATTATTTTAAGGTTTAAACGTTTAAAGCAAAGCAAATTCTGGCAACCCTGGTATTGCATGGGGGGTGCTGAAAACGATTGTGAATCTTTTCCATTGACATGGGTTTTTTTTATTGCTTAGTCCGTCAAATTTCACCAATTTTTCCAAATAACTTATACCTACTCAGCGTCAGCATGCTTCGTCAAATGGGTATGGGCTTAAGCCGCAACATCCGAAATTTTTTTTTTTTTTTTTTCGAAAATTCAAGTTCAGTTTGACAGCGCTACCCTCGTGTACCTAATCGCGCCCTCAATCGGCCAAGTGAATGTGCAATTTGTGGCTATTTGGAAAAATCCAACTGTAAACTGTCCACATTTCGAATTTTTACTCCCAACGCACGTATCTCCTCTTTGTGGTTCAGCAAGCATTTAGCTGGCAGCCAGGAATGGAAAAAAGAAACAACCTTCTACACCAGATAAGATATCACAACATTCTCAAAATAGTCATCAATCAAACTCCAATCAACAAAATGTACTCTCTGTGCAGATAAGTCAGCAGCAGCAGTCGCAGCAGATGTGTGCTTGTTTAAAGCCAAAGATACTTGCGATAAGCACGCTGGCTGGCATCCCACTGGCAATGACCAAAACAAAAATTCGAAAAAAAAATGGCAAAAATGTTGAAACTAAATCGCATCCGTCTATTTGAGATAAGCTGACGAAGGCCAAGGGTTAAAGTGTCAAAACAAAGATTGGATCGAGGCCATCAGTCTGGAAGATTTTTGTTTGAATTTTTATCTCTGTCCCTCATTTTGATACCACAACAATGGGGTGAAAATCGCAACACCCCACCAGTTGCCACCAGCCACCGACCGGCACCACCATTACCTAATCGAACACTTAACGCAGTGCAAAGTGATAAATAACACGGAACATCCATAATTAAGTTCGAAAATTACAAATGTCCAACATTTGTTGGCGGAAATTGCTGCGAGGTGCACGCACGACCTCCGAAGTCCGAACATCCGAACATTCGAAGTCTAACATCGAAGAACATAAATTTCTATACAAGCAGCAAACGGAGCGCCCTCCATGTAGCGATGATGTTGAGGATGCGCGCCGGGGGCACAGTAATTAAAATGTAAATATCCCATTTCCAAAGTCGCGCGCCGCACACTCCAGCAAATTGATTCGGGAGAGGCCCGTTTATTCGTTTTTAATTTCCCCAAAGTGTGTGTAGAACATGTTGCCGCGCCGGCCCCAAACAACAGCAGCACGGAGAGCAGAGTGAGCCTGTTCCTGTGCACGTTGGGCGACATGCAAAAAAGACGACAAGCACGACACCATCATACAGAAAACAGAACAAACAACGATCAAGCACTGGGGCGCATCTGACTTATTTTTGAAATTTGAAAAATGCCGTGACGGTCGCGGGGAAGACACAGATCCAGAGCATAGCACCACGCATGCGCAACACACAACTCAGCCTGGTCGGTTCGGTTTGTCGTGTGTGTGTTTGCGCTTGCGTCAAATTCCTACACCGATCGGCAGTATGTGCGGCGTGTGGACTGTGGAGTTGCGAACAAATTGAACATGGTCCAGTGCGTGATTGTTGATGTGCCCTGCTGCGTGGCGTGTGCATTTTTAATTACAACAACGTGCTGATTATGGGGTGTATGACGTATGACGGCATGGGTTCGATTGGAGTACCTAATTGGGCTGAAATTTCCGACAATTTCAATAAGAGGGAGGGGTGGTTTTTGTTTAGAAAATTGAATCTAACCACCCATGTGGGTCCAATGTTTTTTTTTTTTTTTGACACATATGGAGGGATACAGCGGTATGCCGTATTCAAGCGGCTGATTTGAGAAGCTCTCCCGTGACAGCCACATACTGGTGCTGTTTTTACGTATTTGTGACAGTTGGTCATTAACGCCGTTAAAGGGCTATTCAAACGGTAACTCCATCTGTTGTTGTACTAAATAGTATTAAGTTAGTAAGTAAGATTTATTCAAATAGTTGTCTTCAACTCGTTTATAACCTCATTTGCAAGCGTCACACTTGTGCAATTTGTCTCGGTCCTGTTCCAGTTCCCTCCGTTGCCTTATATTCTCAGAGAATTGTTTGCTTATCCTTAATCGCCATCGCGGTGTCTTACTTACTAAGGTGGCGCTACAGTCCGAGGTTGACCTGGGCATCAACCAATACGTCTCTCCAGTTAGCGCCATCTTTGGCTAACTGCCTCCAGTTGCGCACTCCAAGTTGGTTGAGGTCCCCTCCCACTTGCGCGCGCCACCTAAGGCGAGGTCTTCCTTTACTGCGTTGTCCCTCTTCGTTGGAATCGAAGACTCTTCGGGCCGGAGCTTTGGTGTCCATTCGCTCTACATGTCGCAGCCATCTTAGACGACTGATGCGTACTTTTCTGACTAGGTCGATGTCACTGTACAGCTCGTAGAGTTCGCTGTCAAATCTCCTCTTCCAGAGACCGTCAACGCAAACGGGACAAAAAATCACTCGAAAAATTTCGCGTTTGAAACGACCAAGGAGATCTTTATTCGCCATTGACAACTTCCATGCTTCTGCACCATTAAGCAGGACTGGGATGATGTGGGTCTTATACAGAGTCTCCTAAGTATTTCTCGACAAGGCCTTACTAATCAATTGCCTTCTTAGACCGAAATAACAGCGGTTGGCAAGTGTGATTCTTCGCTTGATTTCTGGGGTGATATCATTTTCAGAGTTGATAGTGGATTCGAGGTAGACAAAGTCCCGAACTACTAAACGGTGCAAAATAACGGTCGCGTCAGTCGAGCAGTGTTTATATTTCCACATTGCCTGATGTGCGACACATTAATTTTGACACGAATTCGTGTCGCTTTTCAACATCCAACTGTTTGATTATTATGATATTAATTATTTCCGTAATGTCAAATTTGAACTGGCTGTCAAATACTGTCAAACACGTTTGTGTCCAGCTGTTGTTCACACGGTTTCAAAATGTTTACGTTTCTATTTTGTTGACTCAAATCTGAGTAAAACCTATTTCACTGCCAAACTGTCAACCCAAATTTGACGTTTTCTTTTACTTATAATCATTTTTAATCTTCACACTAAATATTTTGTAGGTCACAATTGTTAATTTTATATGGAAACATTTTCCATTGTGAGTTCATAAAATCTATAGCCTGGGCCCATGACATTGACATTTGACATTATTCCAATACACAAATTGATGGAATGTTAAGTTGTATGGTTAGACTACTTATAAAGGCGCATGTGACGATTAGACTGTGCGACATATTAGGTTCTTTCGGGTACTTTTTTGCAAACGTCAAATTATTAAAAATATTTGCTAATGCTAACTGTCCGAATGAGAAATTTAAAAAAAAAAAAATAGGGAGAAATCCATTTCCCATCTTTTTGTTTTTTCGTAATCTTCTATTCGCTGAATTTTGACTAACTGAAAAATAAAAAATGAAAACTGACAACTGAGTGACAGCTCAAAAGTTTGACAGGTCAACTCCATTTATTTTCGTCTTCAACGATGTCGGAGGAAGAAGTTGTAATTGAATGTTCTCCTAGAACATTCCAGCGCATTCAAGGTGGTAACTTTAATAGTATTTAGCTCGTAAAAAAAAAAAACTCAATTCCAACTTATTTTGAATTTTTCTGACATGACATTTCTTAAACTTTGTGGAAGAAAAACGGTCAGGTATTACTCTTCGAATTGAGAGATTTCTCTCTTGATTATTTAAATTGGACATTTTTCTAGTAGGTACACGAATGAAATTATAATTTTTCGAATTTTGGATGTTGATATGTGAAAAGCCG
Source organism: Cheilosia urbana (assembly GCA_946477585.1). NCBI lineage: Eukaryota > Metazoa > Arthropoda > Insecta > Diptera > Syrphidae > Cheilosia > Cheilosia urbana. The sequence goes on from OX297854.1 coordinate 131,613,197, forward strand.
ACGGCAATGTCGAGTGACAGATGTTACTTGTACGGTTGTTGACTGATTCATCTAAATCAGGATGAACTCCAAGAAAAAAGAAACTTTCGTCGTTTACTTAAACTGTTTTTTGACTGACTCATCTTAGGATGAACTCTAAGGAAATGCAAACTTTAACGCGTCCCCAGCGAAGCATCCATAAAATCCGTAACGAAATTCGCTTCCAAAGAAATTTCAAAATCGAAAAACGAATTAACTTCGAAATTAACCCTAAAACAAACAGGTCGCGTTACAATTCAAAATGACTTTGTTGACTTAAACTTCAATGTAAATGTTAATGTAAATGCGCCGTCACCATTTATCCCTTTTTTTACCATAATTTGTCGATTTCCCCACTGTTTGTCTACAAAGAATGAAAAAAAAAAAACTCAATCACCACACCGGCCGATGCAGCTCGCGGTGGTCTTTGCTGTGTTCTTTTGGTTGTGCCGCAGCGGCACACGGCCGCCACACCAATTACATTATACAGCACATTATAGCGGTAGACACTAACAACATTTAACGACTTAAAACACCCATCAACAGCTTGACCGACAAACGAAGAGGGAATTCCGTGTTTGACCAAATAGCACCGGCCGCCATTACCGCCTTTGGTCGTTGCTGTTGCTGTTGCTGGATGTGCGGTGATGTTGAATGTGACTTACAAAAAGAAACGCGCACAAAAGTGGAGAACAAACCCCGAATAAGAATGACGAAGAATGGTAAAATGCCGAAAGAGGTGGAGGCAAGGCCAGATAGGAGGACGAGCAACGACGACGACACGCAGTTAATGATGTTACTTCGTGTGTCAATAAAATGTTTCATCACCGAAACTTGTGTACACGCGGGTAAACAATCAGTGGCGGTGGTGTTGGCCAGGCAATGCGGTGGCTATGCGACGAGGCGACACTTGTCGGCAACGACGACGACGTGTGGTGAAGGTGTAATAGTTCACTGGGCAAGGGGATTAGTTGGGGGTTTTTGACGCCGCCACCGGCCGGCCGGCCGGTCGGTTTTTCAAAAGAAATGGGATAATTTCATTAAGCAAAATGTGACACCTGGAATGGGTTTGTGTTGCCGCATTTGGGTCTTAATGAGGATAATTATGTGTTTGCAGCTAATTGGGCAATTAGTGTGCGGTATGGAATTTCATCGAGGTGGGATGGTTATACCGTATGCAGTGTCTGTCAGGGGGCTTCGTTCATTCAGTGTTTTGTTTTGTGGTATGAATGTGAGAATTGGAGAAATTTAATTGCAACTCTGACATTGTTTGAGCAAAATGTTGTCCAGCGATTGGAGCTGAGTATATCAAATTGACGAAATGACCATCATGTAAGTAGAGATTGTTTTAGGGCTAAATGAGAACTGTCATTCAGCCAATGAAGGCAACCTCTACTAGCAACCCACTGTGCAGTATAGAAAAGGTTATTTTGGAGGTTTCTGCTTTCGAACTGAAAGACTTATGCGAGACAGATTAACACAGCGACTTTGACAGCAACAGTAACAGCGAATTTATAGGATTAGCTCTAACGTTGATGTCGCTGTCGATGTTGCTGTGCTAATTTGTTCAAAGTAATTAAAATACAGTGGTTCTAAAAAGTTATCAAAGTTACTGTTGATGTCGCTGTGTTAATATTTTTCTCGCATTAAATACAGCTTTCGTTTTATTGATTCCAAGTTTCTTTGTTTTTCGAACTCATCGATTATGGGATGGATTCGACTCCAATGTCTTCACGATTCCGAGATTTGTTACTTAAGCCGCTGAATCCAGGCAGTCCCTTGTTTTCCAACAACACTCACTTTCGAACATTCATTCGAAAGCTACAAACACGCCCGCTCTCACGTTGTAAGTGATCTGTTTGTTACGACAATTTAATCGTTTTATCATTTCAATAGAAATCAAATACGACAAAGAAATACACACATTTTCCCAATAAATATTTATTACTGCCACTCGAACGAGGAATCTTATCGCAGGTATCAAATTAAAATTCGAAAATAATCGTCATTTAATTTCAAATGTTCAGCTTCAGCGCAATCGATTTTTTTTTCTTTAAGAACATAGCGCTATCATAATTATACGAGCACTCGGGGTACATATTTTTAGATTAAGAACAGTATAAGGAAAAGGCCAACGACAACACACATACACACATATACCTAACCATACTGCACAGTGCACATGGTTCTAATAATACGACTACACGACGAACATAACCAACGAAACGAACGATTTATCGCATTTCGCTTATCTATGACGAATGAGAAAAAAATCTTTTAATTGCCGTTGTCCAGATAAGCGCAACGAGCAAGCGAATGGAAAGTTAACAGCGACGTTCAAAATTAAGAACAGGCGGGGAGATGGGGCGACAAACAGAAAAACACCAAAAAATCACATCCGCCGACGAAAACGTTTCAACGAGTTCGAATCGAGTGAGTTTTCGTTTTCGGGCTCTTTTCGAACTCATGATCGAAATTTCCCTAAAATTGTATATTCTGCAACTGTCATGTGCTATCTGGAAGGCAGTTTGATTGATTGATCCGGGCTGTAAATGAAGAGGTGATTTTTTTTTTCTTCGATTGTCATCGCATCGATTAGTTCCAGATTGATATCGAACTTTGGTGGAATACTCGTTGCTCGTTTCAAGGCCTCAGGTGGTATCACATATTTATTTCGATTCACATGATTAAGCCTAAGTAGTTGGCCTTTGAGTTGGAACCGCTTGTGTGCCCAAAAAATTGGTTTCTCATTTATTTTTTAGAAATGCGATCACAAGTTTGGTTATCATTACTTTATGGCTTGATTTATAAGGTGACTCTGTGATTTATTAATAAGAACACTTATGAGGGCTGTGTTGCGAAATATAGCTGCCAGGGATTTACTGACTTGTGAGTAAGTCCAAATTTTTTAATTGTAAAGTCATGTATAACAATTAGTTATTCAGTAGCCTTGACTTGGTTGGTTCTATTATATTTCACAAAAGCTGCATTTTTTGCAAACCTGTCTTTGAAAGTTGAGGACATTTTTTGTTTAAGACTGGTTTCCCGTTTTCGGACACTTAAATCAAAGTCTTTGTTTCGCTAATTGATTGTTGAACATACCCGCTAGTCAAGTTGTGAACACACTTACCAACTTAAAAAAAAAAAAAAAGACTGTTGAAGGCAAAAAAAAAAAAAGACTGTTGAAGGCAACAGAAAAGCATGCCTAGCAACGACTTCCTAGCTGTCACATTCGGTTGGTTTTAAGTCACTTTCATAAAAGGTAAAGTAAAGTATATAGATTCGAGAGATATTCGAATCAGACTACCATTGTCGGGTCTCTTTTCGTCTCTCAAACCTAAGCCTATCTTTTCACAACCATTCGTTTTGTGTGAGTTTTTCAAGTTTGAAATGAATGGAAGGGATCTACAATTTTATGCCGACTCCAAACGGCCAATTGAGAAGCTATTTCAAGACAGTTATACTCTCGGATGTTTGTCGGACGTGCGCGAGAGGTGGCGCAGTGGAAAAAACCCTAAGTTGGAATTTGGGTTTTTGCGGGATTCGAACCTCGAACCACTAAGCCACTGCGCCTAAATCACTTTCATGAAACTTGTCCATGACCTTCTTATAACTATACAACTCATAAATGAAAGGAAGTATAGAGATTGCGACTTTCGGCTCAAGTTCTCTTTGCTTGCATGTAACAACTAACAAGAGGATATAGCCAAACGGGGAAAACAAATGGATGACGTTGCTTAGTATTAAAGATTCCGCCACAAGTCGTTTTCTTTACTCATACCATGAGCAGATACGTCACAATATACACTCCACGCCATTTGAATAGCACACCCTATAAACTCTCAGTGTGATTGCTAATAATTTAAAAACTCTCTAAGAAAGTAGTGTTATGTCTTTAGTTTTTTTTTATGGTTAACTATTTAGCTCTCTCAGTGAAAGAAATTGAGCACTGGAAATAAACCGTTATATGTTTATTGCTATTTTGTTTTGGTGTCCACTGAAAACCATGCACACATTTTGCTCCACTTGAATAGCACATCTATTTTTTTAAATTGTTATCTCCGGCTTGTGGACACGTGCTTTTGATTAGTAGCTTTGTTTGGTTAATAGTAACTATTTAATTGAAAATAAAACTAAAATGGGTCGGGGAAAAGTTTTAACAGAGACGGAAAAAGGAAAAATAAAGGCGTATAAGGACAGTGGTCTATCTGTTGCTAAAATAGCACAAAAAATTGAAAGAAGCCGAAAAGTTGTATCTGCATTTTTGTGTAATGAGTCAGAGTATGGAAAAAATATGAAAGGCCGTACACATTGTGTTCTTTCTGATGCAGACAAGCGATTAATTTTGAGAAAAGCCTCAAACTCGCATGACTCAATAGCCAAAATCAAGGAAAAATGTGGAGTGAACGCTAGTCTTACTACTATTCGGCGTGTTATTTCAAAAGCCGAGCATTTAAGAAGACTAAAAATTAAGAAAAGACCGCCACTCAATGCAGCTCGTAAGGCGCAACGCCTCAGTTTTTGCCGTGCTCATATGTGCTGGACTACACAGTGGCATCGCGTCGTCTTCTCAGACGAGAAACAATTTAATTTGGAGGGACCCGATGGCTACAGCTATTATTTTCATGACCTACGAAATGAAACCCATCACTTGGACCGCTTACATAGCAAGGGTGGAGGTGTCATGGTGTGGGGAGCAATCTCGTACTACGGCACCTGCGAGTTGCAATTTCTGTCGACAACGATGAATGCGATGGCCTACATTGGTGTATTAAAACTGGCCTTTCCATTCTTTCAAAATCTTTTTGGACCCTTGCAGTGGACATATCAACAAGACAATGCGCCGATCCATACTGCCCGAATCACCAAATCGTATGTTAAGGACCAAAACGTGGAATTATTAAGCTGGCCACCTTATTCACCGGATCTTAACATCATTGAAAATGTTTGGGGCTGGTTGAGTCGAAAAGTGTATGAGTCGGGACAACAATACACAACTATAACAGAAATAATCGAAGCTATTAAACTAGCTTGGAGCTCAATTTCACTCGATTATTTAGCCCAATTGTACGAGTCTATTCCAAACAGGATTTGCGAAGTGTTGGAGCAAAAAGGAGGCACAACCCACTACTGAACATTTATAAATCCGATTGATAATAATCGAATTTCCCTAAAAAACAAGTAATAAACAAATTTGAATTATTAGAATTTTCATAATGGACTTTTTTTGAGAAGTGTTCTATTCAAATGGCGCAAAAATCAGGGTGTATTTTTTTAGTTAGTTTATTCAAAAATATATATCAACTTAACCGTATCATTTAAAAACACAAAATGTACCGTGTTAGATTAAGAATTAATAACAGTAATAAGAAAAAAATAAATAAAAAATAAACTTTTATCTGGGATCCGAAAAATTTCGTTTACAAAAAAGTTTTTTTACATGTGCTATTCAAGTGGCGTGGAGTGTAACTACCCATACATTTAGGTGTCAAATTGTGTAGCAAAAGAGGAAATCTTGGCAAATGTCATCACATAATCTTGTATTTCTTTAATTCATGCATAGAACTCATCTATGAGTTAACGGAAGCTTAGGCGAACTCAGCTGTCATTTTGGCCTCTCGTTTGAGTTTATATTAGCGCTTTTTTATTTGACGCAACCATTAAACTAATGCTATCCTTTGCAGGCGTTTTTCCGGAATTCGTTCGCGATGGCAGGGTGTTCGTTTTTTAACTGGACTATGTCATTGAGTCGATTTTTCCGTAAACTTAAAATTTAAATAACAAAATCAAAATATTTAGATTGGCTAAATGCCTGAACCAAATATATAAATTTGTAACTATTTTATTTTTTTCGCTAAGAGTCTTAGCAAAGTTTAGCAGAAACTGTTTTATTATCACGTATAACCTACAGACAGTGACATTTATCCGGCATTCTAACAAACAAGTGGAGTAGTGTTAGTATGTCGTGGGAAATTTGTGGGAATTTCATTAGAAAAAGTATCGTCTCGTGGGAAAGTGGCAAACGAATTGTAGCATAGTGGGAAATTTTATTAACTTAAATAAATTAAACAATTTAGCCTCTGGATCTTCAAATGAATGTGTACATATTTGGAAATATTTTATTAATTCACACAGCAAAATGTTCTCAAAAAAAGTCGAGTCCATATCATATATGATAGTCATGCCGCCTAGTGAAAGAATTTGCATTAAAATTTCTTGAGGTGCCTTGGCTCTCCTATTAGATAGCCAGGACTAAGTTCGTCCTAAAATTTAAGAATGCATTGCCAATAATTAATATGGCATTTATTTATTGTTTTATTTGTGCTAAATAATGGAAATAACCAAATATTTTGTGTTGGCACCCCAAGAAATTTACCCAAAATTGCTTTGGCAGTCAAAGTGTTAATAGACTTAAGAAAATTATACTGCTTCTCTGTATAGTTAAATAAATTAAATTAAATTGTTATAATTTTCGGACGTTCGAATACTTAAAATCGCGTCAGCCGATTTCAATCATTTTTTCGCCATCGAATCGGTTTTAGGTTGTTTTATTTTTAAGCTTGAACCTGGGCAGGAATAACTTTCTTGTCCATAAGTAGAGGCTTCCCTTCCGCTCCAACAGAGAAAAAGACACAAAGTCCTGTCGACACGGGTGCTCCCTCAAAATTTACTTTTCTGACTTAACCTTTTTCGAAATAGGTTTATCAGCTTTTCCGTCATTTAACATAAACTGCCCATAAAAGCCACATTCACTTCATCGTTTTAGGGCGTATCAACGCCTATATCACTGCGATAGCACACTTTAAGTTATTCGAATCGCCGTACGCCCCTTATTTGGCGCGAACTAAAATCTTATCGCTCGCATACATTACAATACAAATTAGTCGATGACATGCTGTGTAGTTTTATCAACTCTTTTCTCAAACAAAATAATCTCCATCAACATTCATGAGACGCAGAAACGCCATTCGACATTCAAAGCTACATACATGTTCCAAGTGCGGCGGAGAATTCCGTTCCGCAAGATCATGCACACCATCGCTGATTTTCTTATCGGCTCAAAGCGAACGTTACCAGTTTGATCTTTGCCAGATCTCTTCAATGGTCCCCCATCTGTGATCGGTTTCTCTGTGCATGTACTTCAGTGTATACGCCTCCAATAGACCAAAACAGTCCGATCTCAGAACCAAACCAAACAGAGATATTCGGATTTTCTAATACCATCGCAAGTGAACTTTAAAATTCCTTATCGATCGATGCCAACAATGATGATGATGATGATGAGGATGATGAGGATGATGATGAATAAATAAATAACAACCAAACGAGATGGAAATTAAAATTTATTTTTAATTCAAGTCAGAGTCATCATCATCATCAAGATCATTGGCCACTAACCACCAGCACCAGCACCAGCACCGGCACATCGGAGGGGAAATCAGAATCACGCTGATAAAATTCAATTCAAAGCAGAAAATAAAATTATTTTCGAGTTGGTTTTCGAGATTTTTTTTTTTTTTTCTTTCTTTCTTCATCAGCTCGACTGAAGATTAAGATTGCTGTTGAGACTGTGTGTAATGCCTTTTGAGGATCAATGAGATTCAAAGATGCCTGGGACTCGATAACAAGACCTCTGATGATGAACTTCTGTGGCAGATAAGCCGGCCAGCAGATTGAAAGAAGAGATTTCGTTTTAATTTTTTAATTAAAAATGCGAAAACGTCGAAATAGAAAAGAGCGTCGTTTGGACTTGGTTTGAATTGGTATTTTTTTTATTAATCGATAGTTTGGGAGTAAGAATCGAGACGTCGACTACTGAAATCTGATTTAAAAGTCAACCTTTAACAAAAAATTAAAAAAAAAAAAAAAAAACAACAATATTCGTTGGTTTTGCAGGCGAAAAAAAACAAATTTTATTACAGAGCGCCTCAAATATTTACTAAACTACCTACTACAGAAGCTAAACTTGTGTTGCCTTCTCTACTGCTTTCTGAAATTCGATGTTTAAAATTCACATACAAATATATTGAACACTTACTTACACAGTACTTTTTATATTTCAAATTGAACAACTCTCTTTCACACTCCACTTGACATTTCGCAGCAAAATAGTTTAAATTTTAAGACAGCGGTTTTTAGAATTCATCTTAAATTTCACAGTTTTATTCAACTGAAGTTCTGTGTTTCTTTTCCTCCTTAACATTGCATTTTTCATATCATTTGGACTTGGGAGTTTACGCAATTTATATAGTTCATTTAGAAATTTGCAAAATCTTCTTCCAGATGCTCGTATTTTGTTCTTCCGCGAGTGGAGTTGGCGAACTTGAACTAATTAGATCAATGGCATTCGTTGCGATATGAATTATTCCCAATAAAACATTTATCACTTGGGATCCTATTAAAATTTGCAAAATCTTCTTCCAGATGCTCGCATTTTGTTCTTCCGCGAGTGGAGTTGGCGAACTTGAACTAATTAGATCACTGGCATTCGTTGCGATATGAGTTATTCCCCATAAAACATTTATCACTTGGGATCCTATTAAAATTTGCAAAATCTTCTTACAGATGCTCGCATTTTGTTCTTCCGCGAGTGGAGTTGGCGAACTTGAACTAATTAGATCATTGGCATTCGTTGCGATATGAATTTTTCCCCATAAAACATTTATCACTTGGGATCCTATAAAAAATTGCAAAACCTTCTTCCAAATGCTCAGATTTTGCTGTTCCGGGAGTGGCTTTGGCGAACCGCACCTAAATAGAGCATTGACATCCGTTGCGACGTGAAATAGTTCTCATAAAATATTTATCACTTGGGATCCTATTAAAATTTGAAAAATCTTCTTCCAGATGCTCCCAATTTGTTCTTCCGAGAGTGGTTTTGGCGAACCGAACCTTATTAGAGAATTGGCATTCGTTGTGACGTGAAATAGTTCCCATAAAACATTTCATACTTGGAATGTTTAGAAGAACTCGCTGCAAACTAACTCTAAAGAATTTGAAGCGAACGAAATGCGAATCCGCTGATATACTTAGGTATGTCGTACGATATTACCTTAAAAAGAAAATGAAAAACAGAATCGGCTTCTATTCATCAAACCTGCATGGGAGAAAATAGCTTGATTTGCAAATTTACTCAGGTTAATTATGTAACCCGAAAGAGAAGAAATTGCGTCACCATTTTCTGTATGGGAAAACTCTTCCAAAATTAATTGGTTTTACAAAAAATTCATGTTTATTTTGCGCTACACTGTATGAAGTTTAATTATTATTTTATTACTATCAAAAATAAGCATGCTTCTTAAGACTTGCATTTATGGGTACTGATCTTACTTCGAAATTATGCAAAAAAAAGTGCGGTCTGTTGCGTTGGTAATTTTTTAAAACGACAGCACTGGTTACAATAACCTTCCCATTTGTACGTCAGTAGAGTTTTCGAAGTGAAAATGTACCAGTAGAAACGTGAGGCAACACACTTTAAGGTATACCTATGCACGAGACAAAAGGGACATTGGAACTTAAGTATTTTGTAGGTCACAATAGATGATGTTATGAGGTTAACTTGGTTATTGTGAGCTTGCTGAGATGACTCCGTACATTAAAAAGGAAGAGATACTACCAGTACCGCGCATTTTATAGAGTCGCTTACTAAGTGGGAAGAGGAGCTCATTTAACCCTGTTTGGTTGAGGTTCATATGGTCACTTTGGAGTTGAAAAAGTGACATTATTACTCCGTTACACTTCCGATTTGCGAAATATAATTTGTTTCGAAGGCATACTTAGTTCAAAATTTTAGTTGGAATAGTTCAGTTCCTCTCATCTGTTTCATGCTTCTCATCGTATCAAGTCGTCGTGCCCCAGCCAAAAATAAAAACGACAGTCTCTCCTGGTTCTGGTGCCACTTTTCGCCATTATCACCTTACCAACAAAAATGTAGGTATATACGATATACCATACCTTAACTACTTGCTGGGGCTGTTGCTGTTTTATTCGCTTTTGGAATGTCGCACTCATTACGTGAGTCATCATCCAGCCGCCCACCTGAATAGCGCGAGCATTCACCAGAATTTCCACAATCAATCCCGCCACCAGCATGTGATTGGCAATGGCAACATGGCCCATTGGCCCGTGTGCCGTGTTCCGTGTTACTGTTTCTGTTTCCTTCTGTCGCAGCCCTCTCGCTCTCTCTCTCTCTATCTCGGCTGTTCTTCTTTTGTATTTTTAAGCAGAAAAATTCCATAAGATAACAGCACCGCAGACAAACTGTCCGTACATCCAGCCAGACACACAAACAAAGATATTTATCGGGCCTTTCATATAAATTCCCTTAAAACTCATATCGCTGATATCGCATCCGAACCGAATCCGAGTCGAGTCTCTCTCCTGGCTGGACATGTGTCCATGTGTCCATGGGTGTATATGTGTATGAGGGGGGCGAGGAGCAAAAGCGTTCGAGTTGTGCATTCAGCGGCGTGCGAGATATCATCATTCGCATCAGCGTCATCATCGTCGTCATCCTTTAGCTGGTGTTGCTGTTGCGTTTGTCCGACTGTCTGACTGACTGACTGACTGTTGCTTTGTTGCGCCTTGCGGTTGATGTGGTCGAGATTTTGTGTGCAACACTGGTCGGTTGTGATTATTAATGTTGGCTGCTTATTGCTTTGAAGCTTTTAAATATTCTTTCATTTTTTGTTTTACTGTTTTTTGGCTGTTACTGATGTAGTAGGTACGAGTATAGGTATACGTTTTTTGTTTTTGTGGCTGTGCAGCTGCTGCTTTGTTGCCCACCACAAACCGGACATTGCTATCTGATTTATAAAGAGAATGTTCAGGGAGAATAAACTTTTGTTCGAATAAGTAGATACAACTGCCATGCTTATGGTGACAGTCAGAGTCAACTCAATTTAATCAAATTCGACATCGAAATTCGGCTGAAATACTTCCGTTCGCGGAGTTGTAACAACTGACCAACAGTTTATAAAAACTTTCTCAAGAAACTGTTTGATAGGGAACGCACTGAGTTGAGTACTTATTGTGTGAAAAATGGGGGCGTAATCGATTTTTCCTAGAATTTCGAACAAAAAAAAATTTAAACTTTGAGTTTGACAGTTCGAATGTTTGACTTGACATATGGTACATGGAGTACCTTACTTACTTACTTACTTAAGGTGGCGCTACAGTCCGGGGTGGACCTGGGCCTCAACCAACAAGCGTCTCCAGCCAGCACGATCTTTGGCCAGCCGTCTCCAGTTTCGCACGCTAAGTTGGTTAAGGTCCCCTTCCACTTGCGTGCGCCACCTGAGTCGCGGTCTTCCTCTACTGCGCCGTCCCTCGGGTGTGGATTCGAAGATCTTCCGGGCCGGAGCATTGACGTCCATTCGCTCTACATGACCCAGCCACTTCAGTCGTTGGACCTTCACTCTTCTGGCTAGGTCGATGTCGCTGTACAGCCCGTACAGTTCGTCGTTGTATCTCCTCCTCCATTCACCGTCTATGCAGACGGGACCGAAAATTACTCGAAGAATTTTCCTCTCGAAGTAACCAAGAGTAGCCTCATCCGCTTTTGATAGAGTCCATGCCTCTGCACCATAAAGTAGGACTGGGATGATCAAGGTCTTATAAAGGGTCACTTTAGTTGTTCGAGAGAGGGCTTTGCTACTCAATTGCTTTCTTAGCCCAAAGAAACAGCGATTGGCAAGAGTTATTCTTCGTTTAATCTCAGCGCTGGTGTCATTGTCTGAAGTCATAGCGGAGCCTAGGTAGACAAAGTCCTTTACCACCTCAAAGTTATATCTGTCTATGGTGACATTTTGTCCAAGACGTCGGTGTTGGTTGTCCTTTCTTGATGACAGCATATACTTTGTCTTGCCCTCATTGACCGCCAAACCCATCTTTGCCGCTTCCGTCTCAATGCTCACGAACGCGTCAGTGACATCACGCTTCGATCTGCCGATTATGTCGATGTCGTCGGCGTAAGCGAGTAGTTGGACGGACTTATAGAAGATAGTGCCTCTGGTGTTAGCGTTTGAGTTTTGCACTATTCTTTCAAGAACGATGTTAAAGAAGTCACATGACAGCGCATCGCCTTGTCTAAATCCTTTTTTGACATCGAAGGTCTCGGTGAGTTCTTTACCGACCTTAATGGAGCAGCGTGCATTCTCCATTGTCATCCTGCACAAACGGACGAGTTTGGCAGGGATGCCAAAACTAGACATTGCTCTATATAGCTCGTCCCTATAAATGCTGTCATAGGCGGCCTTAAAATCGATAAAAAGGTGGTGGGTATCGATTTGGACTTCCTGGGTTTTCTCCAAGATCTGCCGCAGTGTGAATATTTGGTCAATGGTAGACTTTCCTGGCCTGAAGCCACACTGATAGGGACCAATCAGGTTGTTGACGAAAGGCTTCAGGCGTTCACACAACACGGCAGATAAGATCTTGTAGGCGATGTTAAGAATACTTATACCTCTGTAGTTGGCGCAGTTCAGAGGATCTCCTTTCTTGAGGATCGGGCAAACAATGCTGAGGTTCCATTCATCGGGCATACTTTCCTCCGACCATATTTTACAGATGAGTTGGTGCATGCTCCTACCCAAGTCATCGCCTGCCGCTTTGAATAGCTCGGCGGCTAGGCCATCTGCTCCAGCGGCTTTGTTGGACTTCAGCTTAGATATGGCTATCTTCACCTCGTCCAGGTCGGGTGGACGGAATTGTTGGTCTTCATCATCCAGGTTGAATGGTTCATTCTGCCTGACAGCGGGATTTTGTTCGTCATCGCCGTTAAACAGTCTGCAGAAGTAGTTCTTCCATACCCTCAGCATCGACTGCGATTCTACTACGATGTTCCCTTGTTCGTCCTTGCAGGCTTCGGTTCGGGCTCTGTATCCTTGGGAAGTTCTTTTAACCCTTTGGTAAAACTTCCGAATCTCATTCCTGCAGTAGCATCTCTCAATTTCCTCGATCGCGCGCTTCTCATGCTCTTTCTTTTTCCTCCTCAGAAGCCGGTGTTCGTCTCTTCTCTTCTGCGCGTAGAGCTCACGGGCAGCTCTTGTCCTCCTTTGCAGCGCCGCTTTGTATGCCTCTTGTTTCGCTGCATGTGCTTGCCGGCATTCGTCGTCGAACCAGGGGTTTCTTTGCGGTGGTCGGGTGAAACCCAGCACATCAGAGGCGGCGTCTCTAATGGTTATTTGGCAATGGTGCCACTGGTCTTCAATACTTGATGCTGGCTGCATAGGACATCTTGAGAGATTGAGAGAGACTCGATCGGAAGAGGCTCTGGAGATATCTTGCGATTGCAGCCGTCCGACGTCAAACTTCCTCACAGTATTTACTTGTCTTGGCGGTGTTCGGGATATCCGCAGTCGTACCTTGGCTACAACAAGGTAGTGATCCGAGTCAATGTTGGCCCCTCGGAACGTTCGGACATCCATAATACTGGAGGAGTGCCTTGTGTCGATCGCAATGTGGTCAATCTGGTTGACGGTTGATTGGTCCGGGGATCTCCATGTGCCTTTGTGAATATCGAGATGCGGGAACCGCGTACTTGCTACGACAACATTTCGCCCCGCCGCGAAGTCGATCAGCCTAAACCCGTTATCGGAGGTGGTGTCGTGTAGGCTGTACCTTCCGACAGTACTACCAAAGATCGCCTCTCTTCCTATCTTTGCATTGAAATCACCTAGGACAATTTTAATGTCATAGTTAGGGCATTGCTCATACGTCTTGTCTAAGAGCTCGTAGAACCTCTCTTTGGTGTCGTCGTCTTTCTCCTCCGTGGGGGCATGGGCGCATATTAGGCTAATGTTGGCGAATTTAGCCTTGATGCGGATTGTCGTAAGGCGCTCGTTCACACAGCTGAAACTTAAGACTTCTTGCCTGAGTCTACCGCCAACGACGAATCCACAACCAAATAGGCGCTGTTTTTGTTGTCGATAGCAGTCGCCATAGTAGATATCGCAGTTGTTCATCCTCTTCTTGCCCGGTCCATCCCATCGCACTTCTTGGATGGCGGTTATCTCTGCTTTATAGTGGTTCAGGGTCTCCGCTAGTTGTTGTACATGGAGTACCTACCCTGTGTTTATTGAATTTTAACATATCGTTGGTAATGTAGGTATAGCAAATCTTTTTTTCTTTTAATTGCTAACTGGAATTCGAAACGTCATAACCTAATTGACAAGCGCAAACCAATCGTCTATACACAATTTGCTCTCAAGTCGTAATGGTGCTATAGATAATTTACAGGAAAATATAATAAGCAATGCCGCTAATGGCGGGTTGTCTCTGGTTCAGAAAAAGTGACTGGGGATCGTTTTATTGGGCATTTGTCTACTTTTGAATTTTAATTGAATGTTCATTAAAATAATAAATGGAGATAGAGATGGGTATAGAAATGGGAAGATGGCGATAACAATGGAAATAGGGATAAAGATAGTTATGGAGATGGAGATGGAGATAAGACAGGACGTATAGAGAGGTTTAGATGGAGCTAGAGATGGCAGAGAAGGAAATGGAGATCGAGATCGAGATCGAATTTAAAAATGAAGGTATCAGTTTTAGGTATCTGGGGGTTGAACCGGAAAAGTATCACTCATCGCAGAAGAACATTTTCTAGAATTTATTTTTAGAACATTTAGGAATACGTGATTCGTGCGCCCGAGAAAGTACACTTCGTTCTAAAGCTTGTTTCCAACCAACAAGCCTTTGAATTTAGTTTGGTCCTTAAGCTAGGATTATACTTGGCATTTTTCGTGGCAAATTTTGACATGCTGAGGCCACAAAGATCAGGCCATTCGGTGGGCACTCGTGTGTCTTTCGTAGGAGTGCGCTGCGACAGCCCACGTGACCAGACACTTGACAGGCGATCACACGTAGTGACAAATTTAGGGCAAATGTTTGCGTCATAATTACGTCGGCAAGTCAAAATTTGACATGAAAAGTGGCAACGTAACGTAACGTAATATGTATCTGTGTTAAGTGGTTTGTGGTGCAGTTCTACACTTGCGTGCGCCATCTTGACAACGTCGTTCTCTACTATATTTTGGTTTTGTAGGTCGGATCAACTTGCTCACCCTCAACAGTCGTGCCTGCTAAGAACGAAATCGGGAAAACTAACAGAGTTGGTTCGTTATAAACAAAAAAAAGAGCCAATGCTGAGCCTTAGACCTTAGACCATTTGTTTTGGAATTAATCGCATCAACACGAACTACGAGATCTGCCTCTTCGACAATATCTTCCAGGAGCGTTCAAACTCGAGTCGTCCTTACTGAATTTTTGACATTTACTATCTGGGATTATCAGTAGCTCGTGTCGATGAAAGTTCCCTAAAAAAACTTGGGTAAGCCCCAACAAATTTAAGAAAAATCTGTACAACATTCAGTGGACTCATCGCTTTTAAGACAAAAATTTTACTCTCAACTGCAAATTTGTTTACCAACTGCACAAAATTATTAACAGTTTTTTTTTCAACAACGAGTTCCTTATAAACGGATTTCACAAGATACGAACTTTACAATTTGAGCACTGGTTAGTGATAGTCATTTGAAATCACCGAACTATTACAATCTTCTTCTACTGGTTTACAACTTTTAGTAAGAATATGGGTTTGTGTCATGGGACAACCTAGCAAATGCAAACACCTTAATGCAAAAACACAGCAGTGACTGCCTCAATGCCACTTTTTTTTTTTAAGTCCCAAACCCACTTGGCCGGCACTGCGACCTGAAAGATCTGTTGTATCAATGGGGAAAGTTTAACCTAAGAGACGTGCGACCTCCCTAATGAATGTCAAGAAGTCCTTAGAAGCAGAGTGTGCTATATCTGCTGGTGTGCGAGTCTCTCTATTAAAGACACGTTTTCTTAACCAATGAAAAGCAATCTTAACCAATCCTCCAGACAGAATCTGCATTCTGTTTCCGGGCAGAGGTTCATTTTGTTGAGGTGATATCTAAGGCCACAATAACCTGTGAGGAAGATTGCTCGCTTTCTTATAACGGGTGATTTTTTAGCTGGTTTGGTTTTGGCAACACTGGTTTTGACAGCTGACGTGTGTTTAGTACCTTGTGTCACTGTCAAACAGCTTCAGTTTGGTTTGCAATTTAACCATGGATCGTCTTACAAATGAACAACGCTTGCAAATTATTGAATTTTACTATCAAAACTCGTGCTCGGTTCGAAATGTTCATCGCGCGCTGCTTCCATTTTATGATCGGCATTCTCGACCTTCTGAGCAGTCTATTCGGAAGATTGTGACCAAATTTCGCACCAAATTTACTTTGTTGAACATTAAACCACCAACACGTTTACGTACTGTGCGTAGTGAAGAAAATATTGCGGCCGTATCAGCTAGTGTGACAGAAGACCGCGAAATGTCGATTCGGCGCCGTTCCCAGCAGTTAGGCCTTTGTTACAGCACTACGTGGAAAATTTTGCGGAAGGATTTGTGCGTAAAGCCTTTTAAGATACAGCTTGTGCAAGAACTAAATCCAGCCGACCTACCACAACGCCGAATTTTTGGTGAATGGGCTCTTGGAAAGCTGGCCGAGGATCCGCTTTTTTATCGAAAAATTGTGTTCAGCGATGAGGCTCATTTTTGGTTGAATGGGTACGTAAATAAGCAAAATTGCCGCATTTGGAGTGAAGATCAGCCAGAAGCATTGCAACAGCTACCAATGCATCCCGAAAAAGCCACTGTTTGGTGCGGTTTATGGGCCGGCGGCATTATTGGGCCATATTTCTTAAAAGATGATGCGAATCGCAGCGTTACTGTCAATGGTGAACGCTACCGAGCGATGACAACAAACTTTTTTTTGCCCGAAATGGAAGTTCTTGACTTGCATGATATGTGGTTTCAAGAAGACGGTGCCAGATGCCACACAGCACGCGAAACAATGGCGCAATTGCGAGGCGAGTTTGGTGAACAGTTAATTTCACGTTTCGGGCCGGTCAATTGGCCGCCTAGATCGTGCGATTTGACACCATTAGATTATTTTTTGTGGGGGTATGTCAAGGCTAATGTGTATAGGGACAAGCCCGCTTCGATTGACGCACTGGAAGCCAACATCCATGCATTCATTCGTGAGATACCGGCCGATATGTGTGAAAGAGTATGCCAAAATTGGACTCAGCGGATGGACTACCTGAGACGCAGCCGCGGTCAACTTTTGCATGAAATTATCTTTAAACATTAAATTGCAAGGTTCAAACTATCGATTCAAATAAATATTTCATTCATTTTTTCGAATTTTTTGTGTTTTTTTTTTTTAAAAGTTCTAAGCCTCTTAAAAAAGCACCCGTTATTATCCTTACTGAGCCTAAGGATTTCCATATAGGAGTAAGGCTTAATTAATCGTTTGGATTGTCTTAGACCAGGGACATGTTCCCAGTGTTTAAGACGAAGTTGTTTTTCCCAATCATTAATTCGCCTTAGCGCAGTAGTCTAATTGACTGTGCTGTATGGTTCTGGGTTCTGGTCCGCACAGAAAAGATTCGGAACCAGCCCTAGCTAGTTTGTCTGCATGTTCGTTGCCTGCAATACCCTGATGACCCGTCACCCAGCCAAGCCTTGCCTTGTTGTGTATGGCAAGGGCTTGCAGATCATCGTGACAGCATTTAACTGTTTTCGAGTCCATTGTATTGGACGCCAAAGCTAGTAAAGCTGCCGGACTGTCTGAAAAGATTTGAATAATTGCACCTTTCATACCACAAGTTTCATAGCGCAAGTTTCGATCGCATGGATTTCCGCTTGAAAAACCATCCCATCAACAAAAACACCATCAGCTCCAACTCCGGAATCCATTTTTGATCCGTCGGTGTACCATACTAAGCTTTTCGGGTTTATTGTCGGAACACCATTTCCCGAAGCTGTTCTCCCTAACCATAGTGTCCGGGACGGTGCAGAACAGATCCAAGTTTGGGATTTGTTTAAGTATTTTCAGGTGTCCCCCATGATCAACTGATTTAAACTTATATTCTAGCTCCATTTTAATGGGGCATTTAGCAGCCGTCTTCGTAATTAAGAATTGCAGTGGTGAGAGCCCAATAATGGCCTCAAGTGCTGTTGTTGGGCAAGTGCTCGTAGCACTGTAATGCCGAGACAGGCAATTCGCTGAAGCTTCTGAAGCTTATCTGCCATAGTTCGTTCAAGTACTTTCGGCCACCAGACGATTGCCGCGTACGAGATAATGGATCTTACCATCATATAGTACATAACAAATGTATCATTCTGGGATTAAGACCCCAAGTTC
This sequence comes from Cheilosia urbana, assembly GCA_946477585.1. Lineage (NCBI taxonomy): Eukaryota > Metazoa > Arthropoda > Insecta > Diptera > Syrphidae > Cheilosia > Cheilosia urbana. The sequence goes on from OX297854.1 coordinate 131,631,454, forward strand.
TGCCGTACAGACACCTGCAGGCCCACATGGCTCTAGCGGCACGCTCTGTGGCGGACTTGATGTGTAAGTTCCAGTTTAGTTTCTTATCAAGGATGATTCCGAGATATTTAACTTCGTTGGAGTAACTTAGTGTCGTTCCATTTAGGATAATGGGTTCTAGATAGACCAGTCTCCTTCTGGTAAAAGGAACTAGTATAGTTTTATTATAGGATTGATGGATAAACCTTCCGTAGTACACTTCTAGAAGACACTATGAGGACAGTCGGCGCGTGCTCATAGCAGTGTGAGATTTTTACTCACTAAAACCACCTCCAACAAATTTCTTTTGTACTGCAACTAAGTTATGACTTATCAAGCAATTTTTTTATCACGAAGTTTTACACGTTTGGCAGTCAACATTCCGGCGAAAGTTCCTGCTCGTTCCGCAATTTTAACGAGGTTGATAATTATCGGGCTAAGTCCGAAGGTTTAGTTCGTTGTAGACGCCGCAATTAATTTGTTTCATCGAGAATTTCACGGACCGAGCTATTAATATGTCCTAATAATCAATTTCTATGATTTCGAGCGCATATTTTCGTTTCGTCCTTAACGGTAGACATTCCGAAGTCTCTATGGAGATCTTCATTTCTAATGTACCACGGTGCACTGACGAATGATCTTAGCACTTTGTTTTGAAAAGTTTGTAAAATGTTTAGATTTGTTTCGCTTGTACAGTACAGCCCCATAACTGTATACCATATGTCCATACAGGCTTCATCACTTGCTTATATAATAAAAGCTTGTTCGCGAGGGTAAGCTTGGCATATTTTCCGAGTAACCAATAGAGTTCTCTATATTTGATTTTAAGTTCTTCGCATTTTTTCTTTACATGCGGTTTTCATTTAATTTGGTGTCGAGAGTCATTCCGAGATATTTGGCCTCGTTTGCAAACGGAACTTGTACCGAATTTATAAATACAGGCAAGTTATTTGTTTTTTTATATGTAAAATTCACATGGACCGATTTCGTTTCGTTAAGAGCGATCCTCCATGATTTTGTCCATTCATAGACCCGGTTAAGCGTGCCTTGTAATACTTTGTTTGTTTCTTTGGCTCCCAGAGGGGGCATGAGGATTGTAAAATGGAGGCGTGGACACAATTTGAATTGTACATTTTTGATGCAAAGTATACAATATTGAAGACTTCAATATTTATTACTGTATGCAGATATAGAAAATGCAACCCCAGAAGTCGCATTGAACATCTTACATTACTAATAAATAAATATACGTTTTTCAAAATCGATTTACAAAAAGATATAAACAAACATGTATACAAGCAAGAATATTTAAAATTCTTAATGCATTAATGTATCTTCCAATTCGTTTGTTATAAATGCAGGAGTGCCCCAAGGATCTATTCTTTCTCCAACTCTATTTCTTCTCCACATCAACAATTTGCTTGGATCGACCAATAATAATATCTACAGCTTTGCAGATGACAGCACTCTTATATCCTCCATCTCGAACAGTGGGCCTGTGAATACGGCTACATCACACAATCAGAGATGTGAACAAATTAATTCACTAAATGATGATCTGGACAAAATCTTGAAGTGGGGAAAGGACAACTTGGTTGTATTTATGTATTTAATGCAAACAAGACACAGTTCACAACATTTTCCAGAAAAAATGCATCAACAGTTCCTCAGATCCAAATGGATGACCATCCAATCCATCACAAGGACTCAATGCACCTTCTAGGAGTCACAGTCAATTCAGGAATCACATGGCAGGACCACATATCCTTTATCGCAAGATCGGCGTCCGCAAAGTTGAGCTACCTATTTAGAGCAAAGAGGTACTTTAGCCCCAAGCAACTTCTCCTTCTCTACAAAGCACAGGTTCGACCAGGCTTGGAATATTGTTCCCATATATGGAGCTCGGCCCCAAAACATTCACTTAACCTGCTTGATAGCATACAGAGACGAGCAGTTCGACTCATTGGAGACCCTACACTCACATCGAATCTACAACCGTTGGTGCACAGAAGACAAGTCGCTGACCTATGCTTGTTCTATAGGTACTTCCATGGTAGATGTTCTGAGGAACTCAAAGACATTATCCCTCGAAATGCAACTTTTGGCGCCCAACAAGACAGGCTGCTAATGCTCATGACCATACAGTACACTTGACAACCGCGAGGACATCAACTTTCAAAGACTCCTTCTGTTACAGGACAAGCAAACTTTGGAACTCGCTTCCTGGGGATATATTTCCAGAAGACTACAATTTACAGCAATTTAAGTGCAGAGCAAACATACATCTGCAGGCATCTCGGGGCGCTGTTGAAGCGTTATAGGTTCGCCTTTCCCGGGAGAAGTACATATATAAAAAAAAAAAAATATATACATATATTTTTCAATGAACATTTGCAATTTTTATTTGGGCATGCGATTCACCAATTCGCCATAAGGGGGGCATGCTGTTGAAAAGGTTGGGAACCACTGGGAGCTTTCTCTATTACGCCAGTTATCCGATGCACTTGATCGATTGTCGAATGTTTACTTCTAAACCCGAATTGGTGGTCGGGTATAAGACGGTTTTCTTCTATAATTTGTTTTTTTTTTTCAATTCAATTCAATTATTATTTATTCAGGTGTACAAATAAGACTTAGTCTTTTATAGTACTTAAAAACTGGATAATTTACAAAAATAAATTTAATAAGCTACCTACGATAAACTATTAACATAAATTTTTAATAAATACAATATTCTTGGAGGGGATAGGAGGGGAGAAAAGAATGTGAAAAAGAGGATAGCAGAAGGAAGAAAGAGTAATTAAGTAATAGTTGCAATTTTATGAGAAATGTTGTAAAGTAGCATATTTAAATTTAGTGGCCCCAATTATTTGTTTTATTGATGTAGGTAGAGAGTTCCAGAGTCTGGTGGCAAAAACGAAGAAATGACGTGCGGAGTTCAGAGAGTTCGATGAGGGAGTTATTAGTATGAATGTTCTAGCCGACCGAGCAAATCTAAGTTTTTCGAACAGGTATGGTGGTGATCTGATCTGTATGATTTTGTGCAAGAAGACACAGCACCTAACAATTAAGAATTGCTGAAGCGTGCAACCAAGGATATTTTTGTGGTAATTGGATACATGGTCGTATCGACGAAGCCCATACACATACCTAACCATATCGTTGAATGCAACAGTTAATTTGTGCTGAGATAGGGAGTCAAGTTTGTAGTACACGGCTGACGCATAATCGATGTAGGGAACGAGTAGGGTTTTAACAAGTCTCAGTCTCGTATTTACAGGAGTAAAACTCGAGAATAACCAAAGTTTGCGTAGCCCACCGTAAATACGTCCCACAGTGTAGTTAATGTGGCTTACTGGGGAAAGAGAGCGGTTAATCTTAAAACCCAGGTTGGTTACAGTCTCCACGAACTGCAAATGTGTATCATTGAGGTAAATTGGTGGTACAAGATCGGTATTGTAAAGTTTTTTGGAAATAAGGATCAGTTGAGATTTTGCTGGGTTAAGCGTCAGGCCATTACGCACCGACCATTGATAAATTGCGGATAGATCCTCGTTAAACCTACAAGCAAGATCCTCAACAAGGCCGATTGGCCTGGATAAATATAATTGAGCATCATCCGCATAGAAGTGGAGGCAAGCATTTAAGCACACTTTAGGGAGGTCATTAATAAAGATGCAGAATAAAATAGGGGCCAATATTGAGCCCTGAGGCACTCCTGCAGGGACATTCCTCACATCGGAAGATTTATCACCAACCACAACCCTTTGACTGCGATTATTTAAGTAATCACTGATGAGACGCACCGTTGTGTTGTTGTAAGCGTCTAAGTAATATCCGCATTCTAAAACATGAAGAAGAGTATTACTCATTTTACTATTAATTGTAGCGCAATGCTTTCCACTTATAATGATTGCCAAATCGTCGACATATCCGATGGCGTCATAACCCAGATTATGTAGACTGACTAGTATAGGCTGTCTAATGTCTATTACGAGTGACCACAGCAATGGGGAAAACACACCCCCTTGGGGACAGCCTTTGACTGCTGTCACCGCATAGTCACATGACAGTCAGTCACTTACTAACCTGTGACTTACGGCTTCAATTTCTGACTTCGTGTCTTCTGAACTTGACTACGCCCGAGAGCATTGTCACCCGTCATTTCTACAAACAGAAACTAGTCACTCGACAACCTGCTTTGACAAAAAGATATTCCTAACGTAAAGCGTCTTCAACCATAAAAACCCGGAACTTAGTCTCAAATTCCTACTTGTCTACCGCCAAAAGATAACATGAAAGCATCCCCACCGCTGCAACTACAGAAAACAACAGCAACCCACCTCCACCACCATGTGTACTACATAATTCCAAATCTACGAACAGAATCTACAAAATAAAAACGATCTACTCGCTTCCGTACAAACAACAATCGCTCCCCTACAACACACAACACACTTTATTAGTAGGTAGGTACACCTACCTAACTGTAACACAGATAATAGAGCGACAAAAAAGAAATCCAATTTCCACCAAAAAAAATACACAAAAATTCAAATCAAATCAGATAAAGTTTTGGAAATTTTGTCGATACGACCGACTCACAACAGAAAAACGAACAAACAAACACACCACTGATGCGACAACGGTCGTACCTCTCCAGATAATTACCCGAAAAACTTGATTTATCACTCCCCAATGATAATTATTATGTGATTAACTGGTTTATTTACTTAATTGCAATTATCACTCGTTCGCCAACCGCACAACCACAACAACATTAAAATTAACAAGAACGGCGCGGCAGCCAGCGCACACTTGATAAAAATAAACAAAAATAAACATTCACCTACAATCGATGGTCACAGCACAATAATCACCACAAAGGCAACATTGTTGTGCGACATTGGTAACACGTTTGTCCAGTGTCCAGTGTCCAGTGTCCAGCTCCGCAGCTCGCACAAACTGGCGCCTTCCTCACTCTGCGCCCCCAGATTTATCCATCTTTATGCGGTGTACCCGATTCGATGCAGTCCGTTTATTATTATCAGCCAAGTGAAAGGAAAATTATTATTATTGCAGCGGCGAGGCGCTGTTATCATACCTTTTGTTGAAATTAGCATCAATCATTCTCAGCTGATAAGCTAAAGTGTACACACACGCACACTCAGACGGGAAAACGAGGCTGCTCGACCGTTGCCTTTTGCCTAAGGATGACACGACATTCCTCATTCGCATGTCTCATCTTCGTGAGTCCAGCCACTAGCGCCCCTCCCCGGCACATTTCTATTTGTGGAAATATGATAATATGACAATTGCGCGGCGGTTATAAATTCATAATTTGAGATTTTAGAACACAAGCGGAAATCGGAGAACAACTGATGCTATACGCGACGCGACGAGTAGGTATCTATTGCGGCAATCAATATCGATGATGGCTTTTTGGGCATCTTGATGGCGCCAGTTAAGTTATGAAATTGATACCCCCAAACAGTGCTTATACACATCCATTGCCAGAGAGTGGACAGTAGAGTGTTGATAGGCATTTGAGAGAATTTAAATAATTTTTATGGCTTCTGATTCATATGCAGACATTCTCGGTAGACCGCGAGCAATAATCATAAATGATAAACGAAACTGAAGATGAGTACAACTCAGCATCCATTAGTTGGGCCCGTTCGCACTGACAGGAAGATGGTTACTGGATAAGTGGATACTGTCAGCTTGTTGGCGCTGTGACATATTTTCAAATGGAATGAGCTCAGACTTTGCTAAAAAGACTGCGGGTATATATTTTTGAATTCGCAAATGGCGAGAAACCTGCTCGAACATTTTAGAAGCAGTCATACAATAGGCGGTTTTATTTCTTTATTCAAAGCAGAGCGCTTACTGTCACAAAAGGTTTGTGTTTACTTTTTAGCATAAACTAGAACTAGACTGACAGTGACAGCTTTCATACGTCAACCCGACTACCCCCGCAGATTTTCTGAATAATACCCCCACCCTAGTGCTCTCAATTTACCTGGCTGGCACGTGAGTGAAGTGTGAATAGTGTGAAGTGTAAACTGTGAATACGCTATACGTGTGGTGTGACGTGTGAGCAGTGCTGTCGAACGTACTGAAAAAGCAATATTTGTATATATTTGCGCTGCGTACTACCGTACTGCTCACGTTTGTTTTGTACTGCTTTTTCCTTATTTTGTATTGCTTTTTGTAGTTCGTTGCTATCATAAATGTATTGAAGAAAACAGTATAGATGGCATCACTTTTTATGTTCTCATTCACAATCTACATCGCATTCCATTCCCTTTTCTAACTTTTTTCTTATTAGTAGTAATTGCAGAGTAGCACTATGGCCCCAGTTATAGCCATACGTAAAATGCAAACGAAAAAGTTGGACCAACGAAGTAAAGGACCAAAAAAGAGCCATATGCACTTAATTTTTCTAAAAGAATCATTAGATTAACTCTGCTGAACGCTTTCACGAAGTCAGTGTAAATCACATGAACTTGTTTATGGCTTTCTAAAGTCGCTTATAAAATGACAGCACTGGGTGTGAGGCAGCAAAAAACCTAATTCTAAGGCCCCAGTTATAGCTTTCATTGAAATGCACCATTGAAAATTTTGATTTACGATTTTAAGACGATTAATCAAACAATATTGGCTTCACTTGGTATCAAAATAAAGCTAATCAATTGTGGAATTTTTTTACGAAAAAAAAACTTAATTCTGATTAAAACTTTTCTTTAAATACACTTTTATTATTTCACTGATTGAAATTGATTTCAATGAACAGCTGATTTTCGTTCCTCTAATTTGGAACCCAATCGTTTCACTGATGTGTTCGATTCTCTTTCTGTTCTCAGCTGTCAGTTTTGCTTTCAATGATCAACTCCAACCTCGAAACCTGGAATTGTTTATTGCAAGTTGTTCTTTTGTACTGTAACTTTTTCTCTTTTTTATTAAACTGAGCATTTTCAATAATAACAATAACATTTTATTACATTTTATTTCTTTTATGCAATCCCATAATTCCGATTATTAAACAGTTTTACTTGCTTTCCGATTTTTTGAGTTTTCTCTGTTTAGTTTCACTGACAGCAACTTTTCAATGATTGCTATCAGAGACAATACTGAGACCCCCAACTTCGGCCGATTTTTCGTTACTTGCCTACAAGCTATATTTCTATGGGCTGGTACACGCTAAGTGCGTTAGTATTGTCACATAGAAATTCGTATTGAAAAATGTTACGTAACTTCACTCACCAACACACTCGCACCTCGCGTGTCCCACTTCCGCTGTCGGCAAAGTTGATATCAGCGTTCATAGAATTTTGTCCGTTAAATTTGAAATTATTCGTTAAGTGTGAATAGTATTTTATTTTAGGAATAAGTGCACTTTTGCTGAAAATATTTATTGAAAATGAACAAAGTAGATTGGTTGAGGGAAAATAAAAACATTTTGAGCAATTTTTCTTCAGTTAAGTATTTAAGAAAATTTACACATGAAATCGTTAATGATATTCAAGTTTCTAGTATATAAAACAACTCATTTAGATAGTATTATTAACCAAAAAAATTATATTAATCGTCTTTTAAACATGTATAATAACCAACCAATAGCATTCAGTTATCTTAAAATGTGATATTCCCGAACTCTATCACATTCCCCCATGGTTGGTAGCAGTTGGCAGCATTGATTTTATATATTTTGTATGTTTTTGCATGTCACACGGATTCTAAATAAACATAACACCGATAGGAAAACAAAATGGCGAATTTGAAAAAAAAAAAAAAAAACTGAGGGGGCCAGCGGCAAGAGGATTGTGAGTTGGGGGTCTCAGTATTGTCTGATTGCTATAACTGACTTGTCAAAAAAATCAAACCATTATGCCACTGATTTGTTCCAATGATGCATTTCAATGATAGCTATAACTTATGCCTAAATGGCGGGATACTGACACTCAGTGTTAATACATCGTGGTATTTCTATTCCTTTTTTTTTTGGAATTTCGATGTCCGAACAACCTTCGGTGCGAAAAAGAAGAAAAACATCAAAATTGATTATCGTATCAATAATTTGACGTTTTTTACAAGCGATTCAGTTTCATTTCTAATGCCTGTGACACACATATGGTTTCGATACCATGGTATCGAGATGAACCACATGTCTGTCAGGGCATACTACGGTCATACCATGCGAGCAATGTGGTTTGAGCGTAGTATCGATACTAGGGTTTTTTGCGTGGTATAGCTATCCTCCTAGCGAAAACAGCGCCACTCTCTGTAGTGGAGATTAGTTTTACTTAAAGTGCCTATCATTGTCATAGAAAATGATTTAGTATTCCCAACAGCGGAATTTATTGTCTGCCCCAGCATGGTAACCAATGGCAACTGTCAGCCTATACTACGTTATATTGTGTGTCACCTAAAATGGTATTGACGATGCCATAGTATTGATACCATGGTATCGAAACCCTATGTGTTTCACAGGCATAAGTAGCTGTTCCGGAGCGAAATTTTCCGGTGGTCTCAAAATGGAGAGCTAAACGTCTGCGAAAGTGCAGCGAAAACCGTTTCTGGAGAGTGTCATCAGCTGCTACACTAGTAGCAGTGTTACCAGCTTTTTATTTTAATACACTAACTTTACAACTGGCTCCTCAAAACTGTCATTTGGGAATTATCCTATTTTAATCTATTTACTTTTAAGTTAGGCGATTTTTAGGCTCCTTAGGTATTTTAAAAAAAAGTGCTTACTGCAAATGCCAACGTACCTACTCTTTTCGTATAACTAATTAAAACTTTCAGTTAATTGCAAATGAGTCAACTCCATTTTCATACAGTTTTTGAACAGTCTCTCACACCTCAGCTGTAAAATCATCTCACAAGATTGATGCATGAATATGATTACACACAGTCCAAGTATGGAGGTATGCGGTATGTATGCTCCCTTCCAGCAACATGTTCTTATGTTTTGTTAACATTGGAAAATGGAAACTAAAAAAATATCTCAATTACGAGTTTGTGTTGTTAACTTACTCGATTACGAAGTAGATAAGAGAAAGATATAGTATAGTAGTTAATCATTTCTGACATTACGATGATAGACGAACTCAAAAAAGTGAGTCGCAAAATTCAGTCCGTCGTTTCCCGGATTTCGTTCAAACCTCGGATTTGGAGTTTGGGGGCCTCCAGTTCGGGGCCGGTTTTATTTTTTGCAAGGAAACCTCAATATTAATGGTACTTCCCATATGAAATATTCATACCAGTTTGATTCGTTCGAAAACGGCTCGAACGATTTCAACAAAATTGATATTTAAGTTTAAGAAGCTGAGGTTAACATGACTGCATACTCAGTTTTTCGCTAACAAATCGAATATCGGAAGGTACTTTTGAATTTTGGACATACCTACCTATCTCGAAAACAGTCAATACGATTGTAACAAAAATTAATTTCTGAGGTAATATGCTCATTTCTAACTTAATGGAAAACTCAGTTTTTCTCTATACATAGCGATAACGATTTTGTGCAAAATGCATACTTGGAGTAAAATTGATGTTTTCAAAATTATTGCGTCCCTAATTTTCAATTCGTTAGTTAAGCAATCGTAATTTTCAAAACTAAACATTAGAATATTTGGTACTGTTTTGTCTGCGTAATTTTACAAAAACCGCTCTCACGATTTTGATCAAAATACATAAAATAATAATGGGTTGGGGTCGAAATTCTGGCGAGGGCAAAATTCTTTTTTCAAAATTCTGATTTACAAAATTCTGCTTTCAAAATTCTGCTTTACAAAATTCTGCTTTACAAAATTCTGCTTTACAAATTTACGTAAAACAGTCTACCTACCTACCTACTCACTTGTTATAGAAGAAGAGGTAAAAGGAGTTTTTTATTGGTTTTAAATTTGCTCTCTTGGTTTAGACAAATATTCTGTTAGTATACCCTTGTGAGTGAACGTGTGCTTCTAAAGTGAAAATGAATGTATCTGTAATTAAATCCAATAAAGGAAAAGATAAGTTGTGCGTGGATGGATATTGTGTATTATTGTGAAAAATTAAGTCAATGTGAAAAATTCTTAAGAGATTATCAAAAAATATTGTTCTCTCTGGCTTTGTTTAGTTTCTTAATTCTGTTGTTTCTTTTTTGTACCCACCTGTGTACCTTCTTTATATGAAATATATTATAATTTGTTGATAAAATTGAAAAATATTTGTTTTCTTTAAATTTTTAAATTGAAAAAAAAAAAAAACAGAATTAGCAGAATTTATTTGTTTAAAATATTGCCTGTCAGAATTTTAAAAAGCAGAATTTTGTAAGACAGAACAGAAAAAAAACAGAATTTTGAAAAGCAGAATTTTTGTGTTAAAAGTCAGAATTTTGCAAAGCAGAATTTTGAAAGCAGAATTTCGACCCGCTCCCAATAATAATATCAGTAATAAGATCTTACTTAGTTTTTCTCAAAAAATTCGAATAAACCAGTTTTCTTAATTATTTCTCAAAAACAACTACCCAAAAGCCGATCTGTGTTTATACATTTTTTTAAAACTCAATACCGCACTTCCATTACAAATGCAATACAGCGAGGCTAAGCTTATTTTTAGCAAATATCCACCTTAAAATAATTCCAACCACTTGGAGTCTACACAATCGGAAAATCCCACTTCATTTGCACCCCCACACATATCCATCGGGATATTCAGTTTATAACTGATAATGCAAATTCAAAAACAAATCTCTGAGATCCTATATAGAATATATATATAAGGATATCGATATATCACGAACACTATACTTGCAATCATTGACACCTTAAACCGATCAGAAAACAGAAACTCCTACTATACGTGTCCTCGTACTGAAAATTCTTGTAAAGTGTAATGCGAGAAACAGATTAACACAGCGACATCAACAGCAACTTTGACAACTTTTTAGAACAACTGTATTTTAACTACTTTGAACACATTAGTACAGCAACATCGACAGCGACGTCAACGTTAGAGCTAATGCTAAATTCGCTGTTGCTGTTGCTGCTGCTGTCGCTGCGTTTATCTGTTTCTCGCATAAGAGGTTATAAAATAGGACAGTGGACACTTATAACAGGGCTGTCTTTGTACTGCCAAAACAGCATTTGTACTGCTTTCTGTGTATCTTTTAAAATTAAACTACTGATTTTTTGAATATGCGCATTTTGTTCTTAAAATGTTCCAAGACATTACTATGAATTTTAAGCATCTCAAACACAGCACACCCTTAAAGTATATTCTTGCATTTGCTTTACAAACACACCCAGAGAAAGTGACATTCGAGACAACAGGAACAAACGGAAATGGCAATTGAATTGTCTTACATAAATATTTTTTTTTAAATATAGAGTATGTATAAGCAATTTTCATAAGTGTGTTAAGTGTATAATTTCAACGTTGATTAGTAGCTCCATACATAGCTATATCGTATACGCTATACCAACTGCTTTGTACTGCTTTTTGTCGACTGGTCGTGCTGGTGCTTTTTGGCTTCAAACGACAACCCTTTCAACTTTGAAAAACGTACATTATGCCAAAAGTGAATTTTACTTCACACTACAAATTCCTTTTTTTATAATCGGTTCTCAGATTTTTACCTATACCTACCTAATAACGACCCTGTCGTGCACTTTATTTTTCTCGTATTGAAGGCCCTCTAAATGTCGTTCTAAAATCCATTATAGAACTTATGGCAATCTTCGTGTTTCCTCTCCTGTCCTTACCTTTGTGCAGCGTCTTGGAAGTCCACCCGTAGACGGGTGTCCTACTTCTATTGGAGCTACTCACTCAAATCCGCATTGAAATGATTTCGAATACTTACCCACCCAAACTGTGGCGACAAGTAGTAGGTGCATTTATTTACATAAAGCTGGGTAGTTATCACTTACCTGAAAAGAAATAACAAAAAACAGAGAATTAGACCGTGCGACAGGTTTGGGATGATGTTACACCCCACGCCTTAAGCGTATAGTTGTATTTTGTATAGATCGGCACGGCATACGTATGTTTCCAATTTTGTGTATTCCCTTTAAATGAAACAATTGCAAAAGCAGCTACAGATCGAATGCAACAGGTCCCTAAGGACCCTAGGCACAACTTCTCATTTGTGCCTGCGTGTGACTCTTATTTTTATAGCTCTTACCAACATCTACCATCCATCTATCGATATTCGAAGGATCTCCGCCCGACCGTGTTCAAAAATTCAATTCCAGACCCATTGCCGGGTATTTCTTACCCTCGCCGATACCTCGTATGAAACTTATACCAGCAATCAGCAACACGAACTGCAGGTCAAAGCGTCGCTTAATTAATCTGACCCACAGCGGAGATTAAACTTTATTTCCGTTCATTAAATATCCGTCTATCCGGATTAGCTAATTCTTTTAAAACTCATCACCGTATACGGCAAGGTCGCCGTAAAATAAAAACCCAACCGAGCCACCCAACTGCGCAAGGTCAACTTTCATTTTCATGGTCAACCGGTTGCAGTGCGATAGAAACAGACAACACATCTTGTACTCCATGTACAGATATACATCAAACCAATTCGGTGGAGTACTCGTGTACGTACACACAAACCAATTCAGAACCAAGCACCCCAATCAATTGAAATTGAATTACGAGTATACGGACCTTTGATTTTAATTGAGTTTTAGATACTTTTCGGCCAGTCAGAAATGTAAATTAACAAGCGGCGCAATAAAGATCGCTTATCGGCGTTTGAGTGTGTTTGAGTGTGTTCGCTGCAGTCGCCGTTGTTGGTGCTGCTGTTCGATTATCGCCGATAATCGATTTCGAATACACAAACTCAAATCTATGTCGAAATGGATAACTCTACTCACAGACACACCCGGAGAGGGGTTGCCCACTTAAAGCTCGCGTACCTGCGAAGATCTCTATCTTAGCGATAAACTCGTATATCCATTTGTGCTTTGGCCCTGTGTGTTGATTTTTTTTTTTTTTTTTTGAAAGATGATTGGGGAGAACTCGATTTTGTTTTGCGGCTTTCTAATCCCTCTCGCAGCAGCAGCGTCGGAATGTTCTCTTGTTTTTCCCACTGATATCGACAGCGATTGACTAAGATTTATTGGTAAGTTCGAAAGATAGCGCTGCTTCTAAGCCACTGATAAGGTTAATACTTGAGAGCGCTGCTGGTTTCAATTAGCTTGTGGACTTTAATTGTTTTTTTTTTTTACTTTTTGCTTTGCTTTTATTTATTGCAAATGGCAATTTGCATATAAAAAAGGTGACGTTTGTGGACACGTTCTCGATTAGAATCTATGGGTTTAGGTTAGATCTTTGCGGGATAGCTCAGCCATTTGGATTTGGTTAAGTGGCAAATATTTAATTTTTTTTTATATGAAAATCGTTCGCATTTGATATTTGCCGGCCTAATGGATTAACGGCTTTTGGATTGTAGATACCGAGCTACTTTGCATTTGATTAGTTGGTTATCTTTGCGACTGCCAAACTGAGACTAGCAGATTTAGCAAATGAGATACGAGTTGAATTTTAGCATAAATGTGTGCTGTGGCCAATTTTGTTTGGAATTGGTAAATTGAGTTTGGCATTGAGTGGGCTAGACTGGCGACGCCACTCAGCTTACACGTGCGCATTTGACACGTAAAAAATGAAATTAGTCAGTAAAATAAATGAGACCTGAAAAAGAAGACTGGGTCGTGAGAAACTCTCTTTGTCTGAATTGGCAACATAACCTTTTACTTTGAGTTCTTTAGTTTTGGAAGACGGACGGTCTTTTTTATTAAAGTTGCGTTATTTGTACATAGTCCAAGCCAAAGAGAACGCGCCTAAATGTTAAGGACTATTCCCATGAAAGGGAATTGCGAAAAGACAGATGTTCGTAGCTTCTGACACTTCATTCATTCGCTCAGTTGGCGCAAGTGGTAGTCACTTGGTCAGCTAGAGAAAAAATCGAAATGCAAGTTCATTTCCTGACAGGGGAAAAACAGAAATGTCTTCCCAAGTGGAATTATATAGATATTATTGACTGTCCGAATTCAAAAACTATTCAAACAATCACTTCAAGGAGTCTGATGATGAATGAGTGGTGAAGGTCGAAATAGCTAAAGGGTTATTCAATAAGAGGTGTTATTGTGAAAGGATATGGTCCTGTATGCGTGCTCGTGGTGGCCATTTCGCTGATGTTGTTTTTCATTATTAACGGCATATCTTCCTCTTTATTATGAAATAAACATCCGATCATTTATCTCAAAAAATGGCAATTTTCTTTGAATACCAAAATAACACCTCTTATTGGAAAACCCTTTATTATTCCTACCAAAGTGACTGTGTTTACGAGTTGTTGTTAAGAGTTATTCTCTCACAATAATAAACAATTATTCATAAACTGAAGTTCAACAAAAATTTCCCAACAGAAATTGTGAGGGCAAAATCCCCAAGAACTAGCGAGAATCGTTGTTACTGCTCGCTTTCCCACGCAGATACCCGCGATTCAGTTTCATTTTTAATGGTTAAGTTGGAACGAATTTTCCATTCGTGGGTTTGTGGATCGCGACTGTTTTATGTGGATTGTGATGTGAATTAAGTGTGACAGTTTGCGGAAAGAATTTTAAATTCGCGGGCAAATTGCCGTAGTTGTACATTTTGCCACTTAAATCAATTAAGATTCAGTTTTTTTTTTTTTTTCAGATCCAATGTTAAGATTAATTCATTAATTAAATATAATGCTTTCGTGGTAAAACAAATAGGTGCAGGAAAATAACTTCGTCTCGAGTGGGAAATAAATTCGTGCGACGACATATGTAAGCCTACAATTCATAAACAGTGGAAAATGTATGGGGAGCATGCTGCCCCTTCCGCAACCCCCCCCCCCCCCCCCCCCCGCTTTGAATCTCTGTTTAAGGGTGAGAGTAGTTGCGATTATTAGCTATACTGATTATAAATAATTTGATTTTATTTTCCAGTTAGAATGAACAAATTCTCAAATAGGTGGGAAATAATTTCACAAAATTGGTGGTGATGTTATTGTCCACTACAAAATAAAAAATGTAAAATTATTTCCCACTCAAGGTGAAGTTATTTCCCATGTGAAGTTGTCATGTCATAAATGCAGTTAAAGTGATTTGTTCGCAATTCGCTGTCATGTGAATAGTCTTTTACTTCCAAAAATCACCGCACTGGATGGCATATTGCAGTTGACGTTTATTGACTTTTTTTTAACCTCATTCAACTTCCAGAGCTATAGGAATTGAATTCTCTTCTCAACGCGCCCTTTTCGCGCACACTTGTCACAATACTTTTTTGTTACAGTCGAACCCGCTTAACTGAAACCCGTTTAAATACAAAACATGCTTATTTTAACTTTATAATTAATCCCCTTGTATTTAAAAAAAAAAAAAAAATGCATATCGCTTTATTGAAACCCGCTAAAGTGAAAGCTCGGATAGCTGAAACACAATTCCTTTAAAACATTATAACTTTTCATAGAAAAAACTCCGCTTAAATGAAAGAAATGAAAATGTAAACACACCTACATGAATTGAAAATAAAGGCAAAAGGTAACGAGCAGGCGTTGAATGCATCCATTTTTGCATTATTCACCTTCCACATTCCCCCTTTCCTCTGACAATGACAGATGTAAATTTTTACATACTTACATTTTTTGTTATTATTATTATTACCAATTATTTAGATGAGAAACTTGTCCAGGGTAAGCTTTACTGAAACAAATTTTCAGTTATCCGAGATCCGCTTAACTGAAAACCCGCCCTGTTAATTGAAACTGAAGTTAATGTTTTTGGTCATTTCACTAAGCGGGTTTGACTATACCAAAAGAATGTAAAACAAAAAAATACACCGATTTTAAGATTTAATTTGTATTATATTTATAACCACTGAAGGGTGCTTAATGTTACAGTGTTTGAGTTTGAGTGTTTCTCTGTCAAAAGTGTTTTTTTTTTTCCCAATGACTGCACTGATTTTTCCAGTGTCTCGTCTTTGTTGATTGACCTGTCAGTATAATAACGGCAGATATTTCGAAGTATGCAAAAAATTATTTCGAAATTAATGGCAACAGCCAGACTGATAAGTTGAGTTTTTAATGAATTGGGCGAAAGGGATAATTATTTTAAATGCGCCGAAAAATATTGCCAGTGAAATTTAAAGACGAAATTAAAAATGTTTATTGGGAATCCCCATACTGTATTTTGGGCTATTGATGACCAGAACTTCTTATCTAATTAGTCTTGTCCTTGTTCTGATGCGAACATTGAACATTTATCACAGCCAAATTCTTACTTAAACTTTGCCGAGTCACAGTCTTCTAAACCAGGGCGAGGGGCAATGAGCCTGAAGGTCTGCAAGTACATATTTGTAATAAAATCTAGAACGCACAATGTGAATGTCAATCAAAGTGCAGTTGCTGTCATTTCATAAGTGGTTTTGCTGTCCTGATTATCGCAATAAAATTCAAGTTTTTATCCACCATTGGTTGATTGCCCGCAGGTTACTCCTGCTCGCACTTCATCAGTCATTAGTTGTCTCAAACATTTGTTCAAATTTCCCCAGCTGAAGGACATAATCTTAAGATACAGGACGTATTTCCAGTGTCGACGTTCCGGAGTCGAAAAGTCATTGATAAAGTGCCTGCCGCCAAGTGTGCAATTAAAGGTGTCATAAAACAATTTACTTGACGAGACAAGCACCCCGCCATATCCCGCTGAATGGCAAAGCGGCAACGACAGTATGCAATTACGTACCTGATAGGCTTGTTGGGATGGCGGTCGGCGGTAATTAGCATTGCTACCTTCCACTGGGTTTTTAATTTTTGTAAGTTTCGACTCGGAAATGACGATATTGTCGCGGTCGACCATTTGGCATATAAAAAAAAAGACATTGTCCTACCAGCATGGTTTCCTACTTCTGTTTCCTACATCTATTCCTCTCACTCTCTCTCTCCTTCCGGCAACTATTAACGAAATGTTCTTCTCCCCAGCATGTGGCGGTGGCATTGCCGTGGTCACCAATTCGTTTTGCAGTTATACTCGCAAAACAAACTCAAAGAATGAGTAACCCGCAGATACACTTGCATACGCGCCGAATGACAGAAACAAAAATAAGAATAAAAAAGTGTACAGCAAACGTGTGGAGAAGGAAAGGGAAATCGAGGGTTGAGGAGCTATGCGTTGTAGCTCTTGAAGAGTCCTTATCTTACGGCATTTCCTGGATTTCTGGGTGATAAAAACTGTTTCTTTCTTCTTCTGTCGTTACCCATGCGGTCTGCTCCTTGTTTTGTTCTTCCTATGTTAAGAGGATTTCATATTCATCCACTTCAACTTTATAATGTACTTTGGCAGTGGGCGCGAGTAATTTCTCTTGCCTCGTTTGTTTTTGTGCACACAGCCACAGTGAAACATATGATATCAGATCGACGGGTATCTATCGACAGTGGTGGATTTTATTTTCAAGAATAATGCACACATAACTTGCGAACCTATCTGACAGTTGAAGGTCTATAACTGGAGGCTCGAGAGTTGTTGACTTGGGCTTTGATGTTGTGATTGCTGAACTCTTATGTTGGGGTCATTTTTGGGGCATATCGGACATTTTTCAATTGCTCTTACTTATGCCCCCGTAGAATGTTGAATATGTTTGGTCAGAATTGTGTTTTGTATAAACAGTAACAATCCCGCCGAGGCCTGTTGGTTGGTTTAAGTGGCTGTATTCTTCCCGTATTCTGACGAGGGGAAAACAAACAAAAAACGTATTGGGCGCCGTTTTGAGACCAAAACTAACGGAACCTGAAGATAAAGGGGGAAAAGGAAGTTAAGGTGGCTCAAAACCAGCCTGAGGAATTGATCAATTTGATGATCTTTTTGAGATGGATACTTTGGATGGCCGAAAGGTGACTATAAAAGAGAGAACGCCGCCGAGGCCTGTAGTTTGGAAAAATCATTCAGACAAAGTGATAGCGCTCTCAAAAAAAGGGATGGCTCTGCGAAGAAACTCCCCAATGAAATAAGACCCCAAAAAACTATACAGGAAACAACGATTTTTAATAAAATTTGGTGTGTTATTTCCTTTTTTAGGGCCTTATTTCCTTATGAAAATTCATAATGAAATAAGAAATAAGGCCCCAAAAGAAGAAATGAAGTAAGTCCCCAAAACTATTTTTTTATCATTATTTGTTACCCTTCTGGCATGGAATACGTATGGGGGGGCATGCTGTTCACCCCCCCTGCTTGGGCTTACTGTTATGCAATGATAAAAACGTATGCAATGATAAAATGTATGCAACGATAAAACACAATTTTATTTCACATCAACAAAAAGCTGAAATTAATATGCCCCAGCTCATAAATGTATGTAATGATAAAAACGTATGCAATGATAAAACACAGTAACGCATTCCCTGTCCCCGCAAGTTAAATGTGTGGAATTACTCCACCAGATTCTAATAACGCGCTCTTAGATGTTAGAATTTGGGGCCTTATTTCCCACAGCCGGCGATCCCATCAGGGAACGGTGTCAGACTTTTACTATCCTTAACCTTATCATTGTCCACTAGTTTTGTAAGTAAGCCTAGGCAAAAGAGACGTAAAGGTCTCAGTTCAGCCGAGAACCACTATAAACTTACAGCCGTATTTATTAGATTCCCTTACAACGCCTCTACGCCGTTGTTTAGTTAAACATCTCGTAAAGATTTACGCAGCCTCTACGTGACTCTGCTGAAATTGCTATTTATAAACATTTTTCCACTGTAACTTTACTAAACGAGGTTTGTGTCTTAAAAGGTAAAAGTTTCGATAAACCACTACAGAGAACACAGAAATCTATTACTTTTTGCTTTGAAACCGACATTAGCTGTGATTAGCTTTGTAACAAAGTAAAGCTTCATAAATGCAAAATTCTGTCCGGTCTGTCCGTCTGTTTGTCCGTCCTTCCACAGGCCTACAGCCTAAACGGCTGCCCGGATTTCCTTCAAGCTTCGGATGTGGAGTTTGTGGGCTTACTGTTCGGACCAGTTTTTTTTTGCAAGGTAACCTCATTAGATTACTAATGGTACTTTGCATATAAAGTTTTCGTTCCACTTTGATTTGTTCGAAAACGGCTCCAACGAATTCAACGAAAATTGAAAGCTTAGGTAAGATAAGTAGCTGAGGTAACCATGACTGCTTCCCCAGTTTGTGGCTAAAAGTTCGAAGAAAGGTACTTTTTAAATTTGGACATATCTCGAAAACGGTCCATGCGATTGTTACAAAAATTAATTTCTAGGGTAATATGGTCTTTTCTAACTTAAAGGCAAAGTCGGTTTTTCTCTGTATTATCGTAAAATCGATTTTTGAAAAAGGTATTTTTTTAAAAATTTAGTTATCCCTAGTTTACCTGAAAACGGCAATAGCGATTTTGACCAAAATGCAAACTTAGAGTAAAATTGATGTTCTTAAGCTTATTGCGTCCAAAGTTTTCATATCGAATCACCGAAAACGCTAATTTGTAAAACTGCTCATATCTCGAAAACCCCATTTTTGACTTCGATAAAACTTTAAAAACCAAGTTATGTTTATATCCCGAAAAATAACTTATAATCGGGTTTACAAATAGTATTTTTCAAACTAAACATTGCAATATTTGGTACTGTTTTGTCTGCCAAATTTTACAAAAACCGCTCTAACAATTTTGATCAAAATACATATTAAAGATCCCATACTTAGTTTTTCTCAAAATACTCGAAGAAAACTGTTTTTTAATTATTTCACAAAGCACACCAAACAGTCAGTTTTTGTGGATGTAACGGTGTCTCTACATACACTTGAGGAATGGACGATACGTATTTCGAACGGAATCACGATTTTCAAAATAAATTTGCACAATTTGGAAGCGTTTTTCAGGCCGTCAGTCCATTCATGTTGAAATGCCGAAACAAACTAAAAATAAATCACTTGACAGCTGACAAAATGAGCGCCAGTTAAAATAGCGTTGCCAACTTAAAGTTCTATACCTCTAAAAAAACAACACCCTTTATAAAATATTCAGGAGTTTTGAGTTCTGTTTTTTTCTTGTAAACACTTCTCTCGGAAAACTATACTAAGGGTCGCCTTAGACCATGCATCGGCACTTGAGCACAAAGCGTTTGGTGCCCTTTTAGAAAACGCGCGTCTCTTTTGATTGAACAGTATAATAACCTTTTTGGAAATTGGAATTCGTTTTTCTCCGCACGCTTAAAAATATCAATTGAAGTAAGTTGCTTTAAGTTGGTTGCCTATGAGGTTAAGTCAGAACGTCTTTCAGATTTATTCATCCATTTGTGCAATTCAAAGCAACATCAATGTGGAAATATGACTACGTTAGTAAAAACTTGCGAGATTAATGAAACATTTTAGTTCTCTTGACTTTGTTCGCCAATAAGATCTTGTGACCGCTAGATGGCATGGTTTCTAATTCGCATCTGTTTTCTTAAATAGGGTGGTGGTTTCCTAAAAAATAAAAACTATCGGCACTATATAAGATCGTGGCTTCATGACCATTTCCATGAACGTAACGACCAGCGAGACAGGTATAGATATTGAGTGAGCCAGCCCTATTGGCTTGGACAGAAAATGGGAAAAAAGGCTAAATTCCACAACATCGCGATTCCGATACATTTTCTATTGGTATTGAAAGAGTAAGGACGCAATATGGCCGGCAGTTTTGACTTTGCCATAGAATTATAGCAAGTGTTAGGCGCTTATTAAAATGTGCAAGATTCCCGCCCTGACAGCGAAGGAAAATAATATCTTGCCAAGACGAGTATACGTGGAATTATCTGTCGGAATTCGACTGATTTAGTGTAGTGTAGCTGAAAGTTGCTATAATTCATAACAAAGTGCTTGCTATAACAAATTGTTGGTCTGCTAAGCAACACGCCAAAAGTACCTACACAAATGTTTACAGAACTTAGAGCTTTCTTTACCCAAACCTTGTTCAATGTGAAATATATAATCTCATATATGCGTTCTCAAATTTGTTACTATAATTCGATTCGGAAATGTGCGCTATAATTCACCATACAACAAGTCATGTGTCGGGCTGTATAATTGTTCAAGTAACATATGCCCACAAGTGTCTCCAAATTTGGCCACATTCGTTAACCAATTATCTACTTAAAAATTCTGATGTAACTAGTTGCCCTCCGCGTGCAAACCGGTTACTTACACACTTTCGACTGCCATAAATGGTGGCATGTTACAGCTTACAGCCCACCAACCCCCGGGCAGTAAATACCCATACCCGACTCAAACTTTATCAAGTAGCGTTATTTTTCCCATAATCAAAAGACCAACCACACCACAAAAAAAAAAAAGTGTCTCCTTGCGTTTTGCTCAAACTGACGCCCCACAAAGGCGCGAATCGTATACCCAAACTGATGTGATATGGCCGCTTTGCATGCAAATGTTATTCGTTTTCTTTTGGGCAAACCGAAGTTTACCTTACCTATCCAGAATGACATGCAAACAGATAAACACACGTGTACCTAGGTAGCACTGTTTGTTAACTCTATTTATCCATCAAAGAAACAAAGCAAGAACAATTATTGACATAAGGCTTTATACGCCGGTGTATAGGTATGTGTAGTTGTTGATACTGCGGCGAGTCCCTGAGCATTGTCTGATATTGTTTTGTGTCAAATTTTTGTGACTCAGCTGACGTGACTGTCAGTGGGTCTAAGCGTATATTTACTTTTGACTGTGGACTCCGTTGGGTGTAATTAGCATAACTTTCGATAATTGAAATTAATTAGTGATAGGGGAACGAATGTTGTGTAAGCTGGTTTCTGCTGGTTGGTAATACTGCGACAGGCCATACCTATGCCGGTATGCATATGAGGGACGAATTTAATGAACTGATAGAGACTATCGACAACAAGTCACCAACCAACTGGATAAGTCAAATTTGAATAGCAAAAAATTACAACAAAAAATGAAAAGAACATGTGGACGCGATTGGCGCTTTTGATACAAAAAGGAATAGAGGGAGCACTGAGCAGTGCTAGACATTTTTTTCAACTGCTAGTACGAGTGCAAATGGCCTCCAAGCTCCAAGCATTCAATTCAAAAACATAGGCGAATTTTCTGCGTTGTTCATTACTTAAAAGGCACGTCAAAATGACAGCTATCGACACTTTCAAATGGTTGTCGGTAATAGAGTTGTTTGGTTTACTAGGCAAGCAAAGGGAACTATCAACTTTTATCAACTTATAGGAAATAGAAAATTAAAAGATTTTTGTAAGTGCGTGGAAATGCACTGCATTATCATTTCCATAGTTAGAATTTTTGTTTTCTCGGGTGGGCCAACAGACGTTTTGGCTCTGTCGTACCTGCAAGCTTAGTACGCTGCTCGAGCTAAACTGAATTTTATCTGGTTTCCAACTTTTCTCTCCAAACATCAGCTAAAGTCCTAGCTAAATGTTGACATAAAGCACGCGCGGATAAGTGTCACTTTTTACTTTACCTCTCCCATTCTCCGCAATACAAAATTGCAACAAAACAACAGAAAATAACGATCTGTCAAAATTTAGCTTGAGAAAATGTATCGCCCCACTAAATCGGCACGCTAAATTTTGACAGATACATGAAGTACATTCTGAAACAAAAGTTTGAATATTTAGCTCGAGCAGCGTACCACTCAGCTAAATGGGTTCGGTAAAAATTAGCTCAGCTAAGTTTTGGAGAGGTTTTTGTACGGTAGCGTAAATTTATCTCGAGCAGCGTACTAAGCTGCAACAGTAAAAATCTGTGCGCCTTCTACTAGTGGATTTATTAGTTGATCCTGAACGTGAAGTCGGTGTTTATAATTTCCTTGATGAACATGTCACTCACTCAATGGTGACATATTAGTTCAGGGTTCTGCTAACGACGCTGACTTTGTCATTGTGAATTAAAATTGTGTCTTTCTTGCTGAGCGTAGTTGTCAAAAATACATCAAAAATATGCGGTCTTTGGTGGTTGACTTCAAGAGACCTTACTTCTTCAAACATGAGATCGATACACGCTAAATGGAGATCGTTGTCGCTGCGTGAAAAATGTTTTTTTTTTTTTTTTTTTGAAAGTACGGATGACATTTATCCGGACGAGATGTGATTTCAAGATGGGACTACTTGCGATACAGCAAGCGCAACCATCACCTTGTTGCGATTAGAGCTTGGCGACAAGGTACTTTCGAAGAATGGGCCTGTCAGTTGGCCTTAAGAGTCGTTTGATTTGACACTTTTTCACTTATTCCTGTGAAGCACATATTCTTTAATGTGAATTAGAACATCAACATAAGGCTTTTACACAGAACATCGGCACCAAAGACTGCAATTCACCGTCAGTCGGTGCGCGCCTAGCTTTACCTTGGCAGCGACGAGCAGATTTATGCTGACTTTCGATACAGTTGACATAAGGGCTTTGTTTTAGAAAACCCGATAAATCAGAATTCCGATCACTGAGCGGTTGATGGGTACTTTGCTAAAGGTTAATTTGACGTTTCGACGATTCGAACTAACCTGCAAGAAAATAGGGACGTTCGAAATTCTAGTTTACTACTTAATCTGACAGCTGTATTGTAAGAATCTAAATTTTGATTGGACATTTTTTCTCATTTGACATTTATGGAGCGTTGGCCAGAATTCCCCCATTGCGAGTAGGTACTATAAGTAAGTAGGTTGTAAAGGGTTTTTCAACAGGGACGCTACAAAAGTAAAGCAGGGACAGCAAACGACGCCGAATTTCTTGCCGCTCTTTTGACATTTCTCTTCAGTAAGGTTTGTCATTCAATGATGGAAGGATATACGAGCCAACAACGAGTCGAAATTATTAAAATTTAGTGGAAAAATTTGTGGCAAAATTTGAATCCACAGGCACAGTTCAAAATGTTCCCGTGCCAGTGAGACAAAGAAGTGCCCGTAGTGTCGAGAATATTGCTGCCGCTGAGGCTTCAGTTGAAGAAAGCCCAAATGTGTCTCTCATACGTCGTTCTCAAGCGTTGGGCATCTCTGTGACGCCGTTGTGGCGAATTTTGCGAAAAGATCTTGGCCTACATCCTTACAAGATTAAATTGACGCAAGAACTGAAGCCGCTTGATCAATAGAAGCGTCGTATGTTCGTGAATTGGGCTGAGCAACAACTTGAAAATGATTCGGATTTTCATCGAAAAATCATCTTCAGCGATGAGGCTCATTTCTGGCTGAATGGCTTCGTCAATAAACAAAATATGCGGTATTGGTCAGGCAGCAAACCACACGTACTCCACGAGTCATCATTGCATCCCCAAAAAATTACGGTTTGGTGTGGTTTATGGACCGGCGGCGTCATTGGGCCGTACTTCTTCCGTGATGATCAAGACCGTTCAATGATAACCGAATATTTTTGGCCCCAATTGGATGATATTGACTTGGGGGACATGTGGTTCCAACAGGACGGCGCCACAAGCCACACAGCGAATGTCACAATCAATTTATTGGAAACCAAGTTTGGAAAACGTGTTATCTCACGAAATGGTCCAGTCGCTTGGCCGCCTCGGTCGTGCGATTTGAAGCCGTTAGACTATTTTCTGTGGGGCTACGTCAAGTCTATGGTCTATGCCAACATGCCAGCGACGATTGAAGAACTTCGTACGAATATCGAACGTGAAATTGCAGCAGTATCGGCCGATTTATGCTTGAAAACCATCGAAAATTGGGTTCAACGTCTAGACTTCTGCAAGCGTGTCCGTGGTGGCCATGCAAAAGAAATCGAGTTCCATACATAATGGCATCGAACGTACTTTCACAGGAATAAAGAATTTCATTGATATCCAAAACCGTTTTTGTTTTATTTAAAAAACAACAAACAGCGCTCTTATTGAACAACCCTTTATATGGCTGACGCAGTGAAAGTGACGTTACCGACCAATCAAGTTTTTTAGTCCATGCAAATCTAGTCGACTTAAGAGCACTAGTCTTTTGCATTTGCATGTGTCAGAGAGAACCGTTTGTGGGCCCTATCACAAGTTGAGAAGTCCATTGCACTTAGATGACTAACGGCAAATGGTTTAAGCTATATCTTAAATATCTAAATGTCATTTTTGTAATAGAGTTTGATGTGCGGTTTGCCGCTAGCGGTCAAGAGAACGCGGGCAATGAGTCTGAGTTTCCTTCAGAGAAAATTAATCAAACCTCGCTGCATATTCCGGCTGACATTGCAATGCAAATGTCAAACTGATTGCACAATCATTACAGTACATGCACGATGACAAAGTGGTTGATACCTACCCACCTAACGTTAACACAAATGTTGTACATACATCTACATACTTAAAGAGAAACACAAAACCCATATCCAAAGTCCCATATCCGCACAGCGACACAGATATTCCCAAGATATCTTTCAAGATATCTAGCGAGTTTCTACGAATCGAAAACCCTTCGTACGCCACAAAGACTGTATCGTAATCGTATACTTTTCCAGGTTTGTGTTGGTCGGCCGCTGAATTCGCCTGTTTGTCGCTAAACCTAAACCGTTTGTTATTGTTGTCGTCGTTGCCGACGTTATTGTTGGGTCGGCTGGCGGGCCCAGTGCCAGTCAGTCACACAACTGTGAAGAAACAACAAAAGCACTCGCAATTAGCATACTTGGTCGGGAGAGCTGGGCAGATTGTTATCAGTCAAGTTGTTGTCGCCTTTTCCAACCGACACAGGCGAACCACCGCTAAACGCACCGCATTCCATGGTGTGGTGGTCGGGTGTAGGCAAATCAAATGGTGAAGTACTCCCAAAAAAATACTTGTAACAAAGCCCGTGTGTCGGACTGAATGTCAGACCGAATGTCAGACCCTAGACAGTGGGAGTGGAGTTGCTTGGTCACCTCTTTGCGTCATTATGAGTAGCCCCGATATACCTAACTGCATTTTATTTAATGATCGCGTCTGTCTGATTGATATGACATCACAATTAATTGGAAATTGGTTTTGTGTATAAATTTTGGCGTCAGATGGCAATCTAGACGGAGATAAACTCGCTTATACTTAAGACTACTGCTTGGTAACAAGGAGTGAGTGGACTGTTGCAACATACTTTTGAGTAATGGTTTCGGATTTGACTGCTTCCTTCTGGACATTATTGCCTGGCTTCTCAGGATGGATTCCTCCAGTCTACATGTAAGTAAGAGTTTTCTCCCGATTCGTTGGTGGTCGAGAGCAATCCTTTTCCCCGATTAAATCCACAGTAATGCCGGCACAAACCAGAACGCGCACCAACTGACTCACGAACGAGAAAGGAAATCGCACTTTCGAGTAGCACGCACTACAAATACACGTCAAGAACAACAAACAAAAGGGAATTGTATGGAATTTTCCATTTAAATTAACGCAAATCACTCAAACCGTTCACAATAATTTTCCAATTAGGTGTTTTGTTTATTTGATTTTTCAAAAATTAAACGGACGAACGCGTTAAGGACGTATTAAAAAGCGCAACGCGAACTTTACAACACGACGAATTTCTCACGACTGCGGCATTTCGAATGAATCGAATTGAATGATAGCGATTGAGTGGAATTTCTTACGGCAACGGAACCGAACGAAGGCAGAATTTTTTGGCAGCCTATTTTGAGTGAGCGCAAATTGCATATGCGCGCGGAACACTATGGAAATGAGGATGAAAAACAACAAACAAGAACACGACGGGAATTGTTGTGATAAGGATCAAAACAAAAAAGTTTTCTCGATTTTTTTTTTTTGGCAAACTCCATGAATTGGGAAATATCAATGGAGTGGGCGAGTATTTCACAGTCTGACGGGAGACAAACACTTTATCACTTATTGCAGGACTACATTGTTTGAAATGTATTTAGGATTTACACGGTGTTCAAATGGGAAAATAGTGTTTTATTTTGTTATTTTCTGGCGAGACACAGTTATCGATGGGAAAAAAAACTAAAATGTCAGGGAAATGTCAGTGTGTCGATGGTATGGTACTAGATGCAATATTTCCCCTGCAAATGTAGTACATAGATGTAAGTAATGTCTTCGTTGCCTAGTGTTTAAGAGAACCCGCGGAGCAATCATGTCACAAAATTCCTTGATTCGTTTGAAAAGGGTTGAACATTTTTCTTTAATTATTAGGACTATAAGAAGTATTAAAACCAAACACAACTTTTCTATAGTTATAAACCCCAGAATCCAGAATGTCGAAATATTAGCCTTCCCCTTCGACACAATAAGCCTGTTTTTCTGAGCTTCGATCTCAGCAAAGTAAAGTAGTTTTCAGCACACAATTAAAACAACTACTGTGACACTGTGAGTCCTCGAAGTGTCAAGTAGAGCATTTTTGTGCGTGCGTGAGCCTAAAAAAAAACGCCTATTATCTCTTTCCATTTATAAATTGCTAGAGGAATATTTTTGCGAAAATCGGAGAATAGTTTCCTCGATTCATTTGGGACTAGAAATGAACTATTGACTATAGTAAAATACAGGGTACACAGTTTGAGAGTGGCTGTGATATGGTAAACAGTACTAGATGTATGAGGAACTCGCAGTATTTGTAACTGTCATTAGATGGCGCTGGAAGTGCGCTCGTTATATTTTTAAACTCTATGGGTAAGTTACAGTTTAGCAAATACGTAAACGTTTTTAATCGAGTCAGTACAAACATTTGGAATTCAAAAGATAATTAATGCTAGTTATTTTACGTGGCATTCGATCGGGCGCTCTCAGAGCACTTTGTACCGTTTAGTACACAAAAAAAAAAAAACGACCTTTATCAATGCACTTTTTAAAATTGAACCAGGAATAGAGAACACGTAGAAAAATATAGAAGGCTACACATATTTGAATCGCACGAATATCAACACAAAAAAGAGCAAGTGACGTTTTTATGTTCGACTAGACACACGAAATCTGAAATCTGAGAGTGAATCTGAAGAAGCCCAATCGAATACAGCATAAGAGTAGGAGTACGTAGGTAATCTTTTCCAAAAATGCAGAAATTTATACAAAATAACATTTCTCAAATATGCATGTAAATATCGTTTAAAAATGAAGATTAAATTCTGTTGATGTACAAACGGAGAACAGTTACAAAAACAGTCGGTATTAGAAGAATATACTGAGAATAAACTACGTTACAATTTTATATTTAATTTTATTACGTTTTAGGTTAACGAATAGTGATTTTAGTAAAAGAATTGCACAGCTGATCACAGCAACCTGGCAGTAAGTTTATTCGGTTAAACAGGGTTGCCAGAATTTAGTTCGCCTTAAACGCCCAAACTTTAAAAAATGCAGCCCAAAATCGTTGCCCAGAAAGAAGCCCAAAAATCGTTGACCATTCCTTAAGTATTTTCTTCTATTTTTCCCACTTTCCCATTTCAGTGCGCGTTTTTTTCGATTTTCTGCAATTGACATTTTGTGGCTTGTGTCGTTGTGTCAAATCAAAAGGCCTGTTCGAGATTACTTGACTGCAAGAATGCTGCCAAGTTTTAAAAGTGTGGATTTGTTCGAAAATATTTCTTTTTTTTAGTTTTTTGAAAGAATAAAACAAACAAAATAAACACACAATTTGTAAAACGATATATAGCCCAAAATTGGGTTGGGCGCTCATGGAAGAAATTTCTATCGTTTTTTAAAGTAAAAAGATAGCCCAAAATACGACAAAGCGCCCAATCTGGCAACCGTGCGGTTAAACGCGGTTTTGTAGTTCGTCGGTACGGTAGCTTTGTCGGCTACGTAGCGTCGCCACTAAATATCGAGTACCTAATGTACAAACTAAAAACACAAATCTCTTTGGGTGGCAACCAGCGTTGCCACAATGTTACAAGTGTAACAAAAGTGTTACACTTTTCAATTATTTTATAATTTTGTTACAATGTTACTTTCTTTTTCGCTTTGTTACATTTTTTCCCATTAAAATTCCTTTTTGTTTTTCTCATTAAAAATATTGAAAAGTCGAACTGGCAGCACTTTTTTCTTTCGAGCAACCTTCTACCAATTTTTGTCACTGTATTTGTTTGTCTACACAGAGCGAAAGTTGTGCAAAACGTTAAACTGCGAGTGGGAATGGGATATGGGAATGGGAGGAAACGAGAAAATACATCAATATTTTTCTGTCTCGCCGCGTTGCCGTTGACAATGTTCTACATCTCGAGGTAAATAAAGTTTGTGAAATAGAAATTGAAATCTACTTCGATGGTAAATAATTTTGTTTTTTATTTTTTTTTTATTTGTTAAACACAAAATGGACAGGTAGGTCAAAGAAGGGCTTTTTTTTAAATGTGATAAAGATTTCCTAATAAAAAAAATTTTGAGTTGAAAAACGATGATTTTGTATAAATTCAGTAACGCATCACTCGCATCATGATGCTTTGCAAAATGTTCATTAATGCAAACTTTTGGCACCACTTTCAACGTCAAGTGTTCATTATTGCAAATTTGATCAAACTGATGCGCAAACATAACGCAAAAAAGCATCACAGAAATACCTGATGCGCTGTTGATTCGCCGGCAAAAAAGTGAGAAAAATGCCGGAGTTGAAAGAAAAATAAGTAAATAAACATTTTTATGTATGGATTACTATGCTTTTGAAAGACAAATTTATAAGTTTTTGTTGAACTTTTTATATCATTTTTTTTCAAAATCAATGCGTTCTAAAACTCAAACGAAACATTCAATCACCAACGCATCAGCATAAACTGTGCATCGCATCAGCATAGCAAATAAGCAGTGATGCCGCATCTCTGCGCAAATGTTTGACGTTTCTGAATTTACACTTTATTATTACAATTTTTTTTCCAATTTGTTACATTTTTTATCCATTTGTTACACTTTTTGAACAAAATTGTTACACTTTTAAAAAAGCTTGCGGCAACACTGGTGGCAACTAGCGCTGACCTCTATGAACATGGGCACAGAAGAAGGACGCAATATTCTCCGAGCTAACCCTAGGAAAAACTGAAGTTACAAAAAACAATGTTCTAGCCCTGTTCGTGTTTCCCTACAAGTTTATAACCCACCTGCAAGGACTTGGAAAAATGTCTTCGAGTTTTGCAATTATTAGATAAGTGGTTTCGTATATACTTTAGGCTTTGGGAAACGAAAAATATAAAACAAATGGAATGGAATGGAATGAGTTGGAACAAGTGGTGCCCAGCCCACTCCCTCTGCAAAGAATTAGGAAAGACCCACCTATTAGCAAATAACGATTTGGAAATCAATCGAATTAATGTTTGAAGATGAGTTCTGAGCGGAAAAATTTGGAACTTTTTTGAAAAAGGCCGGCAAGAAGTAAGAAAACGTAAAGGCCAGTAAATACCTATACAAATGATAGACTAGTATTAAAATTTCACCACTTTGACGATAGCTGGTACAGAAGGATGATTCTACCACCTGTTACCAGTATTTATCAGTTTAGCTACCTACTCGTTTTCTTTACTTAAATCTAGGTCTATAAATTGTGTTGTCTTTTTTCGTAACCCCATTTTAAGAGCACTCTCAATGTCAAACAATCGTATTTGCCAATTCATTGTCATCAATGTCAGACGCGCTTGAGTAGGCGTCAATCATCGGCGCCGCCATTCAATCATTTATTACCAATTAGGTGCGAAGATCCGAATTAATTTGACAGATTGAAATTAAAATGCATAACACCTTTTGCTACGGGGAAGACCTCCATATTTATAGGCGCCTAACGTGCCTTCCTACGTGACAATTAGCTACTTGGTTTAAGACATTAATTTACTTTAACATTAGCAGTTGCAGTAAATTTGCAATACTGCCCATTTTTTCACCTCAGATAACCAT
This sequence comes from Cheilosia urbana, assembly GCA_946477585.1. Classification (NCBI taxonomy): domain Eukaryota; kingdom Metazoa; phylum Arthropoda; class Insecta; order Diptera; family Syrphidae; genus Cheilosia; species Cheilosia urbana. The sequence goes on from OX297854.1 coordinate 131,662,276, forward strand.
TGTTGCAATAGTGGTGTCTTGTGCGGGAAGAATTAAAAAAAAGAAGGATAAAACACCCAGAAACACATTTCTCCATTAAAATTCGCTCAGGATCACAAAAATCGTAATTAAGGAAATTAAATGCAAAAGAGGAAGGATTTGCCTTACCGCGTGTATATATGGCGCATAGAAGAATATTTTTATTCGGCCGCATATATTATAAAGGACACATGAAAAAAATAAACGATTCCCGGCCACCACCTCGCATAGATTTTCCAAATGCTGACAGTTGCGGAAATAAAGTCTCCGGTATAGAAAAAGGTTCTGCAACCAACAGAAACTAATCCTTTTAAAATGCGATGCCAGAGTATGCAATGTGTTCATTTTTATTTAAAAGGAAGAACATCCTTTTTGCGTATAAATATTGTTGAATAAATTCTAATATCGGCGTGCAGGTTGCGGTTCTGTAGCACAATTTTCGGATTTTAGTTTTACCTTCTGGGAATTAATCGGATGTGGCAAAATGAATGTATACAAGTGTCCTGTTCATCGTACACACCTGGGTAATAAATTCTTAACACATGACTTGCGAAAATGTGCTGCATCGCAGTTATATTTGTTTTAGGAATGTTTTGAATGTTCGTTCGCTCAGAAGGCAAATGAAACAAAGCCGGTCTTATTTGAATGTTTGTATTTGTTAATTTACGTAGGCAGGAAATTGAAACTTCCTAAGTAAACTTTGCTTACTGTACTTACTTATGATCTGGTGGAGTTCAAATATGTCGAAACATAAGCACCTGGACGGTTTTATAAACAAACACACCTAATTCGCATGCAATGGAAAAGCATAAACAAACTACCGGCGTTTGACAATAGGCCTGCTTTTATATTCTTTTTTTAGTAAACCAAAATGCAACTACAATTTTACTCTGCTTGACACAATGTTCGCAATGGGGATAGATACCAAGAAGAGGTGATTTGACAGTTTGAGTTGGTTCGTTTTGAGGTAATTTTAACACGTTTCTGGTGGTGTGTTTGTAACACTTCAGCGGAGCTACGAGATAACGTTGAATTAAACTAAAAGTCGAGACACATAACAACATATGCCGGTTTTCCCCCCATTTATGATAATAATGTCACTCTGAACTGTTTTTGTTACCATTCGTCTCTTGTCTTCACTTCGCTTCGCTTTACTTTGCAAAGGCCGCCAATGTTGTCACCTTTGGTATTTAAAAAAGTTTACTAATCATATTTTAGCTGCCTCGTTCCACTAACAGCGGACTGAATCTGGACTTAGAGTTACTTACCGGTTAACATACCACTAGGGCTCCTGTGCTAGCAGTAGCAGCGTTACCAGATGGTCATTTTTTGGTTATTATTTTTCATAAAAACAAAACCAAATTTTTGCCAGTATTTCTTAAACATATTCATTCGTATTAATAATTGTCCCGTAACTACATGTTAGGCCTAACTAATGGCAAACACATTCTTAAAACTCAAATTCCCATAAATAAACATTTTTAGAAGATAACTAAAGCTTCGTAACTATGACAGAACTAACTTACGGTTAGGAGGTCTGTTAGCGAGTCAATGGGGGCGTTCAAGTCTATCTCGGTTGTGATTGGTTTAAATCGGTCACGTGGACACCTGTGACATTTGACGTTTATGGAGGGGTAGCCGACGAATCTAGTCAAGAAAATCGTGACTGAGTACTAAGTTGACAGTTCGGGTATGTGGCTGATGTAGAAAAAGTGACGTTCCCGACCAATCTAGTTTTTGCGTTCAGGTTACATCTTGTCCAGACCAATCTAGTCGACTTAAGATAACTAGATTCTTGAATGCGGCCAATAACTCTTAGAAACATGGTTCCTGTCAAAATGACAAATGAATTAAATAAAAATTGTGGAACGAAATGGCTCACCGTTATTCAATGTTTTTGAATAATGTAAATGTGTTTGGGGAGGATTCGGTTACCATCGCCCCAACTCGAAAATAAGTGTACAAAAAACGAAAAAACCCTATGACAATGTTTACAAATAAAACATTCAAAAATAAAAATAGATTTTCAAAAGAAAATATGAACAAATTGTTACTTTTTTTTCTTTTTCACTTGTCACAATTGAAATTTACTAACCAGCCTGTCATTACGGCCAATAGTTTTTAGTACAATTTGGTTAGGTGATGCCAGCTCTAAGTATTTATTTTAGAGAAAACATCATCAGTTAGTTATTATATGAGTTATTTTCATTATTTAACTAGGTGCTATAATAAATTAACCGATGGCCTTTATTTTTATAGATTTTATTATGACTTTATAAAACACGAACACGTTGGTTCTTTACAAAAATTGCGTTATTATATATCTATCCTGTCAACGACGAACACTCGCATGGTATCTATCTATCCCTTTCCAATTTCCTACAAATACATTTCTCATGGCCAGCGTTGCCACAATGTTACAAATGTAACAAAAGTGTTACACTTTTTAATTATTTTATAATTTTGTTACAATGTTACTTTCTTTTTCGCTTTGTTACATTTTTTCCCATTAAAATCCCTTTTTGTTTTTCCCATTAAAAATATTGAAAAGTTGAACTGGCGCACTTTTTTCTTTCGAACAAACATCTACCAATTTCTGTCAATGAATTTGTTCTTATTTGTTAAACACAAAATGGACAGGTAGGTCAAAAAAGGGCTTTTTTGAAATGTGATACGGAATTCTTATTAAAAAAAATATTTGAGTTGAAAAACGATTATTAATTATTACACTTTTTTTTTGTTACATTTCTTATCCATTTGTTACACTTTTTGAACAAAATTGTTACACTTTTAAAAAAGCTTGCGGCAACGCTGCTCATGGCATTACTTTTGGTGATACCAAGCCACCTTCAACTACAATCTACTACAGTGCTAAGTGACATATGAGTTAGAGAGTAGTTGCGGGTTTTTTATTAATACGTTTGATTGTATGTAATTTAAAAGTAAAAATTTCGAATTTGAAACGCGAACGTGTATGTTTGGTTTTCCGAAAATGTTAACTCATGTTGCAATCTGAAACCATTTAAAACATATTTACACCGGAGATTAACTGCGAGATTAAGAAAAATTTGCGTAAATCCCGCATAAATCTAGGGATTTATCATACAAAAGTTAATCTCATAAGAGGGACCCTCTTACTTATATATACATATAATAAATCTCTATTATCAACAAGGTTTGCATGTATAGTCCGGTTTGTGAATAACACTTTCAAGATACAAAGCAAACAGAGCTGCATTTGACAGAAATGAAAAATAAGATGTCACAAATGGACTCTCTCGTGAAACGTAATCCTCTCTCAAATGAACAGAGCCAGAGAGAATATGTCAAGTTAATCTTCTTTTTTTTTTTGTGGAAACACTTCAGGGGTCGAATCGCCACTTCCGTAAACGAGCTACCCGTTCACGGAATTTAGTTGGTTTTACATGTGAAACAAAAACAAATTCCGTCACGAAATGCTCGATCACGGAGGACACGATTCGACCCCAGAATTAATTTGAAACCTTTTGTATTTAATTTCGGGATTTACGTCCGGTGGAAACGTAGCACCTTGATGAAATTGTTATTCAGTGTTGCCACTAAAAAATAGCGAATCCGGTGAAATCTGACCGAATGACCGATTTTAATTTTTTTTAAATTCGGTCAAAAAATCCGGTCAAAAATTGAAATTAGAATTTTTGACCAGAAGTCCGGTCAAAAATAGAATATAGACATATACATATATGTCTGTATGTATTGTATGTATGTATTTTATGAAAAATGGAAAACAAAAATTAAATGATATTATAATATGCAGTTTATTTATTTTTCCAAACTAGTATTAAACCTTATAAAACAAAAATCAAACACTTCATTGAAATTTTGTGCACCACAACTTTTTGCAGAAAAATGGACTTTCAATCTACATAATTCAACCTTAAAAAATATTGCTAAATGTATACGTTTTATGTTTACGTTTATAAATTATAATATTATAAATAAATTATAAAATCATCATCTTTAGCTATCGGAATCGCTTGAATTATAATTTTGATATGCCCCGTTTGTACCTATTTTTCTTATGATTTTAACGAAGAAGGCTATTGTAGAAAAGCCTTTTTTTCAACGCATTTATTTTCTTCTTTTCACTTCAATACATAAAATTTTACAATACAAATGCAATATATCTAGTGACGAAAACCAAACTTCAGACTTCAGAGAAATATTTGCAAAAACGTATATATTCAGATTCACTTTCTATATATCTTGCAGGGTATACTTACTTCACTTCAGGTTGTTTGAATGCACATTGCACAACCCCAATCACAGTTTGGTGGGAGCATTCAAATGAGATATCAGACTGCCGTGTGGTCTAGGACGTGGGCCCCCTGTATTCTAGGATTATTCACAGTAAATTCGTTTCTGTATGAAATTGTGAGCGTGTTCGTTAAGTATGACCAAGTTTTATTGTAGAAATCTTTCTTTCTTTCTTTATGTCTATCCATAGAACAACTTTATTTTTCCGGTCAAAAAAGGGTTTTCCGGTTAAAGAATTTGTTGTTTCGGTTAGACCGGATTTCAAAATTTTCTCCGGTCAGGGTGAAGAGTTTTCGGTCAAATATGACCGGAATCTGGTCAGAATGGCAACACTGCTGCTGAGGTAAGATAATATAAATAAATTGTAACCTTTATTGTTTTTTTTTTTTTTTTTTTTAATAAAACCTCGTTGTAGAAAGATACACTCAAATTTATGACCATCAGCACAAATGTCATCCGAAGTAGTGACGTGACGGGTAACTACAAATCTGGAGATGATATTGTAAAGACACGAAATAAAAGACAACTTCAAACTGCTTTTGTTTAATATATGGGGAAGAGGCTGGAAGAGTTCATATTTCAGATGGCCAGGAAATGCTGACCGAATTGAGCTAATGACTGAAGGAACTCAAAAAGGAATCTGCCTGATTTACAGCCTTCTCAAGAATCTGGGCTTCGCAATAGTGGAATGGTATTTAAAACAGAAAGAAAACACTCCTGAGTGAAGATTTTTTGATGGGTTGGTCGTTCATTTTCATCATTGGTCAATGTATTTTTATTTGCAAAAGCGGTGAGCTGTGTCTTAAGTGCAGTAAATACGACAGAGTTGTACTTTCCCTACTTTAAGATTTTGATCAGATGTAATTGCACTCGCAGTCATCAGCAGAGCTATAGATATTATTATTTGTTGACTTTGGGGGATCGGTAGGGAGAAGAGAGGAAATAGAGTTAAGAAAATAATAGCTGCTTGGTGCTCTCCTTTTTGCAGAAGTAGGGTTTGGAACCGAGGAGCGAGGAGTTGTGGCTACGATACAGGAATCGTCATGAATAAGTTACATGGCTCCACAGATGACCAAGCAGGTGAATATTTTTATGCTGCCTCTATAAACAGTTTTCAGCGTGAGGTCCTGGTGTACTGATAGCAGTGCCCAGGAATCATGTTACTTATTCGTTACTTACCCAGTTACCCAGTGCACTTGCATTGCACCATTTCTAATTCTGAGGCGCAACTTGGGGATAATTCGAGCAGCCTACACTCGCGCCCAATGAATAGCAAGAAAATTAAACGTATTGATGATATCAACAACGCAAATCGTCAAACATTGTGTCCATATTGTTCATCGAACATATTCTTTATTGACACGAAACTATTCGCAAACAGTCGTATTTTTCCACTCATGCCTACTTCAAACACTTGATCAAACAACAATTGCAAACACTGTGTCACTTCGTATTGATTCAACCGTTTAGAGTTGCAAATTTTTCCAACGTATTTTCCCACTCATCACCTAATAGTTACCTGGATGCAAGCGTCGCACGCATGCCTACTTCAAACACTTGATCAAACAACAATTGCAAACACTGTATCACTTCGTATTGATTCAACCATATAGAGTTGCAAAATTACCTGGTATATAAGATCCCTCGATCGAACTAGAACACATCAATTCTCAAAATGAAGCTCATACATCTAATTCTCGTCGTACTCTTGGTTGCTTTTGAAATTGGTATCGCAAGTACCGCAAGTACCGATGACGAAATTACCGCAGAAGAAAGACGTCGGCGTTTTATTGGACCACCAGTACACTGCTGCAAAAGTAAAGAAAACCCCAATTGCCCCACTTGCTAGCTTACGTAAAAAACGCCATTGAGAGAGTAGATGTGACGAGGAGGGTGAGTCATTCTAAACTTAGCATTTGTCTTAATTTCAATATTTTTTTTCTTAATTTTCAGGATGTGAACATGTGCTATAATATCCTCTTTCATTAGAAACTCTAAATAAAACACCCAAGCTTGTAGAAAAACGAAACAGAATTTTTTTTTTTACTAACGTTTCATGCTCTGTGATCTATTTGTCGAGCCAGCCCTAGCTCCCAGGCGAAGAACCAGAGCAGCTAGGATAGCGCTCATTCCACTGCCATTACTTCCAACAAGAAAATGAACACGCTCATTGCAGTTCACAATTAGATTTAAATTTGTATGGCACATAAAGTTTGTCAAGTGCATTCGTAGGATTTTGCCACATCTTGCATACGAATTTATTTGAGACTGCAAGATTCGGTTTTTTTTTCACTCGGGGATCGACTCAATCTGTAATCGAATGGAACAAGAAAACTGCTTCTGATTGAATCCACAAAAGTTTGGTGAAATGCCAAAAAATAATCCACGGCAGCCGGCAGCTGTCATCTGACTTGTATAAAATACATAAATTACACTTGTGTGAGTGCTTTTTGATTGGATTCTGACTTCAAATCGAGAGGCGAAATTCTCTTCTCACCTAGTGTCTCCACGAGCAATATTTCATATCTTGCAATATATCATACTATGAAAATTGACAGTGGAGACCACAAATAGTATGATATAAAAAATTTCTTGAAATATATTGCTCAGCTCATAAAATGATATCGATAGTATGATATGAGCTGTCATTTCTGTAGCGAATGGACGGTGTGTCGGTGTATTAAGGCATCTAATGCGAGAATGAAACGACATGCTCTGCTCAGCGGCATTTGAACGAATGAAATAGTATGCTATGAAATGCCCACCCTACATTTTATTTCATACTATCGTTCTTTCTTTCTATCAAATTTGACAAAAAATATCAAGCTATGAAATATTGCTCGTGGAGACACTAGGTCATAACCAGCTAAAGAGTATTTTTTGTGCCAATGGAACAGTTTCAGTTTTAAGAAGCGAATTTTTCGATTTCGGACACCGGACTCTCCCGGACGCTTCTTTTTGCCCAATGGAAAACGACATTACTATACCTATATGGAGTGCAAGTGAAATGTCAGTTCCATACAAGCTCTGCCCAAAAAATGACGCCAACATAACTAGCGCTCTTGGTTCACAGCGAATAAAAAGTGTAACAAAATTCCAACCATCTGGGATTTCTCCATAGAAAGCTAGGGACACCTATTGGGTGTTGGGTGGAGCAGATTTGCTAAGTAAAACGGTTGAAATTCAAATTGTTGCGGAATGTTTTACAATAGTTTTGTTTTACAACAGATGGAACCAAACAAATGTGAATTAAAAATCGTATTGTTACATTCAGGCTGGGATTCGAAAAGATAAAACACTATTCTGTTCAACTTTTCTAATAATATCACTTTATTTACACTTTCTACTCAATCACTTATTTAATACCAAAACAATATCACTTAAATCAATTCCTAAACGTTTCAATCCAATCGCTTTATTCACTTTATTACTTTACACTTCTTATTTATCTCTCAACCGATTACTCTTCGAACTTAACACAATCGCTGGCTAAGAATCAACTGCACATCTCTGTTGTCAACGCGCCCCTTTTATATCCGCGCTGCCACCTATCAGCGAATATTCCAGAAGTAGATAGATTCCAGATGTATATTCCAACTCCTATCTAGATTGTACTAGAATAACTTGACTTGGGAGATTCCAGTCTCCAATTGGAAGTGGAACATGGAGTGTTACCAGGTGCCCGATTCACCACAATTCCTAAGTGTCTGATTCACTAAGTGCCTGATTCACTAAGTGCCTGATTTACCACAGTATTTTCATAAAATGCACAGCTTTGGTATATTTATGTCGAATGAGATTTTTATTGTTTAAATTATTTTATGCTCTACAAATGCACGTAGTTATATAAATGCAACAATCTCTTCAAATGGTGAGTTGTTCATCAGCGATGTAGTCAAAAACTAGTATATCCGCCTCGTTTTCCACTACAGAGATTGGAAGTAGCTCCCATTTTAAAGACGATGCAAGTAAAATTTTGTTATTGTCACAAGAAATGCAGTTTGCTTCAGCAGAAGAACGAACTTCATTAATCATTATGAATAAGTAATCGTTTATAAGCTGAAGACAGCTGTTGGATTATTATTAAAACGACCCCTAGATCTTATGCTCAAAAGCAAAAGTTCTGAGTGATCTTGCCTTAAGGCAATTACTTACTTACTTAGGTGGCGCTACGGTCCGGGGTGGACCTGGGCCTCAACCAATACGCCTCTCCAGTTAGCGCGATCTTTGGCTAACTGCTTCCAGTTGCGCACTCCAAGTTGGTTGAGGTCCCCTTCCACTTGCGCGCGCCACCTAAGGCGAGGTCTTCCTCTACTGCGTTGTCCCTCCGGGTTAGAATCGAAGAATCGCTCTATATGTCCCAGCCATCTTAGACGACTGATGCGTACTTTTCTGACTAGGTCGATGTCGCTGTACAGCTCGTAGAGTTCGCTGTTAAATCTTCTCCTCCAAAGCCCGTCAACGCAAACGGGACCAAAAATCACTCGAAAAATTTTGCGTTCGAAACGACCAAGGAGATCTTCATCCGCCTTTGATAGCGCCCATGCTTCTGCACCATAAAGCAGGACTGGGATGATGAGGGTCTTATACAGAGTTTCCTTAGTATTTCTCGACAAGGCCTTACTTATCGCAGTTGCTGTCTTAGGCCAAAGAAACAGCGGTTGGCAAGTGTGATTCTTCGTTTGATTTCTGATGTGATGTCGTTATCAGAGTTTATAGCGGAGCCGAGGTAGACAAAGTCCCTAACTACCTCAAAGTTATAGTTGTCTATCGTGACGTTCTGCCCGATTCGTCGATGTTGTGTGTCCCTTCTTGTTGACAGCATATATTTTGTTTTGCCGCCTCATTCACCATCAAACCCATTTTTGCCGCTTCTGTACTGATACTTGCAAACACACCAGTAACAGCTCGCTGTGTTCTGCCAATGATGTCGATGTCGTCAGCGTATGCAAGTAGTTGCACAGACTTGAAGAAAATTGTGCCTCTGGTGTTGGCTTGTGAGTTTCGCACAATCTTCTCAAGAATGATGTTGAAACATGACAGCGCGTCGCCTTGTCTAAATCCTTTTTTGACATCAAAGGTCTCAGTGAGATTGTTTCCGACCTTTATGGAGCAGCGAGCGTTCTCCATCGTCATTCTGCACAATCTGACAAGTTTGGCAGGGATGCCAAAACTAGACATGGCTCTGTATAGCTCGTCTCTATAAATGCTGTCATATGCGGCCTTAAAATCGATACAAAGATGGTGAGTATCGATCTGGACTTCTTGGGTTTTTTCCAGGATCTGCCGTAGTGTGAATATTTGGTCTGTTGTGGACTTACCGGGCCTAAAACCGCACTGATAGGGTCCAATCAGTTCGTTGACCTTAAGGCAATTAGGTATGTTTAAATCCGTTTTTCTGTTTCAGTCTTATATAACTGAATGCTATTGGTTGGTTATTGTACATTTTTAGAAGACGATTAATATAATTTGTTTGATTAATAATATTATCTAAATGAGTTGTTTTTCATACTAGAAACTTGAATATCATTAACGATTTCATGTGTAAATTTTCTTAAATACTTAACTGAAGAAAAATTGCTCAAAATGTTTTTATTTTCCCTCAACCAATCTACTTTGTTCATTTTCAATAAATATTTTCAGCAAAAGTGCACTTATTCCTAAAATAAAATACTATTCACACTTAACGAATAATTTCAAATTTAACGGACGAAATTCTATGAACGCTGGCAGCAACTTTGCCAACACCGAAAGTGTTTGATATTTTTTGAGGGTGTGTTGTTAAGCCGGAATTTTTGAAGTTTCGTGACATTTGTCAATACGAGATTGAATGTATCAATACCAGCGCACCAAATCGAGTACACTCCGTAAAACAGATATAATATAGATACTGTCGAGTCTATAATGTCTGCCAAACAAATAAAAGGTGAATATACCTTAAATGCATAACAATTCTAAAAAAAAAGTTTAGAACACAAATGAATTTTAAGAAAGTACATCTCTCGCAGTTATATTTATTTCTTAAGTTTGTTTTTAAAGTTTTTTTTTTTTTTTTTGTAGGGTCAGTTGGGGTAAATGTAAAAACGGGATAATTGTGAACGGCGGTTATTTTATCCTTTCAAAATTAATTGTCGTAGGCCAAGAAACAACAAAAAAAACAATTTGAATTGCCGCCAATCTGTCGCCGCACTTACTCGTCGGTGACTTTATTATTTAACTGAAAATTTTAGTCGTAAAAAATCAATATCAATCAATAGCCAGTTCTTACTTGTTTACATTCACCCCATACCGAAGTCCAAGGCCGGGGTAAATGTAAACATCACTATTTTGCGCTTCATGGTTACAGATCAGAAGTGCAATGATCACCAGTACAATTCTTGGTGTTTTTAATAATAATATTAATATCCGAAAGTCGAAAGGAAGTACCAAACATTTTTGTTTTTATTTTTTTCAAAATTTGGGTTAAAAAAACGGCTGAAAGTGTTTCCATCTACTCCAACTACTAAATGAACTGACTGATGTGAAATGTGATGTTTGTTTTAAGGATTTTGTTATTAAGGATTTATATTTTTGTTTTAGATACCTACTTTTGATACATTTAAGAAAAAAAAAAAAAAATAGTGCGTGGAGTCCCTCCGCGCGGAAGAAGTGAAACTTCGTAATGTGGAAATGAAAATAGGAAGGGGTAGAAATAGATTTTTAGTGAAATCATATTGTTTCTTTAAGCAGTAGTATACTGCTCGCGCTAAATTTTAGCGCATCTAGTCTCCACTTCGTTTCTCCACACCAAAGACAAATGGTCGCTAAATTATTATTAAACATGATATAGATGGGACAAAACCCATATGCTTATGAACCATGAGTACCACGACAGATATCAGTAAACGTAATTTTAATAGAATTTTCGAATTTCAAACTTGAAAGACGTAAGAAACCTAGCAATTATAAGAAGAAGTTCGACATGTGTCCTCAAACTTTCCACAATCTCCTTACCATAGTGGAACACTTGTTATTACCCAAAAGACGACGCCAAATGAGACCATAAGTCCCCCTGAAAATCGATTCGCTTTATTTATATTTATATGTATCTCTGTTTTGGCTCTGTTGTTTGGCTTTGCGTTTTCTTTTATTTACCACGCAAACATTGTCTGCGTTTTCCGCCAAAAAAAAAAAAAAAAAAAAAACATTGCAAACACAACACAAACACTTTCCTCCGTTTTTTATGTCAAAATTTATCTTCGATTTAATGCACCGGACATTTATTTCGCGAGCTAAATGAGTGGAGACTTTTCATCGGCCCATCTATATGAAGTTAAGGATTTAGCGTGCGAGCAGGATACTGATGCTTTGCTAAACTGCCTCGCTCAATTTTATCTTTATAGACATTTTTGTATGGGAGATAAAATTTAGCGCGAGCAGGATACTAGGCTTTAAGACAAACTTTATTAACATTGCTTACAATTCACAATTGATCGCATCTTTTAATTATCATTTTCGAGTGGAGAAATATCCCCAGGAGCGTTGAACGTTTAACGCAACCTTGTTGGAAGTCGCATTAGGAGTTTCACTTCAAAAATACTACCCTATTAAATTATATGTGTTGATACACATACATACATCAAACTAAAACAAGTAAGTGAAATAATAAGGACCCTACTCGTTGCTAACGCTCGCGCTGGAATGTAACAGGTATATACTACGCGCATGCGTTCGAGTGCCACGCATTCACTCTCGCTCTGTCTCCTTCTATTCCCTCTCCCCAGGAGCGTTGAACGTTTAACGCAACCGTGCTTTCGTACCCCCTCCATGGTAGCGTTAAAAGTTTAATGCAACCTTGTTGGAAGTCGCATTAGAAGTTTCACTTCAACAAGACATTAATTGCCAATTTAGTCATTATTTTTGGAAATTAATCTTCACCACAGAATATTCTTCTCCCAGCATTTGGTGCCAATAAACTCACTCACCATTGCATACTCTGAAGCGTGAGCGGTACCCACACACCTATGAGTATGCAATGCTTACAGTAGCATTAAGCATTTAAGAAGTTTCACTTCAATAAATTAAACAAAATAATTCACCTATATCGTCTTTACTTCTTGAATTCTTTAATTCTTTACTGTAGGTATCAACGTATGTAGGTATGTACTATACTATAACAACCATTAAAACAAAAACCTTGAACTCAATTTCTATACACACCACCATAAGTCCATTAGCGCACATCAACAGCCATCTGCGCATTTCCTTAGAAACAACCACCACTTTTCTTTTCTTTTTTTTTTTCATATGAACGTGCTTGTGCTGTGCAATGTGCGCCACACTCACCCTCGCTCACTCCTTTGAGTACCCAATTATTAGCGTTAAACGTTTAACGCGACCTTGAGTTGGAAGTCGCATAAGAAGTTTCACTTCAAAAAATGATATATTTTTTCGTAAAGTCAAAGCTAAATATGAAAGCAATAGTACCTATAAACGGAACAAAAATATTGGATTAATTTTTTTGAATTTAACAAATTCATGCTTGCACATATTTATATTGTGTAGGTTTGTATTTTAAGCATCAATTTACAGATTGTAAGATATGCTGAAACTGAAATATGTATGTTTTTCCCACCGCATAAAAATTTTGTTCCCTACATTGTGTTTAAATATTGAAGTTAAGAGATTAAAACCAAAAAAAAAAACCGTGTTAGTTCATTTTTCTCTGATTAATAACATGAGATGGATTTCTGATAGATATTGGCAAATGAATATTAAAAGGTATTTGACATTGCGATGAAATTATATTAGGTATGGTATATTATATCCGAAATTCGATTTTCCAACAATTGCATAAACTTTAAAAATGTTTAAATTCAACTGCGATGTGAACGCCGGTGTAACTAATGGGCACCTTAAATGACGAACACAGTCGTCGCCACTTGAAATTCCACCTTAATAATGGCCGCCCGATTGACTTGAAGTCCCTGCACAGAAATTTCCTAAGTATGCGTGCGGCAGCAATGGCGCTTCTTTGATTTGTACAGGCACGAATACTTAGGAAATTCCTGTGCAGGACAAGGCCACAGGAAGCTTGTCTTGTAGACAAATGAACCGTTTCTACTCTCAGTTGGCTCTCTAGTTTGGATACTCTTTGAACACCAACCTCTCTGAAGTGAAAATGAGTTCTTTGTTGTTGTATCTGTTGAACGCACTGCACAGTGTTATCTTGGCTCACACACCTCCCGCTTGTGAACCGAGATTTTTTTCCTGAAGTACGTTTACCACTTTTGCGAAGCGTAATGCCCAATTTACGACGCCGAATTGTGAATTAAGAATGATGCGACTTTAATTACCTTTGGTAATCCTTGTTTATTGACTGAGGCTAATAGGTGCGTTCACTGCTGAGATGACGTTGGTGCTTAAATTCGAAAAAATATTTATGGAACTATTACCAAAAACTTCCTACAACACATGGATACATGATAGCAGGTCATATTTCAGCAGTCCCTTCGAAGACGTTTCGGAATTGTGCCAGATAATTTCTCTTTTTTTTTGTGTCATATGATTTTACGTACGAAGCTAATCACAGCTGATGTTGGTTTCAGAGCAAAAAGTAATAGATTTCAGTGTTTTCTGTAATAGTTTATCGAAATTCTTACCTTTTAGCCACAAACATCGTTTAGTAAAGTTATCGAGGAAAAATGTTTATAAATAACAATTTTAGGAGAGCCACGTAGAGGCTGCGTAAATCCTTACGCGATGTTTAACTAAACAACATCGTATAGGCGTCGTGAGGCAATCTAATAAATACTGCTGTTGTTTTCTATTTTCTAAACAAAAATAGTCCAACATCTTTGAAAAAACACATAGGTAATTTTCACTGCAAATATAGCTTAAGCATCATTTAAAAATAACACACACATCTTGTGACGCTTAATTTTGAATCATTTAGCTGTGGACAAAACAGAACGAAGAATCTCTACGCTAGGTAGGTACCCTCATTCTGAAGTTTAAGTTACTCAGTGTTTCTTACGTTCGCAAAATGCCTAAACATTTAATTTAACTGCGAAAGCACATTTTAAGGTACCTAACTACCAAAAAGGACTATTATAACGAAATACATATAAAACACAATTTTAAAAATCCCCAGATTTAGGGGAACGATTTGTTCCCCAGTCGATAAGAAAAATCCTCAATCTGGGAGGGGGAAACCCCCGAACTGGCAACGCTGTGTGCTAGTGTAATAAAAAAAAAAAATATATTTATATATTAAGCACCTGTTATATCTTCAATGTCTGTCACTCAAAGTTCAACGTACTACTTTGTTTTACCTTCGGCTATGTCATATTTTTCCCCGTTCAATTGTTTTTTTCTTTTTTTCACATAAATTTACTTCAATTTTTGGCGGACAGATCTCATGTCTGTTTACTTTGTATTTTATATTGAAAATCAATTAAATCCTTTCCCCAATGCAAACCTGTTTCGATTTCTTGAATTTTGCTGAATGATGCAAACGCTGTGACATATTGGTTCATCGTGTCATTGGCGATGCCTCTGCGCTATACAAATCGCCAGTTTGGGATATTAAATTATTATTTATAAACAAAAAAATCAATGTATTATTCTCTCTTTTCCTGTTTTCATGTAGATGTCGCAATTGTATATAATATGCGTCTTATTCAATGCGCGCACATAAAGTCGAGAAACTTCTTTTTCTAAATTTGCACAATATAATGACGATGCGGAGAAGGCTTTAAATAAACTTGGCGTCAGTCTGTTATATAGGAGGCCATTGCTATCCTTTAAACAGCCAGCATCATTGAACTTTGGAACGCGTCAACAAATCTCTCCGCATTTGTGCGATAAAATGCCATTCCTCTTCCTCCCATAAAACCAAAAGAAGGAGTAGATCACGTTTGTTTTTGTTAACTGAAAAGTATAAATAAATAAATAATGGAATCGCTCTCGTAGGTGGCTGGCGTTGGCCAGGCCGAGCAATGCCGTTGTTAACAACACGCGCGTAGTTAGATAAACAAATCGTGCGCTAGAGACCTACTTAGAGAACGCGCTCCGCGTGTCACATGATGAATTATTAGCTGGATGCTATTTTTGTGGAATATGGCGCGGCCGGGTTATGTAAACGAACAGTTCGAAATACGGTGCTAGATCATTTCGCACCCAACCACAGATTGCATTACATGTGGATGGCGGCCATGTTGCTGACAGTTTGAAGGCCATAGGGAAAGATGATCAGTTAGACTTCCGATTCCGACAGGTGAATTTTAATTGCTTGAATATTTTTCTACTGAGAGTAGGGTAGGTATAAGTGGGATTTTGTATGACGTACCACATGATGTTGTGTATGAAAAGTATGACCTTGGGCTAGCTTATGTTTTTGAGCTAGATTGTGGCAACAAAGCATCAGCTGGTCATTGACATTTGAGCTGTTCTTTGGGGCGAATGGAGTAGAATATTAATTAATTCGTTCTTAATTCGATGATCCACAGTTCAATGTGTTTGACCGATTGATATATGAGAACTCCAGGATTTTGTTCTAAACATCTTGTAAATCAATACCTACGCAGGTGATATTTATCTATTGCGATTCCGAGACGAGAACGTAGTAGAGCCAGACCTCAACCAAGTTGAAGTGGGTATTGGTTTGGGCCCACCTTTCTTCGCACTCAATTTTCCGTGACCTCCGAGTTTACAAACTGCGTGACCAAAACTATAACAAACCGGCCCAAGGATGGAACTAAATATAAACACTATTCTCCTGCATAAAATGTATCAACTATTTAAACACCATTTAGGTCAACTTTGTGTATGTCTCTTAATACTAGCTAACTTAGGTACTTGGGAGCGTTTTATTATTCATACGGGGTACAACTATAAAAGAAGGAAACATAACTGCGTGTATCTACAAAAAGTTCGTTCCCTTTATAGATTCTGACACTAAAAAATACATGACATAACTCCCAGATCCGTGTTCGGGATAATAAATTCAGCACCTACTACATTCCGGTCAATAAATTTCCATTCCAAATCCCAATTAAATATTCTCTCCACCTGGTTTTTCTAACAGGAAAACTTATACCAAAGACAAAAGCCGAAAGGACATTTTGTTAATCGACAAGTTCAATAAATCTCTCCCATAAGCCTTCGCCAGGTTTGAAGACATTTCTCCCGTGCTATCTTTAGTTGTTTTGGGCAGGTATTTTAATTTTTTTTTTTTTAATTTTCGACTCGGAGCCAGCCAACGAAATGCAAATTGTGAAAATGGTCATAGATGCCGGGAAAAATACCCAAAATGAATTGCTTTCGATTCTGCCATTATTTATAGTGGTGGCGCGACAAACTCATCAATTAACCACAAAAATGTGTGAATGCTGCTTAATGCGATAGGTAGGTCTATTCATGTAGACGTTTTTAAATTGAAGAAAGTCTAAAAACGTTCTCATCAAAAATGACTGAAAAGGAGAAAATTAACAAAATAACGAGTAAAATGAAAAAGTAACGAGTGAATTCGGCTAGGCTAAATTAGAAATAAAATATTATTATAAATTAGGCAAATGCATAAAGTTGACAGTCGAAATGGTCCCGGATTTTGGTTCGCTAAAAAGAAGTTAGGACATGTAACAATTTTTGAAATACCGAATGCCAGGAATGGGCTCCATTCAACTATAATAAAGTTGAATAAAACTAACAAAATAGTGAGTAAAATATTACAGTAACGAGTGAATTCGGCTACGGTTTAAATATTTTACAGATTTTTCGTGCGCCCGACCTACTTATAAAATTAACAAACGCATGCTGACAGTCGAAATGGTCCCGGATGTTCGGTCTGTGAAAGAAAAAAGGACATGTAAAAATTATTGAAATACCGAATGCAGGAATGGGCTCCATTGAACTATAATAAAATATCGAGTCTAAATAGACCTCTAAGGGCCGTTTTATTTACTCGAAGTTGAACACAACTTGGGGAGTTTGATATATAAAAATCCCCAAGTTGTGTTCAACTTTGAGTGAATAAAACGACCCTAAGTCTAGCTTCCTACAGCCGTTCGTTTGTGTGATTATTCACAAGACGAATAGACCTTAAATTTCATGCCGAACCGACTGAATTGAGAAGTATTCTCTTATCCTCAGTATAGAGCCAACCGTACTAGGATTATAGGAGCTTAATCTATTGTCAAAAGTGGACGGAAATCGACTTAAAATAGATCTCTAAGCCTATATTTGTCAAGACATACGAATTTATAGAAATCGCACATTGACTTAAGCTGGATTACTCCCACAATAACGTCGTTTGCTTATTGATTTGGATTTGACAGATTTTTAGAGCTTTGCCCGCAAACTTATACGCATATAAACTATTTCTTCAAATGACTTTGCAACATTAAGCCACCAACTTAACCGTCACGTCCTTAATTAACCAGTTTGTTTGTCTTTATTCGATTAGCATGTCTGCGAACTACATTAACCTCGGTACCATAAACTCATTTGCCATAACATTCAATTAATGATAATTTGAGCAAAAAATGGAGGAAGCAACATGCCATGCTTTCAGTGACGCAGCCTGTCCGAGAGGCCAAAACTATAAACAACATTTCACTGTCTCACACAGTGTGATTGAATGAATCACTTTTCCCCACTACGCGTTAACAAAATTGACGGCTGCTACATGTTTGTTTAGGTATAAATCGTGCTGAATAGCTGAATACCTTGGAATTTTACTTCAAGCAAATTATTTTAAAAACGTAATAACTACAACAGTAATTCGTCGCTGGAGAGATGTGCAAATGTTTGCGCGCAAATTCAAACTGGATAGACAAGCGAGAAACAACTTTTTTCAACAAGGTGTGGTAGTTTGTCCACTTGCGATATATGTATGTGTTAACTGATTGATTATGTGGGGCTAAAGCTGTGACTAAGTAGTATTTGCTGATGAAAAGTACATATTTGCAAAAAGAAAAAGGGATTTACCACTAGGATTTTGAAGTTTTGGTTTACAAATTCGAAAACCAATCACTGTAGCTGATATCGTCTTCCATTGGGACATAAAGAGCAGTTTTTTTTTTCAGAGTCGGAGCAGTTTTTCTGCTGTCTGTCAGATTTAATGTTCCATTGGCCGCAAAAAAAAAAGCCAATGGCTGACGTAGGAAAAAGACGTTCGCGACCATTCTAGTCTTTTTTTCAGATTCAGAGCAATTTTGCGAATCTCGATTTTTGAGCGAGATTTACACCTACACTAAGAGCAAAACATTTGGCATTTGACAAACTTTAAGGTTTATTATTAATAACTTACGTTTTTAGACGACAAATCTGTAAAAAATAGAGACAAAAATACATTTGGCCACTGCACAGGATATCAACAGAAATTGAATGGATTCTTAAAAACACAAAAAACAATTTAAAATTTATTATTTATTATTTATTATTTATTACACGAAAGGAGTTGTTGTACTGCGACCTCTTGGTGTATTGTACCCCCTGCTTATGTCTCAGAGAGGTATATTCCTTGATAAGAGCTCCCCTCACAGTATAATTCCTTCCGGAATCATTTTAGAGATTCTTGTACTCTTCATTCTCCTTGGCAGAAAAAATCCGTCTTATAGCACTCTCTCCAGTCCAGTTTCCTTTAAGAATCTAAGGATGAGAGCTAACTCCAGTGACAGTATTTCCTCATTAGATATAGTTGGTAACAGAGACAATACTGAGACCCCCAACTTCGGCCGATTTTCCGTTACTTGCCTACAAGCTATATTTCTATGGGGTGGTACACGCTAAGTGCGTTAGTATTGTTACATAGAAATTCGTATTGACAACTGTCACTCACCAACACACTCGCACCTTGCGTGTCCCACTTCCGCTGTCGGCAAAGTTGCTTCCAGCGTTCATAGAATTTTGTCAGTTAAATTTGAAATTATTCGTTTCGTGTAAATAGTATTTTATTTTAGGAATTAGTGCACTTTTGCTGAAAATATTTATGAAAAATGATTACTGTAGAATGGTTGTATGAAAATAAAAACATTTTGGACCATTTTTCTTTAGTTATTTTAGAAAAATGTACACATCAAATCGAAGTTAATGATATTCAAAAGCAGAAAATACACAACAACATTATGTCCTAATATGTTTCTAGTATATAAAACATCTCATTTAGATCGCATTATTAACTAAACAAATTATATTAATCGTTTTTTAACAATTTATAATAACCAACCAATAGCATTCAGTTATCTTAAAATGTGGTATTCGGTTGGCAGCATTGAATTTATAATTTTTGTATGTTTTTACATGGCACACGGATTCTAAATAGACATAACACCGATAGGAAAACAAAATGGCGAATTTGAAAAAAAAACTGAAGGGGCCAGCGGCAAGAGGATTGTGAGTTGGGGGTCTCAGTATTGTCTCTGGTTGGTAATTGACCAAGTATTTTAATTTTTTGTGGGTCAAAAAATAATTTAAGAACAGCTGACTTCTAAAACACTCACCACCACACTATGCGAAGAAAGAAAAAGCTCGTTTCATGTTCAATTGGGTACGAAAAATTTGAAATCTAAAAGCAAAATGTGAAAACGCCATGAGGTACTCACGTTATTTCATTTGGGTAGGGGAAGTACAATTTGACACTGACAGATCTAAAGATTTCCGGATCGGCTCACGAATCTATAAAATAAAAACAAGTCGCAGTTGCCGGGGAAAAGCTATTATACAGGGTTTCCGCCGGGAAGGTATACTACTTTGTTTTGCCGCCATTTCGGTAAACATTAGTCTTGACAGTTCATATTTGGCAGTCGTGAAGTAGACACGTGGCAAATTTATTATGGAAAACTATTCGATAAACCAACGTGTTTTAATCGTTAAAACATTTTATCAAAATCAATCATCGATTACTGTGACGATGAGAAAGTTAAGTGAAATGTTTGGGGCAAAAACCTTCCAACAAAACGCACTATTTATCGTGTAGTGAATGATTTCGGAGAAAGAGGGTCTGTAGGTAATAGGCCCAAGCATGGACCACAACTTGCTGCAAGATCGGCTGAAAACATTACTGCTGCTCAAGGAAGTGTTCAAAGAACAACTTTGGCGACAATTTTGCTCAAGGATTTGCATTTGTTTCCATTTAAGATTCAGTGGACACAAGAGCTTCTTCCACAAGACCATTTACGCCGCCGTATATATGCCAATAGGATGTTACAGCTAGCCCAAGACAACCCCGATTTTAATAAAAAAAATAATAATGAGTGACGAGGCACATTTTCAGTTGAATGGATATGTAAATAAACAGAATAGTCAGTTCTGGGCAATGGAAAACCCTCAAATTATGCATCAGTCACCTTTGCATCCATTAAAAGTAGCAGTCTGGTGTGCAATTTGGTCAGGAGGAATCATTGGACCTTACTTTTTTGAAAACAAAAACGGCGTAACGGTAACTGTGAATGGGGAGCGATATCGTGATATGATTGAAAACTTTTTAACACCACAAATTCATGCTTTTGGCTTGATTAACATGTGGTATCAACAAGACGGCGCCACATCGCACACAGCCAGGATTACAATGGAATTACTGCGAGACCTCTTTCCACAACAAGTTATTTCAAGAAATGGTGATGTTGATTGGCCTCCACGGTCGCCTGATTTGACTGCTCCGGACTTCTTTTTGTGGGGATATCTGAAAAGCAAGGCTTATGCAAACAAACACAGAAACGCTTGAGCAACTCAAACAAAATATTCACGATGAAATTAATGAAATGCCGCGTGAAATGTGTGAGAATGTAATGAAAAATGTGCTCAAAAGGACTCGCATTTGTGAGACTAACAGAGGCGGACATTTACCTGATATTGTATTCCATTCATAATTGCCGATTTATCAATATAAGACCCATTCTCTTTCATTTAATCAAAAATTATAAACAAGCAAAGTAGTATACCTTCCCGGCGGACACCCTGTAGTTGGACATTCGGTTTTATAGTGTACTAAGCCACCTGTCTCTCTTTGGGGTAGATTGATCACTTGAGCACTTAGCACCGCTGACGACAGCCCCCAACCCCCAGAAAAAAATTACACTGCACTTTTTAAAATGCCTGTCACACACCCAAAAGTAAACCTGTTCCAAGGAGGCTCCATAATTCAACCGCACGGATTCGTACACATCATCACAATCAAAGTAAATGAGACACGACGATGTCGATATATTGACGCCAATCAAAATTTACCCTACTCACACACCACGTAGAATATTTTTACTCTTTCACCAGTTACCTACTCAGATTTCTTTTGAAAGTCCTTTCTTCAAATATCCTTCAGCACGTGAGATCTTCACTTGCTCCCAAGGAAATTACGTAAGAGTTTTGTCTGCTGTCCTAGATTTAGATTTTACAATTCAAACGCGCATTCAAAGCCGGAAGGTTTAAATTCGCTCGCTTTTGTTTTATATTTCCAACGGCAACGTTTCCAGTTCGGAAAAAAAGAAAGCATTCCTTTCCGTGAACCTTGGTATACCTACTTTGTTGCGTCCATCTCTCCGCACCAAGCTAGTATTTGCGTAAGCAACACATGCTCTGAATTTGATGTGTAAATAAAAATAAAAACTCACGTTCTTGTGTATCCAATTCGATGGAAACTCAATGACGCGCCAACAATTGACGCAATCGACAATAATATACTCGGGTGTAAGCATCCGCACACAGGCCTCCCTCAGAAACCGACTCCAACTCGGTCTCGTTTTGTATTCCAATACCCACTTGCTCGACTGCTCACATGGCTTCGCATAAGGAAGGGTAGCAGAATACATTCACCATCTTCACACACTCCTTCGTTGTCTGCCTCTGCATGCGCGGTGAAGTGAACTTTTGAGAATTTCGCGAAAGAGGTCACGTTTTTTAGGCATAAATATAACCTCGTTCTCTTTGTTCAGTCACATCAAGGTCGGGTGGGGAGAATACAGAAACAAAATTGAGATAGCAACGTGCCAAATGTTAGCGTGTAGAACGCCCTACCCACACCCACGGTGTAAGTGCGTGCAGGCGCGATTTTAATAAAATTTAAAACAATATTCACAGATTAAAATGCCTCTGCACATTATCTGCTTCGTCAATCTGCATGCACACACACACACACACGCGGAAAGTTCAGATAACAACAAAGAGGCGCAGTTGCAGAGGCACAACACAGAAACACTGCAAACAGCGAAACTGAAGCACCGGAAACGCGGCCAAATGAGTTCGCCCCTCTTCCCCTTCGCTTGTACGAGGGCGTATACGTAACCTTTTCTGTAGGGGGTGCGCAGCAAGAAAGTTGAAAGCGTTTGTGTATTGTGTTAGCTCATCGATCCAAGCCCACTCGGTGGGAAGCAAGTTTGCCCAGTTAAAACGATGACGTCATGCCGGTGCCGATGGTATACATACGCGGCGATGATGTCATACCATCAGCTTGCACACACCTTGTTTGTATCCATTGCTCGCACAACGTACACTGGAGACTGGACAGAGGTGCGATTGCTGCCATGCCACTGGAACTTGGTGGAGTGTCTCTGTCTGGCCCATTAAAACAGCAGTTAACGTCGAAATGAGTGGCAGGCTTTTGTTTTTCCTTTGCGGTTTGCCATTACTCATTCTCATGTTGGGCCTTGTGTTGGTGTGTGTTTGACAATTGTTGCACTTTTTCTGCGGTTTTGTATATGCTTGCTAGTTGCTACGTGTAGGTGCGGAGGTGAGTTATTTTTTTAGCAGTTTTGTAGGTCACCCGGATTTTGTCTGCCCTTATTTATGTGATGTGTTGGCGAAGCGTTCTCTTGTGGGCAGCCAGAGAAATTTCCGCAACTTTGCGAGAGACGATTTTTTGGAATGTTACGGAGAGCGGTGGGAATGTGTGCAGACTCTTTCTTGAGCAGCTTGGAGGTTCCTTTGTGTATTTTTTTTTTATGGGAGTTCTGGAACTCATTATTCATTTACAATATGGGCTGTGGCTATATTTTGAATGAGCGTCGCACAGGTGCTAAGTGGTTGCATGAATTTCTATGGTAGGAAAATATAAAAATGCAGTACAAGGGGTCAATTCTAGTTCTGTGAAAGAGTGAATCGAATAAATCGTTTTCACATTCGCTTTTACGCATTGCTTTCATTTTTTCGATTCACTTTGTACTAAAATGCAATATCCGTAGGTACAATAAGTGAAAATATCGTGCTGAATTCAATACCGCACACTGAGTTGTATGAAAAAGGGTTCTCAATTTTCAAAATCTCACTAAAAACATTCACTTGCAAATGGAGCCGTGAAAAGAAATTAAATTTTGACGTTTGGTTTTACCTTTTCATACCTATAACGAGAATCGAAATTGCGGTAAATGGGTGAAAACCATGTGAAAACATTTTTGTTTCACTTTTTCACAGAACGAGAATCAACCCACAGGGTGTACGAGAAGATCGTTAAACGAATATGGTTAATTTGGGTGCGTCGGTAGGGGGTATCACATTTCGACAACAAAATATTTCAAAAAAATCGAACAGGACACTAGTTTTCAAACTTATAGGGACATTTCTAATTAATGTGAGGCGTTATCAAGGGGCACATTCAAGAATCTAGCTATCTTAAGTCAACTAGATTGGTCTGGATAGGATCTAACCTGAACGCAAGAACTTGATTGATTGGGAACGTCACTTTTTCTACGTCAGCCACAAATCCCAACTGTCAACTTAGTATACTCAGTCATGAATTGCTTGACCAGATTCGTCGGCAACCCCTCCATAGACGTCAACTGAAAAAGCTGCTCACATAACCGATTTCAGCCAATCAAAACCGAGATACATCTATTCAGACAGCTGTCAGACTAACTGTCTTACATAGGCACATACATACAAACAAATATATGACATGCAGAGTTCACATCTCTGGCGCCTGGAAGACTAAAACTACCTTGATTGTCGGCTGGGTACATTAAAACCTATCCCGATATGACAGTGAACGAATCATTTGACTGTTAAAGTCCTGACGCTTAATGAAGGTCCTACGTGATCGGCAACACGCAGCCCCTAAACTTTGCACCGTCTCATCATCTCAAAAGCTCTCAACCTACCAACAGAGAGAGACTCTAATTTGATCACCACATAGCCTGTGAAAATATAGCTATAAGTAACGGGCACAGTATTTGTTTACTTTTAAACAAAAACGTCAACTCCTACAGGTAGCAAGTAGTTAAATTTATTTGCTTAAATACGTTTATCGGTCAACTGGTTTTATCTGGAATTGCTACCCTACATATACCTATAGTCAGAGGTGGTCTCGCCATAAACTGGAAAGAAATAGAAGCAAAGATTGGAATATAAATAAATACAATCAAAACGATCTATGAGTGATACCGAAAACGCGATAATTGTTTGTATTTATTTATTTAGCTTATTTCGGATAATGAATAACTAGCCGTGACCTTGTCTGTCGCGACTGATGTAAACACCGATTAAGTGATAAAATATTTGGGCGAAAATCACAACGGAAAATTGTTTCTTATGGCGTAGTACGGACCTCTTCCGAAACGAAATTTTCCATTTGGAGAATGGAGACCAATGTGCAGCGAAATGTCTGCGAAAAGGCAGAGGAAAATGATTTGTGTAGATTCCCATCAGCTGATACACAAGTAGCAGTGTTACCAGCACTGGCTATTTGTTTCCAATTTGGCTCCTTAAAATTGTCATTTCGGATTTATCGTAATTTACGCTATTCACTTTATTTAATATTTGTGATCCTTAGGAATTTATAATTCTATTGCGAACTTATATAACTAAAACTTTCTAAACAGGTATGTCTTTTTCGATTTCAGATTTTAATATGATTTGAAATTTCTGCTGCCAAATGGAACATTAAATCCGAATTTGGTTCTTTTGTGAGATGGCCGCACAAAACAGCAATGCAAAGAAAAGTAAGATTTTCAGCACGAAATTACAACAACTGCGCTCTACTTGACACTTCGAGAACTCACAGAAGTTGTTATAATTGCGTTCAGCGTTCAGTGAAAATCCTACTTTACTTTGCTTTGCTGAGATCGAAGCTCTAAAAAACACGCCTGATATCGGAGGAAGAAGTTGTAATTGAATGTTCTCCTATAACATATCGAAATGGTAAGTTTAATAGTTATTTAGCATAAAAAAAAAGCAATTCCAATTTATTTCGCTGATGCTGAACGTTTGTTTATTTAACGATAATGTCAAAATGACTTTTCTTAAACTTTTTGTAAGGTACCCGTCAGGTACTTATCTTCAGAGATATTTCTTTCTCGATGTGAGATTTGACATTTTTCATTTTTTCTATGCTGAAAGTAAACGAACGATAACCTAATGTCAGTCGTTGTGTAAATGGTCGCGTTCCATTGCGCGCTAGATGTTAAGCGGTGTGGCAAACTTTAATTACATTTGACAGCTGATTTTGTTAAGTTAAAAAGAAATTTAATGAAATCAAATGACAATTTTGTTGTGCCGGCGCTAAGGCTCTAGCGGTCGTTCCAAGGATTTTATGTGCTAGAGTCTAGCGAACTATATGGTACGCGGCCAAAATAAAAACCGAAAGACAATTTTAAAGGAGTCTAATTTTTGTTCAGCCGACTTAAAATCAAAGGCAAGTAAAAATCAAGCTGGAGTACAAAATGTTTTCATCCACAATTTTAGACAACTTTTAACGATGTTTAGGAACGAAATTTGCTGAATAAATTATTCGGTACAGTTTACTAATTTGTGGATATTCGCATTTTACAATTCTGGGATGAAGTTTATTTCTAGAATGTTATTTACAAGATTTAAAAGGGAGTACTTGAATTGGTGCTGTCATACGTGTGTCAAACTCTTTCGGCTGGTCTGCGATGTAACCAAATAATTGTTTGAATGTTGGCGGTTGGTTCATACAGATGCTAACCGTGGCGTATTTTTTTCTCTTCTGACAGTTTTCACTAAATAATGGCGCTCTTTTCTGTTTTGTTTTAAGTTGGTTCTTGGTTGCATAACTTGATGAAATAGAATATGGTATTCTTAAAGATATTAGCAACAAATATAATTCTTATAACAAAACTTTCATGCAATATATTCTAAGTTTGACATTTGTGTTTTTTCATTCAATTGTGTAGCGAGTATCTAAAATTGGTTTTGGTTTCAGGGCTGTACCAAGTGCGACAAACGGCACCCAACAAATGATAGCCTTGACAAATTTACTACTAAATAACCACACCTAGTTGGTTGCCACAAAATCATTATCCAGATTTCTGTTATCTTAACTGACAAAAAAAATACCGATTATATTTTACTACCCCACGCAAGTTTTCATAAATCACTAAATCACACTTGAAAACTTACTTGTTATTTCTGTTTTAATTTATTAAACAAACAAAATTAACTATCTGCGATATTGCGTCAAAAGCTTCTTTTATTGCCGCCTTGTGCGTCAGACGAACAAAAATAAACAAATAAAGTTCGATAAGATATCTCACTGCCTCCCAAAACAAATCCAAAGGCCAATGTCTGAAGGGAAACCTAGCTGATTTTAATTTCAAAACTTGGATACAACGTTAAGTCGCTGCCCTCGAGTGTTTATTTTTAGATGTCCCTAACTATTTTTGAATTCTGCCCCTTGGCCCGTCTATCAAGAACAGAAGATAATGCCGTTCAAGTAAACAAAGTGTTTGTTCATTTTTTTGCAGATCCCATATTTGTGTAGAACGCAGTTTTAATTACCCCCCCCCCCCCCTTGGTGTAAATACCACTTACTAAAATTTGAATAAAGAATTCGTCGAAGCAATTTACAGCGGGGCGATAAGGTTTCGCTATTTGTTTACTATTTGCTCTACTCCCTGACTTTACACAGCCGGGCCAGCTAATGTAATAAAGCACGCCCTTTCGGTATGGAAGCGGAATGATTTCCTGGATTTAACCAGTTATTGCTTTGGATTTCCGATTAATTACATGATCATGTGTATTGCGTTTTGGCACGAGACATGATGCAGTTTTATTTATTATGAAATTAACCTTTCGTTTGTTAATTTATGGATCAAACAAGAAACATCCCGAAGAGCTCAAAAGACATTAAGCTACAGCGGAGGCAACAAAAAATGACGAAATATCCCCGGCCTATGTCAACAGAAAATTCTTTGGGCGAAACGCCAACAACTCGTGACTAACCTTCGCAGGTTCTTTCTCCCTCGACGAATATTTTAATGGGTGGCAATTTGTGTAAGATAAAAATAGTTTTTAATGGTACATACCGTACAGGCATGGCCGTTTGAAAGACAACAGAATCGTTAAAAAAGAGGAAAACACTATCGGAGATATGATTTATTATCAGCATCAGTATTGTGTATAACAACTCTGTTGTTAGGTTGTTCAACGTGTTTTTATTGTTAAATATTTTTAACAGCTTCTGACAGTTATGTAATCAGCACCTGTCAGCGACAAATCGTAAATACTAACTAGCATTAAATGTGTTATACCATTTTGTAGATGCCTCCTTGAATGAAAAAGAAGAACGAAAACCTCAGAACTACCCTGAACAACTTCACTAGCAATTTATTGTGAATCAGATATTTGCAAACACAATAATTCAAAGAAATGTGATGTTTCTGCTGTCAAAATCTACTAGGTTTTTATACGAAATTGTCAATTACGCAAATGAAACTCATATCTAAAGTGTAGCCTATCATAAACACAGTGCGACCTCAATAAAAGCAACCCTCGATACGTGCAACTCCTTAAAACAACACTTAATCTTACCATTTTTGAGTGAGTTATTGCAACTCCTCAAAAAAGGTGACTTGTCAAAAGCAACTATTGTTTTATGAAGTCTGATTCTGCTATTTCTTCAAGCACTACGCATTTGCCTTCAATAGACTGAATTGAAATGATGCTTCACTGAGTAGATACTATTTTAGCTCTGTAAAACTTACGACAGTCAGCTGTGGAAAATAATTCTGCGTCCAAAAAGACACAATCAAAAATTTCTTAACTTTTTAATAAAAATTAAGATTTAATTTTTTAATTTTTAAATTGAATAAATTATCAGTTTAGGTCTGTTTACCAGTGCAAGACACGTTTTTTTTTTTTTTACTACCTTGAGCAATTTTGTGTAATTTTTGGGACCTACAATTTTTTGACTCTCTTATTGCAACAAACTTAATAAAAGCAACTGCACTAATTTCCATTAGTTGCTTTTATTGAGGTCGCACTGTATATCCCAGGGATGTTTCAATTTCATGAATAAGAACCTTAGACCCAATTGACGTAAAGAAAACTTATACTGGGCATATTCGAAAACGTATTTATCTTAAATCGACTAAATTTGTCCGGACCCTGAACGCAAAAACTAGATAAGTCGTTAATGTCACTTTTTCTACGTTCGCCACGAACTATACGAACTGTCAACTTAGTACTCAATCACGAGTTTCTTGACTGAAACGTCAACTGAGAAAGCTGTTCATGTGACCGCCAATCAAAATTGAGACCCATCAAGTCAGCCAGCTGTCAGACGTCCCAATTGTCTAAATACATTTTAACTATTAAGATGACAAAATGTTTGATTGACAGCTAACAGGTACATTCAAATATTTAATAATAAAATGGATGGAAAGTCAGTGATTTATTTTCTTCAATATGTGTTTTTTTCAAATCCGCAAGTCACATCTGCATTTCTAAAAAAAAGCTCAAAAAATGTCCGCAATTACTGATAAAGTATTTTATAAAAATTTTATACGCTGGCAAATGAAATGATGTGGGTGGAAACGGCAATTGATAGCAACATTTCGAGCTGTGCACTCGGTCCGCCCGGACGCGGCAGTCGTAGTAGATTATGTTGCACGCCGAGCGTCTGTGACGGGGCTGGGGTTTAAGGTTAGAAATAAAATCAGTACAGCTATGGCACACACTCATACGTGTATCTGTTGCGTACCCAATGAATCATTTTTGTAAACAACTTGTAGGAGTATCTCGAATTTATTTTTAGATCTGCAACTGAACTGGCTGCGCGCTTTTCTGCTCGTAGGAGACAATAATTTAATTAACTTTTGGACCCAAGATCGAAGGTCGCTCAAACGGCATCCACTCAAAACAGGGTGGCCATTAATTTAAATTGGCGACACTGTTCCTTAGTTCATGTCCTCGGGGTTATCAATAGAAATGACATAATAAAACGAGAAAACATCAACATAATTGCGTTCTTAAGGTTGTTGTATAGAGAAGTTCGATAGTGAGTATGAAAAATTGTTTTTTTTTTTTGATGTCTTCGAATTTTCCATTCCATGTAAGTAGATGTACACAGTAA
The DNA here is from genome assembly GCA_946477585.1 of Cheilosia urbana. Lineage (NCBI taxonomy): Eukaryota > Metazoa > Arthropoda > Insecta > Diptera > Syrphidae > Cheilosia > Cheilosia urbana. Next base: position 131,691,869 of record OX297854.1, read on the forward strand.
TCAGTAAAGTTTAATTATGAACTGACAGCCAAATTATATTAACAAACAAACATTTACAAGGAAATGTGATTTGCGAATTACCAAGGCCCCGCGATCGTCTATCCGCTAGAAAATATCGAAAATGAAATTGAAAACAAATAATTCACTGTCAGATTAAATGAATGAAATGAAATACCTCATGCGCATACCTAAGTTTTTTTTTTGTGCACAGATAGATATGCCCGCAATCATCTCGAACGAGTTGATCGTCATTATTTGTGTCTCTCGCAATTAGAAAGTAGAATCTTCCGATTGCCTGAGCAGATGTTCGTAAGATGTTTCTCAAAAAAAAAATATATATTCTTATTATGTGACATTATGCACGCTTCTTTCACGTGGACAATGATTCCAATCCTTTTTCCACCGCTTGTCTTATTATTTATAGATGAGGGATAATTTTAATTTTCTTTTTTATCTTATTTCATATTGGATAGGTACCTAGCTTTATCTTGGATATTTTGAACAAAGTGTGAAATAAATATATTTACAGACTGATGTTGCAGACTCGAATTAAATGTTAAATACGCAAATGGGTCAGTGTCAGAATGAAATTTATTGAATCTACTGAACAGTTTGTGAGGCGCATTCGTTTGATTATCTTGTTGTTTTGACAATATAAAATATTCCGCTGAGATACTAATATTGGAAAGGCAGAAGAATGTGATTGCTTATACGTTTCCATGTAGTGACAGCGTGGACATTTGTATTTTCAGAAATTTATGGACATTGGAGTTGGGAGAATACAGTTCATGTGCTGAAAGGAATTAAATGGCGGTGCCTTAAGGAAAGAAAATATTTGTATTAGTGTCTGGAAATGCTTCTGAATTTGACAGTTGGAGGACGCAATGGGAACGTTTAAGTATCTAGTTTAGTAAGTCTGACAGCTGTTTGACTAGATGTATCTCGGTTTTGATAGGCTGAAATTGGTCATATGAGAAGCTGTTTCAGTTGACGTTTATGGAGGTGTAGACGGAAAATCTAGTCAAGAATTTGTCGACAACTGTCAACTCTTATTAAATAATATAATATTTTATTATATTAAAACTGAAAGTCAGGTATGTCTCGAGGTAGAATGTGTCAATAGGAGATATAAATAAATGGCGGTGCTCTCTTATGCTATTGTAGTAAACATTTGTGGTGTGGAATGTAGCACCGAACCTAAAATGGTGAAATGAAAAGAACCCATTAATCACCAAACAAGTTCCACTTCCAATTCCAATTGAAAACTCGAATCTGTCAAATGTCATCTGTCATCTGTCAAGTGTAACTCTGTCATCTGTCAAGTGTAATTCTTGAACCATCCAGAATATTTGAAATATTCGCGGCAGGTGGCAGTGCAGATATAAAAGGGCATGTTTGAGGAGAGGGAGAGACAGTTGATTTTTAAGCATTGATAAACTTCGAAATAGTACCTAATCGGCTGTGAAGATAATTAAGTGTAAATTAGGTAATACACTGAATTAAGTGAGTCGCTTGAGTCGTTTAGGAATTGTTTTAAGTGATATTGTTTTGGTATTTAATAAGTGAATAATTAGAAAAAGTAAATAAAGTGATTTTACACCAAGTTTTCAATTCCGCATAATTATTCAAATAATAATTCGAATACGCATAAAGTTTTCACTTTTATGTTTAATATGTTCATATATATCCGTCAATATACACAAAGGAACATGGCGGTCACCTGATCATCAAACCGTCAACCAAATTGATCACGTTGCGATCGACGCAAGGCACTCTTCCAGTATTCTAGATGTCCGAACTTTCCGAGCGGCCAACATAGACTCGGACCACTACCTTGTTGTAGCCAAGGTACGGATGCGGATATCCAAGACGCCACAACAACGAGAAAATACTGTGAGGAGATTTAACGTTGGACGACTACAAACGCAACAAACCGCCAGAACCTTTGCCGATCGCGTATCCCTCAACCTCTCGAGAAGTCCTATGCTGCCAGCATCAAGTGCCGAAGACCAGTGGCGCCGATGCCAAGAAGCCATCAAAAACGCCGCAACTGATGTGCTCGGTTTCACCAGTCCACCCCCCCGAAACCCCTGGTTTGACGAAGAGTGCCGGCAAGCACATGCAGCAAAACAAAGTGCCTACGAAGCGTCGCTGCATAGAAGGACGAGAGCAGCTCGTCAGCTCTACGAGCAAAAAAGGAGGGAAGAACATCGGCTTCTCCGGAGAAAAAAGAGAGAGCATGAGAAGCGCGCGATCGAGGATATAGAGAGGTGTTACTCCAGGAACAATGTTCGGAAGTTTTACCAAAAGGTAAAAAGAACGTGCCATGCCAACAAGACCCGAACGGAGACCTGTAGAGACGAGCAAGGAAACCTTGTAGTAGAGGCACAGTCGGTGTTGAGGACATGGAAAAACCATTTCTGCAGACTGCTAAACGGCGAAGACGACACAAATTCCGCTGTTAGGCAGAACGATCCATTCAACCTGGACGATGACAGCCAAGAGTTCCGTCCACCTGACCAAAATGAAGTGAGGATAGCAATATCTAAGCTTAAATCCAACAAGGCTGCTGGTCCAGACGGCTTACCTGCCGAGCTCTTCAAGGCAGCCGGAGATGACTTGGTAGAGTGCATACACCAACTCATCTCCAAGATTTGGTTAGAGGAATGTATGCCTGATGAATGGAACCTCAGCATTGTTTGCCCGATCCACAAGAAAGGAGACCCTCTAAACTGCGCCAACTACAGAGGCATCAGTCTCCTGAACACTGCGTATAAGATCATGTCTGCTGTATTGTGTGAACGCCTGAAACCATTCGTCAACGATCTGATAGGTCCCTATCAGTGCGGTTTTAGGCCCGGTAAGTCCACGACCGATCAAATATTCACACTACGGCAGATCCTGGAAAAAACCCAAGAATACCAGATCGATACTCACCATCTTTTTGTCGATTTTAAGGCCGCATATGACAGCGTTTATAGAGACGAGCTATACAGAGCCATGTCTAGTTTTGGCATCCCTGCCAAGCTTGTCAGATTGTGCAGAATGACGATGGAGAACGCTCGCTGCTCCGTAAAGGTCGGAAACAATCTCACCGAGACCTTTGATGTCAAAAAAGGATTTAGACAAGGTGATGCGCTGTCATGTGACTTCTTCAACATCATTCTTGAGAAGATTGTGCGAAACTCACAAGCCAACACCAGAGGCACAATTTTCTATAAGTCTGTGCAACTGCTTGCATACGCTGACGACATTGACATTGTTGGTACAACACAGCGAGCTGTCACTGGTGCGTTTGCAAGTATTAGTGCAGAAGCGGCAAAAATGGGTTTAGTGGTGAATGAGGGTAAAACAAAATATATGCTGTCAACAAGAAGGGACACACGACATCGACGAATCGGGCAGAACGTCACGATAGACAGCTATAACTTTGAGGTAGTTAGGGACTTTGTCTACCTCGGCTCCGCTATAAACTCTGATAACGACATCACACCAGAAATCAAACGAAGAATCACACTTGCCAACCGCTGTTTCTTTGGCCTAAGACGGCAACTGATAAGTAAGGCCTTGTCGAGAAATACTAAGGAAACTCTGTATAAGACCCTCATCATCCCAGTCCTGCTTTATGGTGCAGAAGCATGGGCGCTATCAAAGGCGGATGAAGATCTCCTTGGTCGTTTCGAACGCAAAATTCTTCGAGTGATTTTTGGTCCCGTTTGCGTTGACGGGTTTTGGAGGAGAAGATTTAACAGCGAACTCTACGAGCTGTACAGCGACATCGACCTAGTCAGAAAAGTACGCATCAGTCGTCTAAGATGGCTGGGACATGTAGAGCGAATGGACACCAACGCTCCGGCCCGAAGAGTCTTCGATTCTAACCCGGAGGGACAACGCAGTAGAGGAAGACCTCGCCTTAGGTGGCGCGCGCAAGTGGAAGGGGACCTCAACCAACTTGGAGTGCGCAACTGGAGGCAGTTAGCCAAAGATCGCGCTAACTGGAGAGGCGTATTGGTTGAGGCCCAGGTCCACCCCGGACTGTAGCGCCACCTAAGTAAGTAAGTATATCCGTCAATGGGAAGGGTGAAGGGATATCGTTCAATAAGTGCTTCCATTTGATTTACTTTAATTTGACTCTTATTTTTTCACACACAAATCAAAAAAACAAACAGTTCTTTCAAGAATCAAACTCATAATTCCGCATGGAAAAAAAAATCAGACGAGTAAAATTCGAAAAGATATTCTCTTGTGCGCATTTCCAGAATTTCAGTTTTTGCCATCTCATCGGAAATTTTGACATATAAACGCGTGCGAGAATTTTACGAATTGGGGTCCCAGGGCAAATTTTAGAAGTTCACAATGACATCATTTTTCCATAGAAATATCTTTTATTGTGAACTTAAATAGGTATATTTAGGTGCTTACAAAAATATTTTTAAAGTGACGTTGGCACCTGAATATTAAAAGGTCAACTGATGTTTTGGTCTCCTTCAAATCGGTTGTAGGTAGGTATTTTTGAAGTTACAAAATATCGACATTATAAGCATACTGAGCTGTTGCTTTTTGTCTTTTTGAGCTGTAACAAAACTAATGCAGTAAGTATTCGATTGGGCACTCTCAGATCACTTGTTTTGCTCTCCGAGCACTTTTTTTGCTCTCAGTTTGGTACAAAAAACGCAATCTTTTTCAGATTTCAGATCACTTTTGCGAATCTGGATTTTTACTCAGATTTACCAATACAAGAGCGTTTGAGTTTGACAACTGGTGGATTTTGTTTAGGTTTTCGTGAATTTTTTTTCTACAGCAAAGAAAAGCATTTCATCGGGTGAATCTATTTTTGTAAATTATTTATGTATAAATATTTAGAAATGTTTTAATATAAAATTTTACCAGTGATGGGAAAACGCTTGGAAAAGTCTTGAAGGCTACCTATACATATTCGAATGGCATACGAATATCAACTCAAAAAAAAGCAAGTGACGTTTTCATGTTCGATTAGCCGCACGAAATCTGAAATCTGAAGAAGCCCAATCGAACAGGTACCACATAAGTAGGTATCTACCTACCCCCACCTACATAAACACCCACTTGCTCCCATGATCGATAAATGGCCTTCGCTAACAATTGTCGATAATTCCGTTTTTATCGATTTCGTTAAATGTAAGTCCACAGGCATATTCCATGATCGTTTATTTGAAATTCAGAAAAATCTGGTAGTCAAGTACTTTTTTTTTAATATAGGTACCTTTTATTAACAATTTTATTCGATACCCGACGCGCAATTCCGTCTTGAAAACTTCTCCCAGAGCACCACCCCAAAAGATAATCTCTCTACACATTTATTCAAGTTGTACCTAAAAATAAAATAATAAATTAATTAAACAAACAACCAGCTCCAGCAGCGACGACCGACGACGACAATGACGACGCGAAGTCGACATAACAGCAAATACAATAGTGGGCTTGTGCGAATAAGCGTCCCGCACACATTTCCACATTCACGCACACTTCCATTCTTATCGATCACGTTTGCCGAACGTGATAGGGGCGTGCCAGTTATAAAAAAATCACGGCATTCAGCGAAAACAAAACGTGTTCCATATGGAGAAATAGAAATTCATCTTCGTGGACGAGTCTGCGAGTGTGACTTTTGTTGCGAGGCCGCGGAGGTAATGATAATGAGGACGAGGAATACGCAGTGCGCACACCCAACTTTGGACCCAGGTTTGTTCTTTCGCGTACTACTAGCATCAGGCGTGTATAGCTACGTACAGGTGTTCAAGTTGCACATACTATATAGCGTACTCGTGTGATTCGGTGTCGATCGCTGGCAATTCAAGGAATTCGGTGGCGGGTTTTACCTTTCGCGGTTCTACCAGTCTGGTAAGACAATTGGTTTTTTATCTCTTGCCATAAAATTGTACACGAACGGATACCTAGATTATGCGCACTGTCGGTGTGAGTGCGATAAATCTATATCGTCTGGTTTTTAGGTTATTTGCGCTCACATGACGCTTCTCTGTAAATATTTTGCCAAGTGGGTGGCTTTTGGCTTATGAGTGGATCGCGTACAAGCAGTCCAATGTCCACGTATAAATAGTTTCCTCAATGGTCACTCTCAGAACACATGCTCATTGAGTGCCAACAATTAGCGTCATTGAGTTAGACCAGTTTGGTGTAGGTATTCGTGTATTGGAGGTGTATAACCACCCACCATTCATAATTATTGTCGACAAAAATAGTTACAATCGATTGAAGTAGGTACGTAGTAAAAATAAATAAACCTAGGTAGCTATCTACATATATGGTGATGCAAACATTTAGATTGTGTCGCTTTATTTTATTTTTTTTTAGCAGCGCTTTCAGTTTTGACGGGCAAAGTAAGGATGGAGATTTGACATCTGAATGATGTTGGTACAAAATGGCAATTCCATACGATTTCGTAGATCTTATGGTTTAGGCCCTAGTTTCCGTTTGTTTTCGAATTTGTAAAATTCGGGGACAAATCACAGAGAAACGCAGACACCCATACCTAATCTATTGAATGACAGTTATTTGCCTTCAAGCTAAAAATGCCTCCATTTTAAATTTCTAATGTCGTTCTCCATTGGGACAGAAAAAACAGCAGTTTTTCTGCTCTCGAAGTCAGCTGGCTGTCAGATTTCATGTACCATTGGCCGCAAAAAAAGCGGAGTCAGAGCAATTTTGCGAATCTCGATTTCTGAGCGAGATTCACACCTACTTATGCTATCACCAAAACATTTGTCATATGTCAAACTTGAAGTTTACGATTTTAAAGCTATCTTTTTCGCATTCAGCACTTTTTTTTGTATTGTTACCTACTCTTACATAAAAATAAGTGTTGTGAAGCAAGATTTTTCCATAGAAATCTGCAGATTTGTCAAAATATTTTTATCACAACACTGCTTGTACTATACAAATGTACAAGAATAAGTATAGTACAATTTTACGAAATCGAGAACACATACCTTCGTCATAGTAGTTTATATTTCACATTATTTGACAGAACTAAAAACGAAAATGAACCTACCATCAGAAATTGCTTGCGAGATAGGAAATTCGTAATAGAAGTAGTACATACACATAGATAGATATTATAGGTTATGTGTGCACAATTTTTTGAAATTTCATTTAGAAACACCAGCTGACAATCACAATCATCTTATTTGATCTATACAAGATGATAAAATACGGTAGTCTGTATTTCTTTTCGGATACCTAATACTAGGGTGCAATTTTTGTTTACCTTTATTCTGAATAGGTAACTAGTGCTGCCAAGTTTCAATTTTATTTTTTTGTGCAAACAATCTGTGATTATCGCATGTGACTGTTAAAAACAAACGACTATTATCAACTGTCATGCGACATCAAATTTCACTCTCAAATTAGTAAAAGCGCCTATAATCGGTATACCTACTACCTATGCCTTATTCAGTGATTGAAAGATAAACTGATATCAATCAGCATTACGTACTAGTACGTGAAATACATTACATTACATTACATACTATTGTACCGAATCTAATCGGTGGTCAATGTTCAAAAATACTCCTTACGACTATATTTATGAATTTATGATTCACGTTGTTATTTAAACGTCACAGGCTGTTGAAATTATGGCACCGCAAAATGAAAAATGTGAGTGGGCGCTGATAAGGTACCTACTTATGTCAAAAAATCTTGAAAACTTTGTGTGGCTTGTTCAGTGAACGCAAGAATAGCAAACTATTTATGTAGATGGGTACGTCCATTAACACACTTAGTTTAAAAAAATTCCTAAAAATAGCATGTTTATTTTTTTGGGTAGGTAGTTAGGTATAAATATCAATAAAGTTATAAACAACCAATTATAGCAGTATATTCATGAATGCAAACAATATATGTAGTAGGTCTGAAGGTAAGTACCTACCTACCTTACATTAATTTAATACGTTGTAGGTATTACCTACCTATTCATAGAGCACATCAATCGTTCTCAACTAGCATGACGATGACGTTGCAAATCTGTCTGTGGTTTTCATTACTGATAGGCAGTAGGTAGGTAGGTACCTAGGTATATCAACTTTAAGTCAATTTTTAATAAATCATTTGCTCAGGCGCACTATGATACCACGTGCGCAGATTACTCCGTGAATTAATGTTGATGGATAGGTAAGTATTTTAATATAAGAAAAAAAATAGATAGGTATGTAAATATACTCCCACATATGCTTATAACGGTACGGCGCAAAAAACTCGCCCGCTGTTATCTCGAGTTTCCTTAGGAAAATTTTTTTATTTCCTCATCGCCTTTCTTCACTTCTCAATCCACCAATATCCAAATCCAAACACCCACGGCCACGACCCACTATATAGTTCATGCCACCACTTTACGTCTCTTTCGTTTCCTTCTCATTTTGCAACACAACAGAACACTCATCGTCATCGCATCTCCATCTTCGCCTTCGTCGTCGTCAAATCGTGTTCACAACTCACGTACTCTACTCCAACCCAGCCCAACGTAAAAACGAGCACCGGCCAACACCCCAACACCATACACACCCACAAATCCCACAGTCAAGCCAGCCTTGTGGAATGTTTTCTCATCGCTTTTATATTTCTTTTACACTATGTAATTATTCCACTTTGTTGCTAGTGTGGTGCCTGGTGCTGCGCTGCGAGTAGAAATGAGAAAATGCGCCAAAAACAACAAAAACCCCACCGCGCCATTCGGCGGCAACCCCACGCCCCACGGACCACGTACGACGTACCTACCGCACACCGAACATTCCCCCGCAATCTTGCTCTGTCCAACAACAAGCAAATTGACCTTTGAACAGTTGGCTCGAATCAGCTCGCTGTTCACGTGAACACTCGGCGGCAAACATGAGGTCAACGCGTGAACAGCAAACGGCGCCTTAAATTCTGATTGGTCGCAACGAACGAGCCCCCAGTTCTTTTTCGTTTTGTGACTTCTCAGAATGAGAGAGAGAAGAAAATTAAGCAAACAAGAGTACAAAGAGTGCTAATGCTAAATGCTAAGCAGCAACAACCAACAACACGTTTTATGAATCAGAGTGTGGTTTCATTTCAACATCAACATTCCTGACTGCCTGATGATGGCTGATGGACATGGACCGTGGAACGTGGAAGTGACAACGGAAGGGAAATGCTGGGCCATGACTGCGTTTCGTGAACAGCAGCAACCGGCGCGTGCAACGTAATAGGGAAACACTATCAAAGAATAAGCCCATACACATATGTACTGCGGCAATCGAAGACTCGTCTGGATTCTGATCAACTGGTGAGCGCATGAACAGCAACCCAATTCCCATGATAAAGTGTGCTAAAGGTTTTCATCTCGGCATCAGTTTGTATGTATTGTTTGTACCTATGTAGTGTTATAGCAGGAGCTCTGCTAGCAGTTTCGGTCGATGGAATGTACAGAGGAAGAGAGCCAGTGGTATGTATATGAATATTAATGGGGGATTTTCTTGCGAGCTGTAATATAGGTGGACAAGTGCAAACTACAGGCTACAGGGTGATCAGAAAAGAGCGACGACAGAAGTAAAGGATTATTCACATGAGAGCGAATTGCGTACAAACAAACAAAAATTTACCACAAAAGCATTATACATACTTAACTAATTTAACATTTAATCTAAAAAAAAAACCTGCGTCTCAATTAATTTAAATAGCGAAATTAACAACTACAGCAATTTTCGCGCGAATTGAAAATTCTTGCCGTGAACTGTCACTGTCACACTTTATTCGCAATCCACATTAAACAGTCGCGATCCACAAACCCACGAATGAAATTTCGTTCGAACTTAACCTTTCAAAATTAAACTGAATCGCGAGTATCTGCGACTAAATAAGTTTTCATGCGAATGAAATGTCAGAAACTACGAACATTCCAGTGGTTTTAAACAAATATAATAATAAAGAATACAAATTTTCTAAAGTTTCTTGAAAATTAAAAAAATCAAACAAATCATAGATAGATTAGATAGATAGATTTAAGGCCGAAAGGCAATCATTTTAAGAATATTCTTAAGTTTAGAGTGCTCGCTAAGAGTCTTAAAAATTACTTTGTCCTCCAAAAATTTGAAATTTCGAGAAATTTCCACTTTTTCAAACACCTTTTAACTTGACAGTTTCCACTTTGCCTATATTTCTGTTTCAATGTTTGTGGATTTGCGAAGCCATGAGGAATACGCATTCGAAGTAGTGTTATGCTACGTTTCCACCGGAGATTAACTGCGAGATTTAGAAAAAATTTCCGTAAATCCCGCATAAATATCGGGATTTACCATACAAAAGTTAATCTCATGAAAAGGGAGACTACAAATAAATCTCTATTATCAACCAGGGTTGCAGTTGCAGGTTGTACAGTCCGGTTGTATAAAGTCCCCCTTTTCTCGCTTCCTGTTCAATTCCATTTAAGCTCGAAAATGGATTCTTACTTCTGCTTATCAAGGGAATTGTAACTCATTTATGTGCGATATGATGTGGTGACTAAACTATCAAAACATTATCATGCTCCCAGAACTAAGCAAAGCTGCTGTTGGCCAATTTTTGACGTTTTATTGTGTCTGGTATTCGCTGGTATGTATGGAGAAAATAGACAGCTGAATTTCAATTGTTTAAAAGCTAAACACTAAGTAAATTGATGTTCCATGAATGGAATGTTGGTCATTCCTTATTTTCAACACGGTAGGAATGTGAGAAACATGTCATTTCTAGTATAGGTAAACATTTTTAATGTTAACCTAAAATTTAGTGCATGTCACATAAAGAGCCGCTCATTAAAAAAAAAATGTACTCATTATTGTTCGATAGACGTTGAATGTTCTTCAGCGCTGCCAATGTCTATAGCTCATAATAAGAGTACGTATGCGAACGAAAGCGACTGTTCAATAGTTTTGCCAGTCACTTGGATTGTGAATTGTGTTATGTAAATGCCGCTGGTGATGAAAAATTCAACAAAACTTATTGTGGTTAAGTCAAACAATACAACACCTACGTCTTTCGTTGTATTTGAGCTTTCTTTACTTTTATTTTAGCCTACCTAAAAGAAAATCCATAAATCACTACACCGCCTAGGACTTATAAACCTCCAATAGGGGCAATTTCGTACTCGAGAAGGAGTACCAATACCAAGTGGCTTTCGTTGGGCGCCATTCGCCAAAAAAGTCAATATTGACCGTAAACGTTTAGAAATAATTCAGAAATGTTTGTCAACTTTGTCATTGGACGTCTATTTCCAGTTTTCAACATTAAACGTAAAATAATAATAAAAAAAAGTCCAATATCCGACCAAACGTCCTTGTATTAATTATATATAATAATACTGAAAGATAAACATGCTACATCATTGCACCAAAACAACCTTCAATTCATCAAGTCCAAAGACACACCCTATACAGTTGTGTTTACTTGCCCCTTGTCGGTTTTTTTTTTATCCCTGTTTTATTTCTCAACCAACGCAACCAAACTCAGAAATATCAAGGGGCATGGCACCGCGGCAGCTCAATGCTGACGATGAGGATGACGACAACATTTAACACACACACTCCCATACTGTAAACATTTGGATACATTTCGTTATTTCTATGTTGTTCTTTTTTTGTTGTTTTCCTTCTGCTTCCTAATCAGCACAGCACTCCCCGACTGGCTGACTGACTCAACAAGCTAACAACACGAAATGTGAATCTGCAAAGAGTTTCATTCGTTAGTTGAATTCCAAACGGGAAGGTTCGTTATTTTCAATACGCATTCGCAAGTTCTGTAGCTTATAAAAATCAAGTGAAAAAAGATTTTCTTCAAGTCGCTGAAAAACAAAGTGTTTCTTAAAAAGAAAAAGAAAAAGTTTTATATAAACAAAAATAAACCATACATTTTTTTAACTTAAAAATATACCAAAGTGAAAGGAAATTTGAAAAAAAAAAAAAAAATTCAAGTGAGAATAAAAAGGATTTACAACATGGATATCACAATTTTACCATCACCGCCAGCAACACCGCCGTTATGTGAATTTAAAAAAGTAAGTTAACAAACAAATTCTAACTGTTTTGTAAAAATAACTTCCCGTGAAAATATGTTGGAACCAACTTCCAAAATGTTTTAAATGAATTTGCGTACCTATTCGATATTTTTGAAGGACTTAACGAACCTACTTTCAGTCAAAATGTCAACGGAATTTTCAAGTGAAAGTTTGATAGGTCAGCAAGGAAACTCCCCAAAATGTTCTAATTAGATTTTAATTATACACTAATTAAAAATTAGCATGAAATAAATTTGTTTATAGGTAGGTAAGAAACAAAAAAATATCACAAGTGTCAACTTCTGAAATTTACTCTCAAAATACTTAATAAACCGAACTACCACTAAAAATGGGTGTAAAATCTAAAAATAAATTGCCACCCATTACTAGCCAAAAGACTAAAAATCGGCCTCTGCTCTAACCCACATCGCACTCCCCCTTACGCAAAGCAGCAGCAACACCAGCTACCAGCACCAGCACGACCATTCACTATCTCATTTGCTCCGATTGGATTTCTAAAAACAAACTTCAACCTTTCGCTTGCACTCGCAGTTCACTGAACGATCACGCAGTGCCCGTTCATGTATCAGCTGGTGTTCACGTGAACACGGCATGGATTGTGGTCTGTGGTGGCTGCTGACGCTGACTCGATGGCATTCATCCGGCCTGGGGTATTACGTTTGACGCGTCTCACGTTCACGTACTCGGCTAGTGATGAGCGATAACACACACAATATCAACACAAACAACGAGCTCGAACATGCGAGGGGGCAGTCACTGTGTATATACATGTTTTGTGTTGGAGCTTGTTGGTCGCGTATAGGACTTGAGGGGGACTTGAGAGACGAGAGCGCGGATGATGTAGGAGTAGAGTAGAGTCAACGCGCGCACCCACCCCCTTTTTCGACTTTTTCCTTTCAACTTAATTCACATTCTGTGTGAAATTGGCGCGCGGGGAAAAACCCACTCGCCGTCGGTTTTTTTTTTTTTTTGTTTGATTACAAAACTCGACCTGCTCGAGAGCGGAATGACATATTTTGGGTGCGTCGTGCGTGATGTGATGGTGGTGGATTGCTGGAAGGTGGAACGTGGAAAGAACATCATTCTCCCTTTTGTTGCCTTCTTCTTTCTTTTTTCTTTCGCAACCTTGAGGCGGTGGGGGAACGGCGAGAAAGATATTTTTGGAAAATTCCAAGACCTGTGCAGCGCACGGCTATGACGTATACGGACTTCAAGTGTTTGACGTTATTTTTATAGGTTATCGCATTGCATCGTTTGAGAAAGGAGCATGACATATAGATAAGTTGAAAAATGTTTTTGCTCCAAAAACTATTGGTAGGTACATCACGTGTAGACGTCATGACGTTACTTACAAATATCCATGATTTCCTTTTTATCATTAGATTGGACCTTGCGACGCAGATTGCGTGACGTCAACGTCAATAATGGGTGAGGTTTGATGTAGGTAGGTACCTGTCAATTAATTTGTGGATGGGTTCTGGGTTAGCTTGGGTATGCACGTGTTTTTACATCTCACTGCTGTTGGCAGCTTAAGACGATTGACATGGCACTAATTAAAAAATTTTATCATTTGAATTATTCTCTTGATGAGTTTTTAAGAAAGTTAGCCCCAGAAACTTCTTTAGGCAATAGGTATACATTTCTTGCTGTTGACAGAAAATGACAGCACCATCTACAATTGAAAAAAATAAACCTGCAGCTCACTTTAGTTTAGTACATTATAAAGAAAACTTGACAAGATTTACTGTCTACTATTAATGCAGATAAAATCGGCGATAAAACAGTCCTAAACGAATAAACAAAATACATTTATTAGGTAGGTACCTACTCATAAATTTGATTTGTTGTTTTCTAGTCGTTTCCATTTTGTTTTGTTTTGTTTTCGCCCATAAAAAATCACTTCCCACTCAGTGGGTACATAGTCTGCGCTTCGGTGTCCATGACTGAGTTGAAAACTGGCTAAAAAAAAATATGTATGAGACGATAACAGACGAAATAAAAAGGCATGGGTGTGACAGAGAAGTGCCGTATTTTTGTTTATCCAATTGCAACTGTTTTTCTACACCAATATCGGTGACAAAATGTTGGTTTTTCCGTCAACTCGATAAACTGTTTTATCAAGCTAAAATGCTTAAACATTTCTTCACATTGTGTAGGTATTTGTCAAGTGTTTTGTATTCGGAGAAATATTCCTCTTATCAAGGTTCCGAGGAAACGGACGGCTTTTAAATGACTCAAAATAATGGCGACCAATTGCAGCGGAAATGAAATTTACGCCGTGTGCGAGAGTGTGGCAATCTGATGAAATCGTAGATCGTATCTCGTTCGATGTCGTTTTTATGACTGGGTGTGTTCACAATCGCATGCGTGCATGGGCGTTGAATTTTTATTAATAAGGCCCGATTCGCCAGGGTTTTCACTATTTTCCTGGTGGGGATACGTTACGATTACGTTTATCCGGAGTTTTTATTTTTTTTTTTATTGGACGCCCCGGTTTTTTCCACTTCGGTCCATGCAAAAATAAAGATTCCAACCGCTACACCGACAGAAATATCAAATTCTGAAAATTGGTCCATTTTTGTTTGTTTTTGTTGTAGGACTTAAAACGGGGTTACTGGTGAATAAATCCTTAACTATGTACTACAAAAAATGAACTACTGTGATCTACAAAATTAGGTCCCGCATCAAAAAATGTTGAGACCAGCGTTGCCAACCAATTTTGACGAAAAAAAGCCTAACTTGAAAAAAAAAGATGCCTTTTTCAATAAAATAATGCCTAAAATATTTTTTTATGTAAATTGGAACAATAAATCAAAAATTAAACACAAATAGGTATAAAAAAATTAATAAACAACAGAAGAAACAGGAACAAAATTCATGATCATGACTTTTTTTGCCAAGATTTTTTAAGAATGTTTAAAAAAATAAAAAGTCAGTATACGTTGAATCAAAAAAATATACATATATATTTGAAATAAACAAAGTTGCCTTTTTGAAAAAGAAGCCTTAAAGCCTTAGCTAATTAAACATAGAACAAAGGATGTAGATAAATATGGAATTTAAAATTCCTGACTTGAGGTAAAGTTGAGTGATTCATCTATTGTTTTCGGTCTATACAAACAGTGAATATAACCACTTTCATCAAAGTGTATAAAAGATAAGAAAATATGTCGCAATTATTAAGAGCAGGCACGTAGCAAACCGCCCAGTAAATGAATTCGAATTATATGTTCGAAATTTTGTAGAATACACTTCGCTTTACAAAAGTCAGAAGCGGTTACCTTCTAACAGCTCAGCCACTCCTTGAGAGCACTTTCCAATTTTCTGAAACACTCCACTTTCTGTATATATAAAAAGAACCAAAGAGTTTTGTGTTTAATGGCGCTAAATATATGCGAAAATCTGGTTTCAGCGAATCGGAAATATGCTCAATAGTTCCAAGCGATTGCATCAGATTTTGTTTGGAGCCAATATTAAAAATGATCTCGAAGAGGCAGGTATTTTCTCTGGATTTCTGTTTTTAATAACCCATTTTACACGTCTCGCAAACAGTTAATTTATCGATTGGCATTGCTTGTGTGATGCAATACTAAGGCGCAGTTGCACTTCTAGAGAGTCTTTTGCTAAAAATAAATACATAATACGATCCTCAATTAGGTTGCCTACGTGGTTTCCACTGTAGACAAACTGGTGGCGACGGTAGTGTATTTTTGAAAATAGCCAGTTAGTTGCGTAGGTTTATAGTCGTACAAATATATTACCACTGACTATTGGCTTGAAAATAATTTTCGATTATTCTTTTTTCCCCTTCCAGACTGGTCAGAAACTCGATGATGCATATCTTAAGATGAAACTCGAGTCTCAAATGCCACCTCAGCAACAACAACCGCGATCAGGCTTTGTTACCCCTCAGCCATCGGACAATGAGGACTCGGACTCTGATCTGCCACCATGCAAGAAACAGCGTCTGGACGCAGATCAATTCCAGACAAAGGAATTTCATGAAATCGCGCCCCCTACTTTGGCACTTACACCACCACCAGAGGCGAATTTCGAATTGAATGCTCTGCAGACGCGCGCTAGTGTTATCATGCACGTAAACCGTTCGGGGGTATGCTCATCTATGGAAGGCACATCACCAACAGAATCAAGAGAAAGCAACATTGTACCAGAATATGATTCGGTGAACATTGTGCGGAGGTTGAAGTTCAAAATGGGGCGCAGTCAGACGGCTAATGAAAGAGCGGCACCTATTGTTGCCAAATCTGAAGCATCCGAACGTGTCCCTGTCCAATCAATACCAGAAGAGCAACAGCAAAACCAACAGTACAATGTTCCACTGCCGGCACCGACGACTACGCCGCAGCTCAAACAACATCAACAGCAGCAACACCAATCACGATCACAATATCAAATGATCGCGCCCAAAAGTATCTACATTGCCACAGCTGGTTCCTCTGCGACTCAACATCAAAGCACTCAGCCAACGTTGATCCCAACACACCTGCTGCTCTTCAACCCAGCCAGTGGACTCTTGCAAAACCTTCAGCCTGCGCCTCAGCCAAAAGCCCAGCATACGTCACTCCCCGCACCATCCGCAGCACCCGAGCGAAGACGCGTCTACGAGTGCCAACACCCCAACTGTGGCAAAAACTACTTCAAGTCGAGCCACCTAAAGGCCCACCAGCGTGTGCATACCGGCGAACGGCCTTTCATTTGCAAGTGGGAGAACTGCGACAAGCGATTTTCACGCTCCGACGAGCTCTCCCGTCACAAGCGCACCCACACCGGTGAAAAGAAATTCGTCTGTGGCGTCTGCCAGAAGAAGTTTATGCGCAGCGATCACTTGTCAAAGCACGTGAAACGCCATGGCAAGGACAAGTCGCAGCACAGCAATGCATCAGCAAATCCCGGTGCTCCGGCGGGAGCCAACAGTCAAATTATTCACCTTCGACCACTCATTCCAGCACCAGTTCATGTACAAATCTGCACAAACAGCAACAGCAGCATCAGCAGCAATAGCAGTAGCAGCACGACATGCAGCAGTAGCGTCAGTGATTTCCGAACAGAATTTCACTTGATACATTAAGACGCAGCCTTTCTCTCTATCATTTCATTCCAATTGGTATTGGGATTTTGTTGATCAAACGTGATAACGGCGTTTCTTGAAATTGCCAATCACGCTGCAGAAGAAATGGATTTTCTTTTACTCGTTTTATTTGAATTTCTCGTGTACATATATCTATCTGAAAACAATTTAGTGTACTGCGAGACTAAGCATCAAGCAAAACAAAATCTTAAGATCTTTATATATCTGTGATATTTAAGTTTTTCTATTCGTAAAAACAAAACAAATTAATTTATTAAACTATATGTAAATACAAGAAAATGTATAATAATGTATGAATATAAGAAAACAAACACAAAAATTTAACTATGTATATAAATTAAATTAAAACAAAAACATACCTATATGGAAAAAAGAATACATGCTATATATTTTGAAAATATCTTAACCTCAAAGCGTTTTCATTAAAAATACTTGTACTTGCGCCCTTTTTACACCGCAGCGAAAACCGTATTTTCGTCGAAAACTAGAAATTGCATTCACAGTTCACACCGAACAATAACTAGTTTTCGCTTGACGTTTCAATCAACTGTGAGACACTAGTCGTGAAATTTCTGTGTAAACTATTTTGTTTACAAATTTCGATCGCATTAATTAATAACCTCACAAGGTCTTGTGACTTGTGAGGACTCACAACGGCAGAATCGGGCTGTAAATCAAAGCATTCAAAAATAATATTAGCCAATCAATTGGTGTGGAAAATGATTTTAGCTGTGAGTTGTGACATTTCTGCTGAATGTTGAAAAAGGTGCGTTTGTTTCAAGAACGAAACGATTGGAAGTCGTTTTCATCAAAGATAATGGAATACAGAGATCATTTTCCAGTGGAAAGGCGGCTGTATACAATCTGTTTTCCAGAAAAATTCAAGAAGTCACGCACATTTGCTCATTTCTTTCGTAGTATATGTGAGTTCATGAATTGGACTTTAGTGCAAGAATTCGGTGTTCCCTAATGTGCATTTCACCATTTTTTTCACTTTAATCAAAACCTCCACAAAAACCAAACCAATTCAATACGAAACACAAAACAATTGCACTGCGCGATGCCCATAAAAACAAGATTAGCGGTCGGCCATTACGAATATGCTTTTTTGTTGCTTTCACGTATTCACCAGAGACAATACTGAGACCCCCAACTCACAATCCTCTTGCCGCTGGCCCCCTCAGTTTTTTTTTCAAATTCGCCATTTTGTTTTCCTATCGGTGTTATGTCTATTTAGAATCCGTGTGACCTGTAAAAACATACAAAAAATATAAATTCAATGCTGCCAACCACTACCAACCATGGGGGAATGTGATAGAGTTCGAGAATACCACATTTTAAGATAACTGAATGCTATTGGTTGGTTATTATAAATTGTTAAAAAACGATTAATATAATTTGTTTAGTTAATAATGCGATCTAAATGAGATGTTTTATATACTAGAAACATATTAGGACAAATATTGTTGTGTATTTTCTGCTTTTGAATATCAATAACTTCGATTTGATGTGTACATTTTTCTTAAATAACTGAAGAAAAATTGTCCAAAATGTTTTTATTTTCATACAACCATTCTACAGTAATCATTTTTCATAAATATTTTCAGCAAAAGTGCACTAATTCCTAAAATAAAATACTATTTACACGAAACGAATAATTTCAAATTTAACTGACAAAATTCTATGAACGCTGGAAGCAACTTTGCCGACAGCGGAAGTGGGACACGCAAGGTGCGAGTGTGTTGGTGAGTGACAGTTGTCAATACGAATTTCTATGTAACAATACTAACGCACTTAGCGTGTACCACCCCATAGAAATATAGCTTGTAGGCAAGTAACGGAAAATCGGCCGAAGTTGGGGGTCTCAGTATTGTCTCTGGTATTCACAGACGGGGGTTAAAATTACAAAGCTAATGTGGTTTTCCATTGGGACCACCAGAAATCATAAACAAATCATACGGAGACCCCCAACTTACAATCCTCTTGCCGCTGGCCCCCTCAATTTTTGCCAGGAATCCGCCATTTTGTTGTCCTATCCGTGTACGCCAATTCCTATCCGTTTTGCTTTGCCCACAGTGAAATGTAAAAAGATTAGGTGCGAATGTGTTAGTTGAGAGGATTTTTGACATTTGTCAATACGAATTTCTATGCAACAATACTAGCGCACCTAAACTTTTTGGGAGCGTAAAATTTAGCTTGTAGGCAAATAACTGTTAATCGGTCGAAGTTGGAGGTCTCAGTATTGTCTCTGCCAGAAATCTTTTACAGATCTCAGATTTTACTGTGCTCATGGAACGCGCAACGAGATTGATCTGCTTTTGTAAATGGATTAGTGCGTTAATTGACAACAATATCAGGGGCACTCATTCCGTAACTTTTCAGACGATTATCGTCGAAACGATAGAACCCAAAACTAGCAACTAAGTGCTAAAATTACAAGTTCGAGAGGTTAATCCAGTTCATTTCCGACAAATGTAATGAAAGCTGACGATATTCAAAAAAATTCGAGCAGATTATAACTTCTAATGGTGATGAAAGTTTCCAAAACGATATCGTTCAGACGATCATTGATATACGGAATCTGCCCCCTGCTGTTCAAATGGCATTCGTTTTTGACTAAATCACAAATGGATATCGCCCTCAAAAATGTTTTCCTTCTTGTATTTAGATACAAATGAAGTATTATTGGTGGTTTGTAGTCTTCAGATGACGAGGGAGATAATGATATCATATCCATACCTATTTGTGTATTTTGTTATTTTGGTTTTCACGAAACTTTGCGCATTTGCCTCGAAATGAAACTTCTTAAACTGACGTTAAACAGCTGTACAAAGTAAATTGGTATGCGTAAATCTGAAAAAATATCGAGATCTGCGAAAAGTGATCCGAATCGAAAAAAAGATTGATTTTTCGCCCCAATGGAAGCAAAAAGTGATTTAGATCAAAAAAAAGATTGATTTTTTGTCCCAATGGAAAACCAAATAAATGTAGATTAGACTGTATGCCAAGTGGTCATAAAATGCCAATTTCTGACAGTTCTCCTGTCAAAATATGGTCATGCAAAATAAATGCCACATGTGACCACGCTGATTTTGACAGATAAAAATGCCCAAATATCATTATAGTGTAAATCGGACAATAAGCACGAATGCCAGCATAAACCCTATAAGCCCCATATACACTTTATTGAAATTTCGTTGTTGCATTTTTGATGGAACAAGAATTATTTTGTTGTCATCGGTGTTTGAGTTCGTGGGATTATGTTTTATTTTCATTTTCGTTCTCTTTTTTTGTGGAACAATAACAATTATTCACCCTTATCGAGGTATCCGTTCGGAACGAAATTTTTTCCGATCTGTACGAAATCGGAGAAATTCCATTCGAGGTATCCGTTCCGATACAACTTTCGGAAAAATTCTCCGATGGCATATAGCGCACCTTGTCGCATTGCGTGGAACCGCATTATATCACTTACTTTTGACAGCCACACGGCACATTTTTTCCGAAGCTCTCCGACAACGAATTGCTGCGGAATATTTTCATGTGAAATGAACGCGTTTGTAGGCTTTATTTATTTTATTCCGAAACCGATACTTCGAAAGCAATTTGAGTTCCGATCGGATTTCACTTTCGTATCGGAATTTTCTCCGAACGGATACCTCGATAGGGGTGATTATGAAATAAAAAAATAACAAATGCCTTAAATGACCACCAAGGTAAATATGACTATATTGGCAATTTTGGTCATATAGTCCAATATAAGGTTTTGATAATCCTGACATGTTGGTCATTTGAAAGTCTAATCTAATGTCGTCTTCAATGGGGATCACTTCTCTTTTCATCACTTTTCACGTTCCATTGGGCAGAAAAATCAATCTTTTTTTTCGATTCGGATCACTTTTTGCAGATCTCGATATTTTTTCAGATTTACACATACCAATATACTTTGTACAGCGCTGTATTACGTCAGTTTAAGAAGTTTGCTTTCGAGACAAATGCGCAAAGTTTCGTGAAAACCAAAATAACAACATACATAAACAGCTATCGATATGACTTCGGAGGAATTATTATCTTCATTGTCTCCCTCGTCAACTGAAGACTATAAGTCACAAATAATACTTCAGGCGAAACATTTTTCAGGTCGATATCCATTTTGATTTTGCCAAAAACGAATGCAATTTGAACAGCTGATATTGTTGTCAAGAAACGCACAAATCCATTTACGCGGGCCCATGTCAAGCAAACCTATTGTGAACGCATCTACTGCGCAAACAAAACCGTGCAACGTGAATGATTGTGATGTAAATGAAATTTCAGTTTGAACGGCGAATTCATCGCCGGAGTCTTAAGAAAAATAATAGATTTTATAATAATTTGCGAATTTTACTTTGATTTAAAGTACCTAACAAAAATGCATAACAAATGCAAAGCAGCGCAAAATCATTCATAACCTGTCATCAGAAAAGAAGTGTGCATTCCCAATGCGCATTTTTTTGACGTCTTGTCATTTAAATCCCAGCCATTGCTTTTCCGAACTTCCAATCACACTCTAGTTAATGTGGTTTGTGGCAGAGACTACCAGAAATGATGTCGCACAACGGTCGTGCTGATTCTAGCGCAATTACGGTAGAAAAAAAAGGCACAAAATAAAGGCACAGCGTTCGTAGATTTTTTTCCGTTAAATTTGAAATTATTCGTTACGTATGAATAGAATTTTTTTTAGGAATAGTGTACTTTTGTTTAATATATTTATGAAAAAAGAACAAAGTAGATTGGTTGAAAGACAATTAAAACATGTTGAGCAATTTTGTTCAGTTATTTAAGAAAAATTTACTCACGAAATCGAAGTAGGTAAATGATCCAAAAGCAGAAAATGCACAACCAGGTTTGTCCTAAATATCTTTCTAGTGTAAAAACATCTCATTGACACAGTTTTATTAACCAAAGAAGTCAAATTAATCGCCTTTTAAAAATATAATAATAACTAACCAAAAGCGTTCAGTGATGCTAAAATGTGGTAGGTATTCCCGAATTTGAAAAAAAAAAAAAAAAAAAAAAAATTGAGGGAGTCAGCGGCAAGACGCAAGAGGAATGCGAGTTTGGGGATCTCAGTACTCAGTATGTTTTGTCTCTGGTTTGCACAACAGGCCCGTAAGAACCCTAGCTCTAGCTTCTCTCAACCATTCGATTGGTGCGAGTTTTTCATTTTTGGGACGAATGGAAGGGATCTATAATTTTATGCTTATTCACCCTTATCGAGGTATCCGTTCGGAACGGAACTTTCTCCGATCCGTACGAAATCGGAGAGATTCCATTCGAGATATCCGTTCCGATACAACTTTCGGAAAAACTTTCCGATGACGTATAGCGCACCTTGTCGCATTGCGTGGAACCGCGTTGTACCACTTACTTTTGACAGCCACATGGCACATTTTTTCCGAAGCTCTCCGACAACGAATTGCTGCGGAATATTTTCATGTGAAATGAACGCGTGAGGTATCCGTCGGAACGGAAAATTCTCCGCAACACGCATACTCCTTCGGAGGCTCGAATTGCATCCGAGGTGTCCGACTTCGGAAGATAAATAAACAATTGCGATGGTTCATCCCTCACCTAGGGCCGAAAATTTGTGTTTTTCTGGTAATTGAACCTGGGACTGGTACACCTCGCTTGGTAGTGCAAAACACCAACCACTAGGCCACAGCGCTTATCAGGCCGTCATCTGTCTGAAGGTCTTTTCTGCTTAATTCACACATCCGTCCTTCGTATTATGACATAATTTCAGCGTGCTACACAGTTACTGGTCCTTCACCATTTTGCCCTAAAAAACGTAAACTAATGCATATCCCCTACACAATCGGTTAAACACATTTTATTGCAAACTAAAATAAAGTAAAAACTTAGGCAAATCTTAAGTTTGACTTTTAATTCTTTCATCCTATTACATTCCAAAAATTGCCGTCAAATCGTTAACGGCTACCGCATTAGGAGAGCATGCCTGCCGCACAGACATCTCCCAGGTGTCCAACAGATGCGACAACGAGTAGCACTTTGGCAGTTTTGCAATTCTAGCGGTTAGTGCGTTTTGAACAGACAGCAAGAATGGAGTTGCCGAGTACTCCTGTTCGGTAAGTGAGCAATTTGGCGATGTGAAGGGATATTCCTCTGAAATATAAGAACGCACAATTTCAGAGAACTGTTTATGCTGCGCTTTGCACACGTCTTACCCGGGATATTCACGCTAACAGGTGGAACGCATGGCAATCGCTTGTCGTCCAAACAACAGATCAACTTGATCGTCTTGTTATTGTTCTGCGCCGACGTGTCCAGTGAGACTTTGAACTTCTGATCCAATCGTGCAATTTCGCCTTGCAGTACGTGCGGTATTTCCAGTGGCGGTTCGTCGTAATGGTGACGCGCCTGCTTGGCTGGTGTGGGTGCACTGATGTCGGTGCCGAAGAGAAGCTCGAGGCTGGGCTTGAATGTTCTTTGCATGGTGTGATTGGCAATAGGACTTTGCAGTGTTGTATTTATGACGTCCACGAGGGGATTTGACGATTTCTGAGGCGGGAAAACAATTGAAGTTGAGGCTGTTGGCACAGGTTTATGTTTTACTCACCCCGAATTGGGTGCCACAGTAGGAGACAATGTCCATTTTCTCCAGAGCTATTTCGCACTTCATTAGAGTTTCTAGAGGTACTCTTTGTGATGGGTTGCAAAGAATTTCCAGTAGCTTACTCATTTTAGTTATCTTTTCAACATCTGGAGAATGGCGGAGGATAAGGGTTAAGAAAGAAAGGTCGTATTGCATGCTTCTTACCATCGTTTCCTATCTTTGCTACCATCCGCTTGAGAGGTTCGATGTATTTCGTCAACTGTTTGTATTTCTCGCGGTACAGTATGTCTTCTTGTGAGTTGTAGGGACTAGTGGCAGCCACCTGTCCGGGGGTGTTTAGTGGGGCGTTCGGTGATTGACGAAGAGCTGAAAGAATTTAGTTTTGGTATAAATGGGTCTGTCATATTCGATCTGTCTTAAAAAGAAGCAGTGATTTGGGGATGACAAGAGTTCCAGCCATCCGAGTGGGTACGGAAAGCCAATGCGCAGAGGGGCGAAGCTAGTTCCTCCTACAGCAGAGTACAGTCCAAAACATATACAAATACAAAGTCGTGAGAGATTCGTATACGTACAACGAAAAGTGCCTCTTCGCAGACACACAGCTCAGTTATCTTACCTCTCTGGCTGTTGCTCATAAGATTGGACATTTGTGGGCTTGACGAAGGAACCAACGCAGGACTGGGAATCATTTGGGGGTTTGGCAGTTGAGCCTGTTGTTGGGCTTGTTGCTGTGCTTGCTGCTGCTGTTGTTGTGCCTGCTGTTGTTGAGCTTGCTGTTGAGCAGCAGCCTGTTGCTGTTGTTGTTGCAGCTGTTGCTGCTGTAACTGTTGCTGCTGCTGTTGTTGTTGTTGCTGGGGAATTTGCTGTCCCATGCCAGCCGGCGATGCAACCGTAGGACTCGGACTCTGTCGCAAAAACTGCGTTTGCCCCACATTCCGATTGACGGGAAACATAGCCCCACCCTGATTGATGGGCATGTTCTGCTTCTGCTGCATATTGGGCATATTAATGATCTGATTAAGATTCCCTACGAGAAATACAAAAGGCATAGTCACACCACCCATAATACGTACGTGCACGATTTTGCAACTTACCTCCCTGGCCGGCATTTTGTGGTATTCCAACTTGTGCCCCCGGATTCACACTATTCGGATGCATTTGGCCCTGCTGCGGCATATTCGGCATACTCTGGCCGGCACTCATTTGATTGTGCATTCCCTGACTGACGGCCTGTGGTCCCACATTCATCGGAGCGTTGTTATTCATGCGAGTCATCATCTGATTCATTTGGGGATGGTTCAGACCAAGCTGCAAATGTAGATTTATTCTTTCGAGATTTTACCGTGGCGCTAACGCCGCGCCGATACTCACATTCAACTGATTCTGATTCATAGAATTTATCGGCATTTGTGGGACATTCATTGAGCTCATCGGTTGGCCTTGCATATTGGAATTTATCTGCATTTGGTTGCCGCCCATTTGGTTCATCTGGCCGGGGATACCCATTTGGTTGCCCATTTGCTGAGCCTGGTTACCCATTACATTCATATTGAGATTGGCATTTACATTGCCCATGTTGGCACCCATTTGCGGCACCATGTTGCCTGGACCGACACTGCCCTGGGGCACATTAGCGCCCATTGGAACATTCATCTGACCACGAATGCCTTGCATGTTTTGCATTTGTTGACCCGGCCGTTGCTGTTTCCAGGATAACAATGTGCATTTATATACTTCCGAAAAGAAAATTCTTCACTCACCTGGTTAAGAGTTTGTAGTAGATTTGAGGCAGCTACATTAACGCCTACCACAGCACCGGGGGCCATTTGATTTGGTTGACCGCCACCCATGGGCATCATTTGGGCGTTACGATTGCCCTGAGTTGCTAGTGTTTGTAGTGCATTCAGAGGATCTTGCATTACGTTGGCATTGCCCATGTCTGCGTTTGGAGGCGGCTGTTGTTTGCCTGCAGGACCACCTAGATTATAGAAATTCACCAGCTACTCTAACTCAAGATTAGATATTTAGACTTACGGCTAACCATCTCTTTGAAGTGCATAAATAGTTTCGCCACCAGGCCAAGGTATTCTTCTTTGGTGCGAGCCTTCTTGTATATGTGATTCTCCATTACACTGGCATTCTTCGATGGATCTGATCCAGTATTCTGCAGCATATCGTTGCTGCAATTAAAGAAACAAAAGTTCATTGGACAACTTTCCGAGTTTGGGGATTGTTTTGTTTTACATTTTTGCAACCACACTCTGCCGAAATTTAGGACCTTGCCAATCGTCTCCCATCTTTTCTATATAAAAGGTAAACGTATTTGTTCCTGTAAATTAAACAATTTTCACACTAGAAAATTGCAATTGCTGTTTTACAAAATTTATCAAATACGATTGTCAAAAAAAAAAAATTTGGAACTGCCGACTAGTGCTGCCAAACTTTGAAAAGTTTTGAATTTCTCAATATCGTAAAAGAAATTCAGTTCACTGAAAATACGATATAGGTACCCATTGGAAAATACATTTAAACAGTCTTGTACCGCGATTTCTGTATTCCAATGCTATTTTAACTTTTAAACTTCTAACACAATATTCGCCCCTAGTAGCTAGGCGAGGACTAAATAAAAGTTGGTTCAACTCCCAAATTCGAACCCCATCTACCTACCGTTTGTGTTATCTCAGCACAAACAAATACGAAATAAAAATAAATGGTAGGGGGAGTAATTTCTTATAGGACCTATAGGTTGCATTCCGCGTTTCTAAACAATAAAATGTCTTCCTGAATTGACGAATGAACAATTATTTCTTTATTTAATATAAATGATTGCTGAATTGTTGGTTTAATTTACTGAACATAATTAACACGCTCATTTCAAATGTTTTAAATCGGAAATCGAAATGTTATTTCAAGTTTTTGCAGGATTGTTGATTTATAATTATGGCTAGCACATCCATGAGACATTAGGCGTCTGATTTGTGATCTCAGTCTAACGCTTTTGTAAGCACTGACTTCGGACGAACGGATCTCTCTGCCCCATCTCGTGCAAAAATGCGCGAGCGTGATCTTGTAAATGCAAATTACACTAGAGGAAATAACACCAGATTTTTGTTTTTTTTGGAAAAAGTTTTCTGGTATTTTTTCCATTTCTGAAACGATAATTCTCACATATTTTCCTTTCCTGATGATAATGGAAAAATACCCAAAAACTGTATTTTGATCAGTTTGTGAGTGAGAAATCGAAAAATAAATCATATGATTTATTTCCAAAGATAATTAACCGAAACTACTCGTTAAAAATTGACTACACAAGTAGAAATTTGTGACTCTTATCCACATTTACTTTAAACTATAGTCACCAAACGGTATATTCGACTCGGTTTTGTGTCGCTTAACTCCATTCCAATAAGATGGTAACGATTTGACATTTTTGTGACCATTACGTGTCTCAAAGATACAAATGTCCTTTACTGTAACATTTCAAACACACAAAAACTGTGAGGTTACTATTTAATGTTACCACCTGGTTACCACTTAACAGCTACGCAAATCGACTGCGCACAGTCGAAATTGTGACCACTGATTGTTACCAACCAGGCGTGCACGGATAATTCTATAACTATAGCGCATCAAGCGTAAAAGGGAATATAGGGTGGCATGGAAAAAAAAACACCGCGAATGGTTTTATGATGGACAATGAATCTATCTAAAAAGAATGGAAATATGTAAATTAGAGACTTCATTATTTTGGAATACGTATATCTTTTCATGAGTTTTCCTCCTAAAGTATTATTTTTCATTTTAAAAGGTGTATTGAAAATTGTTTGCCGTTGTAGTGCAACATCGAATAAACTTTTCATTGTACTTTTAGTTTGTGCGCTACGCTGCTTTCCGACGTTTCAATAGTATTGTAGGAGAAAAATGAAAACAATTAATGAAGTGCGAGATAATAAAATAAAAATATTTTATTTGAAAAAGTTAAAAAAAAAAACAATATTCTAACTTCTATCATTCACATTATATCAAATGGTACCAATATTTTTGAATAAATAGCATGTTATACGTATATAAAATGAAATAATGGTAGAAATATCATACCTTCTGCAGCGATTTAGTACAATAAAATTAAACCAGTCAAGTGAATGCGTATGAGGGGTGGGTTTTGTAAGAAAATATTCCCATATATGGACAACAAACGTTGTACACATTCAATTGTATTTTCTACATGTAGGTAAACATGTTAACTTTATTATGTCGGTCTTAGCAAACCAGAATAGCAGTACAAAAATTAGAAGCGAAAATATTTTAAAATTTGCAAATCCGTTTCTTATTATTCCCCCCAAACTTTTGTGCATGTTCTCATATACTCTAAAAGGTAGAATTCAAAAGAATGAATCATTTAAATATAACGATTTAATAATAATAAACGCAAAAAAAAAAAAAAGGTTTCCTCAATGTATGTGCATGCACCCTGTGCTCCCTCCTAAAGAAATGCAAATGGCAGGCAAGTGGTCGCTTTCTGATTCATTG
Organism: Cheilosia urbana; assembly: GCA_946477585.1. Taxonomy (NCBI): domain Eukaryota; kingdom Metazoa; phylum Arthropoda; class Insecta; order Diptera; family Syrphidae; genus Cheilosia; species Cheilosia urbana. Next base: position 131,720,189 of record OX297854.1, read on the forward strand.
TCAAAAAAAAAAAAAAAAAAAAAATAGTCCAAGGAAAAATGAAAGTACCTAGCTTCGAAATAAAATTAATTTCTTTGTAAACTTATGTAAAAGCGCCATCTGTGCTTTCAACGTATGAAGGTGTTTGCCAGACGCACCCATTGACGACTACTTGTCAGACGCACCCATTTCGACGACAACAGCTGCACCCAACTTAACGACGAAGGTGGGATGACAGCTGTTGGGAATTTAAATAGTTGTTGGACGCCGTCGTTTTCTTGGATAAGTTGATAGTTATTAATAAAGATTTTAATCGAGTGTAATCCTCTAAATTAATAAATAAAAACGTGTTTAAAACTCAGATGTGGGGTCAGAATATCACTGGCCTGTGAAATAAAATAAAATTTAATTAAAAATTCTGATAATAATTACATTAAACGTGTTAAAATGCCGCGTGTCTTGTCAAAACAGCAGTTGGTAGAAGCGCTCAGGGAAGCTGGCGTAGAATTCCCCGAAACAGCTACCACGGCCCAGTTAAAGAGACTGCACCACAGTGAAGTCAACAAAAGCAACAATTTATCTGCGGCAAGCGAGGAAGATGCCGATGCCGATGCCGATGCCGATGACGTTGCCGATGACGTTGATACCGAAGCCGACGATGCCGAGGAACTGAGAAGTGCCGCGTTGGATGAGGAATTAAGCGAGCTACGTAAGCGTCTCGAAGTGCTGAAGCTGCGGAAGCAGATTAAAGAGTTGGAGAATGATGCCGCCCCTCCTGCCGAACGACGATCGGAATTTGGCGAAATTGAGCACGCCATTCCAAAATTTGATGGCGATGACGTAAGCCATTCGGTAAAACATTTTTTCCGTGATTTTGAAGAAATTATGCAGACGGTAAATGCCGATGAAAGGTTTAAATTATTGAGCTTGAGACGTTCACTAATAGGAACCGCTAAAGTGTTCCTACTCTCGACGGTGGCGCTTAATTATAGCGAACTGAAGGCAGCACTATTAAAAGAATTCGACATAGCTGTGTCTCGCCAGGATGTGTACAGAATGCTAGCCCTAAGGAAGTGGAAAAAACAAGAAGAGTCGCTGCATTGCTACATTCTAAACATGCAGGCGATTGCCAAACGATCCGACATTGGTGAAACGGAGATCATTGACTTCATCATAGACGGGATGGGTAGTAACATATCCAATGTTAATCTGCTGTTAGGTGCTCGTACCATCGACGAACTGAAACAACTCGTTAATCGCTATCAGCAGAAATATTTGATGGAAAGTGCTACGAGTACATCAGGATGTATTTCTAATGCCGTATCGACGAAACCTGCCGCTGTAACCAAGCCGAATGTTAATAGAAATGCCGTACTATGCTTTAATTGCTCACAGACGGGGCATATTAAACCATACTGTCCACACCCTTTGCGCCGAAATGGGTCGTGTTTCCGATGTTGGGAGATGGGACATGACCACAGGACGTGCCCGAACCCGAAGAAGATGCTGTCTGCCGCTGCCGTTCCGAAGCGTAATCAACAAGTTGCTGCCGTTTCGAAAGTAGGGTCTGATAACGATGAAAGTTTAAGCGAAGTAGTTGGTGCTGTAAATTGGGTGAGTGTCGCTTTTGAAGTTGATTTGGCAAAAGATGTAGAATTCATGAAGTTCCTTTCTCTTTTTGATACGGGCAGCCCAACTAGTTTTATAAAGTCTTCGTATGTCCCGGTTAAGTTGCTGCGACGATTGAAAATTCCGAAATCCTCATTTTACGGGGTGGGTGGAAACAAATTAAATGTTTTAGGAGAAATGAAATGTAAAGCAAAATTTCATAATAAAATAAAGACGATAAAAATTAATATTGTCCCAGATGAAAGTATGGCTCTACCGATTATTTTTGGACGTAATTTTTTGTATGCTTTTAGTATCCATTTGACAAGAGTAAAGGTTAGATACTCTAAAGAAAAGTTGGTTGCTATAAATAGAAATAATAAATTTGTTTTGCCAAATGAACTTCTTACAACTCTTAATAGATATAGCCTCATCGGGAATAAGTGTTCGCTAGTTGGTAATAAACCAGAAAGATTTGAAATGGTATTGGAAGTTGAGGCAACTGAGACTAATTACGAGTACTATAAAATGCCGGATATATTTAATATTGAAGTTGTGTCTGACGAATTAGATTTGAATATTGATCATAAATTGGGTAAATTGTGCTGTGCCGAACTGAATAGTTTAATTATAGATGCTTATGTGTTGCCGAAAGATATTGAAGTAGAACCGTTAGATTATGAAATGAAGATTCATCTGACTGATAATGTTCCGTTCCACTGTTCTCCCCGACGACTGTCTTACTTTGAAAGAACTCAAGTGCAGGCAATAGTGAATCAGTTGGAAAAAGACGGTATTATTAGACAAAGTAACTCGCCGTATGCGTCTGCTATTGTGTTAGTAAAAAAGAAGAACGGAGAACTTCGAATGTGTGTGGACTATCGTGGTCTCAATAAAAAAACCATTAGGGATAATCAACCTTTGCCGCTTATAGAAGATTGTATAGAGTATCTTGAAGGAAAACAATATTTTACGCTCCTAGATTTGAAAAGCGGATTCCATCAAGTTAGGGTTTCTGAGGAATCTATTCCTCTTACTGCGTTCGTTACTCCAAATGGCATGTGGGAGTATTTAAAAATGCCGTTCGGGTTGAAAAATGCTCCGGCCGTTTTTCAGCGGTTTATTAATGTTATTTTCCGAGATTTAATTGATTCGGGTAAAATAGTTGCTTATATGGACGATATATTGATTGCTACAGCAGACTTTGAGGAACACAAATTATTGCTAAGAACCGTTTTGAGACGTATAACTCAACGGAATCTTAAACTAAATCTCTCGAAATGCCGGTTCGGTCATACGGAAATAGAGTATTTGGGATACGCCGTTTCTTCGCAAGGTATTGCGCCAAGTGATTCTCATATTGCCGCTATTAAAGAATATCGAGTGCCGACTAATCAGAAACAATTGCATTCTTGTATTGGGTTGTTCTCTTATTTCAGACGATTTGTGCCGTCATTTTCCCGAATTGCAAAGCCGTTGCAAAATTTATTAAAGAAAAATGCCGACTATGATTTTGACAAACCATGTTTGGACGCTTTTAATGAGTTAAAATGCAGACTAATTGAAGCACCGATTTTGGCTATTTATAGTCCTATAAAGGACACAGAACTGCATTGTGATGCCAGTTCAATTGGTTTTGGTGCTGTCTTGCTTCAAAGGCAAGATGATAGAAAATTTCATCCGGTGTCTTACTTTTCTAAGACAACTTCCGCTGCCGAATCTAGGTATCATAGCTTTGAACTAGAGACGCTTGCTATAATTTATGCTTTGAGACGATTCCGGGTATATTTGGAAGGAATACCCTTCAAAATAGTTACGGATTGTAGCTCGCTGACGATGACATTAGAAAAGAAACAAGTTAATCCACGGATTGCCCGCTGGGCCTTAGAACTTGAAAATTATAATTATAAAATTCAGCATCGTAGTGGTATATCTATGGGACATGTGGATGCCCTTAGCAGGTGCCAGGTTGCTGCAATTTGGGATGTTGATGATACGGATTTTCAAATCCAAATTGCGCAAGGACGGGACAAAATAATTATGGAATTACGGGATCGAATGGAGGTTGAAGAAGTCAAAAACTTTGAATTGAGGGATGGACTTGTATATAGAGTGAAGAGAAGTGGAAGAAAGGCATTATTCGTGCCGAATGAAATGGAAGATAATGTTATACGGTTGATTCATGAAAAACTAGGTCATCAGGCGCTGGAGAAATGTTACGATAAGATTGCTATGCATTACTGGTTTCCGAGCATAAGACGAAAGATTGAAAGATTTATCCAAAATTGTATTAAGTGCATTATGTACGCTATGCCGGTCCGTTCTAGCGAGAGGAACTTGTATAATATTCCTAAAAACCCTCTGCCGTTTGACACAATTCATGTGGATCACTTTGGTCCCTTGCCGTCCCTTAGTTCGAAAAGGAAGCATATTTTGGTAGTAATAGATGCTTTTACAAAATTCGTAAAGCTATATCCTACGAACTCGACGAGTACAATAGAAGTAATTTCCGCATTAGATAAATACTTTCAGTATTATAGCAGACCGCGACGCATTGTGTCAGATAGAGGTACATGCTTTACCTCTTTCGAATTTGAGGACTTTCTAATAAAACGAAATATAGAACATGTAAAGGTTGCCGTGGCTTCACCCCAGGCAAATGGGCAAGTCGAAAGAGTCAATCGGGTTATCAAGTCTATGCTGGGAAAATTGAGTGAGCCGGTAAATCATGCCGATTGGTCGAGTAAGTTACTAAAGGTGGAGTACGCTATTAATAATTCTATTCATAGCACGACGAAGAACTCACCTAGTATGCTATTGTTTGGTGTTAGCCAAAGGGGTGAAATAATAGATGAAATGACGGAACATCTAGAGGAAAAGATGGCTTCCGAGAGCTGCCGTAATTTAGATCAAATTCGTGCCGAAGCTTCAGGAGAGATTGATAAGTCTCAGAAATATAATTTAGACTATTTTCTTAGGCACAGTAAAAAAGTTAAAGAATATAAAGTCGGTGATTTTGTTGTTATGCGTAACGTTGATACTGCCGTCGGGACGAATAAAAAGTTTTTGCCGAAATTTCGTGGCCCTTATGTCGTATGTAAGATTCTCGGACATGACAGATATGTATTGCGGGATATTGAAAACTGCCAGTTGACTCAGCTTCCGTACGATGGTGTTGTTGAGGCGAATAGAATGCGAAAATGGTTGTTAGACCGAAATGAAGAGGCTGTTTCTATTGAGAGTCCAAGTGACCCTCTTGCCGTAGATATAAGTTTGGAGTAATATGTAGAGATTATTGATAAGTATTTAGTTTATCTTTTGTTCGAGGTCGATCAATTGTCAGATTGGCCGAGTTGTAAACTTATGTAAAAGCGCCATCTGTGCTTTCAACGTATGAAGGTGTTTGCCAGACGCACCCATTGACGACTACTTGTCAGACGCACCCATTTCGACGACAACAGCTGCACCCAACTTAACGACGAAGGTGGGATGACAGCTGTTGGGAATTTAAATAGTTGTTGGACGCCGTCGTTTTCTTGGATAAGTTGATAGTTATTAATAAAGATTTTAATCGAGTGTAATCCTCTAAATTAATAAATAAAAACGTGTTTAAATCTTAAATACTCAATATTTCTTGAGCGCGTGAGTTTTTGCCATTACAACTTATTGATATTTGTGGTGAAACTGAGTTTCGTTTGAATATTTAGCATTCTGGTACGAAGAAATGCAATAATGATCAAATTGTCATAATATTACCTGCTTTACACGACATGCTCGTTTAGGTATTTTATGTGGTATTCGTTTGGGCGCTCTCAGATCACTTTTTTTGCTCTCAGATCAGTTTTTATGTTCGTTTGGTACAAAAAAAAGCAATCTTTTTTAGATTTCAGATCACTTTTGCGAATCTAGATATTTTCTCAGATTTACCAACACAAGTGCGTTTGAGTTTGACAACTGGTGGAGGGCGTTTAGGTTTTCGTGAATTTGTTCTACAGCAAAGGAAGGCATTGCATCTGGTGAATTTATTTAGTAAATTGGTTATGTATAATTATTTAAAAATCAATCGAGACGCAAATTTCGAATGTTTTAATTTAAAACCTAAGCAGTGAATGGAAAACGTTTTGAAAAGTGTTGAAGGCTACACATATTCGAATCGCACGAATATTATCACAAAAAAGAGCAAGTGACGTTTTTATGTTCGATTAGCCACACGAAATCTGAAATCTGAGAGCGAATCTGAAGAAGCCCAAACGAATACCACATTAGCATCCCCATTAAAGAGGATAGGTTATGTGTGCACGTTTTATATAGCTATCGCAGTATTTCTATTTCACATTTTCTTTTTCATGTGAAGCAACATACAAACACATGAAAACAAATTTGACAGCTCACTAAGCTTCGGTCACACTTTGGTTACAAAGCATAGCCGAAATACCATTATGTGTGTTTCCCGAAATAGTAATTTAAAGAGGTAAAACTGATTCCCCACTTTGGTCAGCGTTACACCCTGCAGTGGAAACAGTACGCACATTGAGAGCCTATACACACTGTTACTGTTACGGAAACATTCCGAAATGTAGGATCAGCGCCTCCACTATAACCATCAATTTCTACTTGGGATAATTTTTGAACATGCAGTAAAATGCATTCCTAATCAATCAAAATCGATACCGATTAGAATAAAAAAAAATCTTAACCTTTTCCTTCAAAACCAGTAACCCAGATAATTTGACACAGAATCGAGCCCTAGGGACACGTTTCATGAAATTTCTCCCCAAATTGAGATAAAAAAAAAAAAAAAAAAAAAACAGAGTTACCTATCTAACTAGCACTACCTACTTATTAAACGCTTGCATAATGTCAGACTGACTTGGAGGAGGTGACGCTAGTTGTTGTACTTTACTTTCGCTGAGATAGGATGTTTGTTTTAAGTCCTACAACAAATACAAACAAAAATGGACCAATTTTCAGAATTTGATACTTCTGTCGGTGTAGCAGTTGGAATCTTTAATCCACCAGGAAAATGGTGAAAACCCTGGCGAATCGGGCCTTATTAATAAAATGTATACTAATATACTTCAAAAAAAATTTTATTATTACTTTCATCGAAAGTTTGGTAGCACCATTCATTGACTGTCATAAAAAAAACTCACCCTCAAAAAATTTCCAGCAGTTTTCAAATTAAAAAAAAAAAAAGAGAAGCTCGCACATCAAAAATTCGACGACAAGAAGCACCGACAGCGCGACAACGACGACAACATTACCTACCCATCGCAGATACAACTTATCCACCACACACAGTAGTGCTATTCTCAACAAAACGTCGTAGACCATACACCTTGTCGTGTGTTTTTGCTGACACGTCTAGATTTTTTTTTGTTCTGCTCCCCCTTTAAATCTCCCCGTGAAACGAACTCAATTCGTAATCGGTAAGTAAATATTCGTATTACACATTTAATTTACTTTCAATTACCTGCAAAAATGTGTCCCAAATTGTAGTGCTTGATGGATTTTCATGGGAAAATATGTTTCTGTTTACCATTGTGGTGGTCACTGAAAAAGGGGAGCACCACTGCTTGAAAAACAGAAATTTATATTTTTCTTCAATTGTGTGTCACACACACAAGTTGCTATGGTCACACATAGCAGCGGGGTACACAGAAAGTTGGAGGCGCTAGCAATAATAATAATAAAATAATCGCGTTCATAGATAGCTAGAACTATCGCAACCAAAACAAATCCTCTAAAATTAGAACAAGCGTGTTCCATGTTCGTTCATAATAATAATTATCGTCGTATCAGTAGTGTTGTGTATTCTATTGGTGTTTTGGCCTACATCTTATTTAGTGTTGGTTTTCTATTTCTTTTGCTGCGTTTAGATTCACGGTTTTAAGCGAAGAAATTCTTATCAGATGTCCGAATCGAAACGATAATGGACCCCAACTACGCAAATCCAGGCGGAGGTAGTTTTGGATCGGTAGCTGCAGCAGCAATTGGAGCAAGTGCAGCGGACAGATATAATCCAATTTATTACAAGGAGCAGGCAAGTTGCCAAAGGAGTACAACCTACAATACATACGACCCATATGGTGGATGCTCGACGGGTGGCAGGGCTTCTAGTGTGTATCCATATGACGCTGATGCGGAGTTTAAGGAGCGAACAGGCATGGGCAAGGCAAAGACAAGTCATCAGCAAATGGCGGGAAGTGTCGCAAGCAACAGTGCAAAGCAGTACAATCTTAACAGCTGTTACAGGAATTACAACCAAACCAACGCTACCGCTTTGACACCTGAAAATTATTACGCATACGCCTACGATCAGCATAATCATAATCACTATCCACAGCAGCAGCAATACCATCAGAGCCAACTCCAGCAGCAGTACAAGTACAAAGTGGCTGGACAACAGCAACAGCAACAGCAACTATTACTCCAGCAACAGCAGCAACAACAACAACAACAGCAGCAGCAGCAGCAGAGTGCATTAAATGCGGCAATGAAAATGTCCCCGCCCGAGTATGGTTATGCGCCGTACCACCATCCCTATTACCATCCTCACTACCATCATACACAAAAGGGCGGTGTCAGTGTTGTGAAATCATTACCAGATGCCAGCGCCATGCCATATGTTAACAGCAAAGTGCTACATTCGCCCGCAATGGGTGGTGGACGGGCGCCCCCATATCCCGCCTACCACTCATACCCTGCATCAGCGGTCCCAGCAGGACACCACCACCACACATATCAAAGCCAAAGTGTCTGCGATGACAGCCGCTGGCTGTGGAATACTAACAATAGCAGCAACACCACTAATGGCGGTGAGTACCAGAACAGCTGTCGCGGTGCGTATCCCTTAGCGAAGCAAAACACTATGTGGCCTCCTTCATCGCATATGCAATACCAAAACACAATGTCCACGGGTTATCCAGCAGCTGCTGCTGTTGCAAATCAAAGCTGTTGCCCGCCGACACAAAGCGCGTCCAACTATTATCCCTCACAGCAGTATGCCAAATATTCCGTGAACTTCGGCGGCAGCAGCAATGATCTATACGGTAACCCTCAGGTGAATGCGTCTCTGTCTGCGGCCACCACAAATGCTACATCCAAAGTCTACACCGATCTCAACGTTCAACCGCAAGCGAATGCCTACCAATCGGCCGTCTCGGCGGTGTCATATCATCAGCCAGGCGACTGCAGTGTGTCTTCAGCGCTCGACTACAGCAACAGGTATCTGCAGCCGCAACAAACCGACTCGCCATCGGGATCCTCCGCATCGTCGACTTCCTCATACAGTCACCACTATTACCATCCGTACGGGCATCAGACGTACTCTACACCGGGGCCACAGGAGGCAATGTACGCCCAGCAACAAGTTGACACAAAAATCGGCATCGCCACCAAAAGTCAGAGTTTAAGGGACTTTCTCACATCATGGAACGAAGATGAGGATGAATGCGCCGATCGAGCGATGAGTTCCGCGGACGTGCCCTTCATCGAGCAGTTACATCTGACTGCTGAACATTTCAGCCAGAGCCAGGACAGCCCCATAATGGAGAATCACCTGCAGTTCAAGGGGTCATTCTCGTCCAGACCAAAGATTCACGTTGGCATCACGGTGGATAGCAGTGTCGAGCCGGACCAGTATATCAATTTGCCGGACATTATAATTGACATAGAAAAGTCCAGCAAAGAGGTGGTCAGCCTGGCCGATAGCGTCCCTGTGGCAACCATCCCCAAGGAGGAGATCACCATCAAGGAAGAGAAGCAAGAAGACAAGCCCATTGCGCCACCACCAAAGAAGAAAAGAAAATTCTCCCGCCTCCTTATGCAGCAGAAGATGCGACAAACCAAACGCAACCAAAGGAAATGGAAGAAAGCTCCCCGCAAGCAGCTAAGACTCCGTCGCGTAAAGATTCAAAGATCCACCAACCCGAGTAACAACCCGCCATTGCATCCCAATAATCCACAGTCTCTCAAGTGTCTTTGTGTTTCGCTGATAAATTCGGAGAAATTCCGAAATCGTATCCTCGGACCTAGTGAAATCGTCGATAGTCTAATCAACCATCTTACCACCGCCGACAACGAGGCTATCATTGATGTAGCAGTCGCCGCCGCCGCCGCCTGCAGCAACACATCCTCCTCAGTCATACCAAAGCTAAGTGACCTTTGTAAGAATGCCTTAAATAGTTCCTTTGATCGCGATGTATTAGTTATTAATTTAGATGAAATCTTAGATAGTGATAATTTATTTGTTGTTCAATGTGATATCAATGAGAATATATTAGAAAACTACGTCGACGTAGACCAGCTACAACAGCAACCCGAAAGACCGCAACAATCCGCCACCAATAATGCTGATCTGGTAGAAATATTAAATGATAACAACAACAATAACAACAGCACTAGTAGCCGTAATTACATTCCAACGACGACGACGACAACCACAGTAACTGCGAAACGTTGCTGCTCCGTCACCGAGGTGAGTAATTTGCCGCTTGACAATCCAGTCGAGCATAACAATTTAAATTTACCTACTAATCCCAGCGTACATACCTCGTCGTCGCCGCCGCCGCCTGCCGCACCATCATCGCCTAGCTCCAGCTCGTGCCCAGCAGTGTTGAGTTATCGTTCCTCTTCTTCCCCGCCGTCGATTGATCAAAATTGCCCAACAAAACGTAGCACTGCTGCTGGCGGTGGGCACGAACAATTGCACGAAATTTTATTGTTGTCCGCCGCCGGAATAGTACACGACGATATTAGTCAAGATCATCATCATCATCATCATTTATCGAACGATAGTGACTTGCTAATGCTGGACACCAACAGCACACCATCAGTCCACCATGAAGAGATTGTACCTGATAACTTGAAAAAGTTTCAAAACGAAAAGTTTTTAAAGTATTTGCATGCCAAATACGTGCAGGGCAACTTATCAGAATTCTATCATGCGAATCGAATTATAAAGAAATATAAAAAGCGTATAATTAAAAAATTGTTAAATATTGTTGTGCGATGATGTGACAGCAGATACGCGATGGTGTGGTGGCGCAGCGACCAATTGTGTGCGAATTGATTTCTCTGCAGGTTTTTGTTGAAATGCTTTAATCGCTTTTTCGCTTTTGTTCGGTAATTCAAATTGGTTGGTTAAAGGTTAGCTCACGGATGTTTTATTTTTTTTATTTATTTATTTTGTTGTGTCGTGTTTCGGTAGAACCAATTTTTAAATATGTAGCTGATTGTACCTAATTGTACGGAAATGTCCCAGTTGTGGAGTAATTTTTTTTTTGAATTTAATTAAAATCGTTATGCGACTGTGCGAATGTGAAATTGATCAACTTGTCATTTTGAAAATATGTTAAACTCCCCTCCCAATACACCGGCTTTCGTGTTATGTTTGTGTTGGAATGTTTGCAACTATTTGCTACTTTGTTAACTCTGTTTTTTTAATCATCGCACCTGGAACCATGTGATATTCACTTCTTTAAAAAAGATGTAGGTATAGAAACGAATCTTTACACATGTCCATTGAAACACAAAGGGTCGTAAGTGAGTTTTGGAAACTCAAAGAGCCGTAAGCTCACATGCGCCTGTTCGTGCTCCGAAATAATTACAAAATATCACTTACGCCCCTGAAAAAAAAAAAAAAAACGAAATCTCAACAATGGGTTCAAATTCACTTTCGACCTTTTGTGATGCCAAAACTTGCTTTAACAACTTGTTTTATCTAATAATTCTCAAAATAAGATTTTTGTTGCTTACTTGCCTTTGTGTTTCAATGGACGATATACCTATATTGTAGTATTTTATTGAATGATTGATTCCATGATCTACGCGTTCGAGAACTTCGAGTTTTCTTTCCTTAATGGGTGATTCACAATGCGGACTCGATAACGAGACGAGAGCGACGAGATCTACGCTGTCGTCTCGGTTTCGCTTTATTATCGTCCGTCAACTCACAATGAAAAATGACGCGTCGGCGTTTTTTTTTTTTTTTTTTTTTTTTTTTCAGAATACCTTTTGCATTTCAAATAATAAAAAACAAGCTTAAATTGTTTTTATTGCATGTATTACCTACTTATTATGTGTTATCAATTTTATCCAGTTCTTCAGCAAAAAAGTTAAATAATTTGCGGTGGATTTGCCGCGTCTGAAATGGTGTTCAATTAGCTTTTTTTTTGCCATTGCTGAAAGGGTTACAATAAAAAGCTGTCACAATCTCCTTGTTGACAATTGGAAGTTTTTATTTCTGCTAGTACTCCTGTTAGAAATTGGGGACGTTCCGATACCTTTTTTTTTTTGGTTGCGCCAAGGATGTGTAATCTTCATAGATACTAGTAACCCGAGTGATCGATTTCAGGAATACGCCTGCGTACTAAACCCACACCCTACACACTTCAACCATTCTCCCCGCGGGACTGCCGTTAGGTATTACTTCGCGGGGCAGGTTAAAATTCAAGCTATTCGTGTTGTTTCGCCTGTTTCTGGTGTTTCTGCTGCCTCTAAGGCTTCTGTTGTGGCTTTTCTTAGCCTTTCGATTCTCCGTAGCTCGTTTTGCAGGATGGTTATAAAATTACATACCTCCGCCCAATTCTCCTCCGATTGTAACATGTGGTTGATGGTTACTGACGGGCTTGGCAGAGTAGTTCTCCATGCCATGAAGCGGGGGCAGTAAAATACTGCGTGTTACGTGTCTTCATCTTCATTTATGCACTCGGGGCAGGATGGTGAGCTGTCGTGTCCAAAACGGTGCAGATATTTGCGATAGCCACCGTAAAATTAGGTTGTAATTGCAGTCTCCATGGTTACGCTCTACCCATTCTTGGATTATTGGTATAAGTCGGTATGTCCATCTGCCTTTCGTGGTATTATAGCTATTGACGCTGCCTTTTCTTCCCCTTTAATTTTCTTTGTTCCACTGTCATCATATTGATTTAAGGCTTTTCTATTATAAATCCTCAACATTTCGTCAGCGAGAATATCGACAGGAACCATTCCGGCTATAACAAAGGCAGCCTCGTCCTATATGGTCGTTCGGATACCTAGTTTATGTAAAACGTCAACTAGATTCTTCGTGACTAGAAATCCGAACGCGTTGACTCGGCAACTTGAATTGTTTTTGTATTCTCGCGGTCAGCGTTACCTTTTCAAACATTTGCCCTTTATTATTCGAAAAAGACCCCTCATAATTTTTTCAAAAATTGTTATTTCCAAATAAGTAAATTTCAAATGTAACACGGTTACCCATCACAATTATACTGTTATGTGAACTAGTGATTGTCAAATATCGTGCGAAAGTTCGAAATTTGCAGAGTAGTCTTAGAAAAGAAAGTCCTTTTTCTCTCACCGGCCCTTTTTCCGACTCTTCAGAATTCTGCCACAGCCACTCTGTTTATTTTAAATCTGACTCTTCGAAATGTCAACTGAGTATGCAGGGGCAGGCAGGTTTTTCTTGACTAGATTTGTCGGCTTCCCCTCCATAAACGTCAAATGCAAAAATTAATCGCGTGACCACTCTGGGGCAATAAAAACTGAAATACATCTAGTCAGACACCTGTCAGACTTACTAAACTATGAATCCGAACGTCCCCATTTTTTTAAGTTGTCATCTTTCTCCGAACTACTCTTACGCCTTTTAGAGGGTGCTGGAGACGAAAAGCACTTGCAAGCGCTTTCTGGAATAGGCACAACAGATCGAATTAAAGGGAGAAATTACGGTTTTACATAACTGCCATCGGCCGCGACATTTTCTATTTCCAATGTTGATAGCTTATTCATTTAAAGCAAAATTCCAAGTATGCGCACAAAACCCAAAAATCGCAAGAGAAAAATCAAAATCAACTTGAAAAGCTTCAAAATGATAATGTCATCGCTGTTTCGCGCGAAATTTTTTCGGTTTTCCGAAATGGTTGCGTTCCGAGACAACGAGTTTTGCGTCATTGTATTTTGCCGCATAGATTTTCGTGGATTGGAATTTTTTCGACAACTTGCGCTCGACGCGATATCGCTCTCGCCTCGCGCTTTCGCTGTATTGTGAATCAGGCATAAAGCTGTGGTACGTTAGTATTGTTGTTTCGCTTCTATGCCCTTTGGCGTTTGTCGGAAACATATCACAAATGCACACCGCTAATGTTTGAACAAAATCTGAAAATCGCGTTAAGTCGCAGACAACAAACGACAACGGGAAAAGGAAAAATTGTGCTTCAAAGGCACTTGCTTGTCTTTGTCCCGGTCCCGGACACAGTTCCGGACATTTTACGCAATCTTACAAACTTTCACATACTGTTTTGTTTTGTGAAATTTTGCAGTTAAAGAGCGAGTCATGTTTTTTACAAAAAAAAAAAAAAAATGGGTACGTTTTAATTTCTAGTTTGCTAAGCCAGGCAGAATTTGACACTTTTCAATTTGATGCTATCACGAATACCTACTCCGCCGCTTCCTATCCATACTTTCACCACATGTAATCCGATTTCAGCTTTTCTTCTGGATAAATTTTCGATATTTCACATTCTACTGAACATGTCACTGAAGGTACCTATGCGAATGTTAAAATCGGTAAGGCAGTGTGAATGATAGGTCCGTTGGAATTTAGACTGCCTGGATCTAAGCCACGGATATTTTCGTTTTAAACTCGTTTTAAAATAGTCAAAAGCAAATTCGTCAATCTCAATAAGCAAGAGTGAAGTCTCTCATTATCAAAAAAGTACACGTGTCAATGTTAACAAGATGCGTTAATGCGGGGTTGTCGATCATTAATGTGGTTTTCCATTGGGACCACCAGAAATCTTTTTCAGATCTCAGATTTTACTGTGCTCATGGAACGCGCAACGAGATTGATCTGCTTTTGTAAATGGATTAGTGCGTTAATTGACAACAATATCAGCTGTTCAAATGGCATACGTTTTTGGCTAAATCATAAATGGATATCGCCCTCAAAAATGTTTTCCTTCTTGTAGATACAAATGAAGTATTATTGGTGGTTTGTAGTCTTCAGATGACGAGGGAGATAATGAAGATAATAATTCTTCCGAAATCGTATCCATAGCTATTTATGTATTGTGTTATTTTGGTTTTTACGAAACTTTGCGCATTTGCCTCGAAATGAAACTTCTTAAACTGACGTTAAACAGCTGTACAAAGTATATTGGTATGCGTAAATCTGAAAAAATATCGAGATCTGCGAAAAGTGATCCGAATCGAAAAAAAGATTGATTTTTCGTCCCAATGGAACGCAAAAAGTGATTTAGATCAAAAAAAAGATTGATTTTTTGTCCCAATGGAAAACCACATAAATTTTCAAGTGTTTTTCGCCAGTATGTCAACCCGTAATGATTGAAAAGTGAACCTTGGCAAAGAACAACTGTGTCCACTGTTAAATGCATATTGACATGCACGCGACGTCAATGTTTGTAAACTTCATTATGTAGGTAATTCAAGAGCCCATGTGCTCAAATTATAATGTGGCAGTGAAACGCATAATGCACATGCACACGATAATACTTTTTTTTTTATCGCATCGGTATATAAGGTTTTTATCTGTGGCCTAGTCTTTCTAATACATAAAACAGTAAATTGGCATATGGTCAAGCGACTGCACCGATGGAATAATTATTTTGCAGGTTCAATGTCTTAGATGTATATGGGAGCGCATTCGGTTGCATTCATGTATTATCAGTGAGAATCCGCCGCAAATGACAACTAAACACACGAATATGTATTTTTTCTGTGAGTGACATAAAACATGGCACTGACTGGCCAGTACTTAATTGTAACAATAATTGCAATGTTGGATTTATACATGAACTGAACAGTGCTTCGCGTGCACAATGCAATTTGACACGTTTGTTTTTACGAAGTTGCATTCGGAACATGCGCGCGTGCACACGGCTTAATAATTTTGACGAGTTTGATGATATCATACGGCGCGAAAGGTGGCCGAATTTCATAGAAAAGATAAGCGTTTGATGGAATTTTCAGATTAGGACAGTTCTTATTGGGATCTTGGCTTCATATTGTTTTGTGATTGACATTGCATTGCAATTCAGTAGATAATAAACTGCACCACCCAAAGTCATAGCTACTTTTTGTTTTGCAGTGGTTAACTGATATTGTGACCTGACTGTTGTTTAAAATTCCCACTGATGTATACTTCGAGCACCGAGTTACATTACTCGGAACTCGATTATTTGTTTTGTCTCTTTTGATAAGAACTGGTGCAGATTTCGTGCTACTGCTACCGATTCAAATTTATTTGGACTTATAACGAGTTCGCGAGTATCGAACGATTAATTTGCAGCTACATAAACGTCATTCACTTCAAAATCATTTTATTAAAATCGTCCTGGATGTAACTTATGGTGATGGCCTATCAGAACTCTATACCACCTTTTACGATATTTCGCACAAACAGAAAATAAATAGCACATTCACGAATACACAACAGTTGTAAAATCACTGCGTCACTACTTCGAGCCGATGGCATTTGTAGCTTTGGTACCATATACCGATAAAGTGTCAACCAAAGTAAACTATTCAAAAATCTAGTTATCTTAAGTCGACTAAATTGGTCTGGACTAGAAGTACCCTGAACGCCAAAACTCGATTGGGAGGCAACGTCCCTTTTCTTACATCAGTCACATGTACGAACTGTCAACTTATGGCGTTTTCGATTGAAGAAAGGATCCGAAAATATGCAAATGTAATCTTAAATTAAAATATATTAATTTGGCCTATCAAAACATTCCATATTCAATGTAGAAAACATAAAAAGTTGCAACCAAATCTCACAAACATGATGTGCACCATATGTCCAGCATTTTGCAAAAGTGGTTCATTGAAAAGAGCAATTATAAATTTCGGGGCAATTTTCTCTGATCTTCAATTTAAAACCACCTTATTTTGTTTTCTTGCTTTGTTGTACCTTATTCAGTGTGGGCGCGCATATTTAAATTTGTGTATTTAAATTCCAGAAACACACAGAAAAACAGTTTTGTTTGTCTAAGGCGTTTTGTTCCATTCGGTGTGGAAGCAGCCTAAGATGTTACAAAAATTTGCATTAAAACCTTTGCCAGTTTGATAGCTCAAAATCCGGTGTCAGTGCATAGATAGATAAGGGGGTCGATTCTGGTTCTGTGAAAGAGTGAATCGAATAAATCGTTTTCACATTCGCTTTCACGCATTGCTTTCATTTTTTCTATTCATTTTGTACAAAAATGTGATTCTGGTTCAACTAGTGAAAATATCGTAGTGAATTCAATACCGCATACTGTGTTGTATGAAAGAGGGTTCTAAATTTTCAAACTCTCACTAAAAACATTCTTGCAAGTGAATGGGGCCGTGAAAAGAAATTATTCATATGAAAAATGTTGACGTTTGGTTTCACATTTTCATAGAACGAGAATCAAAATTGCGCGTAAAAGGCTGAAAACATTTTCGTTTCGCTTTTTCACAGAACTAGAATCGACCCCCAGTTGTACATACAGCTCCGCTTTATAAAGAGTGGACAAAATATCAATTGACATTTAGATGTGACTAACTCAGCAATTGCAAAACAACCCCTGTCATTTTTACAGACTTCCGGTTAATAATGGAAAATAATTTCATTCAAATGGCTGCCTCGGATGGCCATGCAGTAGAGCTTCATCTGAAAAGATGATTTTTTTTTTTTTGGCAAAATCGGCATCTTAGCGAAGCGAAAACGCATTGGATGGTCAGTTGGATTCAACTCCTGAACCAATTGGACTTTTTATGGCGTCATACCAAGGTCTTTATGCAAAATTCGTCTCAATGATGTCTCCGTAATGTTCAATTGTTGAGAACGACGGTGAATTGATGTTGATGGCGCTTCACGCACACTTTCTGCCACAGCAGCAATTTTCTCGGGTGTACGCACTGTTTTTGGCTTTTCACGCTTTGGTTTATCGATGAGGATGCCAGTTTCTTTCACTTTTTTCACAAGATAATGAACATACGGAGCTGACGGTGCTTCTCTTCTTCCAAAATCCGTACGCAATTTTCGCACACATTCTGCAACATTACCATGATTTTCAAAGTAATGTCGCAATATTTCCCAGCGTTGTTCAAGCGTATACACAACCATATTCGTTCAGCGGAAGGATAAAACTAATTATCTGTCAAATCAGACATGAGCTAAGTGTTACCATTCGCAAAATAAGCACTAGTTGAAAAAAAAAAAAAAAAACCTTAGATGGCGGACCCTTTATATGCAAATTTAGAATTTTTACACGATATTTAGCAAGGATTAACTCGCATAACACAACCAAATGTTGTGATAGGCAACCTTGTTACATTATAAATGTACTTATTTGGAAATAACAATTTTTGAAAAATTTGCAAAGGGAAATAAAAAAGGGCAAAATAGCACGAAATTGTGGCAGACTCTCGAAAAAAAAAACCCACAAATTTCACACAATTAGTAGCACAACGGTACCGTTGACCGCGAGAAAGTCAAAAAAATCAAGTTGCCTAGTTAACGCGTCCGGATACCTAGTCCAGACTCCAGACAAATCTAGTTGACGATTTACATCGTCCTCAGAGAGAGACATTTTCAAAAAAAGCTAGCGAGATGACAGATACCTAGTTCAAAAATTCAAAAAAGTAGTACAGAAAAATCGTGCAGAAATTCTGGACGAAGCGCAGAACGTATATTGCTGCAAGTAAAACAGATGTGCAGTCAGTTGTTTGGCCTGCATTGCATCGGCTAATACGTCTACTGTCACTCGCCGACTAAGCAGCTGATGTGCTTACAACAAAAACAAACACGATCACCAAATGTCAAAAGCCGATGATTCGAAATACTTGAAGTTGCAGTTTATTTTCATTTGTGTCATTGTGAGTTTGCAGCAAATCAATCTTTTTTTTCGATTCGGATCACTTTTTGCAGATCTCGATATTTTGAACTTCCTCCATTACGAAGTAAGAATTGTTTTCGTACAAAATTTAGAACTCGAGATGTTAATCAATTCTGACATTACCATGATACACGAACAAAAAAGTGGGTCGCAAAACTCTGTCCGGTCTGGCCGTCCTTCCACAGACCTACAGCCTAAACGGCTGCGCGGATTTCGTTCAAACTTCATTTTTGGAGTTTGTGGGGTTACAGATCAGGGCCGTTTTTTATTTTGCAAGGTAACCTCAATATAAATGGTATCTACTTCCCATATAAAGTTTTCGTACCAGTTTGATTTGTTCGAAAACGGCACTAACGAGATTTTTGGCGGTCCCAATGGAAAACGACATGAGAGAATTGTTATGTCTTGAGAACATGACAGTCGATTCAATGTCAATATCAACTGACAAGTGTTATTTTATTTTGTAGTTAAGCACAACAGAAAGGCACTGAAATTGGGTGAATATTTTTTTTCCAAATCGTCATCGGCTTAAATGATCATTTGCTTCTCCATCGCTATCAGGTTAACAAATTTTATTCTCGACTTTAAATTTATGGAAGCTCACAGTTGCGAATATTTGCATGGAATGTAATAGCCACCGTGAAAGTATGAACTACTATAATTTAGAGTCGAACATAAAAATGTTTTTTGGCAACGCCCATATTCTCTGGTAAAAGCCCTACAAAAGAAAACACATGCAAATCGCACTTTGCATTCAATTCTAACTTGAATAAAAATTACAACAGTGAAGTACAAATCACATTCAATTCCGTCTTCGTTTTTGAAAACTATGACCTTGTACTACACTGCTCCGGCATTATAAACAGTCGCCAAGTACATCTTAAAAGATTAGATGACACACACTCGCCTTGTCATGTTTCTGTAGAATGTTCACACGTATCTTGTCACATTTTTGACACCTTAAATGCCTTAACGGTTGTTTATCTTTTCAAATATATTGCCCCGGTATACTACCACGTTGGTTCTATATGGAATTGGATTAAGAAAATTATTATCAAAGTGAAAATATTTCAGACTCTGGCGTAATTCAATTAGAATGGCAAATTGTTGGACTAAGTGTCGTCGAGTGTCGGTTTGTCTCTGTTAAGTGTCATATAATGATTATTTCCAAATTTCAGGTGTTTTGTCATTTCCTGTTGATGAATTATTAAAACTATGTGCGCATTATACGTGTGTTTGATTACAAATTAACTTGTGTATTTGTTTTCGTGAAGGAAATGTTTTTTTTTTTTTTTGGTTGTCAAAAATTGCAAGAATATAATTTGAATTCGAATCAATCAATATTTTGTAGGTTATGTCCAAGAATAAATAAATATTATGCAATTAAAAAAAAATGCAGCACTATTCCAGTTCCAGTTTTTTTTTTTTGTTTTTTTCGCTACTTTTCCTGAATGTAACAGTCGACTCCGCTTAATTGAAACACCATTTGCCACACTTATTTTTTCACTTTATATTTTCTCTAATCGAACTGGGGGTAATTGGAAAAAAATCGTTGACACATTTTGTGTTGTTGTTAAGCGTTTTTTTTTTAATAAAGCGTAGCTCAGATAGCGGAGTCGACTGTACGTAGAACAGAACATTACAATCATTATTCTCAACGAGGGAGAGCGGCATATTTTCTTTTTAAATTTCACTGCAGTTCGGAATGATGAAACCTAGGGCTTTTTCAGTTACAGTACTCCCCGGATAATAGTACATCCATATTGGTAATCCATTTAAATGCTTATGTCCGGGTTTTCCATTTAACTCCGGCGTTTGTAAATCCAATGAATTATTTGTTGCTATTAAGAGGGTTGCTTATATCCGGCGAGTACTATTTTGGCAAAGAGTTATCGTGCTTTTGGGATGTATTTTCTTTTTATTTCGTCGATCTGTCAACTTTCTGCATTTGAGGTAGACATATGGGACACTATAAACTGTGGAAATTGAAACCTAGAAGTCTGGTCTGGTTAACCCACGGATTTTCTGCATCCGACCAAAGTCTTGATACCAGGGGCTGCCTCTCTGATTTATTCGAAGCTGAGGTTTATGTCATTGAGTTAAACATTGCAGAGGGCTGAATAAAAAATATATTCTTTCAGATAGTTAGTCAGCAATTCAGGAACTTTTTTCCAACTTTATAGCTTATGAGTGTCAAGTGCTGCTACAATCTATTGCAATCTCTAGCCAAACATATTACTACTAATGTTCTAGGGTTGTATAACAAGTGGGAACACCAACTTTTTAATGCCTACTAAGGGAAATATGCAAATAGGCAATACAACAAGCTTATCAAGCCTTGTAGGCATAACAAGCAAATCCTTGTGTTAGATGAGACAGGGATTAGAAAGTTTGTTATTCAGATTAAGCCGCAGTCAACTATGTGTGTGTCCAATGGCGGAATATATTCTTTAAAAATACCCGGCACATCCTTGGTTAATAAAGCGAGTTTTACAAGAAGAGATTCCATCCTCTGCGTATTGAAAGAACTCAGCCGTAGCCTTTTTAAGAGAGGTTGGTAGAAAAAATTCCCCCTGATAAAAAAGACTACAATGTGACAGTCATTTATGCGCACATGGCGTCTAATGAACTGCTTTTTGTACAAAGTTGACTTCGCTGTACTTCACCATCGGTAAAAGTGGCAGCTCAGCATTTAAGGCTATCGAAATAAAATAGATACACGTGTGCGTTTAAATCTTAATTAGCACTTAACAATGTCACACGGCTCACTTGGACTTTTAAATGAGCTTCTGTACAGCACAGTCACAGTCACAGTCAGTCGTTAACACTGAAATTATTTGAATTGCTTTGCATAGACACTGACATGGGCATTTCAGAGCCCCCAAACCGTATCAACTTGATATAGGTGCTGTAGTCGGTCTTTGACTCGTATGCAAGTGCGATATTAGTTCCTTTCGTTCGTTTGATTAGCATACTCGAGTCGAATTTCGTTTAAGACCTTTTGTACCTTATGCCTGATTATACAGTACCAAAGAGTGTTCCCATTCCCATGCGTGTGGTACAACTGAAAAGAATCGCTGACCTCTGCTTTAGGCAGATTTGTTTCGTTCCATTCTACTAGTAATTGGAAAAACATGCTTTTTCCCCAAGCGCTACGTCAATCTGATTTTAATACGCATCTATTAAAACGTGAAATAAGTCGAACAGTATAATTCTTTTTCGCTGTCATTTTGTTTGCTTCCAACTCATGTAGCATCCATAAATCGAGCTGACGTTTATTTTTGTTTGCCGTTAAAAACTAACAAATTAGTAGGTCGTAATTGTTATATAACATTAAACAAGTATTCGTCTGTGAAATTCAGTCGTTTCCTGTGTACAAAGCTTCTAGCTGACAGGGAGACAATTTCGAATGCTCTACATTACAAAATTTAGTTGAGCGTTAAGTTTGAACAAAGTCATCGGCCTAATTACGTGTTTACGCCGTGTCGAGTGGAAATATTTAAATATAAAACAAATAACAGCTTAATGCTGCTAGTTAACACCTCGAAGAATGCGCTATTTTTCATTAGAGACTATGGATCTGCAGAGTGTATCTTCAACGCGACAGTAAGCCTCAGCTCGTGTGATGTGATTTGTGACCCGCATGCCGTGCATGAAAAATACACAATCGATATACGTATACGTGTCTCGTAGGCCAACGGTTATTTTCTGAGTTGTCGAAAGAAGTGAAGCATGATACGGATCTTTATTTTTGTAAAGATATTCAGTAAATTATTTGTGACAATTAACACTGACGTGAGATGGATATCATGATGATATGTCACCTTCGCAGAGATGCAGTGAGACACATGTTGGCCTCAAGTGTGTAAGAAAGGGGGGAGGACTTTACATGAAAATTACCTTGAAATCTGGCTGATTTTTGAAAATATCAGTTGGGATTAGTGCAGTGAAATTCAGACTCGTTTTTTGTTTATCCATTTCTGATAACAATTTCCAAGCGAAGCTTCCACGTGGTTTTAAACGAATTTTCTAAACTTCACACTAAATATTTTGTAGGTCACAATATGCAACTCCCACCGTGAGTTAGAAAAATTTAGCCTGGACACTAAAAATAATTATTAGTATCGCACTTAAGTTCAAATGGAGCTTTCGATTGAAGAAAAGAATTGCCCCTTTCCATGAAAAGAGCAAATCCAGAAGTGCTCTTTCTATGTTTTATATTTTTCGTTGAAAAAAAGTGCACTTCCAGGTCAATTCTTAACACGACAGAAGTGTCCGGGATATTTTTAAAGAATTGCCCTGAACTCACCAACACACACTTGCAAAATGTCAAATTGAAATGTTTGTTGTGTTGTTCGAAACAAAATTTGAGCTATTTAATCCGAAAATATATCTACAATCATGCGTGCAATGTAAACTCAAATTGAAATATATTTATTTGGCCGAAAAAAAAAGTAGTAACAGAATACAAAATCGCATATCTATGGTATCTACCACTAATACAAAAGTGCTCAAAAGAATTTCATTGAAAAGAGCAATTCTGAATTTCGGGGCAATTCTTTCGGATCTTCAATGAAAAATGCCAATAGAAAGGGTAATTATTTTCTTCAATCGAAAACGCCATCTTGTAAATTTAGAAACGTCAAACATTTGCGCAGTGATCCGGCATCACTGCTTATTTGCGGTGCTGATGCGATACACAGTGTCCCTGATTGAATACGACGTTTGAGTTTTAGAACGCATTGTTTGTGAGAAAAATTAAAATAAAGCATTTAACAAAAATTTATAAATTTATAATTGATAAAAATGTTTATTTACTTTTCTTTCTCTTCCGTCATTTTTCTTACTTTTTTGCCGGCGGATCAACAGCGTATCAGGTATTTCTGTGATGCTTTTTTGCGTTAAGTTTGCGCATCAGTTTGATCAACTTTTCAATAATGAACACTTGACGTTGAAAGTGATGCCAATAGTTTGCATTAATAAACATTTTGCAAAGCATCATGAGCATAATGATGCCAGTGATGCGTTACTGAATTTACACTATGTCGCCATCTGTTGCACCACTGAGTGGTCAGTGCGGCAAGGTTGTGTATATTTTAAGTGTGAAACCTCTCGCCTCCTTTTTGTTTTCGACCGACAAATCCTAAAAAATATTTCATTTACCGATTAAAAAAAAAATATGTGTACCATTTTTTCGAAGGACTTTTTCGTAATCCTACCAAGAACGAAATCAATTTTGGAAATTCTCAACTACAGGGTGGTGCTACATTAAGAAACTCTAATACTTTTTTTTTTCAAATATAATTTCTTTGTTTTAACTTCATTTGGAAGATGATTAATTTTTATTATTTTTTTAAAATATAACTGATTTTAAATGGCCCCCGCGTTCGTTGACACATGTGCGACATCTAAGCGAAAAGTTGTTTATTACTGCCTGCAGGGTTGCAGTGGGTATTCAATTATTGTTTGAATCGCTTGTTTTTAATCGTTTAAATTTGTGGGTTTTGTTTTGTAATCAGCCACCCTGTATTTTTCGAGGTTTACATGAGTACAACAACCGCCTGAGCACCGCACGTCAACGTAAGTTGTACAAACTCGTAAAAACGTGGCCAGTATGCTGCAGTCTTGTGTTTTTTTGACGTATTTAGTCAACAAATTAAGTTCCAAAATTCGGACTTAATACCAAAGAAAAATGTTAACCCTATTATTTAAACTTCAGCTTAAGGAAATAAGTTGTTTCTTGATCGAGATGCCAAACTATAATGCCCTATGTGAATACATCCTTTCTTTATTCCCATATCCTCGTCATGTAATTGTCTCGTTCTTATTCAGATGTCCTGTTTCAGCGCTACACAAAGGAATTAATTTTTTGTTTGAGCCGCATTAGAAAAGCTATTCGAAAAAGTTGTCAAACTGCCGCTGTATAGACCAAGTTTCCACTGACGGAATTAAGCAAACAAAACGTATAAATCTTCTAACGACTGCAAGGAGAATGCTAGCAGTATGCACATTTTTTCTGGTCATACCTTTTTCCTATTGACAATGGCACAAACTACATTAAAATCTGTCAAATTTGACAGCTCTTCGTTCTCCCACTAATGCTTCCTTTCTCTTTTGCACAGTCGGCCATTCCAGCGAAAAAGCAAACAGTCGGTTAATTTATTTATTTTAACATTATTTATAGCATTTGCACGAAAATCTCCGCCAGGGGCTCCTACTCTCCATACTTTGGCGTTGTTGTTTTTTGACACATCCCCAAATCAAGTTGTCTTAAGTCGATTCGATTTGTGTGTTCTGGATTTCTTCTGATTGCAAAAATTATAGATTCTTCGTTATCGTCACTTTTACTTCGTCAGGACTTGTTGACTTCCACCCACGGAATTTCAACTGGAAAAATCTGTCAAAATAAATAAATAAAAAAAAAAAAAAAAAAAAAAACAAGGACGTTAGACTTGGTCAAAAGCCACTCAGACAGTTGTTTGACTTAGTAAATCTAGAATTTTCAGCGCCCATTATTTGATAAAAATAAATAATAAACAAAGACACGACGTTGTTGATGATCGATCGGCTTAAGTTCTTGTGTTAACTGCACTTTATAAGCCTTAAGACCCAAGTCTTTATGCAAAATACGGTGTAATGACGTTTGTGGAATGCCCAATTCCAAAGAACGACGAGGAATGGACAAACCTGGGTTTTCTTCAATACTTTGGGCTACAGCAGCAATATTCTCAGTTGTTCTTGAGCGACGTGCAACGGGTTTTATTCTTTACATCACTAACTTGTCCCAACAGCTCGAATTTTTCCATCAATTTCTTCAAAATGAAGAATGGAAATATATTGCATAAATGGTGCATATACAGGGTGTCCGCCGGGAAGTTATACTTCTTTGTTTGTTTATAATTTTTGATTAAATGAAAGAGAATGGATCTTATATTGATAAATGTTTTATTTAATGTCGGCAATTATATATGGAATACAATATCAGGTAAATGTCCGCCTCTGTTAGTCTCACAAATGCGAGTCCTTTTGAGCACATTTTTCATTACATTCTCACACATTTCACGCGGTATTTCATTAATTTCATCACGAATATTTTGTTTGAGTTACTTAAGCGTTTCTGGTTTGTTTGCTTAAACCTTGCTTTTCAGATCCCCACAAAAAGAAGTCCGGAGCAGTCAAATCAGGCGACCGTGTAGGCCAATCAACATAACCATTTCTTGAAATAACTTGTTGTGGAAAGAGGTCTCGCAGTAATTCCATTGTAATCCTGGCTGTATGCGATGTGGCACCGTGTTTTTGATACCACATGTTCATCAAGCCCAAAGCATGAAACAAATGCAAATCCTTGTGCAAAATTGTCGCCAAAGTTGTTCTTTGAAGACTAAGCTCCTGAGAGCACGGCGTCGAATTGAGGTTGATGGATTGTTTTGAACACTTCCTTGAGCAGCAGTAATGTTTTCAGGCGATCTTGCAGTACGTTTTGGTCCATGCTTGGGCCTATCACCTACTGACCCTCTTTCTTCGAAATCATTCACTACACGATAAATAGTGCGTTTTGTTGGCACGTTGTTTCTCCCAAAAATTTCACGTAACTTTCTCATCGTCACAGTAATCGATGATTGATTTTGATAAAATGTTTTAACGATTAAAACACGTTGGTTTATCAAATATTTTTCCATTAAAAATTTGCCACGTGTCTACTTCACGACTGCCAAATATGAACTGTCAAAACTAATGTTTACCAAAATGGCGGCAAAACAAAGTAGTATACCTTCCCGGCGGACACCCTGTATAAACAATAAACATTTTTAATTTCGAATTTAAGTTTAAAGTCGAGACTAAAATTGTATTTATTAGTACCGCAAATTGCGTTTAATGTCGTTTAGAAGAGAGTAAAACTGAATTATACAATATTTTTTTAGTGATCACGGGGAGTAACAGACTGAAATCTATGACAGCTGTCATACCGAGAGTTTATTATAAACTCAGCTAGTCAGATGTGTTATCTTATTTGTTACGTGTAGAACCAATTTGCTCTCTCATTACCGTTGCCGCTCTCTTCAACCAATTTGTTGACTCAACTTGAACAACTACAAGCAGATTTTCGTAGCTTTCAGTAAATTTTAGTGACTTCAGAATGCAAATCTGAAGTATGCATATATAAAATCGGTCCATATTAATTTACTATTTCTCAAACCACCACATCAAAAAAAAAAAAAAAAAAATCCATACACACTTGATGTTGTTGTCAAAAATGTCACACAACGACAAATGTCAACAAATAGTTGAAATTAGTTGGGCAAATTTAGATTGTAACCCCAACATCATGAAAGAAGTAATTAATACCCAACTCCATGATTTATTATTAAAACACGAAGACTTGTTTGTTTGTTTTAGTTGTTCTGCGAGGAGCATTCCATTTTTTTTTTCTTGAAAATGCACCGTTATCTGTTATGTAATTTCCGTAACTGAAGCTTCATTAGCACATTTTTCTGTCGAAGTGCATTCGGTGGGCACGTAGGTGTCTGAAACATGAAACATTATTCGTTACAATTCTTTTTTATTTTTTTTTTCTTGTAATAAGATCATATTTGGTGTTCAATTATCATCTTGGTGAGGTGATTCTTTTCGGATTAAGTCTATAGCGTAGTAAAATATGACATGATTCAAATGTCACGATCGGGTGAGTTATATCTTCACATATCTTTTAATATTTATTTTTTATTTCAATGACTCGTCAAATATGTTAAGGAAGGGAATTTCACATGCACAAGTATATTTTTTTCCATATATGAGACGTACTTTGGTCACTGACTTTTGAATTTAAATTGTCACAAAGTTAAATAGATTTCAATGAATATGTAATTCAAATTCAGTTCACGAAATAATTGCAACTGGGGCATTTGTCATTATTTTGTGAACTCAATTGGAGTTTTTTTTTTTTGGCGAAACGTTAGACCTCAAAAGGTAGCAACTGTGTGTTATAATTTAAAAGCGACACCCATTCAGCGTCGCCTATGCAACAATTTGGCATCTAGTTTCTAGTATTCCCTGCGATTTATTAGATTTGCAGGTTTCCTTCGCTGTTTCGAAGAAATTTAAATTTATTTCAACTTATTTTTGTAAACTCTGTCAAACTCACGTGTGTTGCATTCCGATTTCTAGTTTACTTAGTCTGATCCAATAGACTTTGGTTAGGGTGATAAGAAAGTCTGGTATGTTGCAATGACTAAAAATTTAGTAGGGAATAAGGGCGTTCAAAAGTATATTTATCTTAAGTACTTAAATCGACTAGATTTACTGCACTAGGTGTACATTGAACGCAATAATGTTAACACCATTTTTCCTACGTCAACCACATATGCGAACTGTCAACTAAGTACTTACTCAGGCAATTCATGAGTAGATTCGTCGGCTAGTGCTTCACCCTCATTGACGTTAACTGAAAAAAAACTATTCATGTGATGGATCTAGGCCAGTCAAAACAGAGACACATCACGTCAGCCAGCTTTCAGACTTACCAAACTAGATGCTTGATGAACGAACCCAAATTCTGACAAACTGTGTCGTACTAATACCAACATTTTATACAATGTTCCCACCAACGTGATTTAGCCAAAGTGATTTATGAATCACGAAACGTGTCTCCACCGAACTTTAAGTGTTTTACTGTGACATTTACGTCAACTTCGACATTAGGTGTCCAAATTTCAATATCGTAACATCCTTTTTTTTTTTGGTTTTGTTGCCATACCTGCCAAGAATAAAATAATTTAAATAAAATATACTTAATAATAAAAATACCAAAACTCACCGAATAACGAAGAAAATTTAATTTTGACAGTTTGTTTTGTCTGTTTTTTTTTTTTTTCGTTTGCTGAATGAAGTGCTGAACATATTATAAACAGGTATGTTTGATTTTATTTTGTGTGGATTCGCGATGACAGATACGTAATTTAAATTTAAACACGTATAAATCACGTAAATCTTAATCACGAAAATGTATGATAAATCACGTAATTTATGAGATGATTTAGCTAAATCAAGTTGATTTAACTAAATCACGTTGGTGGGAACAGGGTACAAGTCTCGACTTTAAATTTACAGAAGCTCACAAATGCAAAGTTTGTATGGAAAATAGAGCCACTATGAACTGCTAAAAATTTAGAGCTAAAAATGTTTATTGGGAAGGCCCACTGTGTGTATTGCTTCTCAACTCTACGCCAAGTTGAATAATCGTCCGGTTTCACATTCACTAATAGAATATTGCGGAATAATTTTAAATATAAATAAAATAACCTAGAAAAATGTGAGTTCAAGAAAAGTTTTATCAATAAACTATATCTACGAGAGTTTGCCAATAATTCCCTGAAAAATGAAATAAGGAACACTCTTTTACGTCATAAAAACATTTTATTTTTCAACATAGTCGCCTTTTAGCTCGATACACTTCATTTAACGTTTCTCCAAATTGTTGATGCCATCGAAATTTCATTTTCTTTCGAAAAGTTAATACCTAATTGTTAAAAACGTCTGCACTGTGAACATATCCAACCCTGGGCAGGACGTGCTGTACTCATCCATTGGTCGAAATTAAAGCGAGAGAGAGAGTTACACAAAACACAGTGGTTGCTCTTTTCTAAAATATGAATTTGATAATTATTTTTGAGTTGGTTGCGCAGAGTCGCCATTTTGTATGAATAAAGAATAACTTTCTTAAAAGCCGCGTGCTACGTGCTAAAATTTTAATCTTTATTATTTCATTTGTAACACCAATTGCCCTACTTATTGCCTTGCCCGTTCCGCTAAAGAAATTTATCAACACTCTTACCAGCTTTCATATCATAATATCTAGCGACTAAAACTAGACACTTATCTATGGCGGTGTCTGTCGTCTAATCTACTATTAAACTAAAATTTAAATTTAAAATTGAAATTTTTTCAAGAATATTAATCTTTCCTTGTTCTCCCAGAAACTCCGTTACTTTTTTCCATTTTGTTTTGCCGAATTGGATCTGGAAATAGTAAAAAATAGGTTGCCAATTCAATTTATGGTCAATCTAATATACATTTTCACGGGTTTTGCTTTAAATTTACAGATGTTGGACATCGAATTAAAAGAATGATTTTGAATGAGCATTCTCAAAACAAGTTTAATTTCCGCAATGGCAATTTGGTCGTTTATTCCCGACTTGACAAGACTGGGTTTGATTTGTATTTTTTTCTTTTCTGCTGCGTTCTTTACGTTTTGAATGTGTTTTTGTGTGCGCGCATGACGATCTAAGTGGTTTTGTTGATTTAGTTAAAGCTGCCTACAAGCAATACACTCTGGACGATTGGTTTCCACGTCATGTTTCACCCATTTGTATGTCGATTCCCATTTATGAGTCCGTCGTTTCCAGCATCTTCACCACAGTAGGTGTGGTTTCCATTTGTTTTGCAATGGGGGATACTTTGGAATAAGTTGGTAATTCTTTCGAAAAAGATTGGGAATTTCGTTGCAGAAATATATTTGTTGCTTTTGTTTGTTTTAGTTTTTTAAATCGATTTTTAACGGCATCGGAAATTTGTGTCTGTGCTGTCTGCTTTGGTTTTGGTGTGATCGTTAAAAATCTAGTAAAAAAGTTTTGATTGAATTATTTTTGATAAAAACGAACTTTATACTTAATTACCTCTTCATTTTGCCGGCGATACAAATATTTTATAAATTCAATAACAGAACACATCACTTCGCGCAAACACGTTGTACGCAAAATGCAAAGATACTGTTAGTCTTTCCGAAATAAAAAAGAAGAACATAGTGTTATCTCTTTCTTCTGTCAAATTGTTGAGTTCTGTGCCTTGATTTTGTGCGGTTTTTGTCGCAATTGCGCTAGGGAACGTTCCGAATCGGATTTGAATGTGTGAGTGCACCGCGCGCTGGACCAGCGTGTCCGTTGTGCAAAAATTTGACACTTTTTTCGAGGACTCTAATACAATTTGTTGGTACTTTTTCCCTTCTTTTAATTGAAAAAGGAACTTCGCAAATTCTTTAAACAGCTGTGATTTCCAAATAAATATACTTAAAATGTAACACGGTTGAGTATCACAATACTATTATAACGTTAAGCGAGCCAATACCTGTGAAAATATTGTGCGAAAATTTGCAGAGAAGCTTTAGGCTCCAGTTATAGCCATATACGTAAAACGGAACCGTAAAAATGTTCTTTTGCTTTTTTTGACCACTTAAACTTGGTGGGTGACCTCAATCTTGGTCTTAAAATGTTGCTTATGAATTATAAAGTTAGTTTATCAAAAAAATAAGCAAATTTTTTTTTCAATTTTCTAGAAAAAGAATTTATTAATTTTTCTCTGATCGGAAAAGTTGTTCGTCCGGAAAAATTATAAATTCTTATTTTAGAAAAATTAACTTGATAAACCAACTTTATAATTCGTAAGCAACATTTTTATACCAAGATTGAGTTTAACCATCAAGTTAAAGTGGTCAAAAAAACAAAAGAAATTTAGTACGATTTCGTTTTACGTATGGCTATAACTGGGACCTTAGTAATTGCACTTTTTTGTTTCACCGCCCTGAGTGTTAGAGAAAGGTTGTTTTACGCTGTTAAAAAAACAGATGCAGTTCGTTTTCGAATGACAAGTTTTAAAATGAAAACACTAAAGCCTTGATTTTGAATTATAAATATATAATAAATACTAAAACATTGGCTGTAAATATATCAACTCATATTTATATCCACATTCTAAGATCTCGTTCAATTTAGTTTTAAAAAGTTGCAAGAAAAAATTCCTTTTCTGAAGCTCTTCCGTAAATTTAGAATTTTCTCACAGTTTTAACAAGTAGTATTGACTCGTTTTAACCGAAAATAGTGTTTTGATAGGGAACAGCGTTATATCTTAAACATATTTTTTTTTTAAATCACAGTTTTTGAAAATTCTCCGAAGTGTTTTTTCCAACTAACAAAAAGGAACAAATTGTATCAGGGTAATCGGAAAAAGTACCAAATTGTCGCACAACGGTCACGCTGTTGTCAGTTGTTCTCATCCGACATCCTTCTCGCAACCTAAATAGGTTGCGTATGGGAAAGCGCGCCTGGAATTTTCAGGAACAAGGCTACAATAGAACAGGAAATATTGGAAGCTGTCAGTTCTCGACATCACGCACACATTTATAGAATCCGCCTATACGTGAACCCTTTCCGCAACCGCAATTGCGACAAAAACCGCACAAAATCAAGGCACTGGTTTTGGATGGTTTAGATTAGATTAACGACGAAAATGAAACGGCTGCGTCCA
The DNA here is from genome assembly GCA_946477585.1 of Cheilosia urbana. Taxonomy (NCBI): domain Eukaryota; kingdom Metazoa; phylum Arthropoda; class Insecta; order Diptera; family Syrphidae; genus Cheilosia; species Cheilosia urbana. The sequence continues at coordinate 131,751,940 of OX297854.1, forward strand.
GAGCATAATATTTTCTAGATATTTATATTTTCGTTCAAAAAATAATTAAATCTTACTTTAGTAAATTTAAACTTCTGTTCGTATTTGGGTTAAACTGAAAAAGGGGCGATTTTGATCATATTTAGGAAAGTGGGGGACCAAGGGGCCATTTGGGCCCTGAAGGTACGGTTTCCAGAACATCTCTTTTAAAGAGAACATGTCCTCTTTTTTGTCAGCGATCTATTTTACACTTCCTTTTTTCGTTTGACTCTTTTTTGTCCTCTTTATTTGTTCTGTCCTCTTTTTGTTCTCTTTTTTTCAATTTCATTATAATATTTTCATGCACTTTTCCGATGAATTTTATTTCTTTTCTCTGTTGTCAAGGTCAACGACACTCACGTGCCACATCTGTAGCAGTCACCTATGGTACGTGATGTCCACTTATACACAGTATAAATGTTTTCCTTGAATAACCAAAAAGGGGGGGGGGTATTGGGAGGTTAAAGGTTTTTAAAATATGTCCTCTTTTTTCGTTTGAGGTATATGGAGACCCTACCTAAAGGAACTAAAAATGTTGTTTCCCTTGTACCAAATCTGTTGAAGCTATACCTATACTCCTTTATCCACATTTTACTCGAACTTTGTTAACTTTTTGACAAGTGAATTTTGGATATTACCGACAGCAGTATTTCATATTTAAAAAGTCGACAAATAAATTTATATATCGCCTTGCATTGCTCAATCGGATTGCGGCTAAAGTACTAATGAAGCTTTTAAATTTGAAATTTTCCAAAGAATCTCCAGCGTTCATTTAATATTTCTACCGCATTACATTGTAAAGGCTTCAACTTCGACTTCAAGTTTCTACAGAGTACCAAAGTGTTGAAAAATACAAAGAAATATACAATCGACTTAATTTAAACCGTTTCAAGTAAATTAATTTAATTTTTAAGTAATTTTATTAAACATACATATACGTACTTGTTTTCTGTTTGTTTTTAGAAAATGTTACCAAAAATGTTGTAAACCAAAAATATATTTACCATCAGAAGAACTAAAATGTTAATCCTTTTGTGGTGTAGTTTATATTTGTATGTTCCATTTGCTTTTTTTTTATCCATAGGCATTTTGTAGTTAAGATAAATAAAATATATTTATAGATAAATTCAAACTGAACACATATACCACTTTAACATATTTCATAGCAAATATCAAAATATTAATCTACCTAAAAGAAAAAATGTGTGTGAGAGTTTTTTTTTTTTTTTTAATAATTTAATAATTGCACCGAGTGCAGTTGAAATATTTGTATTGCTTTGGGCTGAATTGTTTTATTCGTAAAAGCATAACATTCAAATAAATACATCTTTTCTAAAAATATTTCACTTAACAAAAGAAAAAAAAAAATGTATGTATACAAAGTAAAACACTTGATATTTAAGAAGTAATAAAAAATGATATTTTTTAACATCAAAACTAAATGTGGATATTTGTTATTACAAAAAATAGATATGATATAAAAATAAAACATATTTTACAAAATATTTATATAATTATATACATTATGGGAATGTTTTAAATCGCATACAAAATATACATAATATAGAAGAAAACAAAAGAAAAATAAGTCAACTGTCTGAGCATTTATATAAAAACAGAAAATAAAAAAAAGACAAATTTTATTGTATACATTCCAAGAGTAGAAATGGACCAAATCTGTTATTAACTTTTATTATTGTGTAATAATGTCGAATCTTAATGATTTTGTGAAAATCTATATATACATATACATACCTACTATATACCTATATCAAATTGTCCTGAATGTTGGAAATGTTTATTGTTTTATTTAAGGTTCGTTTTGTTTATTAATTGTTTTAGACTAATTGTTATTATGCAAATTTTAATAGACTGTATGTGAATACTTTTGCTGTTAGTGTAAACGGATGTGGTGGAAAGAGAATGATTACCTTAAATACAAAAGGAAAATAGAGGAATGCTTTGCATTTTTTCCGAGTTTAGGTTTTCATATTAGTTACCTAAATGTTTTTATTTTGTATTAATTTATAGTATACATGTAATGTTCGTTTGGACTTAAATCTCTAAGAAAATACATTTTATCGTTGTTGTGCATAGTTAAATCTAATTTATTTTAGTGATTCCTGTTTATTTTTTCTCTGAATAAATGTTTTGTCGATGTTATGAAAATAAATATATAAATGCATTTTCTTAATAGTAGTAAAACAATTTAAAGGGTAAGTGTTGGTTTCTCATTGGAGCGAATTATATTTTTGTTTGTTGTAGACTGGATCTATATTAGTTAATCTAGATTCACGCATGCTTAAATTGTGTTAGAGGTTTAGATGATGCTGTCAAATGACAAATGTGATGTGCCAAATAATGGGACCCAATTCCGAAATGTCTTGGGAGGGACTGCTGAAATATCAACCTGCAATCACGTATCTATATAAATGTGTCAATCGTTATCTATATTCCTGGGCCAATACCACCAACCACCACCAAATGGAATACCTGGCCAGGTAGACATATTCACACACATCCTAAAACATTCCCTACAAGCGACAAAAGTTAAGTCGAAGAAAAAATCACAAACTTACAATTTGATTTGAAATTTTTTTTTTATATATTAAACAAGCTGTTCCTAGCAGTAGTCTAGAGTCTGTGTAAGACCAAGCTTTATCAGTTCACCTCCCAGGGCCAGCGTGCCCATATAAGTCTTCACTTTAAGAATTAAGTTAAATGAATTGAAAATATGTTTATTTCCTATCTACCATATATGTAGGTACATCCACAAAATTTCATTGAAATCGGTTGATTGGTTTAGACTTTAGAAGATCGACAACAGCGCCACCTATCGGTTCCAAACCTATCCTATCTTCCAAGTTTCAAGCAAATATACGCAACCACAAAATTTCATTAAAATCAGTTGAGTAGTTTCGCCGTCGCCACGGAATTTCCGTCTCTGCGCCTATAGATGTGAAACACATAAATTCATGTAGAACTTTTGACAAACTCAAACACATTTTTTACTGGGATAGTATTAATAATAACAGGTGGCGCAAAAATAACCTTCCGATGCTTTTTGGCTGTAATTTAAAAAGAAAAAAAGAAAAACTTTGATTCTTCTTGTGGATTGTGGATCTGGAGCAGTGTAGCGTAACATTGTTTATTAACGTGTATTTCGCATGTGTTTACTACACAAATGTCAAAACAGAACTGACATTAGGGGCCATCGCAAAATTTATAGCATTTTCTGATAGGAGGATTACTTTGCGCCACCTTTACTTAGTTTATGACGCAGGCTATAAAGGCAAATTTTCGCGTTTAACTTAAGCAGCCCTAAAGCAACGTTGCTTAAGTTCGAAAAATCTTTATAAATCACATTTTCTCCTGCGTAAGGGCATATTAGAGGGTGCGTAAAGATAAGCAGACTCTACGCTGGATGTATAAATAAGGCGGTTAATCTATAAATTTAACTATCCAGCGCTTAAAGGTTTTAGGGCAAAATGCAATCCATTGGAAAGAAATATGATCTGGAATAAGTCTTGAAAACAAAAAGTCGTCTGAAAACAAAATACGCTGAGACAAAAACTCCCAACTCACAATCCTCTTGGTCGTCTTATTTTTTTGTCGGAATCCGCCATTTTGTTTTCTCACTTTAGTTTGAATTTTAAAACCCTAAAAGATAAGGCAAAACGGAAGCATCCCTTTTTTCTTTTATGGTGCGCCAATGGATGTGGTAATCTTCTAAAGATACTACCAACATGCACGATTCTCAAACCCGAATATTCAATGCCAAGAGCAGAGACAATACTGAGACCCCCAACTTCGACCGATTAACAGTTATTTGCCTACAAGCTAAATTTTACGCTCCCAAAAAGTTTAGGTGCGCTAGTATTGTTGCATAGAAATTCGTATTGACAAATGTCAAAAATCCTCTCAACCAACACATTCGCACCTAATCTTTTTCCCGTTCACTGTGGGCAAAGCGAAACAGATAGGAATTGGCGTACACGGATAGGACAACAAAATGGCGGATTCCTGGCAAAATTTGAGGAGGCCAGCGGCAAGAGGATTGTGAGTTGGGGGTCTCAGTATGGTTTGTTTATGGCCAAGAGTGCGCCTGCGTACTAATCAACACCCGTTCCTCTTTCAACCATTCTCACCGCAGGACAGCCGTTAGGTTCTACGAAACTCGGAAGCAGTCCTTGGTAGGTATGCCATAATGTTTTCTAAAATATCGCTAGGAGCAAATGTGGGAGAAGGTTTTTCAATTTTGATTTATTAGACATGTTTTTGAATGTACCTACCACTTGTGAAATAGTCTACCTTTCTGAAATAATCACCCCTATTGCGATGATCAACTATCAATTATTTATAGTTGATATTGATACTTATCAATAAATTTCTTTAAATCACTCTTCAGATCAAATATTTTAGAACTGTCAAAGTTGAGTTTTCATTCACAATAACTTTATTTTTGGCGTTAGGTTCACAATAGGTCATATTTTTATCAATTTTTTTTCGCTAATTGATCTTCGCAATAGGGCTGTAAGTTAAGGAGTTGAATTGCAATGATCTAGCTAGCGATGAAACTGATTTGGAATTAGTCGAACTTCTTTTGATTCATCCTAGTATGTACCTATGTGGAAGTATGTGTACTGAGCATTCGAGAAGAGGAAAAACCGACACTGCATTAAAAAGTACGTGTAGTGAGAAAGAATTTCGTCGCCATTTTCGAAAAACATTCAATTCAAAATATGCACACGTAAATAGGGCAACAGATTTCAAAGCATTTGTCAATAGTCAGATGACTGACAGCTTTTCCAACTCTTACACCAAGAAATTTGATGAGTAAAAACTCGTAAGATTTATAGTGGAGAGATAATAACTTTCTCGATAAAGCTCTCGTTTACAAATTTTTCGAGTTAAGGAACGGCATTGAGTAAGAATTTGTAATACCCTATTCACAGCTATCCGAAAACCGGGCTTTCGCGAAAACACTCGTAAACTTCATCGAAAACAGAAGTTTTGCAATACAATACATATTTCAGTTTTAAAAACGAGTCGTTTAAGGTCGTTTTCCACTAACGCAGGTAGGGGTCTTGGAGGTTAAAACCCCTTCCGAAATATGTGAAATAAATAAATAATGAATGTCTATTTTCCTCAAAAGTAAGTAATAAAAATCATGTTTTCTTTCCATTTTTTGCAGTTGACGAAAAGACGGTGAGTGTCGACTTGAAATTAGTTCGTCTTTTCCAGGATTTGCTTCAGTGTGAAAATTCGGTCTACAGTCGATCTGCCGGGCCACACTTATGGGGCTGACCTCACCGCATATGAAGAAACAAAGCTTAATGGAACCCTATGAAAATCACACACTTTTTTTCAATGAAACATTATGTCGTTTTCCATTGGGATTTTCAGATTTTGCTCTGAGATTTCAGATTTTTCGTGCCCAATGGAACATAAAACGAGATCTTTCTTCCTTTGCATCTGTGGTGGGGCGTGTTTTAAAAGTCACCCGTTCTTAAATTGTAATTTGTGTTTATAAAAATCCAATCAACTTATTTTAATAACTTTTGCAGCGGGCGGATATAATTTTTTTTCTATTTTTCACAGACTTCTTGTCTAAAAACGTACGTAAACACACTTTAAAGTTTGACAAATGACAAATGTTTTGGGGTTAGTGCAAATAGGTGTGAATCTCGCTTGGATATCGAGATTCGCAAAATTGCTCTGACTCTCAAAAAAAGTGCTTTTTTTGCGCCCAATGGAACATGAAATCTGACAGCCAGCTGATTTCGAGAGCAGAAAAACTGCTCTGACTCTGTCCCAATGGAAAACGACAATAGAAAACGTAGAAAGAGCACTTCTAGATTTGATCTTTTTATAGAAAGGGCAATTCTTTTCTTCAACAGAAAACTCCATTAGATACTTAAATATCCTTAATGCAAGTGTGTCGATATGACATTTGGAAGCTGTACTCTCCCACCGATAGCGATCTTATTTAATCGTCTCCTCAATTTTAAGATTAAGTAGAACTGTGGTGGAAACGAAAGTAAAATAACTCTTCCCTTTTTTTTGCAATTGATTTATTAATACGAAAAACGAAAAGTACTAAATTCCAAAGATATTCTTCAAAAATGTTGTTATTGAGTTCTCCTCCATTCGGCAGTTCCTATCCGGTTTATTCGTATTTCTCGAATAATCTCTTCTTTAAGTCCGGCGGATAGGTTACATATATGTAGTGCTCATTGTGTGCCAAATCGTTTTGTATATCTGTTGAGGAGGGCGGTCGCATTGTCGTCGATGCGTCCATTGCTGTCCCCGCCGAGGAGTACTTGCCACCAATTGTCGTATCACAGTCGACCATTGTAACAGCGGTCGACGGAAGTCGAGTTGTGACCTCTCGCCGCTCGTAGATCTCCTGCTGGGGATGATGTGTCAGATGATGTGCGACTACAGGTGGTGGCCCCGTAATATACCGCGGACTGCTATGATGTTGGGGCGGATAGTGATGGTAGTCGTAGCGATGTACATTGTTGCTGATTGTCGCCTCTTCAGAACTGAAAAACAAAAAATTAAGCTGAAAGTTCCACTGTGAATATGACAGTTGGGTGAACTTACTCAAAAAGTATCCATATGATGTAATAACAAAAACAAATACCCAGCGAGAGTACCATTACAAGAATAAGGATTAGTCCCCAGGGGAATGCCCTGGGTTCGAGTGGTCCATCTTCCCAGTACCGATCGCAGGACAAGTACCAGCATACGGCTTTATTCATTTCATCTGTAAATAGGTGCAATAATTGGGACTATTTTTTGTATGTTTATGAGGCAAATTATTTGATATTAATTAATAAAAACTTATAACTTTCACTACTAAAGTCGGTCATGCATCGAAAGAGTACGTTCGAAAAAGTTGTCCCATAAACCTGGCAGCCAGCTAATACCCTTTTCACACCGAGCCGAAAACCGGGTTTTCGCGAAAACACTCGAATACTTCATCGAAAACAGAAGTTTTCCCATACATTTTTCAGTTTTCTAAACGAGTTGTTTAAAGTCGTTTTCCACCAAAACACCACAAAACACAAAAACGACTTCCGATCGTTGGGTTGTTGAACTAATAACACCTTATACAACATTCAGCAGAGCATCTGACCGAACAAATGTCAAAACTCGCAACTTAAAATCATTTTTCACACTAATGTGGTTTTCCATTGGGACCAAAAATCAATCCTTTTTTTGATCTAAATCACTTTTCGCGTTCCATTGGGCAGAAAAATCAATCTTTTTTTCGATTCGGATGACCTTTTGCAGATCTCACTATTTTTTCAGATCTACACACACCCATATAATTTGCACAGCTATTTTACGTCATTTTGCGAAGTTTGCTTTCGAGGAAAATGCGCAAAGTTTCGTGAAAACGAAATAACGAAATACATAAATAGCCATGGATATAATTTGGGAGGAATTATTATCTTCATTGTCTCCCTCGTCATCTGAAGACTACAAACCACCAATAATACTTCATTTGTATCTACAACAGGCGAAACATTTTTCAGGTCGACATCCATTTGTAATTTTACCAAAAACGAATGCCATTTGAACAGCTGATATTGTTGTTAATTAACGCACTAATCCATTTACAAAATCTGAGATCTGAAAAAGATTTCTGGTGGTCCCAATGGAAAACCACATAATTGATGGGCTAATATTATTTTTAAAGGCTCTGAATTCATTTTATTTGTTAATTAATACGATCGAAATTTGTAAACAAAATAGTTTACACAGAAGTTCCGCGACTAGTGTCTCACAGCTGATTGAAACGTCAAACGAAAACTAGTTGCTGTTCGGTGTGAATGCAATTTCGAGTTTTCGACGAAAACACGGTTTTCGCTGCGGTGTGGAAAGGGTATGTATAAGGCTATCGATGGTATGCAGCTTTTTTTTCAGTTGATCTGTTTTGAGAGGAGGAACCGTCAAACCTAATTTACAAACTTCTTAACTACATATACGACGACTTCAATAGGCCTAATTAATTGCCAATTCTCTTCCTTCTTTTACAATTAAAGTTAAATTTAAGTTCTTATGCAAGTAGATAATAAAATCAATAGGTGGCGTGACAGTAGCAATAAGCAATTGACCCAAATTTTTGTGTAAAAATTACGCATAGCAAAAATACGTTTGGTGACTGTCAGAGTGGGATTCGTTCGTATTCATGCGAGAAGAGAAAGATGATGCGTCTTTTCAATTTCAAATTCTAGCCACGACTTAAAATATACCTACGCAAGTTCACAATTGTGAAGTTTTTGTTCTCTATTTTTCATAGACTTCTCGTCTAAAAACGTAAGAAAACACACTTTAAAGTTTGACAGATAACAAATGAAGCGTTGAGAATGAGATGGTGTTAAGTGACAAATTTCTAGTTTCGAGTAAAAGACGTTTAAAGTTGTTTGCCCCTAAATCTGCCTATAAAAGAAGTTGGAGTTCGGTAGTACGAAATAAAAGTAAATAAGGAAAATAATATTTTAGACAACGTGACTTCATTTATTAAACGTTGCAATAAGTGGTGTTTTGTTTACAAATTAATGCCTTTAACGCCTTTATGCAAAAAAGTTACAATAACTTTTCATTTAAAATGTTCTGTATTTACCACCTTTAACCATTTCCAACTCCTATATTAAGTACAGTAGAGTATCGGCGAATAGGCCAAAATTTAAGTTGTCACATAATACCTTTATCAGATAAAAAACATAAAAATTTTCAAAAATGTCACTTAACACCTTCTCATTCTCAACGCTTCAAATGTTTTGGTGTTTTTTTTTTTTATATTTATACTTCTCCCGGGAAAGGCGAACCTATAACGCTTCAACAGCGCCCCGAGATGCCTGCAGATGTATGTTTGCTCTGCACTTAAATTGCTGCAAATTGTAGTCTTCTGGAAATATATCCCCAGAAAGCGAGTTCCAAAGTTTGCTTGTCCTGTAACAGAAGGAGTTTTTGAAAGTTGATGTCCTCGCGGTTGTCAAGTGTACTGTATGGTCATGAGCATTAGCAGCCTGTCTTGTTGGGCGCCCAAAAGTTGCATTTCGAGGGATAATGTCTTTGAGTTCCTCAGAACACCTACCATGGAAGTACCTATAGAACAAGCATAGGTCAGCGACTTGTCTTCTGTGCACCAACGGTTGTAGATTCGATGTGAGTGTAGGGTCTCCAATGAGTCGAACTGCTCGTCTCTGTATGCTATCAAGCAGGTTAAGTGAATGTTTTGGGGCCGAGCTCCATATATGGGAACGATATTCCAAGCCTGGTCTAACCTGTGCTTTGTAGAGAAGGAGAAGTTGCTTGGGGCTAAAGTACCTCTTTGCTCTAAATAGGTAGCTCAACTTTGCGGACGCCGATTTTGCGATATAGGATATGTGGTTCTGCCATGTGATTCCTGAATTGACTGTGACTCCTAGAAGGTGCATTGAGTCCTTGTCGGATATCGAGATTCGCAAAATTGTTCTGACTCTCATAAAAAGTGTTTTTTTTTTGCGGCCAATGGAACATGAAATCTGACAGCCAGCTGATTTCGAGAGCAGAAAAACTGCTCTGAATCTGAAAAAAGTTCTTTTTCTATCCCAATGAAAAACGACATAAGAAGGAGTCGCCAAAGTTGGTTTTGCGATTAAACAAATAACCTTAAAATTGCAAAAAAAAAAAAAAAAAAATAAGGGACAGAATGGGATTAGTTTTCTAATATTTCAGCATTTATTGTCCTGGACTGGTCATATATATATATATATATTTTTTTTTTTGAGTTGAAGTTAATGGAGGGGTAGTCGACAAATCTAGTCAAGAAAATCCTGCCTGCATACTCAGTTGTCATTTGAAAGTACATAAATGTCAAAATATAGAAACGCGTTCGTATACCTAGTCCACGTAAATCCAGTTGACGTTTGCCATAAACTAGGTATCCGAACGTCCCCATTTTTCTTACCTTCCATTTCTTTGAATGCATGATCAGTCATTTGTAGCAATAGGCCAGCTATGCAACTCCTCACAAGATATTCACATTTAGACTTTAATTTATTTAGCTCCTCCGTGCGGCAGTTGGCCCTCACTTTCTGAATATTTAGCGAGCTGCCATTGCTAGTTTTATTGTTGGTCTCTTCGGATACATTGGATTGTACTACAGTTTCAATTTTCATTGACGAATGATTGGCGGATGACGATGATGATGATGATGACGACTTTTTTGATTTATCTGAATTTTCATTGGGAATTTTTGCTGCAATAGAAAATATTTTTTAGATTTAAATTATTTCAAATACGATGACAACCAGTCTTACTTTTAAGAGACTTCTTACTTATATCTTTAAATTTAGTTTGGCTACTCTTATCCTGACACAATTGGCGATTTTGAACTTTCGAAGCTCTAGATGCCCCCAGTGCTGATGATCTGTCAAAAAAAAGGTAAACATACACTTTTTCATCGAACGGTAGCAATATTTTAAATACTACCTTAATGGAATCAAACTAAGGTAAGCAGCATTGGCCTTAGCCAAAGCTGAACTTTGTCCCAACGAGTTACCCCAAACTTCTATGTCAGTGACAATGTGAGTGTCACCGCCTGTTAGACTGGCCTCCTCCGATTGGAATACTTCACAGCGCATTATGTCACAGAAGTCTGCGAAACAGACAGCATCTTCGGCCTGAAATCAAGAATACATTCGGGTAGTAAATACAAAAACAAAAAAAAAAAAAAAAGAATATGAAGTTGGCCAACAAAGCCCATCTAGGGATTTTGGGTTAGCACAACTATTTATTTCCTCGTTTTGGTGGGAACGTACAAGAACAAGAGACCAGTACCTAGAAGGCGTATTTTATTGAACTTCTATCTCAATGAAGTAGTAGTCAATAAAACAATGCAGATAAGAGTGAAATTTCTGAAAAAGTTCGATTTTACGTTCTCTTTGTTCCCACTGGCTGCAAGTGAATGTAGCTGGAAGCAATTTACTAGAGTCAATGGGGACGTTCAAGAATCTAGGTAAGTAAGCCTGAAAGCTGACTGGCCACTGGCATGGTGTGCATCAGTTGTAATTGGCCTAGGTCAATCACTTGAACTGCTTTTTCAGTTGATTCAGAAGAATCTAGTAAAGAATTAATTTTGTGAACGATGAGTACTAATGTGGTATTCGTTTGGGCTTCTTCAGATTTACTCTCAGATTTCAGATTTCGTGTGGCTAATCGAACATAAAAACGTCACTTGCTCTTTTTTGTGATAATATTCGTGCGATTCGAATATGTGTAGCCTTCAACACTTTTCAAACAGTTTTCCATTCACTGGTTAAATTTTAAATTAAAACATTAGAAATTTGCGTCTCGATTGATTTTTAAATATTCCTATACATAACCAATTAACAAAAATAGATTCACCCCATGCAATGCCTTTCTTTGCAGTAGAACAAATTCACGAAAACCTAAACGCCCTCCACGAGTTGTCAAACTCAAACGAACTTGTGTTGGTAAATCTGAGAAAATATCTAGATTCGCAAAAGTGATCTGAAATCTGAAAAAGATTGATTTTTTTTGTACCAAACGAACATAAAAAGTGATCTGAGAGCAAAAAAAGTGATCTGAGAGCGCCCAAACGAATACCACATAAGTTGACAGTTCGTATATGTTGTGACGTAGAAAAGTGACGTTACAGACCAATTTAGTTTTTGCGTTCAGTCAGCGTGCAGATGCATCTATAGTCCAGACCAATCTATTCAACTTAAGACATTTGAATGTGCCCACTAACGCGTCACTAAAAAGGTGTTAAAATGAACTAATTATGTCAGCAGTCACTTGGGATACACATTTGGATTTGAACGCATTGCATCGCATCTGTAATAGTGTTCCATTAAGTAGATTCATAAGATCATTTTATATTAAAAATGTCGCCATTGTGATTTCGTAGAATCCAACATGGAAGTTCGAAATTCGTATTACTCCCTCCCGCTCATTTTAAATTCACTTTGCGTTAAATAGTGTTTTGTTCTATAGATCTTTTTAAACAAACAAACCTTACTTATCCAAATTGCGTCTGTTTGTTTTAAGTACCTATTTCAAAATTTCAATTGAAAAGTTATTAATAGCAACAAATATGCTCCTACCTCATTAAGGACGGATTTATGCCGTGTTTCAAAGTGTATATCCACATATCGTTCTTGGTAGAAACTTTTGCCACACAACCGACACGTCCACTGTGTCGGTCGGTCACGCTTCTTCGCATCCTGTCGCGGTCCAAATACATCTCGAAATGGATGCAAGGGACACTCTAAAGGCAATTTAACCTGATGAGATGGAAAAATTTAATTAATAAATTATCTTTATGTTACTCAACTGGTGCTTTACCTGATATTTATCCAGGATTGGAGACCATTTGGAGCGTATAATCTTACGCACAAGCCGACTGTTATCTTTGGAACAAAGTAACTTTATCACATTCGAATGAGGCCATGGTATAAGCAATAAAACGTAAATTAGGGTTATCTGAAAGAAGACGAATAAAAAGTCATATGTATTCAACGGTCGACCCATTGAAAACATGCGATGTCCCCTCCCCTCCTGCTCAACAGTAGACTTGTAGGTTATCCGTTTAATAGCACTCGCATGCATTATTATTTAGGACAAACTACTTGATTAATAATACACTGCACTTTCACCCTGCAATGTTCCACCATAAATAAAGACTTTTCCAACATCAATCGCAATTACAAATTCGATTTTTTTTTTTTTTTTTTTTTTTTTTGAAAATCATAAAAAGAGGGAGGCAACAAGAAAACCGAATATTTTTGGGGTCATTTAATGAATTGAAAAATCAATACATGAGACTCTTGAGGAATTTTCCGTCCTTTCGTTGCTCCTTGCGAGGTTTTACGTTCACAGAACTTACCTCAAAATTTAGAAATTTGGGCGACATTCATAATATAACTGGAGTACACTTGCTTTTTGAAATGGTTCGCGTGCCGTAGAGTTTTATATATTTATTTGCGTTTTTCCAAAAATGATGCAGAATATACCAAACAGAAAACGTGCACTCGAAATTGTTTTATTTAATTTGAAGGATATCCTTGTCTACTTTTTTTTCTCGTTTGTTTAATTATTTGTGTTCTGATTAAAATACAGTAAGAACAATTGGGACAGATGAAAACTTTTTCACACTCAACACACCGGGGTTGGAAATGCACGCGAAGATTTGTCAGAATGAAAGGATTTTTATGGGTCGGCCTTAGGAATGAAGGAAAAATGGATGGAAAAGAGAGAAAGCTAGAGAATGTCCTCTTTATCCTTGAGAGTTGTAAATATAAATAGTTGGGGAAATCTAGTTAGGACACATTCCTTTTTGGTTGTTGCATTGGATAACATTTTGAGTTACCCTTTTCCGAATATTTTTGGATTTTTATTGTAACAGTAACAGGATGTAGTGTGGTGAGTATCTGCAATTATTTGAAACAAAGTTTTACAGGAGTATTTTTTTTTTTTTTAGAATACGCAGTAAATTTGTAACAACATTTTAAAGTATTTAAACTAAAATGGTTTATTTTGTACAACTAGAGTTCGCCCAGCGGTAGAAATTCTACCTAAACTCATTATACTGACCTGGCTTACACAACAAATTGGAAAACATTATACGGACAGAGGCATCTCTGCATCATCCTCCAAAAAATCAACCGAATGTTTTGTTGTGCTTAAGACAAAATAGTTCTAAACTATGTGACTTCGCATACCTATTTTAATATAAGACTTGTAGCGAGTTAGAAAGGAAAAAAGAAGAAAGAAACCTATATTACGTATCTTCAACTGATCAGACGTACTAAAGTTGGGGAATAAAGTCAGGTTAAAGTTGCATTTTTATTTAAAAATGTTTAACAAAATGGCGGTAATGATTGTGCGTTCGCTTACGAGATCGAGCTATTACCGAATAAGTAAAATTGAGTACGTGTCCTAAAAAATAGGGTACCAATACCAAGTATAGCATTCCAGATGCTATAGCCATTGCCATACACGCTTTTATGGAATAGCATTGCCAATAGATAGATATGGCCATATTGATAGAGATATTTGACGAACTGACGTCATTGATTTTGGCATAAAATTGAGTACAAAAGGAAACAGGAAGGGGAAAAATCCGATCAAATAATGACGGCGTGAACAGAATGGCACTGCAAACAGAACGGCACGGCACTTGTTAACATAAATAACTCTTTGCATGCATCATCAAATGCTGCAGTCGTAAAGTATAGGCTAGGTACATTTACCCTACTATAGGCGTTTTTCTTTTTTAGTTCAGAGCAGGACCTGAGTTCAGCCTCAGACACATCGGACCTCGATTTTGTGTTTCTTTTTTCGTTCAGAGCATGATCAGAGCGCGCTCTATAAGCTCAGAACGCCTTGAGCAGTTCAGTGTAAAATAAAAAATATTATGTGAATTAGAGAAGTCGAACGAAAAGTGCAAAAGATTTGTACATCTTTCGATTGACCGTTCCCATCATCACTTTAGTTGTCGTTAAAATGATTTTAAGGAATATTTCCTGCCTTCTATCTAAAACAAGAGACTAGAGAGTCTAGAGTGAGTCTAGTTGTCACAGCATTCCCTTATTTTTTTTAAAAAGCTGTTTCTTGACGCTAAGCTGCTTCTTTTGTCTTTCGAATGTATTACATATTGATTTGCGCAGATAAATAATACAAAAGTACAACATGTGAGTATATTTTGCAAGAAGTCGGTCATAAAGGCGTAAGTCTACTTTCAAACACATTGGAGCCAGTTGCAATAAAATGTACCTATCCACTTTCTACTATTTTCCACATTATTGTGAAAAGTTGCAAAGAAATTCAATCACAAAACAGGTGCGTATAAATAACCTTTCATTCAATTTATTAATGTCTAAGACTTAAGGTATAAAATATCTGCCATCTAGAGTCCATTGTAAATTTTGTTAATTGAGGATTGTTCCAGAATTTTCTTAAGAGCTGCAACGACAAAGCAAATCAAACAAATCCAATAATTATCTCCCGCAATACGCCCACAAAAACCATTAAACTTACCCTCTTTATCACTTTCTTCCAAATCCTTCTTAGGGAATTCAACATCAAATGTAATGTACAGGTTTCCGTGCAGGTTATTGTTCTCATAATTGGGCATACCCTCGCCCTTCTTTCGGATGCGAGCACCAGGCCAGGTGATCTTCTCGCGTGACACAGAAACTTTGTGACCATCCAAATGCGCAATATCAAAATTGAATCCAATCAGAGCATCCTACATGAACGAAATTATGAAAAATACACTTTCAAACAACATTCAATTGTATTCTTACCTGTAAGCTAACGGTGACATTTGTGTACAAATCATCACCCTTGCGCTCAAATCTGGCATGTGGCATTTGTTGCACAACAATTACCAAATCGCCAGGCTCTCCATCTAAATGTGGTTCGCCTTCTGCAACGAAACGTGTTTCCTGGCCATTTATCATTCCTGGCTCGATTTCAATTTCCAAAGTCCGCTCTTCGTTGACTAGCTTGACATTTGGGCACTCATCGCAAACCGTTTGCTGAATCATTTGGAATCGCCCTGGTCCCATATTCCGGGTGACCATCTCCTGACGACAGTTACACTTTCTCGTGCCCGATGCTGGCTTTAGTACAGGTTTGTTGCGAACGATTTCCACAAAATTACCCGAGTACAATTCCTCTAGTGTGACAAACATGTTCATGACGATATTCGCTCCGCGAGGGGTATCATGCTGCTGCGATTCACCATTGCCAAAATGAAAGCCAAAATCACCAAAGAAACTAGCAAATGGGTCTGAACTGTCCATCATGCCGTCCTTCTTCAGACAATCTTCGCCACATCGATCGTAAGTTTTTCGCTTATCAGCATCCGATAAGACTTCATAGGCAGCGCCGAGATCTTGAAATTTCGTCGACGCATCCGGGTCGTCTTTGTTCTTGTCGGGATGTAGTTCTTTGGCTAGTTTTCTATACGCTTTTTTAATTTCATTTGTGGATGCCGACTTTTTTACATTGAGAATCCGATAGAAATCTCGACCGGCCGCTGTGCAGAGAACGCAGAATGCTATTTGTATCGCGATGCAGAGGAATAACGCACGCATTATGGTGAGTTTATGTAATTAACTAATTTAATTTGACTTATTACGAAGAGAATTTATCTACAGAAAAATGTTTACGCTATCAGTTTTAGTTCATTTTCAAAAGAAACTTGGATCGAATTTTTTATTATGCGTGGTCGGCGGTGATTGGCCCAGGCAACTGTCAAAACTGACACGAATCAATTGCCAAAATGCAAATGCAAACGCAAAAGCCAGACACGATAGCCAAGTTCTCTGAATAATCAGCTTTGCAAATGATAAGGAATTGTTTTTCGAAATAGGTATTTACATACATAGTCAGTGGTAGGTACCAGAGACAATAGTAGATACTACGTCAAAAACAATTTGGCGTTAAAATCTAAATTACACCAAACTATGGCTGAATACTAAAACTATAATGAATATTTTCTGTAAAGTTGTCATTTATACTGCGGTTTTGGTCAAATTAATATCGTTTCCATTGGTACAGAAAAAGAACTTTTTTTCAGATTCAAAGCAGTTTTCAGCTCTCGAAATCAGCTGGCTGCCAGATTTCACGTTCCATTGGCCGCAAAAAAAGCACTTCTTTTCAGAGTCAGTGCAGTTTTGCGAATCTCGATTTCTGAGTGAGGCTTAAATCTATTTGCACTAACACCAAAAAATTTGTCATTTGTTAAACTTTAAAGTGTTTTTACTTACGTTTTTAGTTGCGAAAAGTCTGTGAAAAATAAAATTGAATTATTATGAACACAATTTACAATTTAAGAACAGCTGACTTTTACAACACGCACCACCATGAATGCAAAGACAGAAAAATCTCGTTTTATGGGGCATGAAAATCTGAATCTTCTTCCTGTATTTTCACACACACACAGTATTTTCTATCGACAAATACCTTTCATTTCATTTCAAAAACGGTCACCTTGTGGTTTTCTAAGAAGCCGATTTCATAAGGACACTATTTCAATTACATTGTCCCATATTAATATGAAATTCAAAACAAATATCCACCAACTTGAACACTATTAAATATTCCGATAGTGCAGTCAACCCCTTGGCATTTATGGTCTTTTTGTACTTCAAAAAGGGAAATTTCGCTTCTGTCACAATCCCTTCAGACAAATTAGACAAAAAAAAAAGTTAAAAAAAGCCAAAAAAGAATCAAAACGGGGCGCTTGCCTATGCGGTGAAATAAATTGTACTCAAGAAAAAAAGCAAAAAAAAATATTTTATACCAGTAGTTTTGCCCCAACTAATTCACACTATTAACTGCTGGAAACTCAAAAGCTATCCAACCACCCACAAGAATTTCTCCGCGAGATTCCATTCGATTTGCAAATACGTTTCGATCTCTGCCAAATGTGTTATGTTAATTGCGTTTCTATCTGTTCTACTCTTATTAAAAAATACTTTTAGTTTTTATTACAACCATCAAAATCGATCGGAAAAAAGTTTACCCCCAGATCCAAACAACAAAATGAGCAATCTTCTGACTAAACCCAGCGACATGCAGAGCCAGACGTCGTCAAATGTTATGTGAGTACAAAAGACCGGGTGTTAATGGAATTGGAATATCGTCTTGATTTTTATATATTTAATATATGTTTCACAGTGTTTTCAAGTCGGGCGACAAACAGCACTGCTACGAAATCAACGAACAAAATGTAACAATTGTTGGAAGTGCCGGCAGTCACGACCATGGCAGCTCCAAAGTAAAACTAAAAAATATCGTAGATTACAAGTGGGAGACGAAAAATTATCCTGGACACTTGATTGCCGTTCACATTGATGGGAAGCATATAGCGTATGTTATAAACGGTATGCAAATGGTCTGAGATTAGGCCTTGCATGGAAATGATTGAGATTTTTTTTTTCTATTCTAGTCAATAACAAAATCTCCCGAACAGAAGGAATGGTAAGGGTGGTGAATGCCAATACCGGTCTGCGAGCATTGATCAAAGGAATGTCCGGCGAAGTGTTGGACCTACAGTTTGCACACATCGAAAACGAACGGATACTGGCTTCAATTGATGCCAGTTCATTGTTTGTGCACAAAATTGATATGAATGGAGAAACTTTGTCCTGTAACCTGCTGATCAAGATCGAAGATCCCTTGACAAATTACACTCCGAAATATGACAAGATATCCTGGTGTCCATATGTGGATTGTTCGAGCGACGACGATGAGGAGAGCAATCAGTTGATTGTTTGGGCAAGAGGCAGTATTTACCAGTGTTTCAATGTGAACACAATTACTATGAACTACGGGGTGAGTATCACTCTATTGCTTCAAATATTGTACTATCTTGGTTAAATTGTGATGCGTGCGTCTCCGTGGTATGGATGCCCAGCTGGATAGTTGAGGAACCGTCCGAATCCGAGTATTTATACTAATTTTACATGTCGGGTGATACGTGGCTTCAATTTTCGCAGACAACAAGCTGCTAAATGCGGTGTATTCCTTGTTTGTTTAGTTACCTGAACTCTTCATAACCTATAATTCGTCAAAGTTCTCACAGTTTGCCGTAGTCAGTGGTTGTTCTTATCGAGTTCTCTGACTTTCTGGTAAATACTAAGCCACGTATTCCTTTTTTTGAGTTAGGCTTGTTTGACATACACATAAAAAAAATGGACCATCCTATTTATCTAGCGATCGAGTGAACGCGGTCATTTTCACAAACTTTCCAACACTCGCTATTCACCCACATTCTCATTTTGCATTATTTATTTGTACCCATCAGATTGGAAAATTCTGTCCGCCCGACATTGCCACGGGGTATCTAAAGTTCTACGAACCAACTCTAAATATCACATGGGTAGCTCTATCCCCTGATGGGACTACACTTGGAGTTGGTGGCGAGGACGGTATCATTAGGTTTTATCAGGTAAATCCCACTATTGCCTTGATTAGCACTGGTTTACATATTCAGGTCTATTCTCAGGTGTATTTCCATGAAAAGGAGCGAAGGTGCCTGCATCAGTGGAAACCCCACGGCGGGAAGCCAGTGTCCTCGTTTTTCTTTCTAGACAACTTAACCAAGACATCAGCAGAGTGAGTAAATTGTTATCAATCTGTCTTGCATTTCGGAAAAATGCCTCTTTTTTTCCAGCTCGTATTGGAAATATGCCCTCACCGGTGCCGAAGACAATACAGAATTCAAAATTTGGGACTGCGGCTCATGGGAGTGCCTCCAAACGATCACTCTCAAGACCAGTGAAGACAAAAAACTGAAATTTCTCGCCGAAATTGATCGAACATCGTCGTATTTAGTCATTTCGAATTTAGAAACTCGTGTCATGTACGTGCTGCAAGTCATAACAGCCCCAGATGGTGCTCCATCGTTGACTGATCCAATTCACGTTGCAACAGTCGGTGCACCTGCACATAATGCCAACGATTCAGTGGCTACCTCGGACGGCGATCAAACAGTCAAGAAGAAAAACGTCGGAGTTCATGTGAAGAGCGTATCTGAGTTTCCATTGTCATCGCCAATACTAAGTTTCTCCATTGTGGACGCGGCCGTACGCCGATATAAATGTGCGAATGACAATTATTTGGTGGACGAAATGGACGACTACGACGAGGAGACTAATTCTATATACTGTGTTGTCCTGCGTATGTTTATTGTCCAGCCAAAGAGTGTTCAAGAATGTCACATACTATACCAGCCAACTGTTGACGAGAATACCGATGTGAAGAGTACCATTTCCAATGACAGCAACAGCACAAAGGAATTTATCGACACTGTAAGCGAACATTCCATCGACAAGGATGTAGACACTGTGGCTGTTCAGGCGATTCCCACGACCGAAAAGGGTCCACTGGAGGTGCTCTTCGAGCGGGCTGCATCCAATGTACAGGCAAATGTTGCTGACAAGACTGACTCTCCTTCACCGCAAATGTCCACCAGCAGTAGTCACAAGAGCTTTACACAGGTTAATCTGATGACACCGGATGCATTTAGTTCTTCCACTGGTATGTCAATAAAATTTTATCAGTTTTTTTTATTGTAAATCGGAAAAATTTGTTGTTTTCTTGAATTCCAGGGAAGAAAAGTCCTGAAATTGTGAGCTCGGAAGTTTTAAATACAATCCTTATGCTGGCAAGTGTTACCGGATCAACTACATCGGCGAACAAGCCGGACAACATGAATTTATTGAACTTGGTGAATAATAAAATTATCGAAGATCAAGAACAGCAGAAAATCAAGCAGTCCATGGAGACACAAAAGAAGTTTATGGGTAAGTCGTCGTGCACAGTCGTAAAAGTGGATGTTTCACACTCTTTTGCATTTTATCAAATGATTCGCTATGAACATGACGCCTTATTAAACTCTAAGTCCGATAACGGTTTCTGTTCTTTTCTGTTGTGTAAAACAATGGTCCAACTTGCATTCGACCTGTTTAATAAAAGAAGCTTTTCCTTGCATGAAAGCGTATTTGTTTCACTTCCGCCGAGATAACTTCAGATTTGTTCATTTTGTAAAGCTCTTCTTTCAAGAGAAAGCTTTGCGAGATAAAAGCGTGTAAAATTCCACATTAGTGGAATTTTACACTAAGTTATTTCCTGGTAATTTTTCTTCGTTTTTCAGCAGCTATTGAAAACAGCGGCAACCGCAATA
This sequence comes from Cheilosia urbana, assembly GCA_946477585.1. Lineage (NCBI taxonomy): Eukaryota > Metazoa > Arthropoda > Insecta > Diptera > Syrphidae > Cheilosia > Cheilosia urbana. The sequence continues at coordinate 131,772,683 of OX297854.1, forward strand.
ACTTAGAGAATTTAACGAGCGGAAATTCCAGCCCCAGTCGCGAAGTTCAAGAAATCATGTCGCTGCAAGAGTATGACTGTCGCAAGAGTTCATTCAGTGGCGACGAGACCGACCAGGGCAAACCAGAAAATGGTCCTACAACAAAAGTCCTCAAAAAACTACCCGAGCAAAAAATAGGTAAGCACCCCTCCTTTATTCACATGGCAGCACAATACTCAAAGTTCTATCGCAGAGGCCGAAAAGAAGGCCCCGCCTACGACTTCTACCACCTGGCCAAAGGTGCCCGACGTGCGCACAGTTACCAAACATTCTACAGAACTGCAAAATTCCGAAAACCTCATTACCCAGCCCAGCAACGATTTGAGTGATATAAATCTGAAGATGAGTCAGCTGTTAGGTAAGTCGTTTGTTAGGCAATCGATCGTGTAACCCATCGCCAATATTCACAGACTTGGTTCAGAAGCAGTCGCTCCAAATCAATACACTGCAAAGCGAAATTCACGAATTGAAGGCCGGCACCTACAAAGACATAAAGAACTTCTCGTTCAAAGTCGAAATGCAGCTGTCGAAGCTAATGGAGCAGTATTTGAAGCGCTACGAGAACGAGCACAAAAAGAAGCTCGCTGCTTTTCTAGCCGGCAGGTAAGTTAAAACTGCTTATAAACAAGTTACTTCGTTTTGAATTAACCATCTCTCTGTAGGGAGGCACAAAATCGTGAGCTCCACGATACATTTGTACAGCTGATAAACCAATTCACCCTTACACGCCTGACTGAGGTCATTTCGAAGGTAATCGCCATTGAAATTCAGCGCCAGATTATGCCAATGTTGGTGGCCAAAATCGATGGACTTCAGCAACAAGTTCAAATGGATGTGGGCAATAAGTTGTCCGCCCTCGATATGATGCTAAAGGACAACATAGCACATGTGTGCAAGAGTAAGGTGGGTTTTCTTTCGCAAATAGCGTCAATTCGTGCGCCCCCTTTTTCAAGATGACAATTACATTTGCAGAACATAATTGATGCGTTCGGTAAATCAGTGCTAGTTGGTGTCCAGGGAAGTTTACAGGCGGCCTTTATTGAATCGATGTCGAGTACACTGATACCGGCCTACGAAAAGTCATCGCAAAACATGTTCAAACAATTGCACGAAGCATTTTCGGTGGGCATCAAGGAGTGTGAGTCTTCAGTGAGCTGAGTTGTGTTTGAAATTGCCTCATGAGGTTTTCCTTTCTTACAGTTATGGAGCAATTCGATAATTATCTGTCACATCTTCAGCCAATGCAGGACTCTACGGAAGAGATTCTGAATAAATTTTCTGGTTTTAGGCAACATTTGGATTCGATTCTGATAAAACATCGAAACACTGTACAGGAATCCATGGTGGACACAAAGAAGGACATCAAACACATGGAGATAGCGCTGTCGAGACAGATAGCCGATGTCGTTCGGAGTGAAGTAAGTGTTTGCATATGATATTCCTGAACTTGTTCGCATTCCAATGTCCAAGACTGCCCTTACTGCTAAAGCCTTATCGAGTACCCCATGCTCATCTCCATATATAGTTAACTAGACGTGTTTTTTTCTTATTTCTCCTGGACAGGTGCGAAAAAGCTTCGAATCGCAAACGGCAGCGCTACGTTCTCAGACCACCACACCCGCCCCATCGATATATGACATCAAAGATCAAATAAAAATGCTCCTCACAACAGGGCAGATAAACAAAGCTTTCCATCAAGCCCTACTAGCCAATGATTTGACACTTGTCGAGTTCACACTCCAAAGAGCCGATCACAATGCAGTATTTCATCCGTGTTGTCTTGAACAAAAGGTTTTGCTATCTCTCATACAACAAATTTCCGCCGACATGAGCAATCACAATGAAGTCAAACAAAAGTAAGTTCGGCGCTGTTTCTTGAAGTTTTACAGCTATACCATTCGTCCTCTTCTTGTAGCTATTTAGCCGATGCAATCCTCAGTATAAATCCAAATGATCCAATCACGCGAGAGCACGCGCCCAAAGTGATGCAAGAACTCTTCCGCAATTGCCAGGCATTCCTGATAACCCAAACCAAGAATCCACAATGCAGCAACGTTCGCATGCTCATGAAAGCCATTCAGGGATTAAGTGCAGAAAAGCTATACTGATAGCAGGATGTGTTCCAATGAAATAACTAAAAACAAAATGAGAACTTTGCATAAAGAATTTATTTTATTTTATTTGTTTGTGATAAGATCGACAAGCAATTCAGTTTCCATTTTATTTGTTCCGCGTTTTGAGTTATGATTTTTATTTTTATTTTTTTTTACTTTTACACCAACGTGACCCATACCAAGTGATCCTCGTTCCCTGTTTAAATGTCGAATTGAAATTTTGTTTCCATATATAATATAGACTTTTTTTTATCGTGAACAAAGACGTATCGTCTGAAAAGAAGAAAAACATTTTTTTAACGTACCTATGTCGTGTGCAAAAGTTGAAAACAAAAGTTTCTTTTTATATTAAGCTAATTTAAGCGACAGGAAAACAAAAAAGTTAAACTTTGTAAAATGTAAGAAAGAAGACGACATAAATAGAAATTTGAAACAAAGAACGGAAGATGTATGCTTTGTGCACAAAGTTGTTTTTAGTTATCTGTTGATAGCTGAAAAGTAGTTATCACTGCCATGGAAGGGACAAAAGATAGGTGAAAAGAGAGACATTTATTATTTTCGCTAACGGAATTGTTGTAAGCGGCAGACTAAGGCATGCAGTGAGCTACCCGTTCACGGAATTAAAGTGCCTATTATGGATGACAACTGAACTTAGTTGTGTTGTCTTCACGACAACTCAACTTTGAGACAACCAAACAAATTTTTCGTATTATGCAAGACAACTCTTTTCAGTTGTCTTTAGAAAATAAATTGCCATCTTTTAGGAGCATATTGAAATTCGAAATCAGCTGTTAAATGTCAAATTTGTGAATTTATTTGTGGAAATTGAAATCGAACGAAGTAAACTATTTGCAATTAAAACGAATAAGTTAAAAAAACAATGGAAAGTAGTTTTGATTTATTTTTTGGTTTGCAGTTCTAGTGCCTTTTGTATCTCGACCGTTTTTTTGTTTGGAACATAGTTTCTGTAATTCACTTTTTCGATTTTCCTAATCGTTTTTAGCATATTCGTTTGGTTCTCAGTTTGAGATTTGAGGTAGGCAATTCGTTCGTCTTCAATAGTTTTCACCAGTATCCTCCTGTTACGTGCTTTTAAAGATTGTGCGGATGTAGACGCTATCGCAGGATCTTTACGATCACCTTCCGATTGCACATTCTCTTCGTCCCTTGCATTCTCGTCTTCGAAGAGCTGGCTTGTCGCTGACTGGTTAAAGCCGAAGGTCGAACCATTGTGTTTAGGTACCGCATTTTGCAGATCCATCAACCCTACGACCACCCCCGCTTGTTTCAATACTTTGCTTATTCTTGGACAGTTTTCTTTTCAAGTTGGCTTTCTAATGTACCCAAACTTGCAAAAAGATTTTGTAGGTAGAAAAAGTCTTATTTCGCATTATTAATGAACCCTTTGCAATTCGTTTCCTCTACTTGAAGGTGGCCAGATACTATTGAGCTCCAAAGCTATTTTTTGCCATTCTCCAATAATTTTTTTTTTTTTTTTTTTTGAACCAAACTGTCCTTTACCCCTGGCCAGCTCAGGTTGTTCTTGCTAAATTTCCATTAGCCGATCAAATTGCGCTGGTTTTGTGAGTTTTAAACTTTAAAAACACACATTCCATTATCCATTTTTTATTCTAATTCGTACTTACATTTTTCTGTCCATTTTTCATTAAAAAAAGACTGATCCTCTTCGTTCAACAAATCCAACACAACCGATAAAAAGCAGTTGTCTGATTTTGACATTCTGGACAACTTCAACACAACTCAGTTGTCTTCTATAATAAATACACACAACTGAAAAGACAACCATTTTATTGGTTGTCTACTCATAGGATGATGGTTGTCCATTGACAGACAACTAGTTGTAATCGATAATCCCAATTGGAGAAAGACAACCTTGGTTTGGTTGTAGTTGTCTTCCATAATAGGGGCATAAGTTTGTTTTACATCTGAAACAAAAACAAATTCCGTCACGAAATGCTCGTTCACGGAGGACGCGATTCGACCCCTGATTATATGCAAATTAATACACTAAAGTCAGTTTGATATGCTGCACGATAAAACAAATCTACAATATCTATAGTGGGACGCTGAAATCCAAGCAAAATAGGGCACGTATTCTTGGGTATCACACGAAACTATTACCCCTGTTTAAAATACATTTTTAGTGAAATAAACTTATCAAAGTTTGTTTCGTTTTCACTATTTCACATCGAACGACCTAGATCGATTTGAAATCACTTGGAAATCGACGAAATCGAATTGTGGAATGCAACTGTTACGTATGGCAACACTGGCAATACGTGCATTGTAATAATTATAAAATTACATAAGAATAGTTCGGTCTCTGGCCGAGAGATACGTGTTTTATACTCCGAGAAATACATGTGTGTTTTTTTCATATATTTTTCCCACAATAAAATTCGTACAGTTTTTAAATTGAATTCGAGTGTTATACAGCAACAATTTCACTTCTTTCGATTTCGAAATATTTAAAATCGTGAAATTTAAAACGCAAAAATCTATTTTCGATCGATTTCGATTTCATTTCGAATTCGAAAGGTGGAACCTAGCTGATAGTTTTGGTCTTTCGTCGTTTTGAATGGAAAACTTAGCGAGTGATTTTCGATCCTGTTTCCATGACGGAGTAGAAATGGAGATTTAGCTAGCAAACTAAAAACTGATCAGCAGCACAATTGAACTGATAAGTAAAAAGTCTGAAGCAGTTTTCTAATTTGGTATTCGACTGGGCACTCTCAGAGTACTTTTTTTTTTGCTCTAGCTCACTTTTAATGTTCGTTTAGTACGAAAAAAGCAATCTTTTTCTCATTTGAGAGCGCTTTTGCGAATCTGGGGTCGAATCGACACTTTCGTGAACGTATAGCTCGTTAAGTTGATTTTACATGTGAAACAAAAACAAATTCCGTCACGCAATGCTCGTTAACGGACGACGCGATTCGACCCTTGGATTCTTTCTGACGTTTTTATGTTCGATTAGACACACGAAATCTGACAGCGGATCTGAAGACGCCCCATCGAATACCATATAAGATGGCTAGGAAACAATGGGCTCCATTTGTATGATTTTTGAATTGAGGAAACAAAGTGTTAGATACTACCTACTTAATTTCTGATAACACCGAAAACTCCAAGCTAATCCATCCAGACATCGTTATGGAAATGAGAAAAGATGAAATACTTGGAATTACCATAACAGACAACTGTCTACCCAAGTTCAACTTCAGCCGAAACTTCAAAGTTACATTCCCAAATCGACAGAACTGGGAACAGAATAAACCCACATTTGCCAACGATTCTCATGTATGGTACACAGATGGATCGAAAACAGATGAAGGAGTTGGAGCTGGAGTATACGGGGTAAACACAAAAATGTTCATCTATAAAAGCAAGTCTCCGTATTTCAAGCAGAAATCTTTACAATAGAACTATGTCTCAGAGGACATCTAAAAAAAAATCCATAACAAACAAGAAGATATATATTCTCACAGGGTTCCTCACTGGACATTGTCAAGTCAAAAAATACCTAATGCTTATGGGAATAACACAAAGCAACACTTGCAGACTATGCAAAGAGGACGAAGAATCAGCAGAACACATATTGTGTCACTGTGAATGTTTAGACATAGATTACGTCAATACCATCTAGGAAGACCTAACCTTGGGACAGAGAACATATCTGACAGCGCACTCAAAGATCTACTAGGACTCCTTACAAAGTCCGGTATCATGAGCGAGCTCTAAATGGAGGAAATCAGAATGGGCCCACTAGTGCTCGCAGTGATATGGCAACTTGCTTCCATCTCCCACTAACAATCTAATCTAATCTGCTACTTAAAATGGCGCCCAACAATAGCCCTTCTCGTAGAGTAAAACAAGACTCTTTGACAGTTTCAGTGCTTATAAAAAAAAGTTCACCTAGTGAGTAAGAAAACAGATTTTTTATCACCACAGATATCAAGATGTAGCAAATACTTCACATATTCTTCTCCTGAAGGTTCACTTTGTTTCCGGTGAGCGTTGCCATGGGTTTAAATAATTCACAGCCGTTGTACTTAGTAAATACAGGCATTTACCACTGTCACTTTTTCTTTCTTGAAAAGTCTCTTAGTCAGAATGGTCAGAATAACAATAAAACTGGTGATTTACTTAAGATTTTCGACCTCATTTATTAAATGTTTATTTTTATTGAAATTTTATAAATATCCTTACTGATTAATTTTGATTACATGGTAATTATTGTATAATTTGTTTGGTTTCCTGGTAATACTGGCTTAACAAAAATTACAATTATTTTCATCTCTATACAATAAATTGGAGCAAATCTCAAACATAACTATTATATCATTAGTATGTCTATTAAATAAACAAAAAGATTAACAAAGACATTTCTGCGGTTAACTTTGGTTACTTTGTAATTTGTATATTTTACTTAAGATTTGTTTATACATTAATTTATATTCATTTAAATACATACTCTCTATCACTACTCTAGTGTTTGCTTCTAGTTTGCTGGCTATTCACTTATATGTTTTGTTTTTCATAGAAACACAGAACCGTTTTACGATTTTAGTAAAATTATACTACTAAATTCAATTCAAACTAAAATACACTCAGTAAATATATAGCTTTGTTGGTTAAATGATTTTCTAAAATAATATCACATTTCTAAAATGAATTTAAGATCGAGAAAAGATTTAACAGAGAACACGCATCACAATATATAGTTTATGTACTAAATCTACTATATTTACAAATCATTTTTATGTTTAATAATTGTAAATAACATGTTTTCAAAATTTAACTAATTGAAGCTGATAGAAAATATTTTATTGGTATTTAGAATTGGTCATTGTAAACATTTTTATTTGTAAGCAAGATTAAGAAGTGTAACAATTCCATACGTATGACACAGAGGGCGCAAGCCGAACAATTATATATAATGATAGGATTTCTACCGCTGGGGATACTTGTGGTATTCGATTGGGCGCTCTCAGAGCACTTTTTATGTTCGTTTGGTACACCAATTGCAATCTTTTTCAGATTTCAGAGCACTTTTGCGAATCTGATTTACCTATAGAAGTGCGTTTGAGTTTGACAACTGGTGGAGTTTGTTTACTGTTTGTTGTTGTCTACAATAAAGAAAGGCATTTCATCGGATGAATCTAGTTTTGTAAATTATTTATTTATAAATATTTAGAAATCAATCGGGATGCGAGTCGAATATCAACACAAAAAAAGAGCAAATGACGTTTTTATGCTGGATTAGACACGCCACAAACGAAATCTGAAATCTGAGAGCGAATCAGAAGCCCAATCGAATACCAAACTAGATTCATAGTTTATGTATACTTATTAAATCAACCAAAAATAAACTGAACAAAAATTAAAGCAATTCCACAATTATAGGAATATGAAAATTAAAGTTTTGAACAAAAAAAAATAGTTCTGTAATACCAATAACCTATACAAGCACAATAGAGTTCAGTAACTTCAGTTAACAGTTATTGCCAATGAAGGAAATTTATTTGATCTCAGGTATTTTTTTTCCTAAAGGGACCCATGTTTACCGTATATAATCTGACATTTTATACAAATCCACATGTGACTTAACGAAATGGTGACGAAACTATTACGAACTGGTAAACTGCTATCAGCACCATTTACTTTTATCGAGCTAGTAATTCGAGAACACAGTTGGAGCTATGAACAGTTTCCAATTGACGGCTTATTGCAATAGGTTTGTTTTATTGAACACCTATCTCAGCAAAGCAAAGCGAAGTACCTACCTAATGGGGACGCTCAAGTATCAAGTGATCGGTGACACGAACAGCTTTTTCCGTTGATGTTTATGGAGGCGGAGGGTTAGCCGAAGCCGACTCGTGACTGAGTACTAAGTTGACAGTTCGCATATATGGCTGACGTAGGAATAGAGTGACGTTATACCAGTCTATTTTTAGCGTTCAAATTGCATCCACTCTAGACAAGTCTATAATCGACTTAAAATAACTAGGTTTTTGAATACCTATCGGGTGAAAGATGTAAACATGAACTACACACACGCAAGCAATTGTTGAATCTCGAAAGTGTCAGCTGTCAAGTAGAGTGTTGCTGTATAATAATAGAAGATTGTATGTTACTTTGCTTAACCCAGAAAAAATGTGATAGGATAACCAACGGTTTTTGTATTGTCTGGTTAAAAGTTATTCGCTTCCGATCAAATTTCGGCAAATCAGAGTCTGAATTATTTCCAAACAAACATATATAGGCCAGCGTTTACAAGAAATGACAATAAATAGTAAAAATGTGAAATTAAAATCGTCAACTGTTAGATTTAGATGGCTCAAAACTTTGGATTGGATAAAATTGGCACACATCTACCTACCTATGATTGGCACAATAACCCTAACATCTAACTTACGCTACCGTATCGTAGCTTTTTCTGCTTTATCTGTGACAATAGCAGAACATCTTCAATGTGTAGTCGTCTATGCAATAACTCTGACTGCCGTACATGTTGATGCGACTAATGGTTCCCGTCAAGTGTGTTGTATACGAAGACATTCGGACGGTTGACTCAAACTCACCCAGACCCGGTTTCGTTTGCACTCGCACCGTAATGTCAATCAGATAATCGGTAGTTATCTCTTTTAAAATTTTCTGATTTGACGTCCCGATGATTGCCTCAGCGATTGAATTGAGATACAGCATCCGGCACTGGGGGTGTGCTCGTAGTTTGTCGTTGATAAGTTTGACAATGTAACGTGCTGCCCTCTGCACTCGAGCGTCGTTTGTCTGTAATATCTGTTTCTGATGACATGTACACCAATGCGAAGCGACGCCTGCGTTTTCACAAGTCCTTGTTATTGGCACTGGGAGAAAGAGGCTTATTCCCCGGAGTATTGTGTCAGCTTCTTGAAGTTCGGATGATCGTACTTGTAGTCGATTCGATTCCAACGTCGACAAATCCAGGAGGTCGAGAAAGGTCGCGTGGAGGTCGTAATGAGTCGTTAACTTTTTGGCGTTGTCACGAAGGTTTGCTACCGCTTCGGGATATCGCTGCGCAAACCAATCCGGAAAGATACTCACCAGCAGAGGTTGTCGTTCCTCCATCATTCCTTGGTAGGTTTTTCGGAAGGATCCCCAGCGCAGGCCATGGTCACTCATTAGAAACACGATTGTGCGGTCTAGCACACCGGACAGTCGCAGCGAGTCAAAGAGCTCAGCAATATCCTCGTCCAATAGATACGGCATGTTAAAGAAGTCGTGCGTCAGTGATGCCATCCAAAAGAAAGAGAAGAACATGTCCCGTTTGAAGAAGGGAATTAGCTTCCTTATGAACTCAAGTACGACGTCGACCGCACGCCTCCCACCCAAGCACAGTCGCATATTGGCTTTCTTCTTGTACGCGATGTACTTTTCCATCTCGATTAGCACCGGCCTGAGGTAGTAATCGGTTGGCTGATCTGTGAACCCGGTTCGGAAGTAATTGAAGAGTCCCAAATTTGCCACGTCCTCGGCAAAGACAGTCTTGTAGCCTGCCTCCTTGTATCGCTTCCAAACGAATGGACATTTGTCGTAGGTAACATTTCTGCCGTGAATCGGAGAAAGGCACGCCAAATTCAGCTCACTCTCATCCAATCCACTCAAGGCTGGCACAAGGTTCGGATAGGTGTTGTCTCCAACCTTGTTGTAGCCTATAAATTCAACAGAGTTCAGATTTTCCCTCACCATTCCTGCAGTTCGATTCATTTGTCGCAGGAAATTTAACCTGGACACGCTGTCAATTCCAATAACCATTACGGAGATTTTCCGACTTGGATCCAACCCAGGATTGGAGCTTGTTCGATGACTTTTCGCATCCTCTTCGCGCTCGTTACTATTCACGTTAACCGTGGTCGTCGTTGTAAGCCGTTCTTTTGCACCACCCTTCGGAAGAGCAAAGAAATGAAAATCCTTATAAAATGGCTTAGCGTCGTTGTATTGACAAACCACTTTGACAAACTCCGCCCTTACCACTTTGGTCACGTCATTTGACTTCAGATTCAACTCGTACCGGTGCTGCGCGTAATCGTTTTTCGTATCAGTCCAGCGTTTAAACTCCTGATAGTAGCAGGATACCTTACTCGGATCTGTTATGTTAAAAAGCTCCAGAAACTCACTCTTTTGGATGTTAAGAGTTATGCCTTCGTTTTCTACCGTTCGAGTGAGTGCCTTGTTGCATGTGAATTTCGGAATTCGGAACATGTACTGAAGAATGGAATCGTCAACGATGCTAAAGCTCGGCATTCGACAGCCGGGCGTATCGACGAAATACGCCTGACTGATGTTCTCCGGTTGGGCCTCAACCTTCGGGGAAAAGTCAAAGCGATCCTTGAGTCGATTGATTTTCGTCTTGAGATTAAAATCGATAAACACATACGAAAAGAAGCATATGAACGCAAATATGGCGATGAGTTTCTTAAGTTGTGCCCGATTCTTTGGTGCATTGTGATGGTGGTAGTGATAGTAGTCACGTTTGCTGGTTACATAATGTGTGTCAAGTAGGTACTTTCGCCTGTAATGTAAAATTTCATTCAAATTAAATTATGTGCTGGCATGGAAAGAAATTATGAATTTGAGACAAGTGTTGTTTTATTTGAGAAATAGCGTTTTAACTCGAATAGGCAGTTATACGAGTTAGAAGTTGTGGTATTTTGGAAACTAGCATAATAATTTGTTTGACAAGTGGGCATTACCATATAGTCACACAAGCCCAGCAAATCTGGGCATCTCGAGCAATAGGTTTCGTGTGAATTGTTGTTGTCGAAAAGGGATTTCTCATCGTTTTGCCAAAACATTGCCGCGCGTGCTTGGGTAAAAAAGAAGATTTTAGTAAATTATAAATTAATTAATAGTTGGCGCAACAGGTCCGTAAAGACCCAAGGCCTAGCTTCTCACAAACATTCGTTTTGTATTGACGTTTGCGAGAGGTGGCGCAGTGGAAAACCCCCAAGTTGAAATTTGGGGTTTTGCTGCATTCTAATTCCTGGATATCCCTAGACACCTGGGACAAAATCGCATATCGCAGATCACATAAAGTAAGGATCAACTCAGAGAATGATGCTCAGCGTAAGTTGGTTCTAAGGTACGAGTATAGAGCATCTCATAAGACAGTGCAGCGGTGTGTGAGACTTGATAAGAGGGCAAGGGTGGAGAAATTTACGGAGGATGCGGAACATGCTGCAGGAAGAGGAGACGCAAGAGAACTGTATAAAATCACTAAGGAATTTGTGGCCACCGTAGCAGCACTAACACTAACCATCCCGTGTTGGATTTGAACGACCCTAAAGCAGCTTTCCGTATTTTGCTTAAGCTAGTGCAGGCAAATTGCTCTTGCTAGTGCCAAATAAATTTTTCTTTATTTTTTACAGACTTGTCGTCTAAAAACCTAAGTAATAACACATTTTAAGTTTGACAAATGACAAATGTTTCGGTGTTAGTGTAAATAGGTGCAAGCCTCGCTCATAAATCGAGTTTACAAACATTTCTCTGACTCTGAAAAGAAGTGATTTTTTTTTTGCGGCCAATGGAACGTGAAATTTAACAGCCAGCTGATTTCGAGAGCTGAAAAAATACTTTTTCTGTCCCAATGAAAAACGACATCAGTTTTGACTCAAGATAAATAAATTTTTGAATGTGCCACTTCTGTTGTCATTGCGTTCACTTTTTTAGCATGATGGTCCGCTACACGCGATAAGAAGCCTTTTGGCCTTTTGTACCGCAAATGTCTGAGCCCGTATAAACATCAAAACGATTTTTTTAAAACGAATTTTTGAAAGCTTCGTTAATCGCTGACTGAAAACAGGCAAGTTCTTTCGGTGGTCTTTGATGGGAATTGTTAAAAAGTCTGCTCAAACCCTTTGAAAGCGACCACGACGATGTGACCATTGGGCAAATCAATCAAATCCAACGAAAAAGTATTCACTGACTATACTAATGTAATCGATTAGAAATCTTATTACTTTTTGCTGTTAAGAACGTCATTAGTTGACAATATGTGGCTCCTTCATTCAAACATTCAACCATTTAACGAATTTTGCTTACGAAGCTTATGGGAAAATGTTAACTTAACCCCTCCCATTCTATTTTTTTAAACTAACACTATCACGTTGCAAAATGTATTGAAGTGAAACTTGGATAACATATCGACATTCGACACATCCATTGTGTGCAGTCACGCGTCACAAGATGAGATGAACGCCCCTTAAAATGCAATTAAGAAAAACTGAGATAAAAAGGCGAGTAAGCCCACTCCAATCAACCCCAGACGAATTGGATTTACATAAATTACACGGCCTCGAGAATGTAAAATATTACATGTAGCTAGCACTCTATAGATATTTGTGGCGTGTGTATATGTGACTTACTCATAATTCATCTCCGGAACTGAGGATTCTTTTCCTTAGCTTTTCCGCAAATTTTCAACTTCACCACTTTCGACTTAAAATGTACTATTTCGTATAAAAAATCACCCCAACATATTTACAATTACTTAGAGTTTTATTTGTTCTTTCTATTTAACAAGAATTTTTAACCAGCCAATGTCAGTAAATTAATAACACAAACGCACTTTAGCACTAACATCCTCCACCTAGAGAGTTTCGGAATTTTGTTTTGACATGACTCTCGAATTTCCTTCCCGCATCCTGCGTTTGCGCCTCAGCAAGGATGCTGAGAGATGTGTGATGATGGAAAGACTTTGTATAGGATAAGGTTTTTGTATTGTCTGTTATAATAATGTTTGGAAGCTTGTGACTTGTGAGTCAATTGGAGAGTTTGAGAATCGTCGTTTTGCCACACGAAACCAATAAAGGGGTTAAGGATAGCAGCATGAACATGATTGTATGTACCATGAAAATGATGACGGTGTTTTAAATCAGTTTAGACGGGGGTAAACTAGACAAACATACGGAAAAGCAAACTAAAATGGATATAGGTATCGCTCCCAAACGACTCAACTATATACTTGTGTGGAAGAAACCTCCTATAACAGCGTGGCAGCTGTATTGATGATATATGATCATAATATACCTAGTTTAACTGGAAGTTTAGGATTGTTTTCACACAATCGACTTTGGTTTCCTTTTTTGAAGACCGAACCTTGAAATTCGCGGTCTGAAGTTTAAAAGGCATGTCTTATTGAACAACTGTTCCAGTAAAGTAAAAGCAATATTGGCAAAGGGAAGAGTAAAGTAGACGAATGCTTAATACTGTACCTACTTCAGAGTGACGTTTATGATAAAAGTGGTATAAAAAAACTGATACATCTATAGTCAGTGATTAACCTTGAAAGCTGTTTACTAGCATTTCACCAAAAAGGTGCCAGAATGAACTACTGCTGTCACATTTACTTGCGATAAATACTGACTATAAGCATTGGAAGTGTCAAGTAGAGTGCAGTTAGGTGCTCAATATTCTACTCTCAGAGCAATTTTTATGTTCATTTGCAATATTTTTCAGATTTCAGAGCACTTTTGTGAGTCTAGATATTTTCTCAGATTTACCAATACAAGTGCGTTTTAGTTTGACAGCTGGTGAAGTTTGTTTAGGTTTTCGTGAATTTTTTTTCTACAACAAAGGAAGGCATTGCATCGGCTGGATCTATTTGTGTAAATTGTTTATGTATAAATATTTAGAAATCAATCGGGACGCAAATTTCAAATGTTTAAATGTATACAACTTACCCAATTAATGGAAAACGCTTTAAAACTTTACACATATTCGAATCACACGAATAGCAACACAAAAAAGAGCAAGTGACGTTTTTATGTTCAATTAGCCACACGAAATCTGAAATCTGAAGAAGCCCAATCGAATACCACATAAATGACCCAAGCATATTTAATATATGTACTTAAAAGTTATATTCATGTGGTATTCGATTGGACATCTTCAGATTCGCTCTTAGATTTCATGTGCCTGATCGAATATAGAAACGTCAATTAGGTTCTCTTCTCTTTTATTTGTTGTTTTGTGCGATTGGAAAATAGATGCGCCAGATACAAGGCGTTTTTTTGCAGATGAATTTCACGATAACGTAAACTAACTCCTCACACTTCTCTGGGTACCAGGTCATAGTGACATGACAGGTAACGAGCCACGAGCGTGCAGACGAGCCTTACACAGCTCACTCGCGGCAAGAGTGCATGTTCCACTAGGAGTCATTCAGGGACAAATTCATTCACATTTCCTGCAGAAAGCTAATCTCCTATGAAGGGGGTTGACCAACTGCATCATATCAAGGAAGATATGGCCCACATTCGCTCAAAATCGAACAAGGAACCTGTTAAACAGGACCCGCCAAGACCCACATAACCCTAATTGCCGCAGTTGCGGGAACATAAATGAGAAAGAAACTCTCTCCCATTTTTCTCTGCAAATGTCCGGCACTAGCAAGAGCCACATTGCGCACGCTGAACCAACCTTTTTCGACGAACTTAGCGACATTTTGGGTAAAGGGATTTTAGACATAATCCGTTTCCTCAACTCCACATGCTGAATATAGACACTGAATGCATCACGCCCTTAACATTCATAACAAACTGGGTCACACGAGTTGTGGTAATAAAAGGGTACATCACAGTGGTACTTGGGCTCAAAGCTGAACCGCCACTTCTACCTACCTACCTAAACAAAAGTGCTCTGCGAGTGCCCAATCGAATACCACATTAATTTTCAAGTGTAGGTACGATAGAGGTAGTCTACAAAACTAAAAATTTCACAATACGTACTCTAACCTAATCTACAGTGCTGTTTGCTGGTGGTTCGGCGTGTTCTAGAATACGCGGGGTAGTCCTACTAAATATAAATTAAATTAAACAGTTTAGTAAATAGAAAATAAAATTATCTGAATAATTATCTCCTCCTCAAAGCGAATAAGAAATCTACAAATCTACTATCGCTTTAATTCTTCACATTCTGCATATATACAGGGTGGCGCAAAATGAATCTTCCAATTTTGTTGATGGAAATCCTCATTTGGACCTTTACAATTTTTTCTGTTAAGTGGATAATATCATATCCGTCAAGTAGCTGCCGCAAGGGCCCGTATCACATTTTCCATAACCTTCCGCAAGATTTCCGGTGATAAATGTTCGCATTCCTGTCGAATATTCTCCTTAAGGGCTGCTATTGTCTGAGGTTTGTTGGCATAAATCCGTGACTTCAAGTAACCCCAAAGAAAGAAGTCTGGGATGGCTAAATTGGGCGATAGGGCTGGCCATGCCGATTCGCCAAAACGGGAGATTACGTAGGAAACGCTTGAAACCACATTTTCACCAAGCCCCGCTCAACCAATTCCGGCAGTAAGAGGTTGTTTATCATGGCACTGTAGCGTTCCTCAGTAACAGTGACCGTATTGCCGATGGCGTCCTTTCTAGTGCAAAATGTATAACATCTTCGGATAAGGTGATTAATTTACATTTATAGAAATCCGTATTATTATTATTATTTGAAAGGGGTTGTTGTATTGCGACCTTTTGGTCTATTGTACCCCTGCTTACGCCTCAGAGAGGTATATACCCTCATAAGAGTTCCCCTCACTGTACAAATCCTTTCGGAATCATTTTCGAGGTTCTTGTACCCTTCTTTCTAGTTGGCGGAAGAAGTCTTTCTTATAGCACTCTCTCCAGTCCAATTTCCCTTAAGGACGAGAGCTGGCTTCAGTGACAGTATTTCCTCATCAAGTCCTCAAGTTGATACTTGCCCAAGTATTTTAACCTTTTGTGGATCAGTGCCCACTCCGTAGCTCAGCAAATTATTGTTGTATATTTTTGGAAGCCATTTTAAATTCCCAAAAAAAGGATTAACAATACGATTAATACTCTTTGGGTTAATTTTATTCATAAGCCAGTAATTAGTAGATAAAATTGGAAACAAAATTTCAAATATTAGGTAGATGCATAAGTAGGTAGGTATATGTTCCCTGACGTATTTTCCCTTAAAACTTTATGACCGTATATTATCTACCTGTACTTAAGGTCATTACACATGACTTTGAGGTAGATAAGGAACGACAAAATCTTTTAAGAACAAAGGATTGTATAATACAGGAAAGAATGATCGTTCCCGCGTTTACAGGTTGAATAAATACACTTCAAAAGTTGCACCATGCATCAGTCTATCGAGAACAATTGGTCCGTCAATATCTTTTAACTTATCAAACAGTAATTAATTCTTGTTGTCGAAAACGGAAAAATGGATATAAACGGGAATCCATCATGCTCATATTTCTCAATCTTGGACTATTACAACAGTACGGAAATTCATCTATCGGGATCTCCCGCAATATCCTCCTTGTCTACAATAGCGCGAATTCAAGATCAACAAAGTGAAGTTTTATCGTGCGAATTCCATCCGTCCGGGCATTTTCTACTCTCAGCTAATGCGGGCGGAGAAATTCGTGAGTCAAAAAATTAAATTCCTTAATTTTTCTTGCACTAGCTCTATTTTTTGTTTACATACATAGATGTCTGTAGTACTGATAGGAAGTCGAAGAATATGATACTGATGAAAGGACATATGGGCGCAGTAAATGAGGCAAATTTTTCCCGAGATGGCTTAAAGGTGTATTCTGGTTCTGCAGATAAAAACCTAGGAATATGGGACGCGTTCAAGGGCATTCGAATCGGAACCTTAAAAGGTCATACGAGTGATGTTAACTGCGTACAAGGCGCAAGGATAGAATACCCAGTCCTCTGTTCTGGGTCAAACGATGGTAATGTGCGTATTTGGGATGCTCGTGAATACAGCTGCGCCATATCGTTAAACCATCTAACCCAAGTTAATGCGGTCTGTTTCAGCAACAATGGAGAATATGCTTTTTCTGCTGGAGTCAACAATGATATCAAAGTTTGGGATCTACGCGCAACTGAAGTTATTGGCATACTTCGGGGCCATTCACAAGCGGTAACGGGGCTAGCTTTGTCCCCCTCTGGCTCGTATTTGCTATCTAAGGGGGCAGATAGCACGCTCCGTATTTGGGATGTTCGGGCTTATGCTCAATCAGATCGATTAATTGGCTGTTTCCCTTCAAATCATTCCTTCAATGACGGCCTGGTGCGATGTGCTTGGTCAGCCGATGGCAGTATGGTGAATTAAAATGAAAAATTGATTTTCATTGTTTTTGAATAAATTTTTGTTTTTAATTTCTTCCTTTAGATTACGGCTGGATCTTCAGACAGTGTTATCGGTATTTGGGACGCTTTGAGTGGAGTAAAGTTATTCGAACTGCCTGGACACGAAAGCACTATTAAGGATGTGGCATTCCATCCATCTGAACTTACCATGCTAACAGCCTCAAGCAACCTTTTGTCCCTATTTGAAATGAAAAATTAAACTGTCAACTCATGTATACAAATGTTTTTTTTTTTTAATCAAGTCTAATTCAAACAATAACGGTCATTCTTCCTTTATGCTGCATAATTCAAGGCTCACAACAGTCGCATACAAAATGCGCTCTTTTGACAGCAGTTGACATTTGACAAGCACAGCTGTTTATTTCGTTTGGAAAACGGAGAGCGAGAAAAATGCTGTCCTGTTATCAACAAATAAAATTTGTTTTTTGTTTTCCTATTTGATAAGCATTTATGGAAGTTTGGTGTATTTAATTTGCTTCGTCTTTTTTTTTATAATTTTCAAGTGTGAATAAGAAAATGTCTCCATCAGATGCGATGCACGAACAATCTTTCATTCTTCGTCAAAGTTGTAAGGCTTTTGAGCATCGAGACTCTCTGGCAACTGCCATGTCAGTGGACTACTCAGGACAATGGGTGCTCCTGGCTGGAAGGTCTGTTAATTGATTTGCATTTTTTTTTTTCTTTCAATCCCTCCAATCGTTTGAAATTTGCGCAGACGATATCTAGCGCTACAGCGGTTGGGTCAAGACGACAGCACTTTGAGAAAATATCACAGGAACTCTAAATATGAAGTCTCATCGGCTGAATTTGCCATATGTCCATATTGGCAGGAGTATTGTGCCATTGCGGTAAGTCTGAGGAAATCGTTGTAAATTTGTTGACGAACTTGTGCCTTTGTGTCTCACAGACAAGCCAACTGATCGAAGTGGTTACTTGGGGTTCAGCTGAACCGCAGCTAGTCCACTCTTTACGTGGCCACACACGTTTGGTCACCGATATCGATTGGCATTCGAAAAATCCAAACCTCCTTGTAAGCTGTTCAATTGACACTTTTTCTCACATTTGGGATCTTCGAGATTCTCGAAAGCCATTTTTATCACTGAGTGCTGTCTGCATGTGTAAGCTTAACAGTTGTAGGTAGTCATCTACGTTTACTTGTTGATGGTTTCATCTTTGTAGCTGGAGCCACACAGGTTGGATTCAATAGGGTTTCAGGGAATCTACTTGCAGCAGCCCATGATGGCGACTTAAGAATATGGGACATTCGAAAGGGAACTTGTCCCACTCACTACATAACGGCGCATTTAAACAGGTTCGTAGTTCATCGAATAAATGCAAGAGCACATAGACAGTATTTTCTTTAGGGTCCACGGAATCAACTGGAGCCATATGAGAGAAACCTGCTTGGCCACTGCTAGCCAGGACGGGACAGTGAAATACTTTGATGTTAACAATCCTAGGCGAGCGGAAAAAATCATAACTACATCTTCGCCCGTCTGGAGAGCTAGATATACGGTATGATAGCCTAGTCCCAGGAAATATACTTCCGAATCTAATTTTTTGTTTTATTTCAGCCGGTTGGTAATGGACTGGTCAGTATTGTCGTACCGCACCTCGGTCGAGGAGAGAACAGTTTACTTCTGTGGAGTAACAGCAAGCAAACCGACCCGGTATGCTCATTTGTTGGTCACACCGATGTGATCTTAGACTTTGATTGGAGGCCCAACCACGACAATTCTTCAGAAATTGTAAGTGGTTCTTCTAAGTATATAAGTTTTCACAGTAACGAGCTTTTTTGATAAGGAACTGGTTACGTGGTCACGCGACAGAACGCTCCGCGTCTGGAAGATAGACGACACATTGCTAAAGCTGTGCGAACCTCTTTCATCAGATGTTGAAGAAGAAGTCGAGGCTATGGAGGCTCTTCAGATAGCACGATCGCCTGTAAAAAGCGAATCCATTGCCAGATCGTTAACAGATCAGCCAACATGTTCGCTACATCATGAGTTCTCGTTGTTCAATACCAACATTTCTCATGTGGAGGTGGACATTCTGGACGCAATAAACCGTTACGCAATCTTTAAAATATCAGCAGCTGGACATGCAGTGGTTTTACGGGTAAATAGCCGTTTATTTTGTAATAATCGTTGTCTACATTCGCCAGTTTGAATAGGTTAATTTCCCAATGGAGTATCCAAGTCCGAACAATGGACCAGAGTTTAAATTTTGTCAAGGCACTACAGTTAGCGATCAGCTGTCGTTGTACTTACTTAAAGTATTGAAGACCTATGCAACGCAAAGAGTAAAGAAGTCTCGAACTTGCCTGGAACAGTGTATTCGTGCCTTGATCACGGCTTTGAAAAAGGTGGTACTGCAATTAGGTGGTACCCTTACCTGAAGTAATAATATCAAACTTGTACCTTTACAGTCGATTGGAGGATGTGACAAATCCCAAATGCGCTTGCAGTCACCACGTCTTGAGGGTGCTCTTAGTGGAGCATTGCACGACGCTTGTATTCCCTTTCCACGCACATCAGGTGCAAAGTTTAACGCCACCGGAATGCTGGTGGTGTTCGCACAAACATTTAACACGAAAAGACTAACTTTGCGCAACCAGAACGTTACTCCACGCACTCTATCCGCCATTAGCGGTGGCTGCCTTCTGGGCAATGTCATGGGCCCACAGCCGGTGCTTTATGCACATCGCGAAAGCAACGCCTCCTTTTATCTTCAGGAGCGTCTGGCGAAATCATCAAAGAACCGCAGCCTTCAGAAGGCGACAATAAACGCCGTCGTGCACATATACGATGCGCATAAGCTGCTCAACATCAGCAAAGAAATGGCGCAAGAGTACAAGCTAAGCAAGACAGACGCCATAGGTGCGTGCCAACACAACAGGCAGGTAGCAGAAAATCACGGTCGAGCTGACCTCGCACCGATTTGGAAGCTCGCCGAAATGATTGCCACTCCAAATATACCAAATGAAGCGAACTGTGAAATGCTCTTTCTGCAGGATCCATTTAAGAAATCCCTCTTGGAGTCCTTGATCACGCATTACGCGACCAAGGGAGACCTCCAGACTGCAGTAATGCTTTGTTGTGTGTTCCACAAGTGTCATCCAGAGAAGGAGCCGCTCCTTTTTGGTACCAAAATCAATCTAACTCCTACCGGGTCGCCATATCATACTGTTTTGCCATTAGACAAACACTCGTCTTTGAACAGAATTTGCACACTTCCTAAGCATATGCGTAGCAACTCTTGGTCGGATCCTATGGCGTGTGTCGACTCGAATGTTATAAATTCTGACAACTACTCGTGCTCCCTGCTAAGGAAGTCCAAGATGCCATTGTTCGACAGCTTAAAGAGGGTCTATGGTGATGTGCTCTTCGGTTGGCAGCTTATCACTGAAAGAGCTTTGGTAAGTAAACACGTTCGCAAGATTTGTGGTGCTCATTTGATGTGCTTTCAGATTTTGAAGCATACAATGTACCAGAAGCCTCCGACGCACGATGTTGACTTTGCAACGGAGTGCTCCGGGTGCAATAAGCCAAAACGAACCGCTGCATGTGAGCCATGTCAACGGGTGGTACTGTTTTGTACGCTTTGCAGACTGCCGGTGAAAGGGGCAGCAAATGCATGCTTGGCATGCGGACACGGAGGACACGTTGAACACATGCAACAGTGGTTTGAGGTGAGTGCGATGTCCAAATTGGGGTTGTAATTGTGATTGGGTCTTTGTTTGCAGAAACACGATGTTTGCGCCTCAGGCTGTGGATGTTATTGCCTTAAAGAAACTTTTCTGTTGTTAGATCATTTGGATTAAGAGTTGTTGCAACTTCGTTTCCTTTTTCTTTTCTTTTTTCTACTAAACAAAATATATAAAACTATTTTTCTTCACGAGTGTTGTTTGCCAATTTATCCAATATTATTACTTATAGCGCTTAATGCTTAAACAAATACGGAGCAGCAACTAGTGACCGCGGTAAGTACTTCTTCAGCAGGTAGATATAAAAGGCGAACATCGCCTTGTCAGTCTTACAGGGGTCGTTAATGAACGCCTAGCCTGTGCTAGACAATACTGTAGCTCATCGTGACTTTAGAAAAGGCACAACGGCTATTATCAGAACAACGAATCTTTTATTGCTAGTTAAGGGTTTTCTTTATTACTTCCTTTAAATGGTTAGAGACTTTAACTCTCTTGCGCTTTTGCTTCATCCCACTGTTTTGTACTTTTCTAGTATGATCAACAGTTGCAGTTGCTTGGCGATTCTTCTTCTTTTTGCACGACAACGGATTGGGATTCTTTGGGCCTTTTCTTTTTTTGACTTTATTTGCTTCCTCATCGGGCAAAATGATTCCATGAGTCCTTTTAAGGCTTACAATTTGCTTTTCAATTTTCTGTGGCAACAGGTCGTTACTTTTTTTATGCACAAACTTCTTGGACGCATCTGAAGGCGCCTCCAAAACGGGTGTTGCCTTGTGCAAGTATAGTAACGCACGACCCGGTACCTTACGAAGACTCGCTTGTAAATTTCTGTCTTGTGAGGCCACAATGTACCGACTGGATTTCGTCTAAAAAGAGGAATTTCAATATGAAAAAAATATGTTCATCTAAGGTAACTAACTTACCATAGACTTAATGCAGCTAGCAGCTGATATTGGATTGCCTTCGTGGCCACATTTGTGGACATAGAACCGTTTTACTATTGTAGTAGCACCGGTAAGTGGCCCGCCAAGGCTTTCTGCCTCCAGAATAATACATTGCGTTGTGACAAGTTTCAATTCGGACTGAAAGTACTTTTTCAGCTGTTCTTCGATTATCACTTTATTCTGAAAGGGGAAACACAAAATTGATCCTAAAAAAAACAAATGAATGAAGTGCGAGCGTACTTGTAGTGCCGCCTGGCAGAATGTAGCGTCAATTAGCAATTGGTATGGTTCGTGATAATCAAAATTCGTTGTGAAAAATGTCAATATCTTTTGAGATTTTTTAAACCTGTTTATTTTCATTTTATGATTATTTTACAAAGCAAATCAAGTAAATAAGTTGATTTGATTTTGTTTGATAAACACAGAAAAAGAACACATGTGAGTGAAAAATTATGGAGTGACGTTTCTCATTGTGAATTGAACAGTTTACAACAGTGATGCCAATTTTTTTTGTTTTTTTTTTTGTTGCAGAAGGGCTCTGCCCCACGTTCTCCACAGTTTTTGTACTGTGTTACCGACTCCAAAAGATAATGGAATACAGAGATAGATATCTTTCCAGTGGAATGACTGCTGCCCACAAGCTGTTTTCCCGAAAAATGATATCACGCCCATATGCTCATTTCTTTTCTAGAATATGTGAGCTAGAATAGGACTTTAATGCAAGAATTTGGCATTCGACAAAAACCAAAAAAATCCAATACCTACGATACTTACTTACTTACTTACTTAGGTGGCGCTACAGTCCGGGGTGGACCTGGGCCTCAACCAATACGCCTCTCCAGTTAGCGCGATCTTTGGCTAACTGCCTCCAGTTGCGCACTCCAAGTTGGTTGAGGTCCCCTTCCACTTGCGCGCGCCACCTAAGGCGAGGTCTTCCTCTACTGCGTTGTCCCTCCGGGTTAGAATCGAAGACTCTTCGGGCCGGAGCGTTGGTGTCCATTCGCTCTACATGTCCCAGCCATCTTAGACGACTGATGCGTACTTTTCTGACTAGGTCGATGTCGCTGTACAGCTCGTAGAGTTCGCTGTTAAATCTTCTCCTCCAAAACCCGTCAACGCAAACGGGACCAAAAATCACTCGAAGAATTTTGCGTTCGAAACGACCAAGGAGATCTTCATCCGCCTTTGATAGCGCCCATGCTTCTGCACCATAAAGCAGGACTGGGATGATGAGGGTCTTAGGCCAAAGAAACAGCGGTTGGCAAGTGTGATTCTTCGTTTGATTTCTGATGTGATGTCGTTATCAGAGTTTATAGCGGAGCCGAGGTAGACAAAGTCCCTAACTACCTCAAAGTTATAGCTGTCTATCGTGACGTTCTGCCCGATTCGTCGATGTCGTGTGTCCCTTCTTGTTGACAGCATATATTTTGTTTTACCCTCATTCACCACTAAACCCATTTTTGCCGCTTCTGCACTAATACTTGCAAACGCACCAGTGACAGCTCGCTGTGTTGTACCAACAATGTCAATGTCGTCAGCGTAT
This sequence comes from Cheilosia urbana, assembly GCA_946477585.1. NCBI lineage: Eukaryota > Metazoa > Arthropoda > Insecta > Diptera > Syrphidae > Cheilosia > Cheilosia urbana. Next base: position 131,796,223 of record OX297854.1, read on the forward strand.
GCAAGCAGTTGCACAGACTTATAGAAAATTGTGCCTCTGGTGTTGGCTTGTGAGTTTCGCACAATCTTCTCAAGAATGATGTTGAAGAAGTCACATGACAGCGCATCACCTTGTCTAAATCCTTTTTTGACATCAAAGGTCTCGGTGAGATTGTTTCCGACCTTTACGGAGCAGCGAGCGTTCTCCATCGTCATTCTGCACAATCTGACAAGTTTGGCAGGGATGCCAAAACTAGACATGGCTCTGTATAGCTCGTCTCTATAAACGCTGTCATATGCGGCCTTAAAATCGACAAAAAGATGGTGAGTATCGATCTGGTATTCTTGGGTTTTTTCCAGGATCTGCCGTAGTGTGAATATTTGATCGGTCGTGGACTTACCGGGTCTAAAACCGCACTGATAGGGACCTATCAGATCGTTGACGAATGGTTTCAGGCGTTCACACAATACAGCAGACATTATCTTATACGCAGTGTTCAGGAGACTGATGCCTCTGTAGTTGGCGCAGTTTAGAGGGTCTCCTTTTTTGTTGATCGGGCAAACAATGCTGAGGTTCCATTCATCAGGCATACTTTCCTCTGACCAAATCTTGGAGATGAGTTGGTGTATGCACTCTACCAAGTCATCTCCGGCTGCCTTGAAGAGCTCGGCAGGTAAGCCGTCTGGACCAGCAGCCTTGTTGGATTTAAGCTTAGATATTGCTATCCTCACTTCATTTTGGTCAGGTGGACGGAAATCTTGGCTGTCATCGTCCAGGTTGAATAGATCGTTCTGCCTAACAGCGGAATTTGTGTCGTCTTCGCCGTTTAGCAGTCTGCAGAAATGGTTTTTCCATGTCCTCAGCACCGACTGTGACTCTACTACAAGGTTTCCTTGCTCGTCTCTACAGGTCTCCGTTCGGGTCTTGTTGCCATGACACGTTCTTTTTACCTTTTGGTAAAACTTCCGAACATTGTTCCTGGAGTAACACCTCTCTATATCCTCGATCGCGCGCTTCTCATGCTCTCTCTTTTTTCTCCGGAGAAGCCGATGTTCTTCCCTCCTTTTTTGCTCGTAGAGCTGACGAGCTGCTCTCGTCCTTCTATGCAGCGACGCTTCGTAGGCACTTTGTTTTGCTGCATGTGCTTGCCGGCACTCTTCGTCAAACCAGGGGTTTCGGGGGGGTGGACTGGTGAAACCGAGCACATCAGTTGCGGCGTTTTTGATGGCTTCTTGGCATCGGCGCCACTGGTCTTCGGCACTTGATGCTGGCAGCATAGGACTTCTCGAGAGGTTGAGGGATACGCGATCGGCAAAGGTTCTGGCGGTTTGTTGCGTTTGTAGTCGTCCAACGTTAAATCTCCTCCTTGGCTACAACAAGGTAGTGGTCCGAGTCTATGTTGGCCGCTCGGAAAGTTCGGACATCTAGAATACTGGAGGAGTGCCTTGCGTCGATCGCAACGTGATCAATTTGGTTGACGGTTTGATGATCAGGTGACCGCCATGTTCCTTTGTGTATATTGAGGTGAGGAAACCGTGAGCTAGCTATGGTAACATTACGTCCCGCAGCAAAATCAATCAGCCTAAGTCCGTTTCCAGACGTGGTGTCGTGTAGGCTGTGTTTTCCGATTGTGCTACCAAAGATGTCCTCCTTTCCTATTTCGGCGTTAAAATCACCCAAGACGATTTTAACGTCATGCTTAGGACATTGCTCATATGTTTTGTCGAGGAGCTCGTAGAAACACTCTTTGGTAGCATCGTCTTTATCTTCTGTGGGGGCGTGAGCGCATATCAGGCTGATGTTGGCGAATTTAGCCTTGATGCGGATAGTTGTAAGGCGTTCACTAACGTGTCGAAAGCTCAAGACTTCTTGCCTAAGTCTGCCGCTTACAACAAATCCGCATCCAAATAGACGCTGCTTTTGTTCTCTGTAGCAGTCACCGTAGTAAATGTCACAGTTTTTCATCCTCCTTTTGCCCGGCCCATCCCACCGCACTTCCTGGATGGCGGTGATACCTGCTTTGTAGCAGTCTAGGGCCTCCGCTAGTTGTTCGGCTGCACGCGGTCTGTTCAGAGTTCGAACATTCCACGTGCAGATCCGAACGTCATTGTCCTTTTTTCGTTTTGCAGGGTCGTCAACAGTGAATCCGTCCTTATCCGAGGCTTTTGGTTGCTTCGCAACAATTCTTTTTTTTTTCGTGGTAGGGTCGTTAACCCCACGCACAACCCCCAACCTGGAGGACCAGACCCTTTCTGTAACCCCTTGGGCAAAAGGAGCCGGAATATTCCGGAGTCAGTAACCCGCTGCGGGGATGTGAGAGCTGCCGTTGACCCATTAAGGGCTCTTCCGCCACCATCTCTATTTCAACACCCTGACTAGTGCTGAAAAATCCTCAATGACCTCAGCTCCAAATACGTCAAAGTAGCTCATTGAGGTATCTGCCATGTTGACTGTTGACGCCACCATTGATTCAACCATGTGAATTCATCCGCCGTACGTCCTCTTTCTGAGGGGCTCATGTAAGACCTCTGAGACTCGATCAGGCAGTCATTCCGACAGAGCATTATAGTGTTGCTATTTTCTTCGTGTTCAACACTCGCGCTTATAAGTTTAGCAAGTCATGCCCGGAAGGACAAGACCAGTACCCGGTGGCTACCACGCGGAGGTAAAATAAGCACAATTGATGTGTATGAACAGTTACAACGACTGGGCATCGCCAAGTTGACGCCAATCAGTGCCTACCTACGATACAATTGAAAAACGCGATGTTCATCAAAAAAAAAAATGAATGGTGGTCGGCCATTAGCAACATGCTTTTTGTTAAGGTCACACTTATTCACAGACTGGGATTGAAATTACAAAAACAACAATGTAAACAAATGGATTTTGGAGATATAGACTTATACGCTATTCACAGCGAGCAGAAAATCTGGTTTTCTGCTGAGCTGACCGAACAAATGTCATAATTCAGAACTTAAAATCATTTTCCACACTAATTGATGGGCTAATATTATTTTTAAATGCTCTGAATTTATTTTATTTGTTAATTAATGCGATCAATATTTGTAAGCAAAATAGTTTACACAGAAGTTTCACGACTTGTATCTCACAGCTGATTGAAAAGTAAATCGAAAACTGGTTATTGTTCGGTGTGAATTCAATTTCGAATTTTCGCTGCGGTGTCAAAAGGTTATTACGAAAGATATTGGTACATCTCTTGTAATTAACTATCTCTCCATCTATAGTAGATATCTCTTTAAGCTCCCTCATCTCTGCCCAAAACGAACTGTATAATCGACATTCCAATGATGTGTCAAAAATTGCAAAATTCCAGCTGATCGGTACAATTACAATTACATTTTGTAATTCTGCAAGTTTATTTCGAAAAATTTGTTTTATTAAAATTGCAGGATATTTTCCTCAAGTATACTCTCGAAAATATGCCACAAAATCGTCGAAAAGTACCATTTAGTGGAAAAAAGAAACGTGATCAAATACAGATGAAGCGGCAAGTAAAAGGTTTGCAAACAAAAGCGCATTTCCACCTGCATAAAAAAAAAAAAAATCCATTTTCATTGTTCTATAAAAAAGGTACACAACACAAACTTCTTAAAACCGCCTATGATTCGTACGACGATGATGAAACTACCGAGGATACCGAGACAGTGCAGGAGCTAAACGCCCAACCTTCTCGTATCCGGAACAAAAATGTCAATCGCTACAACTTCAAGTTCTATCACGAAACTGAGAAGGAATTGAAAGAATTGATGGCGGAGCTGTTTAAACCCCTAGAGTATGCCCGTCCTGAGGACCGGGAAGTCAGTGATAGTTATTTTAAAAGCTATGATTTTCCAATTCGACCTGAATGGACATATAAAATGTCGAAGGACATTTTGGATATGAATGAGAACAGCTACTTTCGGGTGCGTGCGGTTGCAAATGTCTGATCAGATAATCGTTTTACCAAAAGAAAATGTTTATTTTAGAAATACGTTGAGGGTCTACGGAAAACCCACACCGAAGAGACGGACCGATTGAGTTTATTCGAATTGAATTTAGAAACTTGGCGTCAGTTATGGCGCGTGCTGGAGATGTCTGACGTGTTGCTCGTCATTGTTGACATTCGGTATGCGGTATGTATTCGCTGAGACCGAAGTTGGACGAAAATTTGATTGCTTTGGTTTTTGCAGACGCTCATGTTTCCTCCGTTTTTGTACAATTACATTGTAAAGACATTAAAAAAGCATGCTATTCTTGTGCTGAACAAGGTGGACTTGGTGTCGCCGGAAGTTATTCTCGCTTGGAGGAGTTATTTCCAGGAAACTTATCCAGGGATTACAGTGGTACTGTTTGCCTCTTATCCAGCTAAAACACTAAAAGGTAGGTGTACCTAGATGGTAGGCGAGATTCGTTAGGACGAGATGTTTGGATCCAAGTTTTAGCAATCAAATAGATGGCCAAGAACTGTTGTGCTCACGTGTACTAGTGGCTTGCAGTCGCGACTACTGTTAAGACAGAGTGTAACATGTTTCCAGTTACACCCGTGGTTCGTTGGTAACTTCAACGTCTGACTGTCCTGTATTTAGCGTATTTTATTTATTTAAATGTTCTCTGTTAACAATCTCGTACTTATGCAGGTTCGACAAAAGGCAGGATGGCCCACAAGCGCAGTATTGAAGGGGTTCACAACATCTACAAGGAATGTCGCCGAATAGCAGAGTCCAATGTCGATCTCTCAAGTTGGGAGCAGAAAATCCTCGAAGATATGCAGGAAGACTTTTGCTACGAAGACGAACGCTTCGGCCCACATGACACAATTGACCCGGACGCTACAACCAGTGACTTTGATTTCGAAAAGCACGTCATGTTCAAGGACGGCATTCTAACCATCGGTTGTGTTGGGTTCCCCAATGTGGGCAAATCGTCATTCATCAATGCGATGAAGGGGAAGAAAGTGGTTAGTGTAAGTCGAACTCCGGGTCACACGAAACATTTTCAAACGATTTTTCTCACAAGCAAAGTGCGCTTGTGCGACTGTCCTGGCCTAGTATTTCCGTCCTCCACACCAAAATACCTACAAGTTCTACTCGGCAGCTATCCCATTGCTCAGCTCAAGCAAATCTACCCCGTAAAGTTCCTCGCTCAGCATATCAACCTGCCGGAACTGCTTAAACTGAAACTCCCCGAAGAATACGACGAGTGGTCGTCAATGGCAATATGCGAAGCGTGGGCTCAAAAGCGAGGCTATTTCACGGCCAAGGCAGCTCGACCAGATAGCTATCGTGCCGGCAATGAATTGCTCCGGATGTGCTTGGGCGGCCAGATCGTTTTGGAGTTTTACCCGCCAAATTTTATTTCAGAAAGAGGTATGTATCGCCCACACTGTGCCAACTCAGATCAATTTACATATATGTATTCATATTTCTCGTACAGAAAACTGGCAACATCATCCGGATATTGAAGAGATCAAGAAGTACCAGGGCGACAAGGACCTAAACGACGAAACTTTAAGTGTCCACTCGTCGGATAAGTGCAGTGATGGTAAGTCACACCATTTGCAAGTGTACACTTCTAAGCTGCTTATTAGCAGGTGAAGACAGTGATAACGAGAGCAGCTCCGAAGATGGTGCAAATGGGGATGAAGAATCAGGTTCGGGCACGACCACCAAACAGCCCAGCAATGCCTTTGCTTTGCTGGAAGACGAATAACCTTGTATACACAGGCCGCGAACAAAACAATGCTGACACTCTTCATTCCAAATAATTTATTTTTTCTTGTTTTTATATAAGTAAATGTAAACATTAAAGGAAAGAATACGCAGTTGATCGGCTCCTCATTTGTTCGTATCTTGGGTTTAGGCATCATCAAACTCGTCGTCGTTGAATTCTTCATCAAATTCTATAGCTTCATCGTGGGAGAGTAATATCTTGATGGCACTGGAACAAGTTAACACGTTTAAAATAGTAAACCCAAGTTGTGGCGTTGCACTCACTTGATCAATATCTCATCCTTGCTATTGAAGTCAATGGGCGACGGATAAAGAGCCTTCTTTTGCAGTAGTTGGTGAAGGAAATGGCGGAGCTCGGTTATAAGCTCATTTGTCTGTACGTTACTTTGGAAACTGCAAAAGGAAAATAATCAGAGGTGAATTGATTGTGCCATATGGAACGGGATAAGAAACGGCTAGGGTTTCGCTTAATCGAAATGTTGGTTTCTTTACTCAGAGAGGATCATCAAGACATGCTCTAAGCTTCATTAGAAAATCGGGGTTCAAATCGCATCGTCCGCGAACGAGCTTTACGCGTTACGAATTTACGAATTTGTTTTTGTTTAACATGTAAAATCAACTTAATACCGTGAACGTATAGCTCCATCACGGAAGGGGCGATTCGACCCCGGATGTTATCCGTTTGATAGAGCGAATGTCGATGTGCGAAGTCTACACCATCACAAAATATATGTTTAGAGGTTATGAGAAACTAAAATAGAATTCACCTCGCTTGTTGACGTGAGTACTACCCCATAGCGTGTGTCGAGCGTTGGCATAGCCTGGAACGGCTTATTCCTCTGAAAGTCTTCTTAGGGAGACCTCATCTTCTCCTCCTATCGCCGCTTTTTGCCATATACATTTGCTGTCTGCAGCAAACACCCTTCAGTTTAACTGTCGCATCGTTCGGACTAAACTTGGGACAGAAAACGGCTTCAATATGTTTCTTTGAAAGGATACTAATTGATATCCCGCTTGTTGAGCGATATACGACCCTAAACAACTTACGAAACAAACAAATTTCACATGGATTCACTTACAAAAAGAAGTCGGCAACTGACAGAAAATTGCATGCGTTTCGATCCACGCCACACTTGATCCCATCGCCAAATATTATCAATGCCATCGGAAAGATCATCGTCGTGTCCATCAAATAAACTTCGTTGGACTTTTGCTTTAGGAAATACGCAAAGTAACTGAAACAAAACAATATTCACAGTGAAATTTCTTTCCATCCATTTGAGGAACATTTAACTCACTGTGAATCAAATGACCGTGCCGACGAGTTCACTGACGACGGATGGAATTTAACTCTGCGATCTGTCGGCGTCCACATACTGTGGATCGGTTGTACACGATTCCTTATCTGTCTCACATTCCTGAAACATTGTTTAGAATATAATTTAAATAAATTTGGTATTGCGGAGGGAACATCACTTTAAATGCGCCATGTTTGGGTACAATCCAGCACTTATAACCGCTCGCAGCAATGTTGTGTTCTTCGAGTTCACATTCGACAACTCTGCACGTGGATCGTCGGACTCTGTAAAACTGCATAGACTACTCTAAAGAACAGAACTTGGTAAAAAAAAAGACATCCTTTTTACACACCTGGCACCTTTAAGCAAATCCGAGAACTGTTGCTTCATTCTCTCCAACTGCATCACTGTGGAGTGGGAGAGAAAATTCTGATAAAAGAAATCCCTCTCCTCGTTGTTCTCTTTTGCGTTACGAAACTGGTTTATAACGTTCACTATCATCAAGTGGTCGCTCTTCGTGTCGTTAGAGAGGCGCCTCTTTGCCGCATCAACCATATGTTCTTTGCCTGCAAGCGAAAATTAGTTCACACAATCACAAGGCTTTCTGTTCATTTCAAACCCAAGGGTCTGTAGAATGGATCCTTGAACGCAATAGCAGAAGCAACAGAGGTGATTGGATCCAAACATCGAAACAGGGCTCCCATGAGTATCATTTTCCCCATTTGTGGATCGATTGGCAAGCGGGCCAGATGCATACCAAGTGGGGTTATGACTTCATTCTCATCCAAAGCGTTGATTCTAGAGAAGGGACGACAAATCTAATCTTTGCCGACAAGTTTATTTAGGTAGGTATTTAGGTCTACCTTTTGAGCAGGTGGATTCCATTTCCAATTGCCTTCTCGTTGGGACAATCCAAAAGAGTTCGCATGAAACCAGCAACATCGTTGATATGTAGTAGTTTAAGATTGAGCAGCACACCTTCCAGTTTTGATCGAATGATCTCCGGTGTAGGAACAGCGTCCATGAGATTTTCACGGGCTCTAAATTAAATTTTCATATGACATAGATAAGCTTTTAAATATTGGAGGTTAAGTTGGCAAAATACGCAAAAGTTGGTCTAAAACTTTAAAATGCAATGGGAAAAATACCTGGTGTACAAGTTGTAGCAAATTCCTGGCTGCACTCTTCCCGCTCGACCACGGCGTTGGTGCGCATTCGCTATGGTGATCCACCTTTCCTGCAACGTTTGCATGTTCTGTTCCACATCGTAGTCAGTGCATTTCATCTTTCCCGAATTGATAACGTAAACAACATCGTCTATAGTGACCGAACTTTCCGCAATGTTCGTTGAAAGGATTATCTTGCGCATTCCGTGCGGCGGCGGCATAAATACACTTTTCTGATCCATTGTCGGCATTGACGAATGGAGAGTATAGACATTGTAACTGTTTTTACGAAAGTGTTTCGAACCCAACAAAGCTGTATTCAGCCTGGAGATTTTGTCATAACCTGAAAGAAACACCAAAATAGCCCCCGCCGGTTTTCTTTCACAAATATAGAAAATTAAATTCTCAATCAGGTCGATGTTGACATCTTCTGAGCTAGGGTTGCGAATGGACTCAATAACATGCGAGTCGTATTGGTTTCTTATGTGGCGAATGTAAGGTTCAATCATTGATTGGAATTCCATTAATTTGTAGTCCATTTTCTGAAGAAGAAACCGAGTCATTGAAGTTGTGGCGCATGTTAAAAATAACTCACTGTGGGTCTGCCGTGACGGGTGGGTTTTCTTTGGTTGTCAAATTTTTGAAAGCCGATTTCCTGAAGAACATCTTCCAGATATTGCACTTGCACATCAAACAGTGTGCCACGAATCTCAATTGTGAAACATTGATCAAAGTACTGTTGGAAGTGCTGCTTCGATACTGTCGCACTCATTAAAATTATTTTCAGGTCGTCTCTGTATGGGAGAATCTTTGAAAAATAATGTTTTAAAAGTGAAGGCATATGCAAATCATTCTTAGCCAACCATTTTCAGAAGGCCCATAAGCAAATCCGTTTCAACACTTCTTTCATGAATCTCGTCGAGAATGATATGCGTCAGCCCATATAGCAGAGGATCTGATTCCATACGCCGCAACAGTGTACCAGTTGTACAGTACAGTATGGAACCATTTGGCCTTGGGCTCACTCTGTGAAAGAATAACGAATTCTACACCATATACTGTGTTTGGAAGGCTATTGTCTCACCCCTGCAATCTTATTTGATATCCCACTGACTTGCCCAGCTTTTCGTTTCTCTCGTACGCAACCCTCTCAGCCACTGTGATTGCTGATATTCTCCGTGGCTGGGAGCAAACAATTTGACACATTGACCCCTTATTCGATTCTATACAATGGTCCAAGATAAATTGAGGAATTTGTGTCGTTTTGCCACAGCCAGTACTCCCAACAACAAGTACATTTTGATGCCTATGAATGGCATCGAGAATGAACTCTTTTTGCAGTGTAGCTGGTAGAGATTGCCTTGATTCCAAGCGCCGTATGTATTCCTCTGAACGCCTTTGTTCCTCAAACTCTTCTAGCACTTTCTGATTGAAAGAAGGATTGTTTTGTGCCTTTAACTCCACAGAATCTTTACTTTTGACAAAGTCTTCAAAATTCGTTTGCAGCAAATCGTGAAAGCGGTTTTCGAACTCTGTTGAAACCTCAGTGTCATCGCACTCGGTACGGTATTTGTCCAACAATTTGTTCACCTCCGAAAGTGTGCGCTCTGATAAGGAAATCGTTGGCCCCTGGAAATTAATTTGTTGTATAAATTGTAAAAAAAAAACTCAAAACATTTACATGGTCGACCCTTTTTTCTACAGTGTTGTTTTTACGTATATTTCTATAAAATAAACCGATTTCACGGCCCTTTAGCCCCGGCGGATGACGGGGTCGACCTCTGTTTGAATGCATGTTTAAATGAAATATGTAGTTTAATATTTTTTATATTCAATAAATAATTTTATTGGAGCTACAGAAATTCAACTAAATTTGTTTGTCTGGATGAATACTTCAATTGTTTTGTTATTGAAATCTGACTGATATGTCAAAATATGCCGATGCCGAACATGGGGGCGAGTTCCAACTTTCGAGTTGCAGCGATATAAAAGTTTTTGTAAATTGTTGCTCAGGGATGTTACGGAGATGGTTTTACCGGAGTCGGAGTCGGAAGAGTCATACCAATCTCCGCGGAGTCGGAGTTGAATCGGAGTCGGAGGTCGCACGCTGGTATGCGCGCACGGATTCGGAGTCGAAGCTCCGTAGGTATCATCCCTACTCTTTGTTAAATGCACGTATGTTTTTCAGTGCAGTTTGCAATGTGGCGTTTATTTATTAGGGCAATCCAGATATCGGTATTTACTAGGTACCAGGTAGATACGTTAACATTTAATTTTTTGAATTGTTCCTTGTTCCAGCGAGGAAGAATTTCGTCGCCACTGTCGAAAGAATCTTGAGGAGAACAATTATTTTGCCGCCTGTTGATACCATTTTAATGCGTAAGAAATCCAAAAATAATCCACGATGTCAAATGGGACAACAAATTTCAAATCAGCTGTTATTTGTTAGGTGACTGACAGCTTTTCCATTTCTTACACCAAGAAATTTGTAAAGTAAAAATTCGTTATACCATGTTCCCACCAACGTGATTTAGCTAAATCCACTTGATTTAGCTAAATCATCTCATAAATTACGTGATTTACCATACATTTTCGTGATTACTAATTACGTGATTTAGACGTGTTTAAATTTTAATTACGTATCGGTCCACACAAAATAAAATCGAACATACCTTTATTATGTTCAGCACTTCATTCAGCAAACGAAAAGTCAGTGATGGGACTTGAGGAAAATGAAACGGTGGTAGAAAAGTGGTAGAAAAAAAATTGTCCATGATAAATAATTCAGTAAATAATGAAGTAATGGCGCAGTAAATGGTGTATACTGGACTGGAAGTTTTTACTGATGCAATTCTTCGAAAAAAATACCGGTAGCTGAGTGTGTATGGGTAAAAGTAAGTAGTAGCAGTAGGTATAGTAGGTACAATTTTCGATTTAATGATGGAAAATAAATATTATTAGCGAATAGCTTTGTTAAAAGGTGGTAGATTTGGAGTTCTGGTAGAATTTCCGAAAGTGTAAAAAGTGATTGAAATACCACTTAAGTGTTAGAAGTCCCATCACTGGTATGGCAAAGTTGGCGTAAATGCCACATTTAATCACTTAAAGTTCGGTGGGGACGCGTTTCGTGATTTATAAATCACTTCGGCTAAATCACGTTGGTGGGAATATGGTATTAGATTCTCAGTGGAGGGGTAAAATATTGCTCTCTTTTACGAATTTTTCGAGTTAAGGAACGGCATTGAGTACAAATTCGTAAGAATTATGTGGTTTTCCAATCATTGAAACCGGCGGATGCTCTGCGGAGGGAGTAGTACCTGTTTTGAACATATATCCCCTATCATTGAAAACGCCGGTAGGTAAGTAAGCGGATGTCGGTAACGAAGTTCACATTTCATACCTATCATTGACGCAACCGATCCGCGGTTTATACAAATGTTGTTGTTTTCAATCCGCATCAAAATCAATGCGGACCTCGAAGAGATAACACACATACACACACTAAAAGTTTTATTTTTCGAAAGAAGTATAAATTTAAAAAGTTTACGAACAGTTAATTGATCTTTCCGATTTAGAAAACAAACAATCCGTCCTCAGTTCCAGGCAATGATAGAAATGATGAAAAAACATATCCACGTTCGTACACTTTATAAAAAATAAATAAGAAAAGATTTTCAGTTGACTCGCTGGACTACAAGCAATCGCTAATGCGGTTGTTCGGGTGATGAACCAAGAGTGAGTACAGTTGAAACCGGAGAATTAGCAAAGGCAAAAAAGCAAACTGTGAATTTGACCGCAAGAATAAAAACGACTATTTTCTTCAACGTTATAAAAGTAAGTGTATTTGTTCAAGTTCAGTTCTTTATAACATAAAATACAATTTGACGTTTTATGTTTTTACAATTATTTCCCTTGTGGGATATTTGTTTTCGGTGGATGCATTCCACCCCATTATTTCCGTGTTGCCATCGTCGTGTTGTCTTCGACGTCAACATTCTCCCCCAACGATGAACAATGTGTAAATTCAGAAACGCATCACTCGCATCATGATGCTGATGATGCTTTGCATCATGTTCATTAATGCAAACTATTGGCATCACTTTTAACGTCAAGTGTTCATTATTGCAAAGTTGATCGAACTGATGCGCAAACATAACGCAAAAAAGCATCACAGAAATACCTGATGCGCTGTTGATTCGCCGGCAAAAAAGTAAGAAAAATGCCGGAAGTGAAAGAAAAATAAGTAAATATATATTTTTATCAATAGATTACTATGCTTTTGAAAGACAAATTTATAAATTTTTGTTGAAGTCGTTATATTAATTTTTTCAAAAACAATGCGTTCTAAAACTCAAACGACACATTCAATCACCAGCGCATCAGCATAATCTGTGCATCGCATCATCATAGCAAATAAGCAGTGATGCCGCATCACTGCGCAAATGTTTGACGTTTCTGAATTTACACAATATTCTTAGCTTGCCATCTTCTGACTTCCTGTCGTCATTTATCGGCCCCCACTGTTGCTTCTGCTTATGTAGTTCATCCGCCATTTTCAATGTAATTTTTATCAAGTAAAGGGCCCGATTCGCTAGGGTTTTCACCATTTTCCTGGTGGACACGATAAAACTTACGTCAATCCGGAGTTTTTTTTTTTTTTATTGGACGCCCCGGTTTTTTCCCACTTCGGTTTTTACCTGCTGCGCCGACAGAAATATAAAATTCAGAAGATTGGTCCATTTTTGTTTGTTTTTGTTGTAGGACTTAAAATAAACTTCCTATCTCAGCGAAAGTAAAGTACAACAACTAGTGTCACTCTCCTCCAAGTCAGTCTGACAATATGCAAGCGTTTGACAAGTGCTAGTTATATATCTCTGTTTTGCTTTTTCTATCTCAATTTGGGGAGAAATCTCATGAATCGGGCCCGATTCTGTGTCAAATTATCTGAGTTACTAGTTAATAAATCCTTGTGTGTTACAAAAAATGAACTACTGTGATCTACAAAATTGGGTCGGCAATGTTGTTCTTCCGGCGGTTTGAATTTTTAGAAATAAAAAAGATAACTCTCCAGCGGATTTGATTATATTTAATTCGGATGTGAATAGGCTGTGAGGCTGTGGATCGAGTCAACTCCCCGGGAATACATTTTTGCGGATTCTGTAATCGACATGAATAAGTTTTCACTTGTGAAGTGATCAACTGCGGATCGGATTGAATCCGTTCGCAGAGCATCCGTCGGAATCAATGATAGGCCTGAGTATTTGTAATTGTTTAACCTGCCTTCAGCATCGCCCTAGTTGCAGGTACATAATTCATTTTTTCGAATAAATCTATATAAATGCATACTCCAGCAGCCGTGTATTCTTCCTATTTATAGTTAGAACTAGTTCTGTCCGCTGTATGCGATCCTCTTTCACACAAAAATGATTACAGACCTTCCAATTGTTAAGATCAAGGGTATTTTCGGTATATAAAAACAAAGCTTTCACTTATGTCGATTTCCATTGGGATTTCGAGATTTTGCTCTCAGATTTCAGATTTTTCGTGCCCAATGGAACATAAAACGAGATTTTTCTTCCTTTGCATCTGTGGTGGTGCGTGTTTTAAAAGCCACCCTATATTAAATTGTAATTTGTGTTTATAAAAATCCATTCATTTTATTTTAATAACTATTGCAGCGGCCAAATGTAATTTTTTTTCTATTTTGCACAGACTTCTCGTCTAAAAACGTAAGTAAACACACTTTAAAGTTTGACAAACGACAATTGTTTTGGTGTTAGTGCAAATAGGTGTGAATCTCGCTCGGATATCGAGATTCGCAAAATTGCTCTGACTCTCAAAAAAAGTGCTTTTTTTGCGCCCAATGGAACATGAAATCTGACAGCCAGCTGATTTCGAGAGCAGAAAAACTGCTCTGACTCTGAAAAAAAGTGCTTTTTCTGTCCCAATGGAAAACGACATTAGAAGGAATATTGAAATATTTTGAAGGCCGATATGTAAACTATCGAAATAATTATTTAATCAGTATTGAAATAAATAAGATTACAACTGACTTTTTAATACTAACAAATGTGAGGAATTAGCCTCGCTAAAATTACTTTTACTTAACAGTGGAGCTAAAGTAGCCCATTCGTCAGTTTCCGGATCATATTCTTGAACTAAATTTATCCTACTCTGACCATCATGTCCACAGCAAGCTATAAGACGATTATTAAAACCAATACACGCGAGCTTTGCGAGTCCAACTCGCAACGAACAGACGATCGTCCATGTATTTTGTGTCGGATCATAACGTTCAACAATTTGGCTTGCCATTAAATTGCACATGCCTCCAACTGCATACAAGTACCCGTTAAGCCCAGCAATACTAAAGTCCTTCAATTTTATGTTTCTAAATTTTTTTAAAGTCCATATATCTGTGTCTGGATTGTAGCAGTACATTAGGTTTTTACCCATAGCGTACAACAATTTACCAACAACTGCTACCTTTAGTCTTTCAGGATATGATGGCCAAGAAGCAACTTTCTGCCACTTACCTATGTTGAAATCATATCTCTCAACTGCATTTGATAAAGTACGGTCCGAGTCTATAGTTTCTCCACCAACAGCGTACAAATAGCCACTTAATTCGACCGTTTCAGAAGAAATGCGCGGTATTAACATCGGGGGCAAGTCAATCCAACTGTTTGTTTTAGTATCTAGGTATGCAAAATGATAGATTTTACTGGAACTTCCGCGAAATTCTCCAGCGACAACAAGCTTGTTATCTACAACAGCCATATTGTAAATTGATTGCGGTAAAGGTAAGCACAGCAGCCCTTCTTCTACGACCCATTTTTTTAATTTGGGATTATAAGATTGAGCAATAAATTGGAAGTCTGTCTCTGTAGTATAAGACACAAAAATAAGTTTTTCAGATTTCTGCCTTGACTTGGAGTGCTCTGTTGGTTCAGATGAGCGTGATTCAAGCCAAATACCCATCAACTCATAGTTATCAATGGATAGGGATAACGAGTGTCTTTTTTCGGCAATGAAATCAGGCTTAAGTAACAAAAAGCGAACATTGCGCAGTAAATTTGACATCAAATGCTCACGATTTGCTTTATCATGTTCAACCCATGCGGCTATGCTAAGAAAAACTGTTTCTTCGGAATCTGCGCAAAGATTGTCATCCGAAATTATTTTGCTCAGCTGTTTTTCATTTAACAGCAGAAACTCCTGCTCCTTGTGTACCTGCTGAAAGTTTGTTAATGCAAATGATAATGACTTTCTATGCAGGCTAGTGTACTCATATTGCTCGGCTAATAATGCAATACCCAAGCAATTGCAGACATCAAGGCGTTCCGCCATAAAATCACAGCAAGCATTTATTAAGGTCTTCATTTGGAAGAAGTCCGCTGTTCTTAGTATACATTCCACTGTTTCACTGCGGAGCTCGATTGTTGCCGTATATATAAAGTCCACTATAGATTTTAAAATCATCCCATCGACGTCCTTGAGTTTGATCTTATTGGCATTTGTTTCTATTAGGGTGCTTCGAAACATTGCCAGGAAATATTCACTTGCGGCTGATAGAATTATCTTATGGGAATGTATTTCAAAGTTGTCAATTGCTGCGATAAGGACCACATCACAAAATTCCTGTTTATGGTAAAATGAATGCAGTTTTTCAGATATATTATTTGAGAGTTGATCGCACTTGAAGATCCGGCTATCCGGTGATAACGAGAGACTTCGATTTAGGCCTGACATCGTAAACGTTCTAAAACACGAAAGTTTACCTATAATTTTTTTTTTGTTACGTCATATTGATAAAAAAAAAACAGCATAGGATAATAATATTGGTCTGAAATAAAAATATGTTTTGCTTGTTGTTATAATTGTTGAAAACAAAAGAAAAGAAATTTGTCAGCTCGAATGGCTCCATTCAGTGGCAACAAAGATCAATAGCCAATCACAATCCTATCACAAAAGTTTGAGGTAGGTAATAATAAATGCCTTTCGCTAAGCTAAATTACAATTTACAACTCCCAACAGAAATAGTGTTTTCCATATAAAAAAACCGGTGTTTTTAATACAGCTTGCTACCATTTGAAATCATGCGCTTAATTTGTGACAGACACCTTATTCGCTTGCTTAATGTCAGAGATACATATCTTTCCAGTGGAAAGGCGGCGGCTTACAAGCTGTTTTCTTGAAAAATTCATGAACACATTCTCTTTTCTTTTCTTTTCATGTTCATGAATTGTGCTTTAATCCATGAATTAAATATTCCGTAATTTTTCCATTTAATCAAATCTTAAGCTTAAGAAAACAATGATTAGACAACGAGATTCCAATAAAGGCAAGAGAATTGGTGGCCAGCAAACTGTTTTTGGTTGCTCAAAGGTCCACCCCGGACAGTAGCGCTAATTAAGAAATGTCGTTTGCCATTGGGATTTTCAGATTTTTCTCTCAGATTTCAGATTTTTCGTGCCCAATGGAACATAAAACGAGATTTTTCTTCCTTCGCATCTGTGGTGGTGCATGTTTTAAAAGTCAGCTGTTCTTAAATTGTAATTTGTGTATATAAGAATCCATTCAATTTATACTAATATCCATTGTAGCGGCCAAATGTAATTTTTTCTCTATTTTTCACAGACTTCTCGTCTAAAAACGTAAGTAATCACACTTTAAGGCTAGTACGCTGCTCAAGTGAAGTGAAATTTTCACTGCTCTCCAAAAAATGCTGTGAAATCGGAAGTGAAATATTTTTTTGGAGATTTTCGTGGAGAAATTAATGCAGGGTGACTGAGCTGAAAAGTTTTTTTTCTGCTGGGAATTCCATAAGATTTGGGATAGCTATACTATAAAATAAACATACTTTTTGCACTTTGTTTTATTGTAGGTAGTTCATATGCTCTAGTAGTGTTTAATTTTGGCAATAATATCTGATTTGTACATAAGACCAGTGTAACACATTTTAACAATCAAGAGAGCATAGAGAGTATACCGCACCTTTTGAAAGATCCGGGAATTATATTGATTTGATTACTGAACCTCATTGTAGTAGAACATTCGAATACTGCTGTATTTTTATTTGCAAAAGTTTCTTATGTGGTATTCGATTATGCTTCTTTAGATTCGCTCTCAGATTTCAGGGGTCGAATCGCCACTTCCGTGAACGAGCTACCCGTTCATGGAATTAAGTTGGTTTTACATGTGAAACAAAAACAAATTCCGTCACGAAATGCTCGATCACGGAGGACCCGATTCGACCCCAGATTTCGTGTGGCTAATCGAACATAAGAACATCACTTGCCCTTTTTGGTGTTGACATTCGTGCGATTGGAATATGTGTAGCCTTCAACACTTTTCAAAGCGTTTTCCATTCACTGGTTAAATTTTATATGCAAACATTATAAATAAGCGTCCCGATTGATTTCTAAATATTTATACATAAATAAATTACACAAATAGATTCACCCGATGCAATTACTTTCTTTGCTGTAGAGAAAAAAACAAACTGAAACGCACTTGTATTGGTAAATCTGAGAAAATATATAGATTCGCAAAAGCGCGAATATTGCTTCGTTTTTTTGTACCGAGCGCACATATAAAGTGCTCTGAGAGGTCCAAATCGAATGCCAAAATTATATTAGGATTTATTATTAATTAAAGTAACTCTCATTCATCCAGTAATAGTAATAAAAATGCATAAAAAGAGTATCGTGTTCAATTTTATAAGGCAATTGCAGCAGCCGTATCCGTATTTTGGTATCCATAAACCATTTTATGTAATTGATCTGACCGCCGATTAAAAATCTGTATGGTTATCTTGAGCAAAACAGTGTATAACAATTTACTGAGGCACCCTGCTCATCAAGAAGGTCATCCATGCCACCAACTTTTTGTACACCTAGCTTAATGGTACTATATTCAATGCAAAAATGATAAAAGAAGTTCGAAAAATGCAGTACTCTCTTAAAGAAACATCTGAAATTGAAATTAATTTCTCAACCGTCGTCCTACGAATCATTTTTCACGCCGAAATGTCAAAAATTTAATGCGACGGACAATAAAAACCAAGTGAAATAGCTGTGGAGAGATTTTAGTATCGCCACCTACAGCTCAGTTTTTGAAGCGCAATTTTTCACTTGAGCTGCGTACTGCCAAGTGAAATTTCCCTGTGGAAAGTTCATTTTGACATTTCGCGGTGAAAAATTTGTATGAAAAACTGGATTTCACTTGATCAGCGTACTAGCCTTAAGGCTAGTACGCTGCTCAAGTGAAGTGAAATTTTCACTGCTCTCCAAAAAATGCTGTGAAATCGAAAGTGAAATATTTTTTTGGAGATTTTCGTGGAGAAATTAATGCAGGGTGACTGAGCTGAAATGTTTTTTTTTTCTGCTGGGAATTCCATAAGATTTGGGATAGCTATACTATAAAATTAACATACTTTTTGCACTCTTATTTTACTTAAAATGAAAACAGATGGAGGAAAGAAATTTCGAACTTTGTTTTATTGTAGTTCATAGGTTCTAGTAGTGTTTAATTTTGGCAATAATATCTGATTTGTACATAAGACCAGTGTAACACATTTTAACAATCAAGAGTGCATAGAGAGTATACCGCACCTTTTGAAAGATCCGGGAATTATATTGATGTGATTGATGTCATTGTAGTAGAACATTTGAATACTGCTGTATTCTTATTTGCAAAAGTTTCTTATGTGGTATTCGATTACGCTTCTTCAGATTCGCTCTCAGATTTCAGATTTCGTGTGGCTAATCGAACATAAGAAAATCACTTGCCCTTTTTTGTGTTAACATTCGTGTGATTGGAATATGTGTAGCCTTCAACACTTTTCAAAGCGTTTTCCATTCACTGGTTACATTTTTTATTCAAACATTCTAAATTAGCGTCCCGATTGATTTCTAAATATTTATACATAAATAAATTACACAAATAGATTCACCCGATGCAATTACTTTCTTTGCTGTAGAGAAAAAAAAACAAACTCAAACGCACTTGTACCTATTGATAAATCTGAGAAAAATTAGAGATTCGCAAAAGCGCTGAAATCTGGAAAAGATTGTTTTTTTTTGTACCAAACACACTTAAAAAGTGCTCTGAGAGCTCCCAATCGAATGCCACAATAATATTTAAGGATTTATTATTAATTAAAGTAACTCTCATTCATTCAATAATAGTAATAAAAATGCATAAAAAGAGTATCGTGTTCAATTTTATAACACAATTGCAGCAGCCGCCATGACGCCTTTACAAAAGGGAACTGTGAGGTGCGAACATATCATTTTTTGTATGAAAACACTTAATTGCCATTTTAGTATCCATAAACCATTTTATGTAATTGATCTGACCGCCGATTAAGAATCTGTATGGTTATCTTGAGCAAAACAGTGTATAACAATTTACTGAGGCACCCTGCTCATCAAAAAGGGCATCCATGCCACCAACTTTTTGTACGCCTAGCTTTATGGTACTATATTCAATGCAAAAATGATAAAAGAAGTTCGAAAAATGCAGTACTCTCTTAAAGAAACATGTGAAATTGAAATTAATTTCTCAACCGTCGTCCTACGAATCATTTTTCACGCCGAAATGTCAAAAATTTAATGCGACGGACAATAAAAACCAAGTGAAATAGCTGTGGAGAGATTTTAGTATCGCCACCTACAGCTGAGTTTTTGAAGCGCATTTTTTCACTTGAGCTGCGTACTGCCAAGTGAAATTTCCCTGTGGAAAGTTCATTTTGACATTTCGCGGTGAAAAATTTGTATGAAAAACTGGATTTCACTTGAGCAGCGTACTAGCCTTTAACAAATAATGACAAATGTTTTGGAGTTAGTGCAAATAAGTGTAAATCTCGCTCAGATATGATTCGCAAAACTGCTCTGACTCTCAAAAAAAGTGTTTTTTTTTTTTTTTTTTTCGTCCAATGGAACATGCAATCTGACAGCCAGCTGATTTCGAGGGCAGAAAAACTGCTTTTTCACGTAAAAACAACTTTGTAAATAAATGGCTTTGAGAGGATAGACGTACGAACGTTACCAACCCTGTGCTAGATCTAGAATTTTAGAATTTTTATTTTTAAGAGGCCGCGATGATTTTACCTTGAATGCACCCATTGATTATTGTGAATAATCTGCGTGCAATTTGACAGTGACATTAAAATGACACAAGCCTCGAAATGAGTAGAAGACAAGAGACAAAAAATTAAACGAACGAAAACGGAAAGCGATATACGCTGAGTGTTTTTCAATGTTTTTTGAGAATTCTATAAATGAATAAATATTCGTCAAACATTTTGCTAAACTTTGCGCACAAATAAATTGCTCAGTCCCAATATAACAGTGCGATAAAAGAAACCCCAAGAAACGCGTCAGTACAATTGGAAAAGTGAACCAAACTATCAACAAGTGGTTTATCAAAAAAAAAAAAAAAAAAAACTGCTGCGCTGTGACCGTTTTACCTTGTGTGTTATAATCGTCTATGACGTAAACCGGGCAAGGTAATATCATTGTTTTTATATATTTCCATAAAATGGAGTTGTGGTGTGACTTATCGCCAAATTCCTCAAAACAACAAATGATTAAATCATCGAGTCTGGAGGCATACATTATATTTGTAAGCCAAGTGATGCAAATCCAATTGATTCTCGTACAAAAGAATGGGCGTGGGGTGATTTACAGAATGTAAACAAAAACCCGTTTCCCCATTTTGTACTTGAGTTTCCCTACTTTCATCCCGATTTAGTGTCGACAGCGGGGTGGAATGCAATGCGCAGCACTACTAGCCAGTTGTCTGAAGAGTTTGGGTGAATACTATAATTCCCCCAATATGCTGCGTCCGTCATCCTCATCTTCATCGGTGGCGTGTATTCTCTCTGTCTGTTGAAACTAAAAGTTCCTTTTTTTTTCGAAAGAAAAACAGAATTTTTAACGTCCTCTTTGTTTATAGTTCAATGTAAATAATGAAGAATTTTAATTTTAGAATGTCCAAGCATGAAAAGAACAAGTCTGGCGGGATCCTGGAAAGCTGGTTCGGGCGACCGAAAACAAAAGGCAGTGGCTACAGTACACCGTCTGGCCGTCCAACATCCACCGATGGAGAGGCACCCGAAATGCAGGACCTGGAGAACATGATTCGCGGCCTCACCGAGTCCGAGGTCGAGACAAAGTTCATGGAGATCTTGGAGGACATGAACATACCCAAGGACAAACGACAACCTCTGCTCTCCAAGTCTATGCCCGATCGGAGAAAAATGATTTACATGCATTTGAAAGGTGAGGTCATTTGTATTTGTTATTGGTGAGCTCTTGCATTATAATTAACTTTTGCCTTGCCGTCCATGATAAGTTAATAGATAAATAGTGTCAAACCGGCAAAGCTATGAATCATGTGCATGTGAACATTTTACTTTGGCTCTTATAGTATTAGCGCGATATGATTTGTGGTGTTCTGTGTACAAGTGTTTGGTTCGATTTTATTTTTAGAACCATAGAAAGTGTGACATTAACACCCACGGTTGCTGAAGAACGGTTTTGATGTGTGTACTGCCTTCCAGTTGGCGACAACGGCATTGAAGTTTTCTACTTCTGCTCATTATATACTGCAAAAATTAGGAAACATGTAGTTTTGTACTGATAAACTTTGGCTTTGTTCAGTTATCATGGTTTTTCGATAAAACCCTGAACCGACTTAAGCGCGTAGTTTTCTTCAACACATGACTTTGTGGGCGAATTTATCTTGGAAAATATTTTATTTGTATCTGTTCACCTCCTTGACGTGACAGATGTAAAACAAAAAAACAAACTCTTGGTGAAATATTTTTGGAGATGATGACACAAATGATGCACTTGTTGTTTTACCTGTTCGTGTATAGCTTTGTCGGTTTTGGGGACCATTCGCTTCAGTATTTCGTTTAATGTGATGAATTTAGCTTCAGCCATCGATTCACATAACGTCATTGTATGCCTCACCAAAAGCAACATTTTCATAAAATGCTCAGCTATGTACTTAATGAGGTTTATCAGTGGTTCTTACCGATTCTCCTCCTTTAATGGAGTTACCTTATCAACATAATAAACACTTCCTGAAACTGTGGACGCAGCGTCTATTTGAATGCTCATTTGGCATTGGCGATCAGATGTAAAGGAAGATGGCCGCGTTGGAAAGTACCCCACTACGCGTACATAAGTAGGCGCAGTGGCTTAGTGATTGGTGTATTGGACTATTAAGCGATGGGTCGAGTCTCGAATCCCGCAAAAACCCAAATTCCAACTTAGGGTTTTTGTTTCCACTGCGCCACCTCTCGCAAAAGTCTGACAAACATCCCAGAGTATAACTGTCTTGAAAGAGCTTCTCAATTAGCCGCTTGGAGTCGGCATAAAATTGTAAATCCCTTCCATTCGTTCCAAAAATGAAAAACCCCCACAAAAACGAATGGTTATGAGAAGCTACCTCCGGAGCTGTTGCGCCAACTATTTATTTATTTATTTATTTATGCACCCATAAACCCATATTCAATTCCGTACCACATTTGATTTAATTTAAGTATGCCTGGCCTTACTGGGGAACTTCACGGGTTTTCTTGTATACCTAAATGCACTCACAATCGACTTTCTATATATTTGCAGGAAAAAACTCACTGGAGCACCGTTCTAATTCACGCTTTGAGAAACCCTACGACTACATCGAATACCTCCAGAATGGAGAACACGCCGAACACAAGATCTACCAATGCCTCGAAAGTCTGCGAGTTGCTCTCACCAGTAATCCCATCAGTTGGATCAAGGAATTCGGCGAGAATGGCATCGATGTAATAGTAAACATTCTGCGTCGCTGCAAAAAGGAACGTAACTTTGATCGCATCGAATTCGAATGCATCCGCTGCCTGAAGGCCGTCATGAACAACACATGGGGCTTAAATCTCGTCCTCACACCCGAACAGCATACTGTTGTGCTTCTGCTGGCACAAAGTCTGGATCCCCGAAAGCCAAACACTATGTGCGAAGCAATCAAACTATTGGCCAGTTTCTGTCTCGTCTCCGAACGAAATGGCTACGAAAAAGTCCTCCGTGCCATTACATCAGCCGCATCGACAACGTACAAGAGCGGTGAGCGCTTTAGACCTATCGTAGACGGTCTGTTTGTCCAAGAGAAGAACGATACAAAACGAGACTTGGCGTGCCACAGTCTGATCTTCATCAACACTCTCACGAACACGCCGAGCGACATGAATTTCCGCCTGCATCTGCGTTGTGAGATCATGCGAATGGGACTGTTTGAGAGGTTGAACGAGTTCACGGAAATCGTAAACACCAGCAACAACGACGATCTGAAGAAACACTACAAGATCTTCAACGAAATCCGCGAGGATGACTTTGAGGAGTTCATCCAGAGATTCGATAATGTTCGCTTCGATATGGACGATGTGAACGACTGTTTCGATGTACTTAAGAATTTGGTAGTGGACACTTCATCCGAACAGTACTTTTTATCGATATTACAGCATTTGCTGTTCATACGCGATGACTACTACTTCCGGCCGGCTTACTACCAGCTGATAGAGGAGTGTACATCACAAATTGTCTTCCACAAGGGCTATTGTGACCCGAACTTTGACAACCGCAACTTTAACATTGACACGTCGCTTCTGTTGGACGATATAGTGGAGAAGACCAAGGCGAAGGAGACGAAACAGACGGAGGAATACGAGAAAAAGATCGAGGAGCTCGAGAGTGCCAAGCAGGAGGCGGAGGCAAAAGCAGCGCATTTGGAGGAGAAGATTAAGGTAATGGAAGCCACAGGGGTGGCTGTGCCTTCGCCGGGAAAGCTGCCTAAAGTGAACATCCCAATGCCACCGCCTATGCCGGGTGGCGGACCTCCTCCACCACCACCAATGCCGGGTGCAACGCGTGGTGGTCCGCCACCACCTCCACCGCCACCGATGCCGGGTATGGGCGGTGGGCCAAGACCTCCACCACCGCCACCAATGCCGGGAATGGGTGGCCCACCCCCACCTCCTATGCCAGGTATGATGGGAGGCCCGCCACCACCGCCCTTCATGATGGCGGCCGCAGTGAACGTTCTCCCGTATGGCCTGAAGCCCAAAAAGAAGTGGGAAGTGAAAAACCCGATGAAGCGTGCCAATTGGAAACCCATCGTACCGCAGAAGATGTCCGAAAAGGCGTTCTGGATAAAGTGCCACGAGGACTCGCTAGCGTCCGATGACTTCCTCACGGAACTGTCAGTAAAGTTCTCCTCGAAACCGGTCAAGAAAGACAATAAGGACGCTGTGGACAAACCCACCACGCTCGGCAAGAAGAACATCGATCTGAAGGTCTTGGATGGCAAGTCTGCCCAGAACATCTCGATTCTCCTCGGTGGTTCACTCAAGCATCTATCCTATGAGCAAATTAAAATCTGCCTACTTCGCTGTGATACCGCCATTTTGTCTTCCAACATCCTCCAGCAGCTGATTCAGTACATGCCGCCACCGGAGCAACTCAAGCGACTACAAGAAATAAAGACAAACGGAGAACCGCTGTCAGGTGTCGAACAGTTCGCAGCGACAATTGGAGAAGTCAAACGTCTCGGTCCCCGCCTACATAGTTTAAACTTCAAGCTCAACTACGCCGACATGATCCAGGACATCAAACCAGAGATTGTCGCAGGCACTGCCGCCTGCGACGAAGTGCGGACAAGTAAGAAATTCGCCAAAATTCTCGAACTCATCCTTCTGCTGGGTAACTACATGAATTCCGGCACCAAGAACGAACAAGCGTTCGGCTTTGAATTCTCCTACCTCACCAAGTTGTCCAACACCAAAGATGCGGAAAACAAGCAAACGCTTCTTCACTACCTCGCCTCACTGGTGGAGAGTAAATTCCCAGACGCTCTTAACTTTTACAACGACCTCTCGCACGTTGACAAAGCTTCCCGTGTAAATCTCGACAACATCCAAAAAGCGATGCGCCAAATGAATTCGGCCGTCAAAAATCTCGAGTCCGACCTCAACAACAACAAAGTTCCCCAATGCGACGATGATAAGTTCGCCGAGGTGATGGGAAAATTCGCCGCCGATTGTCGTCAACAAGTCGACGTATTGGGCAAAATGCAAGTGCAGATGGAGAAGCTATACAAGGAGCTAGGCGAATTCTACGCATTCGATCCGAACAAGTACACCATGGAGGAGTTTTTCACCGACATCAAAACTTTCAAGGATGCCTTCATACAAGCGCACAAAGAAAATGTCCGATTACGAGAAGAAGAGGAGAAGAAGCAGCGCATGCAAGAGGCCCGCGAGCAGTCGCAGCGTGATCTACTCGAACGGCAGCAGCGTAAACTCGCCCTGGTCGATATGGATGCGGCCAATGCTCAAGAAGGTGTGATGGATAGTTTGCTGGAAGCCCTGCAAACCGGCTCAGCGTTCGGAAATCGTGATCAACGACAAAAGCGAAGACAACGCCCGGCAGCCGGAGCAGAAAGAAGAGCACAGTTAAGCAGAAGTCGGTCACGAACGAGGATTCCCGGCGCTTTGGTCACGCGTGAGATGATATCCAACGAAGCGTTGCTTGGGTCTGCCTAAATCGTCCCAATGCTCAAAACTATGTACATAAAATGATATACGTATATCTTTACACATACATATATACATATGATACTATTTTTTATACGAATTATAAATCAAAAACAAAACAACAAACGATGGGAGAGAAGAGAGAGAGACAGAACGCACATGGTGTACATCAAGTGTTACATCAATCCAGTAGTAGCTCCCCACAAAACCATATCCCGCAATTAATTAATTATTACTATGTATTATCATTACTATCCTCTGACGATGGAAGTCTATTAGTGTGCCCATATTTTCCGAAAGCAATCGGTTGGATTGGATTTACCATTTACCTAATACATAATAATCTATCGAACGAGTCACGGGCGAGTTGGCGTGACTTGTCAACTGCCCATGCAAATTATTATATTTTTGTGTGTAAATACTTAACTAAAACTCAAACTAAAATAACCCGTTTAAATCAAAAGAAAGAACAATTTAAGAATCCTGTAAAAGATAATATTTTTTATATCGTTTATAAGTTTGAATTAAGCGAAGGAATAAAATTCCTATCGAAAGATGAGACATTCAAAACGTGCGTCTTTTATTTGTACATTTGGCCTCAATTCCAAACAGCGCAGAATGAAGAACAGAAACGAAGTATCCTTGGCTTATAGTTCTGTCGAAGTTAAGCTTTGTTTCTAAACAGAGGATCGAGTCACTTCAGGTTACCTTACATTTGCAAGGTGGAGTTATTAGGCCCTAGCGAGGTATCCGTCGGAACGGAAAATTCTCCGATTTTATACGATTCGTTGTTGGAGAGCTTCCGAAAAAATGTACGGTGTGGCTTCACAAGTAAGTAGTATAATGCGAGAAACAGTTTAACGCAGCGACTTTGACAGCAACAGCAGTGATAGGAATGTGTGACCGTGTAAATGCACTATTATAGTAAACAAAATGGCTTCCGGAAATGATGAATGGACAATTATTTATTTATTTCAAACAAATGATTGATGAATATTGTTGGTTTAATTTACTGACACTTTTTGTGGTACATATTCGATTGGGCGTTCTCAAAGCACTTTTTCCGCTTCAGACCAGTTTTTATGTTCGTTTGGTACAAAAAAGGAATCTTTTTCAGGTTTCAGAACACTTTGGCGAATCTTAAATTTTTTCCTAAGATTTCCTTTAGATTTACCAGTGCAAGTGCGTTTGAGTTTGACAACCGGTGGAGGGCGTTTAGGTTTTCGTGAATTTTTTCTACATCAAAGAAAGGCGTTGCATCAGGTGAATCTATTTTTGTAAAGTATGTAGGTATGTACCTACCCATAAATATTTTGAAATCAATCGGAACGCAAATTGCGAATGTTTTAATATAAAATTAAAACAATGGATGGAAAACGCTTTGGAAAGATCCGCACATATTCGATTCGCACGAATATAAACACGAAAAAGATCAAGTGACGTTTTTATCTGGTTTTTATGTTCGACTAGAGACACAACATCTGAAATCTGAGAGCGAATCTGAAAAAGCCCAATCGAATACCAAAGAATAAGACTCTCATTTCACATGTCAGAAATAGATATGTTTTCAAGTGATTGCAGAAATGTTGGATGGCCGGAACTTGTGTTTAAAAAAAAAAAAAAAATGGGTAGAACATCCATGGCACGCTATAGGCGTCTGATTTGTGATCTCATTCTTACGCCCTTATTAGCATTGACTGCGGACAAATGCAGTTTTACATCATGGCGAATTTTGAGTGCAATAATCACGTATACGAGGTCCGAGGTGTTCCCAAAAGTACCCGACCTAACAAAAAAAAAAAAAAAAAATAAATAAATAAATGGGAAAAATGCTGCACAGTATCCTTGAAGCTCGAGCTCGATAAGTTTTTCTCAACGAATTTCAATAGCTTCGATATCCTGTTTATAGTGCGAATTATCGAGCTCCTCGAACCATTCATCAACCGCAGACTTCACCTCTTCATTGTTGGCAAATCTTTTACCACCGAGCCATTTTTTCAAATTTGGAAACAAAAAATACTCCGAGGGTGCCAAATCTTGCGAATAGGGTGCATCAGGAACCAATTCGAGCTTTAATTCATTGAAGATTTTGGCCATCGCGATGACGGGTGTGTGCATTGTTTTGATGAAACCAAATTTTTTTTCTCCAAATGCGGCCGTTTTCTCTTGATTTCATCACTCAAACGCTGCAATAAGTTCGCATAATACTCGCAGTTGATTATTTTTCCTTTCTAAAGATAATCAATGAAAATTATACCACTCGCATCCCAAAAAACTGACGCCATCACTTTGTCTGCAGGTGGAGCTGTCTTTGCCTTCTTCGGAGCCGATTTTCCTCTTTCAATCCATTGTATTGATTATCCCTTCCTCTCGGATGTGAAGCAGTGGACACATGTTTCTTCCGTGGTTATGAATCGACGCAAAAAACGATTTTCTTCCTGTGGAACTTCGCTAAATACTCAATTGACAGATCATCACGACTTTGTTTTTGTTTCATTAGGTCTGTTCCTTTACTTTAAAATCTTACGAATTTTTACGAATTCTTACGAATTTTTACTCAGTGCCGTTCCTTAACTCAAAAAATTCGTAAAAGAGAGCGTCATCGAGAGAGCAAGATATTACCCCTCCACTGAGAATCTTACGAATTTTTACTCAACAAATTTCTTGGTGTAAGAAGTGAAAAAGCTGTCAGTCACCTTACAACTAACAGCTGATTTGAAATTTGTTGTCCCATTTGGCATATGCGTTGATTATTTTTTGGCTTCTTGCTTATTAAAATGGTATCAACAGGCGGCAAAATAAAATTGAATGTTCTCTTTAAGATTCTTTTCGATATTGGCGTCGAAATTCTTCCTTACTGTAACAAGGTACAATCTCTTCCATGTAAATCATAATGCAGTGTCGCTTTTTCCTCTTCTCGAATGCTTGTAGTTCAATCAGTACAAACTCTTCCACATACTCAGATTCATCAAAATAAAGTTAAAAATAAATGATAGAACTAATTTTCTTAGTAAAATAACAAATTCCTCTAGTTTATCAGATATTTTAACGACTTTTCGTATAATTTTTTGAATATTTGATCTATGTATCTGTCATTTTTCATTAATTACTACAAAAGCGTTCCTTAACTTTTTCGTAAGCGTCTCTCTCTGTGAGAGAATTTATCCCCACTACTGCCGTTGAACACGAAGAAAATAGCAACACTATAATGCTCTGTCGGAATGACTGCCTGATCGAGTCTCAGAGGTCTTACATGAGCCCCTCAGAAAGAGGACGTACGGCGGATGAATTCACATGGTTGAATCAACGGTGGCGTCAACAGTCAACATGGCAGATACCTCAATGAGCTACTTTGACGTATTTAGAGCTGAGGTCATTGAGGATTTTTCAGCACTAGTCAGGGTGTTGAAATAGAGATGGTGGCGGAAGAGCCCTTAATGGGTCAACGGCAGCTCTCACATCCCCGCAGCGGGTTACTGACTCCGGAATATTCCGGCTCCTTTTGCCCAAGGGGTTACAGAAAGGGCCTGGTCCTCCAGGTTGGGGGTTGTGCGTGGGGTTAACGACCCTACCACGGAAAAAAAAAGAATTGTTGCGAAGCAACCAAAAGCCTCGGATAAGGACGGATTCACTGTTGACGACCCTGCAAAACGAAAAAAGGACAATGACGTTCGGATCTGCACGTGGAATGTTCGAACTCTGAACAGACCGCGTGCAGCCGAACAACTAGCGGAGGCCCTAGACTGCTACAAAGCAGGTATCACCGCCATCCAGGAAGTGCGGTGGGATGGGCCGGGCAAAAGGAGGATGAAAAACTGTGACATTTACTACGGTGACTGCTACAGAGAACAAAAGCAGCGTCTATTTGGATGCGGATTTGTTGTAAGCGGCAGACTTAGGCAAGAAGTCTTGAGCTTTCGACACGTTAGTGAACGCCTTACAACTATCCGCATCAAGGCTAAATTCGCCAACATCAGCCTGATATGCGCTCACGCCCCCACAGAAGATAAAGACGATGCTACCAAAGAGTGTTTCTACGAGCTCCTCGACAAAACATATGAGCAATGTCCTAAGCATGACGTTAAAATCGTCTTGGGTGATTTTAACGCCAAAATAGGAAAGGAGGACATCTTTGGTAGCACAATCGGAAAACACAGCCTACACGACACCACGTCTGGAAACGGACTTAGGCTGATTGATTTTGCTGCGGGACGTAATGTTACCATAGCTAGCTCACGGTTTCCTCACCTCAATATACACAAAGGAACATGGCGGTCACCTGATCATCAAACCGTCAACCAAATTGATCACGTTGCGATCGACGCAAGGCACTCCACCAGTATTCTAGATGTCCGAACTTTCCGAGCGGCCAACATAGACTCGGACCACTACCTTGTTGTAGCCAAGGTACGGATGCGGATATCCAAGACGCCACAACAACGAGAAAATACTGTGAGGAGATTTAACGTTGGACGACTACAAACGCAACAAACCGCCAGAACCTTTGCCGATCGCGTATCCCTCAACCTCTCGAGAAGTCCTATGCTGCCAGCATCAAGTGCCGAAGACCAGTGGCGCCGATGCCAAGAAGCCATCAAAAACGCCGCAACTGATGTGCTTGGTTTCACCAGTCCACCCCCCCGAAACCCCTGGTTTGACGAAGAATGCCGGCAAGCACATGCAGCAAAACAAAGTGCCTACGAAGCGTCGCTGCATAGAAGGACGAGAGCAGCTCGTCAGCTCTACGAGCAAAAAAGGAGGGAAGAACATCGGCTTCTCCGGAGAAAAAAGAGAGAGCATGAGAAGCGCGCGATCGAGGATATAGAGAGGTGTTACTCCAGGAACAATGTTCGGAAGTTTTACCAAAAGGTAAAAAGAACGTGTCATGCCAACAAGACCCGAACGGAGACCTGTAGAGACGAGCAAGGAAACCTTGTAGTAGAGTCACAGTCGGTGCTGAGGACATGGAAAAACCATTTCTGCAGACTGCTAAACGGCGAAGACGACACAAATTCCGCTGTTAGGCAGAACGATCCATTCAACCTGGACGATGACAGCCAAGATTTCCGTCCACCTGACCAAAATGAAGTGAGGATAGCAATATCTAAGCTTAAATCCAACAAGGCTGCTGGTCCAGACGGCTTACCTGCCGAGCTCTTCAAGGCAGCCGGAGATGACTTGGTAGAGTGCATACACCAACTCATCTCCAAGATTTGGTTAGAGGAAAGTATGCCTGATGAATGGAACCTCAGCATTGTTTGCCCGATCCACAAGAAGGGAGACCCTCTAAACTGCGCCAACTACAGAGGCATCAGTCTCCTGAACACTGCGTATAAGATCATGTCTGCTGTATTGTGTGAACGCCTGAAACCATTCGTCAACGATCTGATAGGTCCCTATCAGTGCGGTTTTAGGCCCGGTAAGTCCACGACCGATCAAATATTCACACTACGGCAGATCCTGGAAAAAACCCAAGAATACCAGATCGATACTCACCATCTTTTTGTCGATTTTAAGGCCGCATATGACAGCGTTTATAGAGACGAGCTATACAGAGCCATGTCTAGTTTTGGCATCCCTGCCAAACTTGTCAGATTGTGCAGAATGACGATGGAGAACGCTCGCTGCTCCGTAAAGGTCGGAAACAATCTCACCGAGACTTTTGATGTCAAAAAAGGATTTAGACAAGGTGATGCGCTGTCATGTGACTTCTTCAACATCATTCTTGAGAAGATTGTGCGAAACTCACAAGCCAACACCAGAGGCACAATTTTCTATAAGTCTGTGCAACTGCTTGCATACGCTGACGACATTGACATTGTTGGTACAACACAGCGAGCTGTCACTGGTGCGTTTGCAAGTATTAGTGCAGAAGCGGCAAAAATGGGTTTAGTGGTGAATGAGGGTAAAACAAAATATATGCTGTCAACAAGAAGGGACACACGACATCGACGAATCGGGCAGAACGTCACGATAGACAGCTATAACTTTGAGGTAGTTAGGGACTTTGTCTACCTCGGCTCCGCTATAAACTCTGATAACGACATCACATCAGAAATCAAACGAAGAATCACACTTGCCAACCGCTGTTTCTTTGGCCTAAGACGGCAACTGATAAGTAAGGCCTTGTCGAGAAATACTAAGGAAACTCTGTATAAGACCCTCATCATCCCAGTCCTGCTTTATGGTGCAGAAGCATGGGCGCTATCAAAGGCGGATGAAGATCTCCTTGGTCGTTTCGAACGCAAAATTCTTCGAGTGATTTTTGGTCCCGTTTGCGTTGACGGGTTTTGGAGGAGAAGATTTAACAGCGAACTCTACGAGCTGTACAGCGACATTGACCTAGTCAGAAAAGTACGCATCAGTCGTCTAAGATGGCTGGGACATGTAGAGCGAATGGACACCAACGCTCCGGCCCGAAGAGTCTTCGATTCTAACCCGGAGGGACAACGCAGTAGAGGAAGACCTCGCCTTAGGTGGCGCGCGCAAGTGGAAGGGGACCTCAACCAACTTGGAGTGCGCAACTGGAGGCAGTTAGCCAAAGATCGCGCTAACTGGAGAGGCGTATTGGTTGAGGCCCAGGTCCACCCCGGACTGTAGCGCCACCTAAGTAAGTAAGTACTGCCATTTTGACAGTCTTTTCCATTCTTACTACAAAAGTAAAGGAACAGACCTATTGTGAGCAGTCGCAGCTAAATGACTGGCGACACGTCAAACTCACCTCAAAATCCATATAAAAATAGTAATAATTGCATAAACTGTCAACATTTGCCATTCTCATGAGTGTTGCTATTCCTTAGCATTTAAATTCAAGTGCTTTATCAGAATCACTTTACTGCTATAGCTGTTTTTATCAATAACAACAAAATTCTGAAGCGAAAACCGAACTGAACAGTGCAAAACCACCACAATGTCCTTTAATAAAGTCGACAACAACAAACAGTGGCTGTCATAATACGTATCGAACAAACACGACACAGATCTCAAATAAAAGTGCTCAATAAATGTTTTATTATTTTCAAATAATCAAATCCATCAACAGTGAGTAGGTGAGAACAAAACTGACAAACAAAGGGACACAATATGTTCTGTTTATCAATACAATAACGCTCAGCAAGACAAGACCGAAGGACGCTAACGGGACCACCATCTTTATAATTACTACACATAGCATTATTAAGCAAAGACCGCCATAAAGTCCATCAAAAGGACAATAAATATCTACCCCTCGTTTTACACTCTTTCCGTTTGCAAGGGTATAAGATTAGGGACTATTTTTGAATACACAACTGTAACTATCTCTAGTCCCGGTTTCGAAGAAATCATTACGACGAAAAGAAAAACCCGAAAACGCTATAAACCTCGCCTGTGTTCGCATTAGATCAATATTTCTGTGTCAGATCGCGTCTGGCCAGAAAAGGGCTTACTCAACTTAAATTATAGTTTAGCGGCCAATTTTTACGCGACAGGTAAAAAGAAACTCTCGCTGGCAGTGATGAAATTTCCTGCTGCAAGGTCAGGCGATATAATCAAAGAGAGCGGCTAAAGGATCATATACCTGTGTTTTTTTTTTGATTTAAAATTGCAACTTAAATAAGCCAGTGTTGTAAAGTGTCCTGAACCTAAATAAAATGAGAATATGCCCAGTGAGTCGGATTAATAAAGGGACAAATGCAAATTTGAACATTTGTACCTAAATGTTAGGTTATGTTTTGCAAAAACCCAAATGCAAAAAGGGATTTATTTTATCTTTTTTTTGACAATGTTTTAGTTCCATATTTTATTACGGAGGAGGCGCATATTCTTTTATGATCATAACTAGGTATAGCAAATAATAATATCCAAGGAGTTGTTTTGCAAATCGTTTAGATCGTTAGGTAGGCACTTTCCTTTTCACGTGTCCTTTCGAATAAATTCGACGGATCTTTTAAGTTACAAGTAGGTGCAGATAATATGAAACCAAACAAATAAAAGTTTGTAATCTGTTTAATGGTTCCCTTTCTCTTTATTTCAAAGCGCCGCCGTAACAACAAGTCTCGACTTTAAATGCAAGCTCACAATTGCGACATTTGTATAAAAAAGAATCGAAACTAAAAATGGTTATTGGTAAGCCCAAAAGATAAAGCGATAATAAAACTGCTTGTCTAATTTATATTCATCAGCAATTTCCCTACAGTTGTGAATTGCGAAGTTTTGAATAAATGCGTCTATTGTAATCTACAGTAAATTGAATGTATAGGTAAAGGTTAAAAGTGGTTTTAAACTTGGTTATCGGGCAAATAAATGTGGGTTATTTAGCACCAATTAACATTTTTAAGGTCAATACTAAATTTTATGAACTCCCAATGGCGAAATTTGTCATACAAAACTATCTGTTGCGACCTTTAAAATACTTGAGGTGAAGGTTGAAAATGATTATTATGTGGTATTCGTTTGGGCGCTCTCAGATCACTTTTTTTGCTCTCAGAGCAGTTTTTATGCTCGTTTGGTAAAAAAAAGCGATCTTTTTCAGATTTCAGAGCACTTTTGCGAATCTAGATATTTTCTCAGATTTACCAACACAAGTGCGTTTGAATTTGACAACTGGTGGAGGGCATTTAGGATTTCGTGAATTTGTTCTAAAGCAAAGAAAAGCATTGCATCGGGTGAATTTATTTTAGTAAATTGGTTATATATAAATATTTAAAAATGAATCGAGACGCAAATTTCGAATGTTTCAATTTAAAACTTTAGCAGTGAATGGAAAACGTTTTGAAAAGTGTTGAAGGCTACACATATTCGAATCGCACGAATATCAACACAAAAAGAGCAAGTGACGTTTTTATGTTCGATTAGCCACACGAAGTCTGAAATCTGAGAGCGAATCTGAAGAAGCCCAAACGAATACCACATTAGTGGGGCACATTGACTTACCAAAGGTATAGTGAAGTTAGTTGCAGTGCATCTAGAGTGGCGCCAAGCGTATTAGAGAAGTTGCCAAGGCATCGGAGATGCACTAATCTTTTGAGTTTTTCGAAACCATCAATGACCTTTCTGCTTAAGTCGATATTGAGAACTTAATCCACAAAAAGTGCCGGTTTTAGCAATACCAGCGCCCTGGACGAGATTTCTACGGCGCCCCCCCTAACTGCAATTGAAACCTATACGAAAAAAGGCAAAGGATATAATGAAATAACCATTTATTAAACGAAATAACGATTTATTAAAAAAAAAACACAATTTGACATCTAGCTTTTT
The DNA here is from genome assembly GCA_946477585.1 of Cheilosia urbana. Classification (NCBI taxonomy): domain Eukaryota; kingdom Metazoa; phylum Arthropoda; class Insecta; order Diptera; family Syrphidae; genus Cheilosia; species Cheilosia urbana. The sequence continues at coordinate 131,831,219 of OX297854.1, forward strand.
TATCGGCGAACCCTTTTATTAAGTTATCAAAGTCGATGTTTTCAGCACTTCCATTCGATTGACAATTAAAGACGTACCTTTTCAAAATATTCGTCATATATGACGAGAAGTTATTTGAAACATTTCTTCGGAACGATATTAATAGTTGCATCCATTAAAATCCGGCGCTGACCTTCAGGAACATTTTCTTTGATAAGGTCGATTTTTTTGAATGAAGAAAATACGCAAAATGCCGGAAAAAATGGAGGTTAAATGACTTATGCCCAATTCACAATTCGGCGTTGCACGCGTGCGTGCGTCGGCGCGCTTTGACACGCTTTATCGAAATTTTACGATTTTAAATGCCAAAGCGCGCGGGCAACAACTTTGTAAAACAAAATGCTGCTTTGAAGCGAATACGCGTTAACAGGGAAAACTTTGACAAACTAAAAGTTCTGTTTGTTTTTGGCTAAAAAATACAAATTCAGAGCAGAATTAAAATTTCAAGTCTACTCCCTTCTTTTTTTGAAGCTGTAATTTGTATGCACGAATTGAAAAACGATTCTCCAAAATACAAGAAAATCATATTTAACAATATATCAAAGCACACAACAACCTTAATACGGATACAAGACCCTTGATTAATATTTGTCCTACAAAAAATCTAAAGAAATTAGTAGTTGCCCTACAAAAAAAAATTTTATTCCTCATTCCCACACTGAATTAATTAATTATGCTTTGAAAAACCATCATATAGCTTTTTAAAAGTTGTGTATAATAAACATTAGCGAATCTGTGCCACTCCAACTATAAACGGTACATTCTATGACTTCAAATCGAACAATTCAAAATTCTAAAGTTGTCAAACGCGCGTGATAGTAGAAAGTAGCTCTACTCACGCGTCGCGTTGAACTTTACGATATTTACGGTCTAAAGTCGGCTCAACGCCTGAAGCTGTATTTTGTGTGGCACCATATAAACGCTTTGTTTCTACATAATCTGTCAACGCACGCGCGCGTCAACGCGACATTGTGAATTGGGCATTAGTCTCGCCGTTTTGACAACGGTATTCTTCGCATTTTTTCTAGCATAGAATTTTGGATGGATACCAAAATAAGAAAATGAAAAATGGCCTCAAATGGCTTCCAAACAATTTGCACTAAATGACAAATCATCCCAAAAAAACCAATGAAAAAAGGGCCCAAAAATATCTAAGAACACCCCAAAACAATGAAAATACTCCCCAATTTCGTAGTCATTTTTGTTGTTCTTTGCCATGCATTATTTTGGGTCAAATTTTCATTGTGTATGCTAGCAATTTGGCGCCATTCTGCATTTAGTTGGGGCAATATTGCATAAATGGAATGGGCTCATTTTGCATTATGAAATATTTTTTTTTTTTGGCCTTTTGTAATATGAAGGTTCAAAATGAACGAGTAAAGTCCATTATCATATGCCAACTTAAGTTAATTGCGGAATTGCACAAGCTGTCGAAATAATCATTGTCAAGCCCAAATTCGATGTCAGTTTTAGTAGTTCACAGTGGCTATATAAGAAAGGTGTAAGCTTCTCTTGTTTTTGATCAGTTCAAATTCACTGTAATCGAATCTAGTCAAAAAACTTAAGATGGCGATAGACTGTAAACGTTTAAATATCTAGTTTAGTAAGTCTGACAGCTCTGTGACTAGATGTGTCTCGGTTTTGATTGACTGAAATCAGTCATATCAGCAGCTATTTCAGTTGACGTTTATGAAGGGGTATAGCCGACGAATGTAGTCAAGAAATTCGTGACCGAAGAAGAAGGTTCAAAAAGAACGAGTAAAGTCCATTACCATATGCCAACTTAAGTCAATTGCGGAATTGCACAAGCTGTCGAAATAATCATTGTCAAGCCCAAATTCGATGTCAGTTTAAGTAGTTCACAGTGGCTATATAAGAAAGGTGTAAGCTTCTCTTGTTTTTGATCAGTTCAAATTCACTGTAATCGAATCTAGTCAAAAAACTTAAGATGGCGATAGACTGTAAGCGTTTAAATATCTAGTTTAGTAAGTCTGACAGCTGTGTGACTAGATGTGTCTCGGTTTTGATTGACTGAAATCAGTCATATCAGCAGCTATTTCATTTGACGTTTATGAAGGGGTATAGCCGACGAATGTAGTCAAGAAATTCGTGACCGAGTACTAAGTTGACAGTTCGAATATTTGGCTGACGTAGAAAAAGTGACTTTCACAACCAGTCATAGTTTTTGCCTTCAGTTTATATCTTGATACCTAGATTCTTGAATGTGCCCACTTTTAAAGGTGCCCACTGTCAAAAAGGCAACATCGAAAATTAAGCAGTTCAGTTAATGTTCTAGATCCATAACTTCATTGCGAGACCTCGTTCACACAGTGCCTACATAATTATACAGCGCAATGGAAAAATTGTGTCAAGCGGCATCTGTCAAAGTAGTGCGTGCGCATTTGTCATCAGTGCGTATAATCGCCGCGCTCTTGATAAAAAAAAACCACAAAAACAAATAATACCTACTTGCCATTGCTTTATAATTATGTGGATGGAGGTGAGGGCGCGACATGGGACTCCCAACTCTGTGTTTGTTATCTTGCCGTGGTTTATATGAGATGCAATAAATTTATTATTTGTCTATAGTAAAATGGGCTATAAACCATGGCCAGGAGACTTTTGTCAACCAGCGAGTCCAATCGAGGTTTTTCATGGTTATGGCTGTTCCATAGGGTATATCAATAATTTTTATGAATAGTTTAGAAAACAATTAGAGCTGAGCGTTGAAAAAACCTGTCATCTGGATCTGTCATAAATCGCGAATAAGGTCTGAAATGTTCATAAATAATAGAAATTCATCCGGATGTGTATAAGTTATGTTTTGTTTTTTCTCTGTGGACTACGCATGGCTCTGCGAAATAAGACCCCAATGAAATAAGTCCCCAAAAAGTTATACAGGAAACAACAACAACCCCAAAATTGGGGCCTTATTTAATTTTTTTTTTTTTTGGGGCCTTATTTCATCGCAGTGGGGCCTTATTTCATATTTCAAATTGGGGTATTATTTCATTATGAAATAACATACCTTCTAGCCTTAACTTGAACAGCACTAGATGCTATCTTCCAGGGTGACTTCGATGATATTTAAAGTCCTGTCAAAAAGACAGCTCCGTTAATAGCCGTGAGTCAATGCCAAACATCAAAAAGTATTTTCAGCAGCAACTACATTTTTTTTTTGGCTAAAACTTTTTTTGTGTTTTGGTGAGTTTTCCGCAGTTTTTCTTTAATATTATTTATTATATCGATAGTCTATGAAAAAAATTTAGTAAATTAGATAATTGTCTGCAATAAAATCAGAGTTTTCTTCATTTATCGTTTATAATTAAAAATTTGTAAATTTGTAGCAATGTGGACTTATCAGATATGCTATATATCATTATACCCATGGTTTGGAAAACCATTTTTTTTTTTTTAGTTTGCATTTTTGTTTAAATTAAAACAGCATGGACGTACTTCCCCTAAATTTAGCAGTGCAATTTATGAAATACAAATATTACAATATAAGTTACCTCATACTTCTTTTGCCGATCCATGTTAAAAGAAAAAGATCGAAAATGGAAAAGATTACAAGTATTTATAAGTTAGTTACTAAGAGGGCAAATATGACATTTTAGCATTTTGACATAAAAACAAGCTCAAACATAGCGATCAGTTTTTGAGTTATGCGGTATAAACAGGGTGATCCGAGATTTCTACGATTGCATTTGAAGCACATAACTATGATGACATAAATGATCATGTCTGAAGTATCAAACAAATGAATTGTGTGATTTAACAGATTTGCAAAAAGGGACAGAAAACGTAAGAAATATTATTATTCTGTCTCTAGCCACCCTGGTCCCTGGCTTTGCTCAACGAATTTATGTAGAATGTGGATAGTAATGTAAATCTGGAAATTAAATAATTTCTAATAAAGTTTTCCAACATATTTTTATGTATAAAGTATAAATTAATAGGTCTGTTCCTTTACTTTTGTAGTAAGAATGGAAAAGACTGTCAACATAGCAAATGGTACGAAAAGTCGTTGAAATGTCTGACAAACTCGAGGAATTTGTTAATTTACAAAGAAAATTATTTCTATTATTTATTTTGAATTTTATTTTGATGAACCCCAGTATGTGGAAGAGATAAGAGGAAAAAGCGACACTGCATGAAAAATTACATGGAGGATATTATTCCCTGTTCCAGCGAAGAAGAATTTCGTCGCCACTTTCGAAAGAATCTCGAGGAGAACATTCAATTTTATTTTGCCGCCTGTTGATACCATTTTAATACGCAAGAAGTCAAGAAATAATCAACGCATATGCCAAGTGGGACAACAAATTTCAAATCAGCTGACTGACAGCTTTTTCACTTCGTACACCAAAGGTCTGTTCCTTTACTTTTAAATCTTACGAATTCTTACTCAATGCCGTTCCTTAATTCGAAAAATTCGTAAAAGAGAGCGTCATCGAGAGAGCAAGATATTACCCCTCCAGTGAGAATCTTATGAATTTTTACTCAACAAATTTCTTGGTGTAAGAAGTGAAAAACCTGTCAGTCACCTTACAAATAACAGCTGATTTGAAATTTGTTGTCCCATTTGGCATATGCGTGGATTATTTTTTGATTTCTTGCGTATTAAAATGGTATCAACAGGCGACAAAATAAAATTGAGTGTTCTTCTCAAGATTCTTTCAAAAGTGGCGCCGAAATTCTTTCTCGCTGGAACAAGGAACAATCTCCTCCATGTAATTCTTCATGCAGTGTCGCTTTTTCCTATTTTCGAATGCTTCTAGTTCAATCAGTACAAACTTTTCCACATACTCGGATTCATCAAAAGGAAGTAGATAGATGATATAAGATATAAGTAATTTTCCTAGTAAATTAACAAATTCCTCGAGTTTATCAAACATTTTAACGACTTTTTGTACCTTTTTTTTTTTTGAATATTTGAATTACGTATCTGTCATTTTTCATAAATTACTACAAAAGCGTTCCCTTACTTTTTCGTAAGCGTCTCTCTCTGTGAGATAATTTATCCCCACCACTGCTATTTTGACAGTCTTTTCCACTCTTACTACAAAAGTAAAGGAACAGACTTCAAGAAATTTATTGAGTAAAAATTCGTAAGATTCTCGGTGGAGGGGTAATACCTTGCTCTCTCGATGACACTCTCTTTTACGAATTTTTTGAGTTAAGGAGTAAAAATTCGTAAGAAATAGTAAAAATTCGTAAGATTTAAAAGTAAAGGAACAGACCTACTAGGTCTGTTCCTTTACTTTTGTAGTAAGAATGGAAAAGACTGTCAAAATGGGAGTGGTGGGGATAAATTCTCTCACAGAGAGAGACGCTTACGAAAAAGTTAAGGAACGCTTTTGTAGTAATTTATGAAAAATGACAGATACATAAATCAAATATTCAAAAAATTGTACAAAAAGTCGTTAAAATGTCTGATAAACTCGAGGAATTTGTTAATTTACTAAGAAAATTAGTTCTATCATTTATTTTTTACTTTATTTTGATGAATCTGAGTATGTGGAAGAGTTTGCTGATTGAACTAAAAGTATTCGAGAAGAGGAAAAAGCGTCACTGCATTAAGAATTACATGGAAGAGATTGTACCTTGTTACAGTAAGGAAGAACTTCGACGCCAATATCGAAAAGAATCTTAAAGAGAACATTCAATTTTATTTTGCCGCCTGTTGATAGCATTTTAATAAGCAAGAAGTCAAAAAATAATCATGGGAAAACAAATTTCAAATCAGCTGTTAGTTGTAAGGTGACTGACAGCTTTTTCACTTCTTACACCAAGAAATTTGTTGAGTAAAAATTCGTAAGATTCTCAGTGGAGGGGTAATATCTTGCTCTCTCGATGACGCTCTCTTTTACGAATTTTTTGAGTTAAGGAACGGCATTGAGTAAAAATTCGTAAGAATTCGTAAAAATTCGTAAGATTTAAAAGTAAAGGAACAGACCTAATATGTGGGGTAGTCTGACAACTGGCTGATCTGACGTCTCTTATTTTTGATTGATTTTGATTGGCCTACATAAACGGATTTGTCATTAATGTCTATGTAAGGGTATCCGACAAATCTAGTCCAGAATTTCTTCACTGAGTACTAAGTTGACAGTTCGTATAATTATGTGGCAGTGCGGCTGGCGTAAAGGTGGCGCTACCGACCAATCCAGTTTCTGCGTTCAAAAGGTACCTATATATATCTAGTCCAGATATAGTCGATTAAGATAACTAGGTTTTTGAGTAAGGTCATCAGTGACTTATTTTGTGTTCCACGTCTATAAGGTTTGCCTAACTTATGAGATAGCTGCTATTCTATAGGTACACTTGCCATCTCAGTTCAGATATTGGTCGTATTACAGGCGGATATTGCCCCAAACGACCGCCGTAGGCTTAAGCTTCTCTGCCACTACAAAAATATGGTTTCTATTTGATAGGAGAGCGGTATAAAAGTGTTTTTTAAATTCTTAATAGTGTGCTAGAATGGCTATTAGCAAGTGCAGTTCTTTGCTAATGCCTATAGGATGGATAAAAAAAAGTTGTGTTATGATCGTGAGTACCTATTTTAAAAAAATACCTAAATGGAAACAACACCACTTGAATTTGTATTGACTTTACAGATGCCTTAGAGCCTTTAACCACATGGAGGTGTCGCGAAACAATTTGTTTTCATTTCTAATTATACCTATGTACGTCGCTCTTTTGTATAATTGTAAATAGATATGTTTAAATAGGTATAGAGCGAGAGATTTTTTTATTGTCTCGCAAACGTTTATTGTCGTTTCACATATTGTGTTTGCTGTATACCTATACTTGTTTTGACTTTTTTGCTTTTTGTTCTTATTTGGCAGGCATTTTTGCAAGTCATTCAAATTGGATTGCGGTCATAATTGTTTATTTGCGCAAGTATTAGAACATAAATTGACACTAAAGATGTCATTGGGAATGAAAGTTTTTGACGCTGCTTAGCAATTTATAACGAGTGTTTATTTAAAGGCTCATTAGAAGTCGAGATTTATTTGAAACATTGTTAGTTTCGACTCTAAATTTTAGTAGTTCACAGTGGCTATATTTTCCATACAAATTTCGCAATTGTGAGCTTCCGTAAATTCAAAAACAATACTTTTTTTTTATTATAGTACGTCGCTAAACTGTCAACGAATTTCTGTACTCAGAGGGCCTTAATAATCATTTTTAACCTCCGCAATAAATATTTTGTAGGTCACAATATGCAATTTTGTTTCCCTCCGCCATACTTATAACGAATTTTAGACCCGAATTTAAATTTGTGGAAGCTTGAAATTGCAAAATTCGTATGCTTTAAATTGTTTATTGGGTAAGGCTCTCTGACTTTTAAGGCCGAGTTCATTGATTGTGGTCTCATCAAACTGCAAACGGAACAAGAAACGAAAATTCAAAGTTCTGACCTGGTTTGTAAAAAAAACACACGAACTTTTATTTGACAACTCAGGTTCTGCTCTGCGCAAAAAAAAAAGAACGGGTAATAGCGCGGGGCAGTTTTGCATATAGGCGCTAGTTCTACACCTTAATTATTGCGCCTTATATACTAATAAAATAACAAATTTTATTCTCGGCCTTACATTTGCGGGAGTATGGAAAATATTATATCCACTGATGTGCACTAGTAAGATTTAGAGTCGAATCGACTCTCCGGACTCCAAGGAGAGAGAGAGAGAGAATTCCAAGTTTGGCTTGTCCTGTAATCTTTTGGCTTTTGCTTTAAAAAGATAGTAAACCCTTCTAAACCATGGTATAAAATTTGGGGAGCAGTCTTGACAGTTTCTATGGGTAAATGTTGCTAAGGTTTCAAGTAGGTAATTTATTACTATTGAACAGTTTAATTCTGACAGGCAATTCTGTGGATGTTCTTTTTTACGATTCTTATTGATTGCATAGCTTCAATATTGAGAATTAAATTCAATTCCAATATATTAAAAAATTTATTTTAAGTCGTTTACTTAAAAATGGACTAGATTTTGCTTAATTCCATCGGTGGATCGTTTCGGCGACAATCGTTTAAAAATTATTCGGTAATAGTTCTCTTTTTGAAACAAGTAGAAAAGAGTTCAAAACCGTCAGCTAATAGACCGACTGACATGTTGTGTCAAACCACTTTTAATTTTATATAGAAAATTCCGCCATATTGTGTGTTTGTAAAATTTTACCTGGACACGAAATGGATTTTGCATCTCATCTGGCTGTTTGTTTCGTATCGTACTGTTGTACATTATATCATTGGCGGCGCGTGAATTCTTTAGATGGGTGTGCAATTCTTCAAGTTCATCAAAGTAAAGCGATTTTATGGACGGCGTGCGGGTGACCAATGACGATAGGGATGAATACAGGGATAATCTTGTAGGTATATAGTTTGGATGAATGAATGAGTTTGTGTGATGAAATCAACAGATCACATGCACAGCGAGATTTCAAGCATGAACAAGTTTTGAATGAAAAATTAGGAAGGATGAATATGAATATGGTGTGCGGTGTAGGCTGTGTGATGGAGGTTCTTATGGGTTGTGGAATATTGTGCAGATCATATTTTTGTGCGTTATTATTGCATTATTATAATATGTGCAATGCACACCTTTCACACCCTGACGAGACGCCACTGATTATGCAGGCGGCAGTCATTTTTTTATGGATCTGTTTCTTTTTCAGTTTTGTGTAGCTGAGCGAGCAACGTAAATAGACCCAGAATTTACTACAGAACAAAAAAAAAAACTTTCTGTTCTGTTTCAGTTTCTGTTCCTGTTTCTATTCTTTGTCTCACTTGGCGCCTTTAGTCTTGTACCTATTCTGTTCCAGAATAAAAACAATCATGGTTCTATACCAACGCGATGCGACACGGCTACATTACTCCTCCATTCTTGTTTTCCCATCAGATCGAATAAACAACCACCTAAATCGATTGCAATCCTATGAAGCTTATATACGCGTTTTCAATAAAAGTGAGCGGAAAAAAAGAAAATTCACAATGCCCGCGTTCCACTGCCCGCTAGATGAGTAGCGGCCATGTCAAACTCCATATAAAAAACCTGAAATTTCACCATTTGCGCTAGACGTCTAGCACTTTTTGTGGAATGTCAGTTTTTTTTATATGGAGTTTGACATGTCGCTATTCATCTAGCGGGCAGTGGCACGCGGGCATTCACATAGTTACTGATTTGGTGTTTACAGAGTTGCAAAAACTGTCAAAATGTATGGAGAGATAATTTCTCTCGCATACAACAAAAATTATTTTTCAAGTTATTTTTATTATTACGTTATTAGCACAGTCGTAAACATCGTATAGGTACCTATTCCTACTTTCTGCTGAATGTTTCATGTTTCATCTGTCAACTGGCAAACATTTGAAATTTTGAACATAAAACATGTAAATAAAGTATTTATACTTTTTAGTTGAATAAAAACTATAAAGTAAGATTCAGAGCGGAGAATCAGACTTTTTTTCTGGTTTCCGATGGCTTGGGAACGATATTAACTATTCGTTACTATAAGGCAACGAGTAGCGAGTACCTATTTTCCCTTTTCGAATTGTTGCCAACTTGATTTCATCTATTGATGATTTTTTTCATTTGGACAATACTTAGTCTGAGATTACCTAGATTACCTAGAGTAGGAATACCTAGGTATCTACAGATGATAAAGCTTAAAATTGCAAGACAAAACGAAACACTCACAGAGGAGAGTAAAAACGAGCTGCCCACGAAATTCAATTAAAGTTTACTGGGTCAACTAGGTACCTATATTTAAAAATTTTAAAAATTGCAATACCAATAAAAGCGAACAATAAATTTTAGTTTCGACTTTAAATTTTAAGTCAAAATAGCTATATGTGTTTTCCATAGAAAAATTGCAATTGTGAGCTTCCGCAAAGATAAAGTCGAGACTAAAATGTGTTATTAGGTAGGTAGTAGGCATACCTACGGCGCAATCAACTATTGGAAGTCAAATTCTCTTATACCTATGTTGAATGGAGCTTAAGCGGCTAGAAATATATTTTACCTAAGGGTATTAATTTTATTTTTGAGTGAAAATAAACATAAGCAAAACTGTAATATACCAATTACTGGTCTGCTGCCGCAAACTTTTTACGGTCTACTTAAACAGCCCAACAAATGTCGTAGTACATCTAGTACATTGTTAGCTACAAAAACACCTAGTACCTACCTACCACGAAAGAACACTTATTCAACATTTAAATTCTATTAATCAAACGGCCCATCTTCCATTCAACTTCTTTCAACGCACCCACAAGAAAAGAAGTCCCCGAAAAAAATGGTAGACGTCACCAAATTGATTACTTATATACCTATTAATTATCAATTTCCAAGAAATGGGGGCTGAAAAAAATCGACACCCAAGCAGCCATTATTTACAACAGCAAAGTTCACTATTGTATGACAGAGATGTCAAATAGTCATCGATCAAAATACTGGAAAGAAAGGGGGAAAATCTGTGTAGTGGAAAAAATTAGGTACAACCCATAAAAAACAGCCAAGTCAGAATGGTAAATTTTAATTAAATAAAGGAATTCCCTTAAACACATACCTTTACTACCTGTAAGGACATCTCTATATCTCCTTCCCACCACCAAGCAAATATCAAAAGTACAAAATCACTCAACCAACCCCTATGCAGAGGGCGTTTCCAACACACCCTCGTCAAACAAGAAGCATGCATTCTCGCTCAGCCAACCAAGCGAATGGATAAACAAACGAAACGAAAAGGCCATTTTGGTTTTCATTTGCCTCTTTTTGCAAATGTGTGCTGCTATTGATCTGTCTCTTTCTCGCTGCTGGTTACCTGTTATCATTATTCGTTTTTGTTGCCTTAGCCGAGCACTGGCATGTGGCACTGCTTGGAAGAAAAACACATGAGCAATTTAACGAACAACCGCGAAGTGGAAGGTGGAACAGCGGTAGTTGAGCGGCTGACGTTAATCAGTTACTGACAAACAAGTTCGGCGGACGGTTATCGGTAAAAAATAATAAAAAACGAATTCTCACGGCGTTAGAGAAACTCTTTTATTATTTTTTTTCACGCGTTTTGATTTTATTTTTTTGTGTTTTATAAAACTTAAGTTGAAGAACAATACACAAATTTACAACACATTTATCAAATCAGTGAGTGAAAGATTTTTACCGGTGGAATACAATTTACAACATTTAAAATTTTCCCATGCTGCAGGCTGTCCCGCAAATTGTTTTGACAGTGACTTGTGTCATAACAAAAAAATTTAACGAAAGTAATTTCCGCTTAGCTCTTGTGCACTTTTTTAACCAACAGATTTGTGATTTTAATTAATCAAAGTAAATCGTTTTATTCACAGTGCAAGTGTAGATTTTTCTCAGTATAGGTGAATAATATTTGTTTGTTTGCAAAACACTACGTTATAGTTAATATACGGCAAAATTGATCTAAAATCCAGCATGGTTTCCTACTACAACTCACTGTCATATTCACAAAAGCACAGTGCCGCGAATCTGCCATATCCCGCCGGCCAGCCATGGGCATGGCAGGCGAACTATCACCCACCGCCCAATCATCAATTCTTGGGCGATGTAGACTCTCCACATGCGGTTCCCCATCACACAATGCAATACTATAATCATATGTTTGGCAATCATCCGCCCACGGATTGGCATTCAACGGAGAATTTCCAAAACGCTACGCAATCGCACCTATTGCAGCAACAGCATCACCAGCAGCAGCAACACCATCAACAACAGCAGCATCAACATCAGACCGGCGCAACGCAGCTTAATGACTCTGCCAGTAGTGGTGGAGAGCCCCAAACTGTCGATGGATTGCCTTCGCCACCGATTACAGTTTCATGTGGCAGTGAAATTTCTAGTCCCGGAGCACCGGCATCATCATCGTCGCCCCATCCGAATTTGAGCACAAGCAGCAACAATAACAACAGTACCACGACCAACAACAATACTAGCAGCAACAGCAACAACACCACTGTGAACAACAACACAAACAGAGCGTCGCCAATTAAAAGTCCCTACTATGATTGGATGAAAAAGCAGACCTATTCAGCGCAACCCACACCAGGTTAGTAAAAATAAAAGTTTTGAAATTAATTTTGCTTCTTTAATTATATGATCCCCAATGTGACAGATCGTGGAACTGTCATTCCCATTTTAATTTACCTCCCTATAATATCCGTTTTATTCGATTTTTTGTTTGACACTTTTGTAGCAATTCCAGCACTGCTTTCAGTTCGTTCAATCCGCAATACTAATAATCATTTTTAGTGTCCAGAGTCCAGGCTAAATTGTTCGAACTCTTAATGGCGAAATTGTTCATACAAAAATTGCATATTGTGACCTAAAAAATACTAGAAGGTGAAGGTTAAAAATTATTATTAAGGCCCAATTTTTGTCTGTAGTTCGAACAATTATTTTTATTATTTGTTCGATAATTCCTGTTAAATTATTGGTCCTGAGTTTGACGTTTTACATTCGTTATAGGGAACCTGAGGTTGCTGTTGTTAAACTTTAGCACACCACTGTGCCTAGCACATAATATCCCAAATGGAGAAACGCTCTTATAGAGCTCTTAGCGCCGATGAAATTTTCCATGAACAAATATAATGTGTACATGCCTACCCTGTAATTTAGTTTATTCCAAATTCTATTGACTCCCCTTTTTTTCTATCTTAATCGAGTTACATTGACTGCATGTTTTTTGTTCTGCTTCTTTCTCAGTCGAGTGATAAATCGGGCACTTTTCAAAGTCAAGCTGTCTTAAGTCGCCTAGATTGGTATGGACTAGATGTACCCTGAACGCAAAATCGAAAATGTCACTTTTCTATACGTTAAACAAATACACGAACTGCCAACGTACTCGTCAGTCACGAAATTCTTGACCAAACTCGTCGGTAACCCCTCCGTAAACGTCAATTTGAAAAGACTTTTCATTCCACAAATCTAGGCCAAACAAAGCTTAGCCAGCTGTCAGAATTGCTATATAAACTCGCTTTGGAGTTTGACATGATGCTAGTCCTGTGCAAAAGGTACACCGTACCGCTTCCACAAATCTTGTCGTTTGATATTATTTCTGCCTTGTTAAACATATTTTGTGAGTCAAATATACGTTGACAGGAATTTTAAACAATGGGCCTTACTAATAACCATTGCTAGTTCACACTAAATAATTTGTAGGTCACAATATGCAATTTTGTATGGAAAATTTCGCCATCGTGAGTTCGAAAAATTCAGATTGGGCACTAGAAATGATTATTAGTATCACGTTATGGGTCTTACCAACAGTTTTAGTTTCGATTTTAAATTTAAGTATTTCACAAACTTAAACTTAAATTTATTATGAGTAGGGCGCAATGGGCCTTACTATAATAAACACTTTCCACCGTATTAATAAACACTGTGTTAAAGTTATCAACTTGTTACTCAGCAGTTGTGTCAAATTTTTGTATGCTATCTGACGTTTGCTAACTAACTTACTTGTGCACATTTTTTTTATTAAGTTTCGACTCTTAACTTCAGTAGTTCACAGTAGCTATATTTTCCATATAAATTTGGCAATTGTGAGCTTCCGTAAATTTAAATTCGAGACTAAAATTTGTTATTATTACGGCGCAATAACTGTCTGTAATCTAGCTCTCGATTCACGGTAACCCATTCATGTGGAGTTAAAAGTCATTGCAGCTTTTGACAGTTTCGATTTAAGACACATACATTGGCATCATATTGGGGACGTTCGAATTCATAGTTTAGTAAGTCTGACAGCTGTCTGACTAGATGTATTTCAGTTTTGATTGGCCCAGAGTGGTCACGTAATTAGTTTTTGAAGTTGACGTTTATGGAGGGGAAGCCGACAAATCTAGTCAAGAAAAACCTGCCTGCATACTCAGTTGACATTTCGAAGAGTCAGATTTAAAATAAACAGAGTGACCGTGGCAGAATTCTGAAGAGTTGAAAAAAGGGCCGGTAAGAGAAAAAGGTGCCATTTCTAGGACTACTCTGCAAATTTCGAATTTTCGCACGATATTTAACAACCAATAGTTGTGACGTTTTACATAAACTAGGTATCCGAACGTCCCCATTATCGAACGCAAAATATAATTTGAGCAGTTTTTGGCCAAGTTAACTGTATATTTATAACAAATAAACAAATTTGTGATTGTGAACATTTCATAAATGTTGTTTCCATCACATTTTCCCTCGCCCTTGATTCATTATTCAACTATGGCATTGTTTTCATCATCTTATACGCGTGTATGACAGACTTTAATGTTATTTCCGTTCAACATTCGTTGACACTTTTATTACAGCACACGTCTGCAAGCTTTGAAGTCCACGTTGGAATTTGGAAGAAAAAAAAAAACAAAACAGTTTCATATATTTTATAGCAACCCAAAAATCACTCAGGATCTCCTCATTTTTATGGTTTCGATACAAAGAAAGGGAAGATCTATACACTAACTGACAGGCACCCCACAGACCGCATGGTGTCCATCAAACAGTACCTCAATTAAAGGTGTCAAAGTTGCTGGAATGGTCGTTTCTTTATATTTCTTTATCTCTCTACCTACGCAAAACATAAAATGGGGAATCAATTCAGCTAATAAATCAAATATAAGTCAAAACATAAAAAAAGAAAAAGACACACCCGACATCTCCGAAAAAGCGTATGTACAATCACCAGTGACAGATGAGTTTGATTCATAAATCAATCAGAAGACTGTTCATCGATTCAGTCACACAAATAAATAGATATAGGCGAAGGAAAATGTTCAGTTGGGAATTTCATGTCTTCATATTGGAAAATTTTGTGCATTCAAAATGATTTCTCACATCAATTAGCATCGATAAGGCTCAGTTCACATCGCGCCCTAGTCTGTTTCTGAAGATGCGTTCTTTTGTTTGTCCTTTTTTCTCCACGTTGTTTGCGTGCGTATACGCTTTGATATTAGATAGATAAACTGATGCGCCACTTTGTATATGTTCTGTTGATTAGGAAGTCGATCTAAATGTTTAGAATTTCTATTCAATCAATAAAAAGGGCGTCAATGTTGTGGCATTAAATTGAAAATTATCAACTTAAGGTGTGTGCTTAGTAATTCGATTCAATTAGGCAGGTGAGACAAGATACCGTGAGGAATTTGACGCCTTTTAAGAAGAACACAAGAGTTTGTTCGAAGAGTTCATTTGTTTTCCTTTTCACTTCGGAGGAAATGAGTGATGCCAAAGTCTGGAAACTTTTATGTGGCTTCAGGTCGACCCAAATGTATTCAGTTTGGAGCTGCTGGTCAAACTAACTTTCTAAACATTGCAGCGCCGCTTTTACTAAGCCTGTATGCATGACACTTTGCGAATTGGAAGAGGCATCCTATCAATGCTTCCGAGTTGTTTTTGTTGTTTCATTTAAAAACGTTTCGCTGACTACAATACGCGAAAGAAAACTAAACACTAAAAGTGGACAAATTTTTGTTACTGACGATAGAAACAACTTTATTTCGTGAAAATTGACTGATGCTTGATCAAAATCGATCACACAAAATCTAAATTATGAACGGAAAAGCTTTTTTCGTGCAAACAAGTTCAGAACAACTTCACAAAACTGAACCATCGATCGAACAATAAGTAAGCCCTTTCGTTGGCACTTTGGTCGTATAAGTAAAAGGTCTTCCATTATCCATCATTGCATAGGTACCCTACGTTTCGTGGGTTTTTTGCCAACATCTTCAGGCGTATTGTTTATTCACTTCCTTAAAAAAACACAACAAACATTTATGGAACATGTTTAGTTATATAACATTCTACATTGCTTACTTCAAATTTTGATGTATTCCATTATAGTTCAACCTTAAGACGTAGGAATACGACTTCAGTTAAGATTTTGGCTGATCTTAGTACCCGTTAGTAGGCGATTTTACTTAGCTTGTTACTCATGTTCTCAACTTAGATAAGAATGCGAAATAATTTGGAATTTCCCAGCCTTTCGTAATCAGTCTTCATTCTTCATGAACTCGCCCGTATCACAAGCATTGTATTAAGCCAACGCATCAAACCCATACATCACAATGTGAAAGGAATAGCTCTATATAGGTGTATTTAATCGAGTGCCATTTTGGTAAACGCCTTAATCTATATCTACTACACAGACTAACAGCCCCAATATACGTCCCGCATATCGCATATATGTAGGTATATGTATCCCCTTATCAAGCCGGCCGGACATACTCGGATTTACTTTTCACAACCCTCTTCGCATCTATACAGCCATACACTTACACATCTCAACCATAACTCCATCCAACCAAAAATCATTTAAAATAAACGACAAATTTCGTATCGTTTGTCATTAGATCTATGACATTTTACCTGACGTTCGCCTGTGTTGTTGCGGTGTTTAAACATTCCTTTCGTACAAAGGTGTGGCAATTAGAATCGGTTTAGATTAGATTAGTCGATTTAATAAGCACCCATATAGATATAACAAAAAATGGCTATGTGTTCTATTATCTCGCCATTAATTACAATGATATCAATAAAAAACCATTGGAACTGTATAATAAACGAATAAAAGCCTCCAATAAAACAATCATCAGCGACAATGGCGTAGGTACTCAAAGTAACATTTGCCCATCCACGTCCTACCTATATACGGCTCGATTATTTTTTTGACATCAAAAACAAATATTACAAATCATAATTAAAAAAAAGAACATATACGTGGCTATAAAACCTTATACGGGCTGCATGTAAAAGCAAGCCAAAATTGCCCCAGAAATAAGCTGGGAAAAGCACACTGAAACACCCTTTTGACAGCTCAAAAGCCCCCACATTTACATTAAGCCTGTCAAGCGATTTGACATTATAAGATTTAATATGTCATCAATCGAAAATGTACAAAATTATAGCGTAAATCATTTCACCCCAGTCGTATAGGTTGGTTTGGGTGTACACTATTTATTTGTTCAGGATCGATGTTGTTCGGTATATACTTCTGCTGATAACGCGCAAGGCAGTCAGACGAAGGGAGCTTTATCATCGATTTCACCTTATTTCGATCTGCCATTGGATTAGTGCGCAACAAAAAATATAAAATAAAAATGAAAATATTGAACATTTTTGTACATTTACGTGCTATCAACCATTACTGAACTCAGCGGGACGCGGTGCGCGGAAGTACGAAATACGTATATGTATTGGTATTAAACGGATTTATATTAATATTTGAAAGCTGTCAACCGAATAACGCGATATTTGATATACCATTTGGACATGGGATTTCCCCATACAGCACAAATTCAGCTGATAATGGTAAAATTATTAATCAAATCGATGTTTCGCCTAAATATATACCTGGCATTATATCAATAAATTCATTTATTTGCCACGTGAAATAAACATCGAACTATAACCAGCGAGAGGGGCGCATATAAAGATTACTTAATGGCCGGAGCAAATCATAACCAACAAACAAACTTACAAAATTCAAGTAGCTGGTAATATAAAATAAAGTAGCAATAATAATAATAATAACAATAACAATTTTGTTATTAAACTGTTATAAGAGATATACAATACAGCGTTCTGATTTGACTGCATCACATCGTATTATTGCAAATAATAAATATAAAACAATTAAGCCATTGTGCGCGCTTGTAATAAATTCACAAAATTTAATGTCAAACTATTAAGCTGTCAAAATCTACGATTTGTGTTTTTTTATTGATGGACATTAAATTAATTAGGATTATTTCATTCAAGTGAGTTGATCTTGCTCTTGATTTTGGTTCTTCTTTTTATATTGTCAAGTTTTTCACCTGACACCCATTTATGATGATGCGTTGCCTTAATTTTGGATTCAACTTGAAGCCATTCAGCAAAAGCAGATAAGAAATGCCACACGAAGAGGCTTTGGAACAGATTTTCATACTATAGGTATATAGGCGGTTGTGTGCCGCCAGGGGTGTTTTCTCATGGAGCTAGTGTAATCGCTGGTTAAACATCGCAAACAGACAAACTCATGATCTCTTAGGTGATAATTGTTTGACTTAGACTAATGCTAGGCAGGGATTCTGTTCGTTTTGTTTTCTTTCTTGTTCTTGATGTTTTATTTTTGTTTTTGCCAAGTATAAGGCGGCTTTAGATGGCATCGCTGAAAATGTCAAAATTTGGTGAAATTCTAGTATTTGCTTTGTAAACATTTTGATTGTTATTCTTCTTGAGTGGGTATCAACGGGGATAAGTATTTAGTTTATGATACAGTATAGTATGTAAGTAGGGGGTTCCATCAGCCATTGCTGTGGGGGTATTTTATGGGGAATGCTGTGACGCGTGACGTTTTGAAGATTTTCAACAATGACTTGTGACAAGGGCAAATCTTAAATGATAAATCTGCATTTTGATCCTTTAACACATATAATTCTGAGGTGAATTTTTGTATTTGACAGTTTTTGAGTTGCGCTTTCAACTTTTTTCAATTCAACTGATTTGTCAAGTTGCATTCGTCATGAGTAAGACCAAAAGAATATTTGAAGCTTATTGGTAATTGGTTGAAACCATTCGCGTATCTATGACGTGAATTTTGTTTTTAGGATGAATGAAATGAATGAAATGATCTACCTTTCAATTGAGAAGCTTTCTCATGACAATTATACTCTCCCGGATGTTTGCCAGACATTTGCGGGGGATAGATTATGCTTTTCCGGGTATCCTAAGACCCCTCGTTCATAATAAAAACAAAACGATTCGTTTTGATAAACTAAAATGGCTGCCAACCGCTTATCGAATGTGGGACGACGTGAAATGCAGGCTAACCGTTTTAAAGCGCAAAATAATTCCACAATCTGACAATTTTCTACCGGTCTGAACTAAATATAGGTATTGATGTTTATCAAACGTGGGCGTGGCGTACAGTTATAAGTTTCTGCCAATGAAGTGCCAGAACCAAATCACTTTTATTATGACAGCTTATTGCCAATTGCGGACTGTAGAGTTGATTTGCAAAATGATTACAAATAGTAGCGAATGAAAATTTTTTTCAAACTTAACCTCAAAATTGAAAATGGAGCTAAAAACTGACGTTCGCGAATCGAAAATCGAAAATCTAAATGTTCGATTTTCGATTTTCCATTGCCATTATGGGAACGTTCAAGTATCTAGTTTAGTAAGTCTGACAGCTGTCTGACTAGATGTATCTCGGTTTTGATTGGCTGAAATCGGTCATATGAGCAGTTGTTTCAGTTGATGTTTATCGAGGGGTAGCCGACGAATCTAGTCAAAAAATTAGTGACTGAGTACTAAGTTGACAGTTCATATTCGTATATGTGACTGACGTAGAAAAAGTGACGTTCCCGATCAATTTAGTTTTTGCTTTCAGGTTACAACTTATCCAGACCAATCTAGTCGACTTAAGATAACTAGATTCTTGAATGTGCCCACTGCATAAGCGACTTTTTCACAAACGTCAAAATGAGGCCGACATATTTTTTTATTTTAAGTCTGAAAATCTGGCATCACGTAGCACGACGCTCCGGCTGGAAGAGGTAGTTGGATAGGTAGTATGTATCTCATTTGTAGAGTAGACACGGTCTGTATAAAAAAAAACTGTACAAACCCTTACATTTGACGTTTAAAGTTTCTTGTTCGTACTATGCAATTTGGCTCTGTTTGTTTCAAAAATTAAAAGGTCTGTTCCCTAAACGATAATGCATTCGAACACATTCGACAAATTTAGTCAAACTTCGTTCACTTACGCAAAAGTTGGGCAAAAGAGAGCCAAAAAGAAAAAGCTAAACATTTCCCCTCCATAAAAAAACCTACGAATATTAGCCCAAGAAATTTCATTGGGCTAGTTGGTTATTGCTGACAGATGGTTGTCAAATCGTCAAAAGCTAATTTCAAACTGACTTTTTATTTGATTTCACAAATAATTTTTGCTTTTATAGCATTAAAATAG
This sequence comes from Cheilosia urbana, assembly GCA_946477585.1. Classification (NCBI taxonomy): domain Eukaryota; kingdom Metazoa; phylum Arthropoda; class Insecta; order Diptera; family Syrphidae; genus Cheilosia; species Cheilosia urbana. The sequence continues at coordinate 131,851,226 of OX297854.1, forward strand.
ATGTAAGAAACAAAAGAATTGAGTTTTTTCATTTCTGCAATGAAACCAATTCAACTCTTGTTCTTAAATTTATAAATTTGTTCTTTGTTCTACTGATACTTGAATATTCCCACTTAGAAAAAAAATGCATTTTTCAAATTTGTTGTTCCTCTTCTTTTTCTTCATTTTTAACTTTCTCCATTACGTATAGTAAGAGAAAGATATTGCTTTCGTACAAAATTTCGAACTCGAGATGTTAATCAATTCTGACATTACGATGATACACGAACTCAAAAAAGTGGGTCTCAAAATTCTGTCCGTCTGTCTGTCTGTCTGTCTGTCCCACAAGCCTACAGCCTAAGCGGCTGAACGGATTTCGTTCAAACTTCAGATTTGGAGTTTGTGGGCTTAGGGCTCGGGGCCGTTTTTTATTTTGCAAAGTAACCTCAATATTAATGGTACTTCCCATACAAAATCCTCGTACCAGTTTGATTTTCTCGAAAACTGCTCTCACGATTTCAACCAAAATTGATATTCAAGCTTAAGTGGATGAGGTTACCATGACTACATACCCAGTTTTTTGCTAAAAATTCGAGTAATGGACATATCTCGAAAACGGTCCATACGATTGTAACAAAAATTAATTTATGAGTGTGGTCATTTCCAACTTAATGGCAAACTCAGTTGTTCTCGGTATTATCGTAAAATGGATTTTTGAAAAAAAGTCATCTTAGTTTACCAGAAAACGGCAATAACGATTTTTTTTAACGGTACCGTACGATTGTAACAAAAATTAATTTCTAAAGTAATATGGTTATTTCCAACTTATGTAATGGCTAACTCAATTTTTCTCGGTATTATCGTAAAATAGTCGCAGTATCTTAGTGTTAGTGTGTTGGACTACTAAGCGAGGGGTCTCAGGTTCGAATCCCGCAAAAACCCAAATTCCAACTTATGTTTTTTTTTCCACTGCGCTACCTCTCGTGAACGTCTGACAAACATCCGCGAGCATAAATGTCTTGAAAGAGCTTCTCAATTAGCCGTTTGGAGTCGGCACAAAATTGTAGATCCCTTCCATTCGTTCCAAAAATGAAAAACTCACAGAAAACGAATGGTTGTGAGAAGCTAGGCCTAGGGTCCCTCCGGACCTGTTGGGCCAACTATTTATTTTTATCGTAAAATGAATTTTTTAAAATTTAGTTTTCCTTAGTTTACCGGAAAACGGCAATAACGATTTTGACCAAAATGTTAACTTAGAGTAATTTTGATGTTCTTAAAATTGTAGCGTCCTTAATTTTCAATTCGAGACGGCGAAAACGCTAATTTTAAAAACTGCTCATATCTCGAAAACCCCATTTTTGACTTTGATAAAACTTGAAAAACCAAATAGTGCTTATATCGCGAACAATAACTTATAATCGGTTTTTAGGTATATAGTTAACAAATAGTATTTTTCAAACTATAGACATTGCAATATTGGTACTGTTTTGTCTGCCAAATTTTCAAAAACCGCTCTAACGATTTTGATCAAAATACATATTAACGATAGTATCAATGTTCTAAATAAGATCCTGTACTAAGTTTTTCTCAACAAATTCGAAGAAATCTGTTTTTTAATTAGGTATTTCTCAAAAATGGCTACCCAAAAGCCGATCTCTGTTCATATATATTTTTAAAACTCTATACCGCACTTTAAAATTCAAATTTGCAGCAGTCATTAGAAATGAAATAACAGCAACGCAAAACTTATTTTCAACAAATCTTACCTACCTACTTCTATTTTTTTCAGTTGTCTGTTTCTAGAGCTTCAACGTTTAAAAACTAAAAGTGCATTTTATTTCACACTATGTATTCCTTTTTCTATATTTCATGAACTGTTTCATTTTACTAGCATGGCTTCTCAGATATTTATTTAACTATCTAATAAAATAAGAAAACAACCAACAAAAATTTTGACCAAAAATAAAGTTTTGTTCGACCCAGTCGTGCACTTTATTTCATTTCCTATTCGCCAGCAACATCCTCAATGTCCAAAGATTGTCAAAGTCAAAACATAAGTATATATGAATATTTCAGTTTCTTATACCATTCCAATTTTTATTTTGTTTTCCCTGTCGACCTTATCCCCCTTTGGTTCTTTTGGTTTATCTTTTATAAATAAAATACCAATAACACAATTTACTTCTAACAATTTGTATATTCTTTTCGTAAACAATTTAGGACCGATAGACGATGATATTTGCACCTCAGCACCATGTTTACAAGATTTCACCACAATTATGGAGGCAAGCGGTAGGCACAATGTAAAGATTACTTTAGCTTTTTTCCATCCCTTTCGAAAAGAAAGAAAACAATTGGCATGTTTTTTCTTTTCTTTTTTTTTTTTTGCTATTATTCTTTATTATTGTACTTTTTGGCTTCTTCTGCACGATATTCCAATTAAATAACCAAAGAGAACAACATTTTATTTGAAGCCATTTTCTTTGGCGTTGTTCTCCATTTTTGTACTTTTTTTTTTATTTTTATTGCTAGCTGGCTTTTTGCATGAAATTAGCTTTCAGCTTAGTTCTTGGTCGGTGGGGACATTGCGTGTTTGGTTGGTTATTTATGATTTCTTTCAGACTGCCTCTTTCCCCTCCCCCGAAACTTGATAAAACAAAAATAATTAAGGGAAACACTTTTTGTAGTTTCCGACATTGCATGTCTGTTTTGAGGTTATGTTTTGTTGGTTGCGTTCTCTTCCCTCGTTCTGGGCTTTATTGGCTTTAATCTGAAAGAATCAGCCAACCAATGCCGGTTGGAATGTATGAGTTTTTGTTTTTTTAGTTAAATTTTCTTCTAGCCGCACGCGATCAGATTCGTATCTTTGATAGGTATGCGGATTGGCCATTTTTTTTGGTTAGTTTTATGAGTTGTTCTGTGTACCTATTAGAAATATGAGCCTTATGTTTAATTGGTAGAAAATGTGCATATAAACATAAAATTCCATTTAGTAAATGACACGAAAATGAGGCGACTTTTTAACGAATGACTGCGCTTTCAAAGATCGGTAAGATAACCTGACACACCCAGCAGACAAATGTCAGTTTGGTTCATTTAGCACGCGTAAACTGCGGACTCTGGCCCCAGTGGGACAATTTCTATAAAGGAATAAAATTAACCACTGCAAAATAAAGAAATAAACGTTAAATCACAAATAAAAATCACATTTATGACGTCATTTGTCCCTAATATTTACGATATAACAACACCACATACGTGCGATTTTACGACACCTACCTACCTATAGCTAGCATCCACCGCAGCACAAGCCCATATGCCAAAATGTTTTTTTTTTTTTCTTTTGGAAGCTGAATCACAAGATTTAAACCAAGAAAAAAAAAAAAACTATCCTTACTCCAAGAAGAAGAAGTCCAAAGTCAAACATCGTACGCAACAACAAGAAACAAATTGTTGAGTGCGAAAAATCATCCCTGGAGTGCAATTTTCGAAATTACGACTTCTGATTTAGGGGTAGTTATATACACATGATGTGGAATATAAGGATGGGTTTCGGGTTTGTCTGTCTGCATTCCCAAAGGATCATCACTCGCCCTCACAATTCACGTGCGCACTTAAAGCGCACCAAGTCGAATGGAAAAGACTCTCTTTAAATCAGCTTAACCATGAAGTCTCAATTATACAACTGTATCGTGTTTTGAATTTCGTATATGAAAAGGAGAAAAACACGACCATTTTCATGGTGAAAAATGTTTCCCAGGACACTTAACACTGCGCCGGATGACAGAAGGCAGAAGAGACAAGTTGCTACACGGAGGAGTGAATTTGAGGGATTCTGTGACACCACAAAGTCAGCGGGATGTCGCTTTAAAGCGTTAAGTGGCAAATTATCCTTTTTTGTGGCATTTCTCTTTTTGACTCACTGAGTGCAACATTATGTCAACAAGACTCTTTCACCCACCCGACCGACCGACCGACGCAGATAGAGATGACAATAAATGGTGACAGCGGGTTTGGTTCTTTTGTTTCCCCGGGGGAATTTTCCTGCTGAACGGTTATGATTTCTTTTAATTTGAGGACTGCTGTTGTGGCTTTCTTGTTTCAGGAAGTAAGCAGTAAGGATGTAATATTTTTCGTTATTGTTATTACATCTGGCGTTAAATGTAATTGCTTTCGATGTGGTAGGTTATTCGGAGAATGTTTACTTTCTGTCTGACTTTTGAATGGTGGGTTTGCCGTCGGCAAAACGTCGCTCTTTCTCGATGCTTCAAAATAATTAAGTCGTGGCTTCTTCTCGTTTAAAGTGTTTTATGTCATGCTCACACTGACGAGATTTAGAAAATATACGTATAATAAAATTCAGCTAACTGGACACTAACAACGCCCTTCTTTCGACCAATGGAAATAAAAAATCTGTCTTGAAATATCCCCTTAAAGCGGACATTGTATAAGTTACTTCTTTTAATATAATTTGGCTGAACGTTTCCAAACGAACATAATCTATTTAAAACGGGGAAAACCTTTGGAGCTTTTCTGAAGTAAACGGACAACAGCTTGAAGTTTCGTATTTAAATATAGGTCTGTTCCTTTACTTTTAAACCTTACGAATTTTTACTAATTCTTACGAATTCTTACAATTCGACCAAAAAGTCGCAGTACAACAACCCTTTTCACATAATAATAATATTTAATACGAATTTTTACGCAGTGACGTTCCTTAACCAGTGTTGACAGACTTTAGAAGCAGGTTTCCCCAGATTATACCCAGAAAATCCCTTTTATCCCTCGCCAAAATTTCAAAAATCTCATATTTATCCCACGAAATTTTAAACTAAAAAAAAAACAACATATATTTCATTAAATTTACAGCTAGATTCTGCCTAGAATTCTGCTGATATTAGGTATTCATGGAACAAATATTTTATAAATTCATTTTTTTGCATCACTGTCCTTAACTCTAAGATTTCGTAAAAGAGAGCGTCCTCGAGACAGCAATATACTCATATATCCCCTCCACTGAGAATCTTACGAATTTTTACTCAACAATATTCTAATTTTCTTAATAAATTAGCAAATTCCTCGACTTTATCAGCCATTTTAACCACTTTTCGTACCACTTTTTTGAATATTTGAATTAATCTGTCATTTTTCATAGATTACCTACTACAAAAGCGTTTCCTAACTTTTTCATAAGTGCCCCTCTCTGTAAGATAATTTATCCCCACCACTGCCATTTTTGACAGTTTTCCATTCTCACTACAAAAGTAAACTAACAGACCTATAATTTACTTATATATCTAATTATTAAGCTAGATCCAGTCAACCTGTTAATGCCTTATAGTACTATTTACTATACTTTGACAGGTGTCAGCTGAGTGTGCCAAATAATTACATGGCCTTTCATAAAACCTATACCTCGTGAATAAAAAAAATGTACGAAATCTAATCCGCAGCTTTCGTTCTCAAATTATTGTGCATACAAGTGACACACGCTGTCAATTTCGGTCGCGAATTTTCACCTTTGTCATGCGCATGCAGCCTATTATTTTTAATTGTTTACCTTAAATCGATAACAATTACATTTAATCGCTTTTGTATGGTTGTTCAAATAATAAACGTCACGCTACTGACGCTGTCAGACTGCCAAAAAAAAAAAAAAAAACTGCAAATAAAAACACTTCAAATGACAGCAACACATATTGTAATCGCAGCCGATTTATTGCCGTTTTAATGATTTATTGACAACATTTTTATTGCTTGCAAAAATATTCTCGATAAATGCAAGCAAGCATAAGCCTAAGCCCCCTGTTCCTTTGTCGGTGCACTTGGAAATTGGAGCCTCTTTCAAGGGATTTTAAAACAGAAAATGGGGCGGATACCGCAGTTTTTTTTCTATTATTTCCGTAAGCAAAAACTCTTTTCCAATGAACCCAATTTTTGAAGTACCTACCGATTGCAATTGGTGTCCAGTGTGCAGTAGAATTGCGTTATCTCTGCGATGCACTTTTATTAATATTGAAAATGCTGCACATTTGTTGATTTTCATATCAAGTGGGATTAGAGTTTAGTTTGTTGGGCGGCGCTTTGATCTGTTTCAATTCAACCCGATACGCGATACATCATTGTCAATGAACATGGTGAAGAAATCGATCATCGTAGGTATATGGAGTGCAGTTCTGTCAGTGGCTGTCAGGTTAATTTGATTTCTTTTCCTGTATTGTGGATAGCGTCATTGCGTCTGATGCCGACTTCTGAAATTTGTTTGACTTGGTCTATGATGTTGATGGATGTTGGGTATAGAGAAAAAAGCGAGTGCATTGCGTATGCTTTGACATTTTAGAAAGCTGTCACCTCCACCTTACCGCGTTTGCATGTCGCAGTCGCAGTGATCGATTTTTTATCGCTTTTAACTGAGTTGATTGCTTGATGGATGTTGGGTATAGAGAAATAAAAAGCGAGTGCATTGCGTATGCTTTGACATTTTAGAAAGCTGTCACCTCCACCTTACCGCGTTTGCATGTCGCAGTCGCAGTGATCGATTTTTTATCGCTTTTAACTGAGTTGATTGCTTGATGGATGTTGGGTATAGAGAAATAAAAAGCGAGTGCATCGCGTATGCTTTGACATTTTAGAAAGCTGTCACCTCCACCTTACCGCGTTTGCATGTCGCAGTCGCAGTGATCGATTTTTTTTTATCGCTTTTAACTGATTATTTGATTGCTTATTAGCGTTTGAGTGTTAATATTAACTTTAGCAAGCAAAAGAAAGGCCGATTGTTGGTTTGGTTACTTTGTGGCACTTACAGCGTTTGTTACTTATGTGATTTTTAAAGCGCGTATGTCTTTACGCACCCAAGATTTTTTTTTTTGCAAAATTCGTATGTTTTCGTATGTTTTCTTAATAAAACATGCGAAATGTTACCCAAGAAATTTAAAATAAAAAGTTTTATCCATTCATGCTGTCACCTGTCACTCTTCATGCAAAAAAAATGTCACGCAATCTGTATTGCATAAGAAAACGTATCCAATATAAAAGGTCGACTAGTAAGATGTCACGAATTGCCAAATATTTTATCTGAACATTAAAACCAAGGATTGTCGTTCCAAAGATTGTTTCTTTTTGACAGCTCTTAACCTTGTTGTCATAAAATTCTATATTTCAAATAAATAACTGAAAATTTCAATGGGCTGATTTTGACTGACTGACACAATAATAAAAACAATTTCACACCCTCAACTTGCTCCATTTTACCCCTTTACGGGGTATAATAAAAGAACACCGTATACGATAAGCTTTTTTAATTGTTTAACACTATTATTTGCCATATGACATACAAAATTTATGTACGCAGATAAAACCCTCTAAGGAGGTTACGTCGTTCTATGAAGTCAAAGTAGGTATAAGAAGAACACCTAATTTCTCACCCGCACGTTCTCCATTTCATTTTTTTTTTGTAAAATTATAAGCCGCGTACACTACGTCTTATCAAGAAATCGTCTGTCGTCGCGGAGCTGCTCTCGTTGTTCTATCTGTGTACACATGGTAAATTATTTATTTAGTGTTAAAAACATTGTAAAACATTAATCGTATTTGACTTATTCCAACCATACAAGAAACCGAGATGTTTTAACCTATACCATCAGTTGTTGGGTGAGATGTAGCCGCGTACAAATACCGCACGTAGTACAAATAAAACCCAGACCCAAAGGATGAGGGTGAGAAGTTGTATATATTTCTGTTTTATCATGGTTTGACGTATTTATTTACTTGCCGAAATCCATCTCTCAGGTGATAACGCTTGGCGAGAAATCCACATGTCATCTAATTCATACTCATGCCTTAGCGCATGAGCTCGAACAGGCCAACAACTCTCAGCCTAATGGAGAGTAAATATAGGGCTAAAGATTTCCATTTTGGGTTTCGTAACCAACCTGCGCGTATTATTTTCTATTTGATCAACCTCCATTAGAAGGATTGCGAAAAAGTTATCTGTCGGTTACATTTCTACTGATAAGAATAAGAGATGCGAGTGGGTATATCATTTCAATGGCATTGATTTGACCGTTGAGCGTTGACATGAGTGAATGCAAAATTGCGCAGTAAAACTTGCTCTTTTTTTGTATTTTTGTTATGGGAGATTTTGATCTTTGCCGACGTTTGCATCGTAATTTTTGCAAAATATTTGCACATTCTTTATCATTGTTGCTGTCTCTAAAATATATATTGCATGTAGGATATTTGTTCCGTCATCGCGTGTTGAGGTGTTGTCAACTGTCAGTTTCTACAGATGAGTTGACATATTTGGGGTGTGCTGTACTCCAATGCGCTATAAATTCTTCAGTGACGCAAGTATCGTGGGTTTTTTTTTTATCCATTTTCAGTTCATTGTTCATTCTAGGTACTATAGCTACAAATATGTAGGTATATAGATTTCGTTAGTTTATCGCAAAAACGAACGTAGGAAGAGTGTAGGGACTATACTCTGTTCAATTCGTATTTTCAGTACAGGGAAGATAGGCTATTTGCCTTTCACCCTAACTATTATGAATTTTAATAAGCCGTCTCCATTTTAAAGCTCTCACATGGTTGCCATAGTGAGCACTATAAATTGGCATAATTCTCTCACAAATATCGGTAGGGCTACCAAATACCAACTCTTTATTAAGAAAAAATGGTTTAACTGCATATAAACAGATCCTTCATAAATACAAAATAATTAAAGGAGTACCTAAAAACTGTATGGCAACATCCCACATAATCAAATTCATTTTCGCTCTCAAAAGCTTTAAAAAGCACCAAAACCGAAAGTTCTGTCAAAATATCCATAGAAAAACCCGTAAAGATATTTTTGCAAATAGATTATGGTAACACTCTTCTGAGGTGCTTAAAACACACACATGTTTATTTTCTGCGATAAAATAGCAACCGCACACGAGAATATCACCCTCGTCGTCATCCTTATTCTGCTCGCGACTGTCTGGCAGACTGGTCATGGTGGGATGTATGCGCCTTTGAGGAAAATTGGGTAGGTTTTTCGTAAATGACAACAACAAATTCTTTGGAATCACCAGTGGTTTCGCTTTTATTTCAGTGGCAAATCTTGTGTTGAGTGCCGTGAGAGTAGCTACAGGCACCACTGGTAGAAAAAAGAGCTTCCCATAAGGCCTGTACTGAAAATACGAATTGAACAGAGTATAGGAATACTGTGCGAACGTGTCCATCAAATGTGAAGCGATAAAGATTTGTTTGTTCCGTTAGGTTTGAGTGGTATTTAAATGAAATATTTTAACTGTAGATATACACTGTTTAACAGTGCTCTATTTTTCTAATCCAACAACGCACCCATTGACATTTGCAAACGAAGATGCAGACACCATTAGATCGCTCCTGTTCAAAACAAGAATCTTAACAAATTACAAAAGAACAAAACCTGTTGAAGTTTAACAATCAAATCCACTTAAAACATACCATAGGTATTTTATTTTTTTAATTCAGCGAACTGTCAGACAGAGTTGTTAATATAATTTCTGCAGTAGAGCTCTTAATTTGTGTTTATTTTTTCGTTAAAAGCGTGGTCAGAGCGCACTCCATAATATCAATCAAAGACAAACCACACTGAGATCAACTCGCAATCCTCTTGTCGCTGATCCCCTCAATTTTTTTTTTTTTTTTTTTTTTTTTTTTCAAATTCGCCATTTTGCTTACCTGGTGTTCTGTCAATTTATGTCGTTTTCCATTGGGCAAAAAGAAGCGTCCGGGAGAGTCCGGAATCGAAAAAATCGCTTCTGAAACCGTTCCATTGGCACAAAAAATACTCTTCTGGCGTTTCAGAGAAGAGAATTTCGCTTCTCGATTTGAAGTCAGAATCCACTCAAGAAGCACAAGCATACACGAGTCTAATTTATGTATTTTATACAAGACAGATGACAGTTGCCGTAGATTATTTTTTGGCATTTCACCAATACTTTTGTGGATTCAATCAGAAGCAGTTTTCTTGTTCCATTGGATTACAGAATGAGTGGATCCCCGAGTGAAACCAATGGAAAACGACATTAGAATCCGCCTGACATGCAAAAACACAAAAAAAAAAAAAAAAAAAATCAATGCTGCCAACCGCTGCCAACCGTGGGGGAATGTGATAGAGTTCAGAAATACGACATTTTAACATAACTGAATGCTATTGGTTGGTTATTATACATTTTGAAAAGGCGATTAATCGATTGATATAATTTGTTTGATTCATAAAACTGTCCAAATGAGATGTTTTGTATAATTGAAACATATTAGGACAAACGTGGTTGTGTTTTATTATTAACTTCGATTTCATGAGTAAATTTTTCTTCAATAACTGAAGAAAAAATGCTCAAAATGTTTTTATTTTCCTTCAACCAATCTACATTGTTTATATTTTATAAATATTTTAAGCAAAAGTACACTTATTCCTACAAAAAAGTACTAAGAAAAGTGGTACACGCAGGGTACAAGTGTGTTGGTGAGCCGGAATTTTATTCGTATTGTCAATACGAATTTCTATGTAGCAACACTAATGCACTTAGCACTTAGTAACAGAAAATCGGCCGAGGATGAGGGTCTCAGTATTGTCCCTGATATCAATATGAATAAAAGTCTGAAAAGCACATTTTGACACACAGCTATATGATTTGTGCTAGAGCTCAAAGTATTTCATAAACAAATTCTACAACGAGAAAGAGAATAAAAAAGCATCTAATAGTACTTAAAAAAATATATCGAGTTATAATTCGTTAAACATATTTTTATGCGAACTGACACGTAAAAAAAACATTAACGTTCATTATTTCTCTGATCCCAATTACTTTGAATACCTAAGTCATAAATGTACATGTCAACCGAAATTCTCTAAGCTTTTAAGTATTACTCGTTACTTTGCGATTTTGCTCTTATTGCGAACAGCTGTCTAAGATTTGTTAACTTTCATTTACAGGCCGTTTTGTTTTACTTTGTTGCACTTTTTTACCATTTCCACTGTCTCATTTAACCACTCTTCTTTGTCGACGTAATTCATCCGCCAAACCAGAAACTAACGAGTTATTTTTCTTTACTTTCAGGCAAGACCCGCACAAAAGACAAATACCGCGTAGTCTACACCGATTATCAGCGCTTAGAACTTGAAAAGGAGTACTGTACCTCCCGCTACATCACAATCCGCCGCAAAACCGAACTCGCCCAATCGCTGCAACTATCCGAGCGACAGGTGAAGATCTGGTTCCAAAATCGCCGCGCCAAGGAGCGCAAACAGAATAAGAAACGTGACGACCCGATGTCGGCGGTGGCCCACTCTGATCTTTCCAGCTACATGGACACCAAGCCAAAAATCGAGCCCAGTCTGCATCACTTGCAACATACCCTGCACCATCCCATGAGCTCGATGGCAATGAACATGCCAATGAGCTTGCACCATCATCACCCTGTGCTGCATCATGGTCACCATCTGCCACCACCACAGCACCTACAGTCACAAATGTCAGCTGCGGCTGCCGCCGCGTTACCAATGTGACAAGCTTAAAAAACGTCAATCAACACTGATTCCGGACAAAGGTCTCTGCACGCACTCGCCCTTAGCTGTCTTAGGCACAGCTTCACATGAGATTCCGTGTGATGTAGGTAGCACTTTCGTTTCGTATTTGTTTTATGCTTTCACAGCGTGTATTATAAATGTAATTCTTAAATTATTTTATTGACTTTAGTTTTGTTCTTAATTTCACTAAGAATAGAGAAAAGAAATGAACGTGATTTTTGCGCAGCACTCGTTTAAAAACTGTGTTTATTAATTTAAATATATATACCAACTAAGCTAAACTGTTATTCAAATACAGCCGTCCCAAGTAAACACTTAAAAATATTTATGTAACTTTAAACAACTGAATGTTATGTGCAATCCTGAAGCGTGTTTTTTTTTTTAGCAAATTAAAAGAAAAGAAAATGAAACTAATTAGAATTGTAAGTGTACAACGTTCGCCGAACATATATACAAACATCTAGCGATGTGTGCTTAGAAAAATAAAACAAATTTCTTCTTATGTATAGATCTATGTTTATGTTTATGTAAATTGTATTCTGTTTCAATTTTCTGATTATTATTATTTAAACTTTCGTGTTTATAGTATGCAAATGAAAAATAATAACGAGTGTAAATAATTTCAGCCTTCCTATGTGTGTATCAATTTTGTTTATAATTCTTAACGATTATTACCCCGATGTAATAAAATATTTGCCCATACTTAGGGATAATTAAAAATTTATTATTGCAGCTTACAATGTATAGACGTTAACAACTTAATTAGGTACATATAGATTTTTGGTATTTTGTTGTTCATTTGTCATTATGTGAAATTGTTATTTAAATATTTTCGCAGCTAGGAAAACATTTCAGAAAATGGTGAATGCACAATAAATATACGTATTATAGAAACACGACCAGTTTGTGAATTTTAATTTACGTTCATTTACATATTATGTTTTTATAGTATTATTATTATTATCTACTTAGTTCAATAAAAATTGATAATTATTATTACGATTGAAAGTATCTACTTGTTTGCGGTTTTCTTTATGACACGAAGCGAAATAATTGATTTATTTCGATTTGTATGGTGACAGAGTGACAGGTGACGATTTAATGACATTTAAGCGGATCGTTACTGTTATATTAACGTCTGAGTTTATTTCACTTTTGCATTTTTGTTTTGAACCAACACCTACCCACACTGTGTGCGGCAGTAAGTTTGACACATGACAAAAATAATGCAAGCCCACGCTCGGAAGACTGATGTCTGTCACGATTGTTGGGATGAATGTTGATTTTAAAAATCTCCCAATTGATTGATGTTAACTTTTGAGGTGATTTTTTTGTTTTTTTTTTTTTGTTTCGTTCTTTTCTTTTTGTTTTCCTGATGAATAATAAAATTTGAAGGTTTTTCGCAACAGATTAATATGTGATCTAGATTAGATCTGTTGTGTGACGTTGGTGATCATTTAGCGTTCCATGTCACAAGATGGATTGTTGGTTTTTGGCGCTAATGAGTGTGATCGTTTGATTAAAACTAAAGGCTTATGTATTTAATTAGACTGTTTAATTAGAGCATGCAGATGTGTTTTAATTTACAGAAAACAGGCTGAATTGATGGCTCGATAAATGTATGACATCATGCGAGTTAGTCTATGGTATATCAAAACAACCCTTACCTTGTTTTTTTCATCAGGGGAAAACTTTTTTCATATTAAAGGTCATAAAAACTGTGCATTGAAATGTACAGACTGCTTTAAATCTCTTCATGCTTACAACAATCTGTATTTAAAACAGCGGGAAACTGTGATTGCATTTAAAAGGCTTTGAGACAAACTTAACCTCAAAATTCAAGTTGCGCGGTTTAAATAAAAACTAAAATGAACCACGCTTTTCTTGATTAACTTTTCATTGCGGGTAAGATTTTTTTATGATTCTAAAGTTGCTTTTCGAGTTTTTGACAACTTTTGTAAATTGTAAGTATAAAACAAATGTCGGTAAGGTTGTGTGCATTGACAGTCGTTGACAGCGATACCATTAATACATTCGAGCTTTCTTTCTTTAACTGTCTGTTGCTTATTTACTTAAACATTTTGGAATTCGGAATGCAGTTATACGGTGTTTGGTCAAAAAGACATAAGTCGATTTTTTGCGAAATTGATTTGAGTATGAAAAACTGTTCAGAAAAAAATCTATTTTCGTTTGGTCTTAACAGCATACGTTTCAGTAAAGCGAATCCAAAGTTATTGAGTGGTCACATACACACATTACAGGTATTTTAAAAAATTGTGTTTGATCAAAAGGACATTACTCCGCATGTGCTGTTTTGACCGAGCAGAAGATTCATTTTTCAAATAATAACGTGGTCAAAACGACATATGTTTGTTACACGTTCTTCTTAAACGAATTTTGTTCGCTTTTTTGTATCAATATTGTTGCTTTAGCAAAGAAATCATGACAATCAGCCCTATTGCGAAGATCAACTATATCAATTGATAATTGATACTTATGAATAAATTTCTTTAAATGGTATTGCGAAGATCAATTATCAATTAAGTGTTGATCGACTGTGAACGTGCAGCAATTGTCGGTTGACAAATCTGTATTGTGAATGTCAATCTTGAACAATTTTATTGGTAGTTGTCAATTTTTCTACCAATCGCAATTTCGGTGTTGATAAGGACGCCTCTTAAAAGAAATTGTTGAACATCAACGTTTTTAATTGTTATTGTTGTTATTTTTTAAGGGCTGGATATATATATAGATATTTCTTCTTATTAATTTTCCATAACGCGTTTAGCAGTCCACTTAGAATAAAGGACACTTTTGCTGTTGACTGCGCAAGACAAAGCAGAGCTGCATTTAATCGGTTAAAGTTTGGGTCCAATATCTCCCAAAAAAATCAACGAATGCACCTCAAAAGCATTCCTTGGAAATGAAATTAGCTACCTTCGGTTTTCCAGTTCCAAAGGATTAGATGCGACTCGCAAACTCCTCCGTATAGCAGCCAATTCCGCGTACTCTGTCTCGTCTTGGTCATCATAAAAAAATAATTCCACCGATGACATGGTTTTCAATAAATTTTATAGATTTAACACTCTTAATTATTGTTTAATTTAATTGTTTGCAAAAATCGTAACAAACCAGATCAAATATTTTAGAACTGTCAAAGTTGAGTTTTTATTCACAATAACTTTATTTTTGGCGTTATGTAATAGGTTATATCTTTATCAATTGTTTTTCGCAATACCAACATCAATTTTAATTGATAAATTTGTCAATCTTCAACCGATTGATAGTTAATCTTCGCAATAGGGCTGAATATTGAGCATATTGTTTCGCAGTTAACTTTCATACATTAAAAATTAATACATTTTATTTTTTGTTTTAAATATTATCCCTGTTTTTCCTTTGCGTCTTGTTGTCAGATTAAGATCTAAGACCTTTGGTTTTTTAAGACTTTTTATTAAACTTTCAATTTAAATCTTTAATCAACCCGCCGAAAAAAAAAAAAAACAAAATATCGGTTGGTCAAAACAGCATATGTCCATTAAAACATCTGTTTGTTGCAGTTTTTCAAACTTAAAGCAATTTGTTATTGTAAATCTAATATTTAATATTATTATTTAACATTTAAAACTGGATGTAGAAGAAATTTTTGAACTTTAAAACACATTTATCGCAAAATTACGATTTAGGACTTGTGTCGTTTTGATCAAACTCCATATACTAGGATTTGAAATTACAACGTTGATAATGAAACGAAGTTCAACGTTGACCTCTGACAGTTCTGTTATATTTTATGGAAGGTTCCGTGAAAGGTTAACTGAAAGAACCCCGTATCTACATGTCTTAGCAAAGCTATTAAAGTATTAAAAAGTATAGAGAACGGTTTGAAAAAAAATGTTACCAAGTTTGCAATTTTCAAAGCGGTTTTGTTGAATTTAACAGAATTGCGAACACTTACCATGCAACAGAAATGCCTTATCTAACACTTTGGAAGATAAAGCGTAAGTCATAATCGATTTGTATTTCGTTCCAAAACTATTACAAAATTCTATCTTGTCCACGGAAAAAAACTGTAACGCTTACATTGACATACTCCAGTGTTTTATTGTATTCGATAGATTATCAGTTAATCTAGGAAAAAGTTTAAAAATAAAGTTCGAAACAATTAGACTCCGATATTAACCTAACTCAGTTTTATTGCGACGTATTAGGTATAGGTAGGTACCTATTTTTGTAACTAATTGTAGATAAGAAAGGCGCCCTATCAAATTTGGGTCTAACCTAAGCATGATAAAATCAAACTCGTACCTACATATCGAAAGACTGTGTCGAATCGTTAAAGCCACAAGTGAATAGGTATATACCCAAATAAAGGTAAATTAATTTATTGGTTGAAAGAAACGTTCCAAATGGAATGGCGAATATTTTGCAAGGACTGTGACTGTGAGTAATATTCGCATATTGTCGGGTTAAGGTCTACATATATATAAATGTGTACCCAGTGATGAGCTTTCAGTCGAAATCTATGGCATATATTTCCAGCTATACATAAAAGTTTGTCAGGTTCTTAACTTCAAGGAATAAGCTCCCGATTTTAACTGATAATTTTGTGGACGTGTTAAGCGAATCCTCAGGAAAATTGCAACATGTGTCCTATTTGGTAAGCATTCGGAGCTCTAAGTATCGTTACGTAATATATGCTGTCTTCCCAATGTGCTTAACGCAGGCTATTGTTTTGGGCTGACTTTTCCTATATTGCTCATTAATATGAAGTTAAGATCTTATACATAATAAAAGGATGGGCTCCTACCCCATGACTGAATTTAATCTCTTTATGGACATTTTTTATGGGGCTTATAATAAGCGCGAACCGGTAACTGGCCTTATCTAACATTCAGCTTGAGCCCGGATTAGGCTTTAACAGACGTGCATGTCGTCACTGCGAAGGTTATAATTGAATATCCTCTTAATATCTGCAAGTACTCATATTCTAAATGAGACTTATATATAGATTTCGAGAGGTATTAGAACAGACCACCATTGTCCGGTCTCTTTTGTCTCTCTACCACTATAAATCTTACCCAGAGAGACTCTCTGGATCTCTCCAGAGTTCTTCCCCGGGCTCAATTCCTAGTGTTGACGCTAGCATCTGTTTATGGGAGATCTGTTTCATCGATTGGGTCTCGACCCAATGATGCCCTAAGCCTAAGATCTTCATTCTTCTGCCAGCCAACGCCGGACATTGACACAGTATAAGAGCCGCTGTCTCAGATTCCTCCAGGCATAGTTTACAGGTATCATCCTCTCTAAGGCCCATCTTCCTTAAGACAAAGCCACCACCCATTTCAATGTTCCTCGACTCATGCTTAGAACCCTTCTTTGAGTGGAGCAGTTCGGCCACTTAATTGCTATTTTAGCCTGTCTGCATTGTTCCACGGTTGACCACCTCCTCAGGTATTCTGCCGTGATCCATTTGTGAATCAGCTGTTCTACCATTCCTTTGCCAATTGATGAGAATGGTTTTGGTAACAGCAACTTTTCAGTTGACCCCTGTTTTGCAAGGGAGTCCGCCTTTTCGTTGCCTTCGATCCCTATGTGTCCTCGTACCCAAGTCAGTATTACTTCATTTTTAGGTGAACACTTATTGAGCTTAACTAAACATTCCAGTGCCAATGATGTTGTGATGTTTGTATGTTCCATGCATCTGATCACCGCCTGATTATCCAGTACTATAAGGATATTCCTTCCCTCCGCCTGACTTTTAAGTCCAACGCAAGCAGCAATGCAATCATCTCAGCCTGGTATATATAAGTGTGTTTCCCGAGGCTAACGGGACGGGCTAGTTCTAGCTCTGCTGAATAGATACCGGCACCCGCTCCGCCATCCATTACGGATCCATCTGTGAAAATCACTAAATGAGCCTTACTATGTAGTAATCATTTTTAACCTTCACATTCAATAGTTATAGGTAGGTACCTACTCTGTAGGTCACAATAGATTATGTTAGATATTTCCAAAATTTCACCAATGCGACAATTTAAATGTAACACTAGATATTATATGAGCAGCGGCGCAAAGGTTAAACCCTATGGGACTTACTAAATAATCATATTTAATATTCACTTAAATATTTTATAGGTCACAATGGGTTAGTTTTATATGGAGAATCTCGGCATTGTGAGTTCGTTAGATGCGACCTGGACATTAAATATATGACCAGACCTCGGATTTTGCATATTTGCATATTTTTGAAGGATTAAGATAGGTAAATTCTGATGACACCAAAGTTCGTTTCATTGAAAATAGAGTTGAAAACGATATACATATTTAAATTTTTTTTGCATATTTGCATGAAATGCATATGCATAATATATGCCAAATATATGCAAACTATGCAAATTATATGCAACATATGGAAAACATATGCAAAATATGCAAAAAATTTCCCTATGTTAAAGATATCAAAATATAATATAAAAGCGATCCAGGGGGTATTATACATATTGAAATTTTTTTTAATTATTGTCAGATATTGAAGCAGAGCAAATGAAACTTAATACATACGATATTTTATAGGCACGGTTGATAGTTTTCTTTATAAATTGAATTTAAATTTTGATACAAAGTGCTATCAGCCAATACGGTGTAAGGAAAGTTAAAAAAAAAGTCCTATGTACTACAACATACATTTTATAATAAGATTATTGCATAAAAAAATAATCTTTAAAAAAATCAATAATTGGATATCAATTGTTCAAACAGGAGCCATTTAAAAATGACAATTATAAATTCCCTTATTTAAATTGCCTGAAACCTGTAACCTGTATTTGTGATGAACATAGAACTTTTTTTATGTTATTTTTGAGGTTAGATAGTTAAAATTACAAAATCCTATGTGAGAATTTCAAAAACACAAAGTTCTATCACCATATATCTTAATTTTAATAAATTTTCAATATGATTGAATGACAAAGTTCTATGTACAAATTTTGTTGCATAGAACTTTGTTAGGTAGGGGAGACTGGGTACGGTTGAAACACAGGACGGTTGAAACAACACGAATATCTCGTGAACCGTACGCGCAGCGTCTATGAGTATTAGGGGTGAATGAAGCAAAATCAAGTCCGTCGACGAATAGTAGTCATGCATCGTTCGTTCGGCTGTTCAGTTTTAAGTGAGAGCTAATGTTCTAATTAGGCTATCAAAAGTAAGTATTTTTGTTTAGTTATTTTTTGTTTTACTGGGGTTTCTATCGATGCGAGATTGCTGTGCCTATTTTTTTTGTATGCAGTAAAGAGTGTAGAATACAGTATGGTGACTAGTTTAAACATGTCAGTGTTGTTTTCGTTACTTTATAGATTTTTTTTACTTAAAGGGGGGGTTGGGGACGGTTGAAACAATTTTTCAGGGGACGGTTGAAACAATATGTTTAGTTATTTTTTTATTCTTATATATTATTTTAACGAAATTAGAAGAGCCAGAAAGTCTACAATGTACACCGATAAACCAGAGAAAGACCAAATAAAAAAGGATCATGAAGCAAGACTGTAACAAACCAGCTAAGCAAGCTAAGAAATGGTTGGAAGGTGTAAAAAAGAAAATAAAAGTTACGAAAGTAAAAAAAAATAATAATAATAATAATGCAGCATTCCTGTGCTCTATTATTTTTATTTTATTCAGAAGAAGAGGAGTTTTATTGCGTTGTCTGCTTGTCAACGTATTCAGGGAGCAGATCTAGTGAAAGTTGGATGCAAATGTTTCACCTGTAAAATGTGGGCTCACAAAGAGTGCACAGAAGGTTGCAATAGTTATTTTTGCCACAGTTGTGATTCGGAATATTCCGACAGCTGAATTTTATCGATTGTATTATCGAAATTAAAGTAATGTTCCTTTTTTTTAGTTTCAATTAATTTAATGAATTAAGATTTTTTTTTTCTTTTTTTTTGATTTTTGTTTTCTTTAATTTTTTGTTGTTTAGAAATACTGTTTATCTTTTTTTAAATTCTATATAAAACAATGACGTGATGAATATTGTAAAACAAAACTATTATTTTAAATAATAGTTAATTAAATATGTAACAATGGAAGATTGTGTTCATGTTTCAACTGACCCCAAGAACTGTTTCAACCGACCCTGGTATGGGTACGGTTGAAACAAATTTTCATTTTTGTTTTAATATGATGTACTACGCAAAATATCACACCGAGTACTCAAAAAACACTTTCCATTTATACATAGAAACATGCTCCTTCATTTCACGTAACTTCATCACCGATTAGCTTATAAACGGCAATGGTATGGAAGGTATAAGCGAAATTGTTTCAACCGTACCCAGTCTCCCCTACAGCAAAAAGTTTTAACATTTTGTAGGATCAGATTTGGTATGGTACGAAACCTTAAGGGCCCCATTATTATACTCAAACGAAAGTGTTCTCGAAGACGAATCGCTTGATACCAAAAACTCATTTTTGACCAAAATGGCTTATAGAACGGTGTTACTTTGAGGGGACGAAATCTTCATCTTTGAGATTTAAAATATTATTTATTTTTGAAATGATATTAAAATCTGGATTTCTTTTCAAAATGTCTTTAAATTTCTTTTTTAAATCCATTCCGAAATCACCAGTTATGTTATGAACAATGAACTACTATATTTTCAGCTTCCTTAAATAAATTCATTGACTTTGCTAATGGTAGACCCTTCGCTTCCAAGCGAAATTCGATTTTATATGTATAAAATCCCGATATAGTTGTGGATCTTTTATCAGCTCTTTTGCTAGCTTTATAGATTCAGCATCTTCTGGATTCAGTGTTTCAAGAACCTTAAATGCAAATTTAGAATATTTTTTTTTACCAAACAAAAGTAAATGCATATCGTCGTTTTCCAAAAATAATGGGCTATCCAAAATAATTTGGAAAATTAAGTCAAAGGTAAATAACCCACTATGAATAACAAAAATATTCAACAGCATTATTAAAATTTAGATTATTTTTAAGATAAAACGACAATAAAAATGAGCATGAAGAATTTTTTCGCTCAATGTTCCTACAATCAAATTGGCGGCATATCGCCCTTGTTTGTCCGTTGTTTCGTCCACTGATATCCAAACGCTTTCGTCTTTGAGACTGTCGCGAATTTTTTGGAGTGATTGTTCGTAGCATTTATCCAAGTAGCTCTTTCTAAGAGTACTTTCATCCGGAATCAGTTGCTTTTTTTTAATATTTTTTTTTTTTTTTTTTAAATTATTAAATGTAGCATTACTAAGCACATATTTCCCGCAACCAACGCTGTACATAAATCCATTTTAAATTCATTATTTGAATTGTCGGAAAAGTTGCTGGATGTGTTGCTAAAAGTATGCGGATTTTCGTCGTTGTTGTTATTGGATACTTTTGACCTTCTGTGAAGTAAAGTAGCAATATGCTTCTGCAATTGAATTTTTTTTCCGCAAGGAATCTAAATTATTGAAAAAATTAGAACGTACTTTTAATTTAACAATCTGGCTCATTACAAACAAATATATTTTCGATGAACAAATTTTGAAATTCAATTTGTAAATTGGTATGCATAATAAGCTGAATATTTAAATTTCATCTTTTTGTCACATGTTGTATAAATTATACTGTTTCCATCAATTTTAAAGCACTTTTCGGGAAGGCTGTTATGGTATATGCTATATATATTATATTTTCTTCTGCATTGCTCCCACTTTAATATTTAACGATTGGAATTCAATATTTTGATGAAATTCGTTTGCATATATTTTGCATATTTTGCATATTTTTTGCATTATGTTGCATATATTTTGCATATTTGTGGCATATTTTGTTTGCATATTTTTTGCATATGTTTTGCATATTTTCGATATGCATTACAATTTGTTATATTTGAACGCTAAAACGTCTAGATACAAAGTTTGGTATCAATCTGATGAACAATATGCAAATATGCAAAATCCGAGGTCATATGAGTATTAGTATCGCGCTATGGCTTTGGGCCTTCCTATAAATAATCAACTTGAACCTTTTCCTAAAATGTTTGGTAGATCAGCATAGGTAATTTTATTATTAGATGACAAATGTTAAGTTTTTGAAATTAAGTTGAACTCAAGATATGATTTTTAGTACTTTTGTATTGTTTAGATCATCCACCATTTTGTTAGAAATTATACGTAGGTACCTACGGCGCTTTCTGTTTCAGCACATTTTTAAGAGAATTATAATTTCTGTCAGAGCGAGCAAAAAAGTTATAGGTAGGTACATATTGTACAATTTGTCATATGAAATAGATCTTTTTCCAATACAATGAGGAAAGTAAAATCTACCTACCTTGTCGATTTTTTTTCTTAAGAAGTCACATCAAGAATCTAGTTTTAAGTCAACTAGATAACCTTTAACCTGAACGCAAAAACTAGATTGGTCAGGAACGTCACTTTTTCAACGTCAGCCACATATGCGAACTGTCAACTTGTAATCAGTCTTGACTATATTCATACCCGTCCATAAACGTCAAATGAAACAGCTGCTCAAATAACCGATTTCAGCCAATCAAAACCGAGCTACGTCAGGCAGATGTCAGACATACTAAACTAGACACTTGAAACGTCTCCATTGACTGCGTAATGACCACGGTTGCCAGATTGGGCGCTTTGTCGTATTTTGGGCTATCTTTTTACTTAAAAAACGATAGAAATTTCTTCAATGAGCGCAAAACACAATTTTGGGCTACGTATCGTTTTAAAAATTGTGTGTTAATTTTGTTTGTTTTATTAATTATTTCACAAAAAAGATATATTTTCGAACAAACCCGCACTCTTGCAGTCAAGTGACATCGAACAGTCGTTCAAGTTGCACGCACACCAATTCATTTTGCAGGCCTTTTTGTTTGACACAAGCCACAAAAGCCAATAGCAGAAAAAAAAGTCACATAACGTCTGAATAAACCAAAATTTTCAACGATTTTTGGGCTTCTTTCTGAACAACGATATTGGGCTACATTTTTTAAAGGTTTGGGCGCTTAAAGCGAACTAAACTTTGGCAACTCTGGTGATGACAAGCAGATGTCTAATTTTTGACGGAATGTTCCCATAGACGTCAGACGTTGAGGGCTCCTCTAAGAACAATGAACCTTACCATAATAAACATTTTGATTTTCGACTTTAAATTTTATAGTGACGGTTCACAGTGGCTATATTTTCCATACAAACGCTGCAATTGTGAGCTTCCGTAAATTTAAAGTCGAGACCAAAATTTGTTATTATTACGGCGCAATGTTTTATATAAATCAATGTTACTTCTGGAATAAGGGGAATTTACTAAAGACACGGTAAATATAGGTACTGCAGGAACATACATTATATTATATTGCTTGCTTTCTGATTAACTTAAGTAAAATTAGACCCGATTATAATAACGTAAATTAGATTTTATGGTTTTATTTCCCCCTCACAGCGTTTATTTCAAAAATATTAATAAAAGCGTAGAGAAGGTAGGCATTGTGCATTAAGATGAAAATCGCCGCCATTTTTCTTTGCCGCTATTCCCCTTACCCGTATATCCACTGTGCATTTGTTAATTAGGAATTATTGTATCCCCCTTTTTGCCACACATTTTTCAAAGGCTTTACCTGCTCAACGGCAGGAAATACGCTCACTTTTAACGTCCACGCATTCGTGCAGCAACCAGTATATCTAACTCGCATAGTCATATATCTTTCTTGCAGATGGTCGGCTACACCAACAATACACATACTCACGATGTGTTTTTTTTACGACAGACATCAAAATAGAAAGAAAAAACGATGGCCAGCAGGCTGGCACGAAGGCAACAAAAGGCGACGGCCAATTAAAGAAATTTTCAAATTCCATTGAGGCCTCCATTGGCCATTGGTGGACGAACCGCATATATCCATCCATAGATGAGTGTAGCTGGAAAAAGGTGGTTGGACGGCATCCAATCGGTTCTTCTGTACCGACGAGGCGATCAGCCATGTTATAGGCATTGTCGGCCACAACTGTGAAAAAGATACAATTTTTTTTTTATCTCTTTTGTCCAGAGAACCAGAGATATATGTATTCCATAAAAGCATGCAATAAAAGAATCTAAAAGAAGTGGAGATTGTGGGACGAGAAGCGAGGACGTTGGATCGGAGGACAGTCAGCCATTTATGATGGTGCCATAAACGGTGCCCGGTGCCCCTGAGGTGAGGCTCCATTGAGGCAGAGAGCGCGCTGCAGCAACAACTGGCTCAGACGCATCCGGCACCATCGACAGCAGCAGCAGCAGCAGGTTGATCTCACAATCCAAAGGATTTCTACTTCTTTTGTACGAGTATTTCGATTTTTTTTCTCTCTTATACTTTGGGGGCAATAAATTAATAAAATTTTTTTTTTTGTATTTCTCGCTGCTTGTTGGAAGGAAATTCTGAAACTGGACACTAATAGAGATATAGACAGTTTTTTTTTTTTTGGTTTCTTCAAAACGACACATTTCGTAAATGCATTATCACTGAGACAGAAATAAAGAAAAGCAGCAGCGCTAAGGGTGTGTGGGAAATGGGAATGGGGCCATAAACAGAGCGGAGATGATGGATATGTCTCTCACATGGATCGATGCCAACGAGATTCAATTAGGTATAGGTACCTACCCAGGCAAGTCAATTTCAGGCAATAAAAGTCAAAAGTTAGCAGACGAAAATTAAGGCAACACAAGCCGAGTGATTTTGACCAAATATTTATGCATTTATAGATCTTGTTTCGGATATTTGTAGTTGTAAATAATGTATTAACCGATCGGGGATGTAGGGGGTATGTTGATAAAGCAACGATCAGAGGCAGATAGAGATACCAAATTTAAGGAATTTGACAGTTTTTGGGTCTTGACGTTTATGGTTGGATGTCCGCTGACAGAGACCGACGGCCGGCGCTTTGGTCGTGGTTTTGAAATCTTAATGTAGCTAATCAATTGAGGTTCCTTTGCGGACCCTCTAATTAAAAATGTTTTCTATCTTTCATATTATTCCTTACGACAAAGTGGTGGATATCATGAAACAGGTAGATAATTAAGACTTTCAAATATCAATTGGAAATCCTGGATTTGACATCGGTGGCATGGTATAGCTATTTTGTTACATATTGGCAGCACTATTTCAGCTTTATACTATAATATGGTTTGTTGATTGCGTTTAAAAGTAATAATACAAGAAATCCTAGGCCTCAAATGCAATGCGCCGTACTAATAATAAATTTATAAATTGCGAAATTCGTATGGGAAAAATAACCACTGTGAACTATACTTAAATTTAAAGTCGAAACTGAAAGTGTTTATTGGGTAATTTAGCATTTTTAATATCACTAACGTCCTTTTCCATTGCACTGTTTATCAAATTCAGAACAGTTTTTCTGCTCTCGAAATCAGCTGACAGTCAGATTTCAGTTCCATTCGCTGCCAAAAAAACTCTTTTTTTTTCAGAGTCAGGGCAATTTTGCGAATTTCACTTGCGCGAACAACAAAACATTTGTCATTTGTCAAATTTTAAATTTTTTTTTTACCAGGGATGGGATTTTGTTGACCTAAAAAAAAAAAAAAGGTAAAGCAAAACACTGAAAAAGGCAAATAAAGGCATTTATTAAAAAATAGGGAAAAGGAACGTAAATGTTTGGAAGATGCTCTTATTTTTGCATCTTTTAGATGTAGAATACAAGTGAACAAGCCAAGAACGCGGAATAATTTGGAATTTTCGATTTTTCGACCAAAATCATAATGAGCGATGAGGCTCATTGCCACCTCAGCGGGTACGTGAACAAGCAAAACTATCGCTTCTGGGGCACCGAAAATCCACGAGTAATGCACGAGGAGCAATTACACCCGCTCAAAGTTACTGCATGGTGCGCTGTTCACGCTGGAGGAGTCATTGGGCTGGTCAAACGACAACAGTGGACGATGCGATCTACAGGGCCATGTTAACCGAGTTTTTTTCTGCCGCAATTGGACGAATTAGGACTGGAGGACATGTGGTTCCAACAGGACGGAGCTACGGCACACACTATGATTTGCACTGGCCCGCAAGATCGCCTGATTTAACCGTTCCAGACTTTTTTTTGTGGGGTTTTTTGAAGTTCGAGACCCTAAAAGCCCTCAAAGAAAACGACACGAGTGCGAGAATCTGTCGCCCGAAGTTCTCGCCGAAGTGATGAAAAATGCCATAAAACGAGCCCGTATGACAATCAATTGTGACGGCCGATATCATCTTCTCGACTTGACCAATAAAATTCTAAAGGTTCAAATAAACATAATCAAAAAACAGAATCGAAGAAAGCCAAACAACATCGGATGACTTCTTTTGGCCCACCTTGTAAATTTAATTATAGTAGGATTGAACTACCAAGAGTTTTTTGAAATTTTCTGGTAATAATCTTTTCCGGTTTTCTCGAATTTTGTGTAGCACTTGTACTTTTACTTCTCTATAAAAGTCTGGAATTCTGGATGCTTGATATAAAAAAACGGTATGTCACATGCACAGTAGTCGCAGTAGCTTAGTGGTTAGTGTGTTGGACTGCTATGCGGGAGTCCCAGGTTCGAATCCCGCCAAAACCCAAATTTCAACTTAGGGTTTATTTCCACTGCACCACCTCTTGCGAACGTCTGACAAACATCCGAGAGTATAACTGTCTTGAAATAGCTTCTCAATGGGCCGTTTGGAGTCGGCATAAAACTGTAGATCCCTTCCATTCGTTTCCAACTTCACAAAAAGAATGGTTGTGAGAAGCTAGACCTAGGTTTGAGAGACGAAAAGTGACCCGACAATGGTGGTCTGTTTCGAATATCTCTTGAATCTATATAGGTACTTTACTTTTTACTTTATAAAAATGCTCCGAGATATTAAGTACTACCTACGTAAAGAAGCGCACTTCGAATTAAAACATCTGCGGTCGCACACAAGTACAAACCGTCTGTGGTCATGTATTTCTATGTTGACTCGCCCCCAAGACTAGACGTTTTAAATTTGAACGCATCCAGGAATCTTGGTATATGCGTATTACGTAGTTGTGAGGAAGAATCACGTTTGCGGTGATATATTTACACGGTTACATAAGAGCATTTTCTAGAATTTTTTAGCCAACAAACTTTGAAAAAAAAAGATATAAAATAGGCAAAAAAGGCAATAATAATATAAAAAGGCAAAATAAAATATATATATTTGGAATCAGGAGGACATGAAACGTATTTGTGTAAAGTCGATACTTTCTTCAGATTAAAAAAAAAAAAGAGGCAAAGTTAGCAAAATCCTATCCCTGGTTATTACTTACGTTTTTAGAAGACGAAGTCTGTGAAAAATAGAGAAAAAATTACATTTGGGCATAAATTGAATTGAATATATTTATTTATAAACACAAATTATATAATTTGAGAACAGCTGACTTTTAAAACAAACACCACCACAAATGCAAAGAAAGAAAAATTGTTCCATTGGGAACGAAAAATCTGAAAGCAAAATCTGAAAATCTCAATGGAAAACGACATAAAACTATTCCTTATAATTTTATCAACAATATTACATTAATTTGAATAAATGACTATCTTTTAATTTTGTTAGATATGTAGTTTATTTAATTATTTACATTAATTTCTAAACTGACATATTTAATATGGACTTAAAAAAATGTTGTGAATTATGTAGTAGTACCTTTACTAGAAGTTCATTAAATGAATAGCAAAGGAAAAAACAGTTCATTCTTTGTTTTATAATAACTTCATATTTTATAATTAATTCCAGCCCATAGAATACGTTGCATCCGTTGCGTCAACGGATCCATCAATATTGACGTATCAATTAATCGCCATAATTACCGACATTTAAAAAAAAGAATCAACTATATTGTTTGAAAATTACGGGCGACAAAGGGAAACATACACTTTTTGCCACTTTGTTTTATAAATATGTATATATAGAGATACTGAAATATTATCACATTAAATAATTACCTTTGGTATAAAAACAGTTTCGTAATATTATTATGATTATCTTTTTGTACTAGGCAATGTTGGTACTAAATCTTGCTAAAAAGCGATTTAAATAATAATGTACATTTATGTGTTGATTATCATGGTGAAATGTAGATAAATATTTTGAGGAAATTAAAAAAAAATGCAAGTTTTAATGTTTTTTGCCGCGGAAGGCTTTTCGCATTCGGACATAGAAATTTCCAAAAAAAAAAAGGAACGATATAAGAACGATATGACAGCCGGTGACAGTTTCTGTCATGCTCTCAATATTTCCACCAATGAAAAGGCTTTCTCTCACGCTGTGCCAACTGTCAAGTTTCACCGGGTGCGACCTGCGATGGACAGAAACGTCGAATTTAAATTTAAGATACTTTATCCGTCGCATCCGGCACGTGAAATAACTGTTTTATTTTGAGGCTCAACAAAAAAATATATTTTTATTAATTTCTTCAGGGACTGAAGATGTAAAGAGATGCTTTTACTTCGCGGATTGATCTACCACTCCCTGGGTCAAAGCTCTTCATCTAAAATGTTACCTCGGTATGTAACAGAATCGTCGGTCCGAACATTGTGTTTGTTTACACAAGTGTTCGACAGAGCGACGTCGAGGAATCTTTGTCATTGGTGATAAAGTATATTTAATTGCAGAAGGCAGTTAGAATTGATTAGCGTGTCGATCCATAAAATGTTAAGGAATGTTTAAACAAGCACAAGGCGCCGAATAGTTCTTATGAGATACCACAAAGCATTGTTTTACTTTGTGTCTCAAATGTAAAAAAGGTTATATTATTTAATGGGGATGGAATGAATAAGCCCAAGTGGCCTATTATCCTTTGACATATCTCGTGCGCTGTTTATGAGTTATGGCTTATGGCATGGGTTACCTTCCATAAGCTACTGTATTCAATTCAATACAATTTTATTGTTATTTACTGCGTATTATATCAGCATGTCAGTCGAATACGTTGCCGCAACGGACGCGACGGATTCTATGAGTTGGGCGGAAAGCGACATTCATACGAGTACTACGCAGAGACTTTTGTCCTTACCTAGTTTCTATTTAGATTCGTTCTAGTACTTTCTCAGACCAAGTAGGTGCTAAAAATCTGTTTCGAATTAAAAAACCTTATCAAAAGAACTTGTTACACTTTGGGCCACTTACAGCTAACCAAAACCCAAAGCAAATTTAATCCAAATGCAGCGAAAAATTAGGATCAATCTTTATTTGTTCTTCAAACAAACGTATTTATTTTTTTAAACCACCTGTCAGCACAGTATTCGATGCAGCGATTTTCTTGCATTTGCAGTTGACATTACTTTTTTCGACGTGGTCCGCCCGTGTGCACTAAAGTGACAGCGCATTTTTGTTGCCGTCAAAATCCAACCTTTTGGTTTCATATGGAACACGAAAGTGTAACCTGTAGATTCCGCTATTAGGTTTAGGTATTGCCTGTATATAACTATATATTTACTCGTCTTCTAAGGCGGAAATATAATGGATTTGCCTTTGTGTCATGAGGATTCGACCGTCATTTGTACTTGGCTTTTTTTTTTCATATAGCTATAATAAAAAATTGTTTTGCTCATAAAAACTGACGCTTAGTTTTGGGTGAGTTCGTAAATAAATGTTTCGCATTAACCGCACTCAAAATCGAAATTGTCACCGTGGCGCTGTCACTGCAAATTTGTCGCGCTAGTTATAGGAAAGCCTCTTAATTGATAACATTAATCGTATCTTATAGCTAAACGTTAGAAGTTATATATTTAGAACTTAAAAGTTACCGGTAATTACATTTTCTATTTTTTTTTTTTGTATTTGAAAAATAAAAAGACAATCACTCGTTACTCGTTGTTTTGTTCGCTGTATTCCTTTTGTCATTTGATGGAACCCTGTACAGACTTTGTGCACTTACGGTCGTTTTATATCGATTGAAGTACTTATTCAAATGAACCTATTCCAGTGAAAAATAATGAGTTTACCCACGAAACGTCAGTCGAAATATTGTCTAGAGATTCCCCTCCGAATAATTTGCACAATTTAGTTAATTTGCTTATCCTTTCACATTAAAAATGCAAGTTTACAAAAACACTATCTACTCGCTTATACTAATCAACCAATTCAATTCGAACGTCGACTCTATTTGCCTCAGTCGAATGCAAACGATAATGATGGTGTTGCATTAGCGGACTGCTACCGCAAACGTCATAATTGCGATAACTGTCAAATCATGAATAAGTAATTAGCTACGCATATACGATCTCCTCAAAATTAAAGCTAAAATAAAAGTAAATTGATAAATTTTCTCTAAACATAGTTCGAATGAGAGCGTATAACAAACACAATGTGCTAATTGTCAAAAATATGTTTTTTTATCTAAAACTGAAACCGAAACTTAGTCATTTCGAATGAACTTGAAAGTTGCTGATAAGCTAATAAAAGTTTTGTTACATTTAAAAAAAATGCTTAAATTTATTGCTTCATGTGATCACACACACAAAACGATATAGCTCGCGAGAGCAACGATTTTTTTTTCTAAAACTCGCTAATTTGTGAATGAAATGTTTCTACGCGCAGATAAACATAACTTTTATAAATATTTTATACGTTTCGATACCTTAGAGTTAAAACTATTGTCTTGCTATGATAAATCCGACAAATTCGTCATTTAGAAGAAAAGTTTCAAAAGTTGGTAGTTTAGCTTGCCATCAGTTAAAAGAATAGGTACCTAACCTATATCTATAGATACTGGGTCTACTCAGAGACCAACTTTATAATTTTACACTCATTTTGTAATTAGTTTCTTATTTTCTTAGTATTTTTGACAAGGAGTTTCAAATTTGACGTTCTTCGGATAAGTAGGTATTTACTATACGCAAGAACTGTCCACTCTTGAATAAGTGGGTTTGTTGACGGATTCAATGTGTACGATCACAACAAAAACAAAAATGGCGCATGTCGAAATTTGTATTGGCTTATGCTACGTTTCCACCGGACATAAATCCCGAGATTAAGTACAAGAGGCTTAAAATTAATCTTGAAGTGTTTCCACCAAATAAAAGAAGAATAACTTGACATATTCTCTCTGAGAGGATGACGTTTCACGAGAGAGAGAATGAAAGACATTTTTTCATTTTTGACGTCTTATTTGTCATTTTTGTCAAATGAAGCTCTGTTTGGTTTGTATTTTTGACATCTAGAGCTGTGGAAAGTGTGTTCACAAACCAGACTGTCAATGCAAACCTGGTTGATAATAGAGGTTTATTTCTAATCTCCCTTTTATGAGATTAACTTTTGTATGATAAATCCCGAGATTTATGCAATTGTTCTAAATCTAGCAGCCAATCTCCGGTGGAAACGTAGCATTAGATTGACAGTTTTTTTTTCAGTTGATAATGAAGCGGTAAACGACAAATCTATAGTCACGAATTTGTTGACTGAGTAGGTAGTAGGTGAGTACGTACTAAGTTATAAAATTTGAATTACGTATAATGACTGACGCATTAAAAGTGAGGTTACCTGCAAAATGTGCAAAAACCTATTGGATTTACAGCGACTAACGTTCTTAATGTGCCTTAAATGACATAAGAAATGGAATCCTGAATACGCACATATTCACAACACAATTAGTGAACCTATATAGAGAATGACATTCACCAAAATGTGTCGCAATGTTTCACAGTGTAACGCAATAAAGAATAATTGTTTTTAAGCAACAACATTTTTTGGGGGGCAGACGCAGAACCCATATGTGCAGATACCTTTCCGTCCCGCTCAAATCAAAAGTACCAACATAAGCATAATAAACCAGGCGGCGTTGACAAATTTAATCGATTTGGTTTGAGAAATCGAAATTGATGCCATAATTCAATGTGCACACTTTCATTCCGCAATAAAGTGTTCAATTTTATTGAAGCATCATTCAATGTTTATTGTGATTGCGACTAATTGTAACGACTAAACGGCCAGTGCCAAACTGCTGACTGCTCTCAATACACAAAAATTTTATGGCACACTTTGTCCAACTTGAACAACTCGAATTGCAGTCATAAATGTACAAAACGATTGAATTGTATTCTAATTTTCGTTTTACATTCACAATAAATGCCTAATTGTGTTTGGTTTATCATTATTGTTGACAGCAATATTTTAATAAAACTACAACTATATGGTGAGCTCTGAATGTGTGTTTTGGTTTTCCCTTTTTTTTCCGCTTAAACAAATAAATAGGTTTGTGTCCATATAACGAAATCAAATCACAAACTACTTAAATTCACCACTAAATCCAATCGGGGATCATAAATCTCACGAAATCGGCATTTTAAGCCAACAACATTTTTGTGGAAGGCTCACTCACGACACTACGACACAACAGACAGACGGACATTGTACTCGTTTACAGCGATATAATATACAAATATATACAACTTATGGGGAACAAGTTACGCGCGTATTTGGTTAAAATTGGGAACACTGACTGGCTGCGGTTATGGGCAACTGATGTGATGATGGATGACGGAGGAACTGAGTTCGTGTGGCGTATTGAGTCGGAGGTGTATATAAAAGTCAAGGTGCTTAAGTGAGGGCGATAGTCTGACCGCGTAATCTCCTAGGGCTCTGTTTACACGGGCTAATCCAGCCGTAAATACACGGAGTTACGGTGTTATCACCATTCTGTGGATGGAGCGCGTACGCTTGAGGAGCGACAACAACTGGTTAGCCAATTCAAATAGATGCGGTAATGGAACTATATCAGAACGGCCAGTTGCTTTGAAGTTGAGTAAACTCATGAGGAATACACATATATGTAGAACAGCGTCAAAGGGTCTATTAGTAGTTTTGATGGTGACTGCGAGTGCATGACCCTGCGGAGAGTGGGGAAAAGAGTAGGTATCCGACGAGAAGTTCTGGCGTCGTCAAAAGGATATATCTATAGTGTCGGAATTATAGTATCGGTTGTTGACATTTGAAAGAAGACAATATGCCGACGGGTTAAAGACCGAATTCGGGAGAAGCTTTGTGAAAATTTGGTCTTGTAAGTTGAACAAGTTGTAGGCGCAGTGGCTTAGTGGTTAGTGTGTTGGACTACTAAGCAAGGGTTCGAGGTTCGAATCCCGCAAAAACCCAAATTCCAACTTTGGGTTTTTTTTTCCACTGCGCGACATCTCGCGAACGTCTGACAAACAGAGTATGACTGTCTTGAAAGAGCTTCTCAATTAGCCGTTTGGAGTCGGCATAAAATTGTGGATCCCTTGCATTCGTTCCAAAAATGAAAACGCACACAAAACGAATGGTTGTGAGAGGCTAGGCCTAGGGTCCCTCCGGACCTGTTGCGCCGACTATTTATTTATTTTTATTAAGTTGAACAAGGGAGTACCTAATTTTATTCAATACCTCCCCTGTCCTGTATTTGTAAGACTTGGGTCGAACTCCACCCGATCCTATACAGCATTCGGATGATTTGGAGTTTTAGCTAGATCTTCCAAAGTCCTGACTCTATCCAAAATATGATTTTAAAATTTCTAAAACTGTCCAGAAAAGTTTGTTGATTCAGTAGAAAACAACTCATCCTCCATCAATATACGCAAATTGTGCAGTTTATGAGGCAAAGAATGCATTACAATACGATTTTTCTTTCAAATTTTTTTAGTTCCATCTATTATCAACAATTTTAACTACAGTAATCCCCGGATTGTTGCGTCGGGAAAAATGTACACTCTTCAACGCATTTATCCGAGGAACGCAATTACGAGAATCCCGTTTAAGAGCGTTGTCAACGCATTAAGAAAACCCCGCGCATTATTGTCTTGAAAACACAATAAAATGGTTTTATTAGCATATTCATATAATGCACTAAATCACGAAACTTTAAAGTTAAGCATACGTCATGTCAATTTGACAACTCGTCGCCCTAATATTGGGTTACCGTAAACGCCAAAATTCTTTTGTTTTGCCGTACGTGCATACAATACTGTAACCGTAAAAAAGTATAAATATGTTTTCATTGAAAAATATTTCAGTGGGTGCTTCCCATCTTTTGTAGTGAAGTCATTAGGTCTGTTTCTTTACTTTTGTAGTAAGAATGGAAAAGACTGTCTAAATAGCAGTGGTGGGGATAAATTCTCTCACAGAGAGAGACGCTTACGAAAAAGTTAAGGAACGCTTTTGTAGTAATTTATGATTACTTGTGATTTTTCTTATTAAAAAAAATTAATTGTTGAAAAGCAGTTCTCTACTTTACGAAATGTGAAATAAATACAGTGTTGGTCCAGTATAACGAATGCCGCTATAACGAATGATCGATATAACGTACACTTTTTCAATTTTTTGGTGTCTCTTTATAACGTAGGTATGAAAAAAGGGTCTACATTCGATATAACGAATGTTTCTGTTATACATCCCTTTAGTAAAGAAATATGGCCTATGTCAGTTTTACGGAGGCAAGAAGAGAGGTTAGAGGGTTAGAATCACTTTCAAACGCTAAGGTATTGTTTTATACAAATTACACTACATATGTGCCTTAGGCTGACTTCAATGCAGAGGACTTGGAATCTTGGAACAATGCTGAAATGTTTCTTGCAGAAGATAGTCGTACCAGCACATTTCAAGAAATCGATGTTATTGACGTGGGCAATGTTGAAATTGCTAGCTCCGCAGAAATAGGTCCAAACTCTGTTCGGAAAGAAAAACATACCGATGCGGTTGAGAATTTTAACACGTGTATTAAATGGCCCGAAGAAAACAACGTTAAACATTCCAAAATATTTTTACCTTAGTAGTCTTCAAGAAAAGTCTGTAAATTGCTGCGTTCAAAGTTCACGAAAACAAACGTTTATTGGTGATTTCTTTTTTAAAAATGAATTATAGCATCCAGACTTGTTTCCTTTTTACTTTGCATAGTTTTGTTTTTTGTTTAACTTTATGAATAAATGAAATAAAACTAACGAAAGAAACGAATTGTACATTTTATTTCACGTTTTGCAAAAGTTAAATGTTCTCGATATTACGAATTTTGCGATTTTACGATTACTCCTGGACATTATATCATTCGTTATACTGGGTCACCACTGTACTTATATTTTTTGTTCTCAAAAACTTTGTTTTTTTTTCTTTTTTTTTTAAACATGAAAACGTACTAATTGTAATTGGAATACCGTATGGACACAATTTTTGACGTATGTGCATGAGTAAATGAAACTCATTTTTTAATAACTTTTAAATATTTTAAAAACGTAAAGCGTTTTGGAATAACTACTTATATTTTTTGAAAGAGAACTTCCGTAGGAATATCGTGTCAAAAAACTAAAAAATCCCAGCGATTGGTTTTCGTGCTATAATCTGTCAAAGCTTTAAATGCGATTTCCAAAAAACATTAAAATGGCGTTTACGGCAACCCAATTTTGGGGCGACGACTGCCTTTGATTTTATTTATGTAATCACAAGAAACTTTCAATGCTTTTGTTGTATAGGTATGTGTGCATTTAAACGGGAGATTTTGTATGAACTTTTAAGAGAAGCTTTAGGTACTTCTTATAGCGCAAAAACCGGGTAACGGACTTAAGCGGTACGCATTTAAACGGGAAAAGTTATGCACATTTGTTATGGAATGCCTTTTTTGCTCAGTTTTCGGATGCATTAAACGAGGAACGCAATTAAGCGAGGGTCACTTACCCGGGGATCACTGTACCACATTTTCGATGCGACATCTATTGCAAAACATTCCGCAACACTTTGAATTTCAAGCGTTTTTCTAAGCAAATCTAGTAACACCCAATAGGTAGGTACCTCTAGCATTCTATGGAAAAATCAAAGATGGTTGCCATTTTGTTACACTTTTTATTCGCTTTGAACCAAGAGCGTTAGTTATGTTGGCATCATTTTTCGGGTAGAGCTTGTAGGGAACTGACATTTCACCAGCCGTCCATATACTTATATGTCAATATTGCGAATCAAAAACAGAACAGAGCCTGCCTTTGAAATATAAATGGATTTCATCGGAGTAATCCCACTTAAGCTGTTGTGCGATAACTACATTGATATTGTATTTCGTAAACATATAGTAGGTACGATCAATGACCCATTTCAGGAGCTTGACCGAACCTAACGGAATTTTCATCCATTTTTAAACACTCGAATAATTCTATCATGGATGACTAGTGGTTTAGTCCGCAAAAACAGCTATTTCCAATACAGATTCTCCGCTTGAACTCTGCGTCATTTTACGAGCTTAGGCCTAGCTCAAGGTTTGAACTATTTTAAAGCCTTCAACTGTTCATTCTGACAGAACGTCAATGTAGATAGTCCCTTCTCGATTATAGCTAAATTTAACGCTGTACACTTTTAAAAAGTCACAATTGTGAACAAGCAACTGACATCTGTCACCTGTCTATACTCTTAAGCTTAGTACGCTGCTCGAGCTAAGTTTTCGCTACCACACAAAATTCTCTCCAAATTTTAGCGAATACATTTAGCTGAGTACGCTGCTCGAGCTAAATATTCAAACTTTTGTTTTAGAATGTACTTCATGTATCTGTCAAAATTTAGCGTGCCCATTTAATGGGTAGAATATTTTGACAGATCGTTGTTTTGTGGCAATTTTGTATTGCGGAGAATGGGAGAAGTACCTAAGCAAGGATGAGTAAGTAAGTACATAGAATCGGAAATGGTTGAAATCAGAGAGTGTTGAATTTTCGAAGCAAATTAGGTCTGTTCCTTTACTTTTGTAGTAAGAATGGAAAAGACTGTCAAAATGGCAGTGGTGGGTATAAATTCTCTCACAGAGAGAGACGCTAACGAAAAAGTTAAGGAACGCTTTTGTAGTAATTTATGAAAAATGACAGATACATAATTCAAATATGCAAAAAATTGTACGAAAAGTCGTTAAAATGTCTGATAAACTCGAGGAATTTGTTAATTTACTAAGAAAATTAGTTCTATCATTTATTTTTAACTTTATTTTGATGAATTCGAGTATGTGGAAGAGTTTGTACTAATTGGACTACAAGCATAATAGAAGAGGACACTGCATTAAGAATTACATGGAAAAGATTGTTCCTTGTTACAGTAAGGAAGACTTTCGTCGCCAATATCGAAAAGAATCTTAAATAGAACATTCAATTTTATTTTTCCGCCTGTTGATACCATTTTAATAAGCAAGAAGTCAAAAAATAATCAACGCATATGCCAAATGGGACATCAAATTTCAAATCAGCTGTTAGTTGTAAGGTGACTGACAGCTTTTTCACTTCTTGCACCAAGAAATTTGTTGAGTAAAAATTCGTAAGATTCTCAGTGGAGGGGTAATATCTTGCTCTCTCGATGACGCTCTCTTTTACGAATTTTTTGAGTTAAGGAACGGCACTGAGTAAAAATTCGTAAGAATTCGTAAAAATTCGTAAGATTTTAAAGTAAAGGAACAGACCTATTATTTTAAAAGAACAGCTGTTTTCAGTGACACTTTTCCGCGGCGTGCTTTATGTCAAAATTTAGCTAGGACCTTAGCTGATGTTTGGAAAAAAAAGTTGGAGACCAGAAACAATTTAGTGCTGCTCGAGCAGCGTACCACTCATCTAAAGCTTAGTACGCTGCTCGAGCAGCATTTGTTTCAGAATGCACTTAATGTGCACATTTTCTCAAGCTAAATTTTGACAGATCGTTGTGTTCTGTTACGTTTTTGTATTGCAGAGAATGGGAGAAGTAAGCAATGATGATTTTTTTTTTAATAAATACCTCGACGAGGAGTAACTACCTAGAACCGGAATTGGTTGAAATTGGTTGGTTGTTGAGTTTTTGAAATAAGTTGTTTTTAAAGAACAGCTGTTTTCTGTGACACTTATCCTGCGTTCCTATGTCAAAATTTAGCTCGGATTTTAGCTATTGTTTGGAGAGAAAATCTGGAGAATAGATAAAATTTAGTTATAAGCTCGGGCAGAGTACCTACTAAGCTTTACGCCACTTTGCGCTGCAGATTTAGTTAGTAAAGTTGACGAATACATACTGTACTTGCCTTGTTTATCTGTCAATATTCTAGCTCTGTTTCTAAGTAGCAACAATAGGCGTAAATTTGTACTTTGAGCGTTAGTTGATAATCTACTTCTATACATTTCTCAAGTGGTTTAAGTATCCGTATCTGTTAGCCAATATCTTAGATTAATTTATCAACATCCGTTTAGAAAATCAAAATTTATATTGATTGGTATTACTCTCCGATTTTTTTTCGAATTTCCGATCGAAAGTGCAATTTGTCGAATTTTGTGTCGGCACAAACAATTGTTATCATTCATGCACGAAACACCACTTTCGTAGCCCACATATCCGAGCTGATTTTATTATGTACACACACGTATCTCATGGCACGTTCGTTTGAGAGGGATACCTATCAATAAAATTGCAATCCAACGAAGCGAGCAAAATGCGAGGTCAGCACAAAGTGCCGCAGATATCCGCTTCTTCTTCCTACACCAAAAAGAAAGAAATAAGAAGAAGAAACAAAATTACTGAATGTAAGAAAAGAAACCAAATTTTAACATACAAGTGTGAAAATGTTTTTTTTTTTTTTTAAGACATCTACCTATAGATATACATCAGCTTGAGGTCGTACAAAAGGAAATCAACCGATACGAGCATTCACAATCGATAAAGTGATTCATTGCACTAAAGTGCATTCCGCATGCCTTTCCCGCAGTTCAAAAATACTTAAACCGACTCTCTCTTGACGGGAATAGTCAAAATATATAATACATCCTTTCTATCGCGCTCTCGGCAGGAGTAGCATGGTGGTGGTGAGCCCCTTTGTAATGATCCTCAGTGTTTTGGCAACACAATGGTCGGAGGGTTAATTTTCTCGCAATTTTCCACGAACTCGGCCTAGGATCTAGGA
This sequence comes from Cheilosia urbana, assembly GCA_946477585.1. Taxonomy (NCBI): domain Eukaryota; kingdom Metazoa; phylum Arthropoda; class Insecta; order Diptera; family Syrphidae; genus Cheilosia; species Cheilosia urbana. The sequence continues at coordinate 131,889,642 of OX297854.1, forward strand.
CATGTGTGCGTCAACCGGCAAAGTTCAAAGTAAACAATGTTTTGCATATATTGCGACTACGTATCCTTGAAGGGGCACGTATAGCTACGAGTTAGGTAATGAGATTACAATTAAATCTGTGCCAATGACCTCGATGTGTAAATTGCCCGCAGGTAACAACAGGATTGAGGATGACTAGGCGTGGCGTTGAAATATATTATGGCGACAGCTTAACGATGCGTTTGTAATACTTTTGGTGGTTTTACCACTTCTTGGTAAATGTCTGGTTTTTGAGAAATATTCGCCAATGCATATAAACAACCCAAACATGTTTTTTTTTCTTTACTGCAAATTTGAGGACCCAATTTCGAAAGAAATGGGCAAAGTAACTGACTTACTTTGCAACAGAATTGAATGATTTTTATGAAGGATTAGGAAGTACAAGATCGATTTTTGGAATGTTTAGAAAAAGACCGACTTTACCACACGGGCGAGCGAAAATTAAGTCGAAGCCAAATATTAGGTCAGGTTTGTGAACTGATATCGGGCAGTGGTTCAACAAAAGTGCTTGCTTGCGAGAAAGAGAAACGTATAACGTCAGAGTTGCTATATTAAAGGGAGTTTTTTTTTTTTTTTTAGAGGTATATAACTTTGAAATGAAATAAAACAAAGATGGTTTTTTTAATTGACATGAAATTTACTTTATTCGAAAGATAATCTTCTGGCATTATAATTTTAATATGATTTCTGACATACGACCGCCACGGCTGGCTCGGACGTAGTGTAATCTGGAGGTCCAACTTTTTTCAACATTTGTGGCCGTATATCAGCAATAACGCGGCGAATGTTATCCGTGGTCAATCATTTCGGGCTTATCGGCGTAGACTACCGTCTTTACATATCCGCACAGAAAATAGTCAAAGAGCGTTGAATCGCACGATCTTGGAGGCCAATTCACGGGTCTGCAACGTGAAACTATGCGGTTACCAAACGTTTCCTTAAACAAATCCATTGTGGCACGAGCTGTGCGACATGGTTCGCCGAATTGTTGAAACTACAGCTCTTGCACACCATAGTTGTTCAATTGATGAACGAAAAAGTCAGTAATCATGGCTTTATAGCAGTCACCATTGACTGTAACGTTCTGGCCAGCATGGCTTTTGAGTACGGACCAATTTTTCCACCAACCCACACCAAATAGTCAGTTTTTGTGGATGTAATGGTGTCGCAACATACACTTGAGGATTATCATCACTCCAAATACGGAAGTTTTGTTTATTGACGTATCCATTCACCCAAAAGTGAGCTTCATCGCTAAACACCGTAGAATGGACGTAGTGGCCGATAGTTATTTCGAACAGAACTTCAAAATAAATTTGTACAATTTGGAAGCGTTGTTCAGACGTCAGTCTATTCATGTGGAAATGCCAAACCAAACTAAAAATAAATCACTTGACAGCTGACAAAATGGCCGCCGGTTAAAATAGCGTTGCCAACTAAAGCTCTATAGTATTATATAAAATCACCCTTCCCTACCTATTACAAATAAAGAAGTTTCCGATTAAAGGTACAAATGGCTGGATTTCGAGTCTGCGATTTGGAATCCACTAAAAATTGTATAATAGATACCTGCATTTAATATTTCGAGAGAACAAATTCAATTCACCTTTCGACTGGGAAATTTTGGGCTCATAGGTCACTTGGCAGCCATTGAACGAAACCGTGCGTCTACAGCAGATATGCGGATCCCCCACTATATACCGGATTGTTTAATGAAGATCGTCCTCAAGTGTCTGTTATGCATTCGTATGGCGGACACCGGCAAAGAGTGCAAACGGTTCAGCATCCTTATAGATAGCCATACCCCAACCGAAATTGTTTCCAAACGAAGATTACGACTTGAAAAGGGATTGATCATAATGTTAGTGACTTCTTGTTTTGGAACCCTTGCTCTGCTTTGAGCTTTCAGGAGCTGTTGCTTCCAAGCGTTGTTTAAGATTTTTGTAGGTATACCTACACTTTTCCTGGCTTAAAGTGTTTAAGAAAATCGTCGTGTTTTGTAGTGCACTGGACAAGGTGAAGCAGTGAGAAAAGTAATAGAGTATTTAACGTTTTTTCTACTTTTATATACTTATTGAGTAGGTACTTTGAGTTAGTCTGGAGAGGAAGTCTTCGGCAGGTTTTGCATTGAAACAGAACAGAAAGTTTATTCGTTCTGTAGTACCTAAATGCTGGTTCTGTTTACGTTGCCCGCTCAGCTACATAAAACTGAAACAAAAACAGATTAGTTTCGTTTGATTACATTTTAATTTAGACTTCAACCAAAAAATGGCACATTCAAGAATCTAGTTATCTTAAGTCGACTAGATTGGTCTGGATAACTTAGAACTCAACCACGAATTTCTTGACTAGATTCGTCGGCTACACCTCCATAACCGTCAACTGAAACAGCTGCTTATATGACCGATTTCAGCCAATCAAAACCGAAATACATCTAGTCCCCCCCCCCTTAAAATTGACAATCAATATCTATAGACTTGTTTACGTTCTGTCGTCAGTCATTTTTCTGTCGCTAAATTCTATTGCTGAAAAAAACGTTCTGCTCCTAATTCTGTTCCTGTCCTTTGTCACTTGGTGCCTTTACTGGTATCCTTAGGAGCCACTTTACTTTTGCCAACCACGCACGAACTTAAATCGGCGAAACTTGCGATGCGTTAAGAAGCAATGACGAAGATTCAACCTAAAACAACTTCCGGAAAAGTCCATAAGAATTAAACGCAAGGAGAGTACCTACAGCCTTTTGTGACAGTTCACCCAAAAAAATATCCACTGTAAATTTTACAACATGTGGCAATCAAATTTACAATAAGTTGTATATTTGTGCATTTAACTGCAAATGCGTTCATATTTACAATTAATTGTAACTTCTACAGCGTTTGCTTTCATTTCAGCAATAAAATTTTTAAATTGATCGTAATTTCTTGTTGTAAAATTGACAGCGCGCGTTAAATGTACATGTATGACTTGGGCAAATCTACAACCAAAATGCAAAATGTACATACGAAATGCTGTAGAAAGTACGGACAACTTGTAAAATGCATAACATAATATTCAAATCCACAACCATTTGCAGATGATACTACATTGAGTTGTGAATAATGACAACTGCATTCACCGTTAACCCACTCGCCCAGCCAGAATATTTTCATGGTGTATCTTTGTATCTTTCCTTTATGCATTTAGTCATCGACATCGATCAAGTGTGGAACCGGCAAGACTAATTTTTTCTGTGCAAAGTTGTGATACGCATTTTTTTTCCAAATGAATTCTGATTTGCTTTTTTCGTCTGAAAATGCTTAAATCAGAATAATCCCGTCATAGGAAACGCGGCTACCGAAAAAACCTTACTTTTGGACGTGGAAGTTTTTGAAGTGGTGGCCAACTTCACATTATCAAACAGTGTTGTGCCGTTTTTTAGCAGGCAAGCAAACTAAAAATTCGTATTTCGTGTATTCGTTCGTCGTTTGAGTGCTTCGTTTAACTTGACCACATTATTCTTTTGAAACAAGTCCGTGGGCTCACTAAACGGAGTTTACTTTTGCTCAGATCGGAGCATATCTCAAAAATATTTCCAGACAGTGAACTTGGGCTGCAGTTGGAGTTTGAGGACGAGTTATTGAAGTGGAAAAAGATAGAAGTAAGTATCATCAACAAATTTCGTCATTACTAAAATATCAAACCCGAGATAAAATGTAATATTAGCAGTTCTCTGTTTGTCCATATATCTATCTGCGTATTTATCTATCTATTATCTATCTGTTTTGTATAGTACACACAATGCAGCACTGTTTGCAGTGAAATAACCACAGCAGAATGGGTTGAGGACAATTGCTTAACACCAAGTTCAGCAAGGAGCTCTCAAGAATCTAACTTAAACTTAATTGTATGTATGATATCAAAATAATGAATGATTTTAATAATTTTGTGTATAATATAGCCAGTAAAGGATATTTTGTTGTTGTCCTTAGCGGGAAGGGATGTTTTAGACAAACAAACAAAATTGTGGAGTACTACAAACTAAAATCTCAAAAATTGCGTAAACACGAACTCGACAGAATTGCAAAAGACATCGCACCAACATTCCATAGAGAAAACAAGGTGATATGAACTTGAACATTCACAAAATCGTTTCAAGTAAATTCCTTACATACAAGGGAACTCAGTATAAAATTCAAAACTATATCAATGTTATTAAAATGAATGAAAAGCGCTTTTTCAAAATAATAGATATTATTATTGATGAGACTCAAGAAGTATTTTTTGTATGCTGCGAATATAAAATTTTGTATTTTAATTTTCATTATACGTGGTTGACTTAACAAAAATACTTCATGCGATTATATTATTTTACACATAAATAATTTTACAAGTCCATCTATTCACTTAAATAAATTAATTGATGGGACAACAGTTTTTCGAAATAAGTGTATTTACATTTTTTATTTTTGTATTCCTACCTAACCAAACATAATTTAACTATGCCATTTATGGATTCATTAATATTATTTACTTCAATAAAAAGAATTTCAAATTATTTGGTGTATGTTTTTTATTTTGGAGCATAGATTTTACAAAAAAAAAAAAAAATTGTGTATATGAAGCCAAAAAGCTGTAAAAATGAAAGCAAAGGGCATTCGTTTCTAGAAATCGAGTTGTAGATTTTACGACAGAAATTGCATTTTGACCTAAGGTATTGTGAATAATACAGCCGAAATCCGTAGTTTTTACACATAAGAAATGTGAATTTTACAAAGCTTGTTGTACATTCAACAACGAATGCTGTTTTATTTACAATTTTTGTAGTTGTAAAATCTACAACAAATGGTCTCATTTTCATAATTTGGTTTTGGAAAGTACAACCATGTCTCTGTTAAATTGAAAGCATTGGATATCGGGTCGATTATGACAATGAATGCAGTGGATTTGACAGCGGTTTTCAACATTTCTACAACAAATTTTTTTGGGTGTTGTTATAATTTATCAAAATGTCGAATTTGCTATATATTAAAGGAGATTACTAAGCTCTGAGATTTTTAACGTAACGTCGGGCTTAGCCTAAATTTACTGTCGATGTTATTTTGTAATAGATTCTCTTTCAAAGATTCACCTGACATTTTGCGAACTTTAGCTAAGTGTGTACAAGAATATTTGTCTTTGTGGGTATATTAAACTGTCTATCTATCAAAAAATGCCTTCCTTGTACAATTTCTAAATAGATTGAATTGAGTTTTGAGCTAAATTTTCTTTGAAATAAGAATGCTTGTCACACCATAACCTAGAAGTCACAAAACTTGCTTCATTTATCATAGCAAATTTACCACACAGAGCAAAGTTACAATTTCAACTTACCTGACAGATACCAACTACAGTTTCACAACATCGCGTAGGTATATATAGCCCACTGAACTTCAAACTATTAGAGTGATAAACTAAACTAAATCTCCCTGTTTAAATAACTGTTTTATACTTTCAGTTTAGGAATGTCATCGTTTAGATCAAAAGGTCTTTAAACGAAATTTATAGAGCTGAATTATTTTATTGATCACGGTAAAACCTTAAGATTTAAGAACATAATAAAAAGCGTTATGTGTTAGTAGAGATATATACTGTAAAACTCGTACCACCTCCATCACTAACATTTACACAAACAAGGTGCGGACAAGCTTATTTAAAATTTTTGAAATTTCATTTTATGCCTTTATTGCATTCATATAGTGTATAGGTTGTTGTAAATTAACAAAATTGTGCGATTCATGTTTCTTATTAACTTTAAGAAATTTGAAAAGAGTTTATACTAAAATATATTATATATGAATGGTTGAGTGAGCCTGGGACCGTATGTGAATGGTGGTGTTGTTTTTAAAGCTGAAAAGTTGTTATGATTTGATGTGTTTGTAAAAGTTGGTTTATGGCGGGATATATGCTAATAAGTTTGTACTAAATTGGTTAAATTTGGTGAATATTTGTTTACTCTTTGATAAACTGGTAGAAAAATGCAGAAACTTCGTCGTCAATTAAGGCATCGTCAAACAGAGCGCGTTTTACCGCCGCGTTTGACAACTGCAACTGCGATACATATCCCCTGTCACACAGTGCGCGTTGAAACGCGGTGTTGTGAAAAATAAATGCGAGAAACAGATTAACACAGCGACTTTGACAGCAATAGCGAATTTAGGATTAGCACTAACGTTGATGTCGCTGTCGATGTTGCTGTGCCAATGTGTTCAAAGTAATTAAAATACAGTATTTCTAAAAAGTTGTCAAAGTTGCTGTTGATGTCGCTGTGTTAATCTGTTTCTCGCATAATACATAATTATTTTCATTGACACGGCGCGTTAGAAAGGATTTTGTATTTTGAAATTGTGATACGGAAAAATTGATTGAAAGTGTACGAAATTACCCATGTCTATACGAAAAAATGTGTAGAAAAACATTTAAAAAGGGTGACAATTTCAAATGAATTGAATGAGGATGGCGAGCATATATATTTGTTGACACAACCGGTGGTATTCTCGGACTTAATTTTTCTTATTGTTAATTTCATGGACCCGAATTCTTTTTCTTTTTCGCGAATTTCGTAGCGCGGAAATTAAAATATGAATGCTTCTTCCGAGCTGCTTGACATTTTACAAACAGTTATAACAGCTATACATTTTTGTTTGATGTTCTCTAACGCGGCGATTGGAACGTCGCGTTCAAATATTCTTACCGCGGCGTTAAAAACGCGTTCTCTTTGACGGAGCCTTTAGAGATTTAAGTATTTGAATGAATATGGCTCTGGATGCACACAAACTATGCACTCAACTGCGAAAACAATTAAAAAAAACTGAGCAAACAAATGTTGTTGTTTTTTTTTGCGAAAAATTTTTACCAATAGAAAAAGTGGGGATGTTCAGCTTCGGATATTTCATGTAAAACTATTTTTGGAACTATTGCAATTTGAAAAGCCAACTGAGTATAAAGCAGGCAGCATTTTCTACACTCGACGGCTACCCCGCCATTAAAGTCAACTATAATAAAAGCTGTTCACGTGACCAATCTAGGCCAATAAAAACTGTAATACATCAGTCAGTCAGCTGGTTAGACTTACTAAACTAGCAATCCTGACGTCCCCAGCTTTACACTTTCAGCTTAGGTTCGTAAATTTCTCCAACCTCAACTTCAAAAAATTTCTTTTCATACTGATATTATGTCGGGTGCGCTCGTCAGTAAGCCAAGCTGATAATAGCTTTTAACCTTCGCCATAAATATATTGTAGGTCACAAAAGGTAATTACGAATGATAAATGTTCTTTATGGTTGCATCGTAAAACTCAACTGAATTACAAATGTTGAGCCGTACGTACATTCTTCACCTTCACTTTAAATATTTTGTAGATCGCAATTGTTAATTTTATATAGAAAACTGTCCCATTGTGAATTTGTAAAGTTTTACTCGGAGGCGCCCTTCTTTGTTTTCCAATGGCTTAATATTAAATGCGTATTTAAACGTTTTTCCTAATTTTAGTCCTAATTTCGCGATCATGACTCTTTAAATGACTCACTTCCGTCGCCCACAAATTGTTCTACCTTTCCAAAAGTAGATCTCCTTTCGGATTGATTCCATTAGTATCGTTCAACTAATTGAATTTAAAAGCTTCACCAATTCATCTTGGCGCAATGCAGACAGAATTCCATTCATATAGAATTAAAATGCCTCAAAGAGTAATAGGTACATTGTTTGTTGTATCAAGTTGACCGGTAATGTGCTAATGAATGAATGCTCCATGTACGGCCACATGAAACCGCTGATGCAAAGTTAAATTAATTAATTCATTTACAGACTTACGTCAAGAACTTTGCCGAATGTGTGCTGTATTCATTCAGTGCTACAGTGCATTAAATTACAACCCTTTTACTGACAGTTTTACTGTCATAAGTCATAACATTCATTTTGTGTTTGAATGAAAAACAACGGTAGGTAGTTTGAGCTTGATAAACTAAAAGCTACCGTTACAGTGGGTGCATTTTTGTACAAATCAATGCTAATTGATTCGAACACAGAAGGCCGGTGTCGAGTGCCTATATAACAGAAAGTCGGTATGCTTTGTAGCTTTGCTCAGTCCAGTTTACATATTATTTGGCAGTTGACGTATAAATGCACTTTACAATGTTCTTTGTTTGGTGTTTACTACATACAGCGTCGCCACGAAAGGAATTTCTCAAAAACGTCATTGGTGGTTATAATTGTGCGAGATAGTCCTGTGTTTTCTTCATACGAGTCTTATATATGAGGATATTTGACGTCACTTAAGAAAAAATAGCCTCATTACTTCATCTTTATGGTAAAGAGTTTACATTTTTTAAATCACATCATACAGAATGCACTATTTGTTCAAATAAACATATTAAATCAAAATTAAACGGTTAATTGTAATAAACAAGATGGCTGCTTCCATTCCGCATATTGATATTTCGTTAAGCAAATGCAACAACCACTTGAGAATGACATTTCATAATGGTGAACCACTACCAACTTCAAGTTATCGATATTGTTTGTCATCCGTCACCGTCAGCGAGTTTTTAGGAAGATTTCTTTTGTGCTACGATAAAAATTGTTTTATCGAATTCATCAAAATGGTAATTAATATTTATATTAAGTATTTAAACTCGGTGAAAATATTAAATTTCCTTACAGCAATCAATTAAAGTACCCCCTACCCAGCATTCCGTACTGAAGGCATCTCCTTCCGTAGCCGGCCCATCAGATGCCAATTGTCTCATGCAAATTGCCCACATTCATCGTTTGAAAGATTCCGAGTTGAATTATGACAAACATCGCTTGGATTTGTCCATGCAAATGCTGAGAAACCGCGAAGGATTGAATGCGCCACTCAAACTTGGTATGGAATTACATGCTGCTCGCCAGATTGGTCGTTTGCCCTTTCTCCAGTCCAGGTGAGAATGTATTTGGCTCTCTTTGAGTGCGGTGTATGACAAAGAAACAACTTATATTCACAGCAACCTTATGGAAGATGTGCTCCTTGGACGGGATGAATTGATTGAATTCGGTGATTTTCTTGGTGTTCCAGAGAACAACGAGTTTATGCGTCAACCGCATGCTGTTGTCGAGAAAGCTTTGGGAATTTTGTAATAGGTTGCGATAAAGAAAACTAGTTTCTTTTTTTTTACTTATAACTTTTGAACAATGTTTATTAATAAAATGGAGGTGATTTAAAAATGGAGCAAGTCTTTGTTTTTGCAGTTCCGTACCAACTAATGAATAAAAAATGATTTTCTTCTGGATTGGCTATTGCCTTTAATTTAAAGGAAAAGGACTATTGCAGTACAGAGACCAAAGCCCAATAAAGGAGACTTGCATTTGGGATTGCCAATAACATTACAGATTCTGGATTCCAGAACTAACGTGAAAGCTGCTTTAAATTACTTTAGTCGCAAGATCTAACTTACTCCAGAGAATATGGCTGACTATAAACTAATGCAAGCAGGTATCAGCGTACTGACCAAACGTTGTATAGCCGAAACGATGTCGTCGGGCCGATCCTGATTTTCAACGTTACGTCGTAAAACGTTATGTGATTAGGGACTTTATAAATTGGTTACACATCATATTCGAAAAAAAAAGCTGCGCCCATGATATCTGACTAAAAAACGTGTGCACGTTATTTACCGATACGAAGGAAAGCTATGACTGTTTTAAAGATTTATGTCAAACAATTTAACATCAATATTGCTTAATTAAGGACTATTCACAAGAGCGCGAACTGCGAATAGGCGCATTGCAAACAAATCCATTTAATTGGATTTTTGAACTGAAAATTGATTTTTGTTCTACCACCAAAACGTTATATTTAAAAATTATTCTAATATCTAAATAGGTAAATTTACAATTAAGGCAATTTTCCCGCGAATTGAAAATTCTTTACCGCGGACTGTCAAACTTTATTCACAATCCACAAACCCACGAATGAAAAATTCATTCGAACTTAACCATAAAACTGATTCGCGGGTATCTGCATACGAATAGTCATTTATGGGCTTAAAATCGTTAACCAAGTCTTACGTTCGAATATCTCCTGGACCCTTTTGTGGGTCCGAATAATAATAACAAAAAACTGCCTTTATCAATACCCAATAGGCGATTTTTTTATTTTGGTATTGTGAGTTCATCGTAGGTGCAGTGGCTTCGTGGTTAGTGTGTTGGACTACTAAGCGAAGGGTCGAGGTACGAGTCCCGCAAAAACCCAAATTCCAACTTAGTTTTTTTTTTTTTCACTGTGCCACCTCTCGCGAACGTCTGACAAACATCCAAGAGTATAACTGTCTTGAAATAGCTTCTCAATTGGCCGTTTGGAGTCGACATAAAATTGTAAATCCCTTCCAGTCGTTCCAAAAATGAAAAAAAAAAAAAAAAAACTCACACAAAACGAATGGTTGTGAGAAGCTAGGCCTAGGGTCCCTCCGGCCATGTTGCGCCAACTATTTTTTTTTTTGTTTATTGTGAGTTCATCAAGATCCACATTTTTCGATTGAACATTCTTCATTTTCGGTTGCATTTTTGTAATCGACTTTCTGTATCCGTGTTTGGTCGGATCGTGTAAGTCCTGGGGTCAGATTCTGTAAGGCGAAACGTTCAAAAGTTATCGTGCACACGAATGATTTCCTCATGCACACGAAAACAATTAATCGTTTCGCCTTACAGAATCTGACCCCAGTACTACTGACGAATCGCGTTTCTGTCAACTGGTCGATTCAGCTATACTAAACCAAAAATAATCGGGTCGATTTTCTATAAATTGATAATACATACATACCTACTGTGCCGACTAATGCGTCACAAAACTATGTGGATCTCACATCAGGTAAAACAAATTCTTACACGTAACACTCGCTCATGCGAACGATTATTCGACCCCAGATCTCCTCTTAACGAGTCATTAAATTCTTATAATCCGATTGAAACAAATTTTTCTTTACACTTAATAAGCGAATATATTTTGAGCTTAAATATTTCATATTTAAATCTTCGTTTGTTTAACTATTCAACATCCAATAGTTTTGCTTCAGGCAGGATTCTTTTAAGCGACAATACAGTAGTACTTCAAAAACACATATTTCTAAATATATTCGTTATTTTCTCCACTTGGTACAAAAAATAAAATAAAAGTAAAACAAAATAAAATCAGAAAATGCTTTTTTAAAATAGCTATTCTCTCTTTCGCAATAAAATACGTTTCAATTATTATTAGTGATGTGTCGACTCGGTTTGGTAAACCGGTTTAAACCGAGTTACTACTAAACCGAGTTAAACCGAGTTGCTTTTATTTCAAACCGGGTTGGCGAAAACCGATGGAGCGAAACGAACCAACCGAAAACCGAATAATAAAATGCCACGCATAAGCCGATTTCAACACCCGACTCGGTTCGGATTTCGGTTCGGTTGCGTTGATTAGGTAGAAGAAGGTAGGTGTGAGAAATAAACACAATGTAGGTACTACAAACACATAAATGAGCATGTAAAATTGTAGTAAAGTCCAATTGGAAAGCTGTGCTCTTCTCTTTACTCCTGTTTTCTCTCATGTTCATGTGTTTATGTTATGATTATGAGGGTGGTTTTTGTCAATAATTGAGAGTGAGTCTATAGGTAAATCGTAATCGGTTTGAATGAACCGTATACGTACGTATACCCGTTCGTAAAGTCGAGTTGGATTTCATTTTCTTAATGAGTTGCAAATCAAGTTGACTAACTCGGTTTGCAGCTCGGTTTGCAAACCGGTTTGCTTCAATTCTAAACCGGTTTAACTCGGTTTGAGAAATTATCGGTTTGGCACATCGCTAATTATTATTAGCTTTTGTAAAATATAAAAGCAAATACAAATACAGGACGGACAAATAATAAACTTAAATATTTAAAACTATCAACAACTAACATGGGTTTTAATACATATTTAATATGTACCTAGGTACATTCAATTAATATAATATAAAGAAAAAAAAAAACTCTAGTTTAAAAGAAAAATTTCGTTTAAATTAAACAAGAACACATGAAATTACAACTAAATTGCATCGAAACAATGATTAACTGTAACAAGAGACGTCGTCGAATAAATTTGCATTCAAAATGAAATGAGATTACCGTTGTATTTGTACATTATACAATTATAATAATATGTAGTTTGATTCTTTGTAGATTTCAACTAAATAAAATAAGACACTTAATTTTGCGCTGCCGTTGGTTTTATTTTTCTGTTTTATCGCGTTGACTCGAAGAGAAGTTAGATTGTTAGCGCAATTGATTCTATCTAATAAATCCAATTAACTGGCACCCATTGGTGTTCATGACTCATTTGATCGAGAGTCTCGACCACTTGTCGGAAGGTCTCATCGAAATCTTCGTTCACAATGACCATGTCGAAGTACTTTTCGTACTTTCGTTGAACAAAAGAACTTTCCTCTACGGTAGCGACTAGATCGTCATCCTGACAAAAATTAAAACAAATGATAAAGAGAGAGACATTAAATTAATGAAAATTATTTTTTATATGCGAACGCCGACTTACTTCGTACAGCGATGCTAATGATTCGAGTGTACGAGCTCGCCTCGAGCTGTATCGAATTGAACTTTGACGGTCGAACTGTGGAGAAGAATACAAGAAAAGCGAGTTAGTTAATTAGATTTTGTGAAACCCTTTTCTAGAACTACTTTAACCAACTAAATTGTTTGTCACTTACAGTTAAGTTTTTATTTGAGCCCGTTGCCCTTCGTTCATTGTAGATCTGTTTCAATTGATCCATTCCGGGTGCAGCAATAAATATAACAAATGGCATCAGCTCCTGACTATTGTGTAGAATTTTGAGTGCATTTGGAGCACAATCTAAGACGCACATCTTGCCTGAGAGGCCGCATCCAAACGTTAGCATTTTTTTTTTAACAACGCAACTATTTATTTACCTGACTTGATAACGTCCTTAATCGATTGCAAGTGTGTTCCATACAAGTTGCCGTTGTGCTCGCCGTACTCTAGGAAATTATTCTGTTTGATCTCCTCTTCCATGTCTTCTCTATCCATGAACCAATATGTACAACCATTCTCTTCTAATGCACGCTTGGGTCGGGATGTATCTGCAAAAAGAGGAAATAGTGCTACGAATTCTTGCGTTCGAGTTTCATTTTCTATATACTAACGAGGTATAACGGCTCCAAAGCGATCCTGATCGCTGGATATCAATCGATTCTTCAACGTACGACGGCCCACCCCTTGGACTCCGATTAGAACCAAAGTTTTCCTGCGGAACGGTGGCATCCGAGTGACTTCTTCGTACAACATCAAATCGGCTTTGTCGAATTCACAGTTCGCCACAGATCGGTACATTGTTTTCTTCTTCCTTTTCGAAATCTACAGCAGAAGGCCGTTGAGAGACATCAGTATGCAAAGAAGAAATGTGCATTGCAAAACCTACCCTCGTTCCACAGATGCCAATCTTGTGCACATAATCCGCTTCGGGGGCGACAAACGCCTTGCGTCGTTCCTCTAGATCCTGTGACGGAATCAGACCGATTTGTTCGTTGCCCACAGTGATGTTCTTCGCCTGCCACCAGTTGGGGTCCTTAACATTTATAATCTATGCGGAGGAGAGGATTCACAATTGAAGCTTTTACAAATGACGTCAAACTCTTACTTGCAGAATGTCTCCCTGCTTGAAGGCGAGACCAATTTCCTTGCATGGCAGCAGAGAGTCGTCCGATGGGACATAGGTGAACAAAGCCCGCATATAGCACTGCAAAAGATAGAAAAAATTAGTACCCTCGTTGGTGACTTAGATCTGCTGTGGTGTGGCTTTGATTTTTTGCTCTGTTTGTGTATAAACGTCTCGTTTCTACTTACTTAAACCCTGAGTAAGATCAACTTTTGAACTATCATTGTACACGTGTACCTCTACTACTCATGCCACATTGAAACGAATGGAATTTTGCAAACAAATTTTTAATTTGAAACGAAAACACTGACAAAAATCAAAAGAAGCTGAAACTATAGTTACAACACCACTTACCGTGAGTTTCGTTCCTGGCTCGAGATTTTGCCCATTTTTTACCTGTCCACCGGCCATTGCCAGTCTTGCTGACTTCATTTCTTCCTCAACATTCGGACCGACTTTCATGGTGAGGTTCTCTTTTGCCCTCGACACCTCGACTTGTAGTTCCTCGGGCGAATGCACCGGAACTCCATTTACTTCGAGGATAACATCACCGGGATGCAGTAGTCCTTGTTTGTCGATAACACCACCGGCCAAGATGCGTGCAACCACCAATTGCTTATGTTCATCGACTTCGACGGTCAGGCCGAGTGGCTGATTGAGAGTCCGCCGTAGGCCGACCATTTTAATTGTCTCCACGGGCATGTCGCTGTTTAGTATGTCGGGGGGAAATAAATATCCGCCTTTTCGATTTTCTTCTTTATGTATTCGGTTCTTGAAGAGTTCTCCTATTTCATCATGGGCTCGAATGAGTGCCTAAAATGGGTCGGGTATCAGAAGTAGTTAACGTTGTATGGCGATTTAGGTACTGCTTACCTTAAAATGTGGCTGCGAGACTAGTCTGGTTAACTCTCTAGCGTCTCGTCCGCGATTTGTCGAATATTTACGGATTATCTCGTCGAGAATTGCCTTGTTATTGAGGTGAGCGGGTCGAAGGATTTCAACCTCCTGAGGTATACTGGAATTTAACTAAACAAACAAGCTGATGTTAGAAACAAAGACAATCGGCAGACAACGGGGTAACAGCGAGTTGGTGTAGGTATTGTTTTCTAGCATAGCTAAGGAAGGGTTTAGGTTAACGCTGGTACAGCGAGTGAGTTTGAATACCTTCTGGAAAATGTCAGGAAAGTGCTTTGACATTAAACGCTGAAACATTATGCAGGCTAAAAATGGTAGATATCATTAAAGCGGTTGATCGATAGTAGTGGGTAGTTATGGAAATGGTATACAACACTGCAAACCGAAATAATTAGCAATTTTGTTTCCCTACATATTTTCCACCGTACGAACTTGAAAAGCAAGTTTCGCTCATTAGCTTTTGGCGTGTTCAAAACCCATGTCAATATAATGATACATGAGCCCCCGCGACAGCCATTTAAATGAAATTAGTTTCGGAATGTAAAGGGTGTCCGCCAAAGAATTTTCGACTTTGAATTTGAATAAACGTCGAGCGGGGTATCGGCGGAGGGGGGAGGCGTATTCATTACACTTACGCGTCGTGCGGATTTTAGTAGCCATGGATCGTTGGTCGGCGGAGCATCGTGCGTTTGCTGTAGAGGCATATTTTAAAAATAACGATTCTCCCGAGGCTATTAGCAAGACATTTCAATATTCGGCGTATACGGGATTGTCCTAGTACGCAACTTATTGGCAAGTGGGTGCGAAGTTTTCGTGAACAAGGACCTGTAGTGGGACACGGGCCAAGTGTATCGCGAACTGTGAGAACTGACGAAACAATTGAAGCAGTTCGTCGTGATGTTATTGCAAATCCACGTCTTTCACTAAGAAAAAAAATTCCCAAACCTATTCGTCTATTTTGGAAAACTTTTTGGAACCTGAGTTGGAGAACAATGAATGGGTAAACGGATCGACATGGTTTCAACAGGATGGAGGCATCAATGAACATTGTAAGGCGCATTTTCCCCGAAAAAGTCATAAGTCGTTATGGTGATATCCCATGGCCCCCCAGATCGCCAGACTTAACACCTGCGGACTTTTTTTTTATGGGGATTTCTTAAATCTAAAGTCTACGTTAACAAACCGCGAAATTTATTGCAACTGAAAAGATATTCGCAACGAAATCAGAGGAATTTCGCAAGAAACTTGCAAAAAAGTTTTCACAAAAAATATGGTGTTTCGTTTAAATGAGTGTGTTCGTCTCCGTGGTAAACATTTAACTTCAATTATTTTCAAAACATAAATCCGCATTTGTATGTTTTATTTTAAAATAAAAACGATTATATAAAAACCTGTGAATCTTTTATTATTTAATTTTAAATTCGAAAATTGTTTCGCGAACACCCTTAATATCCATAGCCACACATATTTCTGTATTGTACTGTTAATTAGGGCCTTCGATAAATTTAGAGGACAAATGTGTTGCCCAAACTGGGTCACACTCTGCAAGCGACAACTAGGAAAAGGGGAAGCACCTTATATGCCTATATGGAAGAAAACAGACAATCACAACAAAACAATTCAGCTACTAACCACCAAGGACTATATCAATAATAACGAGACTGATGGAGGCAACAACCAATTCGAAACGGTCGATCGAGGTAGGTACACAAACAAATTTTGGGATTAGCTGCAAGAAAAAAGAAGGGAAGAGTGCAAAACACGCATTTTTATTGATAGCGTTATCTTTTAAGAGATCAAAATGGCCGCTCTCCGCATAGACCGCTAGACTTTTTTAGCACACAATTACCACAGATGAAGCAACTCTCGCTAAAGCCTTGACAGATAATCAAAAAGTCATTCGGTTTAATTTACCTACTACCCTGTCACTCGAAAAATATGCGAGTTTATATAATTTAACCCTTTATTTGACTTCAAAGTTCATCTTCTACTTTCGTTTGCTTTTCCAAATATCTAATAGAATTGCATGCCGCCGGGCATCTAGCGCCCACCCTAACGCTCATCAGAAACACACAATTCCTTCTTATGGAACAAGAAATAGTGGGGACGTTCAAGTGTATAGCTTAGTAAGTCTAACAGCTGTCTGAATAGATGGATCTCGCTTTTGATTGGCTCAAATCGGTCATCTGGCAGCCGACGAATCTAGTCAAGAAAAAGTGACGTTCGCGACCAAACTTGTTTTGGCGTTTAGGTTACATCTCATCCAGATAAGGTAACTAGATTCTTGAATGTGCCCAGTGTTAATATCCACAAGGGCTTTAGTGCCCAATAGTCTACAGTCTACACTAGATTTTCTTAAATGCTACTCAAACAGCACACAGTTTTACCAGACGTTTGACAAGTGTACACTACTACGATGAGTTTCATGCAGTTGTTTAGGTCTGTTCCTTTACTTTTAAATTTTAGAATTTTTTATATAACTTTTACAAATTTGTACGAGTTTTTACTTAATGCCGTTCCTTAACTCGAAAGGTTCGTTAAAGAGAGCGTCATCGAGGGAGCAATATTATTACCCATCTACTGAGAATGTTCAGAATTTTTACTAAACAAATTTCTTGGTGCAAGAATAGAAATAGCTGTCACTCACCTGAATATTGACAGATGGTTTGAAATTTGTTTTCCTATTTGGCATACGGTTGCATATCTTTTTATTTCCTGCGTATTAGAATTGTATCAACAGGCGGCAAAATAAAATTGAATCAAGGTTGTTTTTGATTTTCGCTGTAAGAGGGGACCATCTCCTCCACGTAATTTTGAATGCAGTGTTTTTGCTCTTCTCGAATGCTTGAAGTTCAATCGGTATGAACCCTTCCAAATACTCGGAATTATCAAAAAGAAGTTATATTAACTCCAAACCACTTTTATCGCTACATAAATCAACTAATAATCACCCCTATTGCGAAGATCAACTATCAATTATTGATATCAATTATTGATAGTTGATACTTATCAATATAAAAATAAATAAATAAATAAAAACAAATTAAATTAAACAATAATAAATTTCTTTAAATGGTATTGCGACGATCAATTATCAATTAAGTGTTGATCGACTGTGAACGTGCAGCAATTGTCGGTTGACAAATCGGTATTGTGAATGTCAATCTCGAACAATTTTATTGGTAGTTGTCAATTTTTCTATTGATTATTAATTAAATTGTTTGCAAAATCCTTAACGATCACTCTTCAAATCAAAAATACTTTAGAACTGTCAAAGTTGAGTTTTCATTCACAATAACTTTATTTTTGGCGTGATGTTCACAGGTTATATATTTATCAATTGTTTTTCGCAATACCAACAACCAACATCAATTTTAATTGATAAATTTGTCAATCGGCAACCGATTGATAGTTGATCTTCGCAATAGGGCTGATTGTTATCAAATTAGCAAAATCGTCGAGTTTATCTGCTATTTTAAGGAGTTTTCGTACGACTTTTTTAAATAATGTTTTAATTGTGTATCTGTCATTTTTCATAGATTACTACAAAACCGTTCCCTAAATTTTTCGTAAGTGTCTCTCTCTGAGAGAGAATTTATCCTCACCACTGCCATTTTGACAGTCTTTTACATTCTTACTAAAAAAGTAAAGGAACAAGCCTTTTATCTCTATTACTCAAATCAAATCAAGTCAATCCACTCGGAATTGGACTTTTGTCACCAATGAAACATGGACATAGAAAGACTTGTGCAAAGCAGCGCAGACGGTTTGAAGCCATGATTACTGATGTCATAAACCCTGTCACAGTAATGTCGTTCTCCATTGGGCAAAAAGAAGCGTCCGGGGGAGTCCGGAATCGAAAAAATCACTTCGGAAACCTTTCCGTTGACACAAAAAATACTCTCCTGTTGATTCTGAGAAGATAATTTCGCTTCGCGATTTGAAGTCAGAATCCAGTCACCTACACAAGTGTAGTTTATGTATTTTATACAAGTCAGCTGACAGCTGCCGTAGATTATTTTTTGGCATTTCAACAATACTTTTGTGAATTCAGTCAGAAGCAGTTTCCAATGGATTATAGAATGAGTTGATACCCGAGTGAAACCAATGGAAAACGACATCACCCGACATTTTAAAGTCAATTGCATGCCACACTTGATGAATCTCTCCACCAACAGTTTAGCACGTCACTTAACGACTCTAATTAATTCAAACATTTGTGGACAAAAAATCGCCATAAAACAGGGAATGTTATCCATCTCTGACCGGACTAGGTTAGGTATGCCCATTCAAAAATTAAAACTGCAAACAATATAAACATTTCTCTCTCTTCTCCATAACATTACTACTATACTATACCTACGTTTCCATAGCAATAAAAAGAACCGACCGACCGACTAAGTGTCGTAAAACTATTGCCCTCAGGTGTATAATAAAACGTGATTGACATAAGCAAACCTCCTCAAATAACAGTGGGCAACAGAACAGAAATGTTTTGGTAATTAAAAACAGCGTCGCAAATTAGTTACCTAATAGTTGACATTGAATTTCTGTACGACCCTTCATTAATCGCCCAATTACCTAATTGCACTCTTTCTCAATTTAGAAACGATCAATTTATCAAATTAACCTTCAACTTTGTCAAAGTCTACTAGAAACTAGACCTCCCCCATATTACTCACTGCGGTAGTTCACTGAAGTAGTATTACTCATTACAGATTACACCACGACAACAAGAAAGAAAACAAAAATGTTCACCATATAATTAAATTCGAAAGTACAGAAAAAACGAGAAAAAAATGAGGAAAACTGTTTTTTTTTCTGTCTTAGCAAATTTTTATTTTATATGCGCGCACGCGAATACTCGAAGAACTTTCCACTGATGTGGATTTCCATTTCCACACGGCAAGAGAAGCCAAAGAAAGTGCATGGAAATGCACTCGGCATCAGGGAAGGTGGTAGATGCAATTTTCAACTTACACGAGTATTTTTAACACCTACACTACTTTGGATTGAAGAATATTGAAATTTTGGCGTATTTATGTCGAAGGAATTCTTGGATAACGCCCAAATAAGCAAATAACCCGTCAACACAAGCGATTTTCGAACACAGAATAAAACAATTTGAGCCACTCCCAAAAACTGATGTATACCCAACTGGGAGAGTTACACAACGTTCCACTGGTTGTTGGCTTGGAACGACTAAACTTGAGGCTTTGTGTTGTTTTCTTCGGCCAGACATACAATATACACGTATCGTTTGGGTCGAGTCACCAAGGTAGCCGTCGCACACAGTAGAAATATATACGTACTTCGAATATCGATTAACACCTGGGCGGTAAAAGGGACAACTACTTCAAAGGTATTTCACACAATGTAAAAGTATGTAAATAATTTTTTTTTTATCCACAAGCCAGTCTAATGGGTGGCAAACACGAAATGAAAAACTTGACGCGCACTTTAAGTTGACTACTGCGAGGTTCAAAACTGGAATTGAGACTGCGAAAGCTCGACGTTGGCCTCACCTCAGTAACCAGATTCAGTCGGATTTGCTAGCAAGCTCGCTTTAGTGAACAAAAAGAAAACGTATCTTCAACTTGAAGTATTCGAAGTTCGAATTTGAATCGCTAGCGAGTGACATCACACACCTCACAGCGAATACCGAAACACGAACACAGAGGCTAACTGTGCTAACCAGAGAAACCTGTCCGGCTCGGTACTGTAATCTATGCAGAAGCGCAGCAACTAGTAGTAAACACACAAACGACGAACGACGACCATCACCACAACTATAGTTGTTGAAATGAAATGGAAACACAAAGGCTGAGAGACTGACATCGACTTCGTCATTAATCGGTTTCGTAACGAAATGTATCTGAATGTTGTATGTTGTTTATCGTGCCCCTCTACACCCACGGTTTTGTTTGTCCAATAGCGGTCAGCAGCAGTCGTGCAACGTGCCGTCTCTAGTGGTCATTAGAGCTTCGTGACTGCCAGGGTTACCCGTTGGTATTATGCAAATGGATCTGGTACAAAATTATAGTATCTATCAGAAACACGCACGTTATTTGGTATTTTCAGGGCCCGTTTAAAATAGGCAACTATGGCTAAAACGGCAGCTTGGAAAATTACTTCAGTAAAAAGTTATAATGACTTTTCATGCGATTTTGTGTATATTTATAAAAGCTATTGAAAAATCGTAGCGTGTTCTGTTTTTGTCATTCACAACATTGTGACAAATATTAGGTCTGTTCCTTTACGATAATGCATCTGAACACATTAGTCAAATTAAGCCAAACATCGTTACTTTCTACCCAACTTATGCGTAAAGGAACGAAGTTTGACTAATGTCTTTGAATTCACACTAAATAGGTCACAATTAGCAAATTTAGATGGACAATTTGCCATTGTGAGTTGGTAAAATCTAGCTTATCCCGGGTACTAATGATTACTATATGATTATCGCTCAATTTGTATGTACCAGCGACAAAGATATGCCATAGAATAGCCACGTTGTAATGTCATAAAAGTCATAAAGTTGACTGTGCCAAAGAATGCCGATATGAGCTGCTGAGAGAAGACCCATACGTTCATCTTCGAGTTTAAGAACCAGCAGGGTACCACAAATCGCGTAGGATATACGAGTATAAATGAAGAACTGACATTGGCATGATATTTTAGAAGATAATAACCAATTGCAAATTATCTAACATTGATTTTCTTAAGTTACCGTTAGAATTGTGACTCCATTTTACTATTACATGGCAACCCTGTTGTCAGCTCAAGCTTTACGTAAGTAAAATTGGTAGAACCAGAAGGTGAGTTGGTGCATAACAAGCGAAAAACAAGGGAGAGAACGAACCAACGTAATGCAGCAGAAGCAGACAGACCGAGAGAGAGAGCAACGAGCAAGCCTGAGCGGCTTTTTATATCGTTGTAATTGACTTTTGGTGAGAACAGGTTTTTTGACTACTAAATTAACTATTTTTGGATGAAAACACGTCACGGCTAAAACAGGTAACAACGTTGCTACGCATGAACGAGGTACGATGTTCGAAAACGAATACGAAACCAAGTCACAGCCAGGAGAACGCACTTTCCAGCTTCCAGGTAAGGTAAGCCATTTCTCACGCTCTCTCTTTTGGCTGTTGTTGTTTTATACGGAATGTGGACCACTGGAGTAGAAGATTGTTTACATTTCTGACAAATATGCACATCAGACAGTAAATAGGCGGATGGTAGAAGTGGATAGATTTGTATGTAGATTACGATAGTATTGTTTTATTACAATGAATAAAATTAGAAAACATTTACAATTTACTAAAACTAATTTATAATAGTAAACGCTCAGGCTGAACAGCGTATTTAAATTCGCTCTATTACGAAATTTTATACAGTGATTTTGGACGGTTGGGCAACACTCGTCTTCAAAATGACATTAAGGGATGAGTTATTTAGCTAATGCCCGAGATAAACATGTTTTTCTCACCATTAACATTTGACCATACAGGTAGCGATATTATGGCAACTATATTTGTTTATTGGTAAAGCGATTTTGAAAAGTCTGGAGTCTTTGCGTAAACTGCCAGACTAAAGTTGATTATTGGTAAGGCCGTTTGTGTTTAATGGTCTGAATGTCATTCATAAATGTTGGGTTCAGGGGTGAGTCGTGAATGAGTTGAAATTTGGAAAGCCAACGATACGTAACGTGCTGCATTCATACATGCTTATTATTCATAAGGGGTTGTATGTAGATAATGTAGGTAGGTATACGGTTGCAAATAAATGCAGTATGTTCCGAGTTGTTCTTTGTTCTTCAAGGCCAAATTGGAGGAATTATTTTTTATGTATTTTAATGTATTAAACGGGGTACCCAAACCACGGGTGAGTTCATAATTGCAACATTGTTGCACATGCCATGCAGAAAATATTGCTTCAATGCAATAATGAACAGAAATACTGCCGCAAATTTGCAGCAGTTTTGCGTTTCCGAATAGTTCATATATGCAGTACATTTTTTTACCACTTTCATTCCTATAAAACACAAACAATATAGGTATTTGAACTTTTTAATAAAAAAAAAACTTCATTTGTTTTGGAAAAATCTATTAAATTTTCATTTATTTTTCTTACATACTTTTTCCTGCAACTCGAAAACAAAACAAAATTCAATGCAGAGTTGATCGCAGTTTGACAGCCATTTGGCTTATACGCAATGCTTCTTTGCCCTCATGCAAAGATAATGCAGTATTTTTACATTAATGAACGCAAAAATTGCAGTGCTGCCGCATTTTTACTTTTATGAACTCAGCCCACTTACTAATGTGGTATTCGATTGGGCTTCTTCAGATTGGCTCTCAGACTTTGTGTGACTAATCGAACATAAAAACGTCACTTGCTATTTTTTGTGTTGATATTCGTGCGATTAGAATATACCTATGTAGTTTTCGACATTTTTCAAAGCGTTTTCCATTCACTGGTTAAATTTTATATTAAAACCCTCGAACTTTGCGTCCCGATTGATTTCTAATAATCTACAAAAACAGATTCACCCGAATTTTTTGCTGTAGAAAAATTCACGAAAACCTTAACGCCCTCAACCAGTTGGCAAACTCAAACGCACTTGCATTGGTCGATAAATCTGAGAAAATATCTAGATTCGAAAAATTGCTCTGAAATCTGAAAAAGATTGCTTTTTTTCTACCAAACGAACAAAAAAACCGCTCTGAGAGCAAAAAAAAAATGTCTTTAAGAGCGCCCAATCGATTCCACATAATTGTGTAACATTGCATCCAGAGGCGGCTCTGAGGTACTACGAAATGCTGTACTGTACACCACCGAGACGCAGCTCCAATATTCTACACGTTAGAATCCCTTGCCTCTGTTTCGAGTTTCTGTTTCTAGACTAAACGTACCACAAGACAATTACCCCCGTATTAATAAACAATGCGTAAAAGTTATCAACTCGTTAAACAGTCAAATTTGTGTATGCTATCTGACGTCTTGTAGTCTTGTAGTCTTGTAGTCGCAGTAGCTTAGTGGTTAGTGTGTTGGACTGCTATGCGGGAGTCCCAGGTTCGAATCCCGCAAAAACCCAATTCCGACTTAGGGTTTTTTTCCGCTGCGCTACCTCTCGCGAACGTGTGACAAACATCCGAGAGTATAAAATATAAATGTCTTGTAAGAGCTTCTCAATTAGCCGTTTGGAGTCGGCATAAAACTGTAGTTCCCTTCCATTCGTTCCAAAAACGAAAAACTCACACAAAACGAATGGTTGTGAGAAGCTAGGCCTAGGGTCTCTCCAGACCTGTTGCGCCAACTATTTGTTTTATTTTTTTATCTGACGTCTACTAGCTAACTTACTTGTGCACATTTGAGTATTACTACGAGAAAGTTTTAATTTTATTTAAAAACATTTTAAAAAAGGAAGATATACGATTTGATTAAAATTTTAGAAAAAACCTTTAGTATCTTGTAAACCGGTAATGAAAGGAAGGACGATTTGTAAGTGACACCTGACACTGGTTACAATTTATAAATGAACGCCAATGTTAGCGTTGCCAGACGTCCCATTTTCTTACGTCCTGGATTAAAAAAATAATTTCGGTGGTCCTGCCGGGACAGCTTTTGTCCCAGTTTGGGAATAAAATTCATAAATAAAGACTACTGCAGGCAACTTTTATTGTTAACATAACCCACTCACTGCATTCTAAATTGACCTTAACAAATTCTCGTTAAAATGGTCAATCAAGCAAACCTAGCATATAAGAATTTAGTTTCCGCAAATGACAGCTGTCATTCAAATGAATATAATTATTTTTTTATTTTGTCCCGCGAGAAATTTGGAAACCCCTTTTTCCATATTTTTGCCATTTGCCCGTCGAGCTGCGAGAACAATCTGGTAACCCTAGCCAGTCTTAACAAATTTATTTGGAAGTTGTAATTTGTGAGCTAGTTAAATCACAAAAATGCATATCAGTGGTATCTACTGATGGAATAAAATTACATACTAAAAACAGTTGTCGCAATCAATTGACGTAGTTTCAGAATTTAGCAATTAAATTATGTAAAAGAATTGAATTAATGTAAAAGAATAACCAACAAATATTTATGTACTAGTGTATAGGTGTAGCAATGCTTTTACTTTCTTTCAAACGCTTTCACATTCCAAATTGCTATTGCACATCAAGACTCATTACAAAGTCGTTTTCGCCTTAATTGTATAGAAGTATGTTCAACATTAGAATTAAATTCCATTGTAGGTCATCAGAAATAGCTTTAAATCGCCTTTAAAGCGGACTGACTCAGTACTGTATAATAGAATTATGGATAAAGTTGATTACCAACAACTCGCATAAGAGTCTCTCAGTTCCTCTCTGTCATCGTTGAAGCAATTTCGCTTAATTGTCATCGGAGATTATTGTAGCACATTAAGGTCAGACAAGTTAATTCCGAAGGAATCTTGAGTCACTAAATTGAGTTCTCTGATTCGAGAGCGCATCAGTGATCTATAGGGCTGACCGACCGGGTCAATCAGTTGATCAATACTTAAAATGTTATGTGTGGGGTAAGTGATGGTTAATTTGTATTTAATTTTTGGCTCTGTTTGATTTGATTTACGAAAGCTTAGGACAGGGGAATGGGAGCTCAAACGATGTATTTTAGATGTTTACAAGAGACTGTGGTCGATGAAACAAACACTCACGCGATCGAGGTATCCGTTGCGGTTTGTACGAAATCGGAGAAATTCCATTCGAGATATCCGTTTCCGATTCGGAAAAATTCTCCGATGACTATATAGCGCAGCTTATTGTAACACTGCGTGGAATCGCGTTATGCCTCTTACTTTTACAGCTACACGGCACATTTTTTTCAAAGCTCTCCGACAACTAATTGCTTCGGAATATTTTAATGTGAAATGAACGCGTTTTGTATGCTTCATTTATTTTGTTCCAAAACGGATACTTCGAACGCAATTTGAGTTCCGATCAGATTTGACTTTCGTATCGGATTTTTTTCAGAACGGATGGCTCGATAGGGGTGAATAAGAATACCTACTACCTAGGCACGTAACATTTGTTTGATTTACTCCATGACAGTAGCGATTGATACGTTGGATTTGTTCGCTTATCAATATACATAAAAGAGTAGCGTGATCAAGCTGACAGACATCGTACAGGCTAATAGTAGGTTAATGAAACTTTCAGGATATGTTCCGCTAGCTGTGTAGACGCGCATTAAAGGACTATTCACATGAGAGCGAATTGCGTACTGCGAACACGCGAATATTCGTAGTTTCTGACACTTCATTCACATGAAAACTTTTTTTGGTCGCAAATACCCGCGTATCAGTTTCATTTTTAAAGGTTAAGTTCGAACGAATTTTTCATTCGTGGGCTTGTGAATCGCGACTGTTTTGTGTGGATTGTGAATAAAGTGTGACAGTTCGCGGCAAGAATTTTCAATTCGCGGGAAAATTGCTTTGATTGTTAATTTAGCTGTTTAATTCTATTGAGACTCATGATTTTTTTTTAGATTAGATGTTAGATTAATTAAATATACGGGTCTATCTCAGAATCCGTCGTATTCGGAATTTTGCTACGAACCCGAAAGAACTGTTACAGAATCCGTCGTAGGGGAATTTTGAAATTCGTAGAAAGTGGTATCACTGAATATACCACGTTCTACGAATTTCGAAAGCAAAAAATGTATCCGACGACGGATTCTGTGATAGTTCTTTCGGGGTTCGTATAGCAAAATTCCGAATACGACGGATTCTGTGTTTTTATAGACCCGATAATGGTTATGTGATAGAGGTTAAAATGGCTGTTGGCTAACTGGTTAGGTTAGGCGACACACTTAGATCATTATAAAGTTCCTTGTGATAGAAAAAATAATAACAATTTTCAATTCGTAAATATAGGCAAATTGAAAACAAATCTCAATTCGCTCTCATGCTAATAGTCCTTAAGAACGAATTTTATCGAAACGACCCTCACTGCCCTTTTTAGAGAAGTTTTTCTGTTACTCACAAACCGTTACTCATAAAAACTTAAATTTTTTAGGCTCATAGAAACCAAAAAATCATCGAATATCTATTTCCCCTTTTTTTTAAGTTCGTCTTATAAAGGTTGAAAAAGAAGTTACAAACTTTTTTTAACCTCACTTCACTCAACCTGCTATCACATTAATAAAACTTGGTCAATCCAAAAAAAATAACTTATTGGCTGTTTAGCCAATACTTCCCCGAGTATTCTAAGCAATCACTTATCTTTCTGCTCCTTCCAGAGGCTGAGATAGAAGAAATTAAGGACAGATATTATTTTATCAAGAATAAATTAAGACTGATTTCTCCATTGGTAGCTGTGCTTGGGGGTGAGTGGGTTAAGTATACCGTACACATAGAAAGCATTATAGATGGATGCACATACGCCCAGCATCAGTGCATTCGGTTCCTCAACAATGGTTAATATTCTTACGAATTGACGTTCCATATTCCATTCCGTATCCGTTTGGGACTTTGTGTTGTGTGCGGCGGGCATGCGAGAATGACTGAAATGAACAATAATCGCAGTCTACTCCACGTCCATAGCAACCAATGCGTACAAATAGCCAATAATTTGTTGTGGCCTGTGGGTTTGGAGTTGGCTGTAGCGGGAAATCTAAATGAGAATGGCTATCGAGCGAGCAACCACACCCTGTGGTGGTCTGTACGGTGTAGTGCGTACTTCTTAATTTATTTTCGTTCTGCAAGACGTTTGCATTTCATTTGATCCAAATCCACACTCATTCGTTTAATTGTTTTTAGCTTTTTTGTAGTTTGTACGGTTTAATAAGTTAAATCAAATTTGATTCGAATTTCAATAAATTTTACTTTTAATTTGAATTTGCTTTTACTTTATTTTGTCTTTGATAAAAAAATATCTTTATATATAAAAATGTCATGTCACATGTTCCTCCGCGATGGAATCTTAAACTACTGAACCGATTTTAATAAAATTTTGCACATAGGATAGTTTAAAACTCAATTTATTGTCGCATTATATTTTTATTGCAAATTATTTGTTTATTATTATTTAATAAAAAGTTATAATTGTAGGTAGTATATATAAATTCCTTCGGGGTGAAATTTGATGACGTTATAACTCGAAAACCGCGGGTAGATTTTCATCATTCTTTTTTTCTTTTCTTCGTATTGATGTACCTATTTTAGACAGACTTAGAAGATAAGATAGGTACTAACTTTTGGACTAAAATTTGTGGATGAATATGGTTGGTTGCCGCTTAAAAGATATGATGCTTTTGGACCAGATAGGTGGCGCTGTTGGCGACTTCTTAAATCACTCAACCGATTTCAATCGAATTTTGTGAATGTACCTATGTGGTTGGTTCCAGTTTGAAAGCTTTGGACCCTATAGGTGGCACTTTGCAAAAGATAAGCGCAATAGGAAAACAGGTTGTGGCACCTCCCAATAACAACAAAAAAAAACAAATTTCAAACGACCTTAGCCACAGCAACGCATGACTGGGTCTTCTAGTGCAATATATTTTTACGTGTATCTTGGCTTACCTATTATCTTCCTATTTGATAACTTTTTAGTGCTTTCCATTAGATTTTTTTAAAATATTTTCTACACCATTACATAGGTATATATAATTTTGTCCCGGACAAGTTGTGCACTTTAGTGAATACCGTCCAAGAACTGATAAATCATAACTATCCGGACATTTCTAAAATTCGGGATAATCCTATTGAATGCTTTTGCGAACGAGCAATTTCGACCCCAAAGAATGATCAAGTTGCCTTCATTAATGACATGACATCTTACTTACATCCTTTGACGGAGAATAAGTGGTCTACAAATCGATAGACACCTGTTTGGAATGTAGATGAAGTCGTTTACTATCCGGTAGGGTTTTTAAATTCCCTTAAACCATTGGGTATTCCATAACGTAATATAACTCTTCGGAAGGGCACACCGGTAATGCTCCTTCGGAATTTAAAACAACCAAAACTATGTAAAGGCACTAGGCTGTAAATCAAAGCTTTGCATAAAAACTTAATCGAAGATATTACTATATCGACCGGGGTTGCTCAAGGGGAAAAAGTATTCGTGCCGCACATTTATCTAATACCTAATGACCTCCCCTTTAACTTTAACACTTTGACTGCCAAAGCAATTTTGGGTAAATTTCTTGGGGTGCCAACACAAAAAATTTGTTTATTTCCATTATTTAGCACAAATAAAATAATAAATAAATGCCATATAAATTATTGGCAATGTATCCTCAAATTCTAGGACGAACTTAGTCCTGGCTATCTAATAGGATAGCCATGGCACCTCAAGAAATATTAATGCAAATCAGGGTCTCAGGGCCAATCCTTAAAATACATTGTATAAAAAAATGGAGTCCCACGCGGACGAAGCTGCTAGTTTATTATATATAGGTAGGTTTTGTATGTTAATGGGCATAGATGTGTATTTAACTAATAAGCAAGGTGGGTCTCCAACTGACGGTTTTTTCACCATATCATTTCTTGAAAGTGTGTGGCAAATGTCCGGCAATATGGCATTAGATTAGATTAGATTGTTA
The DNA here is from genome assembly GCA_946477585.1 of Cheilosia urbana. Taxonomy (NCBI): domain Eukaryota; kingdom Metazoa; phylum Arthropoda; class Insecta; order Diptera; family Syrphidae; genus Cheilosia; species Cheilosia urbana. The sequence continues at coordinate 131,918,888 of OX297854.1, forward strand.
GTAGGAGGTGGAAGCAAGTTGCCATATCACTGCGAGCACGAGTGGGCCTATTGTGATTTCCTCCATGATACCGGACTTAGTGATGAACACTAGTAGATATTTGAGTGCCCTGTCCGATATGTCCTCTGCCCCAAGGTGAGGTCTTCCTAGATACTGTTAACGTAATCTGACTAAAATTCACAGTGACACAGTATGTGTTCTGCTGATTCTTCGTGCTCGTTGCATAGTCTGCAAGTTTTGTTGCCATATGGCATACAATTGCGGGTTCCTATTCACAAACGAATGGGTATGAGATGTCAGGCCCAGGCTTCTAGCAATTTTTTTTCTATTCCACACTGTAATCAATTAATTTTTGTCTTTTTTAAAAATGTTGAAATGTAGCCGCCGAATTGATGCACCGGACAATTATTTAGAACGTAAAACGCGTAACTTTGGTATACCGGCATTGACGGTGTCGTCATCATTCGAATTCCTAATCAACAATCACATCATTAGCTGTCAAAATATGCATTGCTTTAGATTTCTAGTAAGATTCTCTGAAGCTCTGATAATGATCTGGATGTCTCAGCTTAAAAAGAAATACAAACTTTTTTTGACAGTTTTGCTAAGCCATAAACTTAATGGGGGTTTTCATTGAAGATCCGAGAAAATTGCCCCGAAATTCAGAATTGCTCTTTTCAATTAAATTCGTTGGAGCACTATTTTAATAGTGGTAGACACTACACAGTGTGATTTTTGGTATTCTTTCACCACTTTTTTTGTTTTCTACAGTCAATATGAATGTTTTAATGGGTCAAATCAATATATTTCAATTTAAGTTTACATTTTGCACGCATAATTGTGTAAATATGTTTCTAATAACACAACACAGGTCAGAGCAATTCTTTGAAAATATCCCGGACACTTCTGTCGTGTTAAGAACTGACCTGGAAGTGCACTTTTTTTCAATGAAAAACAGATAATATAAAAAAGCACTTCTGGAATTGCTCTTTTCATAGAAAGGGCAATTCGTTTCTACAATCGAAAACGCCAAAGAAATTTGTTATCAATCATATACTACAATGTATGCAGTTCTAGGGTTGGCAACTCTAAACCAGAAAAAAAAAATGCCAATGCCTAATGCGAGAAACAGATTAACACAGCGACATAATCAGCAACTTTAACAACTTTTTAGAACCTCTGTATTTTAATTACTTTGAACACATCAGCACAGCAACATCGACAGCGACATCAACGTTAGAGCTAATCCTAAGTTCGCTGTTGCTGTTGCTATCAAAGTCGCTGTGTTAATCTGTTTCTCGCATAAAGGGTTTAACTATTAGAAGTAGAACCTGAAATTTATCACTCAGTAGTCACAGCCACACTAACCACTGAACACACAGCTTCAGTTCCTAAATTTTAGAATCTAAGAATAAATACCAAATTTTTGGGTTGACACTAATTTAAAGAGGATACTAATATGTCGGTATGCTAACAAGTGCTAACCAGACTATTGTCTTATAAGCCAAGATGTGATAACAATGTTTGTAAAAATATCTTCTAACAGCTTTTATATTTTGCATGTTGTTATTCGTATTTCAACTTTTTCATTTGGTGATTCATATGTTGAAGATTATTTTTGTCGTACAAAACCAGTGGAGCAGAAATGACTTAATGAGCTAAATTAAGTTAGCCGACGAAAGAAAAGAAAATAGTTAATAGTTACTGAAAACAAACAAGCGATGAGATGTAAACATACCAATTTACCGATTATTCACAGTCTAATGCATAACTATACATAAGGTTGTAGGTGAAAACAGCATCAAACATTATCAACTGATCTCTTGGCTTATGGATTGTTTTGAACAATATTTGAAGGGATCACAAAAGATTTTACCAACGTAGGTATAGGCAATATCTCTAGCATACAACAACGTAATAAAAGATCTAATCACTGAACGAAATGATTAGTGAATAAGGCATTTAATTGAACTTTAAATCAATGTTCACGTTTCTTATTTGAGTCATTGCAATGGTAGAATTCGTTTAATCGAAAAATTCTTTAACTTACATGTGCACGGAAGGAAGAGATACCGTGCTGAGAGAACAAAATAAAAGCCAAACACCATATGGGCAGGAAACAATTTCGCAATGAATGTCAGGCGTGAAACGTGTTTAGATTTTGCAATGCTTGTCTACCATACTAGCACCTGCATTTTTGTTCTGCTCAGTGACATCGATAGTTACATGGATTTGTAAGTTTTGTTGCATTCGACGTTTATAATAAAACAACAAACCTGATAAGGAATATGAATCATATACCCATTGATATTATTTGCATAGTTCAAATCAATACGTACAACAAACAAAAAAAGAATATACCTATTGACAAAGTCCGACAGCGCTTGGTGTGTAAAAATTAAGTCTTGCAAGTGAACGAGTTTGATTGCAAAAAATTAAGAACCAAAAACCGAAATCGGTTCATAGGTATCTACCTTCTACCTACCTACGAAGTGTTTGGTGTTAGTAGGTAATACCTACAATCTTAATAACTCCAAACCAGAAAGTAATGTAGCCACTCTAACTCACATACATACCTAGGTAGGCACCTCCTGATACAATTACAACTACAGTCTCAATGCGATATACAGGAACAAATATTGCATATAATTGTATTTGCACTTACCGAACTTAGTAAGCCCCACAATAGCTCTTTAAACACGGTATTCAGATCAGAGTACAAAATATAATATCCGCGGAAACCCAGTCACCTCGTTACCCACATACCTTTACTCAAATGAAATATGACTCTATCGCAGTCCAAGTGGCGACCATATGTTTTACATCAGCACCGGCTCAAGTAAGGGGCGTGTAACACAATACACGACATTCACCACCTTCCTGCCTCCGTCTTAACAATCCTTGCCGTTATATGAACTGTGTGCGATAGAGAACCTGTTTAACAACATTTACAATTTCGTGCAATGAACCCTCAACTCCAACCGCACATTGAAATCGGACACACTAATGACCTAATTACGTGAACAGCCACCTCCAGCTGTTAACAACCCATTTATTTTAGCAATAAGATCCCTATCAAATGGATAGAGCAATATGGGCACTCACTCAAACACAACTAGCGTAAAGCCACTATCGAAATTAGTACTCACCGTGTCCTTGCGTGGTGTTGCAGGATTACTCAGCAACAATCCTTTCAAGAATATTTCGTCCGTCTCCGAGAAATCCGAATTGTTGAAATCTGCGCAGTGTCTGTATCCGTCTAGAAATACACACCACAAAAAATGCGAAAAAAAAAAAATTATCGGCGTGATTCTACACAAAACCAAGGAGTGCTTGTTTTTTTTATTAAATTTTTCATCTTTCCGCAAAATAAATCCTATTGGACATGCAAACCAAAACGACGACACAAAAGAAATTCCACAGGAACACATTCCAAGTGGAATTGGTCATTCATGTCATTTTGGTTTAAATGAACGAGAAGGCCAAGATTAAGTTTGCAGAAATATTTTTGGAACTGACTAAGGATATGGTTACATAAAAGTTTAAATGAATTAAAATACCAACCATTGTCAGTGGCTTCGTTGTCATCTCCGATATCAACTTTGTTTATGCTGGACAATAGTTCGACTTTGTCTTGACGTTCCTTTCTGGTTAGACGGACCATAGCTGACACGAGGAATATATGAGGAATGGTTCGAGCGGCACGCACACAATAGAATCTATTTTTGTGTATGCAATTGAATAGCTTTGGCTAGGAATACAATAAACTTTCACTTCGAATTTAGACTTTAAATTAGCAGAAAACTGTTTTGGAATATTATAGGAAACTTTGTAGCACATTTGTTGCACGCATCTACGCCCTGCATCCGCGAGAAGAACACTGAAAGAAAAAATATGGATACACATCCAAAAATAAAGCACAAACAAACTAGAAACCACACAAGAACATAAGAGGAAAGAGGAAGGTGAAGGTGTCTTTATTTATTTTTGTCGTTCTCTCCTTTGCGCTGCAGTGCAGTGGAGACAAGAACCTTTAACTTGTGTCAAGATGAAGTGTTATACAAGAAAAAAAAAATCAAATATTCGCCTGAAGTTCTGTTCTGTTGGAAGGCTTTCAAGGTGGCTAGAATTAAATAGAACCGTTTGATTTTAATTCTTTAAAAGCAAAAAAAAAAAAAAAAATGTTTTGGGGTGTACCTACATGACTACCTATTTTACAGATTTGAAACATTTGAAGTGCGTTAATAGGCGTTTTTCTTTTTTAGTTCCGAGCACAACCTGAACTGTTATACAAAAAGTTTGTGTTTCTTTTTTAGCTCAGATACATCAGAGCTCGAATTTATGTTTCTTTTTTCGTTCAGAGCATGATCAGAGCGCGCTCTATGAGCTCAGAATTAATTGACTGAGCAGGCTGATTAAAATGCTGATTACACATATACATTCACACTTCCAGTCATATTTGAGAGAAAAGAAAAACAGAAAAAACAGAAAATCATCAGAACGATCTGAGCACGCTCAGTTCGGAGCGCGCTCATATAGCTCGAGCTCAGTTCAGTGCTCAGCTCTGAACTAAAAAAGAAGAACGCCTAATGCTCGAGCTCATTTCAATGCTATGCTCCGAACTAAAAATGAAAAACGCCTTATAATAAACGGGATTTTGTGATTGAGAAAATATTATTATGTTTGCAGATTGCAGCGCTAGCGGTTTGACGTTTGAGTATAACGTTATTTCACAATTTTAAAAACAAACACATCTAAGGAATGAATTAGCTCCGGTGAATTGTAAAACTAAACGAACACATCCTCTCGAAAAAGAACGTCAAATAATTCATAAAATTTATTTTTTGTCATCGTCGAACACATTACACATTTGCTGCTGCTAATCTTGGCTGTAGCCAACGCTTGAAAAAAATTAGAACAAAAGGAAAAGCGAGAGAATATTAGAAAAATGTCTGATCAAGTCCAAAAGCTATTCGTCAAATCCTTCATCGGCTATTTAAAACAACAAGTTGAGGGCCAAACACTTGCCGCGGACGCTATAGAAAGTTTAGAAGTTGCTGTGCAATGCCTACAAGCGGCTTTCGATTTGGGTGACGAAGAGGAAATCTCGGCACAGGCGACAGCAGGAGGAAGTGATTCGACTGCAGCAGCAGCAACAGAAAGCAATATCGATTTGTTTGAGATGTTTCAATCGTTGTTCATCGAACGTAATCCACAGTCACTAGAAATGGCCGAACAAATTAAAAACGAAGGCAACCGTCTCATGAAGGAAGGTAAATATCACGAAGCTCTAATCCAGTATAACCGGGCGCTCACTTTCGATCCGAAAAACCCAATATTTTACTGCAATCGAGCAGCGGCATTCATTCGTTTGGGTGAAAACGAACGCGCCGTCAGAGATTGCAAAGCTGCTTCGGTTTACAATCCGAGTTATGGAAAAGCCTATGGTCGCATGGGAATTGCGTACTCCAATTTGGGAAAGTTCGATGATGCTCAGGCAGCCTACACCAAGGCAATTGAACTAGAACCTGATAATCAGGATTATCGAACGAATTTGGAAGTTGCAAAGAATCAGAGATCCACTGCTACACCAATTGCTGGTTTGGCGCCTCAGATCACAGAAGCAATTAGTACGGTATTAACTAATCCAGCATACAGGGATCTATTCTCCGATTGGCCCATTCAAAGGAACGATCCAAGGCTGATGAATCTTTTTGAATCGATCCGCACCGGACCGGATGGGGGATTCGATACAGACGGCTTAGTGCAACTCTTTCAAACTGTTGCAAATGGATTTGCTAACGTTCAAGGACCGCCCGGTACTGAGGATAACAGCAGGCAGCCACCACAACCTTAAGTTAACGCAAAGCAAACGAAATGTAGTTTGTTCTGTTTATGGGTGGTTTAATGATTGGATTTAGAAAGCCTCCCGTTTGGTCATCGTGGAGGGGTTATACATAATTCTAACTTGAGTTTCTCTTCTTTTCCTTCGTATGCATGTGCATGCACTTATGTACGTGCGCACATTTGTTTCCAATCTTGCGTTTAGTCTTATATACAAATAAATACATAATATACATAACGATATTCAACCTGTATACTCGGTGTTTTGCTTCGGAAAGGCTGCTGAAAGTTCTGCTATTTGAGTGTAAGTGTCTTCATGTCTTGCTTTTGATGGCGATTTAAATTGTTACTTTTCTTATTTATGATGCTTGTAAAAGGATCTTGACATGCTTTCGACCATTTTTTGATTACGTTTTTTTTTCGATTTAGCATCCATATTTATTCCGCGTTATTCGCCTCGTTGTCGCGCTGTCTCTTCGGCCATCGCAAATCCTTCAAGTGGATTTTCCTACGAAAAGTCAGGAAGACGTACAAATAGTGTCTTTAATCTAATATTATTAATTCTATAGCGCTTTCAAGTATAAAACTGGTTTTATTTACTTTTAGGAATAAAACTGAAAGCACACGATAAAAATTAAGGGAAAAGGTAGACTGATCAGACTTAGTCAAAAATATGGCAGCTCCTCTTGGCTAAATATACACCGACAACTGTTTATGCACCATGCTCCGACAAAGTGGGCAAAATGACTGTCTCATAGTGGCAATAAACTCTGCACATTCCTCGCACATGCAAAGATGCTTGCATGGAAGCAATAAAACACACTTTGGACGATCTCGACAAACAACACAGCAGTTGGATTCGTTGCTTTTGTTTAGTACTGACGATGAGTTCGGTGACAATTCACGGCTTCGAATGACAAATTGATTGCGAGTGATCGGGGGCTGAGCCGAACGAAGGACGAATAGAAATCCAAAAACTCTCCGGATCCACTGTAAACAAACAAAATCCTTCACTCATCATCTGATCTACATAATTAACAATTTTCGACTCACACTTATTGTTGTTCGGACAATTTTAATTGTCCACAACGTAGTAGCTCTGTACAGGCGCCTCCTATTCCTTAAAACTAAGAATATTACTACTACAGCTATTGTATATCTAAACAGCTCATCAATAACGTTTTGTGCAAAGCCGAGCAACAATTCCCAAGCACCATATACTCCAAAAACTATCAGATCGCCTACATAAATGAATGCTGCCAGCAGGGTTTCTGGTATGATGGTCACCACGAACCATGCAGAGTCAGCAATAAGTAGTAGCCCTCCACGAATAATATTGAAAAAGTTGCAAATCCCCCTGCCCAAAGCGGATGCCATTAAATTCGAGTGCGCTTTTCCATTGGTTAAGAATCGTCCCATCTCAGCGGAAAGCAATGAAAATCCCTCTAACACGCCACCTACTCCTCGATTTGTAGAGTTCTCAATGTAGATGAACATGTCGTTGATGCTTAGGTGGAGCTCACGTACAAAAAGCCATAGCTCTTCTAGAACTATTACGACTGCCTGAAAGAAGCCACAGATCCATATGCATATTTGGCCGATTATGAAGTATATTCCCTTTCCGATGAGATAGCTAACGACGAGAATATAATGCACAGCATTAGATATGAGATTAAAGATCTCAAGAACAGGACTCAGAATAGCAAGCATCTTTGGCTTTTTTAGCTGTATAAAAATGAGTGTGCGTTGAATTTAATGTATAATAACATTTCTCCAACGTACCTTGTCACATTTTTTAATTATTCTTTACGATTTGTTTAAATAAATCATCGTTTTTGTTTGATATTTGAATCAAATTAAATTCCGTGTGTCTGTTTATTATTATGATAAAAAAATTTGTGAGGTTGTGTTTTCAAACTGTAAGAGCTGTCAAATTGAAACTTGTTTTGTGGCGTTATCGGAACGAAACTTGTAAAAAATAATCAGCGGCGAATGCGATCGTCTAGTAAAGGTGGTACTACATTAACATATTTAATTATTTTGCTCTACAAATTGAAAAAAAAAAAAAAAAAAAAAAAAAAAAAAAAATAAATAAATAAAAATAAGTGGGTAACCAACATTAACTCCCCCTGTATATCCATAGGGCAAGCCTGCTATGTTTTTAAAGTAGGTACCTATTGTAAATAGTACCTAAACAGTCTTCTTATGTCGTTTTCATTGGGACAGAAAAACACTTCTTTCAGATTCGGAGCAGTTTGTCTGCTCTCGAATTCAGCTGGCTGTTAGATTTCATGTCCCATTGGCCGCAAAAAACAAAAACAATTTTTTCAAGAGTAAAGGCTAGTACGCTGCTCAAGTGAAATCCAGTTTTTCATACAAATTTTTCACCGCGAAATGTCAAAATGAACTTTCCACAGGGAAATTTCACTTGGCAGTACGCAGCTCAAGTGAAAAATTGCGCTTCAAAAACTCAGCTGTAGGTGGCGATACTAAAATCTCTCCACAGCTATTTCACTTGGTTTTTATTGTCCGTCGCATTAAATTTTTGACATTTCGGCGTGAAAAATGATTCGTAGGACGACGGTTGAGAAATTAATTTCAATTTCAGATGTTTCTTTAAGAGAGTACTGCATTTTTCGAACTTCTTTTATCATTTTTGCATTGAATATAGTACCATAAAGCTAGGTGTACAAAAAGTTGGTGGCATGGATGACCTTTTTGATGAGCAGGGTGCCTCAGTAAATTGTTATACAATGTTTTGCTGAAGATAACCATACAGATTTTTAATCGGCGGTCAGGTCAATTACATAAAATGTTTTATGGATACTAAAATGGCAATTAAGTGTTTTAAGTGCTTTACAAAAAATGATTTGTTCGCACCTCGCAGTTCCCTTTTGTAAAGGCGACATGGCGGCTGCTGCAATTGCGTTATAAAATTGAACACGATACTCTTTTTATGCATTTTTATTACTACTATTGAATGAATGAGAGTTACTTTAATTAATAATAAATCCTTAAATATTATTGTGGCATTCGATTGGGAGCTCTCAGAGCACTTTTTATGTGCGTTTGATACAGAAAAAAAAACAATCTTTTCCAGATTTCAGCGCTGTTGCGAATCTCTATTTTTCTCAGATTTATCAATAGGTAGGTACAAGTGCGTTTGAGTTTGTTTTTTTTTCTCTACAGTAAGAAAGTAATTGCATCGGGTGAATCTAGTTGTGTAATTTATTTATGTTTTAAACACGTTTTTATTTATTAATTTAGAGGATTACACTCGATTAAAATCTTTATTAATAACTATCAACTTATCCAAGAAAACGACGGCGTCCAACAACTATTTAAATTCCCAACAGCTGTCATCCCACCTTCGTCGTTAAGTTGGGTGCAGCTGTTGTCGTCGAAATGGGTGCGTCTGACAAGTAGTCGTCAATGGGTGCGTCTGGCAAACACCTTCATACGTTGAAAGCACAGATGGCGCTTTTACATAAGTTTACAACTCGGCCAATCTGACAATTGATCGACCTCGAACAAAAGATAAACTAAATACTTATCAATAATCTCTACATATTACTCCAAACTTATATCTACGGCAAGAGGGTCACTTGGACTCTCAATAGAAACAGCCTCTTCATTTCGGTCTAACAACCATTTTCGCATTCTATTCGCCTCAACAACACCATCGTACGGAAGCTGAGTCAACTGGCAGTTTTCAATATCCCGCAATACATATCTGTCATGTCCGAGAATCTTACATACGACATAAGGGCCACGAAATTTCGGCAAAAACTTTTTATTCGTCCCGACGGCAGTATCAACGTTACGCATAACAACAAAATCACCGACTTTATATTCTTTAACTTTTTTACTGTGCCTAAGAAAATAGTCTAAATTATATTTCTGAGACTTATCAATCTCTCCTGAAGCTTCGGCACGAATTTGATCTAAATTACGGCAGCTCTCGGAAGCCATCCTTTCCTCTAGATGTTCCGTCATTTCATCTATTATTTCACCCCTTTGGCTAACACCAAACAATAGCATACTAGGTGAGTTCTTCGTCGTGCTATGAATAGAATTATTAATAGCGTACTCCACCTTTAGTAACTTACTCGACCAATCGGCATGATTTACCGGCTCACTCAATTTTCCCAGCATAGACTTGATAACCCGATTGACTCTTTCGACTTGCCCATTTGCCTGGGGTGAAGCCACGGCAACCTTTACATGTTCTATATTTCGTTTTATTAGAAAGTCCTCAAATTCGAAAGAGGTAAAGCATGTACCTCTATCTGACACAATGCGTCGCGGTCTGCTATAATACTGAAAGTATTTATCTAATGCGGAAATTACTTCTATTGTACTCGTCGAGTTCGTAGGATATAGCTTTACGAATTTTGTAAAAGCATCTATTACTACCAAAATATGCTTCCTTTTCGAACTAAGGGACGGCAAGGGACCAAAGTGATCCACATGAATTGTGTCAAACGGCAGAGGGTTTTTAGGAATATTATACAAGTTCCTCTCGCTAGAACGGACCGGCATAGCGTACATAATGCACTTAATACAATTTTGGATAAATCTTTCAATCTTTCGTCTTATGCTCGGAAACCAGTAATGCATAGCAATCTTATCGTAACATTTCTCCAGCGCCTGATGACCTAGTTTTTCATGAATCAACCGTATAACATTATCTTCCATTTCATTCGGCACGAATAATGCCTTTCTTCCACTTCTCTTCACTCTATATACAAGTCCATCCCTCAATTCAAAGTTTTTGACTTCTTCAACCTCCATTCGATCCCGTAATTCCATAATTATTTTGTCCCGTCCTTGCGCAATTTGGATTTGAAAATCCGTATCATCAACATCCCAAATTGCAGCAACCTGGCACCTGCTAAGGGCATCCACATGTCCCATAGATATACCACTACGATGCTGAATTTTATAATTATAATTTTCAAGTTCTAAGGCCCAGCGGGCAATCCGTGGATTAACTTGTTTCTTTTCTAATGTCATCGTCAGCGAGCTACAATCCGTAACTATTTTGAAGGGTATTCCTTCCAAATATACCCGGAATCGTCTCAAAGCATAAATTATAGCAAGCGTCTCTAGTTCAAAGCTATGATACCTAGATTCGGCAGCGGAAGTTGTCTTAGAAAAGTAAGACACCGGATGAAATTTTCTATCATCTTGCCTTTGAAGCAAGACAGCACCAAAACCAATTGAACTGGCATCACAATGCAGTTCTGTGTCCTTTATAGGACTATAAATAGCCAAAATCGGTGCTTCAATTAGTCTGCATTTTAACTCATTAAAAGCGTCCAAACATGGTTTGTCAAAATCATAGTCGGCATTTTTCTTTAATAAATTTTGCAACGGCTTTGCAATTCGGGAAAATGACGGCACAAATCGTCTGAAATAAGAGAACAACCCAATACAAGAATGCAATTGTTTCTGATTAGTCGGCACTCGATATTCTTTAATAGCGGCAATATGAGAATCACTTGGCGCAATACCTTGCGAAGAAACGGCGTATCCCAAATACTCTATTTCCGTATGACCGAACCGGCATTTCGAGAGATTTAGTTTAAGATTCCGTTGAGTTATACGTCTCAAAACGGTTCTTAGCAATAATTTGTGTTCCTCAAAGTCTGCTGTAGCAATCAATATATCGTCCATATAAGCAACTATTTTACCCGAATCAATTAAATCTCGGAAAATAACATTAATAAACCGCTGAAAAACGGCCGGAGCATTTTTCAACCCGAACGGCATTTTTAAATACTCCCACATGCCATTTGGAGTAACGAACGCAGTAAGAGGAATAGATTCCTCAGAAACCCTAACTTGATGGAATCCGCTTTTCAAATCTAGGAGCGTAAAATATTGTTTTCCTTCAAGATACTCTATACAATCTTCTATAAGCGGCAAAGGTTGATTATCCCTAATGGTTTTTTTATTGAGACCACGATAGTCCACACACATTCGAAGTTCTCCGTTCTTCTTTTTTACTAACACAATAGCAGACGCATACGGCGAGTTACTTTGTCTAATAATACCGTCTTTTTCCAACTGATTCACTATTGCCTGCACTTGAGTTCTTTCAAAGTAAGACAGTCGTCGGGGAGAACAGTGGAACGGAACATTATCAGTCAGATGAATCTTCATTTCATAATCTAACGGTTCTACTTCAATATCTTTCGGCAACACATAAGCATCTATAATTAAACTATTCAGTTCGGCACAGCACAATTTACCCAATTTATGATCAATATTCAAATCTAATTCGTCAGACACAACTTCAATATTAAATATATCCGGCATTTTATAGTACTCGTAATTAGTCTCAGTTGCCTCAACTTCCAATACCATTTCAAATCTTTCTGGTTTATTACCAACTAGCGAACACTTATTCCCGATGAGGCTATATCTATTAAGAGTTGTAAGAAGTTCATTTGGCAAAACAAATTTATTATTTCTATTTATAGCAACCAACTTTTCTTTAGAGTATCTAACCTTTACTCTTGTCAAATGGATACTAAAAGCATACAAAAAATTACGTCCAAAAATAATCGGTAGAGCCATACTTTCATCTGGGACAATATTAATTTTTATCGTCTTTATTTTATTATGAAATTTTGCTTTACATTTCATTTCTCCTAAAACATTTAATTTGTTTCCACCCACCCCGTAAAATGAGGATTTCGGAATTTTCAATCGTCGCAGCAACTTAACCGGGACATACGAAGACTTTATAAAACTAGTTGGGCTGCCCGTATCAAAAAGAGAAAGGAACTTCATGAATTCTACATCTTTTGCCAAATCAACTTCAAAAGCGACACTCACCCAATTTACAGCACCAACTACTTCGCTTAAACTTTCATCGTTATCAGACCCTACTTTCGAAACGGCAGCAACTTGTTGATTACGCTTCGGAACGGCAGCGGCAGACAGCATCTTCTTCGGGTTCGGGCACGTCCTGTGGTCATGTCCCATCTCCCAACATCGGAAACACGACCCATTTCGGCGCAAAGGGTGTGGACAGTATGGTTTAATATGCCCCGTCTGTGAGCAATTAAAGCATAGTACGGCATTTCTATTAACATTCGGCTTGGTTACAGCGGCAGGTTTCGTCGATACGGCATTAGAAATACATCCTGATGTACTCGTAGCACTTTCCATCAAATATTTCTGCTGATAGCGATTAACGAGTTGTTTCAGTTCGTCGATGGTACGAGCACCTAACAGCAGATTAACATTGGATATGTTACTACCCATCCCGTCTATGATGAAGTCAATGATCTCCGTTTCACCAATGTCGGATCGTTTGGCAATCGCCTGCATGTTTAGAATGTAGCAATGCAGCGACTCTTCTTGTTTTTTCCACTTCCTTAGGGCTAGCATTCTGTACACATCCTGGCGAGACACAGCTATGTCGAATTCTTTTAATAGTGCTGCCTTCAGTTCGCTATAATTAAGCGCCACCGTCGAGAGTAGGAACACTTTAGCGGTTCCTATTAGTGAACGTCTCAAGCTCAATAATTTAAACCTTTCATCGGCATTTACCGTCTGCATAATTTCTTCAAAATCACGGAAAAAATGTTTTACCGAATGGCTTACGTCATCGCCATCAAATTTTGGAATGGCGTGCTCAATTTCGCCAAATTCCGATCGTCGTTCGGCAGGAGGGGCGGCATCATTCTCCAACTCTTTAATCTGCTTCCGCAGCTTCAGCACTTCGAGACGCTTACGTAGCTCGCTTAATTCCTCATCCAACGCGGCACTTCTCAGTTCCTCGGCATCGTCGGCTTCGGTATCAACGTCATCGGCAACGTCATCGGCATCGGCATCTTCCTCGCTTGCCGCAGATAAATTGTTGCTTTTGTTGACTTCACTGTGGTGCAGTCTCTTTAACTGGGCCGTGGTAGCTGTTTCGGGGAATTCTACGCCAGCTTCCCTGAGCGCTTCTACCAACTGCTGTTTTGACAAGACACGCGGCATTTTAACACGTTTAATGTAATTATTATCAGAATTTTTAATTAAATTTTATTTTATTTCACAGGCCAGTGATATTCTGACCCCACATCTGAGTTTTAAACACGTTTTTATTTATTAATTTAGAGGATTACACTCGATTAAAATCTTTATTAATAACTATCAACTTATCCAAGAAAACGACGGCGTCCAACAACTATTTAAATTCCCAACAGCTGTCATCCCACCTTCGTCGTTAAGTTGGGTGCAGCTGTTGTCGTCGAAATGGGTGCGTCTGACAAGTAGTCGTCAATGGGTGCGTCTGGCAAACACCTTCATACGTTGAAAGCACAGATGGCGCTTTTACATAAGTTTACAATGTATAAATATTTAGAAATCAATCGGGACGCTAATTTATGTGGTATTCGTTTGGGCGCTCTCAGATCACTTTTTTTGATCTCAGATCAGTTTTTATGTTCGTTTGGTACGAAAAAAAGCAATCTTTTTCAGATTTCAGATCAATTTTGCGAATCTAGATATTTTCTCAGATTTACCAACACAAGTGCGTTTGAGTTTGACAATTGGTGGAGGGCGTTTAGGTTTTCGTGAATTTGTTCTACAGCAAAGAAAGGCATTGCATCGGGTGAATTTATTTTAGTAAATTGGTTATGTATATATATTTAAAAATCAATCGAGACGCAAATTTCGAATGTTTTAATTTAAAACTTAAGCAGTGAATGGAAAACGTTTTGAAAAGTGTTAAAGGCTACACATATTCGAATCGCACGAATATTATCACAAAAAAGAGCAAGTGACGTTTTTATGTTCGATTAGCCACACGAAATCTGAAATCTGAGAGCGAATCTGAAGAAGCCCAAACGAATACCACATTAGAATGTTTGCATATAAAATTTAACCAGTGAATGGAAAACGCTTTGAAAAGTGTTGAAGGCTACACATATTCCAATCGCACGAATGTCAACACAAAAAAGGGCAAGTGATGTTCTTATGTTCGATTAGCCACACGAAATCACAAAAACGGGCAAGTGATGTTCTTATGTTCGATTAGCCACACGAAATCTGAAATCTGAGAGCGAATTTGAAGAAGCATAATCAAATACCACATACACATAAGAAACTTTTGTGAATAAGAACACAGCAGTATTCGAATGTTCTACTACAATGAGGTTCAGTAATCACATCAATATATGTAATTTCGGATCTTTCAAAAGGTGCGGTATACTCTCTATGCACTCTTGATTCTTAAAATGTGTTACACTTGTCTTATGTACAAATCAGATATTAATGCCAAAATCAAACACTTCTAGAACCTATGAACTACAATAAAAAAAAATTCGCAATTTCTTTCCTCCATCTGTTTTCATTTTAAGTAAAATAAGAGTGAACAAAATATGTTTATTTTATACTATAGCTATCCTTAATCTTATGGAATTCCCAGAAAAAAAATTTGTTTCAGCTCAGTCACCCTGCAATAATTTCTCCACGAAAATCTCCAACAAAAATTTTCACTTTCGATTTCACAGCATTTTCTGGAGAGCAGTGAAAATTTCACTTCACTTGAGCAGCGTACTAGCCTTAATTACCTAATACCTTTCAAACAATGAAGTTAAGAAAATTATAAAAACCAAGTTTCCTCTTCACGAAGAAAGAGGTAACAATCAACCATATAACTATCTCGCTCGCACACCGCATCGACGGAAGCCATTAAAAGAAAAAATTTTGTCATCAATTCAACATTCGCCCTTCTCACATCTTTCGTTTAAGGAGTGTACGTACGCGCAAATATAATAATTTTCACATTGAAAACATTTAAGTATTGTTAAAAATAATTGATATTCAGTTAAAGTTCTTCGCAAACAGTTTATTAAAAATACCTAAAGTCATGGATAATATCGAACATCTATACAAATGCTATGACATTTTGTCCGAAGCTGGTGAAAAAATCAAAGAGGTTTGCATTCATTTGTCCATCACTCGTCCATCAAATTAATTACGAAAACATATAATTTCTTTTCGTTTTAGCATGAAAATGAATACAAAGATATCTTGAAAGCTGTAAAAGGAACGTCGAAGGAGAAGCGTTTAGCATCACAATTTATTGGGAAATTTTTCAAGCATTTCCCAGATCTAGCCGATTCAGCTATAGATGCTCAACTTGATCTTTGTGAAGATGATGACATGCAGGTTAGTTTGTGAATTGAAAACTTTAATCTGTGACAGTTGTTTTAATTTTGTGATGTGTTTTTTGAAGATTCGTCGCCAAGCAATTAAGGATCTACCCAAATTGTGCCAGGATACAGTTGGTATTACAGCTAAAATCGGCGATACACTTGCACAGTTGCTGATCTTGGATGATCCATTGGAGTTACAGACAGTAAATGCATCACTGCAGACTATTTTGAAGGTAATTTTATGGTGCCAGTTTGCTACTATGCATTTCAATTAATGTGCGTTTCTGTTTCGGCTTGTTTCTTTTTATCAGACTGACGCTAAGGGAGCTCTTCAAGGAATCTTTACACAAATCGCCTCTGGCGAGGAAACTACACGAGAGCGATGCTTCAAGTTTATCGCTAGCAAGCTGTTCCTAATGGGACCGACTGTCGTCACCAAGGAAGTGGAGGAGTATGTAATCGAAGAGATTAAGAAGGTTTTACAGGTGAGTTAGACTAGACTATTCAATTCAAAATAGTCCTTTACTTAAAAATCAACCGCCTCTATTCGGAAATCAATTTACAGATGCTTTATTAGATTTTCAATTTCCTAGAAAATATTTCATGAACTGAATTAGGAAACATTTAGATTTCCCGGAATTTCATAGCAGGTAGGACCACTTGGTTGACCCTTTGGAATATTCCTTTTCGTTATCTCGATCATTACAGTTTAGCAGGTACACAGCTGGAGAAGAATGTTTTTATAACATTCGCTCTTCGAGAAGTGATTAGATCAAAAATTCGCCAATACATTTTGCAATCAATCTTTTAATTTTCTGCTTGTTTCAAGCCTATTTTTGTGCATATTTTGAACCAATTCTAATTTATAACTAACTCTCTCTTTGCAGGATGTGAGCGCCGAGGAATTCCATTTGTGCATGAACATCTTGGGATCAACGAAGCTTGGCACAACCATCACAGGTCACGCAGAGCTAGTCAATCTGGCAACGGAACAAGCCGAGTTGGGAGCCGATATCGACGCCATTACAATCGAGGACGAAATCGTTGAGCGATTCATTCAATGCGCCACCCATGCGATGCCATATTTTTCGGTAAGTTTCTACTTCTGCGATCCGTCATTGACCGTAATATTTCTGCTGTTCTTACATTTGTCTAATTCTTTTGTTCTTCTTCCTTTTCTTACAGTCAACAATTAAATCAACACAGTTCGTTGTTTTCGTATGCGACAAACTGCTACCTTTGAGCACTTGGAATATGATTGCAACAGCCGTCCAACAAGATCAAGTTCAATTACGTCTTCTTAAAGTATTCGCCGAGATGTGCGCTTACTGTGATACCCTGGAGAACGCACCGACCCGAATTGATGCTGTGTACACTGTTCTACGTGTAAGTATTTTAAAATTTATCTAAAAATTGATTTATTCAGGGTCTAAACGATTTTTGTTTCTTTTATTAGGAGTACATGCCATTGCCCTCATTGACCGACGATGACTTAGCCACCCCGCCCTCGTTCCAGTTTTCACACGCTGAATGTCTTCTTTATGCCCTGCATATTTTGGGCAAGAAGAATCCCGATGGTTTGGCTTTCGTTAGCGATCCGGAGAAATTGAAGGATTTCCGATCCAGATTACAGTATCTGGCACGAGGAACCCAAGGGTAAGTTGACAGCAACTTATGATCAAATGGATTGTAATGGTGGAATTCTGTTCTCATTTTTCTTCTCTAGATATATCAAGAAACTGGAGGAAGCAGTCAAGGGAAAGCCATCAGAAGAACTTAAATCAGAGGAACATCAACTGAAGCTAACCGCCTTGAAGACAACGTCGAACATTAGTGCGCTGATACGTGATCTCTTCCATTCACCGCCAAGTTTCAAGACAGAAATCCAACTCTCCTGGGTGACAAGAAAAAATGTAAGTTACATTAGATTTGAATAGCAAATGCATCCAAACAACTGAACAATTTTCTTTAACAAACCGCTTCCTTTCTTTTGCAGAATAAGATCAGTTCAAAACGCCACGCCCCCATAACATTCGACGGCAAGAATGAGAACGGAAATTCAGACGAGAAGAGACTGCGTACCAGCTCAGACCAGAAGGTCTACGTTCCACCGTCGGGAAAGTACTCGGCTAAAGTGCAAAACTACGGCAACAACCGAAACCAAAGATCACGCAACGCAGGATCCGGAGGCGGCGGTGGTGGCTATAGAAGTAACAACAACCGCCGTTCATTCAAGAAGTATTAATCATTGTTAGAGAGATGTGAGCTGGTGTGGAAAAAACAAACAAAACTGAACAACCGAGAGCAAGAAGAACATGAAAAGCATTTTCCAGTGGTCGTATACACTACAAACATGAAATCTAAGCCCGAAAACCCCCAAAATCCCCAGCTGAATAGTTCCCAATCCGGCGGAAAAAATTGCGCCAACGAAACACAAAAACAAACACCCACAAGGTAAGATACAGATTGTGTTTACTAACTTTTTGACTCTTTTTCAGCCACACTACGTCGTAGCACACCACAGGAAGTCATTTTCATCATGTACTGTACTGAATCGTTTAATATTTACTCCTCGATCTTTTCTCATATAACAAAAAGCAAGTTCTCTTCTCGAGCAGATACTTAAAAAGTATTTCCTTTATTTTTTGTTTATAAATAATTAAATTATGTTTTTTTTTGTTCTCTTGCAATATTGAAGTTAGTATTAGGCGATGGGGTTTCATACACCCATTTACACCCATTTTTCGGTGGAGATTTTCTATTTCATTCTGAATTATATGAAATATTTGTAATCGTATATACTACACGCATAGTAGGAACTAAATAAAAATAAAACTTATTTACCCAAAAGTGTGCGCGTTTTTGGTGGGGTGGTAGAAGACTCCTCGCACCTGAGGGTAGACTTTAGAGGCAGTGAATACCGCACCACAATCAGTTTTATAATATAATATAATATACGTATGTAAATAGACATTTGAAGTTTTTGCGAATTCACTTAAATAAACGTCATCCAGTGACACTAACTAGAAACTTGTGTGAATTTTATTTTGTAATAATAAGCATACGAAATTATCGCAGCAATTGTAATATCTGTCAACACAAGATCTAAGGAAGTTGTTGGCAATCAACTAGGACTTGTCAATTCAGTCGACCGAATTTTGGTTTGGGATTGGGAGTGTTTTATTCATGCTTATTTTGACATTCGAACGAATAGCCAATTCTAACAAATGTCTCTATTCGTTCGAATGAACTCTGTGTATTTTGATAGACATTCGTTTGAATTGGCTATTCGTTCGAATGTCAAAATAAGCATGATTGAACATCTACCCTTGGCACGCAATTACAACAACTACTCTACTCGCAAAGTTCGAAATTCACGCAACGTTTTTAGCCAAATGGGAAATGACTTGACAGCAGAAGTTCGACATTGATGATAAACTGTTTTTATGTCTAGGGCAATGTTAAATCAAGCTCAATTTTTAGTCTTTCTTAAATTATTAGTCGTCTCGTGCTATTTGTAGGTGACGACGAGCTGCTATTTTTTTCCATACACTTTTAAGGTTCCATACCCAGAGGGAAAAAACGGAACCTTATTAGCTTCGCTACGATGTCTGTCCCTCTGTCCGACCCAATACACCAATTCTGTTCCTAGGTCTATCTCAGAAACTAATTGACGCAGATGGCTGAAGTTTGCACACAACATCCGGTATAACCTCTAGTTAAACGACAAATATCAATGGTAGCGATACATCGACTGGTTTAAGAGTAAATTAGTAATTTGGTAAAAAAAAAAAAAATTATTCGTACAAAAAACTTATTACTTGATTTACAAAAAATAAATATATACTTTCTTGTAGATTATGCTCGTAGATATTATGTGCCGAAGAATGTTTTACCATAAAGTTAATATTTTAAAAGATATTTACAAAAAAAACAGTCAATCACAGTATAAAGTACGCCTCTTTGAGCCATTTTTCATTCGTTATTAATCGATTTCAATTGCAACTCCACTCGTATTCATTCACACAACGCACCACACACCGCTACCACACTCTATCCAGATTCCAGACTTCACAGATCACAGTACAGCTTCACAGTCCACACTAGTGTTTGTGCATTGTGCCCTCGGTCATCTCCATTTTCCAATTCTCCCTTCACAGGCTCTAAACCTGTGATGTTTATAAAAAAGAAGGCACTCTTCCTTACAATCACCCCTATCGAGGTATCCGTTCGGAACGGAATTTTCTCCGATCTGTACGAAATCGGAAAAATTTCATTCGAGGTATCCGTTCCGATACAATTTTCGGAAAAATTATCCGATGACTTATAGCGCACCTTGTCGGATTGCGTGGAACCGCGTTATATCACTTTCTTTTGACGGCCACACGGCACATTTTTCCGAAGCTTTCCGACAACTAATTGTTGCGGAATATTTTAATGTGAAATGAACGCGTTTATATGCTTCATTTATTTTGTTCCGAAACGGATACCTCGAACGCAATTTGAGTTCCGATCGGATTTGACTTTCGTATCGGAATTTTCTCCGAACGGATACCTCGATAGGGGTGAATATCTTGATACGGACACCTACCGTCGTGGTAAGGTAATCCCCTCAAAACGAACCATCTCCACAACACCGATTGTCTGCAATGGCCCGGGTTGCGAGAGGAGGGACATGTAAGGTTTAGCTCGCCGACTGGGTGGGTTCTTACCTGTCCTTAACATGCCACGCAAAAAAAAAAAAAAACATTGATTCCAAGAGGTTTTGGAACCTTTGAACTTCAAATATATGATTAACATTTTTGATTTATTTTGTTTCAGAGAAACATTTTTTTATACTTTTCATATTTAGTATTACGCTGACTTTCATATTATAACTTTATGATATTACACTTGTAACGGGTGATTTTTTAGCTGGTTTGGTTTTGGCAACACTGGTTTTGACAGCTGACGTGTGTTTAGTACCTTGTGTCACTGTCAAACAGCTTCAGTTTGGTTTGCAATTTAACCATGGATCGTCTTACAAATGAACAACGCTTGCAAATTATTGAATTTTACTATCAAAATTCGTGCTCGGTTCGAAATGTTCATCGCGCGCTGCTTCCATTTTATGATCGGCATTCTCGACCTTCTGAGCAGTCTATTCGGAAGATTGTGACCAAATTTCGCACCAAATTTACTTTGTTGGACATTAAACCACCAACACGTTTACGTACTGTGCGTAGTGAAGAAAATATTGCGGCCGTATCAGCTAGTGTGACAGAAGACCGCGAAATGTCGATTCGGCGCCGTTCCCAGCAGTTAGGCCTTTGTTACAGCACTACGTGGAAAATTTTGCGGAAGGATTTGTGCGTAAAGCCTTTTAAGATATAGCTTGTGCAAGAACTAAAGCCAGCCGACCTACCACACGCCGAATTTTTGGTGAATGGGCTCTTGGAAAGCTGGCCGAGGATCCGCTTTTTTATCGAAAAATTGTGTTCAGCGATGAGGCTCATTTTTGGTTGAATGGGTACGTAAATAAGCAAAATTGCCGCATTTGGAGTGAAGATCAGCCAGAAGCATTGCAACAGCTACCAATGCATCCCGAAAAAGCCACTGTTTGGTGTGGTTTATGGGCCGGCGGCATTATTGGGCCATATTTCTTCAAAGATGATGCGAATCGCAGCGTTACTGTCAATGGTGAACGTTACCGAGCGATGATAACAAACTTTTTTTTGCCCGAAATGGAAGTTCTTGACTTGCAATGGCGCAATTGCGAGGCGAGTTTGGTGAACAGTTAATTTCACGTTTCGGACCGGTCAATTGGCCGCCTAGATCGTGCGATTTGACACCATTAGATTATTTTTTGTGGGGGTATGTCAAGGCTAATGTGTATAGGGACAAGCCCGCTTCGATTGACGCACTGGAAGCCAACATCCATGCATTCATTCGTGAGATACCGGCCGATATGTGTGAAAGAGTATGCCAAAATTGGACTCAGCGGATGGACTACCTGAGACGCAGCCGCGGTCAACATTTGCATGAAATTATCTTTAAACATTAAATTGCAAGGTTCAAACTATCGATTCAAATAAATATTTCATTCATTTTTTCGAATTTTTTGTGTGTTTTTTTTTAAAAAAAGTTCTAAACCTCTTAAAAAATCACCCGTTACAACAACACAACAAGTAACTCATACCCTTCTTTCCAATCTTACTTTTGGCGCCTTTTTGCGCTTCGTTGTCTCTGCTACGTCTCCTCCAGCGTGGACGGTGGATGGGTCAACGCGATTTCTGTCACTGTGGGATTAGAAAACTGGTTATGCAAATTCTTACTTCTAGTAGTATAAATTTATACAATGAAAGCTTTATGTATTACAACTTGTACCTCTTTTTTTTTTTAAATATTAGCTAGAATTAATCTATAAAATAAAATGTCGATGCTGTGACGACGTTCTGGATTCAGCAGCTTTGGAAGTCTACAGCCCTTCGGTGTCCACGTGATTCTTCCTCGAGCTATGTATGGTGTTCAATGTTCTAGACTTGCTACCCTTTTGGTTAGTAGGTATTAAGCCACAAGATCTTTGGATGGCGGCGTTCTTTTTTTTTGATCAGTGGTTTGAGTCTTTTTCGTTGCACTTGATGTAATTGCAGTAAATTACATGAAAAAAATCTTTTTTGATTACACTTCACTTGAACTAGGCTTTTATAGATTTACTTCTGCAAAAGCGTGGTATGCAGTTCTTCACAAACGAAATATCCCATACAAAAGTGGCACAACGAAATCATGAACGAAAAATTTCGCTCTCCTTTTCGTTTCGCAGTACGCTACGCAGCTGCTGCGATATGATTATGATGGCGGAAAAGTGGGTAGTTGTAGTAGATCGCTTGGTACAATTCTCCACTCTCTTTTCGCACACGTTTATTGTCCCGGTGGACATTAATTGCTTGCGAAAACTTGGCATTTGTGCTGCAGCTTTCATAAGAGGGTGGAGCCAAATTCAGAAATTTTGAAGCCGAAAATATCCAAACTCAACTATGAAAATTAAAACTGCACATTTTTGGTAGGTAATATTAAAAAACAAAAAAAAAATCCTAGTTGAGCGACTTGTTTTAGTTTCCATTTTGCAATCTTAAAAAAAAAAAAAAAATTAAAACGAGTTTTTGTATTAGACTACCTACCTACTTCGAAATGGGTTGGTATAAATGTATGAAAATCATTTGCAATGGATTTCCTGTGCAAGTGAAAAATATGTTTTTTTTTGCGGCCAATACACAATAGAAACCAAATTCGGATTTGATGTTCCATTTGGCAGCAGAAATTTTAAATCATATCAAAATCTGAAATAGCCAATAATCGAAAAAGGCATAGGTACCTGTTTAGAAAGTTTTAGTTGCACGAAAAGAGTAAGTTCGCAATAGAATTATAAATTCCTACGGATCCTTAAAATCGCACAACTTTTAATAAAGTGACTAGCTTAAATTACGATAAATCCGGAATGATAATTTTAAGGAGCCAAATTGGAAATAAATAGCCAGTTCTGGTAGCACTGCTACTTGTCTAATGTCTATCAGCTGATGGAAATCTACAAAAATTATTTTCCGCTGCCTTATCGCAGACGTTTCGCTGTCCACTACCGGAACATTTCGTTTCAGAAGAACTGCATACCACGCTTAAAGCCTAGTATCCTGCTCGCGCTAAATTTTATCTCCCATACAAAAATGTCTACAAAGATAAAATTTAGCGAGGCAGTTTAGCAAAGCAGTATCCTGTTCGCACGCTAAATCCTTAACTTCATATAGATGGGCCGATGAAAAGTCTCCACTCATTTAGCTCGCGAAATAAATGTCCGGTACATTAAATCGAAGATAAATTCTGACATACAAAACAGAGGAAAGAGTTTGCCTTGTGTTTGCTATGATTTTTTTCGGCGGAAAACGCAGATAATGTTTGCGTGATAATAAGAGACAACGCAAAGCCAAACAATAGAGCCAAAACAGAGATATAAATATAAATAAAGCGAACCGAATTTCAGGGGGACTTTTGCTTTCATTTGGCCTCGTCTTTTGGTAGGTAATAAGAAGTGTAAAGCGGCATATACACACGTCAAAAACTCTTCAAGCATGCGAGAGTGTATTAGTGAAAATGAGACACGTATACGTTGTGTGTATGCTTGAAGCAAAATCAAAACGTTTTGATTTTTGTTCAATCAGGTGTCAATGCTTGATTAGTGTATATTGGTGATTGACTGCTTGATGATATAATGCTCATTTTCGAGTGGACGGCGAGGAAGCAACTTCGGCGGAACTTATTTTAATCGGTTTTTTTTTTGTGTAGAATGGCAGGCAAATGTTTTGTTCTGGAATTCATGGAATTTAAGGGTTCTTTACCAGCGTTGTCACTCATATTTCCTTTTTTTTATGCATATTTACCGATTTCAAAAACAACCGCATGCACCCTTTCACCTCAAAATCTAAGTAAAAATGAATGATTGAAGCCACATGCTTGATATGTGTATATGCAACGTCAAATAAAATTTAATAATACACTCTCGCATGCTTGAAGAGTTTTTGACGTGTGTATATGCCGCTTAAGAAGTGTTCCACTATGGTAAGGAGATTGTGGAAAGTTTGAGAATACATGTCGAAGTTCCTCTTATAATTTCTAGGTTTCTTACGTCTTTCAAGTTTGAAATTCGAAAATTCTATCAAAATCACGTATACTGATGTCTGTCATGGTACTCATGGTTCATAACCATATGAGTTTTGTCCCATCTATATCATGTTTAATAATGATTTAGCGACCATTTATCTTTGGTGTGGAGAAACGAAGTGGAGACTAGGGGCGCTAAAATTTAGCGCGAGCAGGATACTAGGCTTAAATGTGAAGAAATGAGTTCAAAAGAAAACATGTGCACTACAAGTTGACTGTACTTTTAGTGATTTCTCAAAAAAAAAAAAAAAACGTGCGACTCAAATCTTGCTACGAATTTCGGCGTCTTGCCACTTCGAAAACTGCCAAGCTTCTCCTTTTCAAAAACGCTCGCACCCCCTTTTCATATTTCGCCAACGCGTGAAAAAAAAAAGAAATGTTTGAAATTCCCATCTTCCAAAAACTTTGCGAAAAGCCAAACTTTGTTGGGCAATGCTGCCACACCGCATCATGCCTGCGACTTAAAGTCTTGTACGACCGCGCTTACTTTTTTTTTCATTTATGTTTATATTTATTTTCATAGGTTCATAACAATCTCTCAATAGGAATTACACTGTACTATAGGATTAGAAATATATATGAACAATAATACTATTTAAAGTTTCCCATTCCTTTCTTCGGTCACCAAGAGCACTTCGAACCAGAGACAATACCAGCTTCGAACTTTATTCTTAAAAATGTTGTGAGTCAAAAAGTGTCCTCTCAACATTAATTTTGAAAATTTTCAGCGACAACGCTGGCGTGTACGTTATACCTCTCTATTTTGTTTGTTAGTACCTAATATAAGAAAAAAACAAAAAACAAATTAAATATCCAATTTTGTTCAAAACTGAGTCTGTTCACAGATTTAAATTCTCATCTTGTAATTTACCAAAAAGCAACATTAAATTTTAGAAGAAGAGTCAACAACTGGTTTAATTTTCAATTACATTTATATTCAAAAATATATATAGAGACATCATACAAATAAATTAAGCAAACATGTTTTTTTTTTTCTCAAGACTAATATAATATTTCAATAGTTTTACTATAATTAAGGAATTGCAATTCGTTTAAGCGGTACATTAGCATCCCTATTGATGCTAGGCCGCATTACTTGGCTTTTGCGTTGGTACTTGTAATGACTTCTCGCTGTCCCAATCGTTTGTCCATTTTGTTTTCAATTTTAAGTGATTTTGACTGCAATCCTGTTGGCTATTCTGCTGCTCCGCACTTTCAGACAGCTTTCTGTGTTTGATGACTTTTCTGATTTTTAAAAGTCGGTCCACGGTACAAACGTCCGCTGTGATACCAGCTTTTTGGGCAATTTGACTTGCTGTTAGATTTGAATTGGCCGCAGCTCTCATAAGAGCACGAACATCAAGCGCAGTCAGAAAAGGAGCTGGTTTTCTTTTTGGAGCATATTGCTCTGGGTGCATTATCAAGTGCACCACTGCGCTTCGACATCTGTTGACTTTACGAGCAATCGCTATGACGCTCATTTCCGTCTTACTTAGACTTAGAATTGTATTGATCTCAGCTTGACTTAGTTTCTTGTTACGAACCATCTTTCTTAACGAATTTAATTTTTGGTGTTACTCTTTATGATCCGTCCTGATGATATGATGTCTCCTGACTTTGTAATGTCAATTCGATAACTAATGAAAAATCATTCGCGACGCTGTATTTTATTTCGCGAGGAGTCATAAAATTGTGGTGTGTATTTCAAAATATGAGCACAGGTAAACGGAAGGGATTTCCTAAATCGGTAACGGAATATTTCAAAGACCTCTAATCTACCTGAGTGTCCTAATAATATTCCATAATTATCAGTTCCTAGAAAAGGATCATAAAGGTACCATAAACTTCGCATTTAATTGGAAATGCCTGTACTTAAATTTTATTTTTTATGACTTTATATGACTGCAGTAGAACCTGGTTTCTTTTTCAGAAAACCATATTTGCAAGTCCATCTTAAAGATATTAGTTTAATATTGGTAATGTTGATTATAAACTCTAATAAGAGCGATTTTGTTTTCGAAAACGTTGCGAAAAATATGAAGAAGCTACATAAACTGTGCTTCTTCATTTAAGATAACTTTAGACATTTCTCAATTTTCAGTTAACCAGAAAAGGATTTTCTTTTGCCGAAGAGTTCATCCAAGAGGGTTATGTTATATTCGATTGGGCGATCACCATCTTTACCGACAGTCAATCCGCGATTAAATCCCTGGATTCTGTCGTCTTCAATTCAACAACTGCCCTCAATTGCCGACTATCTCTGAACGAGATGGCGAAACAATTCAAAATTCACCTTATATGGGTGCCGGGACATAGAGACATTCCAGGTAATTGCATCGCCGATGAGCTCGCCAGACAAGGCACTACTATGTCGACTCTACCAGAAAAAAGGAGTCTCTATATGCCTCTTGCTACTTGCAAGCTCCTAATTAAACAACACGCATAAAGCGCTACTAATCGCAGGTGGTCTAGCTGCTTAACGTGCCACACCTCGAAACAGATCTGGCCTCAGCTGGATTCCAAGCGCTCAAAAAGTCTCATTACACTGAAAAGACCCATAATAAGCACTCTAGTAGGTGTCATCACGGGACACTGCATCATAGGGAGACATGCTCTCAGATTAGGCCTCCCTTCAAATGATTTCTGCAGAAGCTGTATGGACGAGGAGGAGGAGGAGACTATTCTTCACCTTCTCTGTACGTGTCCAGCACTGTCACTCCGTAGAAAACTATACCTCGAAGAATATTTCTTCGACAATCTCAGCGAACTCGCAAACATAGGTATCAACTGCCTCCATCGCTTCATTCTTAGCTCCGGCTGGTTCAACGGGTAGATAAGGAGTCGATATCGATCCTGTGGTAACACAATGGGCCTAATTTGACCTAAGTGAGGCCACTCTAACCTAACCTAACCGATTCGATTGGGCACTCTCAGAACACTTTATTTTTGCTTAGGTCACTTTTTATATTCGTTTGGTACGAAAAATCGAAATCTTTTTCCGTTTTCAGAGCACTTTTGCGAATCAGGGGTCAAATCGCGTCCTCCGTGATCGATCATTTCGTGACGGAATTTGTTTTTGTTTCACATGTAAAACCAACTTATTCGGCCCCTGGATTTTTTCTCAGAGTTGCATCAGATTTACCAATTCAAGTGCGTTTGAGTTTGACATATAATGGAGTTTGTGTGCGTTTTCGTGAAATGTTTCAACTGCTAAGAATCTCATTATAACGGATGGATCTATTTTTATTAATTAAAAAATCTTTCATTAGCGACTTGACAACTTCAAACTTTCAGTGTGAACGCACCCTTAATCCGATTACCGAACTGTCAATGTCAAATTATTCAGTAAAATCAATTTCATCATGGTGAAGGAACGAAGGATTAATGTTTATAAATAATTAAAATTTACCACCGTAATTCCGAGTCGGTGGTCGCAACTATAAGAGCGTTAACGCCAATTTTCAATCCTTAGCCCTCCGATGAAGCGCTTTTTTGGTTAAAAGGCTTCGTCAATATGCAAAATATGCATTACTGAACAGAGGTGAAAACTTTTATGTGCTTCATGAAACAGCACTTCATTCGCAAAAATTTACTGATTGGTGCGGTTTTCATGCCCGTGGCGTCATTGGGCCGTTTTTTTTTTTCGTCGATGAAAATGACCGTCACGTTACGGTAAATGGTATTCGGTACAGAAATATACATGTTGGAACGTTATTTCTTTGGGCAGTTTCATGAATTGGACATCAGTGATATGTGGTTCCAACAGGACGCTGCCACAGACCAGACAGCGTGTTATCTCGAGAAACGGACCCATCGATTGGCCGCCGAAATCGTGTAATTTAACACATCTAGCCTGCCCACAAGCCGGTGATGTTAGAGGAGCTCAGATATCGGTCGAAATGTACGGCCAAGTCATCGAAAATTGGGTTCAACGTACCGATCGACCGCTGCATACGTTCCCTTGGTGGATATCTGCTCCTTGGAAAACGTTTAGAAAAAATAGGAAGGCTAAAATATTCCATCCTACTATTTTGAATAAAGTAACGCGAACATCGTCAATAAAAGATAAATAGTTGCTTTTAAAACGGCGTCGGCGTACGTGCCGCTTGGTATTCTCAAGTCAAAATTTAGTTGCTGTTCAAAAATTCAAACTTGTGTTCTCCCTAAGAAAGATACTCTCGACAAACCCAACTATGTCAAGTTGTCTGAAAAAGACAGATGGCTCTTAGACGACTTTTAGCGAAGAATCGCTTAATCTGCTGCTCGACACCCACTTCCCAGGCAGCTGAAAGGGTATTTCCCAGATAGATCCAAACAGATCAAACTTGCAAACTATCGACCTACAAAGTCTCGGGGCCAGACGGCATAATACCAGCCGAGCTTCAAAACACCTCGGATATCATCCGGCCAACGCTAATGATTGAAGCTTTGTAGATCTGGTGTACATCCCATTGCTTTGGAGAGAATATAAAGTGGTTTTCATACCCAAACCAGGTAAATGCTTGCTCTCACGTGAGTCCGAAAGATCTCAGACCTATTAGTCTTTCATAATTTCTCCTAAAAACATTTGAACGACTGATTGAAATCCATTTACGCAAAAGCATTGACAAGAAACTCAACTGCGCAACATGCTTATTCTAAGGGCAAATCAGTAGAAACGGCCCTACACACGCTAACGCGCTTTATCGAAGATTCCCTTCGTCATAAGGATGGTTAGTTTGCATTCCTGGACATAGAAGGCGCTTTTAACAACGTCGATTCATCTGTAATCGCTGGTGCATTGGTAGCTCTGAACGTTGATGCCTCGCTTGGCGAGCTGATCAATTTGATGCTTAATAGCCGAAGTATCAACTCAGGTCGAGGTGAGATATCTGCCAGAAGATCTGTCAGTAGAGGAACCCCACAAGGTGGCGTATTATCTCCCCTTCTTTGAAATTTGGTGGTGAATGAACTGCTGTCTATTACTATTGCTGTCTCAGGAAGGTACCCAAACACTTTAAAAGAATAAATAATAATAAATAAATGGCACTAGTTTGACATTCTCAAATGAAGCTAAATACTTGGGCCTTATTTTTAATAGAAAGTTAACCTGAAAGCCTAACTTCCAAGAAAGAGTTAACAAAGCCACTGTGGCTGTTCTTGCAAAAAAGCCATAGGGAACAAATGGGGTTTGTCTCGTATCACTCACAGGCTATCTGTCTCGGTCATAAGCCCGATACTCACGTACGGTGTGGTTGTCTGGTGGACTGCTTTAGACAAAGCAATTAATCGCGATAAACTAAGCAAAGATATCCGTATCCTCTCGGATAGTCAAGCTGCTATCAAGTGCCTGGAATCAGTGTCCACAGATTCTTTAACAGCCCAAGACTGTCATTCGTCTCTCAGAGAAATGGAGGAGCAGTTAAATATTCACCTCTGTTGGGTGCCATGGCATAGGGACATCCCAATTAAGGATTCCTTAGGTATTTCAATCCTAAGACGGCAATTGATTAGTAAGGCCTTGTCAAGAAGCACTAAGGAGATTCTATATAAGACCCTCATCATCCCTGTCCTGCTCTATGGCGCAGAAGCATGGACCCTAGCAAAAACGGATGAGGATCTTCTTGGTCGCTTCGAACGCAAAATTCTTCAAGTGATTTTTGGTCCCGTTTGCGTTGACGGGATTTGGAGAAGATTTAACAGCGAACTCTACGAGCTGTACAGCGACATCGACCTGGTCAGAAAAGTACGCATTAGTCGTCTAAGATGGTTAGGACATGTAGAGCGAATGGACACCAACGCTCCGGCCCGGAGAGTCTTCGATTCCAACCCGGAGGGACAACGCAGTAGAGGAAGACCTCGCCTTAGGTGGCGCGCGCAAGTGGAAGGGGACCTCAACCAACTTGGAGTGCGCAACTGGAGGCAGTTGGCCAAAGATCGCGCTAACTGAAGAGGCGTATTGGTTGAGGCCCAGGTCCACCTCGGACTGTAGCGCCACCTTAAGTAAGTAAGTAAGTAAGTAGGTATTTCAATCACTACTTTCAAACTCACAATATAGCTGGATGCTATCGAAAGAACAAATTTTAGATGGACAACCGGTTCGACATGCATAGCGACAAAACAGATCTGGCCAGAGTTGATTCTAAAACGTTCTAGGCATCTGATCTCCCTCGATAGGAAGCATATTAGTGTTACAATAGGAGTCATCCCGGGACACTGTCTCATAGGAAGGCATGCAAAAAGACTTGGCGTATTATCTAAAGATTTTTGCAGAAGCTGTTTGAAAAGGAGGAGGTGGAAGAAACTAGTCTCCATCTTCTCTGTACAAGTCCGGCTCTCTCACAAAGACGAAAACTCCATTTGGGAGCTATCTGCTATAGTGATCTGAACGATCCAAAAACACAGACATTCGAAATGTTCTAAGCTTCATCAGCTTCTGAACCAACTGGTTCAACGAGTAGGAAGAATAACTATAGATTCTTGTGGTATCACAAGGGACTATATAACGGTCTAAGTGTGTCGGCTAGCCGACAGCCACTTCAACCTAACCCAACCTAAAGCCCAATTACTTTTACATCATCAGCCATCCTCGCTAATATAGATTACCTCAATATGATGGCATGTCTTAGTCAAAATCCTGTAGTCCATATTGATCCCTTAATTTTATTGTTGAAACAAAAAAAAAATCAAAACACATCATACCTAACTGGAATCCAAAATTAATATTTATTTGTCTTTTAGAAAAAGAATACACCAAAAAGTCATAGGAAACAAAATATTACATTTTTATTCTTAGCTTAATTGATTTTTGTAGCTTAAATTTGTTTAAATTAATGTACACTTAACATAATTTACAAAAAAAAAACTCTATAAATATGAATTTTAAAACTAACATTAGATAAAAAAACAACAAAACATTATTACATCCTTTTGTTATGTAGAATAAAATTAAATATACGTTTAATTACAAAAATTCAACAACAAATATTTCTCTTTACATAATAGCTCTTTTTTTATACTTAATAATGTGTAAATATATATAATGAATTATTTTAGATCTAGATCTAAAGGTATTCGATGGATATCTATTTCTATGTTGCTTTTGTTTTAATTTTTTAGGAGCACACGTCAGATTTGCACTGTAAATTGTTTATTTAAAATTTATTTGTATTTTAATTTGTGTAGTTACACAGCAAGTACAATTGTTATATATAGAGATGACGGAAATAGGCGATAATTGTCTATGGGAAATTAGTGGATTAACGAGTGCATGTCACAGTCATTCCGGAATAGTGTAGGACGTTTCTTCTATGTAAGCTTAATTTACTTATAATTGGGATGACGATTATACATTGAAAAGAAATAATGGTATTATGTGAAATATATAGCATACATATTCCATAAAAAAAAGCCGAGTGTATGTCACATCTTCTTACATTCATAAAAAAAAAACAATGTTGGTAAATTTGTTTTTATCTCATATTTAAAAATAAAGTAACATATTATCTGTGCAAAATAGTTATTTATTTGTGGCACTCACAACATTGAAAACACGTATAAATATTATGTATTCAAGTTGCTTACATACAATGTTTGTTTTCTTTTTACTAAAAAGAACACTATATAAATTAAGTAATTAAATGATGATATATTTAAAGGACCAATTTAAATACGATATGCTTTAGATAAGATTTGTAAGTAGATCTGTTAAAAAATTAGATTCAAGGTAATTAAAAATATAACGGTAAATCCATAAACAGCATTTAGTGCTACGATTATTGTGATGTAACGTTAAGGCGTAGGTGTGTAAAGTTTTTTTTTGAATTAAATTTTCATTTTTAATTTGTTTTTCTAATAAATGGGTATTAAAGGCGACCACTTTGTTAAGGAGATTTCTTTTTGTAGGTTTATAAATATTTTTATGTGTATAATAAAATATCTATCATCATCGTATAGTGTTTGTATATCTTTCTATAAATAATAGTAAATATTTTCATGTATATAATCATTTATTTTCCATTTAAAATCGATTCAATATAATCCTATCTAAAAATGTTTGTCTTGTTTTTAGAAAATTATAAACATGTTCTTAAAATGCCGAATTTTGAAACTAAAAGTTAAGTAAACTCAATTCTATTTTCCTTTATGAGGCTGTGCCTCATTCAGTTTCTCTACCATATTTAATAGCTTCAGGTTGCCATTTTTCATTCTATCACAATTCATTTCGTCCCAGTTTTGTTTTCTGTTGAAAACTCGCTCTAAGGAAACGAAATCATATACAAAAACTAATTTGTGAAAAACTTAACAATGTTATATATTTTATAGAGAAGAAATAGAAAAAAAAACATCCGAGTTCATTTATAATGGCCGCGATTGGATAAATTTTGAGATCGAAATTTGTTTCGAAAAACAATGATATAATTTGCATATGCCTATACCAATTAAGCTATAATATATCAAAAAGAATAAATTAAAACTAAGTCGACTAGATGTTTATATTTAAAGCTAAGGTTTTAATAATTGAAAGCGACAAAACAGAACCGAAGATTGTTTTCATTAAAGGGGACGTATAGTGCTATTGCAGGTTTTCTTTGCACTCCATCCCAAGGCTGATAAACAACATCCGACGGTGTGTGTTTTAACTGTCATGAGAAAGTTTCACATCTAATTGTGCCAAAGTACATTTCCCCCTCGTCTCTGGTTTTTGTTTTTAATCATGTGTCTAAAAAAATAACCCCCTAAATGCACACACAGCAGTCAAGTTACAAGCATAGGTAAAAATCGTTATCCTTAAACAAAGGAAAAACAATTCAGGACAAAAGAAGAAACGGATCAAATAATTACAAAACCTCACGAATGACGATACAACATACAAACAAGTACAAAATCAAAAACCGTGCTTTGTTGTTGATGTTTTTTTTTGCGAATAAAATATTTATTCAATCAATTTTACGGCACTGGACAAATTGTCCAATTTACCTGACAAACTCCTGATTGACTGGTGGCTAGCCACTTTCTTGTAAATAGGCTCGCAGACAGGTAGTCACGAAGGAGCGACGAAGTTTCCATTTTGTGTGTGCGTGTGTGTGAGGACAATTTTCTACCTCGCGAGTGCACTTTGAGGTCAATCCTACCTGCGAGTATGCGTTCCTGCTTTACCTTTGATGAGATAAATGCACTAATTTGTAATTTGACACATGAAGTGCGATGAAATTTCCATGTAATGCGGGGAGGCTTATTTGTTGAGAACACTTTGTTAAGGGCGGTTTTTTGTTTCGCCCATGAACGCAGGTGCGGTTGCGTGTATGTTTGGCTTTTGTCGCGAAATGTATAAGTGCAATCGGTTATGGGTATATGTTGTCAACATTGTTAGCAAGAATATGGTAAATTTGAGTTGCAGCTTATATTTTTTCTTTATTTCGAATGTTTACTCGTCGATCTCTGACTCATTGCAGGGAATTATTTTTTAACACATTTCATTTATTATTTACCGTTCTGCAGAAGATCAAGCACAGTTTCTGCACGTGTCAAATACTTGTATCACAACATGTTTTATTTTTCATAATGTTGAAATGAGGTGACTTTTACAATTATCGTGTTTCTTTGTGTCGCACTCAATTCAAAAAGCGAAGATGTTGATTTTATGGTAATAAAAATACGAAAATCTGTTACTTTCTATGTTCAGATTGTTGTAGATTGTATGGAATTCTTATAGGAGAACGCCTTCGCCCAGTAGTTTGTTTTTAAAATTTCATTGTTATTGCGTTTAAACAACTGAGACCGTACAACGCTTGCTGTCTATAGGTAGGTACCTAATTTAAATTTTCGCTTTCTAATAGATTTCACTTTTGACGTTCTGACCGGATTGTTTCATCTAGGTATATTTTAAGGCTCACTTTACAGGGTAAAAGCACAAAGCACACACATGAAAGGTATTTCATTTAAATTTGCGTTTTATGATTTCTTAAATCATTTGACAGATCATCTCAGTGTTTCTGTCACTGTGATTTTCGATTTAAGAAAATTTGAATTCGAAGTATCACTTCCGTGAGAGCCAATTAAATAATGTATGCACATGATTTCCATAAGGCTCTTTGATAAAATACGGTTCTAACAGTTCTAATGTCAAAAAAGTCATACACCCACTAGGTATTTCTTTGAAAAGTCAGATCAGTTTTAAGGCGGTCGAATTTGTGCCAGTTTCCATGATAGTGTAAAGCAGCCTTAAACTCATTTTAATGAATTTGCAAAACGCAAAATATACTTTTAACATTTTGGCATTTTACATAGCTAATCCTATAATCTTGTCCTCATATTGATAAACGCTGCGCTAAAGTAATCTACAGGTAATTCAGGAGTTACGTAAAATTTATGTACGCGCGTGTGCGTATGCCACATGACGTTTGTTAGTTTGCCAACTAGTGTAAATTCATTTCCCAATACGAGAATTAGTGCTCAAATAATGAAGCCGAAAATAGATAAATTGTTGTAAATTTGAAAACAACGATTTTTACGGTGCAGGGAAATAAGTCCCCGGACAAGTCCCTCAGTGGACTTAGTTCCCACCTAATGGGAAATAAAACCACTTTCGTTCCCATGTAAGGTGGGAAATAACTGTTCGTAATTAAATATTCGTAGTTTCTGACACTTCATTCACATGAAAACTTTTTGGTCGCAGATACCCGCGTATCAGTTTCATTTTTAAAGGTTAAGTTCGAACGAATTTTTCATTCGTGGGCTCGTGGATCGCGACTGTTTTGTGTGGATTGTGAATAAAGTGTGACAGATGACAGTTCGCGGCAAGAATTTTCAATTTGCGGGAAAATTGCTTTGATTGTTAATTTATCTGTTTAAATCAATTAAGACTCATTTTTTTTTAGATTAGATGTTAGATTATTTAAACATAATGGTTTTGTGATAGAACAAATAGCAATTTTCAATTCATAAATACGCAGTTCGCTCTCATGTGAATAGTCCTTAAGAACAAAGTAGGATTAAAGAGTCAAGATGGTACTTTGCAATTTTTATTAACTAAAGAGAAATTCGATTTTAACTGAGGCAGAGCAATGTGTATATAAAAAAGATTTCAAAATCGAAATTCGGGTTGCAAGACTCTGAAAGTAATCAAAGACAAAATCGGCGCACACCATGACCGGTCGTGCGAATTTTTTACTTAAATTTTCGAAGTCTAAAAATGCCAATTTATTTTCTCAAACAAACTTTTTTGTCTTAGCTTTCGAAAATTTGAGAAAATAAAATTAAAAATTTCGATGGAATTTAGTCTTGTGAACTTATGTCCCTGCGCCGAAAAATCACCACAATTTTTCTTTGATTATTTTCATAGTCTTGCAAACTGAATTTCGAATGGAGAATTTTGTCAAACAAAATCAAAAATTCCAATCCTAAATGTTGGAAGTTAGTTGCCGCTTCTTATCTTTGAATGTAGGTAAACAAAGTTCCCATAAGCAAGCGGACTTAGTTCCCACCTTACATGGGAACTAGGTTCACTTTACGAAAGTGGTTTTATTTTCCACTAGGGCCGACTTACTCCCTCAGTGGATTTAGTTCCCGCGGACTTATTTCCCTGCACCTATTTTTACGCGGACTTTTATCCCGAATGGTTTAGATTTTTTTCCGCGTCCACAGATTAACTACGCATTCCACAAATCATAAGAAAAATCGTTGGAACTGAAAGACGCCACTGTGAATATATTTGTGAGCTTAAGTTAGGTACAGTACTTAATAGGTTTAGAACTGTGCCTATAGGAAATAGTTTCTTTAAAATGTATATTGTACTCCCTCGGTGGACTGTCAATATGTTGCTGTCAAAACTACATTCATATAAACATTGGGACCACAGTGAAAATCTCAACGCGGGCGCAACTGCGTGTTTTTGTACACCAGGGGCTGTGCTCTTTCAATTGACTGTAATAAATAGACGAGCAATTCACAAAGCTGTGTACTTTTCGAAATGTTAAATTGTTTGCCCTTTTCAACAAAAAAATTAACGCTTAAGCAAAATATGAAACAAAAAACAACAATTCTTCATTGAGCACAGTTTTACTTCTTGAAACTGGATCAGGATATTCCACGCTTCCAGCCGAAGAGAATCCACTTTTCTTATGTTGTAGGGAATCCACAGTGGGACATGGTCGCTTTTAAATATTTTTTTAGTGTTAAGCTAACAACTATTATACATATATACTCTCTTGAAGGGACAAACTAAAACATTATCTACTAAATATTTAAAAAAAAAAAAACGTATACAGACATACAAAAAAGAAGAAGAAGAAGAAAAACAACGAGGAGAACAACAAACAATTAGAAATAATTGACAGCTTTTAAAAATATTTCATATAAACACTAAAATATTTATGTATGTATATCGTTTTGCAGGTCTCTGGTATTTTTTTTTGTTTGTTTGTTTTATACTTATAATTTATTGTTCATATATTTTTTTTTTTTGCAACTCTTCTTTAAAGTTTTATATACATATATTCACTTATCTATACTCAAATTGAACTTAATCACTGGTATGTTTGTTTGATAAAAGATAAAACATATATATAGTATATTCAATAAAATGTATAAATTTGCATATTCTATGTAGTGTAATAAAATATATATGTTTGACATTTATATAATTATAATTAGGTATATAAATCTAAAATGGTAAACTTGCCACAAACATATTCTCTATTAGTGCAGGGGCAGGTACTAGGTCCTCTAACTTCAGGTAGAATATCCTCTGCAGTCCTTGTACGCTGAGGGAGCGCAACTCGGGCAACTTGCCCAACAGTCGGCTAAAGTAGTGCGGTTTCTTTTGGGCGTCGGCATTGTAGGTTACGTGATCGCGCAAGCTGCCGATGATCTTCATCTGCAGTTGTTCGACTTTTTTTGGTTCGCGCAGGCCGTGACGCTCTGAAAGAAAACAAAAAGAAACACAATCTTCAGTCAGCTCAAACAAAAGGACAGAAGCAAGCCTACCTGTTATCAGTGTAAGAGCACACAAGCAGGCAAATGCCGAAATGTCAATCTCTAGGCTGTGTAGACTCTTGCTAAAGTCGAGAATTCCATTAAGCCACTCGCCAAACGATCGCTGACATTGCCCTCGATGGAGTACAGTGCCACTGCAGAATGTCATCTTGGTGTCATCAACGCGTGCTCGATAAGATAGTCGCAGGACGAAAAGTTCCAATGAAGCCGATTGGAAGAGTAGTTCCTGATCTTCGGCACACAGATCTGAATAGCCAGGTATTTTATCAGCGAACTGCTTGATCACGTCCACCGATGACGTGAGCAGCGTGTAAAATTGCTGCACTTTCTCAGCCTCTCCAATCACAGGTTCATTGAGCACTGGCTCCTTGTACTGAGTGTAGTCGAGACACGAGGGATCCGGTGTTGTATCCACATGACCTCGCACTAACGCAGTTATCAACGATATCGGTGGACTTGGTGGTGATTCTTGTGGCGATTTTGGTTTGGACGGTAGTCGACCGCGTCTGCCTTTTAGGGAATCGGTTCGCACCACTTCCTTAACCATGCCGACGGCAAGACATTTTTGGAATCTACAGAACTGACATCGATTTCGTCGTCGCTTATCCACGGGGCAGGCTTTGTCCGCTAGGCAGACGTATTTCGAACCCTTTTGTACGGTGCGTTTGAAAAATCCCTTACAACCTTCACATGTGCGGACGCCATAGTGTTGACAGGCCGCTGTGTCACCACAAACTGCACACAATTGAGATGCAGTCGGATGCATTATGCGGCTACTGAGTACTTCATTGCTGGAGTTACTGCTGTTCTGACAGCTGGGCGAACTGGACGTTGAGCTGGGAGCGCTGGCCATCGCCTTGAGAATACCCATTTTCGGAAGTTTCGGACTGTGACTGCTCGCCGGCGAGTCGGACCGCTGCATGGGCAGGGAAGCACGGCGAAGTGGTGCCGTCGAGGCCTGTATCTCAGAGATGGTGGGAAACGTTGGAAGTGAATAGCGTTCATGGGTTGAGGTGTACGCCTGAAAGAAATCAAACGGGAGAGTAAGTTTTAGTTTGAGAATGAGGCGAAAAGCGAAATGTTAGGTCCAACTGCAGACCATTTTAATCACATCCGACTAATGTACAGCCCTGAGCCTAGCTTCTTCTTTTTTTTTTTGTTGGGGACAAATGAAAAGGACATACATAATTTCGACGAGATCCATTTATAGCTTAGGTCAAAATAACTTATTTTTGCTGATTTAGTTGACTTTTTAAACAGAGAGCTAGAGCTCGAATGCCAAAGAAGTCATATGGTTTTTCAATTGAGTTCCATTAGAACATCGGATTTGTGATTTTACACAGACCATAAGAAAATTCACAATTCTCAGATTTAGTACCAAAAAGCGACACTTAAAGATATCAAGAAAAATTTCGTAAGCAAAATGTCAAACTCCGACGGCAAAGCACAGTTCCAAACCATTATACCTGTCTAAAGCTCAGCCGCCCACGCATCTTTTCAACCGCAACAGTACTGTTTTTACAGTGAGTGCAAGTGCCGCTTTAGGATTTTTTTTTGTGAGCATATATTTTTTAAAGCGCGTGACTATAATGGAATACCACCAAACTGGCGCCCAACAGATTATTTTTGTGTTTAATCTTGTTTCAAGTTATTCAATGCATTTATTAACCAACGTTTGAAAAACTATAGGTAGTTAGCTTGTTTTCTCGTTTTCGGAGATTTTTCAATCGTTAGATAAACGAAATATAGGACGAACTGGGGTATACGCAACCGACCTTTAATTAAGTAATTTTGAAGTTGAAAAATAGAGGCCACACATTTTTTCAAATATTAAATAAGAGCGGATAATGTCAAATCCGAGGTTGTAAGTACAAAAACATCTCTTCCTTTTACATAGTACGCAGAAGAAGGTGAATTTCTATAGATTTATTCTCCTAGCAGGGGTGGGTTCCAATAGAACCACTGGTCCTTCGAACCAGATGCGACTTGGAGATCTTTATAACAGACTTAAATTGTGGTTGGTGGTCTCATCTCTTAAGTGAGAGAAACAAACCCTTAGCGGTAAACAAATGTTGAAAGAGAAATCGTATTAAGTCAGCGTTAACTGTTTGTCTCATTTAAGAAGCTTGCTTCGACGAACTTAAAGGATTGCTCAGCAGCGAGGTTGATTTATCTAAGTGCGGACCCAAGAACAATTTTAATTTCTAGCGAAATATTTTTTTATTTAATGTCGTTGAGAAAAACATAGGTCCTTCGATCCGGATACTAGCAATCTTTAAGAGTGCACAGCTGTCTCACAACAAAATTTGCTTCTATGCGGCTTAATTTATTTGGGACAAATGGAAAGGGCCTACAATTTATTGAGAAACATTTTGAGGACAGTTATACCCCCGAGTTTGTCCGACGCGAGGTGGACAGTTGAAAAGAACGTAAGGTCTAACTATTTGTGTTTTCCGGGGCTTTTTGGCTTAGCTATGCGGTAAACGAGCTACATTAGACCTGAACATTTTGGGTCAATATTGGGTAAAGTCGTATTTTTTTTGTATAACAGTGCAAAGGAAATGTGCCCGTCGGAAAACGAAACTTGTGATAATTTATTATTTAAAAAAAAAAAACGGGTTCGTTAAAACATACAGAGCTGAAACTTATTTTTTAACACTGGATCACATTTTTGAAAAAGAAAAAAAGAACCGAATGGCATACTTATTGGCCGCGTTTCATTGATCGCTGGATGTCTAGCACACAAAAACCCTGATGTAGAAACGGCCACTGTGCTCTAGCGCCAGTGAGACAAAAGTTTCCGTTTCTTTAAATATTTCCAATGGAAAACTATAGTTTCACTCTTTAGTTCACTTTATTCCGAATTTGATTGACGAACTACGCCACCAGCCTTGGTTTGATTTTCCAAAAATTTGTACTTTCAGTAGAATTTTATTGACAGCTCTATTTGCTTCCCCGTTTTTTTTTCTTTTATATTTGGTAGACTAAAAAGTTTCCTTGAAAAGGAAATTCCACAAGTCATCTAGCCCTCAATGGAACGCGGCCATTGTCTGTGAAAACAGAGAGAAATCTTCGGCCTCATTGTGAGATTCCTTTGGAGCTACCAAGGTGATCTCTGAGTTTATCTTATTCACGGATAGTGGGATTCTCAAATGCAAATTGGAACTGTGCAAACAAACAGAAAGCAGCACAAAAAAAAAGGGCGTTCCCAAATTTGTGTTGCCGACTGTAGTGCGTCGGGATGTGTTAATTGCGTGTGGGAACTGATCTGGGACCGAATTGCCGCATCCGTGAGAGGGCCATGCGTCACTGAATTTGGTTGATTTTACAAGCAAAATAATAAATAAATAAATAAATAGTTGGCGCAACAGGTCTGGAGAGACCCTAGGCCTAGCTTCTCACAACCATTCGTTTTGTGTGAGTTTTTCATTTTTGGAACGAATGGAAGGGATCTACAGTTTTATGCCGACTCCAAACGGCTAATTGAGAAGCTCTTACAAGACATTTATACAAAAACAAATTCAGTCTCGTATTACTTGATCACGGATGTCATTACTCAAGCCCTGATTTTGTGTCGCGTAAAAATTCCGACGGGAAATGAACAGAAGCGTTCATCATATTAAATTTGTTCACTGTACCTTGATCGTTTCTCAAAAAGTAGTTCAAGGGTCATTATTCATTGATTTCACAATATTGCGCGGATGTAATTTCTATAAACTGCGCGAGCTTAAATGAGGCCTTAATTTTTATTTTTTTGGCCTTGACCAAAAATTTGTAAAGAAGAACAAGGACGAAAAAAGTTTCTCACTCACTCACCTGCTGTGTTGGCTGCTGATGATACTGATAGAATCCTTCTGGATATCCTTGCTGTTGCTGTTGCTGCTGCTGTGTGTGCTGCTGTTGTGCACTATACTCATACGCAGTCAACTGATGCTGAATAGTCGCCGCATTAGCAAAGTGTCCATGATAGTACGCTGAGATCGATGATGCTACTCCGCCGGCATTTTGCGTCTGATGTAGCTGCTGAGAATTCTGCTGATGTTGTTGCTGCTGCGGCTGATGTGGATGCTGCTGCGGCTGCTGTTGCTGCTGTTGCTGCTGATGCTGCTGCTGCTGATGATGATGTAGATGATGATGCGTTGGCGGATGCGATGCAGCGGTGGTAATGTTAAAGCAATCCTCATCCATTTTTAGACTCAGATTGGGCATTTGATTGTACTTTAGCGAGTAGGTTTCCTGAAAACTAGGCAGTGAGCTGCCGCATGTAAGTTGTGCTGCTGCTGTTGGTGGTGGCGTCGACAACAAAGCCAATGGCTCCAAGCTCACACTTCCCTGACGATCCTCTAAGCTGTGTAACGCGATTGCAGGATCACTGCTTGAACGCAGAGTCAACAAGCCAATTTCCTGCGGAGTTGTCCGATCAAAGCACAACGGATCCGGCGACAGAGCCTGTTGTTCGGGAATCGATGACAGTCGCTTCTGACGTGTGGGACACGTTAATTTCGCGAGATTCTCAATCGAACTCGATATATCCTCGCCGCCGCTTCCAACGAGCGTCTCACTTGACGACGAATGATGCAGCTGCTGATGTTGTAATCCTTGCAATTGTGGACTGCCGCAAAAACCGCTCAGAACCTCTGAATTAGCCTGCGTATCGACGCACGACGACAACAACGAATTATTCGAATCGGCCGGAAAGAACAGATCGGACAGTTGATTGAATGTCGAGTCTATCAGTTGTCCTTCCGAAGGCTGATGATGATGATGATCGCTCGGCGACAAATGCGATTGTTGCGAAGAGAAATTATCGAAGGGAGAAAGAGAACTAAAGGAGCTCTGTAACGATAAGACAAAAGTTAACGAATGAAAGACGGTTGGCGGATGGCGGTTGGACTGATAAAAAAATCAAATGCGAAATTCCACAAAAGGGCGGTTGTTCCATTGTAAGAGTGCTGTAAATCTGAAACATGCGCCGGAAATTAACCAATCCCTTGCGTGTTCGTTAACCCTTACTGGCTCTGTTGTGTGTGCCATCGTACGAATTGGTAAGAAAGTAACCACCAATAAATATAGATAAGTGGGGAACTCACCCCTCGAATTCGGAGGACACCAAATATTTTTATATATTTAATGGAATTCAGTCACAGTTATTCACTCGAATGTGTTATACTGTCTTGATGACCCCCTGCTGTTGTTGCAAGGATTTATGCGTGCAAATTGGGTAACTATAGATTAGACGTACAGAAACAACAATTATTATTTGTGGTCTATGCAAATGCAATTAACGTGCGATTTGTTTGCTAACAAAACGTCTAATGGTACATAATGGTGCTGGTGACAGCTATAGCTACAGTTCGATATGCGAATGAGCTCTGTTGGGAAGATTATTTTTATTTTCGGGTTACACAAGCTGTTTCTTTTTTCTGTTCTGTCTGTTATTTAAGGCGCATTATAGGAGTCGACGTTATGTGAATTTGACATGTTGGCTGGAGTGGAAGTGATATGTGCGTTATATATGTACCTGATTATGTTGTTGCTTTTACGAGGTAGGTACCTATACATCCAAGTGAATCAAGTCAAGAAAAATTTCGCTGAGGGGGAAGGTCTGGGGGGGAGACCGTGGAGAACGTGTTTTATGGAGTACTAGCTGAACCCCGCCGGATTCGCCAGGTACTGATAGAATTTAAGTGTTTTTTTGGCCTATCAATTGGTTAAGGACATTTAAAAAAAATCAACTAAATTGGTTCAGAATTACGGGCGACGCTTTTTGTCACTTTGTTTTATATATAGAGAGAAGAGAAGAGATGGAGCTTACATCTTTAATGTGATGTACAATTTAACTGAATGATTTGGTCAGAAGGTGTAAGCTCAGCTTTGATATTTTTCAGAAGATCACAGAAGGGAAGGCAAGAGGCAGACGTGTAGTATTCCTGCCTATGAATCAGAAATCATAATTTAAGTATCCAAGTGTTGAAAGTGGAAGTTCAGCAAAGTGTTTAAAAATATTATGGATGCATCTTTTGTCTGTCTATAACCAGCTATATTGCAAAGTAATGGTAACCCTGGTAGAAATATTCACATTTCTGCAACACATCTATATACTCATCA
Source organism: Cheilosia urbana (assembly GCA_946477585.1). Classification (NCBI taxonomy): domain Eukaryota; kingdom Metazoa; phylum Arthropoda; class Insecta; order Diptera; family Syrphidae; genus Cheilosia; species Cheilosia urbana. The sequence goes on from OX297854.1 coordinate 131,962,672, forward strand.
GGCAATTAAGAACTACATTGAATTATGCTGCAAAGCCGTATAGAGAAAATAATATGAAACTAATTTTATTAGATCACCAGTAGAGCCATCTGTTGGTGACTTTTTTAAGTGCATGCAATATCGACGCTGGTAACTCTATTGTGATATAAATATTACCAGATACAAATATTTTGAAACCTTCATGTCAAGTGGACTTTTGTGATGCCTACAAAAATCGAGATTATATATCCAAGAGGGAGCTGCATTTTATAGAAACTGTGGACAATTCGAAATATATTTTTTTGTCGAAAGATCTACCCTTGAAAAAGGAATCACAATATTAATTCAATCAGTAAAAACGAAAAAAATAGTGTTGAAAGTAATACCTTGAACGGTAGAAGTTCTGCTGAATTTTTGCTGAATTGCTGAACTGTTGAAAAATATATTTAGATGTGATTTGAACCCGAATCCCGAATTATTGTTCCATTCAGTTTGATTGTAGCCATTAACAATGAATCCATTATTTATTTTTGACATCTGTGTCCCTTCTACAGTGTGAGTAAATCAACCTAAAAGTCCATTCAGCGGCTATTGAAAGCATTGTAATAAAATGCTTGCGGAAATACAAAAATTCGACAAAAATTTCCCAACAGAAATTGTCAGTGTCAACCCCAACTTGCGAAAAAACGTTGTTACTCCTCGCTTCCCCACACAGCAAAAAATCTTAAGTTGGCAACAGAGTGAACGAATAAGCAGTGCAGTTGACTAGTCGATTTGATTTGGTTTCAGACTATTCGCACCCCACAGAAAATCATGTTTTCGTCGAAAACTCGTCGTCGATGCATTCACAGCGAAGAACAACTAGTTTTCGTTTGACGTTTCAATCAGCTGTGAGACACTAAAGTCGTGAAACTTCTGTGTACACTAATTTGGTTACAAACTTCGATCGCATTAATTAATGAATTCCGAACAGTTTAAAATAATATTAACCCATCAATTAATTTTGGAAAATGATTTTAAGTTGTGAATTGTGACATTTGTTTGGTCAGCTCTTCTGCTGAATTTGCTGAATATTGCAAAAGGCGTGTTTGTTTCAACAACGCAACGATTGGAAGCCATTTTCGTGGAAAACGACTCGGTTTTTATGGGAAAACTTCTATTTTCGATGAAGTTTTCGAGTGTTTTCGCGAAAACCCGGTTTTCGGCTCGATGGGAATAGGGTCATAACTCTACAAGGCCTATTTACGTTAGACCGATCGACTACCTCCGAACGAATACATATATTCGCAAGTTTTGACAGGCGGTTCACATTTCATTTAGTCGAAATTACCCGCAAATCCTAACAAATTACAGCCGCATTTCGATTTTGAGGTTAGATTAGGTTAGGCTAACGGGTTGGTTGAGAAGGGTGGACCCATTGTGAATTTGTGATGCACTTTTTTTGGGGTTAATCGATGGTGCTGCATTTTAGATTTTGAGGTTAATTTCCAGAGAATTTGGTATTCGCTGGTTTGTAGGCCGCGTTTTAAGGTTGAGGCTTGGGAATCGTGAATTAAGTGTTTCAAGCAAGGATGTTCGCGGAAATGTGTTTGTAAATTCGAAATTTGGTAATTTAAACTCTTTTGAAACTTCCTTACTTAGAGAATTTCGATGGATTAATTAACTATTCTCCTCCTAAAATATAAATATTATAAAATTGTGCAATTCTCTCTTTGTAAATGCATTAAAAATGTTTTTTTTCGTGTTTTATCAGTTCGTTATTCCTCTCTAGTGAATAGGCCTCAAAACAAATTGTGCACAAGGTATTAGTTTTGTTTTTAGAGTTGTTTGCTCGGTTAAAAATCATAGTGAAAATTTATTTTCTTCATCTGTCAAAATGAAGCCAGGAATGGCCAGTTGATAACCACTGCCGCGGGCAGGGTTACCAAAATCTGGTTTTCTTTAAGCGCATGAACCTAAAAAAATATTTAGCCTAAAATCGTTGCCCAGAAAGAAGCCCAATAAATCATGGAAAATTTTGGTATTTTTCTCACTTACCCATTTCACTTATGCTTCACTTTCACTTCACTGCAAGAGTGCTGCCAAGTTTTTTAAAAGTTCGTTTTTGTTCGAAAATATTTGTTTTTTTCATTTTGTGAAGGAATAAAACGAACAGAATTAACACAACATTTTTAAAGTGATATTTAGCCCAAAGTTGAATTGGGCGCTCACTTTTTAATTTCTATTGTTTTTTAGGAAAAAAAAGCCCAAAATACGACAAAGCGGCCAATCTGTCAATTCAGGCAATTCTACGGGTAATAATAAAACAAAACTGGCACGTTTTGTATGAAATGGGACATAAGAACTGTCAATTAAAAAACAACCAGAAAGCGTATGTATGCAAAGTCTGTCTGTGAAGTCTGTTTCACTGTCGTCACAGGAATTTACTATAAACTCTTTGAAATATCCGTATACCGTATCGTACGTAGTAGTTGAAGTAGATGAATGACATAAAACAAGGGAGTATACCGAACTATCTCAGACTCGCAACCAATTTGTAACCGTATTTAAATTTATTATATCCCCAGAGTACTTACATTTGGTTGCAAAAGTAACATGCTTGATGAGGCTAATACTCCTGAATTGATTCGATCGCTAATTGGCGATTCTGCTTTTGTTGTATTTGTTTGCACCTCCTCAGTACTGTCCTCTGAAGGGAAGCGTGATAATAGGGTGGTGTTTAGTAATCTGGAAGCACCTGAAAAGAAAACAGAACATTAAGAAAATTATTTTAAAGCTACATTTGCTTGGGACGACTTAAAATAGCAAGCAACAACAACCAAGCGAGGGATTAACAAAAAAAAAAAAATAATAATAATAACCAAGAAGTCCTTAGGGAATGGTTAAGGTCAGTGGCATTTAAAAGCGAAAAATTATAAAAATCATTGACATTTAAAATCTTTCACGGCACATATGTTTGGGTAATGAGTTTTTATAAATTTCGTTCTTATAGTTAGCTATCCGTGTGGGAAAAAGGAATTCCACCCTTTATTTTAGCAACTGTATTGAAATGTACCTATACCTATACGATATGATTTTAACTTGAGAATGATGGGCAGATTATAAATTTAGAGAGCTGCCTAATATTCTTATAATAGGTATTTATTTTGTATAAATGCTTGTAATCGATGAAAGGATTTTAACAGTATGGTTGTAGCACAGAAAAACACAGACACGTATGAAAATGACAACAGGCATGTTTTAAAAAAAGTGAGTAAAAGTTTTTCTACCTAAAATAAAGTAGAGTAGGACGTTCCATTACAATAACTACACTCTGCTCAAAACTGTCCGACACTGTCGATGTTCAAACTAGGAATTTGTCCCAAGTAGAAATATCAGCGGAGTGTACAAGGTTATAACCCAAACAATAATGTTGCTGTCCATATTGCCATCAGGCACACGGCACAATGCATCCGCAGGTACAAGCATCTTCTCCAATATCAAACCGAATAGTTCCCACCGAAGGCAACATAACGCACATGGTATCAATAACCTGCCAATTAAGAAAACTCAAGTAGAAGAGCACTAAATATCATCTTCTTCGTTCGCGGATATTTGCATCATTAGCCATCCATATGCCACCATTTAGCCGCACAGCTCCTTTAGCTATTACACCATAGAGCACGGGCAAACATCAAAGCACAGAGGACTCTCCTCTGCAATGTATCGTTGCTACTAGCTTATTCCGTGTGCTAACAAGCAGACAGGCTGTTTCTGTATAGTAGTATCTCAACGGTGGTTGTTGTGTACCCAAAACACACTATACACGGGGCCAAAAGTCAGATACTAAAGTTCCCCAATCGCGGCATTCCGCGCGCCGTTTACGTGACGAATTTAGCGAATTTACATGGCGTCTGCGGCTGGAGTTGGACTATACCACTCCAAAGAGAAACGTTCGTGAGATTTCGTTTTTTTTTTTCTTTCCCTACTCATAGTTAGATGATACGCCGTTTTAAAGGCATTTGGTGAAGAACATCTTCATTAATGAATTAAAATGCTCTCCAGAGCAGAAGCAGCCCACTCTTATTGTTTTTATATGCAAGAAGGGGAATGCGTGCATGTTCTCCTTGAGATATGCCGGTTATTTAAACATTCGAGAAATAAGATTAACATCCTAGCCCAGTATTTATATGCACACTTTATGCGAGATTCGATTCTAAAATCAATTATGCGATAGTTTCGTTTAAATTTATGCTATTTTGGCAATGATTAGCTGATATTTTTTCTTCTTCTTTTTTTTTCTGCATGTATCACATAACACATGCTATGACTAAGATCTATACCTGGTGTTTCGTCTTCTTGCGTTTATCGATTGCAGATTTATTGAAATTGGTTTTTGTGTTCGTTTGCAACATATACAAGTCACAGCTACACACAGACTCGCACCTATTTAGTTGGTCAAAATGAGCCAAAGATATACAGAACTTGTTTCGACGTCTAATAATAGTAGTTATATCCGTTTTCGATGCGCGTCGTAAATCGCTTAATTTATTGCCCAAGTGGGATATCACGCGCAATTGAATTTTTCTCATTTTGGTCCATCCACATAGTTAGTCGCACTTTGGGACATTTATCTTAATTGTGCAAGAGGACAATTTAATTACCCGACATATCTATTGATCTGAGCGCGTGAAATGCAATTGCAATAACTGTTGTATTAAATTTGCATTATTTATTTAAATGTTTCTTGTGTATGTGCCCATACAGAGTTGCAATCTTAAAAGGTGTTTTGATATGGCAAAATGAACAATGTGCAATTCATTAAATGGCGCTTATGCAGGAAATGGCTGATTTAATCTTTTGAATTTATTTATAAATGCGCGGGCAAATATAACCGTACCTAAAAGCACTCTTCGTTATTTGCAATAGGTATTTTAAGATGTCAACCAGTGATGCCAATCTTAACCATGAATCAACCTGTAGGTAAGTTGCATAGTTTCCATGTTAGGTACACCATGTTCCCACTAACGTGATTTAGCCGAAGTAATTTTTAAATCACGAAACGCGTCCCCACCGAAGTTTAAGTGATTTAGTGTGACATTTACGCCAAATTTGCCATATCAGTGATGGGACTTGTAACACTTAAGTGGTATTTCAATTATTTCAAACACTTTTTACACTTTCGGAAATTCTACCAACCTGAACTCGAAATCTACCACCTTTTAACAGAGCTATTCGCTAATAATATTTATTTTCCAACATTAAATTGGAAACTGCTACTCGCCTTACTTTTACCCATACACACTCAGCTATCAGTATTTTTCTCGAAGAACTGCATCAGCAAAAACTTCCAGTCCAGTATACACTATTTACTGCGCCAATACTTCATTATTTGACTGTATTAGTGTGAGGGTGTTTTGCTAAGTTTTGATATTTTGTATTTAATGATAAGTTAGCTATGCCATTTTTTCTGTAGTTCTTTCAAAATTTTAATTCAAAATATAAAAGCTGCCAGGAACTTCTGGAGATCGGAGAAGATTTTGAACCCCCCAAATTATTGGTAAAATATGCTTCAAAATATAAATTCGCAGACGGTTGCCATACGAAGTAATAATTAAGTTTTTTGTTTTGAACAACAAATGTGATTTTTAAAAACAATTGAAATTAATAATTAGAAATGACTTATTTATATTTATTTTATTTCCGTGTTTTTTTGTTATTATTAATATTTCATCGGTATAAATAAATTAATTATTTATCATCGACAATTTTTTTTCTACCACTTTTCTACCACCGTTTCACTTTCCTCAAGTCCCATCACTGACTTTAACTCCTGTCATTATAGCCAACAAGGAAATTCCATGTGTTCTCTCCTTTATTCTATGGTAAGAATGGAAATTACTGTCAAAATGACTATGTCGTGTATAAATCCCCTCATAGAGATCGAAATTTGTTTAATAGTTAGGCTTTAGGCAAAAAATAGCTTTAGCCTTTGTTTTTGAACACAAATCTAGCAAGCAAATATACAGAATTGACATTTCTTCGACATAACCCAACTATGACACTGAAAAGCATTATGACGAGTGTATCCATTAATTTACTATATTTACAACGACCGATATATCCCAAAGCCCAGTGCGTACACCAGAGTCGCATAGCAGCACCTTAAAACACATCGGAAGTCTCTAATTTGTTTGCAATTATATGTCACCGCAAACGTCAGTACGGGTCCCTGTAACATTTCCTATCCCGATGGCGTTACATGATATTTCATATTTACAATACAATAAAGCACGATGTGTCGTTGTAACGCTTCATGTTCCATATTTTTTTGTAAAACAATTAACATCTTTAACACACATATCCGCAGACAAAACAAATGCAGACAACATGAAAAAAAAAACATTGCGCTTTGCGTGTACCAATTCGCGCAGAGACAAACCGATTCCCAATCACCGATTCTCATGTCTCATTTGCCTCCGAGGAAAAATTGGATGTTACAAGAATATTTATCCCGCACAATCAATTTAATTAGCATCGGGGTTCGCTGGTCGTGTGCAGTAAGGCAGGAGGCAGCAACAATCTCCGATTGTTGTGTACCTACTCTAGTACACTCAAGTATTTGGTACACAAACCTCGAGTTCATTAATAACCCGAAAACAAAGTGGAAGTTACACTGCAGTCGGTGCCGGTGGTGGTGTGCTCTCTGTGCCACCTAATGTGGCATGAAGCTCGCATTTAAACTGCATGTTTATCCCATGAACCCGGCTTCACCTTCGGTTTTTTTTTTTTTTTTTCGTAATCTCAGATCGAGATCGGTCTGGTACCTATAGTTGGTTGGTTGCTGGTGGTCGTCTTCGCACAGCGCGAACGCTCCCACAAAAAGGTACACCACATTGTCGTTCGCCGTTGACGTTAGGTGCCGTTTCGAGACGTAAAGCTATTTGCCATAGCACCTACAACTACAACTGATGCACAACCAGCTCCACTGGAGCTTTATCATTCAATCAGTGGACGCCGCTGTGCTGTTAAATAATATTTAAAATGGTGTTTAATTTATTTCATTTATTGCGACTCAAATGTAGTCCGCAAGTTGAGGTGATGCGCGCACACCTTATACGAGCTCATCTGCTTGTTCCATTAACTGGGGTGATCTTTTTTTTGTTTTTGTTGAGGAAATTTTCAAGCGTTGGGTGATTAATATCACGGAGCAGGAGCAAAGACAAAACGGTACTCAAATTGTCCTGACGTAATGATCGTTGGTAGCAATTATTTGCTTAAGGAGGATAACATCTCAGTTTTTGGATTTGTCTGCTAGTTCTGTTTGATTTGATTTGTGGAACGATTGGACTTTCCCTTTTGATTGAGGAGGGATTTTGAAATGAATGTTTGGTGGCTAATGCTTCCGTGTTCGAATTTTGGTGGGCGATGGCGGGTGATGGACACATGAAGTTGGCGATGACAGCGAAAGGGCGACATTTAGTTTCGTCATCGCGTTAAGTGGCAAAATAAAATAATATCATGTACCTACTATTGTGCATCTGATTGAAGGACTGCTCGGTTTGAAGGCGTAGGTATTATCTGAATCTTCTTACTCCGTTTTGGGGCATAAATTAAATGTGGCAATGTTCAGCGGATTGGGTATTGTAATCTGATTTAAATAAAGTGGTGACTAGTGGGTGTACTAGGTATGCGAAACGAGCATATTTCAATTGGCCAATTGTTTTATGTTGCTGGATTGAGAAGTTGACACTTGAGAAATCAATGGACATATGATTGAATTCGAAAATGTACTAGATGCAAGAAGAGGAGGTAACTGAGAGGTAAGATGGCGACACAGGGTGGCCTGTAATTTGCTAAAAAAAAAATAGATACTCATATAAAGAGGTAACGTGATTGTAACGTTTTTACAACCGCAGCTCAATATTGCACTGTCACCGCGGCAGAATTAGTTTTCGGCTGTAGAAAAAAGAAAAAAAAAAAAAAAAAAAAAAAAACATGGAAAATGACATAACCTGCGCCAACCTATAGGTATCTACGTATTTTCACTTATTTTGCTAAGACTAAATCAACGGAACTGTTTTGAACAAAATATCGCGATATTGAGAAATTTATTTATGTATCCAGCTTAAGTATCATCAAGTCAAAATATGGTATTCATTGTGACCTGCAATATATTTAAGGCTAAGGAGGTGTACTCTTATTCATCTCTGGCTCGATGGCCAACGGATTTGTTTGGACCTTTAATTTGAAAAATATGTATTTTAGCTTGCCCGTACATACTCCTGCTAAAATAATTGAGCCTTATAAATAAACATTTTTAGTTATGACTCCAAATTTTAGAAGTTCACAGCTCCATACAAATTTAGCAATTGTGAGTTTGCGTGGATTTAAAGTAGAGAGTAAAATTTTTAATCGTTCATTACTTTCAATTAATTTAGTTCACAATGGATAATTTTAACAGATAACTTTGCTATTAAGCTCGAAAAAACCTAAACTGATTATTAGTACCGCGCCATGTAAAACTTATTCATTGTCAAACAAGGGTTTGTATTTTTGTAAATTGCTTCCCCAGTTGGGTACATTTTTCTTTAAAGCTGACGGTTAGCTTGAGGGTAATCCACACATTTGTAATTTATTGCTGCAATCGTTTGCATCAATATTTTATCATTACACTGACAAAAGACAAAGCTAAACAAGGGTCGACTTAGTTAACCTCTCTTCAGCGGCAGTATAGTCTAAGGTACATTTTGTCAGGTATTGGTTTCATTATCTCACCGCAGGTGGTGCTTTGAGTTGAGTGAAAATATTTTTAATTATCGATGTATGTATGTTAGTTCTTCATATATGAAGTATTTGTTTTTTTTTTTTTTTTTTTGATTGCAAAAATTCACGAGAGTTTGAAGGTTAACTACTGAAATGTCCATCGGCACCCTTTTTTTAGACTCGCATTTTTGTTGCGAATTATGTTGCGTTCAAAAGACGCCATTTGAGAGAGAATTTGATTTGAACTGTCAATTTTTTTCGTGCTGCATTCACAACCTTTTTTTTCACCGTTCCATAGCGTAGCGACTGTATATTATTTAAATGAAAGCGAACTTTAAAACAAAGACATCGAATGTTTTACATACCAGATATGTCATATGTCACTCGTAGGTAGATTAGCTGTCAGTTTTGACTTTTCCAATTGTAAATGGGGACGTTCAGAATCGGTATCTTGGTTTTGATTGGCTGAAATAGATCATATGAGCAGCTGTTGCAGTTGACGTTAATCGAGGGTTAGCCGACGAATCTAGTCAAGAAATTCCTGAATGAGTACTAAGTTGACAGTTCGCATATGTGGCTAACGTAAAAAAGTGACTTTCCCGACCATCCTATTTTTTGCGTTCAGGTTACATCTTATCCAGACCAATCTAGTCGACATAATATAAGTTCCTAGACTCTTGAATGTACCCAATGTTATAATTTAAGGTTAATTCAATCGAATTTGTTTATTCAGCGATTTGTGGAACGTGTTGCATGTGCATGTAATGGTAGGTGACCCATAAACACTTGAAATAGTTGAATCCATTGATAGCTTTTGCAAATAATTGTGTACTCTTTTCATGCTCATGTATTGGTGGAAAAGTTAGGAGATTGAGAGAAGGTGTCATTTTCGTTGAAGAAAACCTTAAAGCTCCGATGACATTAGGTTAATCCCAAAATATCTGTGTGTGGAATTATTGTGCAAAAAATATTTTATGCAACGCATATACGACGGATCTTATGGGTCTATTCGACTATTATCCTTCCGTTGGATACGTTAACGTTGACATATCCGTTGGAGCAACGAAAACGACGGATTATACAGGTTGGACCGCTCACTTGTGCTTATTTTATATCTATTATTTATCATTATGTGTTTTAAAAAAAAAAAGAGTCATTCAATAATGCGCCGTTTTAATAACAAATTCTGGTACCGACTTAAACTTCACGGAAGTTCACAATTGCGAAATTTGTATGGAAAATATTGTCACTGTGAACTACAAAAATTTAAAGTCGAAACTGAAAATGTTTATTAGTAAGGCCCACTGTGAACTACTAAAACTTAGAGTCGAAACTAAAAATGCTTTTTGAAGTGAAAAAGCAATTTCAAAACTTCAATTGATTGATTTATTGTGACTTTAGTTGATATTTGATGAATGCTACATACAAACGTATAAAGTTTCAACTTGGTTGTCTACATCTAAACGTCACAAACATAATACGCCTATACAGACAAACAGACCACCTGCCGGCATCTGGGCCATTAAATCGATGCAAATCTCTGCGATTTACCTTGAAATCTCCGCAACAAAACAAACAAAACACCCGAGGAAATGGACATACATCATATGCATGTCAACATTACAAGCCAAAGTGTAACTCCATAGACCTCAAATTATCCACTTTATCACGGATTACCACTAATGCCGACACATATTTCATATTTTCATTAAACAGATATACATGACAGCCACCGACCAATGGTGTAAAACAACACAATGTATGACCGTGTTTGTATGTGATCTCTAAATAAACATCGAATATACATGTATACGACGATCTGCGTGTATACATCTGCATTGCACCATACAATATGAAAAATTATTGAAAAAACAAAACAGTTAATATTTTTGTGATTCCTTATAAAAATGGCGTGTAATGTGCCAACTGTGCGCCGGCGCGGCGCACTCCTTCCTACCGTCCCCGTTGTATCTAATAATTTTGAAACAAATAATTTATAAAGGTGTGTAATGATGGGGAGTCTCTTACGTAAGAGCGTCTCTCATTCCGCTGCTAAGTTTATTGAGTTGCACACCTAGCTCTAAGTTGGGCTTAGGATGCGGCTGCGGCATGCTGTATGAAGACGCGACACAGCCATAGAAACGAGTAAAACACGCGCTCATCTTGTTTCCATTTCCATTGATTGTCAAGTAACGATCGTTGGACGTGCGGATGGACAGACAGACCGACTAACGGACATACCTAGCCATGGAATACCTACCATGCATCGCAGGAAGAGGCAGATTAGGCCAAACAACTCCCAGACGCGACGACCGAACCTTTAAGCACATGCAACATGATCTGCTGCACTAGAAGCGCATGCGCAACTCGATCTCTTCTCTCTCTACCAAGATAGCCGGTGTCGGTCGGTGTGCCGTGCGCCGTTTACTACTATACCACTGATGTGTGTGTTTGTGTGAAAATTTCGATTTCGACCGATTTGCAGTTATGCAATATTGCAAAGCCATAAAACAAAAATTAAATAAACGAACATAAAACCGAAAGAAGAACCATGGGAGGAAGTGTAGAAGGGAGACCTGGAGTGCTGGAGTAGGTCCCCACAGCCAACTGGGTGATGTCTGAACTCTGAAGTCATGTCGCTTCGAGACGGACAGACAGTTTGTTTTTTTTAGGAGAGAATCTCCACATGCTGTCTTGTAGTTATGTTGATTCATCAACACCAACACCACACGCCGACACTGGCCGACACAGCGACTGCAACTCATAGTGCCGAACTGAGAGCGGGCTCGCGCACTTCTCTGAAATGCAATTTATTTCGATTATTCGCCTAATTTGCCCGAAGAGCCTCGATGTTGATGATGATGATGGTTGTGATGATGGCACGGAATAGATATCCAATACGGTACACAGTATCTAATTAAGACATTCGATCCAGTGAATCCATGTGAACGGGCAGCGCCAAATTCGAAATAGAATAGTTGTAGGTGGGCAACAGGTCCGTGGTTCCGTGGCTCCGTGGACGTTTGTTTCATTAAAAAGTTTTGTAATTCACCGGACCTCGCGCAAGCACGCAGTGCAATTTCGAATTTGTCAAAATGGACAAATTAGTGTTATTACTTACAAGAGTGTACGAGTGTACGAGCGTATGCTTGTGGCCATTAAGTATGGCAAATTGAATTGGTTATATATGGGACGGAGGTGATGGGTGTTTTGCAATGTTAAGTGGTGGCCCGTTCCGATGGGAAAGAAGTATACTTTTGAGTGCTGGATTGTTTTCGGAATATAATTTGATGACAGGTTGATTTATTCTACGATTTGGGTCTTTGTTATCATTGTTTTGGTTGGGAAATACGTTGGGCAAGTGGAATTGAGTCTATCTCTATCGTTTGAGTATATTTTGCTTTCATCACCTGCCCTCTGCCGAGAAAAACATCCACACCAGTGTCGAAAATGAGACCCACTCTCAATGTTGTAAATGCAGCGCCATCTATGAGGAAATTAAGCTGTCTTTGAATTTGATGCATAAAAGTGTAGTAGCCCTAAAAACGTCAGAATTTATTAGATTTACAGCTATCAAAATGTCATCCGCGAAACGAAATAACAGCAGGTCCCGAATATACGGCCATTTTCGAGCGGTCTTCGAGGTTGCAAGAATATTATTTGGATATCCGCACATTCGCAAAGAGGAGAAAAGTGACAGGTGACACAAGTAAGCTTTTCAGTTTTCACTACTCGACCAGGCATAGATGATAAGTTATCGAAGGTTAACGTCAAGATTGGAAAGGAGGGTGTCTGTGATTGTACAGTGAAAAATCATAGCCTTCGACTCCGACATTTTGGAGCAATAATGCGTAGGTATAATGGAAATTGTTTCTGTTGCGTGAAATTCATTCGTGGAGCTTCCCTGTGTCGGCTTTAAGAATATACGCACGAGGCGAACGAAGTGTGTTACATTTTCATTTCTATTTCTGTTTTGTTATTTTGTTTCTTTCTTTTCCGTTCTCCATATGGGAATACAACACGAGACTGACTTGATGTTTGGGAGTGGGAATTGTGATGTAGCAATGGGGAAAAAATCACTTGACTTGTTTCGTGCTTAAAAATCCATTATGGGGATGTTATAATGACAGTCAAAATTATGTCCAAATGAGTGCAATACGTCTGTTTTCCAGGGTCGAATTGCTTCTTCCGTGAACGAGCAATAAATGGCGGAATTTGTTTTTGTTCTGCGTGTGAAATCGACTTAATTCCATGAACGTATCACTCGTTCACGGATGTCGCGATTATTCCCTTGATGTCTGTTAAGCACTATACACATGAGAGCGAGTTGCGAACTGCGATCAAGCGAGTAGGTATTCGTAGTTTCGGGCTGAATCGCGGGTAAATACCCGCAATTCATTTTCATTTTAAAGGTTAAGTTCGAATAAATTTTTCATTACTGTATTATGAGGATTGTGAATAAAGTGTGAGAGTTGACAATTGAGATTCATGATTTTTAAGACTAGATGTTTGATGAGGTAAATGTAATGGTTTTGTGGTAGAGCAAATAGTAACTTTCAATTCATAAATACAGTTAAATTGATTTGGTCGCAAATCGCTCTCATGTGAATAGTCCTTTACATCCGTTGGTATTTGAAGGATGCAATACGAGCGCGTTTTTTGAACGGTTTCGGATCAGGGGGTGTTCCACTTTCAACGAAAACATTTTTGACAGCTTTTAGTTGCAACATTTTTTAGAGAAGTGCATATTGTATGTACTAAGCATTTCGGAAAATGTGGACCTTAACAAAGGAGTTGGTGCTTTATTCACAGCAAACGTTTATTGGCAATTAGTAGAAATTAGGTCACAGTGTCAATTGCAACCAACTTATTCCACCGGGCAACTGTAATTTGGGTAAAACAGATCTGCAAACTGGTGCGAGATCTAAGTAAAACTAAGTTTATGACCCTTAATTTGTAGCTCCTTCAAATCACGGTAATTCATTCATTCAGTGAACAAGTCATCGTTATGCAGCGGAAACGTACATTTATGAGAGAAACAGATTAACACAGCGACAGCAACAGCAACAGTGAATTTAGGATTGGCTCTAACGTTGAAGTCGCTGTCGATGTTGCTGTACTAATGTGTTCAAAGTAATTAAAATACATTGGTTCTAAAGGTTCTGTGTTAATATGTTTCTCGCATTACAAATTTATTTCTCTAGGCAATTACATAATCAATTACTGTACGTATATCCTTTTGGCTTTCCATTTAAATTCCCCAATCGCAAGCCGAAAATCGACGAATCAATCCTCAATGATGCTCCTCAAAACAGAGTCCATAACACTCGCACACAAACACACGTATTAATGCGCCTAATTCGAGGATCTCTTCCTCGTTGTTTGAGATGATCTCGCGTCGTCAGCTTTCATTGATTGGAATTGGAAAACCTAAGCCAATAAAACAAATTTTGAATTTATTATAATGAATCGAAGTTGTGCATGTGCGCATAGAATGGTGATCATCTTCATCTGGGCATACTGATGCTATGTGCCTCTTCCTCTTCTATGGGGTTACTTCGCCGCAAATTGCATAAGTTCAACGAAGGAGGTGGATTCGTTTTATTTTATTTTATTCCCCATGATGATGATGATGATGCTCCTCTCGACGCCACAATATACCTGTATATATACTTGTGCATTTTATCGACCGTTGTTCGGGCTATAAGCAAAATTTGTACATATAGATGGGCAAGTTATAGCATCTATTTGCATCGATTCGTGTGAACCATGCTCGAAGAGTCACCCAGCAAGTTGTGCGCATAGCGCCCAGCCAGACGATGTCAAAGGAGTTTGGGTCGTCTCGGGTCGGCCGAATATGTATGTATGCGCCGAGCGAGCGCATGCTGCCCACGTTTTGTGTTGCATCTAAATTCGAGGAAGAAGCCTTAGGTCGAAACTTTCACTCTCCTTAGAGAAGGAGCGAGGGATTACTCCATTCGTTGCGGCACAGGCTATCTGGGGAATCATCTCAACTCAACGTCATTTTAATTTCGTTTTCTGTCGGACGAATTGTGTTTCTTCGTCGTGCCCGATGATGTGTGGTTGTCTGTCGGTTGTCTATCCGTTTGGAGCAGAGTTAAGAAACGAGTCATTGGCAGCTTCAATGAGCGCGTTAAATTGATGGCCGAGAGTAGGCAAACATTTGGTGTGTGTTTATGCAAATGAGATGCGCAGGTTGGTTATAAATACTCGTTCTTAGAGTTATCCAGCATTAGCATCCTTGTTTAGACGATTCATGTAATTTCTGGTGAATGCTTATTATGCCCATATGTTCTGTAATTATCACATCGATGTATTTTTTACTAAAATGATTTTCGCATCGAAAACTTAGGAACACATTATTCAATTTATTTTAGGTCACAATAGATAACCTATATTATAAAACAGGTGCGCCATTATTAGTTCGGTAGGTAAGTAAAAGGTGGTTAACTAGAAACAAAATGGGGATGTTCAAGTAGTTAGCTTAGTAACTCTGACAGTGACAGCTGCCTGTCTGGATGTGTCGCAGTTTTGATTTATAGGTTATATGAACAGCTTTTTTAGTTGGCGTTTATGGAGGGGTAGCCGACAAATCTAGTCCAGTATTTGGTGACGGAGTAGGAGTGGAGTACTAAGTTGACAGTTCACTTACGTTGCTGACGTAAACAAAGTGACGTTTCCGACCAACTATTTTCTGCGTTCAGGTAACATCTAATCCAGACCAATCTGTCCGACAATGGGCACTTTTCATGATTCTAGATATCTAAAGTCGACTAAATTGGTCTGGATAAGATGTAACCTGAGCGTAAAAACTAGATTAGTCGGGAACGTCACTTTTCCTAAGTCAGCCACAAAGGCGAACTGTCAACTTAGAACTTAGTCACGAATTTCTTGACTATATTCGTCGGCTACACCTCCGTGAACGTCAACTGAAACAGCTGCTCATGTGATCGATTTCAGCTAATAAAAACCGAGATACATCTAGTCAGACAGCTGTCAGACTTAGTAAACTAGGTACTTGAACGTGCCCGATAGAACACACACTCAGTGCTCCCATTTTTGCTGAATGTACAGGAATTTCAATATTTTACTAAAATCTACTACTTTTTACAAAAGCGACCACTTACTCCTTCATTAGCCTGTACTTCTGTGGGAGAATTTGTCCCACCACTGCCATTTTGACAGTCTTTCTTCTCAATAACAATAATAAAGGAATACACACTAGCAATGTCGAAACCTCAAGTCACCAGAAAATATTGACATCTGTCAAATGAGTACATTTTTTTTCACATTTTTTTTTTTTATATACAACTTTGAAATTCACTGACTTAACCAAATTCATGCTAGTTCCAAACCATCTATTACACTTTGACATCTGACAAGTCCAAACATTGCTAAAAATATACACAAATATAATTTTCCTTGATGTCGTCGTAAAAAAGTGACATCTAGTCGCAATATTACGCTTTCTTGAAAACCGTACTGGATGTTACACAAATGTAAGAGCTATCTTTAATATCTTTCGACAAGATTTCACTTTTTGTTTACAAAATGGAATAGTTTGGAAACTGCATCTATACTCTGTCCAAGAAAAATTGTCAGTACAGGCCTTATGGGAAGCTCTTTTTTCTACCAGTGGTGCCTGTAGTACTCTCACGGCACTCAAACACAAGATTTGCCACTGAAATAAAAACGAAACCACTGGCATTCCAAAGCATTTTGTTGTTGTAATTTTCCTTAAATTCGCATACATCCCTCCACAACCAGTCTGCCACACAGTTGCAGGCAGAATGAGCACGATCGCTTGTGTTCGCTTGCTATTATCATCAACCAAAATAAGCAGTGTGAGTGACTGAAGCACATCAGAGAAATGTTACCATATGTCAATTTTAGCATATCATTAAGGGTTTTTCTTTGAATTTTGTCAAAGAACTTTCGGTTTTGGTGCTTTTTGGAGCTTTTGAGAGCGGCATATTATGTGGGGTGCTGCCATTCGGTTTTAGTTTGTTTGTATTTCTGAAAGATCCAATAATATTCAGTTAAAACATTTTTTTTAATGTTGTCTTTTAGAGATAAGGTTTATTCGTGAGGTGTTTTAATGCATCCATTTCATTAACGCAACAAGTGATCATAATGTGCGTTGTAGAGATATTGCGATAAATTAATAGAGATTACTAGGGCAGCTCAACCGGATTCATGCAAAAGCATGGTATTTTTTGGGATAAAATTTGATTGAATATTTAAATATTGGTAGGTATAAATTCATATTTCACTTCGTAGAGCATATTTTTCACACTAAAATATCAAAATGATGAGCAGGTAAACCTATACTGTTTATTTTCGGTCGTTTTACCACATCCGGTCCGGAAAGATGTACCTATGTAGAGCTGCACAGTCCTTTTACCATCTGTTTACGTATATGACATCGTGGTTATATAATTTTGTATTCTAATTGCCTGTTTGTGTACCTACCTATATTTTTTTCATTTTGATTTACGAAACGTGTATTCTTTGTTGGAAAACAAACTAAAGCGATTAGGCCTACTGGGGATACCCTTTAAAAGAAGCGAATATTAGAAAAGGAAAACTAAAGAGATAAACGGAATTCATTTCGTTCATCAATATTGTTATTTTAAATTGGAAGATGGTAACCCTAAGAGTATTGCTCTCTGAGTTATGGCGAATTATCATACACACTACGGCAACCCTGTGAGAGCTTTAAAAAGGGACAAATTTATGTAAGTCATTGCAAACAGACTGAGAGACAAACATCCTATCTTCCCTGTACTGACAATTTTTCTTGGACAGAGTATAGTAGAAAAAATGTGTACCTACGTAAGATAGAAAATGTAACACCTACCTAATTGCATGTTCTTTTCATAAGAAAATGCGATATGTTACGAGGCGCTTCCATTTATATTCAGTGTATTAATGATTTTTAAGTATTGAACTGTTGAGTGCATTAAAATATAAAGTCTTTTCCAGCTTAAGTTGTATTTTCGAAATTTGTTTTCTATTCCTTGATAGCTGGTGAAGTGCCTATAGGTAATAGCATATTTTTGAGTTATTTAGCTCTGCATTAGGTCTCTAGTCTGGGGATGGCGATGGGCCCACTTTGGTGCCTGGTCTTTTGTGAAGATCTCACAACCCCACCCAACCTAACCTAACCTAACCTAGCTCTGCATTATTTAAAACACAAAACAATCATTTTCCCTTGATTTATTAAACATAATGTGCATACCTGTCATTTTGCTTGTCATTGATTGTTATTATTTCCGCACAAATTGTCCTTTTTAGCAATTTCCATTCAGTTTTTATTTATTAATTTTCGAGAGAACTTCTTATTTTTCATACAATAAAACTGATTGTGATAGATTTAATATTCCCAAATACTTCCTCATTTTGCCGTCAGTTTGCAACTGTTCCAGCTGTCAATACAAATTAAAATTTACCGAAGTAACGTATTTCTTTCTCATGCTCATTTTAACCACCCTAGCCTCACCTACGTAATTCTTAGCAAATTCGTTGCCAAACAGAAACATCTACTTTGCTTCCTAACTTAAATTCGACGTACTATTTCATTAACACATGAGAAATGTCAATGGAGTTAAATCACAGCCTATGCAAAAAAAAAAAACATTTAGGTTTTTGTGAGTTCTTGTTAAGAATGAATGTTCATTACCAATATTATGAAATTTCCATTTTATTTGCGCTTTTAGCTGCATTCTTTTCTGACTGTACAAATAATCTCTACATTGATAAATGCGCTAAACTCTTTTGATATAGACCAAGGAAAATCGCATTTCTTAATTCGTTAAAGCTTAGTACGCTGTTCGAGCTAAACTAAAATTTATCTGCTATCCAACTTTTCTCTCCTAAGATCCTAGCTAAATTTTGATACAGAAATAGAACACATCGTGGAGAAATGTGACAGAAAACAGCTGTTCTTTGAAAGTAACTAACTTATAAAATTTCACACTCTCTGATTTCAGACATTTCCAATTATACTTACTCCTCGTCGAGGTATTTATTAAAAAAAAAATCATCCGTGGTTACTTCTCCGCAATACAAAAATGTACTAGAACAACAGAACACGACGATCTGTCAAAATATGGCTTGAGAAAATGTGCCGCCCCATTAAATGGGCACGCTAAATTTTGACAGATAGATGTAGTACATTCTGAAAAGTTTGATTTTTTAGCTCGAGCTGCGTACTCGACTAATGGGATTTGCTTAAATTTAGCTCAGCTTAATTTTGGATCGAAATTAGTACGGAGATAAAATTATACTCGAGCAGCCTACTAAGCTTAATTAATAAATCGAAAATAGTTGTTTACGCTCATTTTCTATATGCACAAAATTAAGCAGCCATTTAGCTAACTCGTTCCGTACCTAGCTCCGCTTATATTTAGCTGAAACTGCGATCTAGGCTTAAGTGTACATGGACGTGAATTTGGTAAGTTTTGGAACGTGTTGGAAGTATGCGATTTATGAAAACATTTTTCCAGCTCACAGAAAACATTTTGTAATTCAAAAATAGTAAAATTTCGAACACTTTGAGTAATTCCGCAATTTAGAAATTGATCATTCCTCCTGGACGACGCAGGCAAACGTCAACAAATTATCTATGGGGATTGTTTTGACACCGAGGGACCGAGCTCCGGAAAATTAATTTTTTACAGTTTACTCACCATGTCAGTCAATAATGTGAGACAAATAACCGGAGATAATTATTGACACATGGCCTTACTGCAAGATTAAATAAATAATCCTTTCAATGGGCAAATCGCTGAGTGACTTTACTCTCCAAATTGAGCAGCAATTTTTGTTGGAAATTATAGACCACGTTCATTGATGTATTGTTTGAGAGTAGGGCTGCATTGGAAGCAAAACCTGTCCTGTGGACCAATTTTACCTATTCCCAAGTGATCAACAGCAATGAATCGAATGAATTGCGAAACCACTACCCGACTGTGGACCACATTTCTCATTGCTCCAACTGGACCCCCAACCAGAGGTTAAACTATGCTAATGCTGCAAAAGACATCTCCCACAATACCTCCAGCCACTTATGGTGTAATTGGTCATGGTGGCGCTCCCGTATCTAGATACCTACATCCATTAGCAAACCGAAATTCCCTGTTTTTGTCTGTTGATTATTCCACGATTAAAGGATTAGTTCATGCGTAACCATTGCGAAAGATATAATGCGAAGCTTGTGTTTTGTCTGCGCGCAAAATGATTTATCATTCCCTGCACCGATTTTGTGTTACCAACAAAGATTTGCGTCTCTTTTTCCTTTTTTTGTTTTTGTTTTTTGTTTTTTGAGGATACCCAAGTATACATCATAAATATGCCCGCAACCGACAACACAAATGCAAAACATTCCGACAATTTGTACAATTGAAATAAATGTCCCGCGATCATCATAAACCGCAGAGTTCCCAAACCCAAGCAGCAGCGATTTTCTTCTTGGAATTCTTTGATATATTCCGACCCCACTATATGCGAGATGGGACTCCGAACCATATGACAACGCCAACCGCGAGCTTCCTATTTCGGATGCCTGCGCTGAATATTTCGAAACTGAATTTCCATTTCTTCTCGCCTTAATGTGCCTATACCATTGAACTGAACTGAACAACTATCGAAACCATGGCACACAATATGAAAGAATTTAATTTATGACTCGGCTTAGAGGTACCACCGAAAATATGCTCGTATCTATACCGGCGCTGGCGGGAAGCTTCAACGGATGGCAATATTGTAGACACATCTCGGATGATGCATGTCCACCGCTAATGTTGCTACAATGCTCGCGCGTATAATTAAACATAAATCATAAAAAATTACATCAAATCCATTTCTGTTGGATGGAAATTCCGATCTCAGTGCGCCGCGCGCTTGAGAGTGCATCCAGCTTTTACCCTTTTGGCCTTTGTTCTTCCATTTGGCTGATTAAACTGATGCATATAAAATATAACATTTGCCCGCCGAAGACCGGAGTCGGAGTGCCATGGATGCACAGAGGCTCCGAGTGCGCATGCGATGTTATCGCAATGATTATGTGATCTGCTGGTAGTAGCCACGACGAATCCAACAAAATCTGTGCAAATGCAGATGCAGATCTCCAAAACGATTGCCAGAAAGAGAGAGAGAGATAAAAGCATGGTCTCCTTGTGTATTTTAGTTGGGAATCGTATTAGATAGATTCCACCCGTAATTTGGGATCTTACGATTTGACTGGGGCTTTGATGAGCGGAATATCTGCGAAGTCGATAGGATTCCAATGAATGGAATTGTGAAGACCGTTGAATATTTATTGGAGATTATACGAAGATAGTGCGGATCTGTTTTTATTGCACAATTTGATTGAATTGAATTGAAATGCAATTTTAAGGTGAAATAAAAGATAGCAGGTACTGAAAGTGACGTTTGGTCATTGGGGATACTTTCAATCGTTTCCTAATGGGGTAGTTGTACAGCTTTCTCTTTCTTTTTGAGTGTTGTGAACATAACTTTGACGGGATTT
Organism: Cheilosia urbana; assembly: GCA_946477585.1. NCBI lineage: Eukaryota > Metazoa > Arthropoda > Insecta > Diptera > Syrphidae > Cheilosia > Cheilosia urbana. The sequence goes on from OX297854.1 coordinate 131,983,949, forward strand.
GCTTAATCAAAATGTCTAGCTATAGGGTAGCTTCACTTAAGCATTCGATTGTGAGAGTTTTATACAAATGGAAGGGACCTACAATTGTGTGACGAAAATTAATTGACAAGCTTCTCAGGACAGTTGCACTCGCCAATTTATATTTTCCAGGTATTGAACCGGAGACATCTTGCTGAATGGCCAGGGCAACAACCATAGAGTCACTGCACCGTGCATCTGCATACCCACTTATCAATGTTCGGTTTTATTTTGCAAATAGTTTTTATTTTGTTATTAATAACAACACACTAGGTTTTAGTTTTTAGGGTTTTTATTTTATTACGCTTTTGCCAGCACGCTGTTTTTCATTCTCATCTGTATAAATTTACTTTAAGCAAAAATTCAGTGATGCCAATTTTTAGAAACAAATGACAGATATGCCAAATATTAAAATTAAATTATTATAGTTACATACAGTTATTAAAATTATTTTTCTTAACAGTCAAAATTTGTATAAATTGCTCCTATACAACGCTATTGACACGTCCACTTTTAAACAAAAAACGTTTAGTAAACCTGACAGTTCCGATGCAGATCTCCACGTCTATGCAGTCCATAATTCAGAGTAAAAAAGCGAGTTCTGTTCTTTCTTGGTTCTGGCATTGCTCTGAATTTATCTCTTTCTTGAGCAGATTTATAATTTGTTTCGTTTGACACCTTATCAGTAGGTAAGTTCTTGTCTTGATACGAAATATATATATTAACAGAGATTGACCACAACACATTCCTATCTTCTTCTTCAGAAACAAAGTAAAAAATGTGAACCCACCAGAAATGTTGAAATGTCCCATCAAGAATACACAGACTGACAGCTGTCATCACATAGTTTCCACCAATTTCCCGGACATCATTGGAATGTTCCCACAAAAATAACCTAACCTCATTATAGGCCGCTTCTAAACAGTATTAATTGGAAATTTCTAAATACACAAATCCGTCCCCACCCAGCATTGAAGACATAATGCTTGCACACATCTCCACTGTCTAATTTACACCGTGATTGCCGAGAAATTGCGCTCTCCCAAGAGCGCTCATTATCTCTCGCAGAGATGACAATAAATACACGTCTAATGGATGCACGACACCATAAATTCCCCCGCAATTAAGTATAGCAAAACACCAGCTCACACCCAGTGCACTACACCATCAACATTCAGTTCCTTCTCCAGATCGAAAACGAGAAAAAAAAATGGAAATAAAATTGCGATCACATCTCAAACGGTTCTGTGCATTGTGCTGGATTATGGCAATCTTCTGCTACGTGCGCGCACCCAGCTCAACGTTGGATGTGTGAAAAATTACAATAAATTAGTAAATAATCCCAGTTCCCACACGATTCGGTTACCAATTCGGACACAATGATACTGTACTGTCGAAGGGGAAGCCCTCTGTTACTGCTTACTGCGCAATGGGGCTGGTTGCATTCGCATGCAACCAAACGGATTGACTATTCCACCAGAATCATCTGCTCCTCTCCAATCGAATGAGAATCAAATTATTTTACATAATTCGGTCTCGTGCAATGCGAGGTAAAAAAGAAGCAAACCAGCTCCCTATAGCCAAACTGTTATACTCGATTAATCTTTTGGCCAAAAATGGCAAAGTGGCTAGAGACAGGATTGGAGCACAACTGCACCGCGCAGTCGAAATGGCGTGAAGAATGTGCAGTGGAAAATTCTATAAATCAATGCGATTGTTTGGAGATGATGTTGCCAAAGAGTCGAAATTGTGACGATTAAATTGCACACTTTTAAGATACTTTAATGGGGAGAGACAACACACGTAATGTTCGTACCCGCAACAAGAGTGCAGCCAGTCACGTTGAGTTGAGGGCGAAGCCTTCACCAAACTGCCTTGGGAGAGTTAGTTTCGAGCTGAACTTTAATTGATTTGAATTTTTGGGTTTGGCTTCATTCATACATTCCGTTGGATGAGGATTTGGGATGGATTTCGATTTTCCATTATTAAATGTGAGCCAATGAGCAACTTCAAGGCTGTTGTTCATGAAGTGCACTGTGTTTGTGTGATTGCGGGTTGCCACGATCTGTAGGACCGACGATCGAAAGCATTCCTTCAGCGATCTTTTGGGCAGTCACTCTTTAAGTAGCTAACTGTCATTTATTCAATTTATTTTAAGTTAGGGGATAGAAGCAAAAATGTTGGTTAACATTTAGTCTGTTAAAAGCTGTACCAAGCATGACCTTTTTTCGAGCACCAAAAATATTAAAACACAGTACATAATTAAAAAAAAATGTTTTTCCCCCCACTACGCCCAAGACTTTTAAGCCTCCTGTACGGCTGTAGGAAATAAGGTCCCAATGAAATAAGGCCCCAAAAGAGAAAATGAAATAAGGCCCCAAATTTGGGGTCTTATTTCATAATGAAATAACACCCCAATTTCAACTATGAAATAAGGCCCCACTGCGATGAAATAAGGCCCCAAAACAAAATGAAATAAGGCCCCAAATTTGGGGTTTATTTAATAATGAAATTAAAAATAATGAATACTTTTTATTTAATATTGGTGATATTGGATCAATTAATTTAGATTAAAGAAACTTTTTATATACTCAACCTCGCACTTACCCCGTAATCTAACAGTAAATCCAAGCAGGGGGGTTGCGGGGGGGGCAGCACGCCCCCCATACGCATTCCATATCGGAAGGGTAACAATTAATAATAAAAAAAATTATTTTGGGGATAGTCTACTGAATTAAATAAATAAATAAAATAAATAGTTGGCGCGACAGGCCCGGAGGGACCCTAGGCCTAGCTTCTCACAACCATTCGTTTTGTGTGAGTTTTTCATTTTTTGGAACGAATGGAAGGGATCTACAATTTTATGCCGACTCCAAACGGCTTATTTGAGAAGCTTTTTCAAGACATTTATACTCTCGGATGTTTGTCAGACGTTCGCGAGAGGTGGCGCAGTGAAAAAAACCCTAAGTCGGAATTTGGGTTTTTGCGGGATTCGAACCTCGACCCCTCGCATAGCAGTCCAACACACTAACCACTAAGCTACTGCGCCTACAGTTTACTGAATTAGTGAGAAAGAAATTCCAGATTAAGCCACCGCAAAACTTACAAAGTTCGATAACCAATTATGCGTTTATTCCTTTAAATTGTTAAAATAAAGGTTCAACCACAAGTTGAGCTTATTCCATTTGAACGCAGATTCGCTTAAGATCATATTTGGTTTGAGATGCATTACTTCTATGAAATCATTGAACGGGATCACCTAAAAATTTCATAGAGGCAACTTGGACGCCTCAAAGAATTTCATTTCAAAGTACTTTTATTTGAGTGGAGGAATGTTTTGGATTTTAAATTTTTTAAATAACGAACGCAGTAAAATTTCAGACCTTATAAACTTCGAACATTCCCAAGGTGTTTTTTTTTAGGTTGTGTTCAAACTTAAAATTTTGTGCTTTCCAGTGTTTTAAGTGATATTTTATAATTGCTTCTGGACACCTTAAAAATAAAACAAATGCATGAACTTAGACGTTACACCTACTAATCCTGACAACGCAAATAATGTGTATATTCAAAAACCATACAAAAACTACAACCATATTGATGTTTTAACCAGGCGTGCGTTCGTTTTTACGACAATGGTTAATATTGTTACTATTGTTGTCTCGGATTCCATTCGTATATCGTGACCCACCATAAATCTAAAACCCTCATATAGGGCCTTACCAACAAACGTTTTTAGTTTCGACTCTAAATTTTAGTTCACAGTGGCTATATTTGAATAATTTGAGTCGACAGCAACTTGTTGAGCAAAATGGCCAGTTAACTGCAATATCTTGATATTCGAGGTTAGGAAGAACGAAACTCATCATTGCAATGATCGTAACGTGTCCACACAGCAACACTGAATTTCGGAAGCAGATCACAACTCCAATTTCAAGTTGAGGTTACTGTTCTGATATGTTTCACACGTTCTCTGGCTATCACAAATGCTTAACTATATACGACATAAGGTTTGGAAATATTTTTTTGAGGAAGTTTGCTGTGAAAATTGTTCTTACTTTTTTAAAAGATATAAATAAAAAAACTTAGCGTTAGTGGAAAAATATTTAAAGCCGATAGAAGTACGGTCATTTGCTCCTAAAATTCACAAAACCATGCTCCATTACAGACGCCGTGTGTCAAAAGTAAAATGTTAAACGAATGCGAATGCCTCAATGCGGACCCACTATCAACTTTGACAGCACTACGAAGTACATTCTAGCTCTGTGTCTGACTAAATCGCGAGATGAAATATTTAATCGTCCACGCGTATCTATCATCGCGACCCATTCACAAAGTGCATTCGCACCATTATGGAATTCAGCACAAGCAAACATATAAACAGATTGGTTAGTTCGCGACAACAGTCAGTGTCAAATAAGAAGAAGAAGAAGAAAAAAGGTGACAGCTAAATAAACTTGTAGGAAAAGAAAACAGGTTTAATATGGCTGTAGCATAATTATGTTTACTAAAAGGTATATTATAAAGTCGAAACCGGACAAATATATTGTAGAATTGAGAAATGATGTTTTAAAAATGTTTTTGGTAAGTGCTGAGGAGTTAAAGTAATGCGAACTTTGCGCCTTCTAAGAATATTTGAACAAGGCACAACTCTGGCCACTATTAATCGGCTTTTTTTTATCCTTTTTATCCAACACATTTTTTTGTTTTCGACGTTTCGCCGAAAAGGATAGCCCAACTATGAAAAAATGGCTTTCGCGAAACACTCTATTGCTTCGCATCTCCAAAAGTTTCATTAGGTTTTTGATTTCCTCGTGCAGTTTAAAATGTTTATAATGGCTACAAAGTTACAAAGTAGAATAAGTCATAAATGGTCGTTGGACAGTGACGTAGACTTACATCTTTGATACGAACGTTGCACAGCTTACGTCAAAGTCGCTAAAAATGTCAAAATTTGGTAAATGTATTCGCTAAATCTTGTAAGTAGAAACACGGCATTATGTTGGTCGCTGAACTACGACTTATTGGGAGATCACACCTTAAAAAAATATACTCAAAAAGTTTTGTTTGCAACAGTGACACTGAATGTCAACTATTGATATTGATGTTTTCATATAGCGTGAGACGAGCTATATAGAGTCTAGTTTTGATATCCCTGCCAAACTTGTCACAAAGTGTAAGCTTCCTGTTGCTGTCCAAATGATTGACCCGATACCGGACATAACCTCTTTAATAGACAAGTTCTTTCTTTGTAAACGAAACAATGCGTGATAAAGTTCAAGACATTACGACAAACATTGGTTTCAGTTTTAGCTGAGTGCTTGTTTATCTGTGATTTTACTCACACCACGCTTTATGAAGTAAAAATCAAATTCCTTTAGAATAGGTACACCTTCGACAATGGTGCAACAGTCACCTACATCCCATTGAGTCGCCTTAGGACACGAAAACACTCCAACCAATCCCACATAAAATGGAAAACACCTCCAATCGGCGAATTACCATTAACAACCATCAATGTCCGACCGAGAAGTACAATTTCGATTTCGAAGAGACCCCAAAGATGAAACTATCGCACCTAGTTCACCCATATTTTCCCCAAAAGAAGAAACAACAAGAAAAAAAAAAAAATTGAAAATCGAAAACAACGACAACAATGACAGCCTCAAACTGTAGGGAGCCATGGCACAGTCTGGGTACTGTGTGTACAGTGTAAGACATGAGAAAGAGGAGGCTCAGGGACCAACGAAAACCTGCACCGGTGGTGTCGGTTTTTGTGCGCGCTCCAGCGATAATGTGGCTTATGGGTGCGTTCTGTGAACTCCACGATTATTATTAGCTCGGCATGCACCCAATCCCTCAGTCTTGTTGTCGATTTTTCTTCGTCTGCATCTTCCACTTTTGTTTGGCCTCCCTCTGGCACACACCGAACCCTTCCCTACTTGAGTTGGCTGCTTGTGTCATTTTATTTTGGCTCAAACGACGGCTTCAGCTTGGATACTGCTCAATGTACCTGTTGCTGCATTGGATTAAAAAAAAAAGAACAAAACACAAATAATAGTAATAAAGTCGAAGAAGTCAGGTCGGAGTCTTTGATTGTAACTTGGATTACCTTTTGGGGGGGCTTGTATACCCATACCCATAGTCAGCCGGCCCCGAGAAGATATTGATTAGTTAAAGATGCTCAGGGAGGGGTGCAGTTCGCCTATTCCAACACACGACACAATGGCACACTAACGACAACAACTACTGACATCGCGGGCTCAGCCAAACTCTGCACTTTCAGAAGAAGGCATGCCACGCTATACCCGAGGTATGTGACTTGAATTAGCATCGTTCGAGGCGCTCTGTTTACGGTTAACTGGCGAATTCTTGGATTTTCTCGCCATCTGAATTTGGAGGGAGCGACAGAGCACCCAAGGGTCACATGTTGCCACATAATGAGGTGGGTTCTGTAATTTTTCTTTCTGTCTACTTTTTGGCTAAAGTCAATTTGAAACTGACACTAGAGATGGTTGTATTTGAAAACAAATGACATCCGTGTACAGTCTCGCACGAAGGAGGCGGAAAAGAAAATGATTATGAATTCATAACTCATTTTCACGGTACATGTTGCTGAGAGTGAAACTATGTTTCGCTGGTGTTGCTAAGTGCATGTATCACTTTCGATTGGAAGGGGGTTTGCCCAATTTAATTGGCTTTGTGGATTAATGGTATTAATAGGCATTTGCATAAGTTAATGATGGTTGACTGTCTTCGCCGTAGATGACGCTGTTGCATAATGGAAACGATCGTGGCGATGATCCTGATTGAGAGAAGATACACGTCGTCCGAAATTGGTCACAGACAACATTCATCTTGCGCAGAGTTAGTTTGGCGTTTTCGCTTCTTCTTTTTTCTTTTTTTTGCAAAGTGACATGGAACGTGTGGTTTTCCATGTAGTTTATGCTACTTTTATGGGCAGCAAGCATCTCTATTTTTTTTTTTTTCAACACGATTGAGATATTGAGGAATGCAACAAATGCAGAAGTTTTTATTGACCATAACTGTTATGTCGATGAGATCACTATTTATATTTTTGCGTAGATTTATTGGCCGGGACATTTAGTAGATATGTAGATCTGACAGGTTGGAGATAAAAGTCTCAATCGAGATAAAGACCAAAGTGAAAGGAAAGGTTGGAGTGCACAAATTTGACGTTAGAAGTCGGCTTTAGGACGTGCCCCAAACGACTTTACTTACTGTACTTACGCAAGACTTTAACGATAACGATTGAGTGGATGGGGGTGACATTTCGATCATCTTCTTTTTATCGATTTTCGGTAATTTGTCAGTGGTGGGTGACAGCGGACAATAAAAGAGTATTGTGCCCTAGTTGAAGACCTCCATTCAAGTGATTTACAACAAATCGGATGGAGTGCTTTAAGACTGGTTGCGAAAACCGCTGAGGGGCGCCGTAGAGGTCAAGATGAAATTATCATTTAATTATAAAACCGATTTATTTGGGTGGAAATTTACTTAGATGGTTTATGTTCAAGAAACAAAAAGCAAAATCATGTAACCATTGAAAGGAAATGCGCCGCTTAGCTCTGTATCAGGCGCTAAAAAGAAGAGATGCGGCCCTGATCAACAGCACTTCCCTGAGTGTTAAGTTGTCCGTTTCAATGAACTGTTTGTCGCTGACGTTTTCTGGTACCAGTTACAAGACTCCAACTTAAATGTGGGTCACAATAGGGAGTTTTGGCAAAATGAAATTGTCGAATTTTTTGAGAGCGGTGATTCGTGATTTCACCTTAACATCGATCCGGATGAGGCAGCAGTCGTTTAAAAAAATAAATAAATACTTGGCGCAATAGGTCCGGAGGGACCCTATAGGCCTAGCTTCTCACAACCATTCGTTTTGTGTGAGTTTTTCATTTTTGGAACGAATGGAAGGGATCTATACAATTATATACAAAATACAATTTTAGCCGACTCCAAACGGCTAATTGAGAAGCTATTTCAAGACAGTTATACTCTCGGATGTTTGTCAGACGTTCGCGAGAGGTGGCGCAGTGGAAAAAATCCCTACATTGGAATTGTTTTTTTTTTTTTTTTTTTGGCGGGATTTGAACCTCGAACCCTCGCTTAGTAGTCCAACACACTAACCACTAAGCCACTGCGCCTATACGCCAAACTTAACTACGTCAATAAAAGGCTAATAAGCGATCTTTTGCTTTTCCGGGGTTCGAATCTGAGACTCCTTAGTCCAGCACAACTAATCAACATTTTCGCCTTACTCGGTAGAAAAAAAAACTTAAGCCCCTCGGGTGGATTTAGAATGATTGTTTGCTAGAATCCAGCAGAACCAATTCGCGTCCAAGCTTACTTACTTACTTAGATGGCGCTACAGTCCGGGGTGAACCTGGGCCTCAACCAATACGCCTCTCCAGTTAACGCGATCTTTGGCTAACTGCCTCCAGTTGCGCACTCCAAGTTGGTTGAGGTCCCCTTCCACTTGTGCGCGCCACCTAAGGCGAGGTCTTCCTCTACTGCGTTGTCCCTCCGGCATGGAGTCGAAGACTCTTCGGGCCAGAGCGTTGGTGTCCATTCGCTCTACATGTCCTAGCCATCTTAGTCGGCTGATGCGCACTTTTCTGACCAGGTCGATGTCGCTGTACAGCTCGTATAGTTCGCTGTTAAGTCTTCTCCTCCAAAGCCCGTCAACGCAAACGGGACCAAAAATCAATCGAAGAATTTTGCGTTCCAAGCGACCAAGAAGATCCTCATCCGTTTTTGCTAGGGTCCATGCTTCTGCGCCATAGAGCAGGACAGGGATGATGAGAGTCTTATATAGAATCTCCTTTGTGCTTCTTGACAAGGCCTTACTAATCAATTGCCGTCTTAGGCCAAAGAAACAGCGGTTCGCGTCCAAGCTGACCGAACTTAAAAAAAAAAACAATCCCAACGAAACAAGACAAAATTCCTGCAGCCATATTCCCTACCTTTATAAATGCGTTTTCATTTTCGAATCGTTCCACCTCAGCAATCCCGCATATGCAATAAGCCAGCCCACACGATTAATTTCCCATAAAAGACGAAGCTACTCCTCTTATCGACTCTCGCAGATACAAAATCTCCACTCACGTATAGCTCACAAGTCACAACTCACCCAAAAAAACACATCAGATACCGCTTCATATGCGTGATGCAAAATTGCCATGCTAGCCGAAAAGCTACCGCTGCTAAAAGCGAAAAAATCTTGTTTCATCTATCGAAGGCCATCTTTGACCAGAACAAGCTAAAAGCACAGCATCTCGCAGTCGCACATAGTCACAGCCGGGCATCATCATCTTATCGCCTCATCATCGCCGAGCGACAAGACCAGTTCGGTTATTTTGTATAATTTAAGAATTATAATAATAATACTGAGCAAGGAAAAAAAAAGAAACCAACGAACATGCATTATGTTTATGTGTATTGAGACACAAAAAAGCGACATCCATAAAACTTGTTATAATGATTCGCCATGTCGTTGCGGCAGACCGCCATAGCCAGCGCCATCGCCATCGCCTTCGCCACCGCCCGGTCTATCTACGGAGGTGAGATGATGTTCTTAGGTGCAACCGTGTGGACAAATGGGTTACAAATCAAAATACGGTGGATACATGTTGCAAATTGATTTGTTGGTTGCTGATGACGGCCAATCACTAATAAATACATATTTTTGATTTTTTTTTCCTTCACCGTTATTGAGATGCACAACAAGTTGTTGTAGAGATTTAAAAAGTATTGGCAAAGGAATTTCAAGCTGAGACGCTTCAAATGATTTATGTGCAACTGTATGGGCACCTCGTAAAGTGTTGCTGGTGGCATGGGTGGCTCGGTAGGACTCTTCGGTTAATCAACAATCTTGTGAATGGGTGAGGGGGGTTGGGGGTTAGGGGGGCAAAAACCAACATCGACGTTAAACAAATCGCGTTGCACAATGGAGAAGTTTTAAGACAAAAATACTTATCCGCTGATTGCTTCGTTAATAAGGCAACATGATGCTGCTGTTTGGCATAGTGCGCACGGTTGTTGGTGGTTGTTACTTCATCACCCACGTGAGTCCAGCGCGGAGAAAATCGACGAAAAATATTGATAGTAATACTTATTATTGAAAATTAATTTTTTGCAACAATATAAAGTGGTTGGCGTTGAAAATAAATTAGTATCTAAACATTATGTACGAGTATGCAGCGAATTGCGTTGCCTCGAGCATGCATATCGAATTCGTTTGCTACACTACCAGGTACAAGCACTTGGAAAGCGAAATTAATTGACATCGACATTCTGTTGTTGGCCGTATAAAATATGCTGCAATATGTGGCTAAAAGTAATTAAAAATGACTCGAAACAAATGAGATTGTTATAAAATCATCATAGTTCACTTTAAAGTAAACAAAAGCTCAAACTTCACCTGTCAAACTGACGAATCACATGCCAATTTGGGGGCGTTCAAAACTCATTTTTTAATAATGTGGTTTTCCATTGGGACCACCAGAAATCTTTTTCAGATCTCAGATTTTACTGTGCTCATGGAACGCGCAACGAGATTGATCTGCTTTTGTAAATGGATTAGTGCGTTAAATGACAACAATATCAGCTGTTCAAATGGCATTCGTTTTTGGCTAAATCACAAATGGATATCGCCCTCAAAAATGTTTTCCTTCTTGTAGATACAAATGAAGTATTATTGGTGGTTTGTAGTCTTCAGATGACGAGGGAGATAATGAAGATAATAATTCCTCCGAAATCGTATCCATATCTATTTATGTATTTTGTTATTTTGGTTTTCACGAAACTTTGCGCAATTTGCCTCGAAATGAAACTTCTTAAACTGACGTTAAACAGCTGTACAAAGTATATTGGTATGCGTAAATCTGAAAAAATATCGAGATCTGCGAAAAGTGATCCGAATCGAAAAAAAAAATTGATTTTTCGTCCCAATGGAACGCAAAAAGTTATTTAGATCAAAAAAAAGATTGATTTTTTGTCCCAATAGAAAACCACATAAGTCTCGCAGCTTTTTGGATGACGTATATGACGGGAAGTCAACAAGAAAAGTCTAGTCACGAGTTCATCGGCTGTTTTTACATTTTGTTCATGGCTGGACGTAGTCAAAGTGACATTAAAGACAAGTTCAGTGAAAATCTTATCGACTTCATTTGCCCATTGACTTTGGTTTAACTGAACCTTTTTGCTGAATTTGACTGCAGATAATAATGGATTCTCATAAAATAATAGGCCCCTCGCGATAACAAGCAGTCATTAATTCCAAGTTTTCAACAGAGATTAACTCCGAGATTAGGATTAATTTCTTTTAATCTCGTATAAATCTCGTGATTTATCAGACAGATTTTATTCTCATAAATACGATGATTATCTTTACAATCCCAAACAATTAGGAATTCAGAATTTATTGATTATTTAAAGTGGGATTGGTAAACTAAATACTAAAATTCATGGAATAAAATAATGCGTCCGTATAACTTCCTGCTCAATCAACGAACACCCTCTGCATAATAATAAATTTTCGTCGGTCAAAACTGGTCTTCGTCAAGACGTTGCATTGTTGCCGTTGACAGGATTAAGAACTTACCTCGAAAAGCAACTAGGTAACAGCTTTGCTCTCTGCATCTAGAGTCGGGTTGGCAAAAACACTCTCTGAACTCGGTTGTCAAAAATGTAAGATAAAGAGAGCTGCATTTGACAGGGTATCGGCTATCGGATATCGCGGAAACGGTTGCCGTTTTAGTGACTTTGTCGCTATATCTAGTGGAATTTTCAAAAGTTTAGTGACAAAAATGTATTTTTTGTCACTAGGAAATTCTAGTTACTTTTCTGGTGACTTTTTGGAAAAACATGTTTTTCTAAATTATTAAGCATCTGGTAATGTTACATCCCTGGTATTCGAGTTTGACACTTGCAAATTGCAATATTCAATTTGACTTTTTGCTGCCTCATTCAAATGCCGAAGTCGAACGCGTTTTTAGTGGTCATAGTTAAATATAAGTTGAGAAATAAAATATTAACGAAAACTTTGAACTCAATAATGGTCACCAAGAGTCAGTCGGAATGACTTTTGACACAAAATTGAAATGGAAACCGCATGTAAAGAAAAGATGGTAAGAACTTAAAATCAAATATAGAGGACTTTATTGGTTACTCGGAAAATATTCCAAGCTTACCCTCGAGAACAAGCTTTTATTATATAAGCAAGTGATGAAGCCAGTATTTCAAAATAAAGTGCTAAGATCATTCGTCAGTGTACCATGGTACATTAGAATTGAAGATCTCCATAGAGACCTCGGAATGCCCACCGTTAAGGACGAACCGAAAATTTGCGCTCGAAAGCATAGAAATCGATTTAGGACATGTCATATTAATAGCTCGGTCCGTGAAATTCTCGATGAAACAAATTTGCTGCGGCGTCTACAACGAACTAAACCTTCGGACTTAGCCCGTTAATTATCAACCGCGTTAAAATTGCGGAACGAGCAGGAACTTTCGCCGGAATGTTGCCTGCCAAACGTGTAAGACTTCGTGATTAAAAAAATTGCTTGATAAGTCAAAACTTAGTTGCAGGACAAAAGAAATTTGTAGGAGGTGGTTTTAGTGAGTAAAAATCTCACACTACTATGAGCACGCGCCGAGTGTTCTTACAGTGTCTTCTAGAAGATTTCCATCTACCTCGGAGAGAAAAAAAAAAAAAAATAATCTCCTCAAAAAAAACTTGTCATGAATACGAAATTCCTTAAAAAAATTTAAAAATGCCTCCGATATTGAGATAAATGAAAGTGATGAAGATGAAATCGATCTAATTATTTCTGTTTTGTATTGTATTGGAATAAGGGAAATGATTCCAGCCATTTTATAATCAGTAAGAGGAATGAAAACAAGAAATTGTTAATTTTTAGAGTGGAAAAGTAAATAAATATAAGAATATTTTAAATGAATGAAAGAGAAATAAATCAGTCAGAAGCCTATACACATATTAGAAATTCCTTTTACTGAAAACAACCGCACCAAACTGGATATGATGCAAATCGCTTCCAATAAAGTATAATCTTCCTTCTGTTTGAAACTTCCCCTCGCACACTTGATAATAGGTACTGCTCGAGCCACAACATTGTCGTCTCCGGTGATTAAGTGGAAATAGTTAAATAATTTCTGAAACATACTGCTGGCTGACCGCAAACAAAGCCGCACTTGACGTCTTTCTCCTGAAGACCAAGTCCTCCCCCATCGCTTGGATCCGACTCACAAGCGAATTGTTGCAATGAAGTTGTTGGCACACAAAACATTTGTTTTTTCTCTTTTTCTTTTTATAAATTAAAATCTTTTTATTACTTTTGCGTTGGTGTTTCGTGTTTGTTGTTGCGTTCGCCTTTATGTGTGCAAAGGTGTCGTGTGGCGTGGACATTAATCGCATATAACGGTATACGAAACAGATATTAACATGAAAATAAAAGTTGCCCGTTCAGGTTATCAGATGTAAAGAAGATACCTACTAGCGACAAGATTTAGCCGGTTCGTGGATTACATATATATACCCGCTTCGGACAGCCACTATAGCTAGATTGGATGTTGGCCGTGATGTTATGGGATTTAAAGAATCGGATGGTCGTACGCCATTGCCCGCCGCAGGCGCATTGCATAGAGCCATAGTTGCAAATTTGTAATTAGCCAGGTATTTTAATTCGATGACTATTACACTAATAGATGCAACAACTTGACAAGCACTGAAGTACGTGTATTTGATTTGCATTTGGTACGGCATGCAGTACTGTGCTGTGCTGTGTACGGATGCAAAGCGTTGAGAAATAGTCGGTTATTAAGTGGTTCTTACCAAAAATTAAGACTGAACGACAAATTATAGACTGCGTTCAGGGGGAAACTATTAGATGGGATGGGACTGGGATAAATTGATTTTAATGTGTTTCGAGTAATGTGCTCATAAACGATCACTCAGTCAAAGAGTGGATGCATAGAAGTACTGCCCAATTATGACATCAAACAGTGAAGAACAGAATAACGACAAAAAATGTGGAGAATGCAATATTTTACTATGAAGAAAAAGTAAGCATCCCATCGAAATATAGTTAGAAATAGTTTTTGAAAATGGCCGAACATTTTTCTATACTTTGACATTTGTAAAGCAAACACAAAATACGCATCAGTAAAGAATCTCCATCGTCGCTGCATAGAAGGACGAGAGCAGCTCGTCAGCTCTACGAGCAAAAAAGGAGGGAAGAACATCGGCTTCTCCGGAGAAAAAAGAGAGAGCATGAGAAGCGCGCGATCGAGGATATAGAGAGGTGTTACTCCAGGAACAATGTTCGGAAGTTTTACCAAAAGGTAAAAAGAACGTGTCATGCCAACAAGACCCGAACGGAGACCTGTAGAGACGAGCAAGGAAACCTTGTAGTAGAGTCACAGTCGGTGCTGAGGACATGGAAAAACCATTTCTGCAGACTGCTAAACGGCGAAGACGACACAAATTCCGCTGTTAGGCAGAACGATCCATTCAACCTGGACGATGACAGCCAAGATTTCCGTCCACCTGACCAAAATGAAGTGAGGATAGCAATATCTAAGCTTAAATCCAACAAGGCTGCTGGTCCAGACGGCTTACCTGCCGAGCTCTTCAAGGCAGCCGGAGATGACTTGGTAGAGTGCATACACCAACTCATCTCCAAGATTTGGTTAGAGGAAAGTATGCCTGATGAATGGAACCTCAGCATTGTTTGCCCGATCCACAAGAAGGGAGACCCTCTAAACTGCGCCAACTACAGAGGCATCAGTCTCCTGAACACTGCGTATAAGATCATGTCTGCTGTATTGTGTGAACGCCTGAAACCATTCGTCAACGATCTGATAGGTCCCTATCAGTGCGGTTTTAGGCCCGGTAAGTCCACGACCGATCAAATATTCACACTACGGCAGATCCTGGAAAAAACCCAAGAATACCAAATCGATACTCACCATCTTTTTGTCGATTTTAAGGCCGCATATGACAGCGTTTATAGAGACGAGCTATACAGAGCCATGTCTAGTTTTGGCATCCCTGCCAAACTTGTCAGATTGTGCAGAATGACGATGGAGAACGCTCGCTGCTCCGTAAAGGTCGGAAACAATCTCACCGAGACCTTTGATGTCAAAAAAGGATTTAGACAAGGTGATGCGCTGTCATGTGACTTCTTCAACATCATTCTTGAGAAGATTGTGCGAAACTCACAAGCCAACACCAGAGGCACAATTTTCTATAAGTCTGTGCAACTGCTTGCATACGCTGACGACATTGACATTATTGGCGAGCTGTCACTGGTGCGTTTGCAAGTATTAGTGCAGAAGCGGCAAAAATGGGTTTAGTGGTGAATGAGGGTAAAACAAAATATATGCTGTCAACAAGAAGGGACACACGACATCGACGAATCGGGCAGAACGTCACGATAGACAGCTATAACTTTGAGGTAGTTAGGGACTTTGTCTACCTCGGCTCCGCTATAAACTCTGATAACGACATCACATCAGAAATCAAACGAAGAATCACACTTGCCAACCGCTGTTTCTTTGGCCTAAGACGGCAACTGATAAGTAAGGCCTTGTCGAGAAATACTAAGGAAACTCTGTATAAGACCCTCATCATCCCAGTCCTGCTTTATGGTGCAGAAGCATGGGCGCTATCAAAGGCGGATGAAGATCTCATTGGTCGTTTCGAACGCAAAATTCTTCGAGTGATTTTTGGTCCCGTTTGCGTTGACGGGTTTTGGAGGAGAAGATTTAACAGCGAACTCTACGAGCTGTACAGCGACATTGACCTAGTCAGAAAAGTACGCATCAGTCGTCTAAGATGGCTGGGACATGTAGAGCGAATGGACACCAACGCTCCGGCCCGAAGAGTCTTCGATTCTAACCCGGAGGGACAACGCAGTAGAAAAAGACCTCGCCTTAGGTGGCGCGCGCAAGTGGAAGGGGACCTCAACCAACTTGGAGTGCGCAACTGGAGGCAGTTAGCCAAAGATCGCGCTAACTGGAGAGGCGTATTGGTTGAGGCCCAGGTCCACCCCGGACTGTAGCGCCACCTAAGTAAGTAAGTAAGTAAAGAATCTCCATACCTACCTCTAATGAACACGGAATAATTGTTTCGATTTTTTTTTGCGGAATGGTTCGTGCCGGCGCAGCGCGAACTTCGACGCAGATTTCGCAGTCATCCGACACCAACTGGGCAAACACTCCTGGAACACTGGAAGAGTTCTGTCAAGAGTGATGGAAAATGCCATAAATCGGGCCTGAATCAATTCTGGCCACTTAGCCCATATCATTTTCTCGACTTAAATGAAAAGCATTTGTAACACCAAATAAATATAATCCAAAAGCAGAATCAACGTTTTTCATTCATAAAGGAAAAAACAAAGAAAATCGGGTGACAACTTTTGCACCACCTTGTACTTTTCATTCATTCAAAATTCATTCACTTGACGTTATAGAGCAGATACCTCGGTGTGAGCAGGTGAGCTCTGTCCGTTGCAAATTATCATCAATGCACAAGCACAGTTCACTTCTCAACTCTTTTGTTTCTTGATAGCATTTAACATGTTTTGACAATTGTCATAAGTTTTCCAAAGGTCTGTTAATAATTGGTAGACTGTTGTTGAGTATACCTATTCTTTGATCGAAAGTTGTAAGAGGGGTTTTGAATGCAGAAATAAAACAATTTTAGCGCAGACCTTCGTCAGAAATAATACTTTTGATCTTAAAAGTAAATGTAATATAAATGTAACATTTGTCGCCGAAATTCACAGTCACTTCTAACGGCAATATAAAAAAAAAAAAATATTTAATCAAAAGGCTGAAGTAAACGTCCCGACAGTACTCCCAGACTTTCCCTTTTTTTTTTTGTTATGGAAAGCAGTAGTTTTCCCCTAAATAAAAAAAAAAATCTGTTTTTCTTCCCTAAATCAAATTTGCACTTCTTTTCATAAGAAAAATTTAAAAACTGTCCCCCGTATTAATAAACACTCGGTAAAAGTTACCAACTTGTTACTCAGCAGTTATATCTAATTTTTGTATGCTATCTGACGTTTGTGTGTATAATTATGTTCTTGTTAACACGCTTTAAATAAGATAATTTTATGTGATATACGAAAATACATATTGTACAATAATTTCCTTGTCTACTGGACATAATATTATCAAATCGAGTGAAAGTATTCAGATGCACAGAAAGTCTTACGTAGACGTTCGATGGGCTGTTTTCTTTCATGTAGGTAGGTATAATATGGACATTGGAAAATTCATTATTTAAAATTATTTCATAATGAAAATACGCTTTAATTTTATTTTCAAACAGTTTACTTTTCACAGCGATTTTTTATTTTTCCTCCTTTTCCCCCTTTTCGTTCAAAAAGTTCCGAAATTGCCGCTTTTCCCCTCGGTCTTGCACCACCGTCCTGGTGCCCAACAGATGTGTAATACCTGCGCATGGAGATGGAGTTTGCTGTCGACTAGTCCTATGCACTATCAACTACCATCATTCGTAACAGATTGGCTGCTCAATCATGCCTTACCGCTCCCAACAACTTTTTCAAAGCCCAATGATTGAGCACTTAAAAACAACACCAACTTGCATTTCTTCACGTCAAGAAACCCATGTTGCAACACACTTTGGGGTCATGTTTAACTGTCAAAATACCTCATCGGCTCGCACTAGTAGACATCGTCTTCCAAGCAATTGCATCCATCCAAATGCCGTCAGAACCCAAACTGATTCCACGCGCATTAATTAACAGAGATACAAACAAAAAAAAGAAGAAGAAAAAACTCCACCATCACCTGTATTTGGTGAGTAATTATCTTGTCCGACTCAAATCGGTAATGAGCGCCACTAAAAGCCTCCAATTTAATCAAAGCAAAAGAAGTCAAGTAGCCCCCATGCAAGACGCACAGCCACACCATAATTACGCCCGACCATAAACGAATTCAATCGCGCTCTGTGCATCAGGTGAATCGTGAATGATTGACTGATTTATAGGAAGATCATTGGCATCAAAACGATGATTATGATGACGATGCTGGATTGGTGGTGCTGGCAAGTGGCAACATTGTACAATCACTCTCTACGGGACGCCATCAAAGATACCAGCTCTGTTGGTTAATTTTTTCCAAAAAAAAAACTCACACTTTCAAGGATGATTGGGGCGGCTTGCGACCGTTTGATGGAAACTCTTACACAAAACATCATTCCTGGTCATCGCTTTTTATTACAGGCGGTCCAAAGTGATCAATCAACGCCGGCAATCTGTGATGCTTGTCCGAACCAAAGTGGTGACAACAAACAGAAGCTCCGCGATTTCGTTATTTAATTTATTTTCCCTGCATCTGTGTATCCATGTATTGGCAAATTTTTCAATGTTTGATCTGTTAACGGTGCTAATTTTGAAGCTTTTTGTTTTGACAATTTGTTACCTTTTGTGGTGAGGTTTCAGTTTCATTTTCGATTTGAATTTATTTTTTTTATTTTTTTTTTTTTTGCGGGCGGTCTACACTCGTATGATTGATCGGACAGTCGAACATCCTTTAGGTGTAAATTGGGGTATAATTAATGAACACGAAAAGCGGCGTGATGAACCATGTAAATAGATGTTTAATGAAATAATGTTGTTGCTCATGAGCGTGTAGTGCATTACCTACTTTGGCCAAATTGAAGGGAGTTAATAGAACTGAAGGTCGTCAAATAAAGAACGACGTCTCAATGTGCAAGGGTGCAATGACACTTTTGCGTTGGTGCGGGAAATTACACTTCGGCTTTGTGAATGATGCGACAAACAATAATCTGGTGCCAATTCAGTGATTGCGATAGGTTTCTAAATTTATCTTAAGTAAAAAAGTTAATCTTTGCTGAAGTAATATCAAAATACAAATAAATTGAATGGGGCCTTAATTTTTGATCGCCTAATCGCAAACACAGACAATTGACTTGTTGCAATAGCGCATTTTGTTCCATGTAACAAGTGCATAATGTTTTGACATTTAGAGAATGTTGACATTTTTTTTTAAATATACTTAATAACTGAAATATCGGTTCATTGTTTTACTACAGGAAAACATATTTTAAAATCATAAAGCGATCTAGAAACAAATTAGATTAGTTGTGATAAAAATTGTCAACATTATTTCAGCAGATGTGCAGAATGTAGTTCAGCTGTTGTAGGGTTTGATGGACGCATTCAGAAAAAAACACACAACTGCGACCAATCCAGCACAAGTAAGTAGGAATACAACAAAAAATGTTTACCTTCACCTTATATATATTTTGTAGGTCAGATTGTACGATTTTGTATATGGAAGTTCACCATTGTGATTTGTGAGTTTGAAAAATTTAGCCTGGACACTGAAAATGAATATTGGTATGACGGATTCAGTTTTTTTGTCAGAGACAATACTGAGACCCCCAACTCACAATCCTCTTGCCGCTGGCCCCTCAGTTTTTTTTTTTCAAATTCGCCATTTTGTTTTCCTATCGGTGTTATGTCTATTCAGAATCCGTGTGACATGTAAAAACATACAAAAAATATAAAATCAATGCTGCCAACCGCTACGAACCATGGGGGAATGTGATAGAGTTCGGGAAAAGGACATTTTAACATAACTGAATGCTATTGGTTGATTATTATAAATTTTCAAAAGTCGATTAATATAATTTGTTTGGTTAATAATACTATCTTAATGAGTTGTTTTATATTCCAGAAATATATTAGGAGAAACATTGTTGTGTATTTTCCGCTTTTGAATATAATTAACTTCGATTTCATGAGTAAATATTTCTTAAATAACTGAAGAAAAATTACTCAAAATGCTTTTATTTTCCTACAACCATTCTGCAGTAATAATTTTTCATGAATATTTTCAGCAAAAGTGCACTTATTTCAAAAATAAAATACTATTGACACGTAACGAATAATTTCAAATTAGAGGGACGAAATTCTATAAACGCTGGCAGCAACTTTACCGACACCGGAAGTCACCGGAAGTTGTTGATATTATTTGAGGGTGTGTTGGTGTGTTGAAGTTTCGTGACATTTGTCAATACGAATTTCTATGTATCAATACTAGCGCACTAAATTGTGTACACTTCGTACAAGTATTGCTTGTAGGCAAGGTAACGGGAAATCGGCCGAAGTTGGGGCTTGGGGGTCTCAGTATTGTCTCTGTTTTTTGTTTTCTTTACCGTTCAACGAGCTGTTTGGGTTTGTTTTAAATAAAGTTTTGTGTATTTTAATAGAGAAGCTCTTATCCATATAAATATTATTGGCATTAGAAATATCAAAAGTCGTTAAAAACTCCCAACGAGCCTTGTAAATCTGTTTTGTGATCAGTAAAAATATGATTTAGAAATGTAGTTTCGTGCACATACACATCTGGATCCAGAAAAATATTAACTCCACGTGGTTGCACCTTTACGTTGCATTTACACGGTCACACAATCACAGCACGGACAATTAAAAGGATACCCAATGCTAAATCGTGACACGTATTTTGGTCGGCCATCTTGTTTACGTAGTAAGAATTATAGGAAAGCTCCGCATGATGATATTTTTATAGCGATGGTTAATGAAATTCCGCGTTCCTAATAAAAAATGGCTTCCGGAAGTGATGAATGGACAATTAATTATTTATTTCGTATAAATGATTGATGAATTGTTGGTTTAATTTACTAAAACTAATTGACACTCTCATTTCACATGTTTTAAATCAGAAATAGAATTTTTTTCAAGTAATTGAATAAATGTTGGTCGCCGGAACTTGTGTTTATTTCCGCTTTACGTATCTATAATTATGGCTAGAACATCTATGACACCTAAGGCGTCTGATTTGTGATCTCATTCGTATGCTGTTATTAGCATTGACTGTTGACAAGCTGATCTCTCTGTTAAATGAAAGGCACCGCACAATACAATACCTACTTACAAAGCAAAAATATGTGACAAATATTTGGTCGGCCATCTTGTTGACGTGGTATGAACTATGGGAAAGTTCTGAATGTTGTTTTTCGCTTCCATACAAATCAAAATGGCTTACGGAAGTGTGAATGGTAATAATATGTTGTTAATTTAGTGATTCTCTCGCGAACGTCTGACAAACATCCGAGAGTATAAATGTCTTGAAAGAGCTTCTCAATTAGCCGTTTGGAGTCGGCATAAAATTGTAGATCCCTTCCATTCGTTCCAAAAATGGGAAACTCACACAAAACGAATGGTTGTGAGAAGCTAGGCCTAGGGTCTCTCCGGACCTGTTGCGCCAACTATTTATTTTTTTTATTAATTTGGTGATTCTGACTTCAAGCGAAATTTTCTTTTCAGAATCACCAGAAGAGTATTTTTTGTGTCAATGGAACGGAACGGATCCGAAGTGATTTTTTCCGATTCCGGACTCTCCCGGACGCTCCTTTTTGTCCAATGGAAAACGACATCATTCTTTCGCCTTCATTTTAGAAACTATCACCCTCATGCAAAAAATTGAGCGCGAGGGAGAATTTTGGGTAGTTAATTTGTAGCTTGTGGCAGGGGTATGGTTGGATACGTTTCTTAGACGCCTTACAAAAAAACAGTGTGCTTGGCCCATTATAATAAAAATCAACACGTTTCAGCTCTTTTCCGAAGCTGTTAATCTCCAATTTTTTTTTGAATAAAACCGAAGTGTCAAATGTTTCAAAGCATGAAAAATGGACACGAAACTCAGAAATAGCTTATTATTAACTACTTTTGGAGACGGTCTTCGAATAAGTTTTGAAGCACGTGAACATAGAAAGCTACTTCAATTGAATACAGGCTAATAAGTACTCTGTCCAAAAATAGCGGTCAAATTGTTCCAAACTATAATACAAACCAACATCGGTAAGAACCCATTGCATAAATTATTGAAATCTAGCAGCACGTGTTAGCTATAGTCAAATACACAAATACAAATAAAGACTACTTAATATATTTCTACACCATATTAGTTAAACTCACCCGCTGTGTATCTATAAATATCACCGTCTTCCTTAATGAATAAACTGCTTTCAAGCCATAAAGCTCAGCTAATAAATTCAACTATCCATAACCTCCAACAACATTATAATTCCATTACTCTTGTCAACTAATTCCATCGATCTTCCATGCAACAAAGTGCAAAATTCCAGAACCATGTCAATCCGGATGTATAAATGCACACAAAAACCAACAACACTCCTGCTAAAAAGTGTAATTCCATTCGATCATAAATATAAATCACCTAATCTCTGACCACTACCCCCGCCTCCCCCTCCGAATGCCACTTCCATATATAACAACACACTTTTCGAGGTAACCTTGCAGGTGAAAGAAATGTTGCTGATGTTGATATGTTGCCGCGATGCCGTGCGATGTGATGAGCACACACCAATGACTCGCCGGTATAACAAACACTTTAACGGTCAGTGTCTGGATCGTCCATCTTAAAAAGAAACACAGTTCTCACACACAAAAACTAAGTTGATGTACCCGACCCGGACTACACTTGTTACAATCGGGTAGATAGTAAAAGTGAAATAACCGGTCCACGCTCTGTGTCAGAATCTCCACGATAGAACCTCTGCGCCCCACCCCATCCCTGGTGCAGCTTTTGCTTGGCGATGACCATACCTGGTCGAAGCATTTGATTAGCTAATCGCGATTAGAGCCTGTATACTCTCACTCTTCAAGAACGAGATGTATCCTAAGACGCGACTTTAGCTGGTTGCAAACGCTTTTCAACAAAGATTCCTCCATAAAACCGCAAAAAAATGGAGAAAAAACATTTTTTTTTTTTTATATAAAATAAAATCAGATAATTTATACATTTATCTGGCATCGATTTGCATTTATGTCCGCTTGACATAATTATACACAGTCACATGGATACACACTATGTGCGCGCTTGTGTGCGTCAAGCCAAGTTGCCCAAGGTCGTAGCAGCAACGGTGCTTTAATTTTACGCTCCCATCTGAGTGCGGCCGTCTCATCTTCTCCCCAAATGCTTGACCGACTGATCGTCAGCTCCAACGGTGCTCCTTTGTGCACCGAGCACCGAGCTGAGACCATACTTTGCCGAGGCGTGCGATGATGCTGGCCAATCGTCATCTCATCGCGACAACGACAATGATACCCGATCATTGTTGATTGCCGGTGATCGTGATGGTGATGCTACCTGCTACCTGTTACCTGTTGCCGCCACAACCAAATGCCGGAGAAGTGAATTAATTTCATGCGAATTAATTATTGACGGCGAACTAATTAGCACATTGGTGCTGCTGAAACCGAAAATGCGTCTACATTTGTATGTACTTCAGAAGTGGAAACTGGATTTGTGATCATCGTTTTTGTTTGGTGTTGAATTCTAACCGAGTTTCGTCTTAAAATGGATTTTTGCTTACAACTTGGATGGTTCGTGGGACCGGTATTTTTTGTTTTTTGGCAAATTGCTTTACAAAACTACTGACGTCAACTGTAGCTTGGAATGGGAGTTAAATGCAAATGATGCGTATGTAGTCATCTCGAATCTTGATTATGATCTCCTTTGGAGTATTTTTAGGTGCAGGGAAATAACTTCACGGGCAATAATTTCACATGGGAAACAACTTTATCTTGAATGGGAAATAATCTCACTTATTTTATGTGAAGTTATTGCCCAATGAAAGTGAGATAAAACTTCAACTTTTTTGCGGGAAATAATTGCTCTTAAGATGCGACGACATATGTAAGCCTATAATTCATAAACAGTGGTAAATGTAGACTGCAACCCCCCGGCTTGTTTAGTCTCTGTTTAGGGGTGGGAGTGGTTGCAAGTTTCGGTGTATGCAAAGTTTATTAAATAAGCTATACTACTGATAAATAATTTGATTTTATTTTCCAGTTAGAATCAACAAATTCTCAAATTGTAGGCGGGAAATAATTTCATAAAAAAGTGAAATTTTTTTCCACTCAAGGTGAAGTTATTTCCCATGTGAAGATATTGCCCGTGAGGTTATTTCCCTGTACCGTATTTTTATTACATTGGCGAAGGGAGGTTAAATAAGATTCGCGATTCATTTTATATGTCCTGGGTGAAAGACTTTCGGCTTAAGGGATAATATTTGTTGCAGGATGGTTAGTGATTCTCGGCAGGCCCTCTTTTAAAGAAAATTAGCACACTCATCAAAATTTACCACAACGACCTGTCTAATAGACGACTACAGTGAAAGGCCCCCTCGGCGGACAGTGACAGTCGCACAATGTTTGTCTCCCTGAAGGATTTGTCCAAGGGGAAAAAGTATATGTGAGAAGGTTAAATTTAAAAATTTAAAATTTTATTAAAATGAGTTGGCAAGTCAACCAGAAGCTGTCAAGCAGTGTTGCCACTTAAAAAATAAATAAATAAATAGTTGGCGCAACAGGTCCGGAGGGACCCTAGGCCTAGCTTCTCACAACCATATTCGTTTTGTGTGTTTTTCATTTTTGGAACGAACGGAAGGGATCTACAATTTTATGCCGACTCCAAATGGCTAATTGAGAAGCTCTTTCAAGACAGTTATGCTATCGGATGTTTGTCAGACGTTCGCGAGAGGTGGCACAATTGAAACAAAACCCTGAGTTGGAATTTGGGTTTTTGCGGGATTTGAACCTGGGACTCATCTCATTTTTTTTTTTGTAAACTTTACCATCTGTAAAAAGGATACATTTTCTCGATCTTGATGTACATAAACTCGTACTACAAAAATTCAGTAGATTTAATTTTTTAGCATTGAATTTAAATTTCGAAAAAATGCAGTAAAGCAAAGTGGGAACGCTGGTGTCAAGCTGTTAAGCGAAAAGAGCTGTTAAGAGAAAAATATATGAAATCAGAAACTTAAAAGCATGATTAGTAAAAAAAAAATTCCCGTCTTAAGGATCTATCCGCCAAAGGGCAGGTGTCCGCAACCGCAATAGGAGATTTCACTGTATTTACATTTTATCCGATTCCGCAAGACTCTGGTCCTGTGGGTTGTGTTTTCTTATTCGCTAGTTTTCCTTCTATTTTGACATTTTTATTATTTCCTCAAAGACATGCCTCCCGAACTCACGCTTTAAATCGAAGTGCATGCATTTATTTACCCAAGTAAAACACTCCACCTTTGCGCATGCGGATTCGGACACAGTAAAAGTGTTTGCGAACACAGTAAAAAATTCACTTATTACAAAATCCGGCCTCAAAAGAACCGATTTTGATTTTAAAACAGATTACAAAATGTCTCGTCAATTTTCGAGAAGCCCAAACATTTAAAAACGCCCTGTACTTTAAACGTACTTACTCATGACTTAGGTCTTAGAATGCACTCGCAACCAAAAGATGTTGCATGTGGGTGTAAAAATCAATAAAATCGTTGCCACGGCACGAAAGTGACGTATAAAATGCGAAGGCGTGGAAAAGCCTCACATTTCTTTAGGATTATATGTGTCAAACTTTGACAGCAGCCATTACAACCAGCTGTCTAAGATCTACTCTATTTTTTATGAAAATCTGATCCGTACAATATCTTGCCATCAACACATACAAAAGAAAAGGCCGCCATTTTTGTTTTAAAGGTGAGTATGTACATCGCAATAACCGCACGTATGTGAGCCACCGTTCAAGTTAAAAGCTGCAGACATCACCGCCCTCATTATTTATAAACATACCTAGTCTCTATATACGTAATGCCGCTATCCAAAAACTTCCTTCTGGAGACAGGACTGCAACTTATAAAAATGCAAGTGCAGAACTATACTATATCCAAACACTCCGGGGAGTTGTTGTAGTTTTTTACTTCCCGAAGTATTAAAAAAAAGTCCGCCTAAAAAGTTTTATACACCTATACGTTATTTAATATTTTAATTAAGTCTATATACATCTACGTATCTCTAAAATCCGTCGACAATAGTATATTTCACATCTCCCTCGAACACAAAACCGGACAGCTTCGGCCCTAGACCGCTCATTAATATTTAAAGAAAAAAAAAAATTAAAAAGAAGAAGGAATTACAGCACTTGCAACATTGTAAAGTAATTTACAAGCCATATACTTGGCGATGCTCATCCATTAACCATCAATCGTCGGTCGGTACAAAATTTCATAATAAAGACACCCAACAATTTTCCATCAACTCTGCAATTAATAGACCCCAACAAAACTCTATTCCACAGATAGCCATAGCCACACATAATACCAAAGTCTTCTCTTAATAAAATCCAGTAATTTACCGCAACTGGTTGAAGGATATTTGCATATACGAATTCGTCTATAGCTCTCTACTCGCATGTGTATTCGATTATAATTTGCGTCAGCGAATGTTGCAGATATGCTCCCTCCAAGTTGATTTACCTGTTAAGTGGTCAACAGTTTTTGCCATATCATTGATACTGCCAAAAAAAAAAAAAAAACGCCAAACATAGATACGCAGGTCTATGAATATTTACAATTCCAGATGCTGCACTAACGGTATTTGGAAGAATATGAAAACATTTCTTATTCACCTCAAGGACGTTTCTGTTTTGCATTTCTTTTTTAGGAGACAAACGGAACCAGTCGAGATCGTATTTTTTATTTTTTTTTTGTTATTACCAAATCGAATCGGAGATTACGTCGTGTTTTTAGATACATGTTGCTGGCTAAATATAGATGTAGATATGCGGTGTTGTTGTGCGACGTTAAATAGACTGGTGTGGCATACACTTCCTGCAAATACTACGATTGAAAGCTGGCAAGGTTGATGGAGATTTATTTTTATTTATTAATGTGCACCAGCATTTTTGTGCCGTACGAAAGAAAAGACAAAGTTTTATGCAATCGCTTTTGTAGTATATGTTTTATTGTTAAACGATATAATTGAGTTTCTGGTTTCTGATTGCCTTTAATTATCATTTGTTTTGATTTAGAACAAAGTAAGAACGCTTAGGTTAGCGTTCGGGTGTAAATTAACGTTCAAGTCAAACAACCGATAAACTCCCAGTAGGGCTTAGCTCTGAGGTGATAACCTCAAAAATGAACTCATTGACGTAAGTCGAATTCGTCATCGTCAATGCTTCTTCTGTGCAGTATAATGGAGCGCTTTCATTTAAAACGGAGTAGGTATTTTGGTGTCATTAATGTCAAAGAAGGTGTGGGTGGGTGTCAAGGCTGATTTCAAGTGACAGATTGGGAATATTGTACGATAGGGATAAGCATAGATTCAATTTCTATTCAATTTCAAAAGACCTTTTCAATGGAAGGTAGGTATATTTTCAAATTAAAGTCAAAAAGGCACTAGTGACGTCAAATGTGCTACACAAATGTCAATCGCAGAGGGGGAATAAGCGACATGGAGATATATTTTAACATGTCATTCGGCGTGGATTTTTTAAATGTGAAAAATGTCCTATGCGCGGATATGATAGTGGCAAAGTACGAGTATTTGCGTTGCGGGTCATAATCATGCTTCGTCTGTTTAAAAATGCGTTAAACCCATGGACAAACTGATGGAAATAGGACAAACGGTAAAGCGCTCCTTCCAAATAGCAAACTTTAGTCTAGATTTTCAGTTTACGGAATATCACAATTTCAAAACTCGTACTAAAAATATTGTGTGAACTCCTTAAATGGTAAGTCGCAACTAAAACCGATTTTTAGCAAGACCCACTGGAATGTAAAAAGCGCTCCTTCGTAGACTTTTGACAGTTCTTTTTGTTTTCATCATCGATCTCTGCTTATGAACTCGTATATGTGCTCTCCTTTTACCTCGAATTGAGACAAATGCCTGTGTGCAATCACGGTCAATGACTTAGAATAAAATAAAAGCCATTCTCAGCCAGCTCCATCAATAAATTTCATCTGGCAATGCCTCTGTAAAGTTAACCGACATAACCTACCACAGTATGCCTACATAAATCGATACGACATCACTCTGAAGTATGATGTAATCGCCAGGCGGGGTGGGTCTGGGTGGTTGAAATTGGTGAACTTGTCGTATGATATATAGCAAGCAAAATTTATCTATCACACTAGTATCGCTCGCTCTCCTTCTCTCGCAATATAAATCCACAAAGGGGAATGGTAGGTAATGGTAAGCGTCCAAACGACCTTGAGCCATGGAAACACACAAAATAAAGAAAAGCCAACACCGACCATACACAACTCACTCACACAACTGGCACTGGCATGGTTTGGTTGGTCGTTGTCGTTGGTGTATGCAGTGAAATGAGGAAATCCAACCCGAGAGAAAATGGTGAGAGCAAAGCGAAGAAAAGGAAGGAAACAAAAAAGAAATTCTGTGTACCAGTGGTCTGGTTAGTCAAACAAATGTCCATGACGTCATTTGGAAAACAACAATTTATTGATTACCTCACTCATCTGGATGCACCCCATCTTCTCACCCTTTAACCGCATTTATTGTTGGCAAAGCATGTGCTCCGGGGGAGGGTTATGCTTATAAATATTTATAAGACATCTGCTGAATGAACGACGAACGTGCGGCCTAATGGATACCGACAGCATTGAGTATTCAATAATAATAATTGACAATTTAATGGGGGGTAGTTCTGTTGGAACGTATAGACCCCGTGACAAGTGGGGTAGGTTCACACAGAAATAGGTATATGTGGTTACTTTTCTCGAGCAAATGCAGTGGGTAGTTGATAAGAGTCATTAATTTCAGTTATTGTTCGATGGATAATTAAAAATTTAGTTTGCTCGTATGATGGCGACAAGCGGTTTGGGAGTTTAAACTGTGCGCGGTTTTCTTCAAGGCAAAATAATTGCAGACGTCCTTTAGTCTGGGAAAATATTGATCTTATATCCGGGTTGAGAGTTGAATTTAAAGTTATTGGGAGTGGTGTGCACGAAATGGGCT
This sequence comes from Cheilosia urbana, assembly GCA_946477585.1. Taxonomy (NCBI): domain Eukaryota; kingdom Metazoa; phylum Arthropoda; class Insecta; order Diptera; family Syrphidae; genus Cheilosia; species Cheilosia urbana. The sequence continues at coordinate 132,012,868 of OX297854.1, forward strand.
GTATGAGCTGGTGAACCATGACTCAGAAGAATGCACACGGTTCAACGAACGACGTGCCAATTCCAGCTGTTCCTTTCAGTGTCAAAATCAAGTCGAAGAAGTAACAAACAAATTCATTTAAATTACAATTTTATGTAGGTATGTTTTGTTGTGTCTTTTGTTTTTTGTAATAAGGACTCGATTGAATGAATAACATTTGCGAGAACAACTAGCGCTACACTTATTATTAGACTGATTATTTTCTGATTGGACAGGACTACTGTACCCTCTTGATAGACTGAAACAACGCTTATAACGTACGTGAGATGGGTTCTTGCTCTTTGGCAAGGCCGTAACTAGCGGAGGGATCACAGAGGTTTAATCTTTTTGAAAATCCGATGCATCCACAAAGAGTGACTGTTTGGTGCGGTTTATAGGCTGGCGGCGTCATCGGGCCGTACTTTTTCCAAAATGAGGTTGGCCAAGTAATTATTCTACGAATTAACTGCAAAGGAATTAACTCCAAAAAATTAAATGAAATAAGTTCCAAGAATTTCCATATACATTTATGAGTTATGTACTTTTTTCTTCAAGTTTTGCATTTATAACACCTATATCAGTGTTAGGAGTTATTTCAAAAAGAAGTAACTCCCAAGTCCCAAAGCCATGCAGATGAAGTAAGTGCAAATTAGGACTCATTTCATCAGTACGAATTTGGGAGATATTGCATATATGTTTGGAGTTATTTCATTTGTTATAGGACAGCAATTTGTAAGAACATTTTGCCCTCTGAATTGCATTTTTTTTCCATATCTTTGGGACTTTTTTCATCATTTCTTATTAGAAATTAATTCATAATGAATTAGCTCCTAAATGTTTGGCCTTACTTCCATTGGGACTTACTCGGAATTCAATTTTCTTATTGCATTTATTATTAGAAGTTCCTTCGTTAGAAAATATTTCATTTTGGGGTTAATTTCTTTGCAGTTAATTCGTAGAGCCACCGTGAATGGTGTTCGCTATCGCGAGATAATAACGTAGGTACTTCCTGTGGCTAGAAATTGAGGATATGGACCTAGACGATATGTGCTTCCAACAGTATGGTGTTGGTGCGCCACTTGCCACACAGCCAACGAAATAATGGCTCCTTTATGCGAGAAATATGTCTCAGAGTCATTGAAAATATGGACCATGTGATAGAGGTATGCCACCGAAGCCGTGGCGAGCATTTATCTTTTGTTTCACGCATAATTTTCATAGACCCTTTTATCATAATAAATAATATTAAGATAATTCTCTGAAATGCTTTTTGTTTTATTTACAATTTACATCGTGCATTATTTGCAGCAAAGAAGGCCAGGCGATTAAATTTAGTCTTATAAAATAATTCCTTACTTTGTTTTGTTGAATATACATAGCTACTTTTTATTTTAATTACTAGTTTAGGTATACAAAAAATCAATTTTAAATTTAATATTATTCTACTTTCCTCAATCGCTTCCAACCTTTAAAATAAAAAGTATTTTTGATGTGTAAACATCTAAGCGCGCGTTATTGGAATTTGGTGGAGTAATTCAACACATTAAACTTCCGGGGACAGGGAATGCGTCACTGTGTTTTATCATTGCACACATTTTATCATTGCATACGTTTTTATCATTGCATACATTTATGAGTTGGGGCATATTAATTTCAGCTTTTTGTTGATGTGAAATAAATTGTCTCCATTTCGTCCTTGCTTCAAATGAACTCCAACCGGAAAATTTCAACAACACGATATGGAACAACCATCGATGCTGTCTTCCAGCGTAATCTAGATAGATTACAGTCTCGAATGTACATATCTTACTTCAGCTACCACAATCCGATTGTATCTATTCTACCGCAACTAGCACAGAACGAATAAATTATTGTTATTTCATAATATATCAAGAATACGGTTATTACAATTCCCTCTTTTCTCAATGACGTGTAAGAAGCAACACACATACCGCACGCACGGTGTTTACACATACACATATTTCGGGACTGTTGGATACAGTCGCACCAATTTTTTTTTAATGATCATATTCTGTATGTGTGGAGTTCTGTTCTATGTGGAATTGACGGAAGCGGAATTCAGAAAACACTCAGTCAGTTATCCACAATATTTCACCTCGTGAAATAGAGTCTCGAAGAATGGAAGACACACTGTAAAACTCAGCTGGTTTGCGGCAGTGGCGCTGATCATTTAAATTGAATTACTTTTCATAGTCGGAAATTTCTGACCCGAAGTTAGACCCCGTTTACATAGAACTTACCGCGCTGTCGCATTTTGAACTATTTGGGTTCTGTTTTCTTGGTTCGTAAGTAATCTTCGAAGTCGTTGTTGTACGAAATATATGCCTGTCTAAAGTAAGTGGCATTCAAAAACTACTGAATATTGATGTTTCGCAGGCCTCCTACGGATTCAAAAAAAAATATCACTTAACCCACCACATACTTACTTACTTAAGGTGGCGCTACAGTCCGGGGTGGACCTGGGCCTCAACCAATACGCCTCTCCAGTTAGCGCGATCTTTGGCTAACTGCCTCCAGTTGCGCACACCAAGTTGGTTGAGGTCCCCTTCCACTTGAGCGCGCCACCTAAGGCGAGGTCTTCCTCTACTGCGTTGTCCCTCCGGGTTGGAGTCGAAGACTCTTCGGGCTGGAGCATTGGTGTCCATTCGCTCTACATGTCCTAGCCATCTTAGTCGGCTGATGCGCACTTTTCTGACCAGGTCGATGTCGCTGTACAGCTCGTAGAGTTCGCTGTTAAATCTTCTCCTCCAAATCCCGTCAACGCAAACGGGACCAAAAATCACTCGAAGAATTTTGCGTTCGAAGCGACCAAGAAGATCCTAATCCGTTTTTGCTAGGGTCCATGCTTCTGCGCCATAGAGCAGGACAGGGATGATGAGAGTCTTATATAGAATCTCCTTAGTACTTCTTGACAAGGCCTTACTAATCAATTGCCGTCTTAGGCCAAAGAAACAGCAGTTAGCAAGTGTGATTCTTCGCTTGATTTCTGATCATTATCAGAGTTTATAGCGGAGCCGAGGTAGACAAACTCTTTAACCCACCACTTAGTTATGAAAAAATATAAACACAGTCCTCTATTAAAATTGTTATCAAATTGGTAAAGTAAAAAAACTGGCATCGATTGTTTAGGGAATATACTTAAACAGGGTGTCTTTTTTACCACAATGTCGTGGTGCATCAGTTGACCAACTGAGAAACACTAAACTTCGAAATTAATATTGAAAAACTGAAGAAATCCATGTTTGCTTTTGAACACAGACATGTCAGAAATTTAAGTGAGAACAATAATCTAACACAATTGATGAAATATTACAATAAACTGAGAAAACAATTCGAACTGGCAAGACCGCAGCACACGTCACGGTCATAAGACAATATTTACTTTCGCTGCACGATATTTCCTCAACTCATCTTAAGTGCCAACAAATCGCACATTTTATCCCATTAACATGCGCTTTTTATTTTAATCCTCCATCCTATACCCTTCGCTCACTGACAGGAGCCCTCCGAGCGAAACGGTGGGAAAACACTTTATGAGAAAATTAAATGACGTTTCCTTTCACGTGCGTTATTTTGTGATGTGTACAAGGTTTTCCTTTTATGATTTAAATATGGACTTGGCCATTATCATTCTACACGCATCTCCCACGCACATTCACATCTATCGATTAGTAGCACACTTTTGACGTCACTATAATCTCAGTATATCGATCGAGGTAAAACAGACCAACTGGAACGCGTGGAATCGCTAATGACGTGGGCCACCAGTCACCACATGGAAGACGACCGAAGTGCAGAGGAATTCGACATCATCGCTCATGGAAAAGAGCGTGTGCTCACATGAATCCAGTGATACAATATTCAAAAAATAAAAATACCTACCAAGGCTCCAAAAAGTCCCTACCTACGTAAGATTTTCCCTACAAATCTGGTGGCTACATAATCCTTGGAAAGAATTAAAGAAATGTGTTCAAATGATAATATTGCTGTATTTATATTATTTCATTTTTATTTAGAAAAGTTTTTTTATAGTTATATACTAGTTCCACCAAGGATATAAAAAAAACATACAAGTTCTCATTTATCAGGTTTTGTCTTTATAAAATATTAAAAATTCCAAAGTTTATAGCAAACGGTTTTAAATATTAAAAATAATGTCCTTATTCCCCAACGGAGTAAATTTTTAGTCGATTTAGGGATTTTTTCCCCACGTGTACTATCCCTGTGAATCGACGTCATCGTTGTAATCGAGAGGGAGGTAGAGATTCCGTTTCACACTCTACCCAGCGAGGTTTTCGTTTTCGTTTCCGCTTTTCTTTTATTTATTTCCACTTTTACTGTGCGGCACGCTTCTGTTGGGTTTTGTCGTCATCGTTTGTCCGTAGTCCGTTTATCGATAGGTAGGTCTTATCTGTTTATTTTTATCATAATTAGGGTGCTCTGGGCGGCTTTAACTTTCGCTTTGTTGTATCATATTTTATGGGCCTACGTTCTTAAACAGTGTGTGTATTTTTGGCATCGCACTGACCCTACTCGGCATTGTGGTGGTAGGGCTAAATTGACGACGTCATACCTGTTATAGGACCGTACGTCAATAAGGGACACAATTTGAAAATAAAACCTCACCACCGACTGGGGGCAATTTAATAAACAATTCGTTTTGATTAATGTGCAATATGCGCGCCAGTCCCCGTCATCGTCATCATCATCAGCAGCAGCAGTCAGCGGGACAGTCATGTGAGATCCGCTTATAGCCACTGTTGCTAATTTTTCCCCATGAATCTATGACCGCGTTGTGGTCTAAATTTGCTCCGCTGATGCTCGCGTATATCGATGCAGCGCACCGAACAATTCGATCAGCGGACTGTTTATCGGTGCGCTGCACTTTTTGGGCACTTTTGGCTAAATTTAGACTTGGAAGCGATGCGCCGCCGATGTCGATGCGCTGGCAATTATTTTTCCCGCAATCGATTCCGCATATCAAGGATTGTGCGGTTAGAGTGGGGTTGAAAGGTCGGCCGGGTACAGACCGCGCCCGAGGATTCTTCTAATTTTTGTTTTAATTAGGCCCCTCGATTGGGGGGATATTTTTAATCGTTCAACAATTTTTAGCCCGCAGCCTCACTGATGCTGTGTAGCAAGTGACGATGCGACCAACGGTGGCTGGTGTGCTGCATTTCGGGAGCTTTGTTGTGGTTGAAGTATTTGTTGATTCGTTCAGTGGTGACTATAAATACGAGACATAAGAGTCTCGTGCCAATTCGGATAAACAAGTACGGCGATGAGGTATTTAATTGGTGTCGCCGCACAACAACAAGACAATTATATAGATGGGCAGGGTGGGTATCTGATTTGATTTGGCTCCATTTTCCGGGAGCGAGTTGCATTTTTGGCACGATTGTTTCACTGGGTTCAAAGAGAATTGGGAATCAGACTTTTATTGTCTTTTTTTTTATTGGACTGTTATTTTAGCAAAATCTGAAGAAAAATCTCGTACCAACAATGTTTTTGTAGATCCCCGGGGGGTAAGGCTTTGCTGTAGCTCTAAATATGTGGCAGTGGTGCCAAATTGACTGCAGAATTTCCGAAAAAAAACATCAAATAAATAATCTCAACAGTCCAATATCTCAGAGTTGGCAACACCTAACTTTTGACAGTTATAGTTCCAGAGGAGTCCAACTTTTGACATTTATAATAAGTTCGTCCGTCCTCAAGGTGTTTTGTGCCGTTTTACTAACATCCCTGTGTAGGTATAAACCTAACCACACTTTTCCAATAAAAAAAAATAATAATAATAAACAAACAGCTACAAACGACTGCCATTAGGTAAGAGCTAATAAATGTTTTGCGAATAATTAGCTTATTTGGGGCAATCACCTCGAGCCCTATCTGCCAGTCAAACATATTCATTTATATAATTCAGCAAACTGAATCATTGTCAGCTTCAATGTCACAGCACAAGACCCAGAATCCATGCGACCAATTCGACAACAAAATGAGATTCCAATCACCCCAAGACTCGACTCCCATCCCTGCCGCAACCGTCAATTAATCAAAATCAATAAGGTTTTGTTTTGAAAAATCTTCTAGTGATTAATCGTGGTATTACGAGTACATTGCGCCACTCGTAGGTATATTCGTTTCGTATGCGATGGTGTGTCTACCAAAAAGACACTATCCCACATACACCTTTGAGGTAATAACCGTTCATGTGCTGTGCGCTGCAGTGGCTCTTGCATTTTGCTGTCAAAGAAAAAAATAAATAAATTACACAACCCGTTGGGTTGCCAAAATAAGACGGCTAATTATTTCTCCCAATGTTCTATCGGTGTCGGTGTGGGTCTATAAATACAATTTGTTGTCGTAGTTCTTTTTTTGTTAATCAATTCAAAAATGTAAATTTGACCAGGAAGAGTAACCCACCAATGTGACAGAGTGTACCGTGGCACAAATGCATTCACCAAAAAACACAAAATAAAACTTACAACAAGACCAAGAAGAAGAAGAAGAGGAAGACGAAACGAAAGAAATATCTCATCACGATGGTTATTATTATTATTTTTGGATTCTGCATTCTGACGTCGTTGTCGTTGTGGTCCGCCCAACCCGCGCCGCGTTCACCGTCAAAGCCTTCATCGGCAACTGCTACTGCACCACCCAACAGCCAAGTCCAATTGCAAATATGACAGATGCAACACGATAGATGCAGATGCAGATACAATACACAGATAGCCCGTGTTTCTTTTTTTTTATTGGTTTCGTTTGTATTGTGTGGATATAGAAACGGGACGACAGGCGCTTGAATACGCGCGCTGCTTGGGCTTTCGTCATCTTTGGCACCCGCCAGACACTTTGCCCGAGTTATTACGTTCAAGTTCATATGACTATCGGTCGGGGTTGGCTTTATTTTGTTTTGTTTTGTGTTGTCTTCATCTGCTTTTTCTTCTGTCAGATGGGGTGCTCTTGCCCCTGCTCTTGGTCTTGTCCTACCGCTCTTGGCCTGGCCCAGTTTGTTGTTATATCCTAATATCTCATTTACTCATTTGTTTTCCCCTTATTTGCTTAGGACAGTTTGCTTTATGTGCGGCGGGGATCATCTCTTACGTCAAAGACTTGTCATGTTTTATTATATAGTTTGTTGTGTTTGGGTTTCCTTGTTTCTTTTCGGGGCGCTATTTGCGTGAATGTTTCTGAGTTTCTGTGAATGTGTGTGTGTGGAAATTGCACGTTTATTTTAATTATATTCAGATTTTTATTTTTGTTCTCGGAATGAGTTATGAACAGGATACGACAAAAGGGGTTAGGTTTTTGTTTGTTCACCTAGGGGTTTATAAAACGTGTTCGAGTGATGCCCATGGTTGGGACATTTATTCGCGGCATCAGCACGTTTGCTCCGATATGCAGGAAAATCACTGGAAAGGATAAAATGTGAGGGGGGCTTAACGTTGGCAAAGGGTCAATTTTAAGAGCTAAGTCAGAGATATATAATAAATGCACGTGTCATGTTTGTTGTTGAATTATGACATTCAGGTTGATGGAATAATGTGCCACCCGAGACTTTTGTGTTTATTGCAAATTTAGACGATTGGATTACAACTCATCATGTGCAATAGGTTAGAACTATGAGTGTTCCAAATACATCACAAATATTATAAACTTGCTAATGACTGTAAATAAACTTGAGGCTTGTAACAAAATGCAGGGAAGTTGTGCAAAAAGTCCGCACTCTTTAACTATTTACGAAAATTGTATGTGAAGAAAAATTAACTCTCATAATCGCCATCATTCTTAAAGGTCCCATCTATTTATCTTGACAGCTTGTATTCGCAGTACCTACCTACATATGTCAAAGGTATAACACAGAAGATTTTTTCCTTTACTTTTGTAGTAAGAATGGAAAAGACTGTCCACTGTCAAAATGGCAGTGGTGGGGATACATTTTCTTACAAAGAGACCTACGAAAAAGTTATGGAACGCTTTTGTAGAAATATTTATGAAAAATGGCAGGAACAAAATTCAACAATTGAAATAAAAGCCGTTAAACTGTCTGATAAACTCGAAGAGTTGGCTAAATTGAATGTATTAACAATCATTCATCATCTATACCGATGAAAGAGATTCCGAATTAATCGAATGACTTTTTCATGAATCCGAGTATGTGGAAGAGTTAGTATTACTGATTGAATTATAAGCATTCATGAGAGAAAAAAGCGACACTGCATGAAGAATTATACATGGAGGAGATTGTTGCTTGTTCCAGCGAGGAAGAATTTCGTCGCCACATTCAAAACATTCAAAAGAACCTTGAGGAGAACATTCAATTTTATTTTTCCGTCTGTTGATACTATTTTAATACGCAAGAAATCAAAAAATAATCCACGCATATGTCAAATGGGGCAACAAATTTCAAATCAGCTGTAAATTGTAAGGTGACTGACAGCTTTTCCACTTCTTTCACCAAGAAATTTGTTGAGTAAAAATTCGTAAGAGTTTCAGTGGAGGGGTAATATCTTGCTCTCTCGATGACGTTCCCTTTTACAATTTTTCGAGTTAAAATTCGTAAGAATTAGTAAAAATTTATAAGATTTAAAAGTGAAGGATCTTTTGCTTATTTTTTTTTTTTTTTTAATTTTACTCGCGCTCAAGGGGTTATGAATACCCTTATAATGCGGGGCACAGCGCGGCATTCAAGTTTTTTTTTTTTTTTAGGAAGAGAAAGAGGGATATGAAAGAGTTTGTGGCGCAGTGGATATTCTCCACGAGTGGCGTCCTAATAGATAGGGGAGAATTGTTGATATTTGTGTTCGCTTATAATTCACTGAAACTTATTCGCAGTTTTTATTTCTGAAAAATGTTTCGTGGTACTGGCTCGGATTTGAACACGTAACCTCCCACTCAACAAGCGAACACTCTATCACTGCGCCACGGCCACCCGGAGGCTATTGACAGATACCTATACAACAGCGCACAAATCGCCAGAAAGTCTTTAAGCTTTTTAGAGCGAATAGGGCAATCACTCGTTACAATCAAAATTGTAAATGGAAATTATGATTTCTGAATGACACTGACTATCTGTTTCTGTAATCGTGATAAAATGGGGGACCTATGAGCCTATAACTCTCATAACCTTTCTGTTTTTTTCTGTCGATCGAGATGTCAAAACTAGAAATAAAAAAAAAGATTTTTTTTAAAGTGGTAGATACGAAAAAACTGACCACAACCAATCATTGCCGTCGATCGATATAAATCGATCGTAATCGCGCACTCTGTAAGTGTTCTCATAAAAATTACAGAAAAAGAGATAATTAGCAAAATAACGAGTAGCGAGCAGTTTCTCACTTGGCTCGAAACAGCTCAAATAACAGCTCACTTATCACTGATAAAGTGATGAAAATGTCAAATGCACAAAGCTGACAGGAAGTCTATCCCAGTAGTTTGGAGTATATTTTCAGCTCTCTAATGTCGTTTTCCATTGGTTTCACTCGGGGATCGACTCAATCTGAAATCCAATGGAACAAGAAAACTGCTTCTGATTGAATGCACAAAAGTATTGGTGAAATGCCAAAAAATAATCTATGGCAGCTGTCATCTGACTTGTATAAAATACATAAATTGCACTTGTGTGAGTGCTTCTTGAGTGGATTCTGACTTCAAATCCAGAAGCGAAATTCTCTCCTCAGAATCAACAGAAGAGTATTTTTTGTGCCAATGGAACGGTTTCAGAAGTGATTTTTTCGATTCCGGACTCTCCCGGACGCTTCTTTTTGCCCAATGGAAAACGACATAAGAGGGTTTCGCTCAATTTTTTGAGTTTGACAGATTTTTAGAGTTCGAAGAATATATGCGAAAATACGTTTTTTGCGTTAATACAACAATTTGTTAAGGAGCACTTCGATTTTCCACTTTAGATCTTTCATATATTTTAAATACAAAGTCAAAAATAGGTAGAGAGGGAAAATGTGGATCAAAGGTGTAAGGGGGAACACTTTTTGCAACTCTCAGATAAGCACTACACAAAACAGTCCAGTCCAACCGAAACTAGGTTTGCATTTAGTAAATTTTCATGGAAGTATTCCATTTGTCAACAATGTAAGTTAAAACGCTGAATTAAAAAAAATATATATATTCGCTTGATTCTGAATATTTAAATCTCGCTCCTCTTTTTTTTCGGTCGTCTTTGCTTTCACCCAACAAACAGCCGTTTGGAAATTAAATTCTTTTTGCTCATCAGCCAAGAGTTTGTATTTAAGGGGTTTGCGAGTAAAAAATAAAAGAAATTTTTATGGAACTACTCGTTACTCGTTATTTTGCTCATTCGCTCTTTTTCTCTTAACTTTGGTATGAGCGGGTAAAGTAAACTAAGTGCGATTGATTCTTTTCTTTTTCTTCTCCAAAGATGTTTGTTCGTATTTAAAAAAAAAAGTCTAAAAGGACTTTTTTTTTAATATTCACAATATTCACAATCAGGGTTCTGCGAAAAATTGAAATGAAAATGTTTTTACCCTTTGACTGTAATTTTGGTTCTCGTTCTACGAAAATAGGAATCCAAACTTACAAAATTTTCCTATGAATCATTTTTTTCACGTTCTCATTTGAAAGTGAATGTTTTTAGTGAGAGTTTGAAAATTGAGAACAGTGTGCGATGTTTCACTTATTGAGCGAAAATCGCTTTTTAGTACCGAGTGAATCGAAAAAATGAAAGCAATGTGTGAAACCGAATGTGAAAACGATTTGTTCAATTCACTCTTTAACAGAACCAGAATTGACCCCCAGTATTGTGTTCTGCGTATGTATGCATAAAAAAATCAACTAAATCGCAAGATAAATCACGCGTTGGACTCCATTAAAGTTGCAGAAAAATGACAGTTCATCTGTGGCCATGATTTGCATACACGATGGTGACCAGGCAGTTCAGGAAAGCTGTTGGAATTTACCATGGAAGCTTTTCCAAATCAATCTTATTAAAAATGGTGACTCGAGTGCATTTTCGGTACAGCGACGCGACATAAATAAATGCGAATAAATTACGAATAGAGGGAAGAAGTCGATAGAGGAAGCAGCGACCAGCAACTTCTGCCTTCTGATTATTTGAATTTTTTTTTTTTTTTCCCCAAAATCCAAATTTTAAGTCACATTTACACATTTAGGTAATTACAGAAAATAATGGTGGATTTTAGAATACTCGTCCTCTTCAAACAAAATAAGGGATCGCATTGACATTTGCAGAGGGCTTTTGACGTATTTTCTTGGTCGTTTTTACTCCTTTTAATCGTTTCCGACAAAAACACAAATTACAAATAAATGAGTTCACTCTCACTACCACCATTATTGTCTTAAAAGATACCTCCGCGCTTTAATAATAGTTACCCAAATCGATCCTGGCTCTAATTTCAACCAAGAGAAAAAGTATACATCAACCCTAAAAATACCGAAACCCCAAGTGTTATTGCGAAACTCTAATGAAAAGCCCAAATTTATCGGTTAACCATCACCGAGTCTACAGCAAGAAATCCAAAAATAAAAATTCTTCAAATACATACATCGAATGTCCTGTTGATTTAACTCATCATCGTCGGCGTCATCAACAACATCATCATTATCATCATCATTATTACGGCTGTCAACATCATTAGCATCGACATCGTCATTTAGATGATTGTTGTCGCACTTAAATAACCGGCTCTGATTGATTCCACAGTAACTATTTATGAAACTACCACAGCCAAGAGTGTGATTATTATTTGTTGCCGCCTTATATTCCAATGGCATGTAATTGTCATAACTGTTTATTGTTGAATGGGCCACTGTGGCAGTCGTTCGTGGTGGACTACTGCTTATTGTTGCTGTTGCGAATAGTTCAACATTGAAATTCTTAACGAAATGTCCGAACGTTAGATTATCCTCTAACAGACTACTATCGACTGTTGTATTACTCTGATTGTTGTTGTTGTTAACTTCAAGTTCATTTCCGTCAGTTTGCAGGGCAGTTACACTTAGTCCATCACTCGATTGCGGTTCTTGCTTAACAATAATCAACGAGGCAAGACGATTTCGCATTTCGCACAAGAATACAATAATCCTTTCGGCAAAAATTTTGTATCAGAGATAGAGAGACAGACAAAAACAGTTGCAGAGATAGAGAGAGAGACAGAGAAACAGTTGAGAAATAACAACAAAAAAGTTACATAATGTGTGCAGCCAGGATAAACGGAAGAAAGTTGTGCGGTAGTACCGGTGCGATAGGCTCAGACACAAATAACGAATGGCACATTTTTGTTTACGATTGATTTTACTTCACAAGCACAGCAAGGACGCACAGCAAAATTGAAAATGATCAATAAAACAAAAACTCTAGCAAGCATAAAACTGTTCCATATATATGTATATAAAAAACACCTAATAAACACCTGTGGAAGGTTCTGAAACCCTCTGGTGCGGGTTTGTTTGATCCTCCAGCACGACTGTGAGTTTCACTTTGAAAATGTGTTTCTACTTTAGCTCGTCTAGGTTATCCTTGGGATTGCACGTTTGTACACAAAATTTCAGCACAAGAATTGTTCACGGGCGACTATATTTTTATTTTCTACTTCCTCGTAGAGTCCTTTCTTTTTGAACGAACGATTGAAGGATTAATCTCACGTTGAAGCACGGTATTTGCCATTAAACCTTTGAAGGATAATTTCACTAACACACCGACTCGACAACACGCGCACGCAAACACGAGTCAACTTTTCAAACGAGATGTGCAACGAATAAAAATATTACGTATACGTCACAGTGAACTTGGGTGAATTTTACTTATTTTTTTTTTTTTCCGGAAATTATTTAGATACACACTTCTTGGCGAATGGAGTAAACTGTATTCTATTAGAACAACTGAATTTCACTGAATATTTATTGAGGAATTTCCTGTAACCGTTGTTGTGTTATCCTTTAGTGGGAGCACCTTGCTTGCGGATCAATTTTTATTTGTTAACAATGCGGCGTCTGTGACGCGACTGAACTTATCTTTACGGTTTCAAGCGACTATATTGTGTTTGCGGTACAGTGTGTTTTTTTTTTGTTTTTGCTGTTACCTCAACACATGTGAACGTGTCTATACCGAAAACGAAGCGATGCTAACGGCAACGGCAAGCACACCGACGACGACTGTGACACAGCCACTATGGATGACGGTATAACTGATGGCTTCGATGATTGGGGGCTGCATTCGCGCATATGGATACACATATTAGCCAGCAACCCCTCCCGGTGGGCATGTATGTGTGTTCTGAGTTATGACGTCATTTCGGCCTCACTCTCGTTTGATAGGGGATACCATACCGCACCGTGGTAGATGAATTAAATCCATGACGTCGTCGATGGGAGAGTCGGCGCACAACATTGTGGGCCAATTCGTTTCGCTGTATTGGTATTGGCTAATATTATGCTATAACCATAAGCTACCGCAGCGACGCCGACAACAAAAAGAACAGAGAGAGAGCCACTAACCACAAGTAGAAGTAGCCCGTTTGCGTCATAGAAAAGCTTCAAGCTTTGCACCGAGAGAAATAATGAGACGACGAGTGAGCAAACTAAAAAAAAAGAAAAGAAAAAAAAAACCGGTAAACCGTTGGTATATGTATGCCGCTGCCGCTTTGGATTTTCAGAATTGACTCTTCCTTTCGATTGTTTTTCCCACAATGCGATTCGTTGGTTTGTCTTCTGCTTCTCTTCTTTGGTGTTGGCCGTTGTTCTGTTCGATTTTTTCGTGTAGTTTCTCAAACAATTGAGCGACTTGACCTCCCCACGGCGGCACACGGGGCACTCCTATGTTCGTGCGATTTTCCTCTACCTCCTCCTCCTCGTCTCTAATGGGTATATGCAGTTTTGTGTAGACTCATAACGGAGCGACGATGGCGGCACCTTTTCTAGTCGTCCGTCTCCGTATAGGCAGGTATATCCATCTGTTTGAAAGAAAAACCTAATTTCTGCATGCATTTAGCTGTGTGCGCTTAGGTTGTTTTAGCCCGATGAATTGGGGTGAGGAGGCCAGGCCGGGCTCTAAGATGCATATTTAGGAACTGCAATGGGTTAAGCGCCGCGTGTTAGCCTACAGGTGAGGAACACCACAGTGTATACAGTACACGCTGCGATGATGAAAAGAGACGTCGTCGTATTGACGAATGTCGTTCATCAACGTGATATTCATTGATATGACGTACTTTTCATCAGTATGATGAACAAATTCATGAAAGCTTTTTGACAATTGATGAACCGTTTTTCAATATGAAGAAAGTGCATTCATCTATTTTTTTGACATCTCTGACAAGAATTTGATGTATTTTCATGAACTAGGTTCACCATTTTTTCAAAACATTTCATCAATATGACAAAAACGTTCATTTTGATGAATTTAGTTATTTGCTCATCTAGTGTTTATTTATTTATTTATTTATTTAATTTCATCTACAAGCATGATTAGATAGCTAACAGACGTTACAAATTTACAAAATCTAAAATATAAATATACCTAATAATAAAGATTTAAACTTGTCTCTAGATAAAGATACATCTATCTCCCTATAAACGCTGTTGAAAGCAAGTATAGCTCTAGATATAGGCTCGTTTTGACCATAATTAGTTCTGTGACTTTGCTGAAATAAAAGATGGCTTATTCTTAAGAGTCTAGATCAGGGCTTCCCAAAGTGGTCGATATCGACCCCTTGGGGTCGATACCGGTTTTTTAGGGGTCAACATAAACGAAAACTGACTTTGGGGGTCGACGAGGTCTAAAAATCGACCCCTATTAATTAACAGAAGGTCTTATTATAAACGTTCAGAATACTGTATAACTTGTGTAACCTGTACCAACTTGTTTTAAGAATGACCAATATTTTAGTTGGGAATAGGTATCAATGTTCTACTTTTAAAAAACTCAACACGTCGATAAGCGTGCAAAAATTCAAACAAGATAAAAAAAAACTCATCTGCTACGGCTCGAGGTAAGCTGGCACTGGCAGCTGTTCATATCTCATTGCACCGGTGTTGTTGTCGATGACGAGACGAAGAAAACAACAAAAATAAAATAAATTAAAAGTACTGTTAGTTTCATGTGGGCACAGACTCCATCAGCTTTTGTAATGATTTGTGGGCATTCTAGTCATCAACAATCAATGAATGCACTCATCTACTAATTTGTTTCAAAAGATTACAAAGTGATTACAGAGCTAAATAAAGTGAATAAAAATAAAGTGATTGAAACAAAATTTACAAAATCCTTAGTTACCTACAGCGTTAATAGCGTAACCACACATGTCTGAAGCTTAAGCAAAAGTAAAAGGGTAAGTACTAAAAAACGTTTTATGCCCAAAACACATGTGCAGAAAATTGTTCGACATGCATGCATCAGCTTCCATCATTCCCCGACTAAGCAGCTGATTTGTTTTTGTTTGTAATTAAATTCGTTAAAAATGAAAATTGAGAAATTCAACAAAATTCGCAAAATTGTATTGCATTTATCGGTTTAACAGTCCTACAGGAAGTTTTTATACCTTTGCCGATTATAAAAAAATAAATAGTTGGCGCAACAGGTCCGGAGAGACCCTAAGCCTAGCTTCTCTTAACCATTCGTTTTGTGTGAGTTTCTCATTTTTGGAACGAATGGAAGGGATCTACAATTTTATGCCGACTCCAAACGGCCAATTGAGAAGCTTTTTCAAGACGTTTATACTCTCGGATGTTTGTCAGACGTTCGCGAGAGGTAGCGCAGCGCAAAAAAACCCTAAGTCGGAATTTGGGTTTTTGCGGGATTCGAACCTGGGACCCCCGCATAGCAGTCCAACACACTAACCACTAAGCTACTGCGATTACTACCTTTGCCGATTAGCTGAAATAATATTTTCGTTGAAAATTCTATTAGTTTTTCTTCCATTTTTGTGTCAGCCGCAAAATACTTAAAATAAACGCCAAACGCAATGATGATGATTGATTACCATTAGCACAGACAAGGAGCTTAAACAGAATTTCAACCAAGGCTGTTAAAAGTTCTGGTTGCAACGCAACATTGAAACACAGTATCATGCATTGTGGAAAATTGCTGAAAAATACCTTATCGCTTTTCCATCATCATATATACTTAGTCGAAAAAGGTTTTAGTGTGGTTACAAATATTTTGACAAAGCAAAGAAACTGTTTGAAAATCAACGAACGCGGGGATTTAAGGTTGCAACTCACCAAATTTGAACCGGATCTAACTAGATTGGTAGAAAGTCACCAGGTTCATCCATCACATTGATTTTTTTATCTATTCTTTTTTACTTTACTATTTTAATGTTTGTTCAATAAACAATTCCAATACTTAAGTATTTTTACTTAATTTATTTTAATAATTATTAATTAGGTACACTTGATACTTACTGAATTTTCTGTCTATTTATTTTGATAAATTTTGATGAGAAAATTATGTCAAGTTTACTCACTTCACCAAGCGAAAAGTTTTTAAATTGGTAAGTATTTTGTTTCAATAGGAACAAAACAAGAGATCGAGTTTTTAAAGTAATTTCGCTATAGGGGTCTAAGGTTTCAGTTCATTTTGGAAAAGGGGTCTTTTGCCCAAAATAGTTTGGGAAGCACTGGTCTAGATGGAGCATATATGGGTACCATCGACAGCAGAGTAGGGCATCTTATATGGTAGCACAGTAAGTCCCTCACAAATATTACATCATGAATCTGTCTTCGGGATTTTAGGGATTTAATTCCAAGTAGAAGACATCTTGCTTTATAATTGGGCGAAGGGATCCAATGCATTTTATAAAAAATATATTTTGTGAAACGCCTCTGAAAAGGTAGAATAGTCAGGATTCCAAATGACATCGGCATATTCAAGAAGCGATCGAACTAACCCCGTGAAAAGTGATAACAGTTGATGACTTATTCGTCTTACTGATGAATGGAATCATCATATTGAAGTATGATTGCCAAGTTTCGAATTTTCATCATATTGATAAAGGTGTTCATCGCATTAACGACGGCATTCATTATATTGACGACAGCGTTCATTAAAAAACAGACTTTAATTTTTATTAAGGTGAGTGTTGATGTAAGCGTTCATCTTATAAAGGGTGTTTTTTTTAAGGTATAACACTTTAAGTTGGCAACACTATTTTAACTGGCGGCCATTTTGCCATCTGTCAAGTGATTTATTTTAAGTTTGGTTTGGCATTTCAACATGAATAGACTGACGCCTTACCAACGGTTCCAAGTAGTGCAAATTTATTTTGAAAATCATGGTTCTGTTCGAAATACGTATCGCGCACAGCGTCCGTTTTTAACTTTCTCCATTACGTAGTAAGAGAAAGATATTGTTTTCGTACAAAATTTCGAACTCGAGATGTTAATCAATTCTGACATTACGATGATAGACGAAGTCAAAAAAGTGGGTCTCAAAATTCTGTCCAGTCTGTCCGTCTGTATGTCTGTCTGTCTTGCCCACAAGCCTACATCCTAAACGGCTGGCCGGATTTCGTTCAAACTTCAGATTTGGAGTTTGTGGGCTTAGGGCTTGGGGCCCGTTTTTATTTTGCAAAGTAACCTCAATATTAATGGTACTTCCCATACAAAATGTTTGTACCAGTTTGATTTTCTCGAAAACTGCTCTCATGATTTCAACCAAAATTGATATTCAAGCTTAAGTGGATGAGGTTACCATGACTACATACCCAGTTTTTTGCTAAAAATTCGAGTATCGGTACTTTTTAAATTTGGACATATGTCGAAAACGGTCCATACGATTGTAACAAAAATTAATTCCTAAGGTAATATGGTCATATGCAACTTAATGGCTAGCTCAGTTTTTCTCGGTATTATCGTAAAATGGATTTTAAAAAAAAAATTTTATTTTAAATTTAGTTTTCCTTAGTTTACCGGAAAACGGGAATAACGACCAAACGACGAATAATGACCAAAATGCAAACTTAGAGTAATATTGATGTTCTTAAAATTGTAGCGTCCTTAATTTTCAATTCAAGACACCGAAAACGCTTATTTTAAGAACTCCTCATATCTCGAAAATCCCATTTTTGACTTCGATAAGACTTAAAAAACATGTAATGCTTGTATTGCGAACAATAACTTATAATCGGTTTTTAGCTATGTAGTTAACAAATAGTATTTATCAAACTAAACATTGCAATATTTGGTACTGTTCTGTCTGCCAAATTTTACAAAAACCGCTCTAACGATTTTTTGATCAAAATACATATTAACGATAATATCAGTATTCTAAATAAGATACCGTACTTATTTTTTCTCAAAACGTTCGAAGAAATCTGTTTTTTAATTATTTCTCAAAAATGGCTACCCAAAAGCCGATCTCTGTTCATACATATTTTTAAGACTCAATACCGCACTTTAAAATTCAAATTTGCAACAGCCATTAGAAATGCAATAACAGCAACGCAAAACTTATTTTCAGCAAGTGTTACCTACTTCTATTTTTTTCAATTGTCTGTTTCTAGAGCACGCTATGTATTCCTTTTTCTATATTTCATGAACCGTTTCTTTTAACTTGCATTGCTTCTGAGATCTTTATCTATCTATCTAATAAAATAAGAAAACAACCAACAAAAATTTTGACAAAAGAGAACGTTTTGTTCGACCCAGTCGTTCACTTTTTTTTGTATTTTTAGCGATGAAGCTCACTTTTGGTTAAATGGATACGTCAATAGACAAAACTGCCGTATTTGGAGTGATGATGATCCTCAAGTGTTTGTTGAGAGATAGTTACATCCACAAAAACTGACTGTGGTCTTTTGGGTTGGTGGAATAATTGATCCGTACTTCTTTAAAAACGATGCCGACCAGAACGTTACAGTCAATGATGACTGCTATAAAGCCGTGATTACTGACTTTTTCGTGTATCAATTGAACAACCATGATGTGCAGGACCTGTGATTTCAACAAGATGGCGTAGCATGTCACACAGCTCGTGCCACAATTGATTTATTGAAGGACACGTTTGGTAGCCGCATAGTTTCACATTCACGTTGCGGACCCGTGAATTGGCCTGCAATATCGTGCGATTTACCGCCGCTTGACTATTTTCTGCGGGGATATGTGAAGTCGCTGGTCTACGCCGATAAGCCCGAAATGATTGATCGCTTGGAGGATAACATTCGCTGCGTTATTGCCGATATACCGCCACAAATATAGGAAATTTTGATCCTCATATTGATGAAATCCATTTCATCATATTAATGAAAACGTTCACTGGATTAAAATTGATAATTTTTTCGTCATATTGTTTAACTTTTGAGTGTGATGTACAGTTTTTGTTCCGTGTAGATGGGGGCTTGTGGTGGGAAACAAGAAAACTTGCTCTTAGGGTAGATTCGTGCAGGTACCTACCACAACTCGTCATCATTATGTGTATAGCCTGAATGTGCTGTGTGACGTGTGAAGTGGCGATGAATGGGACTGTGTGTGCATTTCCAGTGGGTGGCTTTCTTTGTTTTCAACTCCGGAAGAACGATGTTTGCCTTGTAAAAGAAAAAATTCTGATTTCATTTTGTCCTACCCACCCACGTCAAATATTGTAGCATCTGTACATAACAGGTGGATAGGTATGCTCCAGGGAAAAGAATTCCTTTGCTGATAGTCGCATATTCATGAATAAGGCGCGTAGGATTTTATTAGAATTACTGTAAATGCGGTCCGAAAATATTTCTTTTACGCGAGTCGATGACGAGGAAGAATGTTGCGTGTATACAAACGACGACAGGTGTGCTGTGGAGGGTGATTATGTTTATTGGTTGCGAATACGTATGCGATTTGGTTGATTTTATTGGCATTGAACGTTCGTAGTGAATATGACGAAGCAATTTATATGGTTTGGGACCTACGTATTTGCCTAGGCAGGCGGTAGTGCGTGGGTTTGTTGTTATTTTGATGATAGTAAGATATCCCATTTGGTGCAGAAACCTGTTGGGCGAAAAGTCGAGCTAAATTGAGAACAATGAGAACAGGGGCTTAAAGGTAGAAAAGACACAATTAGACCATGTACATTTAGGTCCTCTACGATACGACATGAGTTAAGGGAATGGAGGGGGGGGGGGGGTGGTCCAGAGTGCTCTAGGCCGGACATGTTAGTGGGCGCATTATTGCTATCTTTGTGCTTGTGACTATTTGTGTTTATCTGCAATCTTCCTACGTCTGGTATAGATAATCGGGGCAGTTTATCCCCGGATAGGGGAAGGGTGACCGAAACAGTCATCCCCTCGCCTGTAATCAGCAGACAGCTCCTTGAAGGGAGGAGACTGGGGATAACTATTGGACGATATGTCTTCGGATGTACGACGGGTAACCGAAACAGTGAGCCCTTCGCTTATAATCCTTTGACGTCTCGTCATAAGGACGTAAACCGTATTCGCTATCGCTGATTAGTAGATCGGCCCTTTCGTTGTGTACCTTACTTAAGGTTAGATAAGGCTGGTCAAGGAGGAAGTGACCGGTCGACAGTATGCCTTCGGATGGGCGGGTGGTGACCGTATCGGTTAGACCCTCGCCGGTGTCCTCTGGCAACTTATCAAATAGATCGGATGTAGCAAAAATCGTAGGAGTAGTGGCGATTTCAGCAATCAGCCTACTACGCATATCGCGGGGAGTTACAACTTGGTCAAAAGGTGAGTTTGGCCGAGTGAAGGTTTGTTTTAGATATACGAAGGGTGACCGAAACAATCCACCCTCGATTGTAAGCCCGTCTTAGAGATGCGGGTGGAGTGAGCAGTAGTCGATAGGACCAACTACTGACGCTGAGTATATGCGGAAGATCATTGAAGCCGTTTGGTCTTTGTAATGTATTTGCTGGAACAGCGTATGTCTGTGCGAGACAATTCACTGAGGTAATTGAAGAAGTAGTCTAATAAGTTTGTTTTGCGCAAATTTGCAAGAGCTGGCAGTTACAAAAAAGATGAAGAACGGTTTCTTCCTCCTCCTCTTCCATGCAGCTCCTGCAAAAGTCATTGTAGGCTGTACCCAACCTACGAGCGTGCCTACCTATCAAACAAGGTCCTCTTTTAATGCCCCCACTACCGAGATGATTCTGTTTCTACCTATAGAGAGAAGTCTGTGAGTCCTTTTAGCATCTAGTGTTGGCCAGATTTGCTTGGATATGATGCAGGTATTTATGCTGTTCCACTTATTTTTTGCGATCTTTTAATGCCTCTTTGAATAGGAGGAATTTGATAGATTGCATAGGAACGTACGGCTCACTGTTGTTGGTTGAGTGAAGGCCGCTTCCTTGCTGCCTTGTTCGGCTAGTTCAACCGCTTTGCAGTTGCCCGGAATATCGCTATGACCTGGAACCCAGCACAGGGTTACTGAACATCTGTCCGCCCCGTCATTGTTTTACCAACTTTGATCTGGTTGTTGGTGCATTCAGGGCTTTTTTAGCTGCCTGACTGCAACTTCTTTAGCTGTCAAAACATTTTTTGACTAAGGAATTACGAAAGATGAAGTTGAAACTGTTGTATCAGTATTCGACCGCTTTTCTGTAAAACTGTTTGAAAACTGTAAAGCGCTTGAAAACACATCCAAATATATAAAAATTCTATTATGCTATGTTTCCACCGGAGATTAACTGCGAGATTTAGAAAAATTTCCGTAAATCCCGCATAAATCTCGGGATTTATAATACAAAAGTTAATCTAAAAAGGGAGATTAGAAATAAATCTCTATTACCAACCAGGTTTGCATGTACCTATAGTCCGGTTTGTGAACACACTTTCTGCATTTGACAGAAATGACAAATAAGACGTCAAAAATGGAAAAATGTCTGAGAGAAACTCTCTCGTGAAACGTCATCCGCTCTCTAATGGACCAGAGCCATAGAGAAAACGTCAAGTTAAGGATTAACTTTAGACCTCTTGTATTTAATCTCGGGGTATTAAGTATTAAGGGCTATTGGTGTCCCTTTCTAAACCCAGTGTCACATTTCATAAGTTGAATTATTTTGAAATGCGCTTTGGCATCACCTTTTCTTGGCATGCACATTAGTCGCAGAAGATTGGGCAAATAGAGGACCTTGCATCAAAAGGGGGGCAAGTCCATATTTTTAGCTTAACGGCTTTTTTCACTGACAAATTGAACAAGAAAAAAAGCAAACTTTTGGTACATAACCGAGGCAGGTGCGACTAAAAATAAGGGCGTTATAGCAAAATATGTATCTGCCACTCTAGTGCGTTTGGTGCAAAACGGCGACAGGTCCGGAACTGTTTCTTTGATTTCCCAAAAGAAGTAAAATTTGGACTTGCCCCCCTTCTGATGCAAGGTCCTCAATTCAAGAACCTAGTTATCTTAGATTGGTCTGGGTAAGGTGAAACCTGAACGCAAAAAACTAGATTGATTGGGAACGTCAATTTTCCACGTCAGTGAGAACTGTCAACTTAGTACTCAGTCACTAATTTATAGATTAGATTCGTCGGCTACTCCTCCATTAACGTAAACTGAAACAGTTGCTTTAATGACCGATTTCAGCCAATCAAAACCGAGATACATCTCGCCAGACAGCTGTCAGACTTACTAAACCAGATACTTGAACGTCTCCATTTTCTTGTTATTTCATTATTGACAGTTAAGCGGGATACCAAACTGAGTTACCTACTCTTTAATTATTTAATTACCATTAAGGGTATTCGCTTAGACACGTAAAACCCTCACCAACTGCGTAAAATGCAGAAATATACCACCTCGTAAAAGAGCTGTCAGATTTTGCATGGACAACAGTTTACGCAGGCCTAATAATTTTCTGCGATCATTTACGCTCGGAAATCGACTGCGGAAAGTTACGCAAACGTACAAATGTCAAACTTTGACAGCCATGTGAATTTCTTTTCATGTTCTTAGAGCTGCAGCAATGACGGTAAGAATTTAATTAAATGGATAGTTATTCTATTGTTTTATCATTATTATAGACTAGACAATCGATTTATGCGAATTACGCAATGACATTTCCGAGGGGTGTTCACTTAAAGCACCCCAGAAATTTACGAATTTCCGAGCTGCAACAATTATGAGATTAAGTTAATACCTCTTATGTTAAATTAAGATTTTTTTAGCACTTTTAGGATAATTGGGAGTTGGTTTTATTTTAACGCCATCAAGAAGGCACGGACGCTTAAAAGCTGAAAACCCGAATCCACAAGAAGTTTACTACCTACAACAAAACACTTTTTTGAGCTTGCGAATTCAGACCTTTTCTGTTGGGTAGACTTTTCTGATAATCGTCATTAGACGTCAAAATGTCATCATCTGCAATTTGTACTTTCATAGCGCACAATCATCACGCCTTCTATTTCCATGGGTATACATCAAAAATTGCTCATCAACGAAAAGTTGACAACTTGTGCGAATATTCGGTCTTCCATTTCCCAGTAAGCCCACATAAATATGTGTTAATACATCTCCGGATCATTTGTGTACTAATAAATTATTAACAACGTTCAATGCATTCCTTTTCTCCTCGATAGGGGAGACGCCCAAGCCAACGCCGATCCCCAACCCTTTCCTTAGAAATTCATATTTACTCCGCCAACGCTACATCCTTTCACTTGAATTCCGTCCTCCAGTTGATTCAGCAACCCGAAGTGGGCATCATAACCAATTAATTAAAGAATGCCGAAAATTCAGGATCTCTGTCTTATTGACAGTGTATTCCAAATTCTCAAAGGATACTTACTGCAAAGATGTCTCTCCTAGCCTACGCACTGTATAAACGAAAAACAATAATAAAGATTTATGCTCCACGCAAGAGTCCGCGGACAACAAGTCTTACGAAATATAAGGCCCGCTCCAGCAGCTGCCAAGAGCACCAGAAACTGTATCTCTACGTAAATATAAAATGCATATACAATCTGACGCATCAAAACCAAATCACAGATGATAGGCAAACAGCACATACGTACGTTAGTGTATGTTATGTAACCGTGTGTAATGCCATAATAACGACGGTAGTACAGCCGATGATAGCAAATCGGTGACGTTATACCTGCCCCCACAACTTAGGGTGGGTCAGCGCAGCGCCATATGCTGATACACAGTAGTCAGAGTGACATCCGTTTTGATTACGTATCCAGCTGAATAAAATCGATGCCATACACACAACCAACGGGGGAATTCCTTTTGTTTTCTTCCTGCGAGTGAGTGAGTGTTTATGTCCTTGGATAGAAAATGCCGACCTCACAACACGCAAAGCATGAAACTTCAACACAAAGGATACGAAACAGAGGGGAATGCCGAAGCATACAACTGTTGCGACCTTAACCCTCACCGTTAGCAGTGACTCTATTCAAGGATATACACAAACATGTTGTATACAGTAAACCCTTAAAAATAATCAGTATCACGAGCTAGATGATGGGGTGCTTCCACTCCTTGGGCACTAATTTCTTCTTCCTTTATTCGCTGGCGGGTCCGTGAGCTTCTGTTCTAGTGAAGTGTACAGCCTGAAAATAGCTCGCCATAAATTACAGCCCATACGGGCATGTTGCCGGGGGATGTATGATGGGCGTAATAGAAAAGGGGGTAGTTTTATTTCAGCTCAGAAATAAATCGTGTAGGTACTTTTGTCAACATAGAAACTAAGTAAGTGAATTGATCGGCTGCTAAACTATTAATAAAACTACTCAAGTGACAGTGGGGTAAATCAGGGGTCAGATTCTGTAAGGCGAAACGAACAAACGTTTCGTGCGCGCAAATTTCTTCGAGCAAATTTCTTATGGATATGGATGCGCTCTGTGAAATATTGTACCGTTTAAAATGAATGAATCGAACAGAACTATAAATGCAATACCGTGTTTCAGAGTGATTTATTTTCATAATTCTAAAGGCATTGACAGAATAAGCTACCGCACAATTTGCTGGGGAAGTCACCACCTCCCTTGGACGTCTACTCTATTTTGTTGATAGTTTTACCTTCTAGTTATTGTTTACCAATGTCAAAACTATTTTTAATGACAAAAAGATATGAAAATGCACAGTCTTGAGCAACAAAATACTTGTTTTAGATGAGGCGCTGCGCGCTGAATGCTGAATGTTTGTACTTTTTTTTATTTCATGCACAGGTCTCGATGACAGGTATGTTATTTATTTGAAATCTCATCATTTATGTCAAAATTCAGCAGAACCTTTTACATTTTGCTTTGTTTTATCAAGCAAAACTTTCCCGAAAGCTAAGATTCTGAACAAACTTTCCAACATACAGTGGAGTCTAGATGAAGAAAGATGACAGATATAAAATAGGACCCGTTCAGCTTTCCGAATTGTTCATCTTTTCAAGCATCAACATTTAATGAAAGCAAAACGTATGGCCATACATAAAAACATTAAATATAAAATAAATAAATAAATAAATAAATAAATAGTTAGCGCAACAGGTCCGGAGGGACCCTTGGCCTAGTTTCTCAAAACCATTTGTTTTGTGTGTGTTTTCCATTTTTGGAACGAATGGAAGGGATCTACAATTTTATGCCGACTCCAAATGGCTAATTGAGAAGCTCTCTCAAGACAGTTATGCTCTCGGATGTTTGTCAGACGTTCGCGAGAGGTGGCACTTCAATGGCGGAAAGAAATTCGTTCATCTTTCCGAACTGTTCGCCTTTCCGAATCGTTCATGTTTCTGACATTCTACTGTGTTCTAGCTCTTATAACTTCACTTTACTTACATTTAAATCCGTTTAGCGTACTTTGGTAACTTTCTCTTTGTTATAGCTTGCTCCATAGACGTGCGTCTATCAACAGCAGCTCATAAGTAATTGGGAACGTTCCAGTATCTAGCTAAGTAAGTCTGACAGCTGGCTAACTTGATGTTCTTCAGTTTTGATTGATCTAGATCGGTGGCGTGAATAACTTTTTCAATTGAAGTATAAGGAGGAGTAGCCGACGGATTTAGTGAAGCATTTCATGACGGAGCACTAAATTGGCAATTCGAGTTCGTACATGTGACCGACGTAGGAAAAGTGACGTTAACGACAAATCTAGCTTTTGTGTTCAGGGACCTTGAATCAGGGTACAATAAGTGCAAACCAATCTAGTCGACTTATTATAAATAGTTTTTTGAATTTGAAGCTATAACCTAACAACATATTAAACGAATGCGTTCTCTTAGAACCTAAATCCAATCTTCAGCGAAAGTCGTTGAAAATTAGACTTTTTGACCTTTTTTAAGCCTTCTTATTTAAAACTTCGAAGTGAGTGGAACTGGAACATCAAGAAACACGATGAATGCAGGGCGCGTGCATTGTCAAACTGAGTTATAATTGTTCGATTTTATTTTGTTATAAATAACAGCACATTAGGTTTTAGGGTTTTTATTTTTCTTTTTGATTCTGTCCTTTTCAGGATGCCAAATTTCGAATTTTAGAAATAAATGGCAGAAATGCCAAATATTAAAATGAAATTATTTACATACAAATAACAAATTATTTATCATGACCGTCGAAAATCTTTGACTTGGGAATGAGAAAGCTGATGAACATACCAGACGAGGCTCTGCTCTGTGCGTGTCGCGAGCGGAGGAAGTCTTCCCTCCACTGGGATACATAAACAGATAAATCCTCCTGCACTACACCTCAAGGGCCGAGACTAGATGGTTGAAACTGACGAACAGCATCATTTCAAGGAAGATCTGGCCAGCCTTCGATGAAGCCAGAACAAACGGTCCATTGGCCTTTAGGAACTCACGCAGTCAAGCTTGGCATCCCCCTTAACAATAATGTCGTAGGGTGTTTCAGTGTTTCATCTTCTTCGTGAGTGTCCGGCCCTAGCCAAAACCAGATGCAGTGCACTAGGTCACCCTTTTTATGATGACCTTTCGGCCATCCAAAGTATCCATTTCAACAAGATCATAAGATTTCTCAACTGGCTGGTTTGGAGCTCCCTTAACTTCCTTCTCCTCCTTTTTCTTCAGGTTCCGTTAGTTGTGGAAAGACGGGAATACAACCACCTAAACCAACCAACCAACCAACATTCATTACTTGTGCACATTCATTTAATCGTACTAACTGAACCCTATACTGCCGGCAATTGATAAAGATACCCACAGTATACCAATCCAAATTTATCGCTTACAGACGCAACTGCACTCACCGCAGCCTTGCCACAGCTACATAGTCTGCTGTATACAGAACATGAGTAGCCATAGGAAACGCGCAACTACAAAAACAATGACGTCATCATTAACAGTGTCCATTAAAACCGGGAAGATATTTACACGCGCCGCAGCAACAGAAATGCTTTCCGGCGCACGATATTATAAATTTGTAATACTCCGTAACAATGACGTCATTGTTTTGGGTGACATCCGAGATCCATGTAAGCGTGGGCTCACGAATCGAAAACTCTCTCAACCCTTAGTCAATTATTTGGGAGCGCGCATGTGTCAAAGCACAAACTTTCTAGAAATACTACGCCAGCTGAACGAATTGATGAATGAATGCGTATCCGCGACGACCATCCTCCCCAGCGAACGTAAAGCATTTTGGGGGCGGGAGCGTTTATTTCAAGAAGGCAGCAACACGGAGCTAAGGGGGCTTGATTCGAATCCAAGAATAGCACGTGCCGCAATGACGTCAATAGCGAGTTAGCTATCCGGTGAATGCAGTGCCGCTGTGATGTCATTAAGAGGGAGCCGACAATATCGGAGGAGGCTGTAGATGACATCTGTTTTCATTTCTACCCCTCTTTGTGGGTAGAAATAGAAATCAGTGTGTGTTTGTATGTGTGTGGAGCTTGCATTTGGACTCATTACATCATCACGGCACAGTTGGCTTTGGTTTGAAAAATGTTCCCCAGTCATATAGTGACACAAGAATACCGTTGTGCAGATGTCACTCTAATTTTGTAGTAAGCGCGCATTTATATCGCAGAATGTAGTTTAATGCGAGGGCATGTGTGCGGACATAAATGACGAACGGCCATGAAATTTTGTGTTTACGTTAATACATATATATATATATATATGGATAATGGATGGCAAGGAGGGACCTTTATTGACGCGACAGCAATTCGTTTAATGCTTCCTACTGTGAGGGGTTGATAGATGCCAGATGGAGGGCCGGGGTTGGGGATGGGGTGTGTGGGTAGGTATATTTTATAATTCACAGTTTTTCTTGGGTTTTATGTTTATTTATGGAGAGAACTATGCGAGCTTTCTTTGAGTTTGGTTCGCAGTGATTCAGTGGATTCATATTTCGTCATTATAGGGTAGATGCAGAGGGACTAATTGATTTTAGGTAGGTGTATTGGATATGACTTATATTTAAAGTTGCGCTATGAACATGGATACTGTGTGGGTGGAGGGGTGTTTGTCGATTTGGGCGAGTGGACTTTTGAAATTTCAAAGGACTCTTCGAATGTGCGGGGGTGTCAGCGGTAAACGGAATCGGTTGCCTTGAAATGTGGGAGTTAAAAATAAAACCAACTTGTAAATTTACCACTTCTTGTGGTAGGTAGGTACCTACTTAAAATTTTGCCCACTGATTGATAGTTAATAATAAGTAAATTAATCGTTATTTTCACGGGCGAAAAATTGTGACTATAATTTCTGACCTATCTATTGTGCTGGTAAAACTTGACGGCTGTGAACATCACTAAACCGGAAGAAAAAAAATGCGCAGTCTATTCTATAGGCGTGTTCCGCTGTCAGGCTGTCAGGCAGTGAGAATAGCAATATCCAAGCTGAAGTCCAACAAGACTGCTGGACCAGACGGCTTACCTGCCGAGCTCTTCAAGGCAGCCGGAGACGACTTGGTAGAGTGCATACACCAACTCGTCTCCAAAATTTGGTTAGATGAAAGTATGCCTGATGAATGGAACCTCAGCATTGTTTGCCCGATCCACAAGAAAGGAGACCCTCCAAACTGCGCCAACTATAGAGGCATCAGTCTCCTTAACACCGCATATAAGATCCTATCTGCCAGTTTTAGGCCCGGTAAGTTCACAACCGACCAAATATTCACACTACGGCAGATCCTGGAGAAAACCCAAGATGTCCAGATCGATACTCACCATCTTTTTATCGATTTTAAGGCCGCATATGACAGCATTTATAGAGGCGAGCTATACAGAGCCATGTCTAGTTTTGACATCCATGCCAAACTTGTCAGTTTGTGCAGAATGACGATGACCTTTGTTGTCAAAAATGGATTTAGACAAGGTGACGCGCTGTCATGTGACTTCTACAACATCATTCTTGCGAAGATTGTGCGAAACTCGCAAGCCAACACCAGAGGCACAATTTTCCAGAAGTCTGTGCAACTACTTGCATCGGCTGACGACATCGACATCATTGGCAGAACACAGCGAGCTGTCACTGGTGCGTTTGCAAGTATTAGTACAGAAGCGGCAAAAATGGGTTTAGTGGTGAATGAGGGTAAAACAAAATATATGCTGTCAACAAGACGGGACACACAACATCGACGAATCAGACAGAACGTCGAGATAGACAGCTATAACTTTGAGGTAGTTAGGAACTTTGTCTACCTGGGCTCCGCTATAAACTCTGATAATGACATCACATCAGAAATCAAGCGAATAATCACACTTGCCAACCGCTGTTTCTTTGGCCTAAGACGGCAATTGATTAGTAAGGCCTTGTCAAGAAGCACTAAGGAGATTCTATATAAGACTCTCATCATCCCTGTCCTGCTCTATGGCGCAGAAGCATGGACCCTAGCAAAAACGGATGAGGATCTTCTTCGTCGCTTCGAACGCAAAATTCTTCGAGTGATTTTTGGTCCCGTTTGCGTTGACGGGATTTGGAGGAGAAGATTTAACAGCGAACTCTACGAGCTGTACAGCGACATCGACCTGGTCAGAAAAGTACGCATTAGTCGTCTAAGATGGTTAGGACATGTAGAGCGAATGGACACCAACGCTCCGGCCCGGAGAGTCTTCGATTCCAACCCGGAGGGACAACGCAGTAGAGGAAGACCTCGCCTTAGGTGGCGCGCTCAAGTGGAAGGGGACCTCAACCAACTTGGTGTGCGCAACTGGAGGCAGTTAGCCAAAGATCGCGCTAACTGGAGAAGCGTATTGGTTAAGGCCCAGGTCCACCGCGGACTGTAGCGCCATCTAAGTAAGTAAGTAAGTCTATGTAGTTCGTCGAGGAAGTGAAAAGTGCGTTTTTGAGTTCGAGATTGTTAGTGGAGGTATCAAACGGCAAAACGTAGGTTTCAGTTTTTTTTCTTTTATTGTTTATCTGTTTATCTGTTAAGTTATATACATAATTATTAATCATAATGTGTCAAAAAAAACACGGAATTTTCATTTTTTTTTTTTAAGTATTAGATGGTGGCCGGTTACTAGAACTTTTTTTTTTGAGGTGTTTGAGGTTGCCAGGGTGGATAAGGTTTCATTTATCCATGCAACTAAGCCAACTTTGCCATGCAAAAAATATTATACTTTATGCTCTGCCACCCATATCCTTCAACCAGCTGACGTTAGTGTGTTTAAGCCACTAAAACAAGACAATAATATTAGATGCAAGAACCCAATTATATTCAACTATTTTTTTTTATTAAAGAAAAATTGTCTATCAAAGGAAAAACATAAAAATAAAAACCTTGTTTAAATGGCCAGGTGAATTAGTTACCACGGATCAAAGTATGAAAATGTGTTAGGTGGTCGAGTACTGGTGCATAGGTATCCCAGATTGAAAACAAAAAAATCCCCCTTTTTTCGCCCAAAAACAAAAACACCTATTTAAGTTTTATTTTAACATTTTATGTTATGTTTTTTTAAATATCTTAGTGTTAAGCAAACACAAAAATAATAGGAACGCAATAAATTCAGTTAGTATTACGAAATACCAATAAAAAATCAAAAAAAAAAAAAAATTAAATTCTAATATTTTATGTTTAAATCAATAAATATCTACGTATATTTAAAAATATATATGTACCTTAAAGTTTTTACATTGCACTATTGTGAAGTCTTAAGCGGCCTTTTTCTGCCATAAAGTCATAACAATCATTTTTTGTTAATAAATTTCTTGTGTACAAATTAAAATTCCAGCCAAAGTGGAAGTAGACAGTTTGTTTCTTGTTTTTATTTTATTTAAATTTAATGCTTTAAAAATTCTTTCAGTACTGGCCCGCTATAAGAAAGATAAAAAAAATAGTTTAGTCTTTCGAAGACTTTATTGAAATTAAATTTAAAATACTTTTTTTCCCTTTTTAGATTGTTTCCTCCCAAAAAAAATTCCTTCCTCCTTTTTTCCCCTTTTTTCTAGAAAAAAATGAACAACTTTCCCCCCAATCTGGGATCACTGGTCGGGAGCAGTAGGCGATAGAAAACAAAAATAAGGGGTACCCTATTCAAGTAACGAGGGGGGCTGTAGGAAATAAGGCCCCAAAAGAGAAAATGAAATAAGGCCCCAAATTTTCGGTGTTCCATTAAAGATAACGTTAACGGTTTTTCGGATGTTTGTCAGACGTTCGCGAGAGGTTGCGCGGTGGAAAAAAAAACCCAAGTAAGTTCAACACTAAGCGAGGGGTCCCAGGTTCGAATCCCGCGAAGACCCAAATTCCAACTTAGGGTTTTTTTTCCACCGCGCTACCTCTCGCGAACGTCTGACAAATATCCGAGAGTATAAATGTCTTCAAAGAGCTTCTCAATTAGCCGTTTGGAGTCGGCATAAAATTGTAGATCCCTTCCATTCGTTCAAAAAATGAAAAACTCACACAAAACGAATGGTTGTGAGAAGCTAGGCTAGGGTCCCTCCGGGCCTGTTGCGCCAACTATTTATTTATTTTTATTAAAGATAACGAAAATTCTTTTTTATTTAATATTGTTGATATTGGATAAACTAATTTAGATTAAAGGTAATTTGTATATAGTCAACCTCGCACCTACCCCGTAATCTAACAGTAAACCCAAGCAGGAGGGTTGCGGGGGGGCAGGGTCTTATTTAATTTTTATATTAAGGCCTTATATCGCAGAGCCGGCGAGGATTGTATGGGGTTACCTATGAAATCCCGAAGCACAAAATCCCGTAACACAAAATCCCAAATTACAAAATAATTCACTATAAATTTTGAAATAAAATTGAATTTTCGTGTAAAATATCGCAATACATTGAAAATTTGTAGTCCTTTAAAGAACGCTGTTATGCGCACTCATACGCTGACTTAAAGTGTTCTGATTTCTAAAAGAAGTTAACACTTTAATTCTCATAAGTTTTCTAGAATAAGTGATGTTGTCCGAAAAGTTATTTTACCGAAAAAAAAAAAAAAAAAAAACACGGTAGAAGAACATTAGCTAATTTTACGTAATGAAATTTCAGTCATTTGCTTTTGTGAGAATCACAAAGAACGAACAATGTTCACTTAGATTTATCTGACGATTTTATTTACCAAAAAGTACGGTAGAAAAGCTCGTTCGATAAAAGTGCATAGGTATAGGTGCAATTTATTCTTGAAATGGGTTGGGAGTTCGCTCTTGGCCTCTTGGGTGTAAGGTTAGGTAAGTGAAGATTCAGGAATGCTATTCATTATTTCATTCATTATTGCATTAATTCAACCGTTTTTCTTAAAACGACAATTTGTTTAATTTGAGAGATATTATTGAATATTTCAATTTATTTAAAATTTAATAAATTTGGACCAAAAAAAAATAAAAAATTGCCGGCTAAGAAAATCCCGAATTTTTCGGGATTTTTCCTTTAAAACCATTTTTCGGGATTTTGTGATTCGGGCAAACGTTGGTTTCCCGAGTGCATGTATGGGAAAACGTCGGTTTCCGACGAAGTTTTCGAGTTTTCTAGGTTTTTGGCTCGTTGTGAATGTAGGGTAGGGATAAAAGTAAATCTTTTGATGATCCATTTTGTTTTATTTTCGTGATCTGATCCGGTCTAAATCACGCTGATAATAAAATACGGCTAATATACTAGGTTAGTTGATAAATATATTCCTATTTCTTGTTCTGATAAAACTTGATTGTGCGGCTCTCATCTTGTAAATGTAGGTATATTACTTTGACAGTCGCCGAATCTATTTTAAAAATGATTACTGGTTCTATACTGGTCTCCGGGTTTTGTCGTTACGTTGATTTGTTTATTTTTCCTGTTCCATGTTGAGCCTCCGTAATTTCCCCACCGAATAAATGAGAGGCAGACTAGTTCACCAAGCCGATGTTATTTTAATCATTCATCGTCCGCTATTATACCCTTCCAATCCTGAGCTGACTCAGTCTTTTGAAAGCATATGGGTATGTAATCTACCCAATTTCTGAATAAAGCAACTCAAATCGACGACCTTCGCCGATGCACTGATCTTAAAATGCATAAACGTACACACAATGCAAAGTGCCACAGCTATTCATTCAGAATGAATCTTCGTTCTCTTCTAACGGTAGCAGGTGCGGACAATGGAATTCTAAGGTCGCGCCACAGAGAACAGTGCACAAATCGAAAAATTCCACTTTAACCTATGGAATCTCTTTTTTCAACTCCTCACCCGTCAACGGATAAGAAGTAAGAACATCGATTCCAGCAACCAACACCTCATTTCACGACAAGACAATCATTTGTCTGCCGGTGCCGACACAGTCTACTTTATAAAAGCTCGCACTCTTGCTCGCACCCGTCTGTCATGATCTACCGCATGTTCACTGATGTTTCATCATAAATCGGTATAAATTGCAATTTATAAAGCTTTAATTTCACGGTATGCTTGGCCGCGACCAGCAGCGATGGCGGGCGCACTCGAAACACCAGTTCCATGACACAAAGTCAAAATCTCTGTACCTATGCTGCCACACCACACATTGCTTCCCAGCGACAGATGATGCTTTCAGCACGTTTTACCACTGCCACTGATTCGAATCGCTCAATATTAAGTTTCACAGTTCTTGGAATTCTTTTGTCCATCGCGTCTTGTTGTACGTATGCACAGCTGTGCACCACCGCACTGTCATCGTCATAATAAGTACTGGTCAAGTTCTGTGTCGGCGGCAGCGAGGTTTCGCAATATGACAATCTTCTTCTGGATACTGGATGGCACCTCTCCCGCACCTTGTGCCGATTCACATGATCGTTTCGAAAATCTTTTAATCCGAACCATCTATTAAACGAGATACCTATTAACTCTATTATTTAAGATGAAGCAGAACCCGATGGAGCGCGTCTTCTTCGTGCAGGTCTGGGGCTTATTCGAGCGCCGCACTCTAATTTGGTGCTGTCTGTCAATGAGGCGCGCTAAAGCTAAAACAAAAAAAGAATGCGATGACGACGACATGGTCTGACGTCTCTAAAACACATCGTTTTCGTATCGTTATTTAACTTAATTGTACAGATCGTGACAACTTATTTAGAAAAATCGTCGAGGAACGGCGCGCGAGAGGTTGGAAAAATGCGAGGGAAAACGTTTGGAAAATTATTAATATATTTTTTTTTTCGCTGGTTTCATATGGGTTCGGTACGGTATACGACCAGCGATAATGGTAGTGGTGTCGTTATTTCTGTCGTCGTCGTTGTTGTCGGTGGTGGGTATAGTCTGGGCTACAGGTTATGGGTTTGGTTAATGGATAGTCAGAAGGCAGTAAAGTGGTGTAATTGCAACGAAAGACAAGACAGCCGGCAGCGCTGTGTATTGGTAAGTCACCCCTTGTCTTACAGTCGAAGGCGGGCAAATTGCTTATTATTATTATTACGAAGCAAATGCCGGTAATGTGCTCGTAATATGAGGGATTTTTTGAGTACTTTTCAATAGATGACGTTTATTGGTGTACAGGAGTGGAGTAGCCCGTATCAACTATCAAGGTGGCAGGGCGCCTAATGTATACACATCTGAGATATTTCTTGTCCTTTATTTATGCAATAGCAGGCGTTTTTATTTAGATATACACAGCCGACATATTTCTTGTTCTTTATACGCTATTCACAGCGAGCCGAAAACACTCGAAAACTTCATCGAAAACAGAAGTTTTCCCATACATATTTCAGTTTTTAAAATGAGTCGTTAAAAGTCATCTTCCACGAAAACACCACGAGAACGACTTCCAATCGTTGCGTTGTTGAAACAAACCAACCTTTTGCAACATTCAGCAGACCAGCTGACCGAACAAATGTCACAACTCACAACTTAAATCATTTTCCACACTTAATTGATGGGCTATTATTTTTTAAATGCTCTGAATTAATTTTATTTCTTAATTAAGGCGATCGAAATTTGTAAACAAAATAGTTTACACAGAAGTTTCACGACTAGTGTTTCCCAGCTGATTGAAACGTCAAACGAAAACTAGTAATTGTTCGGTGTGACTGCAATTTCGAGTTTTCGCTGCGGTGCGAAAAGGGTATTACCCATGAAATTTCAGGCGTTTTTCTTTTTCAGTTCAGGGCAGAATCGGAACTGTCAAAAAAATGTATGACATTTATTTTAAGCTCAGATAAGGCAGAGTTCTGATTTGGTTTTTCTCTGGAACGCGTCTTATTGGCACAAAATAAAAATTGACAGCTATGCATTTTCCATTTTTTTTGACTGTGTATTTCAGATTTAACGATTTCAGACGTTTCGCTTTTGATACCAATAACTATACGAAAAGGTATTTGCAATATCTTATTGAAGGCATGGTATTGAAACCCTGCAAATTCTTATGAATTGAAAGAAGTGACAACCATCTGGTTTGATACAATTGAATGTCAAGTTAGCACTCAATAACGATAAATCCAAAGCCAATAAAAATCCAACCAAATAAATCCGTAAAATCGCATTTAACTGTCGGATTTAGTAAACCATTTTTTCGAACGCACCCATGCGTTGTTAATTTGAAAATTATAGGTTTGTTCCTTTACTTTTGTAGTAAGAATGGAAACTACTGTCAAAATGGCTGTTATGGCGATAAATTATTTCTCACAGAGAGACACTTACGAAAAAGTTACTGAACGCTTTTGTAGTAATCTATAGTTTAAAAATTCAGAAAAGTCCTTAAAATGTTTGATAAACACCAATATATTGCTAGTTTATTAACAATTTTAATTGTTTCATCTACCGATGAAAGTGAATCTTAATAAATTGACTTTGTTTTTGATGAATCCGAGTATGTGGAAGAGTTTGTAGGTACTGATTGAACTACAAGCATTTGAGAAGAAAAGCGACATTCATAAACGAATGACCAGCGAAAATAATCTTGAGGAAATCATTCAAAAGATATTTATTTCATTTCATTGACTCATTTGTCAATAGCGAATAAGCTGTTAAGATTCCCAGTTTACCACTGATAGCATCTTGCTCCCTCGAAGCCGCTCTCTTTACGAAAATTCGTAGAAACTCGTAAGATTTGGTAAAAATTCAAATTTAAAAGTAAAGGAACAGACCTGGTATATTAGGTCTGTTCCCTAACGATAATGCATTCGAACACATTTTAGCCAAATTTAGTCAAACTTCGTTCCTTTACGCAAAAGTTGGACAAAAGAGAGAACAAAACATTTCCCCTCCATAAAATATCTGCAAATATAAGCCCAAGAAATTTGTTTGGGTTAGTTGGTTATTGCTGACAGATGGTTGTCAAATCGTTCAAAAGCTAATTTGTAACTGGCTTATTATTTGATTTCATTTATATTTTGTGCTTTTATAGCATTAACATAATTATATGTAAGAAGCTAATGAATAGAACTTTTTAGCTTCTGCAATAAAAGTACTTCAGATCTTGGTCTTAAATATAAATTTGTGCCTTGTTCTACTGAAATTTGGATATTCCCACCTAGACAAATTTCACATTTTTCGAATTTGTGGTTCAAAGCGTTCCTTTTCTTTTTTGTTATGTTTCATTTCAGTGAGCGATGTGACATATTGCCAATATTGAACC
This sequence comes from Cheilosia urbana, assembly GCA_946477585.1. Lineage (NCBI taxonomy): Eukaryota > Metazoa > Arthropoda > Insecta > Diptera > Syrphidae > Cheilosia > Cheilosia urbana. Next base: position 132,049,747 of record OX297854.1, read on the forward strand.
AGAAAGTAAGGGAACAGACCTATTAATGACTTAAATTTGCTAAAATTACTCTAAACTAGACTTAATCTGAACGCTCGTTATAAAAGTCACTTTTATTACGACAGGAGCCCTACTCTGTATTTCGTTCCGAGAGTGAAAATCTCCGAAAACGAATATTTTGTACCTACTCTCTATTTCTAAAACGGAATGAAATCTCTCGGATAGATAATTCCGAAAGTGGAATTTTCATACCTGGCAACTCGTTTTCGAGTGTCAAAAGCATTCTAAAACGAAAAATTTGTTTTTACAACAAATGTGATAACGAAAGTGACTATGAATGTCTTAAAATGTAAGAAAATTTATGTGTTTTGGACACAATATTCTATCTGGTTGACTTGCGGGCCTTGCCAATAAACATTTTTAGTTTGGACTCTAAATTTAAGTAGTTCACAGTGGCTTTATTTTCCATACAAATTTCGCAATTGTGGGCTTCCGTAAATTTAACGTCGAAACCAAAATTTAATATTAGTACGGCTTAATTGGCCTAGATCGCTGACATTTACTGTCTTATAAGTTGACGTTTATGGTAGTATAGCCGACAAATATATTCAAGAATTTCATGAGTGAGTACTCAGTTGACAGTTCGTACATGTGGCTGTTATAGAAAAAGTTACGTTAACGACAAATTTAGCTTTTGCGATCGGGGAACATCTAGCCCTGAAAAATCAAATCGACTTAAAATAAACTGATTTTTGAATGTCCCCAATTAATGCCGTCAGACTAGAATTTCGGACGCTCTTAGTGACTGGTTTCAATAATGGCGACTGGGGCTTTTATTCCTTTGTTTTTACTTTAATGATTCCCTTTCGCAAATTATTTTTTTTTTTAAGCTGACATTGACACTATTTGAGCATTTCGATGACGGCAGTTGCCAAATTTGTATTAATTAGGTACTCGTTGCAAATATCTGTGCTGTTGGGCTGTTTGGACGTGGAATATGCCTTTTGTATTTTTGATGGGGTCAATGGAATTTTATTTGTGAACACACCACCTTCAGGAGGGCGATTAGTTCGCCTAGTCCAATTGGTATACCTGTTCCCACCCTGTACAAGTTTCCGCGTGTATTTTTTGTTTTTTTCAATTGCAATGCACCTTCTTGGGGATTGTCAAAACTTTTACTAGCGAGCTTACAAGATGCAATAGAGAAAGAGAACAGCATGGAAGGCGGTTGAGTGGATCGCGATCCAATAGATGCTCTGCACAGATATCGAATTTCAGTTTGAAATAAGGAATTTTTGCACATCAACAGGTCTTCACAGATTATACGGGACTGCAGGTCGTTGGTACATCGCCATCAATGGCGGAGGTGGTACTCGCCGAATCTGTTGTCGTCGTCGTCTTCACTTTTGTTTGGTTCAAATTTAGTTGTTTGCTTTGCGGGGCATTATGCCATTGTTGGCCTAGTCGGGTACCTACCTACTCCCGCGTCTTCCTCCCAAATGAAGATCTGAGAAGAAAACAATTCAAACAATTTAGGCGTGATGGTATCGCCTCCAATTTGCGTCCTTCGCGACGTTCGATGACGACCACGCTCGCTGAAACTTTGCATGAGTGAAATGAATTACAATGCAATTTTCGTGTATCTAATTCATTGCTGGATTTGTCCGTCGAGTCGCGTTCCTAGAAACTGGGTGAAGGGAGAGCTGCACTTTTTGGCATAGAGGATGTTATATAACTTTATTCTTTTTGCGGGAGTTTTTTCTGTTTTTGTTTTGTTTTGTGGGCTTGTATTGAATTGTTTCGTTAAGATTGAGGCGTACGGATTAAAACAAAGGAGCTGCAGAAATATGGGCGCAACTTAGATGTTTAACTGAAAATGAAAGTACGTGGAAGTATTATGGCTTTTGACTCTCCTCCGTAACAGGTGATGCCGATACCAATATGTAAGCAATCGGCACTGTGGATCAAACAAATTCTATTGATTTCGGAGGCTTTATTTGTATTGCAGCAGTAGGAGAGCCATTGGTGCGGGCGCCGTGAGCACCTTGGCAGAGTCTGAACCAGGTCTGAACTCTGAATGCTACCACAGCCTTTCAAAATGATTTATGTGAGTTCGATTTCCCACGTGTGGAGGTTATCACGTAGGCGGGCCAAACATTTGTGGACACATTTCGCAATTCAATTATATACAGATTTGACATGTGTACGTGTAAAGAAGACTCCAAAAAGGAGATCTGTATTGGACTGTTACTGAATTAAGAAGATTTTTTTGTTGTCAAGGGTTGACCCTAGTTAGAGTTAGTGGGACAGTGGGTTCATATCCTGAGCGCATTTGGACGAGTCTTCGTTTTAATTTTTCTGCTTGCTAATGAGTCCTGACACAAAAAAATATGAAGCGAATGCTTAAGATACTTTCGTGAAATGCCAACGGTCTTTGGCAAAAACTCGGAGAGCTAGAATTGTGGGAAAAAGATATCGATATATTTTTGATACCAGAAACCCATATAAAGGGGAAATCAAATCTAAAGATCAAAGGCCACATTGACTATCACGCCGTTCACCCCGAATAAGGCTTGAGGTGGAGGATCCTTTTATATAAAGGAGTTTATCGGCCACTCAATCGATTTACAATCATAACTCGAAACAATGCAAGAGAGCTCTGTACAGGTCCAATATCGAAATGCATTTTTAAAAATATCTTCTATCTACTGCCCACCACGATGCAAAATAGAGAAAAATGATTATTCAAACCTAATCAATTCCATCGGACAACATTTTACAAGTGGAGGTGTATGCAGTACAATTGCGATTTTCATTCGACAGGCAAACCAACATACTGGCCGACTGATGTCGCTAAATACCTGATTTGATTTATTTCTTTATTACAAAAGGACTACCCGCCAATCGGGCTGCAGGAAATAAGGCCCCAATGAAATAAGGCCATAAATTTGGGGTTTATTTCAAAACCAAATTAAAAATAACGAAAACTACTTTTTTATAACATTTTAATTAAGTATTGTTGATATTGGATAAACTAATTTAGATTAAAGGAACCTTGTATATACTCGATTGAGACATTTATAAAAAAAAAATGAAATACCGCCGAGGCTAACAAAAGGCAAAACAGACTGGAAAGGTTTCAAAAAAGATGTCCAGGATAATACTGAACTGTGTCAAGACGCATTACGAACTAGAAGTCGCGGTCGACCGCTTCGTCAATGTAGTACAAAAAGCTGCATGTAATAATACTCATTACCAGCAGAGAACAGCTAACAATAACTGCGTCAAATACCTGCAGGAAATAATTGATATGGTCAGAACAAAACGAAAAGCGCGAAAAATATGGCAACAAACTCGAGCCCCGCAATAAAGCGCACTTAAATCGGCTTACTAACCTCCTAAAAAAGTCGATTAAAGAAAATGCCGAAGCCAGAAACTACCTCGAAAGTCTAACAGCTGAAAAAGAATCCGCTTTGGAAAGCTACGAAAGCCACAAAAAGGCCGATAATCGCAGGGCCACCTATTAAGATAACCCAAGGTGTTTGGGCAAAAAGCGACAAAGAGAAGGCGGATATTTTCGCCGCTCATCTATAAGAAACTTTTGAGCCGTTCGATGGTAAAGCGCTTAATAGGAAAATTTATGCATCAGACAGACGATCTGAAAATAAACGCTACACTCGCAGAGCTCGTACAAGTAATAAAGAAGCTTAAGACCAAAAAAATCTCCGGGTAATGATCTGATCACGAGTGGACTCCTAAAAATGTTACCTCGGAAAGCATTAACTAAGCTTCTTCACATTATAAACGCAAAAACCAGGCAAACCACCGAATGAAAAAAAGTCTTATAGACCCATCTCGCTTCTTCCAATTATTTCCAAAGTTTTTGAGAGGATATTACTCAGACGCTTACAACCAATTATAGAAGAAAGCCGATCACCAGTTCGGGTTTAGAAGCAAATATTCGACAATCGATCAAGTGCATCGGATAACTGACGTAATAGGGAAAGCTATAGAAGAAAATAAAATTTGCTCTGCTGTATTCTTGGACGTTTCGCAAGCATTTGATAATGTTTGGCATGAAGGCCTAAAGTGCAAATTAAGACAAGTTCTCCCCGAACGGTTATGGAAAATTCTACAATCGTATCTACAGAATAGACTCTTTCGTGTCAAACACGGAAACCAATATTTGGAGTTTAAAGAAATAAGGGCAGGTGTGCCGCAAGGAAGCGTCCTTGGGCCTCTCCTGTACCTGTTATTTACGCGTGATATTCCGCAAACAGAAGGTACTACCGTAGCCACTTTTGCCGATGACACTGCATACTAGAAGTTGTACAACAAACAAAAAAAACAAACAAAATATTACAAGGCGCGCTTAACCGGGTCTATGAATGGACAAAATCATGGAGGATCGCTCTTAACGAAACGAAATCGGTCCGTGGATTTTACATATAAAAAAACAAATAACTTGCCTGTATTTATAAATACGGTACAAGTTCCATTTGCAAACGAGGCCAAATATCTCGGAATGACTCTCGACATAAAATTAAAAGGGAAACCGCATGTAAAGAAAAAATGCGAAGAACTTAAAGTCAAATATAGAGAACTTTATTGGTTACTCGGAAAACATTCCAAGCTTACCCTGCTTATTATATAAGCAAGTGATGAAGCCTATGGACATATGGTATACAGTTACGGGGCTGTACCAGCGAAACAAATCTAAACATTTTACAAACTTTTCAAAACAAAGTGCTAAGTTCATTCGTCAGTGCACCGTGGTACATCAGAATTGAAGATCTCCATAGAGACCTTGGAATTCCAACCGTTAAGGACGAAACGAAATTATGCGCTCAAAAGCATAGAAATCGATTATTAGGACGCATCAATAACTCGGTCCGTGAAATTCTCGATGAAATATATTTATTGCGGCGTCTACAACGAACTAAACCTTCGGACTTAGCCAGATAATTATCAACCGCGTTAAAATTGCGGAACAAGCAGGAACTTTCGCCGGAATGCTGCCTGCCAAACGTATTTATAACTTCGTGAAAAGTGGGAGGTGGTTTTAGTGAGTAAAAATCTCATACTTCTATGAGCACGCGCCGATTGTCCTCATAGTGTCTTCTAGAAGATTTCCACCTACCTCGGAGAACAAAAAAAAAAAAAGGGTCCTGAAGCCGAAAATGTGATCAAAATCTATAATGGTTGTATACAGAGACATCAATCTGTTCAGCAAAGTACGAGATGAATGCCTGAGATAATTGGACGAGTAGGGCTAATAGGCAACAATGCCTCGGCGAGGAAAGCCTTTGAATTCACACGCAACCTAGACCACTTAATCCAGACAATGCAGTAGAAAATACCTCACCTTATGTCTTGTGTGAAAGTGAAAGAAGACCTTAACTAAATCTCTAGACTCTAGAGGCTTAGCGCTAGATTTATTCCAGATATTTCCCCCACTCAAGACCGATTCTCTTAAGAAATGTCATGAAAAGAAGACTTTTGCACACAAATTTTCAATCGACCACCACATAAGCCTGCTAGCTGGACCCGCTGATTTAACCTATCTCGCACACAAGCATTCCCTTTCTGCGAACCGCTCAACCATAACTCCAGTACCCAATACCTCAATCAATTTCGTTCTAAACAAGCAAATTAGCTGCACCTCTGGCAAAGCGAGTATATCTGTATCCCCCATTATCTATTGTTACGATCTAACAAAAGCCTCAAACCTGAGTTATTTATGGACAGGTTATTCGAGAAAAGAAGCACCGAAGCAGCATCCAGCCAACCGCGTCCCCATCACCCACAACCTATGCACCTGGTCAAACACGGATCTCCATTCTCGAAAAAAATATTAAAAACGAATTCTCAGTCAAGAACCAGAAGCCGCTCACTCACTCACCTTACACCTTGACATGCCTCCAATGATCCGGAGCATGTTGCATGCCTCGAAATCGCCTCGAGCCCCGCTGTGCCTGAACCTAGGACTATTGCAAAATACTTGCAACCAATGTGAGACAATTAAATGAGATGTGCACCTAATAACATTTTGTTTGTTCGCATATGTAGTCGTCGTAGTCGTCGTCTTGTTCGGTGTCGCCGCCGCCGCTGGCCGTCGTCGAAGAAGATCTATGATCGCGGACCATTACAGCCGTGCACACAACTTGGACTTGCCAAAGAGGAGACGATTATCTTAGTGGCCCCAACGAGAATATCTCATTCTTTAAGGTCTAAGTTTATGATTTAATTTAGTATATATGAAACAGGTCTGGCCGGGAGGAGGATGGCGCAGGCGCAGGTATGTACATGGCGGTACCATTACCTACAATTGATTCCGATAGATTGCCGCGTTGCTGTGACTATTGAGTTACATGTACGTGGTCGATGTGAATCGTGCGCGCGAGAATTACAAATTTAAATGTCGACGATTGAGATGAGTCAGGGGTGCCTTTGCCTTTACTCCAATATGTTGCCTGTGTCGCTGGTAATGATGTTCACCTGCGGATTTACCTATATATTTCGATTAATTTATGCAGTTAAACATTAGCCATAGTATAACAGTTTTATGTGTTGTTTGCTTGTTGCAATGATTGATGTTTCGCTAATTGAAGAACCAATTGGCAATAAAATGCAGAGGTTCGGCAAATGTCGACGGCTGTTAGATTTTTATTTTATTTTAAGTACGCTTTATTAGGTAGAGTTTTAATTGCCTGTTCCACTGTAGGCAGTGGGATCGAAACTATAAATATGTTCGTCCTCATAAATAAACCGCAATAAGGCAACAGAAGACCAATAGCTGAGTAGTTGCAAAGCAGTGTTGCAGAGTAGTACTCAGGGCTACCAATGTGCTCATTGTGTGAGAATTATCCTTTGACTCCGGTCTTATGGATATGGAGTCTGACGCAATGACTTAGAACCTGAACCTGCGTTGGGTCTGCCTATATCGGTGGTTAGGTCATCCATTGATACTTGAGTTTCTCGCGAACACGAAAAAACGCTGGCAGACCAAACGACTGCGTTCGGACATCTGCAAATGGTCAGCGTCTTTCCGTCTGTCCTTCAGGAAAATCGACTGTAGACTGCTTGTAGGCGTCCTTTCGAGCCACCAAGCTTTTGCCAAACACTTAAATATTTTGGGCTTGAGCGTCACCTACATCTGTCCTGCTTGTGGAGAGGACAACGATACAGCGGAACACTTCCTCTGTAGCTGCCTTGCCTTTGCTCGCATCAGGTGGCAGATTTTTGGGGCTGACGTGGTGAGTGCCAAGCATCTAAGCTCTTCATCACTGAAGCTCCTTCTCATCTTTCTTCAAAAGACGGGAAAACTAAGTACAGGGGCCCCTTCTTTCGTTCCGATAGTGAAAATCTCCGAAAACGAATATTTTGTACCTTACTCTCTATTTCTAAAACGAAATGAAATCTTTTACTTTCGGATAGACAATTCCGAAAGTGGAATTTTCGTACATGGCAACTCGTTTTCGAATGTTAAAAGCATTCTAAAAAGGAAAATTTGTTTCTACAACAAATGTGATAACGGAAGTGACTACGAACGTCTTTAAATGTAAGAAAATTTATGTGGACAAAATATTTGTTCTATCCCACTGCAGACCTTTGCAATATAACTTGATGTTGGTTATTGTGCCATACCATATCAAGGGAATAATCGTGACAACCTCCTTGCCCTAAAACCTGTAAGGTAATAGTAAGTTTAAGATGGCTGGAACTGCAGTTGATCTTAAAGGAGTAGAGAGTTCATCTTGTATGGCATTTAAAACATACCAAAACGCGATCTTCGAAAGGCGAAAGTTCTGTACAAAACTAAAATAATAAACAATAGTTATATAGGCAGTGAATTTAATTTTTTCCACCAATAAAATTGTACCTTTTATCACACATTTTCATAATTTGATTTGTCTCGTTTTCTACATTCATCCAAAGTGCAACCGAAGCCGTTTTTGTTTTTTCATTTGTCTTATAAAATCAAAATTTGTTCTTATCCGGCTTGTTTGTTATTTGATTTGACAGATCTCATGAGAAATAGTTCGAGACTTGACAGATCTAATGAGAAATAGTTCTAAACACCAATCCGTAAAAGGAAAAGTATTAAGTACTATTTTTTTTCCGTTTCAAATATTTAACAGATTACAAAATCAAAAGTGGAACGAAAAGCACTTTTGAATAGGATTCTCTTTCGGAACGAAATACAGAGTAAGGCCCCAGAATAGTAAGGTGTCTGTTTGGCAGTACAATGGACCAGTAGTTGTGTCTGAGTGCCTCATAGGATATCTAGTAACTAGTAACCTCCGACAACCTCCGACAAAGAAAAAAAAAATGTAGTAGATCTACTTCATTAATTTTTTGTATGCATCTCCTACGTAGCAACTTATTTCTAATTCGTTTGACTCGTTTTTATATAACGATCAAAATTTAATTTAATATATGTGGTATTGTTGATTAATTTTTGTAGGTCAAAAAAGTCATTTGCCTGATCTGAATCACTCGTCGCAAAAATCTACTACAATTTGCCTTCAGTTTTCCAAACTGTCAAACTTCTTGTCATGTAGGAGAATTTACTTGAGTTGAATTGTGTTGAATGAAATAAAAAGTTCCTGTTTATTTTAAAATAAACTAGTACAAACAACATTTATGTTGCACTGCGCGAACAAGCGCCCTTGAAAGTCAGAAACAAACTGCGATCTTAACTCAATACGGCTGACCTACGTGACGAAATGTATTGTGCAGCAGGAGGGATTTCCCTGTTCAACGAAGTACCTGATTTGCAGGATAACAATAGTGTTTAACGAAAAACTAGTCCATCTTATGTTTTCTTTCTGAACATGATACACAGTCTTTTTTTTTCATTATCTGCTACGTTTTTTTTCAAATCTACTTCGTTTTTTTGGGCGATTTGCTACATTTTCTGAGCTCAACTTTGACAGCCCTGGTAGTAATATCCCAAAAGCAGTATCATTGAAGAATGTTGAAAATTGCAGAATGTTATCAAAACAGTAGTAGAAGGCTATTGAATCAGCAGTCTAACTGTGTAGTAGATTAGTAGAAAATTTGTAACTCAATGGAAACTGAACAGAGCATCAGTAGGAGATCAGTAACAGAATGGTAGCAGAGTGATAGCAAAGCTTTAGGCATCGGGGCAACAGAGAAGTACGGTCGATTGACTGGTGTCTATAGAAGCCTGATCCGGATGTCAAAAATGAAAATATAAAATATGGCGTTTCGTAGATAGATACGAAATAACCGATTACAACAATTTGCTCCCGTTGACGTTTTGAATCGATTAGAATAAGAACATGTACCTACTTTAACTGCTTTAAATGTCCATCAAAATAAATCAGAATGCTCTTCTAGTGATCACTGGATACACAGAAAATTCAAACTTAATTTCATAAAATTCTGAATTTTAAAAAAAATCAGGGTTGGGGTTTGCTAAATTGTTCTTCTCATCAATCACAAAGCTTCCGATAACAAGCCAATGAACAATTTTAAAGCACATCTTAGTTCACAGAGTAAAGCAAACCTATCATCGTTATCCATCGTTATCGACATTATGAAGCCCACGGAATTTTCATTTTAAACGGCTGCAGTAAATTCACCTACTCTTCGTCGAGGTTATGTCTTAAAGGCACCTGTATTGGCTACCTCTCTTTTATAATACCAACAAAAAAATTCCCAATTTTATAATACAAAAAAAAAGAGACTACGTACGAGATCATGATCTTGTCTAAACGCAATTTCATCGAATGACATTGATTTGCAGACATGTTGTTCGCAGCGCTGGAAAGAATGCGTCAAAGCTACTTGTATTGGAAACCATGTGCCATGTGCATGTACATTTCCAATTGTTGATTTACCTCAGCACGATCATTGCAATAGTTTAATTTCAAGTCTGGAGCGGTAGGTATATGTGCTGGTTGTTCTAAGCCTTCTTTCACTTTTTTGTAGGCAAAACTATAGCTGAAAATTTAATTGACTGCATTGAGCGACAGCAATCAAGATCGACAGATGAAGATTTGTCAAATTGTTAAAACAGCTAAGACTTGGTTTAAAGATAGTCTTATTTTTCTCTTGCAATAAGTATCCAATGCAGTGAGTATGCGTTTTGGACGGACCTAACTGGAACAGGTGTTTGAAATAATGAGTGTTCATATTGGTGGAATGAAATGACTACGTTTTTGGACTACTTCGAGCGGAGTCGCGTCTTGAACGAACTTCCAACAATCTGTCGGGCGTGTTAAAAAATTTGAAAGCCTTATATCAATTTCATTATACTCGTATAATACCTCCGCCCAATTTTCGGACATAATTTTATGTCATATATAACCTTTAAAAAGTCAAGAATGATCTTACTGCGGGAGCTGGATACAAACTTATTTTGTTTCGATAATAATTTGTTGATGCTGCGCAGTACCTCCTAATAATCACTTTTAGTCCAAATTATGCAAAATTATCGATTGTGTTCTACAACATATTGAAACGAATGGAAAGAGTGATTATCAGTAATACCGGTCTTACTTTTTGCTTGGTAAAACATTTAAATTTACTTTTAAGTTATTTGACAGCGTATACAAAGTTTCCCAATGACTTTAATGTCGTTTTCCATTGGGATTTTCAGATTTTGCTCTCAGATTTCAGATTTTTCGTGTCCATTAACACAAAAGACGAGATTTTTTTTTGTATTTGCGGTGGTGTGTGTTTTAAAAGTCAGCTCTTCTTAAATTGTAATTTTTGTTTTTAAAAATTCATTCAATTTATGTTGATATCCATTGCAGTGGCCAAATGTAAATGTGCCTTTCTTTTTTACAGACTTGTCGTCTAGAAACTTAATTAATAACACACTTCCAAGTTTGACAAATGTTTTGGGGTTAATGTATGTAGGGTAGGTGTAAATCTCGCTCAGAAATCGAGATTCGCAAAGTTGCTCTGACTGTGCTTTTTTTGCGTCCAATGGAACATGAAATCTGACAGCCAGCTGATTACGAAAACAGAAAAACTGCTCTGAATCTGAAAAAAAGTGTTTTTTCTCAACCTCAGTTGAGGTTTACGTAGGAGTAGCCGATAAATCTGGTCAAGAATTTCATTACTGAGTAACAAGTTGACAGTTCGCATATGTAGCTGACGTAGGAAAATTCACGGTATGGATCAATCTTTTTTCTTGTGTTCAGGGTACATCTATAGTTCGACCACTATTGGAATGTAATCTCCGCTGTCACAGTGTATGAAGTAAAACGTATTTTTGTTCATTCTTTTGGACTTTTCGGTTACAAGAAGATATTAAAAAAAAACTGAATTACAAAAATATATAAAAAGCCCACACATTGGCCGGGTTCCACTGCCCGCTAGACGTGTAGCGCAAAATATCCCAGATGAAGGAACGCTCGCGCTAGAACAACGGCAGCGACAAAGTCGCAAATACAATTAAAGAAATGATACAAATATCATAAAAATAATATCTGAATTGTTAGTTTATTTACATTATTACCAATTTTATCACAATTACACTTGCTCGGCTTGGCATTTATTTTCATTTTGTAAACGTTTGAACGATTTTCTTTGACAGGTCGTTGTTTTTTTTCTCAATGCAACAGGTAGTTTTGCGCCAGATTAAGAAATTTCCCTGAAAGGGATATTTCACAAAAAGTGCTAGACGTCAAGCGCAAATGTTGAAATGTCAATTTTTTTTTATATGGAGTTTGACATTCCGCTAGTCATCTAGCGGGTAGTGGAACGCGGCTATTAATTTTGAGTGTAGACAAATGCAAACTGTCAAAAAATAGATGGCGAATTCTAAAGGCTTCTACGAATTCTTAATCAAATCTATTTATTAGGTTATAAATAAACTAGTGTAAAAGATTTAACGTCGCAGAAGTTGTTGTTGAGATGACGTCTCCTTTTGGTATTTAATAAAAGTGAAGCCAAATACTTGCTGTAAGCGTAAGTACCTAGCGAGTATGTTCAACAAATGTTAATCTTAAAAATATCCTCAAGCCGATCATTACCAACCCTCATTATACTGTACAGTACAATAGAGAACACTTCAAGCCACCTCGGACTGTAGCAAAGACTTCAGTAACAAAGTTCAAAGCGAGAATTACGCAAAAATGCAAGGATTTTACTTGCTCTGGCACTTAGCAAAACTCTTACAACTTTACGTACACGAACGGACCCATTATGACCTAGAAACACCATCTGTAGCATTGAACATCTCGAAACAAGCAACAAATTGAAATGTTTCCTACTTCCTCGGCTGTAGCCAAGGTCCATGATCGAATGCATCAAGGCCCAAGAAAACTGTCACATTAGTCGAATATCAAATTTAACAACAAATTACCGTTGTTCTGAATTATTTATGGATTTAATAATTGCGCTGTTTATGCTGAATGATTAATTGTCAACACTTCCTGCAACATACGTCGGATCGATTTAAGGAAGCCACACGTCAAGTAGCGTTCAACGAATTTGAAATTTTAATCGCACAACGCGCTTGGAATTCCAAGCGTCAGCAGTCGAGACCAGAGCTAGACTCCGACCAGCAGCAACTTTTGTAGAAGAGGTGGCAACAGTAAACAGCACGCCACCATTCCTAAGTGGACAATTAAGCGGATCGCGAAACGCAATCCACAAATGCACTGACCGGTGAGTAACACCAAAGCCAAGTGCAACGCATCTGAGCCAAGCTCAATGGCTATGGTTAACATGTCAATTGAGTAAATCGATGGTGGGACAATTGTTAGCCGGCTCTAATGGCAGGCCTTGTGACTTCCTTAAACAGATATACACCTAACCTCGGCAGATCAATTTTTTGTCTAATTGGCTTCCGATTGGATGACGCGGCAACACTGTGTGCACACCAAACCGATCGACCAACTGACTGACTAACTGACTGACTTACTGTGCTTGTTACACTTTCGGCTTACAACCTTTTCACTGTGACTAATTGGCCGCTGGAGCTGGAGAGCTGAGACTCTAGATGATCTTTATACGCTCAGCATAGTACCAGTGCCGCATCATAAATTAATCAATTATGTCGTCGCGTCGGTCGTCTTGATCGAGCTTGGCTTGGCGCAGCAGCGGTGGCAACTGAGGCAAAGTATACCTCCATTCACGATCGATAGTTAATCGATCCGTGATCAATGGTGACGATTGCTACCATTAACTTGGCCGCACAGTTAGTTTCATTCTAATGATGAGATGACCATTTACGTTAACGCGTTCTTTGTCGTCGGCGGTCGAGATGATGTATTGCTTGACTTTCGGTATTCAAAACCTGACACCGGAGCTGTAAATCAGCTGCGCAGGAGTTTGTCTGCAGCATTTTTTCTTCTCATGGCTACCTTTGCGATGGCAGATCCAATTTATTCTCTTGAATCTAAGTTATGTGTTCCAGTTCTAATGGCTATTGGAGATGGTTGCCTTCGCGTGCGAAAAGTGGAGCAATGCTAGGCGCTGACTGAGGAGAGCATGGTGGTGATGATATTAGAATGTGTACGCGAGTATTTCTATATGCGACCCTTTGAGTTGTCAGACAACACTCCTAAAAAATATCCGTTCATGGAGAGGTGACATTTACGGCGCGGGATTTTGGAGCGATGCATTGCAAATTGAATTGATGATCGTGCTGAGTTTATATGTGATTAACACTTGCTAATAGATCCATTTGCTTTATGGGCAATTGCAGGAGAATCATGATTGATATTGTCTAAAAGATAGTGGCGCTCATATGCATTATCGAGTTGAAAACTTTGAAAAATGTGTGTGTGAACAAAGAATCTTGGTGAAATATATTTATGATTATTTGAGCAACGATGTTTGGCAGTTGAAACCTCTAGCGCAAATGATTAGATGTCCAATTGTTTTTTGAATGCGTAATTTGACGTATTGCTTGTCTTCTAATGGTAAATGGAACGCTGCCAGTTTATGAGCAATATTCCAGCCAAAGGGGACGTTCAAGTACCTATCTAATTTAGTAAGTCTGACAGCTGTCTGTCTGACGTTAATGGAGCGGTAGCCGACGAATCTAGTTAAGAAATTCGTGACTGAGAACTAATTTGACAGTTCGCATATGTGGCTGACGTAGGAAAATTGACGTTCCCGATCAATCTAGTTTTTGCATTCAGGTTACATCTTACCAAGACCAATCTAGTCGACTTAAGATAACTAGATTTTTGAATGTGCGCAAACATAATGGAAAACAGAGACATATAACTTTCCAGTGGAAAGGCGGCTGCCCACAAGCTGTTTTCCCGAATAATTAGCATATGCTCATTTCTTTTCTACTAATGCTTGCAAATGGGTTTTGGGGGGATAAACGTACCAAAGATATCCATCTCTTTTAATCACTCATCTCTGATTCGAGCCCTAACTTCTGCATTGTAGAGAACGAAAAATTTAATCGGGATAAGGCAGCTTATTGCTCTTAATAAAGATGTAGCTTACATTTGAAAGCGCGCTGATCTCGAGATATTGGATAAGGGGCCTCAGTTATAACCATACGTAAAATGCAACCGAAAAAGTTGGAACAGTTTGAAAATGTTTCCCTACGAAAACAATTACAACAAACCAACCCCCACTGATTGGATTCCATAAAAACAAAATTCCTGACAGATGGAACAGTAAAGAATGAAATATTTCAGTGGAATGATTCGGTTTTCTTTCGTGGAATTGACTGAGAAGTTGATCAGAAAAAGTTTTTCGTACGGAAAAACGAATAAATTATTTTTCTAGAAAATTTATTGTAAATTCAGTAACGCATCATGATGCTTTGCAAAATGTTCATTAATGCAAACTTTTGGCATCACTTTCAACGTCAAGTGTTCATTATTGCAAAGTTGATCAAACTGATGCGCAAACATAACGCAAAAAAGCATCACAGAAATACCTGATGCGCTGTTGATTCGCCGGCAAAAAAGGAAGAAAAATGACGGAAGTGAAAGAAAAATAATTAAATAAACGTTTTTATCAATAGATTACTATGCTTTTGAAAGACAAATTTATAAATTTTTGTTGAACTCTTTATATTATTTTTTTTTCACAAACAATGCGTTCTAAAACTCAAACGACACATTCAATCACCAAAGCATCAGCATAAACCGTGCATCGCATCAGCATAGCAAATAAGCAGTGATGCCGCATCACTGCGCAAATGTTTGACGTTTCTGAATTTACACTTAAAGTTCATTTGCATATTTTTTTTTTTTTTTGTAATCTAACTTTATAATTCATAAGCAACATTTTAAGACCGAGATTGAGTTCAACCATTCAACCTTACGGTTTGGTTTTACGTTTTTCTATAACTAGGGCCTAAGTGGGCCTGCCAACCGATTGTGACTCCAAGAAGGTGAATGGATGTGTTGTCCATTTTATTCTGTGCTGTGTTCTACGCATTTTTCTTAAACAAATCATTTATGTCGTTTTCCTTTGGGACAGAAACACACCTTTTTTTTTAGATACAGAGCAGTTTTTCTGCTCTCGCAATCAGCTGGCTATCAGATTGTATGTTCCATTGGCCGCAAAAAGAAAACACTTTTTTCAGAGTCAGAACAATTTTGGGAATCTCGATTTCTAAGCGAGACTTACACCTTTGCTCTAAGAATTTTCCAGGGAAGGCAAAATAGGCTCCTCTAAGAAGCCGCAGTGCCAGAGCTCATTGAAAGCTCTCCCGCCTTACAATCTAATCTAATCTACACCTATTCGCAGTAAAAAAAAATTTGTCATTTGTGAAACTTTAAAATGTGTTTACTTACGTTTTTAGCAAGAAATCTGTGAATGGATTTTTATAAACACAAATTAAAATTTAAGAACAGCTGTCTTTTAAAACACGCACCACCGCAAATGCCCCATGGAAAACGACATCAATATTCTCACTTTTGACACATGAGAAGCCCTCCCCTGGAAATCACCAATATTTGCAGCTCAATTAAATAATCTCGTCGTCATCTATAAAATGTATTTCTGCCGTATTACAATGAACAAAGATTATATACCTACACACGTCCATAAGTGTGTTAACTAAATAAATACTGAAACATCAAACACTTAAGCATCTGTCACCCAGCGTCAAAACCAGTAAGTCAACTGAATGCTACCATCGTGCATCTTCTGTGTGTCCATCACACTCATCTGGCGCATAAGCCTCTTCATCGAGGGTCTCCTTGGGCGGCTATAATCCAAAGGTGTGCGCTCCGATAGTCCGATATCAGCGGAACGTCCCGGCATATTATCACTCGTACTGGAATCGTTCAAATTGAGCGCAGCATCGGAGGCGTGTGATGTGATGTCAAGATTTGCATACGATGCATTTTGGGATGAAGGTGCTCTGAAAAAGAAAAACATTTTTAATCGAAGCTCACATACCGAACGCACCCACTTCTGCGGTAGACAATGAAGGCAATCGTGCATGGTCCAGTCTTTTCCAAACTCTTCTCCCTCCTCGAGAGTCTGTGGCAGACGATGGTGCAAAGTCTCGGGTAGTCGCAAGCCAGTCAGGCCACCCAACATCGAAACGAATCCCATAATCACCAGAGGTAGCTTAAGGTTTTCTTTACCCTTGGAGGCAGACGATGAGTTACATATACAATTATTATACAAGCCAAAACTTACCAAATAGGTAACGAACGGAATGACAATGAGTCCCAAGCCACCGATGTAGCTCGACGCGCCGATACCGATGCCACGCACCTGAGTCGGATACAGTTCACCGGCGAAAGGATAAATTATGAGAAATGAAGCCGACAGCAAAGCTTTTGAAATAAGGAAGAGCACCAATGTTTCAGTGACTGCATCATCTGGTATAAGGACTGTAATGACACAGAAAACTCCACCGAGGATCATGGACAGACTCAAAGGCCACCGCCGACCCCACTTATCCATCAGAACCCAGCAACAGAGATAGCTTGGAATCTCCACAACGGCAGAGAGCAAGAAGCTCAGATACTGGTTGCTTCCCAGCGATGGTCCGTAGTAGCTGAGGCCCAAATACACCGTCTCATTGGCGAACCAACTAAGCGTTATCAGGATTGTCTTCAAACGCATATTTGGAGTCCTGGAAACACACACAACAGAATGAAGAAATACCGTCCGATACAACAGTTTCTTACTTGCAGAGATCGAAAACGCCCACGTTCACTTGTTTCTTTTTCGTTTTCGTCTTCTCGCGTTGTATCCGTGATTCCAGTTTCGACTTGAATGCCTGCGGAAATTGTTTCTCATTGACTCGCGCCATCTCTTGCAGTATGGTCAAAGCCTCCTCAAGTCGTCCACGCATAAGCAGCCAGCGCGGAGACTCCGGCATTACAAAGAGATACAGAAAATACACGAGAAACGGCATAGAAGTGTAGTACATCATAATGCCGCAGGTGTAGAAGGTGCACGTCATGACCGTCACAAACGATCTATAGTTCGGTCCGACTAGCTCGAGGGCTATAAAAGGTCCAACAAAAATTTCGAGATGAGTGTGCGCGCTTACCAGACGTAGAACAGCTACTCACATATGATGAATGGAATCTGGTACACAGCGGGAATGGTGAGCCCAACTATTACCCGACTGAAGGCCCACATCCAGAAGTTAGTGCTGAGCGATGTGATCAAGCTGCCCAGAAGCATTGTGCCAAGACACGTGAAATAGGATAGCCGGCGACCGGCTCTGTCATTGAGTAGGCCAAACAGATAGACACCAACGGGTCCGCCAGTATTCAGTGCGGCCAATCCAATTGTGGGATAAATGTCTTGGTCGCACACTAGATCAAACTAAACAAGATGTACATATCCGCTGCTAGGTGGGATGAAATGATGCGGATGCGGTGATTTGCAATGAGTTATGTAAAGCTGGTAGGACAACTAGCTGGGTTATAAAATATATGCTTGTGCGCTTTGTTTACGTACATCTATGACGATAGACGATTTGACAGTTGTCAAGTTGTATTCCCAGCCTTCCAGGCACTTTTCGACTGGCCACGACGGATCTGGAGCCAAGCTGCTCCCATTGGAAGCTTTGAGCACGTCGTACCAATTCACAGCGTAGCGTGAGCATTTACTGAACACTTCCATCCCGTCTTCCTGGAAATGTCAACAATTTGGAGGGTATATTATTGTAAATGTGAATGAGAAGGAAACAAGTACAATTTTTACTAGATCTTACAATTTTTTACGAATTCTTACTCAATGCCGTTCCTTAACTTGAAAAATGCGTAAAGGAGAGCGGTTCCATGAGAGCAAGATATTATCCTTCCACTGAGAATCTTACGAATTTTTAATCAACAATCAACAAATTTCTTGTAGTAAAAATGTAAAAGCTGTCAATCACCTGACAATTGATAGACGATCTGAAATTTGTTGTCATATTTGGCATAAACTATAGATCTTTCCCTTTACTTTTAAAGGTCTGTTCCTTTACTTTTAAATCTTACGAATATTTACTAATTCTTACGAATTTATACTCAGTGCCGTTCCTTAACTCGAAAAATTTATAAAAGAGAGCGTCTTCGAGAGAGCAAGATGTTTCCCCTCCACTCAGAATTTTACGAATTTTTACTCAACAAATTTATTGGTGTAAGAAGTTGAAAAGCTGTCACCTGTCACAGTAACAGCTGATTTGAATTTTTTTTCCTATTTGGCATAACGCGTGCACTATTTTTGATTTCTTGTCTATTAACATGGTATCAAGAGGCAGCAAAATAAAACTAAATGTTCTCAAGATTACTTTCGAAAGTGACGACGAAATTCTTCTCTTCCATAAAGGGAGTTTCCTCTTCTCGAATCTAGTTCAGTCAGTTAAAATTCTTCTTGGATTCATCAAAAAGAAGTCTTACTTTCATCGATAGATAAATCGAATAATATTGTTAATAAATTAGCAAACTCTTCGGGCTTATCAGACATTTTAAAGACTGTTTTCTTTACCACTGTAATTTTTTAAGTATCCTTAATTTTTCATAGATTACTACGAAAGCGCTCCCTAACTTGTTCGATGTTCGTATGTCTCTCTTTCTGATACAGAATTTTTCCAATCCCCTGCACACTGACATTTTGACAGGCTTTTCCATTCTTACTACGAAAATAATGTCGTTTTCCAGATCAATTTTTTTTTTTTTTTATATAAATCACTTTTAACGTTCCATTGGGCAGAAATTTCTCGCTTTTACAATTCACACTTCTGTCAATCAAACAGAACTTCTTTACACTCAAATATACCTATGCGAAACGCTTTTTGGTCGGTCACATTGTTTAGGAATTGTGGGAAAATTCAGTATGTTGATATACAAAATGGCTCCCGGAAGTGATGAACGAACAATCATTTATTTATTTCTAGACTTATCACCATTTAAAACTATATATCATTTGACACGTTATAAATCAGAAATAGAAACGTTTTCCAGTGATTGCAGAACTGTTGGTCGTCGGAACTTGTGTTTATTTCTGGATGGATAGAAAATCAGTAATACTTTAGGCGTCTGATTTGTGATCTCATTCTTACGCCTTTATTAGCCTTGACTGCGGAGAAACAGATTTCTCTATCCTATCTGGTTCAAAAATGCCCGTGCGTGATGTTGTAAATCCAGCATAACATTCTTGCGATTTTTGTGCAGATTTATCTTCACTCTTAAAAATTTCAATGTTGTAGATACTTGAAAAGTAAAACCTTCTACACACAATCGCGCGTACCAATAACAAATTTAAGTCCCGACTTTAAATTCACGGAAGTTCACAATAGCGAAATTTGTATGCAAAAAAAAAAACACTGTGGACTATTAAAATTTATAGTCGAAACTAAAAATGTTTATTGGTAAGGCCCAATAACCCACTGGTTTTTATATCAAATACTACCTTTGAAATCTAGGTGGCTCAGTTCTCCTCTGTGTCCAGGGAACGAATTTGAGACAATAAAAACCCCAGCACTCACACAATCGATATTGTCTGCGAAATTCCGCAAATATGGCTTCTTGCTGCAAATTGATTTGAAAGTCGGATTTTTTCCGTGGTTTTCTTACCATAATCCGTGGTATGGCCAAGTACTTTCTTTGGTCCAAAGGGAAATCCAACAGCTCTGGAACCTTGCACCAATAATCATCTGGTGCGTCCGACATGAAGAGCTGATTGAAGGCACAAAATCCACAAGGAATACAGGCTGGCAAACATATTCCGAAAACAAGTAGCTTTTGGTACTTTCCGAATTCCCCAATTGCTGGCAGGAAATCGTCCAGATCGAATGGCTCCTATGATAGAAACGTTTGTCCTTTATATCAGTTAGTAAAATCCAATTTGGGAGTAGGCAGTTTTTTTTTTTTTTTTATTAAATTTACGTCATCGTTTTCCGCACAATCAGAGTCATCCGTTTCACAGTGGCGACCGTTATTGTCTTGCATCGCGACGGATTACTGCGAAAACACTAGTCTGCTCCCGTCAACGTTTTTTCGCAACTAGTGCTGCATTCGGTCAACGGGAAAGAAGATGAAACCCTTCAGGTGTTGAATAGGAAAATATTACGTATGTTGCGTTTTGTGGGGTACCAATTGCAACCCCATTACGTTTGACACTTTCCCATTGATGAATAGGTGACTTACATATTTGTTCAGGGTCGGATAAGTACTAGTTGGACTGATTTGCATTCTTAAGCAAGGGAACTGTATGATAGTTACCTATCTACCTCATTCATGAATTTATACGGAGAAGATGTATTATTCTGTTTGTCTTGGGCGGATTAGATTCGACCGAACAATGGATTAACCTCATTGTTGGTGCTAGATTTGAAATTTCAAAAATTAAATGTTTCGGATTTTAAATGT
Source organism: Cheilosia urbana (assembly GCA_946477585.1). NCBI lineage: Eukaryota > Metazoa > Arthropoda > Insecta > Diptera > Syrphidae > Cheilosia > Cheilosia urbana. Next base: position 132,070,518 of record OX297854.1, read on the forward strand.
CATTAAATGATTATTGTACGACCCGGTACTGGAAAGAAATCATCTGCGTAATTGCAGCAAACGATTGGCTCTGATAAACTGGTACTAAATATTGTGTGGAGTGTGGGGTCAATTTTGGTTTTGTGAAAGAGTGAGTCAAATACATCGTTTTCAAATTGCTTTCATTTTTTCGATTCACTCGGTAGTAAAAAGCGCTTCTCACTCAATAAGTGAAACTATCGTGGTAAATTCAATATCGCACACTGTGTTGTATTAAATTAGGTTCTCAATTTTCAAACTAAAAACATTCACTTGCAAATGAGAACATGAAAAAAAAGTATTCATGCGAAAAAATTTCAAGTTTGGTTTCACATTTTCGTAGAACGAGAATCAAAATTGCGGTGAAACAAACGGTGAAAACATTTTCGTCTCACTTTTTCACAGAACGAGAATTGACTCCCTGGGCGCCAATTATATTCGTATATTTTGTACGGGAGATGAAACGCAGGTTTCTCTTATTTATTGCTAATGAAGGTATGGCTGTAACTAGTTTTAGCTACCACTACCAAACGGCTTACCCCAACTTGCAATTTCGCCTGTACGTTGTAAGGCAGAGCTGCAACGCGAAAACCATTTCGAAGTTTTATGCAAGAACAAATACGATTGTTCTAATGGCGTTTCCGGTTGAAGAAAAGAATTGTCCTTTCTATTTAAAGATCAAATCTAGAAGTGCTATGTTTATCTATGTTTTCTATGTTTAGTTGAAGAAAGAAAGCAAAAAAAGTGCGTCGGCTTTCTTCTTGCTTCAAACTTATTAAATATAAATTCATCGTCTTTACGATCATAGTTGTCGACTAAAACTTTTATTCGGGTCTATCACAGAATCCGTCGTATTCGGAACTTTGCTACGAACCCCGAAAGAACTATCACAGAATCCATCGTAGGGTACATTTTTTGCTTTCGAAATTCGTAGAACTTGGTATATTGAGCGATACCACTTTCTACGAATATCAAAATTCCCCTACGACGGATTCTGTAACAGTTCTTTCGGGGTTCGTAGCAAAATTCCGAATATGACGGATTCTGTGATAGACCCGATTAGCAAAATTCCATCTTGAGTCTTGAAAATAAGATGTAAACAATGCTCGAAACAATGCGTTCTTAAACTCAAACGTCATATTCAATCAGCAACGCATCAGCATAAACTGACAACTGAACATAGCATCTGCATTGAAAATAAGTGATGCCGCATCACTGCGCAAATATTTGATGTTTCTGAATTTGCACACTCTTATTTTTCTTCATTTGACTACAAAAAAAGATTCTGCATTCGCCTACCTGGGGCCTATGAACAACAAGTCAACAAATCAACAGGCACTTGTAGAATTATGTTTACTTGACAAGTGTAGATTAAAGCTGCAACTCAACAAAAACCGTAACAATTGTTAAAATCGAAAATATCCCTCCATTTGTTGAATCAGTCATGTCGGCTACGTGAAATTTGGCCCCAATGAAAAATGGCCCCAAAACAAAACAAAAAATTGGCCCAAAAATGTATATGAAAACCAACAACAATAATGAATTTATAAAATTTTTGTTTATTGGGCTGATATTTCATATTTTGGGGCCATTTTTCATTTTTAATTTTGGTGTGATTTTTCATTATGAAAAATTCCCCCAACTTTTTGAGGTCATTCTTCATTTTCGAATACATATTTAAAATTGATACCGTCTAGTCGTATATCTAAACAAACTGAATTTTGTAGGCCCCGCAGTCTTAAATGTCAAATTAAGATTTTTCTTATTATTCTATTGCATCTCCAATAAGCTTTAAATGGCACTCCGAGGCTATTCCAACTTTTAGCACCTTAGTTTTAAATGTCTACAAGGCAAGAAGACTATGGTAGGTCGTAAATATTGACATACAACACAGAAGGAGTCTATTTTTTCATAAGGTAAGGAAACACTTCTTACTTCGGGGATGCATGGTGCAAAACAATGTTTAATGGCAACCTGTTTAGGTATTCACTAAATAAATTTTAAATGGCCTTCCTGTATTATCACTTTGTAAGCACTATTGCAAATGTTTAATTCTAACAAGTCGGTCACCGTCGGTTAGAACTAATCAACTTTTTAACAAATGCATTCTCTTTTCTTTAACCACTTGTTGTTTCCAGTTACAGAAACAGCAGAATTATCATATTTCCCACTCGTTGAATTGCTCTAAAACAATTGTTGAAGTGCTCGCAGACTGGTTAGTGCGTGTTACACAAATTTTCAACAGTTGTTGAATTTGACTTGCTTAACAAGCACTTTTTGTATTGTGTTATAGGCCCCTGGCAACCGTTTCATGTTTCTTTTCTTTTGGCAAATAGAAGGGACTCAAAACTGAACCTCATGCTGCTGGTAGTCTGTCCAAAGCTGTCCACATTTCCTCCCTCGTCTGTCTCATTGCCCAGCGGCCCAATCAAAAACAATTCCTTTTTACAAAAACGTATATATTTTTTCAATTTGTGTGTATAAAACAAAAGATAGTTCTTATTTCGTAAATATAGATATTTCCAACTTAAATTGATGTTTACCCAAATAAACAAAATAACAAATCAGTCAAAACAGACGGCAGTGCATACTTACATTCGGTACAAACTTGTAACCAGCCGGCCAACCCAATTGCAATTTCACTTGTACAAAAATAAAACAAATGTACACGTAGCTTTTAGTTTGCCATTCAAAACAAAAAAAAAGAACAAATTTATTCACACATCAAAATTCGTACAAACTATCAGTCATACAAAAAATGTTTTTTTTTTTTTACTTTATCTAGTGATTAAGGAATATACAGTGTTTTGGTTCACTTCGTTTTTGTTTTTTCTCAATTTCCATTATTTAATGTTTATCATTTCGTTTTTCTATATTATAACTATTTCATTTATTTTCTTTTAATATAAAGTGTTTCCAACATCCATTTGTAACACTCCTTTGTTATGTTAATTTTATCTTCTTAATGGTGTGTGCTTATTTTGAATTTGTTATGACCATTTATGCCTGGCGCTCTCATCAGAAAAAACACATTCACTCTCTCACACACATAATATACGCGCGCGGTCAGAGAAGCATGATTTATTCAATGCGCACACAAAACACGCATTCTCGCACAAAACTTGTTTGTTTATTACTTTTTTTTTTTTCTTTTTTTTTATCGTAAATACATACTAGAGTTTTTGAAAAAGTTCCTTGCATTGTTTTTATTTATTACAAAATATTGGATATCCTAATAGTAGTTGTTGTGTTTTTTGTTATTTTTAGTAAATTGTAAAAAAAGAAAAAAAAATGTTTTACTTATTCTTTTAGTTAACTTTAATCTTATGTAGCAAGAAACTTTCTCGTAATCACAGACACATTTCATTTTAACAATCGTACTATTTTTTCGCATTTTTTTTTTCAACATTTACGTTTAGCTATTGAGTTGAAATTGTTTTTTTATTTCAACAAAATAGTTAAAAACAAATGAATTTTTATGTTTTTTTTTATTCTAAGTATAATTTTTAAATCTAAATTCGTTCACAACGATTTCTTTCGCTCACAGAGTTTGGTCACACTTGGAATGATACCACAGCTACTTATAAATATTTCTGTTTTTTTTTTTTTAATATTCAAACAATCCCACAAAATACCTGTAAAAAATTTTGAAAAATTCATGAGTATCGTTTTGTGTTGTATAAATGGTAATTTTTAGTTTACCGTTTTTTTTTTAAGAATGTTGTTTTTTGTTTTTGTAAAAAAAAGTAATTATTTGATACTTACATTTACACCATCATTTATCATCATATCACACGGTCTGTCGGTTGTGTTGTCCCCGTTATTTTCGTTTTCGTTATTAGTCTCATCATCAGCATCGATATCGTAGTCGTCATCATCTTTTTAACATTATCTCATAGCAAACACACCCCTTAAGTCGGAAACAGTTATTTGAAAGCAATAAAACAGAGGGAACATATCATACACTCGTTATGAACTTACAAGCTAATCTAGGGTCTAAATAGATAATACAAAACTGAATCGAAGCCTTGTAATCTTAAAACTTGTTGGGTTCTACTTTGGAAGTTTGTAATACCGATTATCCATTTACCAATATCAAGTATGTTTTATCAGTAGAAGCGTTGAATAGCGATGTTTATGGAAGTCATACAAAAGCACACAAGCGCACACCGTTTAATCATTTGTAGTTTAGTATATAGCTTGACAAATAGCGTGGTATTTTGATGACTCGCTATGTCATTAAAGCGCACACGGTATTACCGTAAACGCACACTAGTGTGCGCTAAAAAGTGAAAACAGGGCGCACAACTGCACAGCCGCATTTGGATAATGCGCTATAATAAAATATATACGAGGGAATTAATATTTTCTTAAACGGACTCTGGTAAGGAGTTTGCAAATTAACAAATGAAATTTATAAATAAAACACTTCACGACTGTTTTAAACAATTTCGGACATTTCGCTGGAAAAACTGATTACGTTAGTGTGCATCATACGTTATATCAGTCTTAAAAAAAGTACTTTCAGAGTTAAATCTTGAGTCAGTGAAAAATATTTACGAGTAGAGAATGATTGATTGATTTGATTGGAATGATTTTCAGCGCACATCATATGTGCGTTTAGCTAGTGGGTCACCTGTGAATATATTTAAAACCCCACTTACATTATAAATGTGTGCCAACGGCTGATGAAAAACATTAACACCCGAAACGATTAGAGACAGGCAGAGCATTGCCGTGCAAATGCCTGAGAGTTTTCGATGAAAGTTTGGTCACCTTTACGCGAACGTGTGAGCGTCAATAATGATCAATTTTCGGCAACATTTCTGTTGTCTTAAATCTTTCTATTTATTTGCTGTTCATAAATGCACTTAAATGGTTGTAGTTGGCGTATTCGCAATTCGTTCTCATTTGAATAGTCCTAAAGGTGATAATCAATGTGATCGCCGCTTTTACGCGATCATACATATCACATATGCGACAATTTTGCGTTATCATATTGTACGATTAAAGGATTCAAAACGTATTTGTTCGAATTTCATGTTTAGCGCTAAAATTTCGTTTTTTTTTTTTGCGCCGATAGCTCCACTTCGGTAAAGCCTTCCACCAAATGGCGCCCAACGTAAGGACTAAACAATTTGTTTACCACTTTTATCAAAGAATTTGTTCTCTAAACATGCCTCGCACATTTGTAGTCGTGGCACTTTCTTTCGCGACAACCTTTAATTCGAATTAGTAATGCCTATTGCAAATTTTCAAGTTCAAGTCGATTTCAGGACTTTAAAATGTCCAAGAAAACTGTTTCCAAAGCAAATAAAGAGCTGTAGCGGCAAATTTAGACGTCTAAAGCTTAGATTACACGCGCCATTATTCATGGAAAATTTTGACATGCTGACGTCACACTTTTATATTGTCAGTCGTGTTTCTCACCAGACTAAACGCTTGATAGACGATCACACGTAGTGACACATTTATGCCAACTGTTTACGTCATAATGACGTCCGGCATGTCACAATTTGCCACGAAAAATGACAAGTGTAATCTTAGCTTAAGGGTTGATGTTTTTAGAGAGAAGCTTCCCTGGTTGATAACTTAAAGGCTATCAGAAGTATCGCAACAGGCTTTATTTCCCATTGTGGTGTCTAAAATTGCTTTGTAAATCAATTATACAACTGTGGCGATAGAGACGCCTGAAGTGCCAAAGTAGAACCCAACTCAGTTTGATTTCATACCTTACATGAAAGAAAAACAAAATTATCTTAAACGGCTAACAAGAAAAAAAAAAAAAAAAAAAAAACAATAATTTGGTTGTCTGACTTTGTATTTCTGTTTGGTTTTGTTTGTGTTTTGTATTAGTTATTTTAGGCGGACTTTTCTTCTGTATTTGTTTACGCCTGGTATGAAAAATATTCTAGACTGTTTCTTGCTTAGGGTATTCAAAATTTATTTCCATCAATTCCGTTTAAAATCTTCAGTTTTTTTTTTCATTTTCTGTTTGCAAAACAAAAAAATTCTTCTCTAAACATACTCTATACTAGTTTCAATGTCTACATTCACAGCACGTATTCCTTTTTCTCTTTGTCCTTGTTTCATTTTCCTAATAGTTTCTTTTTTCTAAAACACTCAAAGAAAAAAATCCTTCTCGAAATACAATCATCCCACAAAAATCACTAATAATTTGAATCGATTTTCAACATTCCCACAGGCACTCTCGGACAAATGTCAATGAGTATCACATACAATCACAGTCATTCGCGCATTCATTTAATGAATTAGATAAGAGGTCATTCATATAATTTTTTATTTTTTATTTTTTTATTGCTAGACACTTTATCGCAGTCATATTTTTAGATGCGAGATTCACTCTACACTCATAGATTTATTCAGTCAAAGTTACATTTAAAAAGAAAAATCAATGTCACACATGTGGGTTGAACCTTCTGCAGTCGTATTCAGAGAGCAGCATCACTGATGTATACGATACGAATGTCGGAACACTTGTGGTACTCATACGACGAGAATTTTTGTTCTTTGTCCAAAATACGCAGCGAGTTCGAATTAAAATGTATCAACAAGTCGTTATATTCCATCAAAGGTCTGACAACAAATCACTTGATGATAGGTATCGGTAGTGTGAGTCAGTATACAAGGCGCAGTTTCTAAAAAATTCATTGTGCGCGAGTACAAACGATTTTTTTTACCAATTGTGCACATTTGATGTTTGGCTATGAAGTTTTTAAAGTTCTCGTAAAAGAGGTTATGTCCGGCTAAAGCAAGACTGCGTTTGTTACACATAGATCCGACGCTCACTGATGAAAATTTCGGCCCTAGCGAGGTATCCGTCGGAGCGGAAAATTCTCCGATTTTACACGATTCGGAAGATTTTTGCTGCGAGGTATTCTTCGGAACAACTGTTCGGAGAATTGTTCCGACATTTTGTAACGCATATCGGCGAATTACGTTGAAATGCGATGAAGTGCATTTTTTCTTGAATTTTTGACAGTTAAGTTCCGATATCCTCCGACAGAAATTGGTTGCGGAATATGTCTACGATTTGCAGTGCGCCGTTAAATAGTTGGGGCAGCAGGTCCGGAGGGACCCTAGGCCTAGCTTCTCACAACCATTCGTTTTGTGTGCGTTTTCATTTTTGGAACGAATGGAAGGGATCTGCAATTTTATGCCGACTCCAAACGGCTAATTGAGAAGCTCTTTCAAGACAGTCATACTCACGGATGTCTGTCAGACGTTCGCGAGAGGTGTCGCAGTGAAAAAAACCCAAAGTTGGAATTTGGGTTTTTGCGGGATTCGAACCTCGAACCCTCGCTTAGTAGTCCAACACACTAACCACTAAGCCAGTGCGCCATTACAATTGTTTATTTCTCTTCCGAAGTCGGACACCTCGAATGGAATTTGAGCCTCCGAAAGAGTATGCGTTGCGGAGAATTTTCCGTTCGGACGTATACCTCGCTAGGGCCGTTTAACAGTCGATTAATTGGCATTTGCCGTTTTTAAAAACGCCGAAACGTATTCCCATTTTATCGAACGCTAAAAAAAGACTATTTGGCGGAAAGTTGAGTTTTTGTTTCAAGTTGTTGAAATGATTGGCTGAGTTCATAAAAGTAAAAATGCGGCAGCACTGCAATTTTGGCGTTCATTAATGTAAAAAAAACTGGATTATTTTTACATGACGGCAGTTGTCTGTCATCTGCGTTCATATAAGCGAAATGACAGTCAAATTGCGATCAACTCCGCATTGAATTTTGTTTTGTTGCCGAGTTGCCGAGGAAGATGGCAGAAAAAAATATGTAGATAAGTAAAATAAATGAAAATTTAACAGGTTTGTACAAAATAAGTGAGGGTTGTTTTTTAATAAAAAGTTAAAATATATTTTTGTGTTTTATAGGAATGAAAGGGAACAAAAAATGTACTGCGTATATGAAATCTTTTTCGGAAACGCAAAGCTACTGCAAACTTGCAGCGGTATTTCTGTTCATAATTGCATTGAATCAATATTATTTGCTGGCATTATGAACTCGCCCATTGTTTCACACATATCCAGAGCTTGAAACAAGATCTAGGGCGTCAGGTAGGCCAAGAAACTTATTATGCAACTATTATTGCTAAGCTATTGGATTAGTGAGTGCTATATGACAGATTCCTTCCGCTCAAGTTTAGCGAAAGTGCAGATACAGGTCCCGCAGAAATTATTCCAATAGTGTGCCCAATGCAAGGCGAACTCTTGTGAGGAGACATACCTCTCCCATGATTAGATAGGGGTATTATATAACAGAAGATCGCAGTACAACATTTCGTTCCATCGACTAATAATAACAATGCCTAATACCAACATTGCCGTCAGCGAAGGCACAATAGGCTCCTTTAAGAAGCAGCAGTGCCAGAGCTTCTTGAATGCTCTCCCGCTCTACAATCTAACATTGCCGTCATAAACTCCTGAACGTTTGACCATCGACTCATGATCATTGGCGGATTTGGAAAACGTTCTTGATTTTTTTGCTGTAGTTTGTTCACTTGCAGACTTAGGAAAAGTTTCATATCTACCCGACACGGGGACCCCTTTATCGTTCGACAGAAAAACATGGCGACATCATTTGTCATCCTTTCAGAGTTAAAAGCGTTTCCCTGATGATATATTAGACCCAATTGCATACGCATTTAAATTGTGCAATCTCAAAAACTTCTTCTCACACAAGTTTTGATTAAAAATGTCTATTTGCTGGCAGAAGGTTCTCTCCCCAGACTCAGACGGCTTACACACGCAACACACTCAAGCCTATTGCATTCAAAACAACATTCATTCAAAACACTCGGTCACACATCACATTCATTCAAACACATTTATTCACACATTCAATCATACGTACATAGGCACACCACCCACTTACTCTACACTCATAAATATGCATACAAAAATTGTAAAGAATCAGTCTCACATTCATGTATTAGTTTTTTTTTTTTTTAAATTGTGTCTAAACCACATGTGCTTGAATCTTTCCTTTTATTTCCTTAATGAAATACATAAGAAGTTCATGTGATCTTCAACGTCAGGAGATGAATTACCGCATCCGTGATCGAATAATACGTGACTGATTTGCTTGTAAAATCCACAAAATTCAGTGACGTATGGCTCGCTCACGGATGCGGTAAATAGGCCCCAGTTTTCAAAATCGGAATAGGAAAAAAAAAAAAACATCTCAAACACACCTTAAACATGGAAAAGTAATAGTGAAAAGCACACGCCGCTCATGCTCACCTCAGGATAAACAGAACAGAATGAAGGGCAAGTTAAATTCATATACAAATTCGCACGGTAATAACATTCACACAAAAGGTGATAATAGTAATTATTATTTTTCTTAAAACTCTGCTTAAATATTTAATTATGATTTATATAATTGTTTTCGTTTTTTTGTTTGTTTGGTTTTTGTTTTCTTTTTTTTTTTAATTATACATAGGTTATCAAAGTTAGGGGGAGAAAATATGATTTCTTTGAAAAGCTCAACACTTGACAGCTGTCTGGGTTTGTTATGTCTGAGGGACAGTTAAATTACACATTGTTCGTTCTATATAATATAATTGTTTTTAAATATGTATGTTTTTCCTTTTTTCTTCTTCGACGGGCTAGATTGGGATGGGGGGTTAACAGTGTTTATTAGAAAGTGCATTGCAACTCGCAACACTTGCCAGATGAAAAGAACAAATTGTATAGAAATTAAACTAATTACTGTAAGAATGGTTATTAAAAAATCGTCGATCTTATGATGAAATGATGTTGCACAATAATCTAAATATACGTTAGGTCAAAACCAGCTTTTTATGATTTACATTTGTGTTGCAAATAGTCTTTTTTTGATGTTACGCAGAAAGGAAACAGTGTGTTTGAGAGATGCATGTGTGTTGGGGTTCGTATTGCATCCAAATAATTTTGCTTAAATTTGTTTTTAATAAATATCAGAAGGAATCTGAAAGAGAAATTGATAAATGTGGTTATAATAGGTGGGGGCTGATGGTGTTGATAATACAGTCAACTTGGTGTTCATGTTACATGTGAAGGACGGACTAAAAGCTGAAGCTTCTTTATAATCAGGCCTTATACCAGGTATTATGCTCGGGTACTTTAACTGGAACAAACAAGTTTGACAATGGTTGGGTTATGTCCGACATGTGTGCTCGAATGTGGATTGGCCGTGATGGAGGGTCTAATTAAGCATCCCAAGCACGTGTCCTTGTTGGGATTAGGAGGGGTATCAGAAATGAATTCTAATTGAAAGGCAGACGAGGTAGAAAAACAAGCAAAAGTGGAACTTTAAAGGTACACCTTCACAAAAAAATATGCCCGAGCAAACTCTGACTCTAGGAGAGTAGGAATACTCTCTGGACACTGCAAGCTAGAGACTAGGCTTAGCTAATACGGATACAGTCGAACTTCCGTAACTCGAATTTCTTCACAACTCAAAGTTTTATGGATAACTTTGCCTTTTCGACTTTATTTGTTTGAATTTCGTTCTCTATATAACTCGAATTCCTCTCTAATTCGAATATTTTTTATTGCGTTTATGGCAAATACTTTATTTAACTCGAACTTTTTTCTCCAAGTCGGGGAAATCCCTTCTATTTCAATTTATTTAAATCTGTCTGTAGCCTACTTCGATTATATTGGAAGTTCGTTTAAAATGTACAATTGTACATTCTACAACTCGAAGTTTTGCTCCGAATCGGGAAACCCCCCTTTAAAAATTGAATTGGGTCTGCTTTGATGTCATTACATTTTTCGGATGTTTGTTTGGGGAGTAGAGATGTGTTGTTTGTTTTTGTTTTTCTTAACGATTTGTATATGTCTCACTTGAACTACGATTTTGGACGAATATGTAAAACGTTTGTAAGCGCAGGATCTGCAAGTTTTATTTAAATTGTGTTACATATTCATTTTAAAAAGTAATGAACAAGTCATTATGTCGAGAAGGAAATTAAATCATTTTACTTTTGAACAAAAACTGAAGATTATCAGTGAAGTTGAGGGTGGTTCAAAGAAGAAAAATGTGGCCATAAAATATGGTTTACCCCCAAGTACACTATCTACTATACTGAAGAACAAAGAAAGTGTTAAAAAAAATTGCTGAATCTTCACGAAACGAAAAAAACTCAATGAGAAAAAAAACTCTTAGATATGAAAGTGTTGACAGGGCTGTCTCAAAATGGTTTGTGGAAGCCCGTAATGTAAACTTGCCAATGTCAGGCACCATTATAAAAGAGAAGGCTAAGAGCCTTGCAATTGCATTTGGAGAAACTAAGTTTGCTGCAAGTACAGGTTGGCTTGACAAATCTAAAAAAAAGGTAAGTTCTCAGCGTGGCAACAAATTGCACCAAAAAGTTTGGTGTAAAATATTTTTTATCATTTATAAATGGCATTGTTCAAAAAACACTTTCTGGAAAAAGTGCCTCAATAAATCAAGAAGACTGCGAGCATTGGCAACGCGAAGGAGTTAAATCCTTGCCTGTAAAGTATCGAGGAAACAAAAAATCATGGCTGGTAACTGGATTTTTTGAAGAGTGACTAAAAGAATGGGACAAGGTATTTTTTAATCAAAAACGAAAATTCCTGCTTTTTGTTGACAATTGTAGTAGTGCCCACAAATCGCCAACAAATTTAAAGTCCATAAAGCTAGTTTTTTTTCCACGGAACATGACAGCAGCCTTACTTTTAAGTGTTTCTACAGAAAAAGAATCATTAGCAAAATTCTTCCTTCGCTGGAAGAAGGGAATGTTAGTCCCAACATTTCTTTACTCGACTGCATACAAAATGTTTCAATATCATGCAACTTCGATGTAAAGAGCTCAAAACAATACGAAATTCTTTTAAGGCTAGATTTGGCAAACATTCCCTTTGGGATGAAGAAAATGACGTTATTTTGGCAGAGCTAAGAATCAATGAAATTCACGCAGACTTTGGTGTGCCCATACCTGAGTTCAGAGAAATGCTAGAGGAAATACAAAGGAAAAACAAAATACACAAGACACAGGGTGCAGGGGTGGCAGCACGTAACTTCATACAATCGAGTTCAGGCGATACAGTCGAGCTCTGGCAGCACCTTATTTGTCTCAATCGATTATCCTCGATTGTATCGTCGAAGTTGGCAGCATACAAACTAGAAAATGACGATTGAAAGAAAACATTTTACTCGATGGAAAACACCTATCGCTATAAAAATGCAAAATAAGCAAAATATGGCTGTTAATAAAAAAAAAAAAAACAGATACAACAAACAGATAACAAATTTTAAATGAAAGAACTTCGAAATTCTTGTCTGTGCCATACTTTCAATAGGTATTAGGTACATTTATACCTATCGACATTTTATTTTCACACGTCTGCCTGGCTTCGGGACACGTCTTCGTATTTGACGTAGCGTAATTGTATTTTTATTAAAAACAGTGTTTTAGGAAATAAGTTGGGCCTTAGATTAAAAAAATACCCGATTTGACACTTTATGTGACACTTTTAAACACAAGTCAAATTACGTGCTACCGAAATTTATTTGTTTCGAGTTGGCTGACGATGAACAGTCCTCGATTGTATCAAGTTACGTGCTGGCACCCCAGCCTTTCACAATACATTAACTTGGATAGTGAGATTGTTTGTCATATGCCGTCTGATGCCGAACTTTGGCTTTCGGTAACACCTGAAGTGGAAACCGTTAATGAAGATGAAGTTGATGCTGATACTGATCCAGGTGATGACTCTATCGTAAAGCCAAAACAAGATAAAGTCAATGAAGCCTTTGAAACAATAAGAGACGCTCTTCTTACTGAACACGATACGCCTTTTCTATAGGACTCGAATTTTTTTCTTACAATTTTAAAAGTTCGACTTATGGAAGTTCCACTATGCAGGTACTGTGAGGAGGTTGGTTCCTCAAACAAAATTGGGACCATAATCAAATTCTGTAGGGAAATTGACTGTTTGGTCGATTTGGTTTAGGTTTTTAACCGTAATGGTTCCCTGGGGATGGCGATGGGCCCGCTTTGGTGCCTGGTATTTTGTGACGATCGCACAACTGCACTCAACCTAACCTTACCTAACCTAAGCCCTAAAGGACTATTCACATGAGCGCGAATTGCGAATAGGCGAATTGCGAACAAATCAATTTAACTGCATTTATGAATTGAAAATTGCTATTCGTACTATCAAAAAACCATTAAATCGAATTAATCTAATATCTAATCTAAAAAAGAACATGAATCTCTATTGATTTACATAGCTAAATTAACAATTCAAGCAATTTAAAAGTGAATTGAAAATTCTTCCTGCAAACTGCCACACTTAATTCACAATCCACACAAAACAGTCGCGATCCACAAACCCACGAATGAAGAATTCGTCCCAACTTAACCTTTAAAAATGAAACTGATACGCGGATATCTGCGACCAAAAATAGTTTTCATGTGAATGAAGTGTCAGAAACTACGAATATTCGCGTGTTCGCAGTTTGCAATTCGACCTCAAGTGAATAGTCCTTAACTCAACCAAGAATGCCAGCAAGCCACATCGGCGGAAAGCAATACAACCGCATTCACCGGAAAAAAAAAGTCCGAGAATACTTAATGTACTTCCTAATTGCGAGTCTATAGAAAAGACAGAAAAATGACGGATACACAAATATGCAATGTTAAATCACCACCGACATTGAATTTGTGGTTCGCAAAAACCCACCAAGTTGACTGCATCCTCAGTTCAGTTATTCACACATTCCGCGTACTAAAAGGGGGAAATATTCTACTCACCAATACACACACGACGATTACTCGGCCGCTTGGATGTCTCGCAGTTTCTTGATCTCTTTGGTGGCCCAACTGCAGAGTGATTTTGTGCGTGACGCCTTGCAGCGCTTGCCCTCGGCAAGGAATTGATTGATCGTCATATCCTCAAGCAGAGGATACAATTGTGGTCCAAATGCTGTGCACAAATCTCCAATTAGCCCGGCCGAGATAGCCACAATGGAATCGGACAAGTCACTCTCCTGCGCGATTGCCTTGATGAACGCTATTATATGAGCAATATGGGTTTCCATGTGACGCACTTCGGGGTTGGGCTTCTGTTCGGCGCCCTTTAATCCCTGCAGGATGCCCGTATACGCCTCGAGTACACTTTCGCGCAGCTCATTCAAATACTCGAGCATATCGTAGCTGTTTTGATCGACCTGAACGCGGGACGCATGCAACAGCATGTCCAAAACCACTGGCAGATATTTGACAAACTCAGTGCCAATGCTAAGTGCCATGTCGCCGAAGACGGAGAGGATTTGCGGCTTAACTGTGCGATGTAATGACGGTTGGCTCAAGTTGTCACACAGAGTGGCCATGATTTCGTCGCAGAAGGGAATAACGTTGGCTTTAAGGGCGCGACAAATGTCACCGGTCAGACCGACAGCGGCGCAGCACACTTGATACTCCTGATAGTTCTTGAGACCCATGAACAGGTACGGCTTGAAGGCTTCCATGTACTTGATGAACTTCGGACCCAACAGCTCGGCCAGCGTGGAGACTGCAATGAAGGCGTCCTCCTGAACACCACCAACCTTGCTGGAGGTAGAGTTGAACATTGTCAAGATTGCTGTCATTATAGCGTCGGATATCTTGGGAGCATCCTCTTCGCGTACCTTGCGCAACACCGATTGCAGGGTTGCACACAACAGCGATTGGATATCGTTGAACTGGCTGCGATCATTGTGGTTCGATAGATGCGCCTCCATCTGGAGAACTTGATTCAATCGGTCCAAAATGACGATTGTCGTCTTCTGTACAATCAGGTAGCAGTCTACTGGTGAATTCTTAATCATATCCATCAGAGCTTCGTATGCAGCGGCGCGCAAGTTCGCCTGGGCACCATCCTGTCGATCTGTAGTCTCCAACAATTGGGTGATAATGTACTCAAAGTACGGCGACAAACAGTACGTTTGAGGTGTCTCTCCGTCAGCTGTTTCGGCGGCCTCGTAGGCCGCATCCGATAGACCAATAAATGCCCAACAAACATTGGCGGCCACACGTGGCTCCGCCTTGAGACCTTTGATGAAACACTCGAGGAGGGTGTTCAAGTACGTCTTGTTGATGGCCGCTTCGGGGATTATCTATAAAAGAAATGGGACATCAAAACCGGATCGATATGATTTCACAAAATCACGATACTCACATCGCAAATTCTTCCAAATGTCCATGCAGTGGTATCGCGTACAATCACGCTGGAGTCATACATCAACCGAATGAGCGTTGGCATTGCCTGCTCAACCAATGACTTCAGGGTATTCGTCTCAACTCCACTCAATATTGAACCAAATGTCATCACGGCCGCGTCACGCAACCTCCAATTGGGCGATTCAATGTTGTCCTTGATGAATGGAAGCACATGTGGTACAATCTCATCTTCGCAGCATGTGGCGAGCAGCATCAAGCAAACGCTGGCCGCTTTCGACGGGCTCCAACTGTTTTCGTCGTCGCATTCATCCTGCTTTGTCAATTTCTCAATGAGCACTGGTGTTAAATACTGCAACGCACCACGGGCGTAATGTTTCGACGAACGCGTTGGTGTGCGACCAGCATCTATCGCCTCTTGACTCTCTATCGCCAGATCGACCTCTTCGTCGCAAACGTTAGACCAGAATTCAATGCCCTGAAGCCCTATCTGATCGTTTTCGGATTTCATGGCCTCCAGTGTGATTGGGAACAAAGCTTGGCCCATATACGGCTCCATGTACTGGTAGTACAGCGAGAGAATCTTCACGAGGCACTGCAGGGCAGCGACACATATCTGGGTATCCTGCGACTGTGTGGCCTCGCACACCACTTCCATGATGAAATTTCGCTCCAAGTCCTTTTCAAAGTTCGCTTTCGTGAACTCCAGCGAGTTCAAAAGAGCTGTGGTGGCCGCCAGACGAACGTGGTTGCTTGGTTCTTCTTTGCGCATTCCATGGATGATGGCGGTTAGAATCTGATTGGCCTGATCTTCCAGCACTCCGGGACGTATATCTTGGCAGATGTAACCTAAAAAAAAAGTTCTCTCTTACAAGACGTAACTTCTCAATAAAAAAAAAAACTTACCAATCGCCTCGAGAGCTGCTTCGCGGCCCATTTCGTTCAATCCCTCGGTAACAACTTTGCTCACCAATGTGTTGATGAGTATACCCCATCGCCCATGGGCCAGTTCATTAACAGCAACATAGGCTACGCATTGCGCCGCACACGATGGGCGGGTGTTCTCCGTTCCCAAGGAACCCAGAATCTACAATACAAATTTCTTATTGACGCGAGCCGTATGCAGGCAACGGACACAATTTTACTCACATTTTTTTTAATATATTCACGGATCTCCTCGGGGAACTGGTGCCATCGATCTTGGTACTGCACATTAATAGCCTCATCTTTGCTGGTGAGGTGATTCTTCAGCTGCAGTCCGGCTGCCATTCTTGCTACAGCACTATTGCTGACTGTAGCGAGAATGTCAGAGAGTGCCTTCAGGAATTCGGGCAGATTTGTTTCGGCCGCATGCTCCAGGAAATTTTTCGCCGACAGCAGCTCATTTTTGTCTGAAAGTGACAAGTGTTTTGGGGTTATAAAACAATGCAAGAGTCAACTTATGTTAACGATGAGCATGGACGTCCGAATAAATGGACCAGCAACTGCATAGCTGTGTAAAAGGGAAGACGTCGTACTTGTGATTGGTCCAAATTGAATAATTCAACAAAAGGTCCTAGATGAACTTGAGAAAGATGTGGGATATTTCGAAAGGTACGATAAAATTTTAGCAGGATCCAATGCAACTGAACAGATTTATATATAATAATACAACAGCGAAGAATAGCACTTGCTCACAATTGAATTAAACTGCGAGATAGATAAACAACAGCGGATACGTGACTGTAGTGGCTGGTGCCAAAAGCACGCTTTACCATATGCAATATGATAGTTGGAACGACCCTCAGATTGAGGGGTGACAGCGGAGAGCATATTTTGTATATTTAGATTCCATTATTATTTTAAGTGCAGTCAGAAATAGAGGGACTTGAGCCAGCGTCCAGCATGAGATCGATTTGACCCAAGAACTTACGCCTAACATCCATCAGCTGCGACGTTACTTATTTTTCACGAGTATAAAAACCATACTTGCGGAGATTGCTCGATCATGTAGTAAGTTCTTCAAGTAAAAGTTTTCTGATCGTGTTAGCGATAGATATGGATTAGTCAACAAATAGAGAATGCTCAGCGAGGGGCATGCATTAAAATAACGGGGAAGCTGACGACCTCTCCAACAAATTGGTGCCTGTACGTTCTTTTAATAGGAGGCATAATAATTTATTTCGTACGTGACAAAATTAATAGGCTGTCAGTTTAATTGTTTAAATTAACTACAACAAGTTCACTAAAAGAATGCAAAAAGTACTGACAATCTAGGTACATAAAGATAGCACAATTGAATTACCATGCTATTGAAAATCGCTTCACAGTAATTAAATTGATCTTTACAAAGCTTATCTATTGATCCTATTGAACTAGATAGACATTTCCTTGAATAACTATGCAGAGTTGAGTTGCAGGAATACTGAAATATCGTCACTCGTATTAAGTGGAACACTTAAGACATATATGTATGCGTCGGCAGGGACGGCGCGGGTTAATACGAAAGTGCATATATGCACATATGTCAAAATGTTGGGGTTCATTTGAGAGCTACTTCATACAATATTCACTTTAGCAGCGATAACGATAACCATTCGGTTCTCAAGTGTTTTTCCTTCGCAACGACAGGGAAATTTAAAAAGACAATTTCTCGACGATTGGTGTGACAACTGACACGTTACGTTTTGCAGGTAACCAAAGTCCAATTCGTGCAGTTGCGGCCACTAATATGTGATTATTTTTCGCAAAAAATACTTTTATCGTTGCTTTACTATTGCCAGGTTAATTTTTAAAGAAAAAGTGCTACTCACTTATTTTTGTTCGGTATTAACCTAAAAAATCTACGGCGTTGACACTCCGAGTTCGAATTTCTTTCTTTTTAAAAATGCAATAAAATGAACAAAATTACATTTTTTCCAGGTATTACGGCTTTGTTAGTAGGAGCAAACATTCCCATTAATTTTGGAACACACCAGTCTCACGTTCAAGTGGCTGCCTCGGCTGGCTTCGCAGTAGCGCATTCTGTCACTCCAATTTTCATTGACCTTGTTAATGGTTTCGGGCTGTAGCTCACGGATTTCTTATATATTATTGGCCTTAATTGAATCGTTTCCGCATTGTTGGCATAATATCGTTCCTTCACGGTTCCCCACAAAAAAAAAAGTTCGAAGGGGTCAAATCGGAGCTCCGAGGCGGCGAATTGACATCGCCAAGACGGCTGATTAAACGATTTAAAAATTTGGTGCGCGAAAGATCGATTGTGGCATGGGATTTGTGACATGGCGCGCCATTCTGCTGAACCAGAGGTCGTCCAAATCCATGTCTTCAATTTCAGTATAAAAAAAAGTCGATTAACATGGCTCTGTAACGCTCACCGTTGATCGAAACGTTGTTCCCAGCCTCATTATCGAAGGAAAATGGTCAATGATGGCACCACTCCACAATCCGCACCAAACTGTCACTCTCTGTGGATGCATCGGCCTTTCGACAATAACGTGCTGGTTTTCCGAGCCCCAGATGCGGCAATTTTGATGGTTAACGTGGCGTACAGCAGGCGCGGTGGGTGCTTTATTTCGGCCAAAACTTCTTTTCGCAAGTTTTCAATATTTCCCAACGTTATCCATAAAAGCGACTCATTTTGTTCAGCAAGTTAAGATCCCGACTTTCTGTCAAGATTTCGAGCGGGAAACAGCCGTCATTGTCAAAATGGCTCACCCTGTACATGGCATATGCGTTTTCTGTATTCAACAAACAAACGAATTTATTTTCCGACGATTTTTTTGATTCCTTTATCAAGAACCACCTACAGTTTTTCATTTGATTTCAATTCAATTGAGCTGGATCTTAAGACTTAACATGGCAGAACCTAACCTAACACTTGAAATTTTGTTTATACAAACTTTTTACGAAGTTGGCGCATACATAATATTATAAATATTACGATCAGGGGACCGTCGACCGTCACAAAAAGCTGCTCTTTTGATTGTCATTTCATGAGGTACCTACAGAGATTTTTAACAAATGGGTAGTTCCCCTCTTTACAATTGAACGATGTAAAATGAAACGAAATGTCTGTGCGCCTATATAGTACAATTTCGAACAGTAACATTCTCTGTCGTCGCAATTTATAAGGCCATTAGAAGTAGGTACTCCGTCGAAGTAGAAATGCGCGTAGTATTAAGAAACAAACGAGGAAATGTCAAAGCGTGGCAAATGAAGTACGTTACCTAGTGGTTGATTTGTTGATGCAGAAAATAACCACAACGCTTTCATCAGGCGGAAAATATTTACGTATTAAAAAAAAAGAAAAAAAAAAGAACATACCTACCTGATAGAGCATTTCCTTTGAAATTGCATACCTACATTGGCCAAAGTACACTAGGTATATTTCCAAGCCAGAAAATCAATGAGCTTGAATATGCGAGGATTTTTCCCCTAAGCTTAAACCGGATTAAAACAGAAATACCAGAAAATTCATCTCGTTTTTTTTTTTTTTTTTTCAGAATAAGGCAAACGCTCCGATGCTCCAAGGATTTTTGTATTGATTTTGATTTTGACACATACAAATTGGTAGCTGGATTTCAACTCAACTCTCATTTTATTGAAATGCAAATCAGCAGCTTGATTCAGATTTTTATAAAGTTCCCCACAGAGCCACACATCTGCAGTCATACCTATGAAATTTTAATAGCAAATCGATTCATTTGCCTACATCAACAGAGCATGTACATGTCAAATTCCGCCATATAAGACAAACAAATCCCATAAAGGCAGACGTTGACTCATTTGGAGTTTCACATAATCGTATTTTACATAATGAACTTGAGAGAAGGCATATTGGACCCTTTTTTTATTAGAGAGATATTCAAATGTCATCAATATTGGCGCCTGATTTTCTTGCATCACATTGCGTGTGCACCCTTTTCAGTATCTCCAGGCGAAGGAAATTTATTTTATTCTACATCAGTCGATGACCTTTGTTAACCTACCAGGTTAGGAGTCGCCACATAATTTCCATAGAACTAAATTGGGAGAATAATTTTTACTTTTTCCAATTCGACGGTGGCCATTTAAAATCTCAAAGTTTTTCCTCATCGAATCGACATCGCGTCAAGTTGAAGGTGGTGATGTGATGATGACGATAAAGGTGGTGGTGGTGACGGACGACCCTGACTCAAAATGTCATTGTTGTGCAAAAGGGGTGAGGACGACGGAAAAGTATTGCAACTTTCGAGAGTTTGCAAATTTTTCTTGCAAACGAAGACAGACATATTTCTTTTTTTCAATTTAATATTACACATCAAATTAATACATTTTTTTCATAAAAATAAAAATGAATTCACTTATCACTTACCGGGCGAAACAGTTTTTTCCAATATTTGTATGAGTTGCAGGTTCAGTTGCATATTCATTTTTATTGTGTGTGATTTGGTGGCGTCAAAATGGCTAATTAATGGAAATTGATTGTTCGATTCTTAGATCTCTACTTAATCACTGATGTTGTGCTGCGTTTTGGAATCCTTTTAGTTGTTATATATCGATTGAAATTGGATTTTTTGTGGTTTTTATTTTTTAAGGACCGGCTATACTACTTCCACATGGAAGCTACAGAGAAAAAATTCGAAGCAAATTTGATGATCGCCTTCTCTAACGTCTATTTCTGTGGTGGACTAGGGGAATGCAATGGGTTTGGAATTGGAATTTCGCAACCGTAATGGATGTGTTCAATGGAATAATGAAATTCGATGGATTATGTAGGTTTCAGAATGACCTAGGTAGGTAGTCTATGAGGTAAGAACAACTTTTTTCAAAGTTTGTTCTGAAAAATAGTAACCCCTATCGGGAATAAGATTTCCCCTGGAATCTTTTCTGTTCAGCAATCTAACTTACATTGCTGACAAGGGAAACATTTCCCACGGAATTTATTCGCGATAAGGCAGAGTTTCAGTTAACACCGTGCATATTAATTATACTTATCCTATTGGAATAAAAGGTATCACAAATTCACTGATTTTTCTTCTGTTTTAAGATTATACAGTAGAAATTGAATGAATCAAATTTAAAATTAACGCTTGGAAATATCGTAAGCATAAATCAAAAACACATTAAGATTTCAGTGCCTTGATTTTGTGCGGTTTTTGTCGCAATTGCGGTTGCGGAAAGGGTTCACGTATAGGCGGATTCTATAAATGTGTGCGTGATGTCGAGAACTGACAGCTTCCAATATTTCCTGTTCTATTGTAGCCTTGTTCCTGAAAATTCCAGGCGCACTTTCCCATACGCAACCTATTTAGGTTGCGAGAAGGATGTCGGATGAGAACAACTGACAACAGCGTGACCGTTGTGCGACAATTTGGTACTTTTTCCGACGACCCTGATACAATTTGTTGCTAATTTGTTCCTTTTTGTTAGTTGGAAAATACACTTCGGGGAGTTTTCAAAAATTGTGATTTCAAAATAAATATGTTTAAAATATAACGCTGTTCCCTATCACAACACTATTTTCGGTTAAAACGAGACAATACTTGTTAAATATTGTAGGAAAATTCTAAATTTGCAGAAGAGTTTCAGAAAAGGCATTTTTCCTTGCATTTTTTTTCTGTGCAATTTTTTAAAACTAAATTGAACGAGATCTTAAAATGTGGATATAAATATGAGTTGATATATTTACAGCCAATGTTTTATTAATTATTATTATATTTATAATTCAAAATCAAGGCTTTAAGGTTTTCATTTTAAAATTTGTCATTCGAAAACGAATTGCATCTATTTTTTGAACTATCTTAAAAAAATCTCTAATGTGTTATTATGAAAATTTCTATGAAAATGATACATTTTTTTTTTAACTAAGGTCCAAATGCCATACGTAAAGCGAAACTATACCAATTTTCTTTTGTTTTTTTTTTGACCACTTAAACTTTACGGTCAACTATCAATTTTAAGTGGTCAAAAAAAGCAAAAGAATATTTGTACGGCTCTGTTTTACGTATGACTATAACTGGGACCTAAAGCTACTCTGCAAATTAAGAATTTTCGCAGGATATTTAACAAGTATAGGCTCACTTGACGTTATAATAGTATTGTGATACGCAACCGCGTTACATTTTAAACATATTTATTTGGAAATCGCAGTTGTTTAAAGAATTTGCGAAGTTACTTTTTCAACTAAAAAAAGGGAAAAAGTACTAAACAATTGTATTAGAGTCCTCGAAAAAAGTGTCAAATTTTCGCACAACGGTCACGCTGGTCCAGCGCGCGGTGCACTCACACATTCAAATCCGATTCGGAACGTTCCCTAGCGCAATTGCGACAAAAACCGCACAAAATCAAGGCACTGATTTCGTGTTCGAACATAAAAACATCATTTGTTCAAATAAAAAATAAATTCACTGGCTACATTTTAAATTAAAACATTCGTAATTTGCGTCCCGATTGATTCTTAAATATTTATTCATAAATAACTTATAAAAATAGATTCACCCGATTCTTTGCTATAGAATAAATTCACGAAAATCTAAATGCCCTCCACCAGTTGTCAAACTCAAGCGGACTTGTATTGGTAAGTCTGAGAAAATATCTTGATTCGCAAAAGTACTCTGAAATCTGAAAAAGATTGTTTTTTTTGTTGTACCAAACGAACATAAAAACTGCTCTGAGAGCAAAAAAAAGTGCACTGAGAGCGCCCAATCGAATACCACATAAGTTGTGAGTTGTGACATTTGTTCGGTCAGCTACTCTACTGAATGCTGCAAAAGGTGTGTTTGTTTCAACAGCGCAACGATTGGAAGTCGTTTTCTTGGTGTTATCTCGGAACTCGTTTTGAAAACTGAAATATGTATGGGAAAACTTCTGTTTTCGATGAAGTTTTCGATATTTTTGCGAAAATCAGGTTTTGGGCTCGCTGTGAATAGCATATTAGAGTTTTTGATTGCATTTATTTTAGTCTATTTATTACCAGGAAATATATTAAATTCCGTTTTAATGTTGTATAGAGTAGCCAAATGCTTAAATCTCAAAAACAAATATCCTTGAAACATAACAGTAATTTTCTTAAAATAAAATTGCTGTTTGATGACTTTTATCTTTGTTTCATGAAGTTCGCTCAGTTACTTCAATGTAATCGTCAGATGCACTCATTTGAAATTAATACATTGTCGCATTCAGCACTAAACGGTTGAAAGACGGTGAAAAATAATGAAGAAAGGAAGAAAAAAAGGAAAGAACAAAAGAAAACTCGAGGTGGTGACGTTCCTGTCATGTCGTTCCATAGAATTTCATACAAAAGTTCGCAATTTGTTTACGCGTATTTAGTGAAAATTAACTAAACGACGCTTAAATATATATTTAATTTAGCTGCCGGATTGCGAAAAATATATCGCAATTGTAAAACTTGTGATAAGAGCGCACGTTTTGTTTTTTCACCGCAAAAATGACACGAAAATGGAACTCGCTGTCGTATTCCATTTTGTTGATAGCTCTACTCCAACACATCGGATTTAGTCATCAATTTTATTTGCCTGGACTGGCTCCGGTCAATTATTGCCGGAAATCAGAATCTTCTGGCCCATGCAAGGTAAATTTACAGACACATTTACCTACTCGAACTTCCACATGACAAATACAAACTAATAAGTCCTTGGTGAAAATATCTGTTTAAATAATTGTCAGGCTGGTGAAGTAATCAATCAAGTGCGCTAGAAAAAAAAAAAAAACTTTTTGGGAACTACCGCTTGTCGATTGAGACGAATGCCCTTAGGAAGTACTTTATCGCCTCGCAACACGCGTGTATTTGCATTAATCTTTTTGTGGGAGATTGGTTCCAAGCGAAAATAAACCATTCAACAAAAAATTGCTAAATGTAGAAAACGTTGCTGTTGAGTGTCGGATTCTCTTGGTTCACATATCGTTAGTCTACTTGAAGCTAAACAGTGATGTCAGTGTAGGAAATATGGGTAAATTGCTATCAGTATTGACTGCCGACCTTATCAGAGAAAGAGGAAAAAGAGAAACTTTATCTACCGGTATTAATGGAGCGTTTTGAAATGTTAAAAATGAGCCACTAGATCGGTTTCTTATCAGATATTTTGCCAGCGGATGTCGACATAATATGTATGTTTGTAATGCATTTTGTGTGAAATAACTACACAACGATCTCATGTGTCCGATATATAGCCTTACACAAAATCACTTGCACAACAGAGGGATAAGGTTGTCGCATAGTATACCGAATTGCACAAAGCACACGTTGGATTTATTTACGTAAACAGAGCGATCGATTAAGGTGTGCAGTGTAGCATTTATTTTTTGTCAAGTTAATCGGCCTCTCAGCAAGCAGGAAAATGTGTATTTAATGTTTTTGCTAGGGTTTACTTATCAATTCCCCTTATCATCCACTCGATATAGAACGTAACTCTGATAGAAATTGCTATCACGGTATTTGGAAGTGTGAGTGACTGGTAACCGTCTTATGAGCTACAAGTCGGTTATTAACATTGCTACTGCTTTTGCCTCTAATCTAGCGCGCGCATATTTTATAGTTAAAAACTATTCCAATTGTTTTTATGTTGCTTCTTTATCTAGAAGCAATGGTGAAGGGAGTTTGTTAAATTTCTACGTTTTCCAAAGACAAGAAACTGCGACACACGTCCGCAATTAAAGCAATTGTTGTAGTTTTGTTGCAACAGGAGAGAGTCTACCTTAGATAGTAAAAAATGTCTGACAGGTTTGCTGTGCCGTGACAAGAGAGGGTAAAAGTTGCAACAATGAGCGAACGCGAAACTTCTAAAATGTGTTCCGACGGTTGGGTGTATTTTATTCTGACAGAACGACACGAATTTTTGTGGAATGGCAGGAAGTTCATTCGTTGGTTGCCTTCGCGGCGAATTTTCTTTTTAGGAGAGTTAATGGAGCTTGGACACTCGATCGGATCAGTATTCTATCCATTTTTTGATAATATTAATGCAGGGTGATCAGTAGCGAAGAACAGCCAATTAGTTTTAACAATTTGTTTATTATTTTGACTGCGTTGGCGCATGAAAGTTAGCGCATTAATCAAGCCGCTACACCAGTCATCAGCACTCACTAAGCATGAGCCGCAAGACACCCTTCTATCACCTTTCATAAAGTTACACCCGTAACTAGCATTACCTAACGTTTGTCTTCTTAATTCTGCTTGCTGACCCATAAGTCAACTATCATTCATTTTCAGGATAATTTGATAATTTGAATTGCAGCCCATTTGAGTGAAATTTCATTTTTCCTTTACAGTCTGAAGTCGTTCTCTATGTGAACCGCTTGAACACAGAAGAGTCAGTTATTCCCTATGAATATCACCACTTTGACTTCTGCACGATTGACGAACGAAACTCGCCGGTGGAAAATCTTGGACAGGTCGTTTTCGGAGAGAGAATACGCCCTGGACCCTACAAAATAGAATTTCTCAAGGATGTTCAATGTGAAAAGGTATGTACGCAATTCCGATGGCAGGACAGCCTAATTGTATGTTGAATCCTTTTCTTTTTAAGGTTTGCACCAAAATATACACAGGTGGCGACCCGGATAGCGATCGCCGTATGATGGTCCTGAAAAAGGGCATGAGTCTCAACTACCAACACCATTGGATTGTGGACAACATGCCGGTCACCTGGTGCTATCCACTCGAGAATGACAAACAATACTGCAGCACTGGCTTCCCAATGGGCTGTCTAGTCAGACACCTAGCCGAAGGCGATGAAAGTTGTCCCATAAATCCGAGCTACAACAAACCAGGCGTCTATTACCCTTTCAATCATGTTGATTTGACCATAACCTATCACAGTGGAGCAACGGAAGAGTGGGGTGTCGGTTTCGGTGCCAACGGTGGACGAATCATTTCAGTGAAAGTAGTGCCCAGTTCGATGAACCACAAGAATCCCGATAAACCCGATTGCAATACCCGGGATCCAATTGAAATTCCTGTAAACACATTGCCACGTAACAGTAAACTCCAAATCACATACACGTACTCGGTTAAGTTTGTTCTGAATAACACAGTGAAGTGGTCGTCGCGTTGGGATTACATTCTTGAGTCGATGCCGCACACCAACATTCAGTGGTTCAGTATATTGAACTCGCTGGTAATTGTTCTCTTCCTTTCGGGTATGGTGGCTATGATTATGCTACGCACATTGCACAAGGACATAGCACGTTACAATCAAATGGAGAGTGGCGAAGATGCGCAGGAGGAATTCGGCTGGAAACTGGTTCATGGTGATGTGTTCCGTCCGCCACGTAAGGGTATGCTGTTGTCGGTGTTTTTGGGATCGGGCGTTCAAGTAACTTGCATGACACTTATTACGTTGGCGTTTGCATGCTTGGGCTTCTTGTCGCCCGCCAATCGCGGTGCACTGATGACATGTGCCATGGTTCTGTATGTGTCGCTGGGAACACCAGCCGGCTATGTTTCGGCAAGGATCTACAAGAGCTTCGGCGGTATCAAATGGAAGAGCAACGTGATGCTGACGTCGATAGTGTGCCCAGGGTGAGTAATTATTTTTGCATTCGCTGTTGCTTGTGCTTTCGGCCTACTGTGTCAATGTATAAAATGACATCAAATTGAGCATCAAACCTTCAAATATCATTCGATGTGCATATTTTTTTATTCCAGTGTCGTGTTCTGCTTGTTCTTTGTGATGAATCTCGTTCTCTGGGGTGAAGGTAGTTCGGGCGCTGTGCCCTTCAGCACATTGGTTGCTCTGCTGGCACTGTGGTTCGGAGTCTCCGTTCCGCTCACTTTCGTTGGTGCCTACTTTGGATTCCGAAAACGCGTAAGTCACAAACTAATCTCACAAATTGGTTACCATATTTCTAATCTTTTCCCGGGTTTCGTTGCAGGCATTGGAACACCCAGTTCGAACGAACCAAATTCCACGACAAATTCCCGATCAATCGATCTACACGCAACCGATTCCCGGCATCATCATGGGTGGTGTTCTTCCCTTCGGCTGCATCTTCATCCAGTTGTTCTTTATCCTCAACTCGATTTGGTCAAGTCAGATGTACTACATGTTTGGATTTCTCTTCCTTGTTTTTCTCATCCTGGTGATCACCTGCTCAGAGACAACAATTCTTCTCTGCTATTTCCATCTATGTGCGGAGGACTACCACTGGTGGTGGCGGTCCTTCCTCACGTCAGGTTTCACTGCTGCCTACCTATTCATCTATTGCTGTCATTACTTTGCCACGAAGCTCTCCATAAAAGATGGAGCATCGACGTTTTTGTACTTTGGTTACACCGCCATCATGGTGTTCCTGTTCTTCCTGTTGACGGGAACACTTGGATTCTTTGCGTGCTTCTGGTTCATTCGCAAAATCTACAGTGTGGTCAAGGTTGACTAAGAATGACGTGACCTAATGACAAAACCCACTAGGTACTCACGCCAGCCCCCGAACGCGCAATAAATTTAAATAATTCTAAAGCAAAATTAATAAACAAGAAGTATATTTAAATATAATAATAATAGATGTATTTTTCTTACGTTAAAATTAAATACATAAAATGGAAATGAATTTTAAATTTAATCGTAAATCTAGAGCGAAACGAGGACAACCGCGAGTGCGACCATTTGGTCAGAGTATCCAACTATATAGTATACTTCTTTGTTCTTTTTGTTTTAATATTTAAATTATGTAAAATCGTTGTATTAAATATAATTTTAAACGATATTTTTGTGTAATATATTCAGGAAATGCAAAACAAAAAGAAGCAACAGCATTATTATAAATATTTAATAATAAACACAACCACATAGAACACCCAACACGTACACGAGACACTCTTGTTTGTTGAACGCGAAGAAAACGATGATGTTTTTTTTGTTTTTTTTAGAAATTACAAACGGGAAACATTGATCTACATTTAAGAAGAAATTTTATTCTAATATCTGTAGAGAGAGAAGAAAACGCTGTAATTGTTAGTTTTTGGAGGTAATTTTAAAAATTACCAAAACACAAGTGAGAATTTTAATAAAAGCCAATCTGTCTGCGAGATCATTTTAAGACTAGAAACGAAAATGCTTCTTTGAGAATAATAACGTGAATTTTGTTCTTTTCTATTTAACTAAATACTGTATTACCGAGTATGTAATATGTGAATATGTTTCGTTTTAAGTACTAAATAAGTCTAAAAGAAAACAAATAAAAATTATGATACTTAAAATTGGAGATGGTTTGTCTTTTTTTTTTGTTGGTTTGGAGCAGAAGGACGGTTGTCTAAAAGTGACAAAAGCTATACACCCCTATCGAGGTATCCGTTCCGATACAACTTTCGGAAAAATTCTCCGATGGCATATAGCGCACCTTGTCGCATTGCATGGAACCGCGTTATACCACTTATTTTTGACAGCTACACGGCAATTTTTTCCGAAGCTCTCCGTCAACGAATTGCTGCGGAATATTTTCATGTGAAATAAACGCGTTTATATGCTTCATTTATTTTGTTCCGAAACGGATACTTCGAACGCTATTTGAGTTCCGATCGGATTTCACTTTCGTATCAGAATTTTCTCAGAACGGATACCTCGATAGGGGTGATAAATCCGGTTCCGGTCCTTCGAAGTTATGAATGAGAAGATGCACATTTATTTTTTCACTCATATTTCTCTTTCATATAAAGTCAAAGCTGGGGGAACGCTTGGAGCTCTTGATTGGTTGAATTTACAGTCAAACTTGCACCATCAACTGCATTTTGGCGAAAATTGGAAGCGCTCCCGCACTAAGTAAGGAATTTTTCGCATTTCTCATTGAAGATCCGAGAAAAATTCGTCCAAAATTGAGGATTGGGTTGTTCAATGAAATTCGTTAGACACTTGAAATTTGGGCATCGTTTTATATTGTCGGACACTTTTTTTTGGCGACTTTATCATTTATCATAATATCATAGATCATAAATAAAATACATATCCAAGACATATTTATTAAGAAAACAGCGACCCTAGCGGCACTTCGTTTGCATCGAGATGCGAAATGGCACAATCGTGGTACCATCTATGGACATAGGAATATCCTGGAACTTGTCAAAAACGAGATTGGAGAGCTGAACATGCCTACGGATGGGATAACAAGGGTGCGTATTATGGAAAGAATTCACAAAACTCGTATTGAGAACGGGTTACTTCCAGAAAAAAGGAGTGGTGAAATAGTGATTTATGGTGCAGAGGCATGGACTCTATCAAAAGCGGATGAGGCTACTCTTGATTACTTCGAGAGGAAAATTCAAATACAACGACGAACTGTACGGGCTGTACAGCGACATCGACCTAGCCAGAAGAGTGAAGGTCCAACGACTGAGGTGGCTGGGTCATGTAGAGCGAATGGACGTCAATGCTCCGGCCCGGAAGATCTTCGAATCCACACCCGAGGGACGGCGCAGTAGAGGAAGACCGCGACTCAGGTGGCGCACGCAAGTGGAAGGGGACCTTAACCAACTTAGCGTGCGAAACTGGAGACAGCTGGCCAAAGATCGTGCTGGCTGGAGACGCTTGTTGGTTGTGGCCCAGGTCCACCCCGGACTGTAGCGCCACCTTAAGTAAGTAAGTAAGAAATAGTGATTTTCACAGATGCATCCATGATGGATGACGGAGCGGGTGCCGGTATCTATTCAGCAGAGCCGTCACGTTAGCCTCGGGAATTACACTTCTGTATACCAGGCTGAGATGATTGCATTGCTGCATGCGTTGGACTACTTGCTTGAGAGTCAGGTGGAGGGAAAAAATATCCTTATAGCGTTGGACAATCAGGCGGTGATCAGATGCATGCAACAGGCAAACATCGCAACATCGTTGGCATTGGAGTGTGTACTTAAGCTCAATAAGTGTTCATCTAAACATGAAGTAACACTGACTTGGGTACGAGGACACATAGGGATCGAAGGCAACGAAAAGGCGGACTCCCTTGCAAAACAGGGGTCAACTGAAAAGTTGCTGGGACCAGAACCATTCTCTTCAATTGGCAAAGGATTGGTAGAACAGCTGATTCACAAATGGATCACGGCAGAATACCTGAGAAGGTGGTCAACCGTGGAACAATGTAGACAGGCTAAAATGGCAATTAAGTAGCCGACCTGCTCCACTCAAAGAAGGGTTCTAAGCATGAGTCGAGGAACATTGAAATGGGTGGTGGTTTGTTTGTTAACAGGACATGGTAATTTCGGGTATCACTTAAGGAAGATGGGCCTTGGAGAGGATGATACCTGTAAACTATGCCTGCAGGAACCTGAGACAGCGGCACATATACTGTGTCAATCGGCCCTAGCGAGGTATCCGTCGGAACGGAAAATTCTCCGCAACGCACACTCTTTCGGAGGCTCAAATTCCATTCGAGGTGTCCGATTTCAGAAGAGAAATAAACTATTGCGATGGCGCACCGCACCGCACTCCAAATCGTAAACAAATTCCGCAACCAATTTCTGTCGGAGGATATCGGAACCTAGCTGTCAAAAATTTAACAAAAAAATGCACTTCATCGCACTTCAACGTCATTCGCCGATATGCGTTACAAAATGTCGGAACAAATCTCCGAACAGTTGTTCCGAAGAATACCTCGCAGCAAAAATCTTCCGAATCGTATAAAATCGGAGAATTTTCCGTTCCGACGGATACCTCGCTAGGGCCGAATGTCTGGTGTTGGCTGGCAAAAGAATGAGGATCTTTGGACATCATTGGCTCGAGACCCAGTCGATGAAACAGATCTTCCATAAACAAATGCTAGCGTTAACACTAGGAATTGAGCTCAGGGAAGAACTCTGGAGAAATCCAGAAAGTCTCTCTGGGTAAGATTTATAGTGGTAGAGAGACTAAAAGAGAGACCGGACAATGGTGGTCTGATTCGAATATCTCTCGAAATCTATATACATATGTAGGATTGATTAAGCGCATTCCACCAAGCTAAGTCTCTTTTGTTGTATTTTCTGTATTAATTTTATTCCTAGGTCATCGTCGCCGTCCGCCAGTTATCAGTGGAAATTCCTTAGCATCAAGTTGCTAAGAAAATTCCACTGAGTCAAGTTGGATCAGAATACACTGCGAATATCACCCAGTTTTTCGCGCATAAAAGCGCAGCACAATGGGGCATATTCGTAGTGTCAACAATTCCTGGAAATTAAACCCACTATTAAAATTGCAGTATTCGTCTGTGACCTGTGTGGTGTGGGGTATCTGCTGACGTGGGCGATGAAGGCAATGACTTGGTACCGGCTATTAAATCGTCTCAACGTGTGGGAGTGGCTCGGTTAGCAGGTGGCGGTGGCAGTGACCTGGGACGTGAAAAGCGGATTGAAGTAGATATTTCTAATAGAAGAGACAGTTCTTGTTGACGAGTGGAGATCGCCGGTCATTTTCGTTTCTCGCTGTTCATTTTGCTTATGTGGTTTTCCATTGGGACAAAAAATCAATCTTTTTTTTGATCTAAATCACTTTTTGCGTTCCATTGGGACGAAAAATCAATCTTTCTTTCGATTCGGATCACTTTTCGCAGATCTCGATATTTTTTCAGATTTACGCATACCAATATACTTTGTACAGCTGTTTAACGTCAGTTTAAGAAGTTTCATTTCGAGGCAAATGCGCAAAGTTTCGTGAAAACCAAAATAACAAAATACATAAATAGCTATGGATACGATTTCGGAGGAATTATTATCTTCATTATCTCCCTCGTCATCTGAAGACTACAAACCACCAATAATACTTTATTTGTATCTACAAGAAGGAAAACATTTTTGAGGGCGATATCCATTTGTGATTTAGCCAAAAACGAATGCCATTTGAACAGCTGATATTGTTGTCAATTAACGCACTAATCCATTTACAAAAGCAGATCAATCTCGTTGCGCGTTCCATGAGCACAGTAAAATCTGAGATCTGAAAAAGATTTCTGGTGGTCCCAATGGAAAACCAC
Organism: Cheilosia urbana; assembly: GCA_946477585.1. NCBI lineage: Eukaryota > Metazoa > Arthropoda > Insecta > Diptera > Syrphidae > Cheilosia > Cheilosia urbana. Next base: position 132,102,651 of record OX297854.1, read on the forward strand.
ATTAGTGTAATTATACTTAATGCTTTATTAGATATTTCTTTAATAAAATAGTTTTCTTGTAATTGCGGCCAATTTTTGTATTGTTACGAATCTACATATATATCTTTGGAACTAATGAAAGGGATCTACAATTTTATGTCGAATCCAAACGGCTAAATTAAGAAGCTCACTTAGCAAAATGATGCTCTCGGATGTTTTTAGACGTTATGTTACTTTAACTGATAAGCAACGTTTCTCAAATTGCTTTTGTTGACGGAAAACAGAGGATTCGCTAGACTCCTCTTAAACATCTGGACTAATGCCGCAGGTGTGTTGCGGAACTAATGTGGTATTAGTTTGGGCGCTCTCAGATCACTTTTTTGGCTCTCAGATCAGTTCTTGTGTTCGTTTGGTACAAAAAAAGCAATCTTATTCAGATTTCAGATCACTTTTGCGAATCTAGATATTTTCTCAGATTTACCAACACAAGTGCGTTTGAGTTTGACAACTGGTGGAGTGCGTTTAGGTTTTCGTGAATTTTTTCTACAGCAAAGAAAGGCATTGCATCGGGTGAATCTATTTTTGTAAATTATTTATGCATGAATATTTAAAAATCAATCGAGACGCAAATTTCGAATGTTTTGATTTAAAATTTAATCAGTGAATGGAAAACACTTTGAAAAGTGTTGAAGGCTACACATCATATTCGAATCGCACGAATATTATCACAAAAAACAGCAACGAGCAAGTGACGTTTTTATGTTCGAGCGAATCTGAAGAATACCGCATAAAATGATCTTGCTCAAACCTAATTTAACGCCATCCAATGCTGGGCAGCAAAGAACGTCAGGATTTACCAATATATCATGCAAGCACTGTCATGCTTATTTTGAGATTCGAACGAATAGTCAATTCTTACGAATGTCTATCAAAATACACACAGTTCATTCGAACGAATAGAGACATTCGTTAGAATTGGCTATTCGTTCGAATCTCAAAATAAGCATGACTAACCCGTCCAATGCGTTGTGTTGCGTTGGCGCGTTTTATCGTACCTCAAGCCCAGACTGCGCCCATTAATCTAGATATACATTTTCCTGTAGAAATTTGTTTTAAACACATTATTATGAATCATTTAATATACTCGTACTTATATCAATATTTATATTATTATACATTGTAGCCCAAATGCGAAACTCATATCGCTCCTCTCTTCACACGCGAAGCAATTACTTTAGCAGAGGCAGTGCATAGGTTCCCATTTCAGACATTCCGCGATACTAATAATAATTTTTAGTATCCAGGCTAAATTTTGCGAACTCACAATGGCGAAATTGCCATGCAAAATCGCATATTGTGACCTAAATAATGTATAATGTCAAGGTAAAAATGATCATTAGTAAGGCTTATTGTGAATAAAATTATCACCCTCAAGATGAAAAAGAAAACTTGTTATGGATGCTTTGTATTTTATTTATGTGAATAAAATAACATTACATATAGATTAAAATACAATAATAATGTTTGTAAACAACATTCAAACATTTTGTTCATTTCATAATATATGTCTCCATTGTTTTTTTTTATAATTAAAGAATAAAATTGTAAAACAGTCTATATTCTGTTTTTTTTTTTTCTCCAAATAAAGTTCTCTTCTGTTTTTGGGAATTTATTTAAAAACAAAAAAAAAATGTTTGGTAAGTTACTATTAGAGTTTTAAAACTAAATATGTAATGCTAAATATAGTGTCGTTTCTTCTTATATTTTTCACATACTTTTCGTTTTCGATTTCGAATTCAAGTTCTCAGTTTTTACACTCATCCACGATTTTTGTTTTAATTTATTTTGTTGGTTTGCTTTTACGGAAACAAAAATAAGTTAATTTTCACCAAGTTTACTTTGGGAACAAATTTCGTACATTTACAAGAAATATTAGCCAATGAATGATATTTAATTTGGTTGAACTCTTTAAACATTAAGAATGAAACAAAGACTTTAATTTTGCTAAGATGTTTTATTTAATTTTCTTTGAATGAGTTAAAGAGGTTTTTATTATTAATTTTTTTTAATAAGTACACATGCCAGAGATGGAAACATGTAAATATTCTAAAAATGTCACATGTATATTTTGTTTCGTTATCTATAAAATTAGTTTTAACAATTTTTTTTGTTTTGTCTATTTATTTTAACAAATGATAGTAAAACACTTTGGCTGACTGCCAGTTCATGTGAAATTCGTTTGCGAAGATTTTTCATAATGAAGAGCTTAAGAAAAATGCTTAAATTTTGCAGTAACCGATTGAAATGTCCTTCAATGTAAATTTGTTCCATAAAATTTGTAGCTTGAGGTATTGGTATTTACCTTCGCAAGTTCACATGCAGTTGGTGCGCCAAGGTGTTTCAAATAACTACAATAATTCGCTTTTAAACAAATTGAATAGAAAAATTACACAAAAGACGAATAAAATGTGGATATTGGTTTTTATTTTGACTAATAATACCTAATTGATTTATGTTTGTTATATTTAGAATATTTTTCCTTGCGTAATTGTACTTTAAATGTATATTTTGCTTTTTATAATTCAAGTAAAATTTATGTAATTGTAGTACCTACTCGTTATTATTTTGATTTTTAACATAACGATTAAGAAACAAATTTGACTTAGTGTTTTATGGTAATGACACTTTAAACACTTTAAATGTTATTTACTATACAGAATGTTATAGGCATTGTCGTCAGGCTTGTCGAGTGTGTAGGCTTTTGCCATTCATTGTTATAAACGGAGTGGATGCAGCAAATTTAAGGGGAAATCTATTTTAAAGAGTAAAAAATAAAACATGCTATTTGGCAACGGTAACAATATAATTTATACAACTACAACAAAACTACTATTCCAAATAAATACATACCTACTTAATAATGTTGCCATGCAATCTTTGACACCTCACTAATATTTTATTTGTCTGCGAAAGAGTCTAGCTTAGTTGCCAATAATCAGCTCAGTTGATATATCCGCTCTGAACCGAGTTCTATATCGTGGCATTTGTTTCTATTCATTTACCGAACCAACTCTAGAATAGGTCTGTTGCAGTCAATGCTAATAAAGACGTAGGAATGAGATCACAAATCAGACGCCTTAGGTGGCATGGATGTTCTACCCATAATTATATATACGTAAAGCGGAAGTTCCGGCAACCAACATTTCTGCAATCACATGAAAACATTTCTATTTCCGATTTAAAAAATATGAAATGAGAGTGTTAATTAGTTTCAGTAAATTAAACCAACAATTCATCAATCATTTATACGAAATAAATAAATAATTGTACGTTCATAACTTCCGGAAGCCATTTTGTTTTATAGGAAAACGAAATTTCGTAAGCCATCGCTATAAAAATATCAACATGCATAGGTTTCCCATAATTCCTACCACGTAAACAAGATGGCCGACCAAAAAACGTATGACGTTTTTTTTGCGTGTTAGCTAATGCTGTCCCTTTCAGTCAGACGGCTGTTTAGTATTGGGCATCCCTTTAATTTTCCGTGATAGGAATGTGTGACCGTGTAAATGCCCCATAAGGCCAATCAAAATATACGACTGCGCAACAAAACTTGACTTAACTGCTGAGTAAGAAGTGGATAGCTCTTGCGCAGTGTTAATTAATACGGGAGCTAGAGTGTATGACAAAAGTTACTACTTTAACTAAAATAACAGCGACTGTTAATTAAGTTACCTTTTCAAACCTATGACAGCTTTTGTTAAATGTCAGAGTTAAAATTCACCGACAAGGGGTTTGCATGGGTAGGTTCAACGGCAACATCTGGTCTGGATCTGGACTAGAACCTTGAACGCAAAAACTAGACTGTTCGGAAACGTCACTTTTCCTTCGTTGAAGAACAAAGTGCAAACAAATTTTGCGCTATGTGATCCAACGAATTTTATTGGAGCAATTCAAAATTTTGGGACAATTATCTTGGATCTTCAATGAAAAATGCAATTAGTACTCACTACTCAGTCATGAAATTCCTGACTAGATTCTTCGGTTACTCCTACACGGCAAATGACAAAAACTGTTCATGTGACTGATCTAGGCCAATCCAAATTGAGGCACATCAATTCAGTCAGCTATCAGACTTTCTACACTAGATACTTGAACGACGCAATTAACTTCTCCTCTTTCGAACTGTCAATCCTGTAGTTAAAATAGTTAACAACGACGAAATTTGGAATGCACCCCAAGTCTGAATTTCGAAAGTGTCAACTGTCAAGTAGAGTGTAGAAGTGGTGAAGATTATTTTTTTCTTTTATTTACTGAAATAAATTTTCAGTAAGAAGCGACAATAAATGTGTTGCTAGTGTAAATGACAATTTCAAAACGTCTTTTTTGAATTACACATATTTTGTTTTCCACTCAATTCTTAATAGATGGCGCAACAGGTTCGTTGTACTGCCTTTGATATATCCAAACAAGGAAACACATTGCCCGCTATATGACACTTTTTGTGAAATGTAATTTTTTTTTATATGGAGTTTGGCATGCCGCTATTCATCTAGCCCTAGCGGGAATTGACATTTCACCATTTGCGCTAGACGTTATAGCACTTTTTGTGAAATGCAAATTTTTTTATATGGAATTTGACATGACGCTATTCATCTAGCGGGCAATGGAACGCGGGCATTATCACTACATAATATAGCGCCTTAAAAGTGGATAACTGGCGGTCTTTAGCCTCCCGGGAAGAGAGAAAACGACTTCCATTAAATTTCAAAACTGACAGAAGCCAATCGGCTTATGTCGTTTTCCATTGGGATTTTCAGATTTTGCTCTCAGTTTTCCGATGCCCAATGGAACATAAAACGAGATTTTTCTTCCTTTGCATCTGTGGTGGTGCGTGTTTTAAAAGTCAGCTGTTCTGAAATTGTAATTTGTGTTTATAAAAATCCATTCAATTCACTTTGATATCACTGAGTGGGAAAGCGAGGAGTAACAACGCTTGTTTGGGGGCTACCCCGATAATTTCTGTTGGGAAATTATGTCGAATTTCAGTTTGATATCCATTCCATTCAGCTTGATATCCATTGAAGCGGTCAAAACTAAATTTGTCTTTACTTTTCACAGGTTTTTCGTCTAAAAACGTAATTAATTACACACTCTAAAGTTTGACCAATGACAAATGTTTTGTCGTTAGCGTAAGTAGGTGTTAATCTAGCTCAGAAATCGAGATTCGCAAAATTTATCTGACTCTGGAAAAATGTTGTTTTTTTTTTGTTTGCGGCCAATGTAACGTGAAATCTGACAGCTAGCTGATTTCGAGAGCAGAGAAACTGCTCTGAATCTGAAACTTTTCTGTCCCCATAAGGAAAACGACATTTAAAATAGTTAGTTAGTAGTGTTACCGACGGCCAAACTGATAAAGCCGCCAAAAAAAAATTGCCCGAGAGTTTAAAACGGGGCAAATGAACAAATATAATAAAGCATAATAAGGATTAGATCCGTTTCCTTACTTTCTGGTTCAATATTAGCAATATGTCACATTTCACTCATTGCGAGAGAATTCGCTTACCGAAATGAAATATAAAAAAAAAAAAAAAAAAGGAAAAAGGAATGCGTTGAAACACAAATTTGAAAAATGTGAATTTTTTCAAGGCGGGAGCATTCAATTTCAGTAGAACAAAGCACAAATTTATATTTAAGACCAAGATTTGATTTGCATTTATTGCGGAAATTAAAAAGTTCAATTCTTTTGCTACTTACATCTATTTGAATGTTATACAAGCACAAAATATAAATGAATTCAAATAAAAAGTCAGTTATAAGTTAGCATTTGAACGATTTGACAACCATCTGTCGGCAATAACCAGCTAGCCCAAAGAAATTTATTTTTGTAGTTTTGTTTTTTGGCTCTCTTCTGCCCAACTTTTGCGTAAGGGAACGAAGTTTGACTTAATTTGACTAATGTGTTCGAATGCATTATCGTTAGGGAACAGACCTATTATAAATGCATAATCAATGACAGAAAAGCACTGGAATAACGAGGGAAAGGAGCACCCAGTATTGGAATGAAGAAAAACCGTACTTCTATGTACACGCGGAAAATATTTCTCGAAATGTGTTCACTTTGAATGGACAATGGGGGTTGTTCAACAGTTTTTAATATTTCTTATGGAAATAGTGTCCCGAAAGACGCCAATGTTATAAAAAGTGTCGAAAATGGAGAATTTTTGAAAAGTCATCGGCGGGGGTTTTGAAGCGTAAAAAGTGGCCAAATGGTGAATAATTTCGCCCCTCGATAACGCTGGTTCTTGATTGGATTTCTTTCCGTACAAGAAGCATTGCCAACTTGCAATTTTTTTCTGTGATGATTCTTGGGCTGAGTTTGATGACGTGCAACATTGATATTATTTGTAACTTTTCAGTTACGTTTAGTTTAGTTTGAAGCTTTTGGGGCAATGGGGCTAAGTTTTTCAAAAAATCTTTTCAAAAAATGATAAAAACTTTTGGCAAGCCTTGTGAGATTAAAAAATATAGAAAAATGCTAATAAAAGAATAAATATTTGTTCACGACTATTGACATGAAACTCGTAAGTAGAACATTTGGTCGCAAGTTGTTTGGCTAGAAAAAAATCTTTTTAAAGTAGTAAAATGTTTTACTCAATGCCGGAGAGTAAATATAAGATTAGATATATGTGAATGATAAAAAAAAAAAAGTGTTTTCTTCTCACTTACCCTACGTAATCCTTTCTCAATGAAAAGATGCTTATGCGTAAGTCCACTGCTTTAGTTAAAAGAATGACTTGGTACTATTTTCCATAGACGAATTGCAAAATTGCGGTAGATATTCATACCAAAAAAACACACTTTGTCTTTTCTGAAAATCGTATCAAAGAATTTGTCAAATTTAAGTCGAAATATAAAATAAAAAATAATTTCCCAAGCTATTGTTCTTAGAACTTTTGACTTTTAACTCAATCGAATTGAGCAACAATTTTGATTGGTAGTATTTCACCAACATTTTTCAGCCTTAGCGGTATGTCGCCTGCATGATGATATCAAAAAATATATAGATAAGAAAATCATATGATGGGATCCCAACTGAACTCAAGGTAATTGTTTCTCTTCAATAATTTCTACAATAAATTGATGACAAACCTACAGCAACAACAATGAAAAAAAAAGAACAAATCGCATACTTTTCTAAGAAATATATTCAAAGAAAGACTAAAAAAAAATCCTTGCAACATCTTAATATTACATGTTAACCATCCATCGTTTTTGAAACACACTTAGAAAGAAACAAATTTACAAATAGAAAGAGAAGAAAATGCGAATCGATTTTCGATAAAAAGTTTTTTTTTCTTTTAATAAATTTATAATTTAGATAGAATCTCAGATAATTATCAATCGTTTAACTGTCACAAATTACTGTCAAAAACACCACTTTTGTTGCATTAATACACTTAAAAAAAAAAAAGAAGAGTAAACACAACAAAAACAAAAATATATTGTGGAAGGACACACGCACACACACACACATACAAATAAATTGGAATACTACTTTTTCCCTTGCTTTTTGTTTGCGTCTTGCTTGTTTTTCATGCTTTTTGTTTTCGTTTTGTTTTTTTTTTATTGTTGCTTTTTGATATATCTTCTACATATATATGTGTGTATAATTTTCTTTTTTGTTTTGTTTTTAAGTAAATCACATTATTCTCTCATCAATTTATAATTAGTACACATTTAATAAATTGAAAGAGGTAAATTTGATAACAATTATATGAGATATATAAATGTATTTCTAAAAAAAGTGTTTTTTTTTTGTGTTTTTCTGTTTTGCTTTCTTTAAAATTCATAAATACTCGTATGCTCCACCTTTTTACTAGTTTATATTGTGGGTGGGGGTCTAAAGAGATGAAGCGAATTCAATAATTTCCATTTAAACAACAACAACAAAAAGAAAAAAAGAGGCAAATAAAATGTTTGTTTTACTTTGACTTGACTTTTGTTTTGCTTTTATGTTGAGGGGTCTCCCTTGACTGATGGGAAAGGACAATAACGGTTGGATGAAATTGAAATTTGGAATTGAAGAAATTGCGGTTAGAAATGAAAGTGTCTACACGGCTTGATCTGGCAGCGTTTCTTTGAATTTGAGGGTTTCTTCGAAGATAAGCGTTTTCAGTGTTTCGCGTGGAAGATCATCGAGTTCCATGCCGATGCGGAATGGTTCATCGGCAACGGGCTGAAATGGGTTTTACATGATTTTTAACATAGTTTGAAGGTGTAGCTGTCTTACCTCATCACCAGGATCGTAGTACTGCTCCAAGTAGGGATGTGCGAGCGCTTCTTCGACTGTTATTCTATTGTGGGGATTGAAAGTAAGCATTTTGCCTAAGAGATCTAGTGCTAGCTGGTCGGCACTGTGGAATAACCGTGACCAGGGAACTTTTGGCTTGAAAGGCAATGATTCCAAGTAATTACGAGCCTGCAAGTGAAAAGAATCGTAGTAAATGTTAGCTCAAAGTTCGAATAAGTAGTAAAAGTTCCAACTCGGCTGAACACACCCCTCAAAACCTTCCAACAGACTCTCTTTCAATTCCAGTCGACTTCCATTAAATCGGGAAATATCGCTGGTTGTTGTGAGGTTGGTGTGTTTTGTGTGAGTTTAGTGTTGATTCGCCATCGACTTTTTCCTTCGTGCGTAAAAATTATTGTAATAGAGACCATGAAAAATAGCTTAGGAAGATATTACGAAAAATAGGTGCTGGGATATATTGTATAACCTAAAAAAACTCTCAAAGGCTTTTAGTGTTCACGACGCAATCAAATTCCTAGCTGCGACTGTTAAAAGTATGAAATGTTTGCTCTAGTTATATAGTGGGATAGTTTGGTACTCACAAATCCACATTACAGCTTACAGCACTCAGCGAGAATACATTCAGCCCTATTATGGCTATCAAATATCAACACGATATTTGATAATAATTGATACGTATCAACAAAATGAATGAATCGGTATTATGGTTATCAACCTATCAAAACTTTTGATGAATTGTGAATGATATAAGATTTAAGATCTATTCTGAATAGTTCTATCAAGAAACTTGGTATTACGGTTATCAAAAAAATTGATACTCATCAAATTTTCTATCAACCACAAATTTCTTGTTGATAAGTATCAAATTACTCGCGCGGCTAGAATTATCTATTAACATCAAATCATAAAATTTATTTCCTTGTTTTTATTATTCAAAAAACGACTTTAGACCGAAATATCATCGGTAGAGTTATTTTTTGAAGGGGATTGTGATGAAAAAAAAAAAAAAAAAAAACAAAAACAAATAACGGGTGATTTTTTAGCTGGTTTGGTTTTGGCAACACTGGTTTTGACAGCTGACGTGTGTTTAGTACCTTGTGTCACTGTCAAACAGCTTCAGTTTGGTTTGCAATTTAACCCATAGAGGAACCAAACTAGAGAGCCAACTGAGAGCAGAAACGGTACATTTGCCCACAAGCTTCCTATGACCTTGTACAGCTGCTAAAACCGCAGTGGATGATCCTAAGTATTAGTGCATGTACAAATCAAAGGAGCGCCATTGCTGCTGCACGCATACTTAGGCACATCCTCTGCGGTTGCCATTTTGTCAATTGTTTGGTGGAATTTTAAGTGAGGGCGACTGTGTTCGGCATGTTTAGTGCCCATTAGTTACACGGCGCTCACATCGCAGTTCAGTTTAAAAGTTTTTATAGTTTATGAAATTGTTGGAAAATGAAATTCCTGATATAATTTCATCATAATACCAAATATGTACCTTCAAATAATAATATCTAGCAGTAATCCATCTCATGATAGTAATCAAAGAAAAATGAACTAACAAGGTTTTTTGGACTTTTGTTGTATTTTTTGAAATAGATACACTTTTTTGTTCGTTAATTTTAATCTTTTAACTTCAATATTTTAAGACAATTATTTAGGGAAAACGTTTTCTTTGTGTGTCAGAAAAAACGTATTTCAGTTTCAGCATAATTTATAATCCGTAATTGGTACGTAAAATGCATAAGTTGCACAATATTGCATATAAATGCAAGTATGCATTTGTTAAATTCATAAAAAAAAAATCAATATATTTGTCTTTTATACTATTGCTCTCAAATTTATGTCGTTTTCCATTGGGATTTTCAGACAACTGACTTTTAAAACACGCACCACCACAAATGCAAAATCTGATGGCGTTTTCCATTGATAAATCTGGATTTTGATCTGAAATTTGATCTATTTCGTTACCAATGAAACACGACATTCAGATTGATTTTTTTTTATTTGGAAAAAAGACCTTGTTTCTCCCTACCGAAATAATAAAAAACTTCAATATTTAAACACAATGTAGGGGAAACAGTTTGTTTGCCGTGGAAAAACATATTTCAGTTTCAACATATTTTACAATCTCTAATTGATGCGTAAAATGCATACTTGCACAATATAAATATGTGCAAGCATGAATTTGTTAAATTCAAACAATTAATTCAATATTTTTGTTCCGTTTTTTTCAGAGTCTGGATAAATTTGCGAATCTTTATTTCTGAGCGAAATTCACACCTACTTACACTAACACCAAACATTTGTCATTTATCAAATTGAAAGTGTGTTATTTTACGTTTTTACAGACGACAAGTGTGTAATTAGTAATTCAAAATAAATTCTATTTTCCAAAAAATTTTTTTTTTGCAATAATGAACTACCATAAATTTAATGTCGAGACTGAAATTTGTTAAAAGTCCTGCGCTACAAACCACGAAATAGAACATGAAAATACCTACAATAAACAAAATTATTTGGATTCTCACGATTGAGTACGCCGAATCCGAAATCGGAAATTATATCGCATAATCCTATTAAATACCACATTATTAGGTGTGTTTTTTTGAGCTTCAATCTCAGCAAACCAAAGAAAAGTAGGATTTTCAGCACGCAATTCCAACAACTACTAAGAGTCCTCATAGTGTCAAATAGAGCGTACTGGTTGTAATTAAGAGCTGAAAATCCTACTATACTTTGATTTTCTGAGACCTGCTCTGAGAGCAAAAAGAGTGCTCTGAGATCGCCCAATCGAATACCACATAAAGTTTACTTTTGCCCTAGTGGAACATTGGGCTTAACTTGCATGTTGTTAACCTATTTATGGAACAACCCCCAAGGTTTAGCTGCATGAATTCTGCTGTCAAAAATGTAATTCATATAAACAAAATTAAAAAGATCTGAAATGTGAATGGATGAACATTTTTTGGAACCGAATATGGATAGAGAACAAGTACAGCTATATAAAAAACCAAACTCAACATTTATTCGTGCTACATTTATTGTTATAAATGCATTTACAAATTGTTTTTAATTATAAAAGTACCACCGGGCGGCCATTAAATACACGTATTCACCGACAGGAAAAATAAGAGCGCGCGAGAGAGGGCTGTCATTCAAAATTTCCGGGGAAAATCGGGTAGGTGCACGGGAGTTTAGTTTGGATACTCTCTGATTTAACCATGGATCGTCTTACAAATGAACAACGCTTGCAAATTATTGAATTTTACTATCAAAATTCGTGCTCGGTTCGAAATGTTCATCGCTCGCTGCTTCCATTTTATGATCGGCATTCTCGACCTTCTGAGCAGTCTATTCGGAAGATTGTGACCAAATTTCGCACCAAATTTACTTTGTTGGACATTAAACCACCAACACGTTTACGTACTGTGCGTAGTGAAGAAAATATTGCGGCCGTATCAGCTAGTGTGACAGAAGACCGCGAAATGTCGATTCGGCGCCGTTCCCAGCAGTTAGGCCTTTGTTACAGCACTACGTGGAAAATTTTGCGGAAGGATTTGTGCGTAAAGCCTTTTAAGATACAGCTTGTGCAAGAACTAAAGCCAGCCGACCTACCACAACGCCGAATTTTTGGTGAATGGGCTCTTGGAAAGCTGGCCGAGGATCCGCTTTTTTATCGAAAAATTGTGTTCAGCGATGAGGCTCATTTTTGGTTGAATGGGTACGTAAATAAGCAAAATTGCCGCATTTGGAGTGAAGATCAGCCAGAAGCATTGCAACAGCTACCAATGCATCCCGAAAAAGCCACTGTTTGGTGCGGTTTATGGGCCGGCGGCATTATTGGGCCATATTTCTTCAAAGATGATGCGAATCGCAGCGTTACTGTCAATGGTGAACGCTACCGAGCGATGATAACAAACTTTTTTTTGCCCGAAATGGAAGTTCTTGACTTGCATGATATGTGGTTTCAAACAATGGCGCAATTGCGAGGCGAGTTTGGTGAACAGTTAATTTCACGTTTCGGGCCGGTCAATTGGCCGCCTAGATCGTGCGATTTGACACCATTAGATTATTTTTTGTGGGGGTATGTCAAGGCTAATGTGTATAGGGACAAGCCCGCTTCGATTGACGCACTGGAAGCCAACATCCATGCATTCATTCGTGAGATACCGGCCGATATGTGTGAAAGAGTATGCCAAAATTGGACTCAGCGGATGGACTACCTGAGACGCAGCCGCGGTCAACATTTGCATGAAATTATCTTTAAACATTAAATTGCAAGGTTCAAACTATCGATTCAAATAAATATTTTTTGTGTTTTTTTTTAAAAAAAAGTTCTAAACCTCTTAAAAAATCACCCGTTACAAATTAGAAACGTCAAACCTCAAAACAGAACCACTCCTCAATGATTTTTTGATTAGCATTCACAATGGGGTAAAAATTATCAATTGATACTCATAATACCAAACTATCGATGAATTAATAGATGTTATCAAGTATCAAATAATTGATATTTGATAGCCATAATAGGGCTGGTTGTTTCGTTACCTACTACTCTCATTCATCACTCTTAGCAGAGACGAAAAAACTCACCTTGTCATTGATAATACATTCCAAATCCTCTTGGGATGGTGAACCCAACACACCAAGAATATGGTTTAATTGATCGAGATAGTGCTTGCCAGGGAATATTGGTCGGTTACTCAGCATTTCGGCCAATATGCAACCAACCGACCACATATCAATTGATTTCGTATAACCCTGCAATAAATTTAACAATAAAATTATCAGCATCAGTTCGTGTGTATATTTTCAAACTTACTTTTGAGTTTAGCATAATTTCTGGCGCCCTATACCATCGTGTAGCAACGTACTCCGTCAAGAACCCGGTATGATCATGCTCTGGATCAGCTACGCGGGCCAAACCAAAGTCACATATCTGCAAAACAAGAAATCAGCATAAAGAGACAGCTTCCAATAAAAGTTTTGGTATGCATACGCTTACCTTTAGATCGCACGTTGTGTTTAGCAGCAGGTTGCTGGGTTTCAAATCCCGATGTAAGACATTTGCCGAATGGATATATTTTAAGCCACGTAAAATTTGGTACAGAAAATAACATATGTGATCATTACTTAGCCTCTGTGAAAGAAAGAACAGCGAATGGTTGATGAGTATATTGCTTTCATTGTTGTGGGTGAAAATTGACTACCGAAAGTTTACAAAATCCTAGGTTCAAGGTCGCCTGTCATTGTACTAACATTGATTGATGGTGCACGTACTATAAGCAGTTTACTCAACTACAACCGTGAAAGGCAGAATTTATCCATTTACTCCCAGTTGCGCCTCTTAGTTAGTTGAGGTCAGTTATAACCCCCAATTTCATAAACTCGCACTACGTCCTAACCAGCTGTGTCACAAGGTTGCTTTACAAATTCAAATGTCACTTACTGGCACTGGCACCACGTTTGACATCTAGTTAATGCATCATATTTCGACCTATAAAAAGTTAACTGCGGTTCAAGGTAAAAAGATCCACAGAAAAACAAAAAGAAACTACCCCTCTGACGTTTAAAGTGACGCTATGGTTGTACAGCTCCTACTGGCCGCATTCAAGAATCTAGTTATCTAAGTCGACTAGATTGGTCTGGATAAGATGTAACCTGAACGCAAAAACTAGATTGGTCGGGAGCGTCACTTTTTCTACGTCAGCCACATACCCGAACTGTCAACTTAGTACTCAGTCACGAATTTCTTGACTAGATTCGTCGGCTACCCCTCCATAAACGTCAAATGTCACAGGTGCCCACGTGACCGATTTAAACCAATCACAACCGAGATAGATCTAGTCAGACAGCTGTCAGACTTACTAAACTAGATACTTGAACGCCCTCACTTTCAATTGACTTTCAACTATTCATGAATGTGCAAATTTACTGTCAAAAGTCGTCACAAGTCGTCTGCTTAAGTGATTTGTTTCACTGACGTCACACATTGTGACTAATTGACGTTACGATCTTTAGGATCACACAACACAGACACACAGGTCCATCTCTACTGCCATTGCCACTCGAAACAAACAATAATTAATCAGCGAACTAAATTTGGCACAACAAAATACGACAATCCCGCACTATTTCCGCACACAATACTCTTCATTTATATTTCATTTCCATTCCATTAGGAACATGAAATTCCCCACAAATTAGTCAATTAGTCCGTTTGTAAATATAATATGCACACGACAAACATACGAACTCGTGTCTGCTACCCGTGTCCCATGGGCAAACGTCCGCAGATATACATATTTGCCCACTCTTGTTCTCTAGCCAGTTTGGACAATAATAAAAGGAAATAAACAACATAAAATGTACAAGCACCAACGAAGACATCGACATCGATATTTGACAAAGAAATTCATAACAAGAAGAAAAAAAAAAAAAAATCAGTTTCCTTGTGAATCACAGCCAATGATCCATTCTAATGTGAGTTGTCCCCCTTTTCTCCACCACTTTCTTTCTATAGTAAACAAAAAAAAAATTAGGCGGTATGTCATACTTTAATTTAAGTAATTATGGAAAAATTCGTTACGCGTCATCATCTTGTTGTGATAAGGGCAAATAACAAATGCATTGTATCCATTCGCATCGGTATGTATACCTACACACAGCGGTGTGTATATATGCGCCAGATATAGAATGCGCACTCTGTGATAAGTAAAAGTGTTCACTGATGGTGTTTGCACTGGTGACACAAACCACCAGTCTTGACTGGGTAGGTGATTGTGTGGAGAGGTGGGTTTGGATCGCTGTTTGTTTTAAAACCCCATGGCGCTATTTTAGATACGCTGCGCCTTAAGCCCAATGCAAAGAACAGCGTTATTTTTGCTAGACCCTGTATTCTGGAGAATTTCCATGATAAGACTGATATTTGCAAATATCTATGTAACAAGCGATTAGCCAGACAAAGGCAATTCGTAGAAATTCACTTAGAAATAGGGAAACATTTTTTGCTAAGATGGGCGTCGCTCACTGAAGGGAGGAGATGTTTTTTTTTTTATCAAAGCTTTTATGAGCAAATGTGTGTGATATTAGTTTGTTATAAACTAACCAACTAAGGGCTCTGGGGTTGAATTACCGCATGCGTGATCGAGTAATACGTGACTGAATTTGTTATTGTAAACAGAATTTTACACTTGTAAACAGAAGATGCCATTGTTTGCCATCAATTCGGCAGCGACGTCAGTTTGACATATTTTAAGAAAATGACAAATTTCCTTTTGTTGTCAATCAGTTTAGAGGCGAGCGTTTGTCAGGGGCGTTGGATTGCCGTCATAGTATGGTCATCGGAAAGCGTGGTTGGTAGAGAAACTGCCAATCGTAATGAATGCCCCCAGTCCCCAGTCCTCAAACGAGAAACAGTCATGAATCCGGACCGGTTGACGGAGATAATAAGCTGTACATTTTGTCAGTGACTGCTTCGGTCAGTTAAAGAGCACGTGTTATGGTCTTAGTCGGGTGTGCTGCAACTACTCATAGTGATCTAAGTTCTACTTAAATACTTATGGGCTACTTTTTCTATGTCATAAACCGTCACATAAGATTTTGAGTGGAACTTAAATCGCTATGAGTAGTATCGGCAAACGGGTCTAAAAGGTATAGTCCGAAGACGGTTTGTTGAGCTTTTTAGCCGTTTAAATCGTGAGACTTGTCTGTCTTTATAAAGGGTGGACCATCTAGTGGTTTATTTTTAAATTATAGGTTATTTTGACTCTGACAGCTGGTTCCCGCTAGAAATCTTGACAGAAAGTCAGTATCAAATGAGTCGCTTTACTCTTGAACGACTTTGAAAACTTATTTCCAAAATGAGTGCTGTGTAGCGAAGTATAAGTCCTAGTGGCTTAGTGGTTACTGTGTTGGACTATTAAGCGGGGTCACAGGTTCGAATCTCCGTAGCTCAAACAGTGCGTTTTTTGAAAAGAAGTTTTGGCCGGAATCAAGCACCCACCGTGCCTACTGTACGCTACGTTACCCGTCAAAATTGCCGCATCTGGGGCTCGGAAAACCCACACGTTATTGTCGAGAAGCCAATGCATCCATAGAGAGCGACAGTTTGGCGCGGATTGGGGAGTGGTGGCCATCATTGGACAAGTTTTTCTTCGAAAATGAAGCTGAGAACAACGTTTCGGTCAACGGTGGGCGTTACAGAGCCGTGTTAACCGACTTTTTTTTTTACTGAAATTGAAGACATGGATTTGGACGACCTCTGGTTCATGCAGGATGGCGCGCGTTGCCACACAGTCCTTGCTACAATCGATCTTTTTCCCAAATCGTGTTATCAGCCGTCTTGGCGATGTCAATTGGCCGCCTTGGAGCTGCGATTTGACCCCTTTGGTTTTTTTTTTTGTGGGGAACCGTGAAGGAACGATGTTATGCCAACAATGCGGAAAAAATTCAAGCACTTAAGGGACAATATCGTCCCAGCAATCCGTGAGCTACAGCCAGAAACCATCAACAAGTTCTTGCAAAATTGGAGTGACAGAATGCGCTACTTCGAAGTCACTTGTGTTCCATAATTAATGGGAATGTTTGCTCTTACTAATAAAGTCATAATAAATGGAAAAAATGTTGGACTACTAAGCGAGGGGTCCCAGGTTCGAATCCCGCAAAAAACCCAAATTCCTATTCAGATTTTTTTTCACTGCGCCACCTCTCGCGAACGTCTGACAAACATCCGAGAGTATAGCTTTCTTGAAAGAGCATTGAAAAGCCGTTTGGAGTCGGCATAGAATTGTAGATCCCTTCCATTCGTTCCAAAAATGAAAAACTCACACAAAACGAATGGTTGTGCGAAGCTAGGCTAGGGTCCCTCCGGACTGTTGCGCCAACTATTTATTTATTCATTTATTACATGGAATAAATTGAATTTTGTTCATTTTATTGTATTTTTAAAAAGAAACTTGTATTTGGCCCACCCTGTACAGCCGTGCCCACAGATACTTTTTCAATGATGTTGTGATTCTGGGACCACCGCCATGCTGGGGTATCCACAACAAAATTTGGAAGATGTCTAATGCGTGCCTTGCATCGAAGTGATCGTTTTTATCGTCATTTTGACAGTCACAGAGATCTCCAAATTGCTGTTTTTTGTTCTCAGCCTGGTGGTACTTATCACCATACCACGAATTGATGGAAAATCACAAAGTCGAGCGCAGGACTTCCTGCTTCCTCCCTCTTATATCTTATTAGGGACATTTTTCGACCAGTCGGTCATACAACTCTCGCCAACCACCCACGTCGCAAGAGAGCTGATTGCATATTACGCTTCATTAAACGATTGCTTTCATTTGAATCACTTATCGGCTTCCGTGAGCACCGGTAAAGCACGATCAACTCCCAAACGGTCTTGAAACGTGTTCTGAAGTGATTTTGGAAGATTTCGCCTGTCGCCCTTTTTCCCATACTCGAATAAACGAGTAATTTTAACATCAAAACTCACTTCATCTGCGCATAAATCCCCCTACAGACCGAGTACATACACAATAATATTCGTTCAAGGTCAACCACCCCTTTTCAATATCCTAACCACAAGAAAGAGAAAAAAATAAACCACAACTCACCTGAGTTTTGAGTAGTTTATATAGATCAGTCTCCATTAAACACTGTACAATATATACATCTTTCATTTGTTCTATACTATCTACCCGCAGGATGTCTCGTATATCGATTATCTGCAACGAGAAAAACAAACATTTTTTGTTGACTTTCGAAGATATTATACTCCACCGGAAGCAGCGCCAGAGGAGCGAGCAAATATTTATATACGATACGCATTTGCGGCTCTGCTTCGGCTTCTTCGTTTTCGGTTCACTTACATTCTCATGCCTAAAACGTGTTAAAATCTTTATCTCTCGCAATGTCCTCTGACAATAGGTCTGATGTTCGAACGGGGAGATTTTCTTAATTGCCACCTTGGTGTTTGTTAAAGTGTCCAAAGCAGATCTAATAAAAAGAGAAGGAGGCACGAAAATGAACATCATTTGACATTTATACTGCGGCTCGTTAATTATGTGTATACTTACACCACCATTCCGTATGCTCCTTCGCCGATGTACGCCAGATCCTTATATCGAGGGCCAACTTCAAACACTTGACCTCTAATCACTTCAGCGTTTGGATTTGATGTTGCGGCAACACCATTGTTGTTGTTTGCCGCCGCCGCTGCTGCTGTCGCACATGCTTCTGCCATGATGATAGTGTAAGAGTTGCGTTTCCTTTAGACTAGTGCAGTTGCACTCGATTTAGTGAGGAGGGGGTGGGTGTGAACAAAGCACGATAAGCAGCAGCACAAATAGAACCGACACACTATCAAGCACACGATAGAATTTTACTGCGTTCTCTAGCACCAACAGGTCCTGTGTCGTGTGGGGCGCGTCTCTTGTTTCACTTTCTTTTCTTTTCTTTTTTTTCGTTTGATTATTTTGTATATATTCTGCAGGGAGAAGTGAGAGAGGGTGGGTGGAGGTGGTGGTGGTTTGCTGAAGAGCCGATGGCACCTTTATATATATATATTTTTTTTTTGCTGTTCTATCGTCTTCTTTACAGTGCGTTTTCTCTCCCTGACTGCGTTAAATTATTCCCACACCTTTTCCGATTCCGACTGCTGTGCTGGGAGGTAAACGAAAAAGACAAAAGGCGGAAACTGATGAGACGATGACGATGAGCAAGGCAACGAACAAAATTTATAACATGAATCGCGGTTTGGTAAGAAAATATTATATATCGTTGAAGGATGGTACTTTTGATTAATTTTGTTGCTTTATTGGTTGGTTGTTTTTTTTTCGTTTTATTTTTGTATTATCTTTCACTTCGTCACTCTCTTACGCACGCAGACGGAGAATTTTTTTTTTGTTTTCTTATTTGTTTGGCTTACTTTATTTTTGCGCGTGTGTTCTCTTCTGTTTTTAAGGTGTAGCTGGAAAATTTGTTGGTAGATACATTCCTCGCCGGCGCTGTCACTTCAGGCTTTGTTTCTGTGGAGTAGAAATTGACCCCCCAAAATAGGGGAGTGAACCAGAGTTGCTGAGTGAATGTGAAAGTACCATTGAATTGCAAAAAGTGTGCTAGAAGATCGTGGTTAAGACATGAGTGGATATTTGTTTTTTATCAGAGTGCACCTTGAAAACTACTACGGCGGTATACAAAAAAAGGCAGCAACAACTATTATGGGTTCAAATGTGTTCAATATGCGTAGCACGATCGGATGACAAAAAAGCCCACCATGTTGCACAAACTCTCAAGTTGAGTTAGCCTTCTACGGATCAGAAAAAATAAATCTATTTTGTAGACAGCCACCGGATAAGATTGAATTGGAATGTGGGTATGTGAATAGGACACACGCTGTCACAGGCAGCAGAAGTAGCGTCTACTTGGATGCGGATAGGATTTGTCATCAAAGGAAGTCTTGTAAATCTAAATTTCCATCTTAAAATATTTAATAGATTTAATTAGAAACTAACTGAATTCGCAAACATTTGTGTTAAATGCACACAAGATCCATTGGAGATTGAAGGCCCATTGACATCCTATGCGGCAGTTCAGAAGTGTGAGCCTTCGTCCATTAAAATTCGAGGAAAGAATTTGTTACTATAGTCAAGGCGCAATGTTTACGTTTCAAAAGTAGTAAAAATAGGGTGATAGCCCCTAAGTTCAGCCCCCTCCAGTAGTCAGCCTCTGGAATACAAAATGCAGCGCAATAGTTAATCCTTTGGTCTTTCTTTCAAGCAAAAAATATTATTCCCTTGGCCAACATTTTTCTTCTATCTGCGTCCAAAAACTTGCAACAATCCTGGTGCTGCTTCGAGCGTAAAAAATATATATGTACTTGAGTACAGTTTTTAACTATAAACGCAGAAAACGAGTGGTACCTATTCAAAAAAAAAATAAAAAATAAATAAATAGTGGAAGTGGTTTTGGCAAAGTGATACAAATACTAATCCATTTAAGGTATTTGCATTTTGTGATTATTGTTATATTATTGACAGTTTATTTTAACTAGTGACTACCTGGATAGTTGCGTGGCCGACTACTGGAGCTGATGGGGCTGACTATTGGCAAATCATACCCTTTTCACTGATTTTCTAAATAGTTTGCATTAGGTAGCTCATACACTTAATAAGCTTAGTATTTTCGAATCTACAGACTTCAAACATTCAGAAGAACCAAATACTTGATTAAATACTTGAAGAATGGCTGTGGCCACAAGGAAAAACAGCATAAGTCACTTTTTGCAATTTTTCAGGAGAGCGGTTTGAATGTTTACCTTTCCTTGTGCGTTGTATGGCGCATGTGGTTTTCTTTCTTCTATAATTCAAAAACCGTAATAGATAAAAATACAAAAAAAATATGGCAAAAAGAATGGAATATTTCGCATACGATGGTGTAAAAAACTCAATTTCGACATAAGTCGACTTATGTTGTTTTTCCTTGTGGCCACAGATGGATTTGGAGCAATCAAACTCAAAAAAAAGTTAAGGGGCCGACTACTGGTGCCATAACACTATAAACTTTTTATATTTTCTTACAAAATTGGCTATTGTGATTGTGTGTAGAGATGAAGATGGGAAATGGGTATTTCAGACACTGTACCTAGTAATTTTTTTTTTTTTATTCATTGAATCAAAATGTAAATGACAGTATTTGTCCCGAAATCCGAAGCAATGTACCTGACACAGCGGCCAAGAATCACTTGATGTCACTCCTGTCAACTTTTCCGTAACCTTACACCTTTTACAAACAAAAAGTTGTCAGATCAGAACTGGGGCTACTTTCTCGCAGCCATTTGTTTGCGATTTTTATTCCTGATACCAATTAGAACCCGGAACAATTTGCAATACAAAGAAAAGAAACAAAAAGAGTACTCACCAAAGTAATAGATCTTTCGCGTAAGAATCAAAGTGACAACACTGTTCAGTGTTCACTTCTCGCAATAAGGGAAGCTGTACGAGGAAAAAATTACCAAAATCTCTGCTTTTCGGTATTCTTCTCTTCGATTATCGGAGTTGCGTTGGAGTTTTTGTTTTTATATTAGAACTATAGTCGATTGGTGGAACACCGCATACACTGATAAAGGAGATGGCGCAGGAAGATTGTGCGAGAAGAGAATTTAAATTTCAAATATGATCCAATGGGCGGATTCGCCAAGCACAAGTGTTGCATGCAAAGAGGAATGCGATTTTTTTTCTTCTTCCTTGCTTCCTTTCAATTGCCTGTACCTGTATATATATTTTTTCTGGACTTTTAGCTGTTTCGTTTTTGTCCTTATATATATATATATATATATATATAATATATGCTGCACACTTTCAATGCACTTTTTTTTCTTTGGATCCACACAAAACGAGAAAACAAATTCACTTTTTTGTTAGCACCAATTTTTTTTATAGAACGTCGCCGGATGAGTAAAATTCCGATTTCTTGGAAAAGCAATGCACGACGAAAACGATGAATACGACCGCCGCGGGAGATGGAGGCACACTTTTCTTTATCTTTTCTGCGTTTTGTACACCACACTTTCGGGGGGCACTTGTGGTGGAGCACTTTGGCAAAATTAGGCGCTTCGTATTAAGATAGTGGATTGAACTTGATTTGATTCGAGAATGAGGATGGATGTTTAAAAAAATCAATCACTACATCGCAATATGTCAACCAACTCAACAACTTGCTAAACTCGTTCTTCGTTCAGACAAAGTTTCGTTTCGCAGGTGCTCCCCGGAACGGAATGGAAAATGAAAAAGAAATAGACAAGAACTGTTGGTTTTTTTCAACAAAATGTCATCAGGGGTGTAGGGATGTGTTCGTAAGATGAACGATAATTTCGATTGAATTTTAGTTAGAAAATTACCAAGCCGTAGACGCACGGATAACCGTGTTTTCGTCGAGAATTCGAAATTGCGATTACAACGGACAATAACTAGTTTTCGTTTGACGTTTCAACCAGATGAGAGACACTAGTTGTGAAACTTCTGTGTAAACTAACAAATAAAGTTATTTCAGAGCTTTTAAAAATAATATTAGCCCATCAATTAAGTGTGGAAAATGATTTTGAGCTGTAACATTTGTTCGGTCAGCTGCCATCTGAATGTTGCAAATGGTGTGTTTGTTTCAACAACCCAAAGATTGAAGTCGTTTTCGGGTGTTTTCGACTTTGAACGCCTCGTTTTTGGAAACTGAAATATGTATATATGGGAAAACGTCTGTTTTCGAGTGTTTTCGCGAAAACACGGTTTTCGGCTCAGTGTGAATAGGTATGTAAGTTGATTTTTCGGTTTTTGTTATTTTTAACGTGTTCCACACTAAGTAAGCAGCAAAAAGATGAAAGCAATTATCTGTGTAATTTTGTACAAGTTGTTATCCAAATATCTTATTTGTCAGAATAGAGTTCATAATGAAATTCTTGTTTAGATTGAAGAACTACTTAACCCTGAAAATACATTTATACACATTTAGAATGAGGTAATGCGTTTAAATGGTAGCCAGTTACTGTCATTAGTGTCGTTAAATTTTGACACTTCGGACTCAAAATTTGGTAAATATTATGCAAAAAGTATTTAAATGTGCCGCAACTGATGGGAATATTCTACCAGTACTAAGAAAGCATTGTTCTTTTATAGGCAACGCAACATATAAAAAAAAAAAGAAAAAAAAAAAAAAAAAAAAACTGTTGACAGAACGATTTTTATCAACCTCGGAGACTGCATACATTATGATGGCAATATTAATATTTCTTGCTCGCACTTTTCGTAATATCATAAAAGAAAACATAAACAGTGGCCACAAGTTCATTTTTCATACTTTCCAGGAGAGCAATTTTAAATCGTCTTAGAGAAAAAAATGTAATGGTAGTTTCAACATTTTTGAAATGCAAAAATGTGTTTCTTTTCCGAAACAACAACCATTTAATTTATACCATTCGGAAACACGAAAGCTACAAGGTTGGTGTGCTAGCTGATGCGATAGCTTACCTTCCATTCCAATTTGGAAAGTATATTTTTAACTTACCTACCATGAGTTGAGTTCATTTGAAGCTTTTACTTTAAACTGTGTTCGTGGTAAGTAAGTACAGTGATGAGGTCCAGTTGTATAACGAATGATTTATGTAATATTTGATGTCATTCACTATATCGAGCGCGTTTGTTATATCGATCGAATTTTTATGAAGTCATTACAAAATATGCTTATTTGCTGTTAAATTTATATACTTTCATGGTTTTAAGCCAAGTTAGTATACGTTCCTCATATTAGATAGTAAATCGTGGGCACCATTCGCTAAACAGAGATCTTAATGTATATCTGAAAAGCGTTCGTTATATCTATACATCGATATATCAGTTACTCCTATGGACGTTCACTGTACATATGTATAACTAAAAATGTCGTTTTCGATTGGCAGAGAAAAAAACACTTTTTCTCAGAGTCAGAACAATTTTGAATCTCGATTTCAGAGCGAGATTTACACCTTCTTACACTACACCAAAACATTTCTCAATTGTCAAAAATTGTTTTATTAATTACGTTTTTAGACGACAAGTCTGTGAAAAGTAGAGAAAAGTTCACGCATTTGCCGCTGCAATGGATATCAACATAAATGGAACGGATTTTTATAAACACAAATAACAATTTGAGAACAGCTGACTTTCAAAACACGCACCACCACAAATGCAAAGGAAGACAAATCTCGGTTTATGTTTTATTGGGTATGAAAAATCTGAAATCTGAGAGCAAAATCTGAAAATCCCAAAGGAAAATGACATAAATAAGGTTTTATCTTTTTTTTAGTGAACTTAAAATTACACATTTGCTAGTGTAGCCAATTCACCGTACTAATAACAAATTTTAGTTTCGACTTTAAATTTAAGGAAGCTCACAATTGCGAAATTTGTATGGAAAATAGCCACTGGGAAGTATTAAAATTTGGAGTCGAAACTAAAAAATGTTTATTGGTAAGGCCCCAACGTAAAAAAATAAGTCGTGAACTCAACGCATGACAAATACCTACCTATACATATAATGAAAACTTGTTTGAAATCGAAGCGCCAAATGACTTTGCTTCCTAGAAGCAATTAAGCAGCACTTACATGTAGATTTACTTTAGGTAATGAACGCAAAAAAAAAAAAAAAAATATTTGCAATGCTCTTTCAGTTTAAATTTAAAATATTTGCTATAAGCTTGGATTTGTTGTTTTCTGTTCAATCGTATAACCAATAATGCCATCAGAACTTGGGATTTAGGAAGGACACACAAGAGCATTCACAGACATGTTTATTCTAAAACTTTTTGCGCACGTTTTTCTTATGTATAGCAAAGTTCAATGGTATCCAATCGAAACCCTCTTAGGAATGAAACTCCTGCTAGCTAACTGCTTCCTTCACGTTTCACACAAAAACAAGTGGGATGTGGGCCAAACCAAGGAGTTGAAAAACTTTGTAGCAAAAGCAATATGAAAATAAACTCCTTGTAGGTTATATTCATACAATTTTATCGAAAATGTGATTAGGAATCGCTTTCTAGATCACCTTGTTGGTATTCGCTGATTGTGACAACAAACTTTCGACAAACGACAATCTAAAATACCAACGCTAAAGAGTTTAACTTTCTTTGGCTATGGTACGAATGCACCATACCAATATAAAAAATATGCCATTACACAAAATAATCTTTGAAGGTGGACATAGCACTTTACACTTTTATGTACCTGCTGATGGGATTTTCAATTGTCTCGGACTTATTTTGGCGTTTTGGCAAAGAGAGCTACGAAAACAGTGTAGGTTCCTCATCTTCCTCATAAAAATTTGAACGAATACCAAGTTCAACTATTTCAAGAAATTTCGTTGACTAGTGTCTTGCGCTAACTGACAGATGTCTCAACTTTTTTTTTTATTTATTAGGTAGTAATGTTTGTTTTGCAACAAAACATATGGAAATAGGGAGAGAAAGTACTCAATATTTTTTGCTTGATTATTCTGTCAAATATCTACAAGGTTCTTCTTTTTTTTTGACACTTATTTATTTTTTGACATTCTCCATATATTCGGGGTTAGTTAAGCGAATGCCCGTTTTAGCGTGAGTCGGTTCAGGTCTAGTAGGTATAAATGGCCAGACGTAATCACCAGTGCGGTCTAACTTCACATAGTTGACTTAACCACGTGTCTTTTATTTATTATATTTATATTCATCTAGCACTTAACGAAACCCGTCCAATGACTGGAACGAATATGAATTCTTAAATGCGATTTTGGAATTTATTCCAGTCACATCAAATGCCAATATTCGCGTTTAATTCGTTATTGGAATCGCTCTTTGGGTATTGTTATATCCTTAAATTCTCTCAAACATCTAAACAAATTCGCAGGCATGAAAAGCATTATTAATGCTTTGATAATCCTTAAGGGCTAAGCTAAACAGAGCGTGTGAAATGTGGTGCTACACTCAGGGAAACGAGGGAAACGTGAGCAAAAGTTTCCCAGCAAAGTTGAATCTGTAAAAGGATTTATATGTTCTTTTTGAAGTTGTTGATGTTATTGCTTTTTCAAATGTGCACGTATGCATATCTAGGATAACGAGGATTAAGGAGAGTATCTCTACCTATACTACGTCTGGAATTTCTTCGAATACCAAAGTAAAGTGCAACAAACTGATTGCCTAGGTACTTTATTGTACGGGTATACCTGCTCTTGCTCAAGAGGGTAGGTACCTACGTGTTGTAATGTATAAGATCTACTAACAACTACATAGTCAGACGTAAACTTAATAAATTTGTTAAGAAATTGAATCAAGACAATGTTGGCCCAGGCGAAACTAAAACAAAATACTTTTGAGAGAGATAGAAAGGAATATTATATAGGTACGTATTGGTAGCTTAAAACTGTATTAAATAGATTAATCTCTATTACTGGTAACTTAACTCAAACTTTTTCTTTTCAAGAAAAGTAATCAATTTCGTATTTCACAAGAAGTGTCATTTAAAGAAGTCCACACACTTGAACATTTTTTGTCGCGAACTGTCACACTTTATTTGCAATCCACATTAAACAGTTGCGATCCACACAACCACGAACAAAAAATCGTTCGAACTTAACCTTTAAAAATGAAACTCAATGAATGAAATGTCAGAAACTTCGAATACTTGCTTGTTCACAGTTCGCAATTCGCTCTCCCTAAGTTGATAGATTACAACTATGTGGCTGACGACAAAATGATTAAATAAGATAATGATAATCATTGTAGTATGTACGATGTACCAGAGACAATACTGAGACCCCCAACTTCGACCGATTAACAGTTATTTGCCTACAAGCTAAATTTTACGCTCCCAAAAAGTTTAGGTGCGCTAGTATTGTTGCATAGAAATTCGTATTGACAAATGTCAAAAATCCTCTCAACCAACACATTCGCACCTAATCTTTTTACATTTCACTGTGGGCAAAGCAAAACGGATAGGAATTGGCGTACACGGATAGGACAACAAAATGGCGGATTCCTGGCAAAAATTGAGGGGGCCAGCGGCAAGAGGATTGTGAGTTGGGGCTCTCAGTATGATTTGTTTATGGTATGTACTACCCAAATCATGGAGATCAAAGTTTTGTTCGTAGTATTTCATGGTAACTGACACATCATAGAAAAAAAAAAAACGTTTGTCAGAAGTGGGATTTGAACCCACGCCCTCAGAGAGGACCAGAACGCTCAGCAACCTGCACATAAGCAGGTAAGATTTCTCTTGAGTCTGGCGCCTTAGACCGCTCGGCCATCCTGACAGTTGTCAATTTGTTGTCAAAGAATGTATCTGTTCCGCTATAATTATTTGTGTTAAGTTTTCGCCTTCTTTTCTTGTTTAATTTTTAGAGGTACGTATACAAAATAATAGAATTGCGTTAATTTATTGTTCGCATTTTTATAAATCTCATGATTTATTTATAGGATATTTTATTTCAGATTGTAGGATGATTTTACTTTCGCTTCAATAAAGTATTGCTCACAGTATATTCTGGCAATTTGGAGAAGAGACAATAGGGACATTCGGATACCTTCCTAGTTTAAGTAACCCGTCAACTAGATTTGTCGTGACTATGACTAGGTATTCGAACACGTTGACTAGGCAATTTGAATTGTTTTTGTATTCTCGCGGTCAGGGTTACCTTTGTTGGATTTTGCCCTTTTTTACTCAAAAAAGCCCCTTCGCGAATTTCCCAAAAATTGTTGTTTCCAAAAAGTTACGCTTAAAATGTAACACGGTTGCCTATCATAAAACTATTATTGTGTTATTGCGAACTAATTATTGTTAAATATCGTGCGAAAATTCTTAATTTGCAGAGAAGCTTTAGAAATGACAACATTTTCTGTCTCTGGCCCTTTTTGACTCTTCAGAATTCTGCTCTGAAAATTTGACTTTGCAAAAACTATACACGTGACCAATCTGGACCAATGAAAACTGATATACCTACATCTAGTCAATCAGCTTACAGACTTACTAAACTAGGAATCCGAACGTTCCAATGTCGAGACTCCCAACTCGCAGTCCTCTTGCCGCTGGCTCCCTAATTTTTTTTTTCAAGTTCGCCATTTTTTTTCTTATCGGTGTTCTGTCAATTTATGTGGTATTCGTTTGGGCTTCTTCAGATTCGCTCTCAGATTTCAGATTTCGTGTGGCTAATCGAACATAAAAACGTCACTTGCTCTTTTTTGTGATATTCGTGCGTTTCGAATATGTGTAGCCTTCAACACTTTTCAAAACGTTTTCCATTCACTGCTTAAGTTTTAAATTAAAACATTCGAAATTTGCGTCTCAATTGATTTTCAAATATTTATACATAACCAATTTACTAAAATAAATTCACCCGATGCAATGCCTTTCTTTGCTGTAGAACAAATTCACGAAAACCTAAACGCCCTCCACCAGTTGTCAAACTCAAACGCACTTGTGTTGGTAAATCTGAGAAAATATCTAGATTCGCAAAAGTGATCTGAAATCTGAAAAAGATTGCTTTTTTTGTACCAAACGAACATAAAAACTGATCTGAGAGCAAAAAAAGTGATCTGAGAGCGCCCAAACGAATACCACATCAGAATCCGTGTGATATGCAAAAGCATACAAAAAATTCAATGCCGCCAATCATGGGGGAATGTGATAGAGTTCGCGAATACCACATTTTAACATAACTGAATGCTATTGGTTGGTTATTATATATTTTGAAAAGGCGATTAATATAATTTGTTTGATTAATAAAACTATCTAAAGAGATGTTTTATATACTAGACAAATTTTAGGACAAATATGGTTCTGAATTTTCCGCTTTTGGATATCATTGACTTAGATTTCATGAGTGAATTTTTCTTAAATAACTGATGAAAAATTGCTCAAAAAGTTTTTATTATCCCTCAATAAAACTACATTGTTCTTTTCCCACAAATATTTTCACCAAAAGTACACTTATTCCTAAAATAAAAGAGGTACTATTCACACGTAACGAATAATTTAAAATTTAAATTTGTAACATGCACAGTTGACTGATGATGAATTGTGAGCAATATTTATGAGATCACTTTCCAACCCACTCCACTCTCATATAAACTTCTCATTTGCGATTCACACTACTCAGATCCAGTTGCCGTCCCATTTTCCTTAGTCCTCATTATCGGGTTTCCGTTTAGGTCTTTTTTAAGGATTTATTTGAATACAAAAATCATGCATATCAAATTATGTTCGTTCCTTCCTCTGAAAACAAATTATCCTCCCTGTGGCGAATGGGCAGGACATCCATTTGTTTATTATCTCCGTTTCAAAACCCCTTTCAAATTGTGTTTTCTTGTTCCAGACACCTGCTGCTCTAAATATGTTGAAGTGCCTACGCCTGATGTGTACATTTTCATGGGTGGGTAAAGTTTATACATTATTAGAGCATTGCCACGCAATGCCTATCCTTTCAGATGTGTTGCTTCTGAGGGACACTAATTTTTATCAATAAGGATTATGTATTTAAGAAGCTTTCAGGCACTATCCTATTACCGCACGTCTGGTTCATTAAACGCAAGCGGGGGCTACTGTAGCTTTAGGTATTTTGATTTAATTATGACAAACCTATTAGATGATAATAAATATTAGATAACTAGAGTGTATAACCTCTTTTGTGTCCTGTGGAAGGGTGGCGCAACAACTTTCGTTAAGGTAAGTATACGCTGTAGTGCGCGCAAACACAAGCTTGCCTCTTAATTAACTTCACGGATTTAATAACAAGTTGTGCAAAGAAGAAGTCTTTTTGAAGGTAAACACGACTTTGCATAAATAGATGGGTACTACATACCCTGAGTGGATGAGGTTATGCCTCGGGAACCGTCGGAGGGAAAACACCCAAAATCGGAACGTGATATGCATTCTGAAAATACGTTACATTTACAGAATCGTATGGAATATATCCAAAGACATTGCTAAAATTGGAAAGAAAAGGAAGTGAGGAAAGTAGATAACCAAGAACCAACCCAAGAAAAATTACTGACCTCTATATTCGAATTATTTATTCAATCCAACAGCCTCAACCCACAGCCTCTCAACCTTAAGTGATGAATAACTTTCAACAAGCATCGGTGGTGGCCGTAATACGGATCCCGAACGAGCAGACGCAACTGGAGCAGTACGACCAAGTGCGTTCTTTCGATTACCGAAAAGCGCGGTGGTCGCGCTTCACCAGAGTTTTAAAGCGCGACATACGCTCATGCGAGATCGACCCACCGACAAACAGGAACTTAACGAACGATGAGATCGACATTCATTTACGGCAAATGAATGTTGTCATCAAACAGACAATGGAGCGGACTATCCCTCGGGTAGGACATTCCACCGACGAAGAACAAACTGAAAAGTATCGAAACGCGACAATCGATGCTCTGTACAGACATAAAAGTAGACTGCTCTCGAGGCTTAAACGGCTACACAGACAGTTTACTGACAGGAACGATCCCGAGATAAGGACACTGAAGTCGATGATCAAAAACTTGAAACAGTTGATCACAGAGAATTACAGAAAATCTGTAAGTTTGTATTGGGGCAATAAAATTCGGGCTATAAAATCCAGTAGTCCGAGTATGTTCCCACAAATAAATAAACTGTTCAGGCGGAAAGATCATAACGACATCTCATGTGTCCGAATACCTCAGACGAACGAGAACAGACAGACACTACTGACTGCTGGCATAAGTCCGGAAAGTGCTGACTCGAACGACGGTTTTTATGTGGTCGAAGACCCGCAGGAGAGAGTGGACTTGATGGGAGCTTTCTTTGAGAATGTGTATACGGTGAACAACCCTGTTCGCCGTAACCACGATCTCGAAGAGAGGGCCTTTCTTAACCACTTTTACCTGCGGACCGAAATTCAAAATTGGCGATTCGAGAACAACGGTTTCACCGTGTTCAATGACGACAACCGTGCAAATGGCACAATCGCCGATGTAAATTCTCATCTGTTCGTGAGTATAGATGAACTTCGGTGCATCTTTGAGTCACTGAAAAACAAAAAGTCGGCGGGAGTTGACGGTGTCCCAAACGTCGTATTAAGACACCTGCCGCTAGAAGCGATCGATATCTTCACCACGCTATTTAACAATGTGCTGAATAATGCATATTATCCGGCGCAGTGGAAAATGGCGGTGGTACACCCTATCCCGAAAAAGGATAAAGATAGGACAAACCCTGCTAATCTGCGGTCAATCAGTTTGCTTCCGAATATTAGCAAGGTATTCGAGAAAGTCGTCAATAGATCTCTTTTAAGATGGGTTGAAGAAAATAAGATTATTCCGGACTACCAGTTTGGCCTTAGAGCGGGGCATGACACTATTCATGCCGCGTCGAAACTGGTTTCCGACATTCAGTGGAATAAAAGTAAGAAGCAATGCACGGGTGCATGTCTGGTCGACTTTGAGAAGGCCTTCGATACCGTATGGTTGGAGGGGCTCTTTTATAAGCTGACCAGAATGGGCATTCAAAAACCTTTGCTGTATATGATTTATGACATGCTTATGGGAAAGAAGTTCGTTGTCAAAGCTGGCAACGTAACTTCGAGCAGGGTTTTCGAAATTAAAAACGGCTTACAACAGGGAGCAGTGAATTCTCCGGTCCTGTTTAATATTTACACAAGTGATCTGGTGGGTTCCCTCAGACACGCTATAGCGTACGCAGACGATTTAGTGGCGTACAGGTCAGGACCAAAAATCGAGGTCATCAACATCCTTCTGCAGCGTGACTTCGAGCAAATTAAGAGGTATTGCGATGATTGGAAGTTGAAAATCAATTTCCAAAAATCGGAAACAATCCTGTTCAGGACTCCATTGGCTGGGGCCTCTAGGGATACCAGAAAAAACTGGAGAAAATTAACAATTATTGGACAGCAGGGACGACCATTGGTGGTGAAAAACGTGGTCAGGTATCTCGGCATCCGGCTCGACCAGTATCTGTATTTTGACAAACATATAGATGCTTGTCTTGCTGGGGCTAAGAGGGCCTACGCTCTGACAAGGAGACTGTTTCGCAGCAGTCAACTTGACTCCAGGGTGAAGGTCATTTGCTACGTGGCCCTTATAAGGCCTATCATCGCTTATGGCTGTCCCATGTGGTTCAATATAGCGCCGTCCTATATGGAAAGGATTCGGGTGTTTGAGAGGCAATGCCTCAGGGCCTGTCTAGGGTTGTTTAGAACTCCTGAATCTCAGTACATAAAATACTATCCCAACCGGACCTTATACAATGGGGCCCGACTGAATAGGATTGACAATTTCCTTATTAAGGTGATTCGGAGGCACGTTGCTAGGGCGATGGCCAGTGATAATAACCTGATCTCAGGGGCTTACTACCCCAATTTAATGTACCACGAGAGTACGCTTCGGTCTGGCTTTATCCCGCCTGAGGCATTTCTTCATGTAGACATGAAAGGGTTAGTCCAGAAAAAAGATGGTGTGCCGGTATTGTACCACAGCCACCGCGGCGCGAGGGATAAGCGGCTCATCCACGACGGGTACGCCGCCAATGCTCAGGAGCTCCTCCGTTTTAGTACCGCAATTGCGGAACGGGACAGGGTCGATACGGTAAAGCAGTTCACCGAATTTTGGTGGCTTGAGGAAGAAGTGAGGGTGGATACGCTCTCCCGGGCCGGTGCGCTACTTACGTAGCATCCTCCTTAGTTTAAGCTAGATTTAAGTTGGTAGGTTTAGGGTTAGAGTAGGGGGTTTTTGGGAGGTGTCGGGCTAGCCAACATGAAAGAGTGCTTCCGAGACTTGACCGACGCTTATGGCCTCGGTGGAGGCTCGGCGGCGCGGATGAACCCTTGTTGGCGGCCGACAGGCAACCAAAGACGCGATCAGGATGGTGACCAATCGATAAGATTGCTCACCACCCTGATTATAGGTAATGTAGGTTAAGTAGCTTAGGTAGATTTAAGTAGTTTTAATAAAACAAATAATAAAGATTCCAAGTTTTCTAAAGTTTCTTGGAAATTAAAAAACAAAACAAATCATATATATAGATAGATTTAAGGCCGAAAGGCAATAATTTTAAGCATATTGTTAAGTTTAGAGCGCTCGCTAAGAGCCAGTAAGCTAGAATAAGATAATGTTAGTTTTAAATTAGATTTAGTCGTTTTTGTCTAGTATGTAAGTTAATGAAAGAATTAAATAAAAATGAATTTAAAATGAAAAAATGAAATGAAATGCATCGGTGGTTCAGTGGTAGAATGCTCGCCTGCCACGCGGGCGGCCCGGGTTCGATTCCCGGCCGATGCAGCATCTTTTTTGGACAATTTCTTATTGTATGTAGAAGGAAAAGGAATGTATGTACTACTAGCTCTGAAATTTAAAAATTGGGTTAAACTATTGAGTTCTAACATTAGATGAGTGACATAAATGGATGGGGACGTTCAAGAATATAGTTTAGGCGGCCATTGTTATAGCCATACGTAAAACGGAACCGTACAAAATTTCATTTGCTTTTTTTGACTACTTCAACCTAATGGTTTAAGTCAATCTTGATCTTGAAATGTTGCTCATAAAATAATTTATTAATTTTTCCGTACGAAAACATTTATCGATCAACTTCTGTCAATTCCACATGTAGCCAAACCTGGCAGCACTGATTTTGAAGATATAGAATAATAATAAGAATAAGAATAATAGTGCATTTACACGGTCACACATTCCTATCACGGAAAATTAAAGGGATGCCCAATACTAAATACCGTCTGACTGAAAAGGACAGCATTACCTAACACGCAAAAAACGTGATACGTTTTTTGGTCGGCCATCTTGTTTCCGTGGTAGGAATTATGGGAAAGCTATGCATGTTGATATTTTTATAGCGATGGCTTACGAAATTTCGTTTTCCTATAAAACAAAATGGCTTCCGGAAGTTATGAACGTACAATTATTTATTTATTTCGTATAAATGATTGATGAATTGTTGATTTAACTTACTGAAACTAATTAACACTCCCATTTCGCATATTTTAAATCGGAAATAGAAATGTTTTCATGTGATTGCAGAAATGTTGGTTGCCGGAACTTCCGCTTTATGTATATATAATTATGGGTAGTACCTACATCCATGACACCTTAGGCGTCTGATTTGTGATCTCATTCCTACACCCTTATTATCATTGACTGCAGACAAACGGATCTCTCTGTCCCGTCTCGTGCAAAAATGCGCCTGCGGGATAGTGTAAATGCAGTTTAATAAGAAGAAAGAAAAAAAGGGAAGTAGGGAAATTGGCGTCCTCATTTCGCCTGCTAAATGAAATCAGGTTAGGTAGAACGCCATTTTTCCGGCAACCTACAGCACGTGTCTCTGAATAGAATAGAATAGTTAGAATTTCCCTGTACTTTCATCTATCTTGTAAATTTATAATAGGAAATAAAAGGTTTCAAACACTTGAAAGCTAATTGCATATTTCCTGGGACCGCCGCAATACCAAAAAAAAAAAAAAAAAAAACAAATCATTCCACTGAAACATTTAATTTCTCAACTGTTCCAACTCTCAGGAAATTTTTTCTGATTGAATCCAGTCAGTGGTATTTGTTTGTTGTAATTTTTTTTTTTGTAGGGAACAATTCTCTGACAGTTTCTTTTGCTATGCTAAACGTAAAAAACTTATTTTCATACTGTTCCAACTTTTTCGGTTGCATTTTATGTATGGCTATAAATGGGGCAGTTAATGGGGCAGTTATAGCCATACGTAAAATGCAACCGAAAAAGTTGGAACAGTATGAAAATGAGTTTTTTTTCGTTTGGGCGGTCATAGCCAGTGTTGCTATAAAAATATTTTTACAAAAAAAATCTGCAACGCAGATTTCTATAGAAAAATCTTACTTCACAAACATTTTTTTATTTATGTAAGTACCTAACAATACCTAAAAAAAAACCGAATACGAAAATGACAGCATACAGCGAAATCAAGTGTGCAACAAATGTTAAAATTTGTTAAAAAAAAAATATGTTATTGCGATTGCGGATTTCTGGTTTTTAAAAGTCTGCATCGAGGTTAAAAATCTGCAAAATGCAGACAAATCTGCACTTATGGCAACGCTGGTCATAGCGAAAAATCTGTCAGAAAAATCTTTCCCTATGAAAACAATTACAACAAACCAACCCCCACTGATTGGATTCCTTCAGAAAAAAAAAAATTCCTGACAGATGGAACAGTAAAGAAGTGAAATATTTCAGTGGAATGGTTCGGTTTTCTTTTGTGGAATTGACTGAGAAGTTGATCAGAAGAAGTTTTTCGTACGTAAAAATGAATAAATTATTTTTCTAGAAAATTTAAAGATCATTTGCATACTTTTTTTATAATCTAACTTTATAATTCATAAGCAACATTTTAAGACCAAGATTGAGTTCAACCATCAAGTCTAAGTGGTAAAAAAAAGCAAAAAAAAATGTTTACGGTTTGGTTTTACGTATTGCTATAACAAGGGCCTACGTCTGATAGCTGACTGACTAGATGTGTTTCAGTTTCGATTGGCCCAGATCAGTCATATCGCATATTAACAATTTTTGTCAGTTGACGTTTATAAAGGGTAGCCGACCAATCCGAATCCAAGAATTTCCTG
This sequence comes from Cheilosia urbana, assembly GCA_946477585.1. Taxonomy (NCBI): domain Eukaryota; kingdom Metazoa; phylum Arthropoda; class Insecta; order Diptera; family Syrphidae; genus Cheilosia; species Cheilosia urbana. The sequence continues at coordinate 132,138,080 of OX297854.1, forward strand.
AATTTCCTGAATGATGTAGGAAAAGTGACGTTACCGATTGATATAGTTTCTGGAGTTCTCTGGGTAGGTACCTACATCTAGTCCAGACCAATCTTCTCTACTAAAGATAACTCCATTTTTGAATTTCCAAATATATATAATATATACGTATGCTTAACACATTTTTAGTATTGGAAGGGTACTAAAAGTGGCCAATGGTCCAATGTAAATGGCGCTTTGATGAAGCAGTTATTCAGCCTCTGACAATTTGAAATGCAATACGCGTGGACTGTGGGTAGATATTAAATTTATCATAAATATTCTCCAACAATTAAGAAAAGTTTTAAAGTTGTCATTGCATTATACAAATTTCTATATATATTAGGTCTGTTCCTTTACTTTCTGGTTTACTTTTGGCAATATGTCACATTTCTCTCATTGCGAGAGAATATGCTCACTGAAATTAAATATAAACAAAAAAGAAAAGGAACGCGTTGATCCACAAATTTGAAAAATGTGAATTTTTTCCAGGCGGGAATATTCAAATTTCAGTAGAAAAAAGCACAAATTTATATTTAAAACCAGGATTTGAATTGCTTTTATTGCAGAAATTAAAAAGTACAATTCCGTTGTTTCTTTCATCTGTTTTAATGCTATAAAATCAATAAATATAAATGAAACTAAATAAAAAGTTGCAAATTAGAATTTGAACGATTTGACAACCATCTGTCAGCAATAAGCAATTAACCCAAATAAATTTCTTGGGCTAATATTTGCAGGTTTTTTATGGAGGGGAAATGTTTTGCTCTCTCTTTTTGGCTCTCTTCAGCCCAACTTTTGCGTAAGGGAACGAAGTTTGAATAAATTTGGCGAATGTGTTCGAATGCGTTATCGTTGGGGAACAGACCTATTATATACTGTTTTATGGAACCATTTTTGTCAACACCACTCATCAATCATCCCGTTTAACCAGTGCAAATACACACTTTTGGCGAACCTTTACAAGTTTAAAATTTACACAAAAGCAAATGAACAACAACTTGACATGACACACCATCTTTGCAAAAGCCACACAAACTCATTCGAGTGCTTTACATATCAACACTATGAGTACTTGCAATGGGAAACACCCCTTGGGTCGACGGCGTCGTCACATGAAACCGAATAACACCCAACCCAGACCCAAAGTCAATTAGTAAAATCTAATTGAATAACTAGATTTTGGAGATATGATACTATAGTACAATCTGGTATCTTCCACATTTATCTTTCGACTTTATTCGCAATTTGCTGTATTGTAAATTGGTATTTGACAAATATGAGGGCTTCTAGAGTCGCATGGCATCGAATTCTAAGGATAGCTTCCTGGCAAACTAATCAAGAGTTTCATGTTCCGCATTTGCTCTTGGCAAGATAATCAATTTAACATATGCAGGCAGAGTGTAACGAAATTTAGGTGTGTCCTATGGAATGCTCTGCACATAGGATCTGTGAACCATATACTGAGCATGGGTTTGGCTTATCTGATGGCACCTCAGTATAATTGCCAAAGAAGAAGAAGGATGTTTCAATGAAATTGCTGATCCATGTAAAATCTCTATTAGCCTGGGTCTGGCTATTTGCACCTTGATACCCGTTCCCTGGAATCTTATTAACTTTGCAAAATTAAACTAAATTAAATAGATTGTCCTGCAAGTTATCCGATTATCCTGGGCGTATAATGTTGCGCCAAGGGACTGCAGGCAGTGTGGATAAATTCTTCCAATTCGTCTTCACCATCATGTGAAATTATAGTGCTTTTGATTTACATTCTGACAGCTATTTCGAATTTTCGGCCCAGTCAATTTAATAGTTAAACGTCAAAACGGCTATTTGCTCCACCAGCTAGGCAGCGCATCAGCTTAAATTGATTTATAATTCCCGCATAACCTAACCGCTGACAGCTCCGACGCAATTATGATTAATGACCAATCATTCAGTGAATAGTGCAAACTATAGGTGAGTGAGGACGATGGTATGATACGGGAGTATGGCGTTAAATTATGCATTTATTGGCGCACTGGATACCCCACTCGCCTCTGACTTATGCATTGATGTCATAAAAATGAATCGTCTGACAGTGTTGCAGTTAGCCGTACATACTTTGTTGGGTACATGGAATAATGTTCCATTAGTAGCTTTTCCGTCTGTAAAGTTGTTGCATACATTATCCAGCCGGCGGTTTTTTTTTATTTTATGAATAGAAATCGTTTTTGCCATGGACCGTTATTCGTGGTTTTCAAAATATTTACCTAACTGTTTTAGAACCGTTTAGGAATGGAGTCCGAACTTATAGCAGAAATAAACCTGCATACGAAAATGGTTTCTGAAAACGTCATCTGGAAATTCGCTAATGGTTTTAAGAAAATTTCAAGTTTTTTGAATGTTTCTTGACATCCAGTTCATTCTTATCAAAATAATATTCCTTTTGCTTTGAATTTTGCTTCTATTTCTTTCGGATAGTCTGAAAGCCTGAGCAACTGAAAACATGCATGATTCATTTTTTGAGGTTGTAGAAACAAAGTTAAAAAAAAGCCACTGCGTGATTGAAAAATTGAAAAATAGACATAGCAAACCGACTGAATCCGAATGACTGATTTAAAAATGATCGGCCTTAATATACCTCGAATGTTACATTTTGATGACGTGAATTTTCCTTCCTACAGAGGGAACTTCGTGTGAAAGATTTACACAAGCAAACAATAAACTCTGAGCTTCAGAACAAACTAGGGAGCGTAAATCCCGGATAATAAAATCAGCAACCACAGCCGCTGGTTATTATGGATTGATTGTTCCATTACGAAAAAAAAGTGTTCTAGCTTCTTCAAGAGCTCAATGAGCCATCCCTAATTCTATTAACGAAGAACAAATCACGTCTGAATCTGAATGTTGTGTTATGCGGTCCTTAGGGAGCACGTTCAAATTAAATCCGCAGGACTGAAAGTGCCAGCGAAGATCCAACAGATACAACAAAATCACAAGGAAGACTGTATGTGTGTTTATTTATGAACAGTATTCCTTTTGCGATAAGTAAGTGAATTAAAACGACTGCTAGTCAACAGACACTTGTCTATCGTCTCGTCTGTCCTTGAGTGTTGGATATCGATAATCTGGAAGGGAAGCTTCGCATTAATTTTCTCGGAACAAAGTTACCAACTCTGTAAGCTGGTTTTAATATATATTTTCTCATTAGATTGATATATGGGTATGAATACTTAACAAAAAAGTAATAACATTGATTTTAGAATCATAAACATTTAAAAAAAGAATCACTCCAACTTTTGACATGGAATAGGTTAAGTCTGAGAAGTTGTACCCATCAGCATCTCAAGGAGATCCATTTGAAATTAAAATTAAAATAGAATTTGACATTTCAATTTTACGGACATATTCCTTAATTCGCATAATCAATGAGGTTTGCTTTGTACGGATGGATGGATGTAATATGGGACGACATCTGGGTGGACGTTTGATGCCTTAAAAGTCAATCGATTATGAAGCATGATTTGAGTCGTTCTGTGTGTTACATTCGTTCGTTGTAACTTCATAATTGAGCATTGAGGTAGAATATTTTGTTAATGAAAAACAGGATATTCCGAAGTTGAACGTATCGGATGAACCTAAAAGTCTGGTCGACAGCCATAGGCGAAGACATCGAATCTGTTGTTGTCTATAACCTAGATCTAGACTTATTCAAGTTGACTATTGTTTGGGCATGAAATGGAATAGTCACTCCGATTAAATACTTCTTACAATTAGTGTCAGTGCATTTCACATACATTCATACTTTCTAATCCAATTATGATTGAATAAAAAACAGAACTAATTTGTTGCTTGGAAAACGCAGGCCAAAAAAGTCGGATTCAATTGAGATGAATAGGGAACTGATTCTACACATTCTATCAATAAAGACTTCGGGAAACCTAGCGTAAAAAATGAAAAGCAAATTGCTCACGTAAAAATAGAAATAATGATATGTTAAACAAAATATTACGAGCAAGTGCACTTCATCAGTTGTCAAATAAAATTATGATTCTCATTTTGAAACATAACCTCTTCTCATCGTGCAACTGCTGGATTCACACACACAATTACAAAACTTCCTTTCTAAGAATTAAGCATTAAGTATTATTTATTTAAAATAAGAAATAAAAAAAATTGATAAGTTTCCAAATATTTTATATTCTCTATTAAACAAATATTATTCCGACTTAAATTACTAACAATAAAACAGTGATAAAATAGCGATAGGTATTAGTATGAACTAGGAACTATCGACGAAAGGTGACCTGCCAAGTGCAAAAGTTCATCCGTAATACCATAATCGTCGTGTGCATGAGAATACCGCACAACTGACATTTCCCAAATTGTTCAGGAGAAACAAAAAACTGTTTTACGAAGGGTTGCTTAGAGTTTGAACTAAAAGAAAAAACACGTCATTAATTTTTTTTATTAAGTAACAGTTTATTTAAGCTCATTTTCAAAATGATGTCAATTAAAACTAGTAATTGCAGTTGTGCTGTATTGCAACTATTTTGTTGTACACATCGTTTCACTTGTGCGGTATTTCATTTTATGCAGTAAGGACCTAACATGGCAGTATAAATTCAAAATACAATACTTAAAAAAAAACATTTAATTCATTTAATAACAAAACAAATTAATAATAACGCTGATAAAACCAACAAAAAAAAATATAACACAGATCAAATTCAGTTTTAGTTTTAGAAATTAAATAATATCTTACAAAATAAAGTCTTATTTTTTTCGGGAAACGTTATACGGTAAACTGTCGTAAAAGGCATGACAGTCTTTCGGTATGACGAACTTTAATTCTTGCAAATGTTTAAACTTTGTTTCTGCAATTTTTATTCTTTCGGAGTGCAACCGCGGATATTTAATGTCGCAAGTCGATGATTTTGTGATTTTTCTTTGGGGGAGCTCTTCAAAATCGTTGTCGTAGTCTGTTTTGTAAAATATTGTTCCAGATGGGTCGTATAAAATAACTTTTAAGCTGGTAACTGTCTCATCCCCAACCAAGTTTCCAGGCCTAATTGATTTATAAACATAATTCGAGGTTTGAGCATAATCCAGGATTTGTGAGAAATCGACGCTTTCAGCATCATAGGGGAATGGTTTTGTCCTTGCTTCTTTGGTAATTTGAATATACTGCGATGGCAGAAATATCTCCTTGTCTTTGAGCTTGTTTTCAATGACACTGTGGACACTATCACATTCCATCTGCGTGTGTCCTTTTGCTAAATATTTTTGTGTTATTTGGACCTTGTACTTGACAGATAGGTAGAGCAAGGCATTGGATAGAACAACATTTCTGTTCTGGTATGTACATCCATCCGAGTACAATATGATCGGCAACAAATTGGACTCCAAGACTTCCTCTAAAAATTTAATAATTAAGCTTACAAAGGTCGACGCCGTCAAATCCGCATTGGTTTCGTCAAACCAGTAGCACTTAACTCTTTTTGAACACATATCGTAAATTGTAAAATTATGCACAGTCAGCTTTGTCTTAAAGTAGAGTGAACTAGCTTTGAGAGCTGGGCATAATTTGACTGCCTGGAGGTCCATACAGAAAAGGTTAATTTTCCTTTCAAGAGCAAGTTTTTTATCAGCGTCTTTTGAAGCTCTGGCTTTCTCCTTTGCTTTTAAATGAACTTGATACTCTTCATCAAGGATATTGCCTACCTTGTGTGCAACACAAATATCGCATTGATCCTTCTTAGGACTAAAAATACCGATATTTTCTTCCCGAAATGCTTGATAGAAATATCTTTTAGAAAGTTTGGATACATCATCTTCATTGCATTTTTGTTCATACATGTTAAAAACTTCACTAATAGAAGAAATTGGTGGTTGCAGATATTGCTTAGAAGTCGTTTTTCTGCAATAATGTGATGGAACTGTAGGAAGTGTTTTTAAAAAATTGGACAAAAACTCCTTTTGTTCTTTAAAGGTTGAGTAGCGACAATTAGTTCTTTTTGAAAAATTAGTGGGCTTAACGATTCCATATTCTTGTTTTTCTACCCAGCCGCGAATCGTTGCATATTTAACACCTAGGGTATTGAGAAACATATTTCTGCACACTTGCAATGTTTCATTATCATTTTTTAAATAATATTGAAGTGTCTTCTGTCTGATATTTTCTGAATTTTCGCTTGTCCTTCTCTTTGGGTCAATCACCTGTACCAAATTTGAAACATAAATTGTGTGCTGTTTCCAGTCCATGTCTTGCCAAAATTTATCAAAAATATGTTTTCTAACTGTCTGAGAAAATTTAGAACAACCTCGTGCACGCGATTTTAAGCACGCATTAGATTGGCAAGTTGGACCAAGCTTTCGCTCAGATTTAATACTGTCTTGAAATATTTTTTTCGATCCTTGTGGCTTTCGGTACCCAAGATACGACTCACCTCGTTCTCTGGATTGCTTGGCTGCTTCCCTTTTTTGAACTTTGTTCCTGCCATTAGAGCGACTTTTTTCCCCAAACATGTCGGTGTCGGCACAATCTTCAACTTCCTGCAGTGTAAGTACGCCTTTAGGCATAAAAAAAAGAGTTGTTTACATCTATACAAACCACATTTTCTGACTCCTCTGGTATATTTTCGACATCTGAAAATGTGGCTTCATTCTCAGATGATGATGGCAAATATTCTAAATTTGAATCAGACTCCACATCCTGGGGTATTTCCTGGAGATCTTTGTCGAAGTCAGGCATTTCGATGTCAATGCATTGACAATTGTCAGGTTTGTTCTGATCGTTTGGAATAACTGAGCAATCGTGATATTCTACATCAACATCATTATTATAAGATTTGTTTGTTTGTTTTGTTTTTATTCCATTAGCAGCTAACTGGTAAAGAATATCTTGGACATCAAGATCACTATCTGATGAAAAACCATCTACTTCCATATTAAGCCGGTAACGGTATAATCGCACAACTACTTCAAATTTGAAATGTAAAAGTGCACATCTGCAAATCGACCATTAGAGTAATATAAGAGGTACTTCTTAACTTTTAATTCACAAACTAATTAAAGAATTAGTGTATTAAACAAATAAACTCACCAATAAAATAAAAAGTAGTTTGTTGATATGTTTTTAACACCACAAAATATGTACACAAAGACTACGTCCGCTGTTTGACAGTCTTATTGCTCGCGAAAGGTGCAGATGTGTCATATTTCCAAAAACAAATTACTCAGTTAAAGATGTGTGGTATTTCAAACTCAATTTAAACAATGAAAAATAGATGTCAGCACTACAAATTACTTCTCAAACTGTGGCATTTGAGCCGGAGATTACATTGGTGCCAAAAAGTGTGTTTCTCAAAAAATGTCAGTTGTGCGGTATTCTCATGCACACGACGATATGTCGATGTCCTCTTTTGTGTTTATACAATTGTTTATTTAATTTTGCAACGAAATATTAAAGCAAACGCTATGTTCGAATTATTAAGAAAATAAGGAATGAGTTAAAAAAAAATCGTATCACTTGTGATCGCTCGTGATAATGGGCGTGTTTTATTGAACGCCTATCTTCGCAAAATTCGTGTTTTTTTGAGCTTCGATCTCAGCAAAACAAAGTAAAGTAGGATTTTCAGCATGCGACTACAACAACTATGACCTAATTGACACTTCGAGGAATCACAGTAGTTGTTGTAATTGCGTTCTGAAAATCCTACTTTACTTTGCTTATTGCTGAGTTCGAAGCTCAAAAAAAAAAAAACAGGCCTAAAGTAACGCAATAAAATAGTTTCATAAACTGTTATAAACTGGTATATTTGTTGTACGGCTGGACTTTTAGTTTGATTCGACGTTCGTCTAGTTCCTCTTCGGTGAATGACGCTGAAAATAGTTTATTAGCAATTTCCTGCTGCTGTTCAGTGCTGCCACAAAAAAAAAAAAAAAAAAATTGCGTAGCAAATTTGAGTAGCAAAACTCAGAAGTCCAAAATATCATTTTTTTTTTCGAAAACAAACAAAATAACATTTTAATCTTTATTTAAAGTAAATATGTTTTTAAGGACTAGTACAAGTATAGTTGGTAAACTGTATATTGTACAAAACTATAAAAAAAAAACATTAAAAACTTCACTGCTTTGCATACAAGCATTGCCTTAAAAAAAAAATAGTTCATATCACAAAATTATAAATGTAGGATCTTTGTACCAATAGCAGAATTAATATCACATAAAAATTCCGGCAAGTCTCTTAGATTAATACAGTTTTTTTTTTTTAAATAATTCAAAAATTAAGTTTTTAAGTACCTTTTAGAAAAAATTGAAGATTCAACACCCATATTTCGTTTCTTTTTGAAACCAAATATTTTCCAGCCACTATATTTTCTACTGTCTCTATTTTAAATGAGTTCGTCTTCTTGTTCTTTGTTAAGCTTAAATAAGCTGCGCTGCTATGTGTAAGAATGAGATGTTTTTTCATTAAATTGTAAACTTTTAAAAATAGTGGCTTGCCAGATTCCAGTCAAATTCAAACACTAACACATCCGAAGAAATGGGTACTTGTTGGGTATGGTAAAGGGTTATTCAATAAGACGTTTTTTTGTGAAAGGATATGGTCATGTATGCGTGCTCGTGGTGGCCATTTGGCTGATGTTGTTTTTCATTATTAACGGTATACATTCCTTTTTATTATGAAATAAACATCCGATCATTTATCTCAAAAAATTACATTTTTCTTTGAATACCAAAATAGCACCTCTTATTGGAAAACCCTTTAGAATAGAATGTAAGTTGGTGTGGGAATGTGAGTAAAGATTGAATATACATTCGTTTATTATTGCACGCGATCGAAAACAGAATGAATTCGTTTATAAAACTGCATACCAGGGATGTTAATAAAACTGCATATGGAGACGTTCGGATTCCTAGTCTGATAGCTGACTGACTAGATGTATTTCAATTTTTATTGGCCCATAGTGGTCACGTGAATATTTTCTTCAGTTGGCGTTTGTGGAGGTGAAGCCGACAAATCCAGTCAAGAAAATCCTGCCTGGCATATGTACTCAGTAGACATTCCGAACTCCGAAGAGTCGAATTCAAAACAAACAAGGTGGCCGCTGACGAATTCTGAGAAGAAGAAGATAAGGGTCGGTGAGAGGTAAAGATAAATATTAACGTTAAAATGTGGGCACCATATTTTACATTACCCAAAGGTCGTTTTAAGCAAATACAATCTCTTATTTTAAGAAATGTTTTATTCCATAATTGACTGCATAAATAAAAAATAATAAAAAGCTGTACTAGATGAGCTACATAAGTAGTAAATTCTTTTCCCTACGTTAGGTACATTACTCTCAACAAAACGGATTTTAATACTCTGCAATTTTTTGATAATGTGACTCAGAAAGACGACACTAATTATTATTTATCAATTACTTTGCCCAAATCCCTATTAAAATCACATGTACAAATTTATATTCAAAACAAAAAGACTATTGCGATTTTTTTAAGAAACCATGACAAATTTATGTTAGCCATATGAATATGATCGTAAATTGAATACCACTTTAAAGTATTAACCGCTTCTAAGTGCGTCATTTTTTTTTTTATAAATCAAGGGTGTACCAAAATTTGGAATAACATTTCCATTAGAGCTCTCTACATTGAAATTGTCAACTTCGGAAAAGGACATAAGCACATGATTTTTTCTTCATTGGCAAGATGAAAACATATCTATTCGTAAGGAGCTTATGAGCTTATAAATCTGCTATTCCCAAGCAGGGGAGGCATTTCCAATAATTGCTTTGACTTTTCGAATTATTACGCATCAGTTAGGTACAAGGATGTACTTAACTGAGAACTCATGCGCTCATGAGGAGGTGCTGAGATTTCTTTGGCTTTTAGCTTTGATTGTGAAACTCGAATTGTTGATAAATTGAAAAGAATGATGTTCACACAAAAAAACCTATACCCATTGAATTATAATAAATTATTTTGTTATAGTCAGTGCCTCGTAGAACTGAAGCGTATGCCACGTATTTTTCTACTTACTGAAAAATTGGCCGCATTCAAGAATCTAGTTATCTTAAGTCAACTAGATTGGTCTGGATAAGATGTAACCTGAACGCAAAAACTAGAATGGTCGCGAACGTCACTTTTTCTACGCCAGCCACATACTCAAACTGTCAACTTAGTACTCAGTCACGAATTTCTTGACTAGATTCGTCGGCTACCCCTCCATAAACGTCAAATGTCACATGCCCACGTGACCGATTTAAACCAATCACAACCGAGATAGATCTAGTCAGACAGCTGTCAGACTTACTAAACTAGATACTTGAACGCCCCCATTAAAAATGAAAATTGACAAATAAGTGACAGCTCAAAAGTTTGACAAGTGAAACTCTATTTATTTTCGTCTTCAACGATGTCGGAGGAAGAAGCTGTAATTGAATGTTCTTCTAGAACATATCATATATCATCGCATTCAAAATGGTAAGTTTTTACAACTCTTCAGAATTTTGCAGCGACAACTCTATTTATTTTAAATTTGACTTTACGAAATGTCAACTGAGTGTGCAGGCAGGATTTTCTTGATTGAATTTGTCAGCTTCCCCTCCATAAACGTCAACTGCAAAAACTATACACGTGACCAATCTGGACCAATGAAAACTGATATAAATCTAGTCAGTCAGCTGTCAGAATTACTAAACTAGGAATCTGAACGTCACCTTTTCTTAAACTCTTTGTAATAAAACCGACCAGGTACTTCTCTGGAAATTGAGAGATTTCTCTCTCGACTTTTGAGATTTGACATTTTTCATTTTTCAATGCGAAAGCACACGAACGAACCTAATAATTTATCACGCTGTAAGTGCCATCACTCCGTCCGTCGACATAAACTTTAACTCCGCAATTGATTTCTCATATAACAGTGATGGGGTGGGGGCGCTTCTTCGGGGTTACACACGTTATAGTGAAGGTGGTTGCAGCTTGGTTATTGATCACCTGCAACGGCGAACTAAAATTGTGTTTACATTATGAACGTCGTTAGCAAATGATTGCGAGTAGTGGCGGCAAATCATTAACCTTCTCCAATTGGGTGTAATTCATTGGCGCGCAACATACATCACTTATCGAGGTGGTAAGCTCAAGCTGTCCGCCTTCTCTTTAAGGCACACATCGTCTACATCAATGCGCATCGATTGGAAGCCCAGAAAAAAAAAAAAAAAACAATGGATGGAATTCAGTGGCGAAGTTTCGCTTTACTTGGCAACTTACCAAAAAAGAGATTGGTTTTACGTGGTTGTATACACACAATATCCTTTCCAGTGAGAAAGTAAATATGCAGAAAGCAAATGTGCGTTTGTCTTAGGCGCATGTATCTCATCGCTTACAAAATTACTCACGTTTAATCCTATTAAAATACCATAGAGATAAGGATCTACTGAAGTGAACATAGCTAGTTGCAACACTTACTTTCAGCTTTGCATTCTATGCAATCGTCTCCCGATAACATCAAATACGCTTTCGGCACCATAACTTAGTTCAAGAAGCACTTACCGATAGTAAAGTCCCTTTTATTGAAAGCAGTATTAATCAACAAAGAATGCAGTCAAGTGTAAAAGACAGATGCAACGAAGGAAGAGTACATCTGCCGGAAAGAAGGTACAATACGCTGCGATTGTAATAGATTACAGCATCCAGCGATGTGCATCAGATGCAGCTCAGCCAACTTAGCATTTGAGCAACAGTCCAGCAATTCAACGATTAAAAGAGGAAACAGGAAACATGAACTCAATTTACAATCGCTTCAAGTTGGACGGCGAAAAGTTTCTTGCAAGTTGTAGTGTTCGCAGTTTGAATTTAATGAAAAATTACTTCTCCGAAATTGTTGATGCCATTGGGTGCATTTGTTTTGGCCAGCGATACACAGTTCTCTCCACTTTGTAGCTCCAACATGGCGAAAAGTATTTCCACCAACTAACAAATAGCAGTTTGAGTTAAAACTCATTATTAAAATGAGACCTTGCAAAAGCTTTTCGATAAATCTGAGGTCATATGACGAGAAATGAATGCAGAAACTATAAAGTTCCAGTTGCAACCCAGTTGACCATCATGCCTGAAATTGCATCCAAACGGGTAGTTCTTCGGCAGAGAATTCAAATTTCCATCCACTGCAATGTCCTAGTTATATATTTGTATGAGCACACCTATGTGGAAGTGGATCCCATTGCATTACGTTTCAAAAACCGCCCTACTGTTGCATCGTTCCGTTGGATATTATTTTGCAACCTTCGGGGGTAGTGTTCGCATTTAAAATAGCAATCTGCTTCGGTGGACTGGCATTTTGACATAACCTCCTAATATAATAGACTCACAAGGACGCCGCCACAAAATTGCATTCTTTTTGTCAGTTTGAGAGATAGGGAGATTTATTGTTTCACAGGATCCCTGGTGTAAGGTATCTTTATGAGCTTCCACGTCTGCCCTGGCTGCATACATAGCAGCATTTGTATGACTGACTTGTTATACCAATATAAAGTATTGAATAAAAGTTGTTTTGAACTGGAATTTAAATCTATAAGGTCCTTGTGGGATTCCACAAGCGAAATAAGGAGATTGATGCAATTTGGGATATGCGAAGTAAAGAGGATTGTTTGTACATAGCTTTGGAGCGTAGTAGGCTTAAAAAGTGCCGATAATCTCAAGTCTACCAAAAAGACAGACATAAATATGCTTGCCCGGAAGTACATGTATTAGACTTTCTACTAAATTTTTAGCGCGATTATTTTTGGCCGAATTTGGGAATTATTGCTTAAGAGGCCCGGGTTTTCAAGCCCTATAAACCTTTTTGTCTTCGCCTGTACTAGGTCACTGGTTGTCTGAACGGTTGATGTTGTCGTAGTTGGCTGAACTGAACCGAAGAAGAAGAAGAAGAAGAAGAACAAGATGGAGGTTGAACTGTCACTTTTTAGTTGGTTGGTTTTCTTTTTGTGGTGACTGGGAATTATTTTCTTTTTTGTAGTCAAAGAAATCTGTTTTAATCAATTAGAAATAAAATACAAATTGTCATTTTAAAGTGTTTGAATTTATAAAAACAAATTTATACTTAAAAGAGTAAAACAAAAAGAAAACATTTGTAGTACTGCGTCCAGCAATTTCAAAAGTGGATAATTCACTAAATATAGAAATAGAAAACAAAACTCATGCGTTCATTTTAAGTTTGACTTGCTAAATAAATCGCTTCTATAACTTTGAGCAAAAGTTTGCACCTAAAAATTGCGAAAACGTCAACGCAACGTTTATATTTATATAGGATTCTAGATTTAGTGCGTTGTAACCATTCGTTAGTGGTTTTTGTTTCTGGTATGAGTTGCGAATACGAACAATAAGAAACTTTTCAGTGCAAATTCTGTACTTATACTCGTATGTGCGTCAGACGTTCGCGACAGGTTTAAAATTCTATAAAAGTACTTTATACACAAACGCAGCCAGTTGAAAGATTTTTACAAATTCTATTAACTTTTTTATTAAGTTCCATTTGTTATTCGCTTCCTGTAAGTCTTGTCACATTATTTTATTCTTCACATAAAATAAGCAGTTTAATGACAAACACAAGAAACATGAACAGAAAGCAAATCTAGTACATTTGCGTCAGATATAGAGCAATAATAAAAAAGTAGGTAGGTATCTAAAAGTGAATTTAAAATTGTTTTCAACAAAACTTATACCCTATTCACACCACACCGAAAACCGTGTTTTTTTGATTGATTGATTTTTCCATGAATTGAATATTGAACACTGCTTTTGATATCCTAGTAGACGAAGTAGGACATGGTTTTTAAGAAACGTCAAAAAAATCATAATTCGTTAAATTTCTAAAATTGGTATAAATCATTCATTTTGAGACCAGGAGTATGGCTAATTCTGTGAAGCTTAAATGAAAGTTTCGACTTCGAAAACCGAAATTGGTACAGATTATATGAAAATTAAAGTTAAATTACCTCATCAATGATCGATTTATATGTGATGGAAATTGTAATTGCTTTGTTTGTAAAATCCATAAAATTCAGTGACGCATGACTCGCTCAAGGATGCGGTAGTTCGGACCCTTCTTCCAGCAGCGTAGCTACATGCAATGCAATAGACAAATCCCAAATGAGTCTTGTGGGTATAAAGTTTGCATACATTTTCGAATTGTCATTTTTACATGAATCCAATATTTTGGTCGACATTCTCTCTTCTCACCTGAGCAAAAACTGTATAAACTTGCAATCTGACATAATATAAAGGGTTTTCCAATAAGAGGTGTTATTGTGAATGATCCGCTATTTCGGTAGCTGTCACTTTTGAAGCTTTTATTCTTTGACTTTTGACAAGAACAAACGCCATTACTAAAAACTGAATGACACACGTATGAAAAACCCTTTACAATGAAGTTCTGAAAGCTATATAATTACCCACGTTTGCATCAGAGGTATAAGTGCAATTCAATCAGCTCGTATTTACAAAGCAAGTGCTTTTAACTTTAATTAAATTAACTATCGCTTAAAAGAAAAGACACAACTAATTATAATGGAGATCGAACAGGGAATGCGTTTTCTTTTTTTCTTTTTTGCAGGGAAAAGAACTTAATGTCCTTTTATTTTCACTTACCTGTTTACACGTTCGAAGCATTTTAGCAATTTTTCCTTTAAACATCTCCTGCAGCCACCTGGAAAGGAATTTTACACGAACCAAAGGGTGCAAGCTATCAAGCAGGTTGCAAAAACGGCGGCAACAAAATATGCGCACATTGAGGTGGAAACGTTGCCATTCCTTTCCCTTTGCTCTGTCTCATCTTACAGGGCATACTCAAGCTCATATCTCTCTACAGCAACTGAATTCTGAATGGTGCAGTTTTACGTTTACTGCTGTGCCAACAATAACCAGCCACAAGGAGTGGGAAAACCTCATCTGATTAGTTTTAAAGGAATCAGAATTTATGTCCTTCCTACTGGTGTTTGCAAAAAACCCACTATTTTCCGTTAGTGGTGTAGCAAACTTACTCGTGTTTCAATTTCTTTGTTGTTATTCGAGGATAACGATACTGGCACAACTGTCTGCAAGAGGGCAGAGAAATTGGATCACAAAGTCAAGCAATTGCCCCCCGATGCAATTTATTTGTGTGAACAATTGGAAGTGTGTAGCAGGGACTCATTTGTACTTACACTTGATTGGAATGGGGTTCGCAAATGGCTCTTTGAGATGGTGGCAAGTAGGGGTGTGTTCGTGAATTCGCCCAATACAAATTGATAGGGGGGATATAAGTTGTGTTCTATTACTAATGGACCATAAAAGTTATAACCAAACGAAGTTTAAATAAAAGAGCAGATTTTTTGTAGAAAATCATCCGCAAACTTAAAGTCGAGACAAGAATTTTTTAGAATGAATGTCATATCACATGACCAAAGTCCACTATACCAAAACTGCTTGAAAGGAATTCCTACAAACTTATACTTCCCCCAGCAGTGACTTTAAATATAAATATATCTTAAAAAATAGCTACAGATTTTAACCAACAATACTGTACCAAGGCGCAAAACTGCAACCGTATAAATTACCTTAGACTCCACGCATTCATATAGCAACGGACTCGCATAGCATAAACATGCCTGACAAAACATCGTTCCAAGGAAATGTGTATAAATTCTTCTGCCGCAAAGGGTTAAAACCTTGAAAATATACGAGGAGCACTACGGGCACATAACCTCTGCTATAAAGGAAGAGGAACCTAACCGTCCTCCACAAGAATGTGGGTTAAGGGAAAAATGAAAAAAAGAAAAGAAAGTATTTTTAGTGTTTTTGCTTTCTTCTATGTGTCAGATAGGTAGATATATGAGGAGATGAGGTTGTTTTTTTAAAGTAGCAAAACAGTAGGTGTAGCATTTGAATTTAAAGTGCTAGGGGCTAAAGGAGAACTGACTATGTTTGGGGCAAATGGGTTGGACGTAGAATTTTTGGTGCACCATTCTGGTGAGAAGTGTTACAGAGGTTAACTAGTCTTAAATTGGACTTGCCGGGGGTTGATCATTGAAATAGTGACGAACGCAGTTTGCAAGGGCATAGCCAATACACAACACCTGCACTAAAAGATGTCACGGACCATAGTCATAAACGGGGCAGCTCAACCGATATCAAAGAAATTGTTGGTGCGTATGGTTGGTTGCAACTTGAAAGACAGGATCGTCTTGGACCCGATAGGTGGCGCTGTTGTCGATCTCCAAAACCACTCAACCGATTTCAATTAAATTTTGGGGGTGTGCACTGTGCATGGTTGCTTGCGACTTGAAAGTAAGGAAGGTCTTGGACCCAATAGGTGGCGCTGTTGTCGATCTCCAAAACTACTCAACCGATTTCAATGAAATTTTGGGGGTGTGCACTGTGCATGGTTGCTTGCGACTTGAAAGTTAGGAAGGTCTTGGACCCAATAGGTGGCGCTGTTGTCGATCTCCAAAACTACTCAACCGATTTTAATTAAATTTTGGGGGTGTGCACTGTGCATGGTTGCTTGCGACTTGAAAGTTAGAAAGGTCTTGGACCCGATAGGTGGCGCTGTTGTCGATCTCCAAAACCACTCAAACGATTTCAATAAAATTTTGGGAGTGTGCACTGTGCATGGTTGCTTGCGACTTGAAAGTTAGGAAGGGCTTGGACCCCATAGGTGGCGCTGTTGTCGATCTCCTAAACCACTCAAACGATTTCAATGAAATTTTGGGGGTATGTAGTCTCCGACCTGTAAAGTGGCGCTCTTGCCGAGATATAAACTTATTTTTTGTCAATTCTTTCAACTTAATTCTTAAGGTGAATACTTATATTGGCACGCTAGACCTGGGGAGTGAAATGATAAAGCTAGGTCTTACACAGACAGTACACTACTGAATAAGTTGATTAAAAAAATCGAAATGCAAATAAAAACTCTAAAAATAGAAAACATCGGATTGGTTTGCGTTATGAAAACTTTTTAAATGAATAAATAAACTTTTCACTAAATGGGCTGTATCAAGATTATAAAACTATAAGGATTTGGTTTTTAAATTAATTTTCTTAATACAATTCAACTACAATTTAACATCCACATTTAGCGAGAGAAATTTCAAGAGTGTGGCCACAAGAACAGTCTTTGTTTTTTTTTGTTTTTGAATGAAATGTGTAAGAATGTATACACATTCATAGATGAAGACTGTGCACTGTGCAGACTTTCAAGAGGAACTTAAAGCGGATCCACTGTGCGTAGGTAGTTGGTTAGACCCTCATATGAAAAGGTATTTAACCTGGTGAGCGCTTTTATGATTTGCTGTCACTGTTTTTTAATCATCTTCTTTAACAAAACGGATTTTTCAAGTATCCCTTATATACCATTAAAACAGTCATATATATTTTTTTAATTTTTCTCTCGAATGGATTAAAAAAAAAGAAATGCACTCAAAAATGATGGGTACAAAGTGAATCAATCAATTAATGCACTCCCTGTAATCATACTTTTTTGTTCAGTACTGCGTCGATGTAATTATCTTTTAATCCAATCATACTCCAACCTTATAGCTCTTGTAGTATTTAACTCGCATCGCTAATGATTTTTCTCTTCAAAATGAATTAACCCTGTTAATTCTGCACCATCAGATAATAAATAGCTTTTGGCTTTATTTGAGGGGCGATTATCCCGCTATTCAACTTTGTGAAAAGTTCATAGAAAGATGTACGGGATAATTTGTTTAATGCAATCAATGTGGTTATTAAAAATTAGTCTTTAAGAGGCTGTTTAAGTCGAGTCTCGACTTCTGACTTCTGATACAACTCGCAGTATGTTGTGTTTTGGGTTTATTGGTTTATGTCTTTCTCTTTGTATTTGGGAGACTGTTTAAGAAGAGCCTCGAATGTTGTGAGTCCAATTTAAAATGAAGACTTGTGATATTGGACTTACAATATTCGAGACTCTTCTTAAACAGCCTCCCAAAGACAAAGAGAAAGGCTTACTTACTTACTTACTTGAGGTGGAAAGGCATGAACCCAAAAAACAGTATACTGCGAGTTGTATTCCAAGTCTTAAAGCTTCTTTTATTATGAGGTCAAAAAGGGTTTCCAACTGCCCCAGTTATGTGTATCCCTCGCAATGCATTCAATTCATGAAACACAAACCGTTTCGTGTAAATTTGGACTTGCAAGGGAAATCTTTCGTATTGTAGTGCAACAATAATCCCATTCCGGTCACTCTGAAGGTATAGAATGACGAAGTTTGTTACCACATCCCAACGTACGAAGTAGAATCATCAGTCAACAACAAGGGAGAAATTGCTCATGCACGAGACATATAACGCCTCCGGCTAAGTTCATGTGTATGTTTAGAAACACAAAGCTACCGAACGAAAAAGCACAACACGCATGCAAAAAGATGCCCTCAGCTGAAGTTGGAAGGAGCACGTATTGTTCGTAGAAATCATTCACTCATCGAACGGAATTATGTGCAGTAATGCAAAAATGTATCAGCAAAAGTCCAGCCATGTGTGTACTTATTGAAAAATACATCATATTTCAATTTTATTGCTTTGTGCATACAACTGGACATGAATGCAGACTAAGCAAGGATGTGAATAAAATATTTCCTTATTCCAAATTCACATATGTATGAATTGCTATATTGATACGGAACTGCATTCAAGGAAGAAGGGATTATTTCACCATAAGAATTTGAATTTGAATATTTATCACTGCCGCCACAGATACCGAGAAATTTCATTAAGATACGACACACAAGCATGGGCGCATATTCATATATTTACATGTAACTCCTCATATTGTGATCTACTGCGGAAATCCCATCAAAAGCCGCAGTCTAACTGAATAACGTTCACACAAGGTGCCGCACGAAAAGTCTCGAGTGGAGCGATTCCAGTTGACTTTACTTTAAAATTTGTTTTCTCCTGGCGTCGAAGGAGTGCATCCTTCAACACCTCTTGAAAACCTGCTTTTATAATTTAACTACACTTGTGTGCGCTGAATTCACAAAAAAAAAAACGCCGCTTGATAAGGAGTTTCTACGGAATTTTACTATTTCCTTCTACTTCTTTAATGTGTTTTTTTTTGTTTTTTATGGGACCTCGGCAATTGGGATAGATTTACATGTTGCATTCGATTTACCTTATCAAGCCCAATAACTACATATCAGTCAAATTCCAAAATTGACCAAACGACTATGAAAAACACTTTGAAATAAAATTATTTCAAACTACAGTGAAATTTAATGGTTTATGTAAAAATGAAAAACCTCCCAGTAGTCTATAAAATATTTTTTATATTTACTGGTTTTCCATTGCCATTCCTTTTCACTAAACAGAAATAAATTATCTGCGTCCAAAATTAGAGTTACCCGTTACTCGTTACCTTGCCAATGTGCTATTTTTCTGCTATTTTTGATTCGGCTTTGTGCGATTTTGATATAGGTATTTATATCATGCGTCTGGCCCCAACTGAGTGTGCATACTTGCCTTTCTATAGCAATTAGAATCAACGGCTATGTATATAAAATATATAGCAACGAAAAATTTTACATGCTTTGGACACATGCAACATGCTACAGAAATAACGCCCAAAACTGGATACTAATTTCATTGTGAAATTATACCCAAAATCAAAGATGAAATAAGTCCGCAGAAAGGTAAGAAATAACCCCTTAAACATATAGTTCGTTATATTGAAATAGTACAAACTAACAATTTGAAAATTTAACAACAAAATAACTACAAGTAAGAAATCTCGCATCTATCCAAAATTCAATAGGATTGTAATTGAAAACCCCGGCTTGTGCTGTTATCCTGTGAGTACTGTATAGTAAAATTACAACATGAGAGCAAATAATCAAAATAACAAGTAACAAGTAATTACTCGTTATTTTACAAAGTTTCAACATAAGAGAAAATGAGCAAAATAACGCGTAATTATTTATTTCACAAAGTTACAAAATAATAACGTTACCTACTCGTTATTTTGCTAATTGCTCTTATGTTGTTACTTTGAATGAGAGCAAGTAGAAACTGTGCGGCTGCGATAAATTTATATTTTGAGTTAGCGGGTAGCTAGCTGCCACAATTCGTTTTCTCAATACAGTCGGTCCAAAATTGTTTTCAATAGGTAGGTACTCAGCTACATTCGAAACGGGTTGATGATACCTAGAGGCGAAATTGAACATTTTGTTATAGTTATATTCATTCCGAAATGTGCGGCTATTGTTATTACTTTCAAGCCCAGTTAAACATTTTAATGCAGTCTACGAATGTTAATAGACTTACACCAAACTTTATATCTGACTATGATGGCGCTGAGCTCATCAAACACCGAAATATAATTTTTAATTAAAGGTTTAAATTAGAATGCTTATCATTGAACAATTACAATATAAAGGCGCGTGTTACGCGCGAGCCATTTGGCTTTATTTTTTAACCAAAACTCCCCAACATATTTTAATTGCGTATTCGAGCATAAATATTTCCTGACTACATTTATTCAACATCCTTTCTTAACAACCAACTGGAAAACTGGTTGAAAACTCGGTATCAAACTCACGTTTGGACCACTTTCTTGCTGCTTACGGTTAACAACTACTTACATTTGGTCATTGGGCTTCTCGAAACTGCGCTTGTTGTTTTGCATATTCCTGCAAATTTAGCACATTCATCTATGTCACCCAAATTCCCACTTAGGGTATTTTTCACTGCGCCACCTCTCGCGAACGTCTGACAAACATCCGAGAGTATGACTGTCTTGAAAGAGCTTCTCAATTAGCCGTTTGGAGTCGGCATAAAATTGTAGATCCCTTCCATTCGTTCCAAAAATGAAAACGCACACAAAACGAATGGTTGTAAGAAGCTAGGCCTAGGGTCCCTCCGGACCTGTTGCGCCAACTATTTATTTATTTATCTATGTCATTGTAGTCGTAGTAATATTTTTGTATTAAGTTTCTTTCGGAAGACTACAGACCCAGTTCCAGACCGGCCTAATACGAGTACATCTGTTACGGTCAAAATCACTTCGTTTGTGAACTACTACTACTACGTATTTCGTACAATAGTAGAGACCTAAGCTGGTCAATCGCACTGTTCCTCTTACTATATATTTTTTGGAAAAAATCCATTATTATTTAACTAACAACAGGATGGCTTTATTCAACTTTCGATAAAATCCTCTCTCACTAACATCAACGTGACTTTACAGGAAACAAATAGGAAAATTTTTGCATTTTCTTTGTTTCGCAATTGCGAACTGGAAATGGACTTGGGGTTCTTGCTGAATACTCGTATATCGAGAAAAAAAAAAAATCATCGGATACTACGTAGACAAAGGGCCGGCAGATTTCAATTTTTTGATAAACGAAAAGTATTGGGAATTTTCGTTTTGCTCTTGTCCCTTTGAATTGCATTTTTTTTAACGATGACATTTAAAAATAATGTGGAAACTAAGAGCCGGATACTCGAAATGGAAGTGATAAAGGTTTTTTGAAGTTGCATACGTTGCCCAGTTCAATCAAGTGGATTTTTTTATGCTTCTGTTTTCAAGTCAAGTAGCATTTATTCGACTTCTTGCATGGGGGAAGGATACTGCCTCGAAAAAAATAGTTTAAAGTTTAATTTAGCTAGATTCAAGAACGCATCCATACAGAAAAGGTGTTAAAATAAATTATAAGTTTCACATAGCTCTGTACTGTGAACTACTACTACTAGAGTCGAAACTAAAAATGTTTATTTATACAAGGTGGGCCAAAAGAAGTCATCCGTTTGGCTCTCATTTTTAACTTTTTTTTTTCTTAATGAAAACCTTCGATTCTGTTTTTTGATTATGTATAATTGAACCTTTAGAAATTTATTGGTCAAGTCGAGCAGATGATATCGGCCGTCGACTCGTGTCGAATGTTTTCCTTGAGGGCTTCTAGGGTCTCGGGCTTGTTCACGTTAACACGGGACTTAAGAAAACCACAAAAAAAAAAAAATGTCTGGAGCGGTTAAATCGGGCTATCTTGCGGGCCAGTGCAAATCGCCAAAACGAGAGATGGATGCGACCCGGGAACGCCGCCTTCAGAATATCGGTTGTGGCTCGTGCAGTGTGTGCCGTAACTCCGTCCTGTTGGAACCACATGTCCTCCAGTCCTAATTCGTCCAATTGCGGCAGAAAAAACTCGGTTAACATGACCCTATAGCGCGCACCGTCTACTGTTGTCGTTTGACCAGCGGCGTTCTCGAAAAAAATGGCCCAATGACTCCTCCAGCGCGAACAGCGCACCTTCAGTAACTTTGAGCTCCTCGTGTATTACTCGTGGACTTTCGGTGCCCCAGAAGCGATAGTTTTGTTAGTTCACGTACCCGCTGAGGTGGAAATGAGCCCATCGCTCATTATGATTTTGGTCGAAAAAACGAAAATTCGAAATTATTCCGCGTTCTTGGGGAGCGTATCGCTCCATGGCTTGTTCACTTGTATTCTACATCTGTCTAGTCCACAAATGTCAAAACAGATTTGAAATTGGCGGCCATTTGCAAAAATAAGAGCATCTTCCAATAGGGTGATCTCTCTTGGCCTACCTAGTATTATTCCCCATTTATTCCTGTTTGACGTAAAGAGCTGGTGTGAGTTCAAGCAAGAGTGCCAAATTAAGTCAATTAAATACTTTAGATACTGTACAAAGGTACCTTGCATCAGTCAGAAAAATTCCGACTAAAACTGACTTACTGTCAAGTAATATAAAATGTGCTGTCAACTGACTCCTGTTTGTAAATAATGGTCAAATGCAATACGTTTTTATTCATTTACTTTTATTTATGCAGTAGTATTCAAAGATTGGTGACACGACTTGGCAAGTGAGGTTAAAGAATGCACATGCTGGTAGACGTCATGATTGCTCCGGGGGATGACAGATGTCGTCATTCGTAGCTTCACAGGTAGGTGCGTTAGAGGCCTGAGGGCCAGACCACATTGCATCTCCCCTCTTGGAGCATCGGATCTCGGGTCCTTAATACACGAGTCGTTCTGGTGGTTTGACAATTCTTCCGGATCTCGTAGTGACGATTGTTGTTGGTGGCACTGGTGAGGATGATGTGTTACCTGCTAAGACATTGGAAGGTTTAGTCAAATTTGTGGATAAATCTAGGGTATGTGAGATTTGGTTTAAGGAATTATTGGTAGCTCTTGCGGGGGTTAGTTGTGATTGAGTCGTCTCTTGGTGGTTGGAGCTCGGTGGTGGTTGTAATTGAGTCGGCGCTTGGTGGTTGAAGCTCGCCATGCATTTTGATGGAATTTGTATGTGAGCTTCTGTTGGTTTGATATGACTGGAGTTTCGACGATGTTTTTTCCCGTTGCTGTCTCTGAGGATGTATGATCGTGGGTGGACTCTGCTCTCTATTACTGCTGGTTTCCACTCACTGCTGGGATTTGTTCTCGTTACGACATGTTGCCCTTTTGTTAGCTGAGTACTCTCTCTCGCTCCTCTGTTTGAGTATTTTCCTTGTCTTTTACGTTCATTCCGAAGCTCTTCGCTCACGTCATGTTGTATGTGTTTTGTTACGAGTGATGACAAGGGAGTTGGTACTAGAGACCTCAGGTTTCTTGCGTAGAGGCGCTGTGCAGGTGTTCCTAGTTCTCCTCGTGGGGTGTTCATGAAGTTAATTATGCCCAGTTGGTAGTCAGAGTTGTCATAGTTGCACTTTTTTAGTATAGATTTGGATGTTTGTACGGCTCTTTCTGCTAACCCATTTCCTCTAGGGTGATACGGTGAGCTAGTTACATGGTTGAACTTCCATTCGGATGAAAATTTTTTGAATTCTGTACTGGAGTACTGTGGTCCATTGTCGGTTTCAAGAATTCTGGGAATTCCGTTCGACGCGAAAATATTTTTTAAGAATGTTATCACATTTTTAGCCGTTGGTTCTTTGAGTTTTTCGAATTTTATGAAGCCAGAGTAACTGTCGGTTACCACAACGTAGTCGTTACCCTTAAAGTAAAACAAGTCGGATGCGACGACTTCAAAGGGATAATTGGGTATATTTTTTTCACCTAAACGTAGTTTGTTGTTGCTTCGTTGAAAGACTTGACAGGCGGGACACTTTTGCACATAATCTTTTATGTCTCTATTCATTTGCGGCCAGAACACAACGTTTTTTGCTCGGCGGACGCACTTTGCGTAGTTAAAGTGTCCGTGGTGAATATACTTTAATACGTCTGCTCTCATTGCCGATGGTATGAGGGTCTTATGACTTTTGTATATAATGTCATCGTAGACCGAGAGCTCTTCTCTGAAATTCCAATAGTATTTCAATTCTTTGGGGAGAGCGTCAATATCTCTCGGCCACCCGTTAACTATTAATTCGCTCAGTTGATTGCAGATTTTGTCAGATTTAGTTAGCTGAATAAGCTTTTCGAGTTCGTGGTCGGAGATGGAGAGAATAAGTTGAACCTGTAAATCTGAGTCATTGTCGTCTGGTTGTTGCTCGTTCTCGCAGTCTCGGCTTAGTGGGTCGGCGATAAACATGTGTTTACCTTCTTTGTACACGACTTCGAGATCGTACGTTAAGAGACTTAGACGAATTCGTTGAAGGCGGGCTGGTGAGGCGTGAAGCGGTTTCCGGAAGATTGTTTCAAGCGGTTTGTGGTCAGATTCGATGACCAATTTTTTTCCCCAGACATACTGGTGGAACTTTTCGCAGCCGAATTTAATCGCCAGAGCCTCTTTTTCCAATTGGGAATATTTCTTTTGGCAATCGGTTAGGGCTTTTGATGCGTACGCAACCGGTTGCTCTTTTTGCAGGAGGACAGCACCTAGTGCGGTTGAACTGGCATCGACTTGTAGCTTGACGTCATCGTTGACATCGTATAGCTTTAGTACGGGAGTTTTACTTATGGCGGTTTTTAATTTCGTGTAAGCTTCCTCTTGATCAGATTTCCATTCCCATGGGTTTGACTTTTCTAAGAGTGCGCGTAGTGGTGTTGTTAGAGCTGAAAAATTTGGGATAAACTTACTCAGATAAGTGAATTTTCCAAGAACTCTCTGTAGTTCTTTTCTGTTTTTTGGTGTTTTTAACCGTTGAATCGCTTCCGTTTTGTCTGGGTCAGCTGTCACTCCGTTCTCGCTTATGATGTGTCCTAGGTATTTGACCTTCCGTTGCTCGAACACACATTTTGTTTTATTTAGTTTTAAACCGTTGTCGTTCAGGATCTTTATTACTTCTGTTGTGCTTTTTCGAAGCCCTTCTCTTGATCTGGAATGAATTAAAATGTCATCAATTGAAATTTTTACATTTGGTAGGTGTGATAGGAGGGATTCCATTATGCTTTGGAACACTTCGGGGGCAGCAGAGATACCCAATGGTAACCTCTTGCAGGCGTATCTTCCCCAGGGTGTAGAAAACGTAAGTATTTTCTTGGTTCTATCGGAGACTCGGACTTGCCAAAATCCTCGTTTGCAGTCCAGAAGTGTGAAGTATTTGGAACCATTAAGCTGAGCAGAAATCTCTTCAATTGTTTGCATAGGGTGATGGCGACGCATTATGTTTTTATTGACGATTGACGGGTCTATGCAGATTCTTATTTTGTTGTTTTTGCGGACGACAACCATGGGCGATACGGATGGAGTAGCATCTTTCATGGGTTCAATGACATCCAGTTTTACCATTCTGTCGAGTTCTTGCTTAACATCGTCTCGAATTTTGTGTGGTATTCGTCGGGGAGGCGTTATGACGAATGTTGGGTTCTCTATTAGGTCGATGTCGTATTCATAGCCTTTGAGACAACCTAGGCCTTCAAAAATGCTTGCATCGGCTTTTACCAGGTTGACTCTTGTAATTAGTCCAAGTTTTTCGCAAGCATTGGCTCCGAGAATTGGTTTAATGTTTTCGTCTACTACCTTGAAAGATATTTTGCAGTGTCGTCCTGCGATTGAGCATGGTACAAGCGCTTCACCGATTACTCTCATTCGGTGGTTGCTAAATGAGACAAGGTGCTTTACTTGGCTTGGCTTGATTTTAAAATTTGTATTTTGGATGACACGTTTGGGTAGCACATTGCATTGTGCGCCTGTATCTAGTTTTATATTATACGATTTGTCTTCTATGAAGAGTTTTTCTGTGAAGTTGTCCTTCAGCAGGTTATCACTTTCGGAAACTGTACCGATGAAAAGTGAACTGTCTTCGTCATCGTCGGATTCTTCGCATAGATTTATTTGTTTGGGAGTGTCACCGTTTTTGTGGTTGCGTTTCCATGCTTTCGTTTTGCAAAATTTCTCGAAGTGGTTCTTTTTGTTGCATTTCTTACATACGTGATTATACGCTGTACACTTTCGAATCTCGTGGTTTTTTCCGCAATTACGGCAATCGAATCTCTTGGCTTTAAAGGGATTACCCTTTTGAACAAAGTTTACTGACTTGTCGCCTTCGTTGACGATTTGCGCTGATTGCTTTTGAGCCAATTCCGTAGCCTGACAGAGTTGGATTGCCTTTTCAAGATCGATATCCTGGGATAATAGTTTGGTGCGGAGGTCATCACTTTGGATTCCGAGTATGAGTTGATCTCTCAGTAAGCTGTCGTTGAGTCCTCCGAAGGCACAGTTTTGGGCTTGTAATCGTAGTCTGGACATGAGTTCGTCTATAGTTTCGCCGTCTTTTTGAGCTATTTTATTAAATTTGTATCTCTCAAAGGTGGTGTTAATTTTTGGAGTGAAATAATCCTGAAAAAGATTCTTTACCTCGGCGAGAGTCCTTTCTGTGGTCGGTTGTGAGCGGGAGTTGTATATTTGGAGAGCAGAGTATCCGATTGCGGACATAAATGTCGCTACTTGTACCTTTTGGGGTTTGGTGTCCATGCCAGTAGCAATTTCGAAAAATTCGTATTGCTGCTTCCAAAGTTTCCACTCGTTAGCCATGTCTTTGTCATGTTCGATGACAATTGGTTTTGGCGGTCTAAGAAATTGGCATAGACTACTGTCTGATGCGACCTGTGGCGTAGTCGCCATTTTATGGTTAATTAATTTACTTTAATGATATTATTTTAATTGTAAAATAAATCGGGTTTCGGCACCATGTAAATAATGGTCAAATGCAATACGTTTTTATTCATTTACTTTTATTTATGCAGTAGTATTCAAAGATTGGTGACACGACTTGGCAAGTGAGGTTAAAGAATGCACATGCTGGTAGACGTCATGATTGCTCCGGGGGATGACAGATGTCGTCATTCGTAGCTTCACAGGTAGGTGCGTTAGAGGCCTGAGGGCCAGACCACATTGCACTGTTCGGCATATATTTTTCCAAATGTTACTAAAATTATCTACTGTAAATTTTATTTAGAATCATATCTGCATAAAAAACGGTTTCTCTGCTTTAAAAAGCAACAATTTTCCAAGGAGAGCAGCACGTAGAAAATATTCCGCTTGAACTGTATAATGCTCCGAGGTCCACGCAAAGTGTGTAATTATACAAAACCAAATTGTACAGTGTACACCTATGTGCAAGCAAAAGTAAGTATCTCGTCAAAGCTCCCGAAAAAGTCCAGTATGTTGAAATTTTAAACATGACTGTTCAAATAGTCCATCTGACATACCTACTTGGCAGGTTTTAAACTTCTAGTCATAGGATTTTTTTTCACCCGTGCTGCTTCAAAGAATCCATTTCAGTTTGTGTAGTGCACTTTTTCATACAGCTTGCATACAAATTTAGCAGCCACATGAGTGCGAAGCACGGTAAATGTGCATAAAACGACCGAAGAGTCCTATGACGATGACAAAGAGTAGGCATGCAACAACCAGCGTTGCCACTTTAGGACTATTTTTTTGAAGTAGATTCTCTAAAAAATACAGTAGTTCGATTTTTTGCAGTCTTTTTTTTCAACAAAAATCAAGGTAAAATACTAAAAATTAACAAGGTTCCTGATGCTCAAAAAGGGGCAACGCTAATCTAGATATGTAAAGGGTGGTTAAGTTTTAAGGGCCGATGTTGATTTTGAATAAAACACATATTTAGGAAATTATTGTCATTCCTTTTTATTATGATAATATTGGTATGGTTCAATTTTGAATGGAACAAAATATCGGCCAAATGACTGCCGCAACCTCGGCGGCACACCTCCATCCGATGGTCTAAATTTTCGATGATGCTGAGGCATAATTGAGGTCCTATGCCGTTAATGTGCCGAATTATCTCATCCTTTAGCTCTTGAATTGTTGCTGGCTTATCGACGTACACCTTTTCTTTCAAATAACCCCAAAGAAAGAAGTCCAACGATGTCAAATCATATGATCTTGGCGGCCAATTGACATCGCCACCAAATGAGATAACACGGCCATTGAATTTGTCGCCCAAAAGAGCCATTTTTTCGTTAGCTGTGTGGCAAGTGGGACGGTTCTGTTGAAACCACATATTGTTCACATCCATATCTTCCAATTCGGGCCATAAAAAGTTCTTTATAAACTCAGGTGAGAGGTGCAATTCTTGGTCACGACGACGAGTTGAGGTGGACGGCTCTTCACCCACACTATCGCGAAAAGCAGCAATATTTTCTGCAGTACGAGCTGTACGAGCATGCACTGGTATTTTCACATCTGCTACAGACCCAGTTTGCTCAAATTTTTGCACGATTTTTTTGATTGTACGCACATTTGGACCATAAAATTGACCGAAAAAATCACGAAGTGCACGATATGCATTTTGATTTGAACGCCCATTTTCATAATAAGCCTGAATAACTTTAACGCGTTGCTCGATTGTGTATTCCATGGTTCAAATTGAGTTAGTCTGAAATTGTGAAATGTCAAATGAAATGCAGAAAAAAACTTGACGTTTTATGTGTTTCACATTCAACATCGGCCCTTAAAATTTAACCACCCTGTATATAAGCGTAGGAATGGCAGCAGATTTAAATTTCGAAAAAAAAAATGCAGTAGATCTACTGCAATTGCAGCAAAGTGGGAACTCTGATAACAACCACTGGGTACAACTCATTCGGCTTTTCGGGTCTTTGGGGAATTTTAAACTCTAACGAAAGAATGTGGGAAGTCGAATTGATTCGCTCTCCAAAATGTTTTTTTTGAATTGTTGTGGCATAAATAACATAGAGTCAGCAGCCTTGGCAAGACTGGTTTAACTTATCGGTGCAGAATCAAGCACATTGCACAGAATAGCACCAGCTCTCAAGTTTAGGTCATAAAATGTTTTGATGAATATCAAATTAATACAAGAAAAAGGCTATGTGAGCAGTTATAGATCTAAGATCATAGATGTACGTTGTACGCGTTGCGTCACCTTTAAATTTTTAGGAATTCTATTTGGTGTAGACTTTTATATTGAAGTGGAGCTAGGTAAGTCCGACTTACCTCGTTTCTATATTTTTTTCTCAAGTCCCGTATTTCTTACCTAGACGTTTAAACTTAAACTACTGGCGATGTGATTTCTGTCAAATGTAGACATTTATTTACTACCTCGCTGAATGCTACCCTATTTTTTTTTTATATTTTTCTGCATGTCCCTTTCATTCTAGTCGATGTCTATGGTGTTAAATTTTTCTTGTACATACGATGTCAGCAACAATAACCGAGCACTTTATTTCCGGCGATGCTGTTCAGCTTATAACGACGTGTGTTCAAAGATAGACTGCGCTTAATTGATGCATTGCTCGTAGGTATTACATACTTCACACTTCGATGCATTCATATAAATGTGACCGCCTTTTATTCGTAAAATGAATTTGTGACACCGAAAACCAATCAAACACATTTTTCTTCAGCAAGACATCCCATAGGAGACAGAAATTCAAAAATGCACTCCCAGGATATGTGTGACATTAACATTTATG
This sequence comes from Cheilosia urbana, assembly GCA_946477585.1. Lineage (NCBI taxonomy): Eukaryota > Metazoa > Arthropoda > Insecta > Diptera > Syrphidae > Cheilosia > Cheilosia urbana. The sequence continues at coordinate 132,167,937 of OX297854.1, forward strand.
TATCAAAAACCTCAGCAAAAGCGTGTGAGAAAAATAACACCTCAATCACAAACTTCAAAAGTATTTACCTACCACGATTGCTGTGCACACACCATCAAGGAGCAAAAAATATTGTAGCGTTTTCCAAGTTCAACCATTTATGGAAATCCTATACTCGAACGATTGCATGCATTCGTAGTCAATGTGACGGAAAACTGGCATTCGTCAAATACTATACGGGAATTGGAAAAACACCCTCGGGACGCGCATAAGTGGGTAATTTAAGAGCAACTTCAGTGGCACCGTTTCGAGTCATCGCCTCCTTTTATGCTCCGTTATGGATGAGAGCTATTTTGCATATATTATATACCGAAGGTCCTTTAACATGGATTTCGCTTTGGAATTTCACTCCCTTTGGGCGCAGATGGATGCAAAGTTTCATTTCAACAGATGTTTTCCGAGGATTGACACAGTTGTGGATGTTGTTCCTTTCGTTCCCTCCTATCGATATAATGAAAGAAGTTTCTACATAAATATATAAATAGAATTTGATTTGAATAAAATGTATAACCACGGCGATGAGGTTTGGTTTGTCGAATTCACTTCGACATTTGTGTTACTTTTTTTTCTCGACGTCCCATTTTGGTAAGAATAATAGAGTGACCTGGGGGTGTTTTGTCTTTTTTTTCAATCAATTTCCTTGAGTGTTGTAGTGTATAAGAAATATTTTAAATTGGACAGTTGTGAGAATTTTATTGCAGTGGTTCTAGGTTTGGGATTTTTACTTATTCCTTACAGATTCAAGTACTCATTTAATGGAGTTTTAATGTTCCCGGTCGGATGAAACAAGTTGTGACCCTTTTCAAAAAAGTAATTTATTATTCAAACAAAAAAATGGAATTAGAAAAACAATATTCGCGGTGATTTATTATGTGACAGGGGGATAGACTTTTTTTTGTATTGTATGGGAAACTGCGTATGCTTGTTTTACTGTCTCCCAAAGGGTCTATTTATTACGAAGTAGCTGTGGGGAAAAAAATGTCAATTGAGCAAATCAAACTGTGAGAGTAATGAATTGAAACGAACGGTGGCGTATACGTAACATTTTTTTCGCTGTGTAGGCGGCAGTAAATATTTTCCTTTTTATATCGGAAAGGGATTAGTTAAACAACAGAAAGGGGTTAATTGTAGTGTAGAATGGTTATTCCCTTATGGCATTGTGGAGTATTGTACGATCTAAAAGGTTTTTGTGGAATTAAAAAAAACTGCGAAACAAAAATGCGTAAAGCCACTGTGGTATTTTTTCGTTGCAGAAATCAAAACTTTTTTAAGGAATTAAGATATCAATTTTTTTTCTCCTCAAAAATAAATTACTGAAGCTATAAAAACTGTAAGTTTTATGAAATGTACTTTATGGACTTATATATTAGGGGGAGATGGGGTACATTGATACATGGGGCACATAGATACAATTGGTATTATTTGAAAACAAGGCGCATCAGGCCACTCAACGAAGCACTCAGCGCAACATATCTATCAACGTGCAAATATATCTGATTGACATCACTGTTCAGTCATCGCTTTGGACCTAACAAGCTCTGCAAGTATATTTATGTCATTTTGTTCGAGTGATTTTTTTTGTTTGATGTGTAAACTTCTAATCGCGCGTTGTTGGAATCTGGTGGAGTAATTCCACACATTTAACTTGCGGGGACAGGGAATGCGTCACTGTGTTTTATCATTGCATGAATTTTATCATTGCATACGTTTACCATTGCATACATTTATGAGCTGAGGCATATTAATTTCAGCTTTTTGTTGATGTGAAATGAAATTTCTCCATTTCGTCCTTGCACCGTACTCCGAAGAAATTTCAAGAATTCTGCAGGGAGATTATCATCTTTTACCAATGATCATAAGCGGAGACTTCAATATCAATTTTGCAACTCCAGGAGCTCAACCATTTATTGATTTTATGCAAGATAAATTTAATCTTCAAATGAACTCCAACCGGAAAATTTCAACAACACGATATGGAACAACGATCGATGCTGTCTTCCAGCGTAATCTAGATAGATTACAGTCTCGAATGTACATATCTTACTTCAGCTACCACAATCTGATTGTATCTATTCTACCGAAACTAGCACAGAACGAATAAATTATTGTTAGTTCATAATATGTCAAGAATATGGTTATAACAATTTCCTCTTTTCTCAATGACGTGTATCAAGCCACAAACATACCGCACGCACGGTGTTTACACATACACATATTTCGGGACTGTTGGATACAGTCGCACCAATTTTTTTTAAATTATGTAATTATATAGTCTGTAAATTGTAAAATGGTAGACTTAAAAAATAAACAAAAAGTCAATCAATAATATAATTTTGAAGAATTTATTTGAAGTGGCAGTCCCCTTTTTTCTATCCAGTTTATTTTTTTCAAAGTTCGGTCCCCATTACCTTAAACCTTAATCCCCTTAAAATTTTGTTTTCGCAATAAAAAAAATACGAATCCATCAAGCCCAAAAGGCTGTAGGAAATAAGGCCCCAAAAGAGAAAATGAAATAAGGCCCCAAATTTGTGGTTTATTTCATAATGAAAACTACTTTTCATTTAATATTGTTGATATTGGATAAACTAATTTAGATTAAAGGAGCTTTTTATATACTCAACCTCGCACCCACCCCGCAATCTAACAGTAAACCCAAGCAAGGGGGTTGTATAGTATACGCATTACATATCGGAAGGGTAACAATTAATAATAAAAAAATAATTTTGGGGACTTATTTCATTTCTTCTTTTGGGGTCTTATTTCATAATGAAATAATACCCCAATTTTCATTAAGAAATAAGGCCCCAAAAAAGGAAATAACACCCCAAATTCTATTAAAAATCGTTGTTGTTGTTTCCTGTATAATTTTTTGGGGCCTTATTTCATTTTTCTTTTGGGGCCTTATTTCATTGGGGCCTTATTTCGCAGAGCCAGCCCAAAATCGTGAAAATCGAACGATCCGTTCTCGAGTTATACAGACACACACGGACTCCAGTCTCTTATATTATATAAATGTACTAACTGACCCGGCGGACTTCGTTCCACCCAAATTCGTTAATATGAAGGTATAGCAAAAATAATAATTCCTAATATGCACATTGCACAACGCACATGCTACATTATGTAATCCCAATTTTTTTATTCAAAAGTTATATTAAATACAATGGCCCTTAGGAATAGATTATTCGATTCTAAGGTCCACCTTTCACCATTTCATAAAAATGAAACAAATTTTTAACCAAAGTCAACTTCTGCTAGCTATTGTGATTCAATTTTGTTGATTCATCAGAGGCGAGCTTTAAGTTGTCGTTGATGTGATAAAGCAGGGGGAAATTCGAAAAAGTAAAAAAAGATTGAGATTTGTTTTATTTGACAAATGCCACCTTGTTCAGCGGTGACTCCAATTTAACTATTTCCCAACCTAAAGTCAAATTAATGCTTTATTTCTTCTAATTTAGATTAGGAGTTCATTTTTAGCCAAAAGTCGTGTCTAAAATGTCTTATGTATTGGCCCAATAAAAATAACTGAAGTTTAGCAACGAACCGCAAAGATTGACGTGTCGGCCTTCCGCTTTTTGACTAAAGTGCTTTACGGTACATGACAAACAAAGACAAAGGCTTGCTCACCCGTGAGCATACCACATATAATTGACCATGTGAGAAACGAAGTTCGCCGGGGCAGCTAGTAGATTATAATATTTGGTTCAAGTGATATTCTTCCAGAAAAAATAATTAAGACATTTTTTTACATTTAAAACAGCCAGAAATATTGCGGATCTTGTAAAAATGTTCATGACAGTATTAACAGGGTGTTCCAAAATAAAAATGGTTGGATAAAATGAGCGTTCCATTTTAAAAACTTTGTTAGAGATAATTCAAAAATTTTTCTCCAAGGGAAACAGTTTCGTGACTTGATTAAGTTTCGAAAGCATTTCTATTGTTTCTAAGGTCGTAGTTATGAAAAATTTCGCCATTGTGAGTTCGAAAAATTAAGCCTGTACAATGTACATGTATGTACACTCAAAATGTTTATTAGTATCGCGAAGAGACTAAATACATCTGCCGATGCCCGTTGTATTCGGATTGCTCTAAATTTAAGTTGAATATGATGGTTTGCATATAGTTTCCTGTCAAGGATGTCAGTTTTCCTACCGTCTGCATTCATACCAAGCAGATTCCTGCGAGCTATTTCCATGCAAATACACCGCCTAAGGGTGGACAAATGAAAATAATCAGAATCGCCCAAAAGTCATCCTCAAATCTGCCCAAAATCATGACGCATTTCATACCGCCACATACCCCTTTCTGACATCAAATCTAAAATGAAAGAGGTGTGTTGATTGGAGGAAAGACCCTAGCTATCTCGCATACAAAACGTACTTTGTTGATTAAGACCCCGTCGAGTAGAACCTCCAACAACCGAAGCAATTTTCTATTAAAAAAAAAGCGATTGCTAGCAGGAGTATAGGGAACTCAACAAAGGATGCAAATTTGGAAACATTGCCAACCCAGAATAGGTGCGGTCTGTCAGTGAAGTCTAATGAATAGTGCTCCCAACTCCAAACTCCCAACAGGGTACCCGTCCCACATTCGGAGAAGGCCGTCACTTTCATATCGCAGCAAATTCACTGGAATAGAAAATTGAAATCAGTGTCAGTGAAAACGTTGATTGCAGTACAAAATTCCTTATAACCAGATGTTTCAATCAATGAATCGATAAATGAAACAAAATCAGATCATTCGATTAGATTTCATCTCCACACAGATTCACATGGCTTTCATTTTGGAAAAAAAAAAAAAAAAAAAAACTCCATTTGCGCTGATTGCATCTCTTCGTATGGATGCAGAACACTGCGAGGTTGGTTTTAGTGCACGCTTACTGGCTGGCAGTCATAACAACCGTTGCAATAATAATCACCAGCAAAGTGTAGCGTATCTGTGTCGGTTATGGATAATTTGTATGCAATGTGGTTGAGATTATTGCAATGGCAGACGCCGAATGTGGAGCGAGAGCATGTGAACACGGAATTCAAGTGCAATCTAGCAGACTTTGTGGTTTATGGCACATGATATAGTAACGCGCATTTCGCCCAAAGTGCTATCTACACGCATTAGTCGGTTGATCGATTCAACTTTTTCCATCGGAAATCCAGATGCCTTCCGACATTAATCATTGAAAATGTGCTTTCTAACCACACAAATTATGCACACCCCTAGCTAATGGAAATCTGCTAAGCCCTCTTGCCAACCTAATTCATATATGTAAAATAAATCCGAGCGCTAATGCCATCACACTTTATCTATTCAACCATATATACGTAGGTTGTCGCCATTCCCTTTGAACTTGCACGGCGTGTAACAGATTCCCCAATTTGTCGAATTAAATCCCCCTCGGAAAGAAAGGTCGACATAAAATTCGAAGCCAAGTGGAAAGAGATAGGGTAACTTTGGGCATGATGGCGAAGGGGGTCTTATGGCGAAACTTGAAAATGACATATATCCGATTAACTCATAAAAAGTGTTGCCATACAAATATTTTTAATGCAGATTTCTATAGATAAATCTTACTTCACATTTTTTGTTATGTATTTAACAATAACAAAAAAAGCTGTACACGAAAATGACAGCATACAGCAAAATCAAGTGCAACAAATGTTAAAATTTGTTAAAAAGAACAAAATAAATTATTGCGGTTGGAGACAAAATCTGAAGCGAATATTTCTGGTTTTTCAAAGTCTACAGCTAGGTTGAAAATCTGTAAAATGCAGACAAATCTGCACTTATGGCAACGCTGGTTGCTTGGTAATTATACAGCGCAGGTATTTCGCGTGTATTGTGAATTGAAGAGAAATGTACCAGTTTTCGTTTGGTAGGATTAATATGTAAATAGAAAATGAACACCTGTGTGTTTTTTTTTTTGTGTGTAGTGCAAACGCGTATTTTTTGTTATATGGCGCACTTGTTGTAGAGGCATTACGGAAAGGGTGCGCCATAATAATAAAACTGTAGGCATTTTATTTGTTACCTAATGGCGTGAAAACTACTGCACAGATTTCGATGGAACTTTTTTTGACATGTTCCTTAAGATTCTGAGAAACACATAGGCTATTCCTTTCATTGCCATGCCTATTTTTTGGAGCGTTTTTGACCAAAATGTGTTTTTTTTCTGACTTTACTGCCTTTTACTCGCCATTACTCAAATAATTCTTAATCAATGCAAACAAAACAAAATAATAAGGAGAGCCAACTCTTTTATAGTTATTTAAAGTCATCAATCAGTTTTCGTTGTCCTCTAGAAGCTGAGCTACAGCCTAAAATCTAACATGAAAAAAATAAATTTATTTTCTCAAATCGAACATTATCAGCAGCCGCCGTTCTTTATCGTTGTTCTGCTTTGGGGTGGTTGGCGCACATCGCACAACCACGTTCATATGAAAAAAAAACTGCGTGGTGTTTTCTCCAAATTAAGTGAAACGAAAGAGAAGTATGCGACGTGAATGTGTATGTAATCAACAGCGACAATGTGTTTCTGAGGAAATGCGCAGGTGGCTGATGACGTGCGCTGATGGACGTATGGTCAATGGTGGTGTATAAAGAAATTGAGTTCAAGGGTTTTGTTCTAATGATTGTTATCTGGCTGTTATAGTACCTACGTTGATACCTACAGTAAGGAAGTGGAACTTTAGTACATATGCTGTTGAATTTAATTTTCTTTCATTGGTGTTTTAGGTAAATAAATTTGTTTGATTTATTGTTTCACATTGACAATGTTCACCGCTTTGCCGTTGAGAAAACGGTCAAATCTCTTTTATTGGAAATTACACAGTCTCACGCCGCGTACGAAGTTGCGGGCACAGCTAGTTTAAAATAATCAAACAGCAATATTTTACAGTCAACAATCTTTTTCTTATGTCGCATTTCTCTTTTGTCTGATTAAGTTGCTGCATTTAACGAAGTGAAACAGAAAACCCTATTAATAAATAAAAAAGGATAAGTGAATGTTTTGTATTATATATAGTTTTTTGTCCCACGGCTCCTTCACTCATTAAAAAAAAAAAACAATTGTGATAGTTGTAGCAAATCCAAGCGCAAGAAAATCATCGCCATATTGCTCACTAGAGTGCGCCATCTTGGCCCATGCATAGGGCCTTATGGTTTTTTATTCAACATTTTTAACAATATTTTTTTTTTTACTTATGTCCTTGAATTTAAAGTTTTATTTAACTTTTCTTTTGGGCTATGTTTCACATATATATAAATCCTTTTGTCTTTTAATAAAAACATTATTCTTGTTAAAGTTATTTGGGAAAGAAAAAAAGTTTCCCATAATGCCCGAAGTTACCCTATGTGCGGTTGTATAGCTTTCTACATCCGTTGGTGGTAATTCAACACAGAATCGATATCGCGATACAATACACAACGTCTGCCATTTATTTCACTTAAAATGAGTTTTCATTCTTATTCGAAGAGGGAGAGAGGGAGAGAGAGCCGTAATCGCAATCGCAATCGCATTTCGCAACCCTATCATATAGCCGTAGCAGCGAAATTGATTCGTTTATATTGGCATCTTAATGTAATTTATGCGTGTTTCATCGGACTCACCGAGTGCTAGGTTTTCGAGATAAGCCATGGAATATCGAAGGCAATAAAAATGTATTTTCAAGTATGTATTGTATCATGCTGCAGGGTCAATTGTCGGTAAATCGTTTCTTAACTTACGCGACTGGGTTTTTAAATTTAACTAGGGCATTTGTGCTGTATTTGTGTGGGGTAGGTAGATGTTTCGTGATAGGGATGGACATTGTTTGGTTTATTATTTGAAGTGTTTTTAATCGCATAAGTCATAGTTTTTCTTACAAGAGTTTTTGTACCTAATTAAAAGCTGTGCTTATGAATTTCTGTAGGGTTGCATTTTTAATCGTCTAAACCTGATGACGAAATCATTTTCCGTGATTTTTTAATTGTTGTCCAAGTCGTGTGTGCTGCTTTTGAGAAATTTTAAAATAAAAACTGTTCTCTGGAATGAACTGAAAATTTAATTTAAAACTGGCTTGAACAAACCCTCCTCATTTGAGTGTTTTATTTTTATTATTATGTATTTGGTAGTTGGGAAGTCTGAAAACTTAGAAGTAGAAGTTCTCGTTAACCATCAATGTTCGCAGTTTGCCGCCAGTTTAGACTTTAAAGGTTAGGTCAGGTTATATTAGGGTTCGTGCTGTGCAATCTTGGCACATACTACTTGAGGAGTTGCAATGATGCGATTCTGTTGTTCAATATTTGTAGCTCTTAGTTACTTTTGCAAACAGCTTTTTTAGAAATTTTCATTTTTTTAAATAAGATTCTGAAGCAAAGTTAGTTTTCTAGAAAACATCAATCCAAGCTAATATTGTTTGTGATGTGCTTTTTCTCCGGCCAGGGTTTTCTGTATACCTCTATACAACAAACTACTTCTTAACCATATTTCGATAATGTCTCTGTATGCCTCTATACAAACTACTCATACCTTAATGATAACGTCCACACTACGTCTCTAACAACGTGGGCCGACTACTGCGTGGTTCCTTAGCGGCCCGACTATTACGTGGATCCTAATGGCCCGACTACTGCGTGGTTCCTTAGCAGCCCGACTACAGCGTGGTTCCAGCGGAAAGGGATAGCAAGCCAGCGGGGATTGCTGACACTGCTTAATTTAAGGCCGGTCTCCCAAAAGGGAATCCGCCGCCAAAAATTTATAACCGAGACCTAAGTCGCTTTCTAAAAGGGGAGCCTTATCTGGTACGTAAGATTGATACGGTTCACTGGCAGACAGGTCTCGCCTCGCCGAATGCTTTTCTCATTCGGCTATTCATTGTTTTTCCTCTACTAAGACAGTGTGAATTCTATGTGCCCAATGTGAAATTTCATATCACATACGGGATTGCTGCAAAGGCCGCCAGTGGGGTGTCTGCGAGGTGGGGTGTGTGCTGTGCCGACAGTAGTGGCCATCTACACTCCACAGTAGCGACCGTAAAAGTGTGACGAGCGGTGGCGTTTCGTTACATGTTTTGGTAAGACAAATCTAACATGCTAAATCTTGGCCTGTCCTCAGCTGCCGATTCAAGTACCTAAAGTCTGTTTAAAAGTGTAATCCGGTATGATGAAAAGTAGCTCAAATGGCAAAAATGGCGACAACCGACAGCCTAGTGGCCCGTGTGTTTTTCTTTATTCTCTTTATTAGAAAGTTCTCGTTTGTATTTTCCTCGCAGCTCTTAGCCAGGGTTGCCAGAATTCGGTTTGCTTTAAGCGCCCAAACCTTACATAATTTTTGCCCAAAATCGTAAATCGTTATACCAGGAAAGAAGCCCAAAAAATCGCGGAAAATGTTGGCATTTTTCCCGTTTACCCATCTCACTTATGCATGCTGCGGATTTTATTTGACTTATATTTTCTGCAATTGGCTTTTGTAGCTTGTGTCAAATAAAAAGGCCTGCAAAATAAATTGGTGTACTTGCCAGTTGAACGACTGTTCGATGTCATTTCAGTGCAAGAGTACTGCCAAGTTTCGAAAGTGCGTGTTTGTTCGAAAATATTTATTTTTTTAGTTTTGTGAAGGAATAAAATGAACAAAATTAACACACAATTTGTAAAACGATATATAGCCCAAGATTGCGTTGGGCACTAATTTTTTCATTCCTATCGTTTTTGAAGAAAAAAGATAGCCCACGACAAAGCGCACAATCTTTCAACCCTGCTCTCAGCTTGCAGCCAATACTAGAGGGAAAAACTAGATGGCGCCACTCGAGCTAAAGAAATCGAGTACTACCACAAAAGCATCTCTACAATTAATAACTCCTAATCTTTTAAAAGTCTTAAACATTTAATAAAGATTTTACCCCCTCGGATATTTGTTTGCAAAGGGTTTTTCAATTGAGACTTAGATATGGAAGGAAAAATTTGGCCAAGAAAAATTCCGTGGTACATGATGTACAGAAAAACCAAGTGCATAAGAAGTCGGTCTTTGGCAGACTTCAACTTGGGAATTTTGCCTCGGAACTTGGGCCTACGTCCATATAAAATCCAAAGTTAATGATCATAGACGTCGGGATTTATTTGCTGACTGGGCTTCGAAACTTTTGGAAAAGGACTCTGATGTTGGCAAAAAAAAAAAAACAAATCATCTTCACCGAAGGGTCGCATGCATGAATGAATAACGTAGTTAACAAGACAAATAAATTAACGTATATGGGATGACGTTAACCCACATGATGTTCACTAGTTGTCAATGTATCCACAAAAAAAAAGAAAGAAAAGAAGATTGGTTAGTGTGTGTTTTGTGGGGGCCGACTTATTGGTCTATCATTTTTTGAAAATTTCGTTGGTAGGGCCATCACCATCAACGACGATTGCGACAGAACGGACCGATTTCTTTGGACCGATATGGATGTGGATGAAGACGACATGTGGTTCCAGCAAGACGGGGCTATATGCTACCCAGCAGATGCCATAATAAACATTCCGCATGAACGATTTGAGGGTAGGTTAAATGTCTCGCTGAATTGACATGAATTGGTCATTAAGATTGTGCGATTTGATTTTTTGTAGGCATGATTTGATTTTTTTTTTTTTTAGGGTTTCCTGAAGTCAACAGAAGACAACATAACATAACCAATGCCAAATTATAACTGATGGATCTCTGCGGCTTAGTCATTCATAATTGAACCACTCGGATCCGTTCCGCCGGCATTTAAACTACGTTGTATTCCATACATGGGCTGTAAAATGGACCAATAGTTGTGTCTGAGTGTTCCATCGGACAGTAACAACCTACGACAAAAGAAGAAGAAAAAATACATGGGCTGGACCTTCCAAGTAAAAAAAAATTTCGTTAATACCTCGCACACAACCTGTTTTATTCTATTTCAGCATCGACCTATCCTTATTGAAAAGCCCTTTATCAGTTAAGAATGATTTGGGTAATGGCAACTTAAAGACAGAAAACCTAGATATAAAAAAAAAAATTTGTTGAAAATACTTGGAAAAAGCAGGCGTAGCAATAAACGACATCTTTCCTTCTCGGAGTTTTACAAATCATTAAAAAAAAAAAAATTCATCCAAATCGGTCCAGTAGTTCTCACTTCAACTGGTAACAGACATAAAATCCCCGACAGATTTTTTTTAAACGTATTTATAGACACGGTGTGTATAGAGTTTCATATGTTTTGCTTACTTTTGTTAGTATATAACGTACTGCAGTGCATCGAGAATTTGATGCAACTTGAGCTACTTTCTCTGGATGTAAATGTAAATGATACTTGGTAGTTCTTTGACATTCAAAAGTTATATTTCCGACAGGAGAGACCCCCAAACATCGCTACCTATACGTAAGCGGAACTTGACCTTTTCTTTTTGTTACTAAATCATTTGGTCGCCTACTCCAATTCGAGTCTACTGATTCTCCAAGGCTGACAAAAACATTCATTTCATGTGCACACACCCGATCTGCTAGAAGACTGCCGTGCAACCAATATCGGGGGAATATTTTTGGCCAAATGTCAAGTACTACTAGGTATATCGCGAAGTTTAACTAAAAGAATTTAATGAAAGTGTCAAAAAGTTCGCATTCGACCAAATGGTATACCAAATAGTAAAATATTGTCAAAGATACCTACTGAAACATGGCAAATATTCTACCGGCCATTTAAAATTTACAAACACTTTGACAACCTCACTCTTTTCCTGTAGGCCAACGAGACTCTGAAGCACCTTGTCACTGATTTTGCCTCTAAGCGAAAAAATGTTCTTCTACCTTCAAAAGTTCGCGCGCTGTCCCATTGAAAACCGTTTTGCATTTAACCGTCAGTCCGGCCCGATAATAAATCAATTCGAATTGCCCCTCCGCACACAAGTTAATTTCTGTCCATTCAAGTGTTAACAATTTAATCAGGCAGATAGTTCCTTTCTAAACCCCCAAAAACAGAAAGGCAAATTATTTATTTTCCAAAGCAGCCACAAAAGGTACCCACCTAATCAGGGCCAATTTAAAATTCACAGCACACCATCTGAAGCGTCTTCATTTTTTCTCTGCCAGTGGAGCAGGAAATTTCATATTTTACTCGCGTACTGCTGTATCGATGTACGTATACAATGGAAACCTCTCCCAGATACTATTCGTATGTATTATGAATATGCATGTCATCTTGTTCAAAGCTAAGAGCCATACTATCACCTTACATAATGTGTGGTGTCGTGAAAAGCACTTTTCTTTGTCCACACTTTTCCGACAAACATAACACCGTATCTGTCGCTATATATGAATTGCTGCTTGTAAGGAGAGTAAAAAAAAAATGAAAAATGCGATAACGACTACTAACTTTGTAGATATCAAACAAAAGAAGGGCGAATTGCAGATGACAGAACACAGAAGACGAGGAAACGCGAAAAAGCTGAATGCATTCACGTGGGGGCTTGGGCTGGGGCTGGGGCTGGGGATAAAAGTAAACAGGAAATGCCATCCGAGAAAATTGGGAGTCTATTCACGGGTAGGTGCACTCAAGGATAAGGAATTCCTTTTGAAAGTTTTCATCTGGAATGAAAGTGTGGCACGGTGCGGCGAGGTGGTGCAAAAGGAAAGGAATATTATTCGGTTCAAGTTCAGTCGGTTTGTTCCTACGGTTTTGTCATATTTTTTAATTAAATTCGCACTCGCATTTGGCAGGGTGTCCTTTGCTGGAATATAGAAAATGTTACTTTATGATGAGTTTTTTTTTTAAGCCTCGAAAGGGTCTGGATGTAATATATGGTTTGAAGTACTCGCAAGTGATTCTTTAATTTTATCTCTTAAGGTATGTCTGGAGCTGAATACTGATTTTGGTATTTCGTCCTTTGGTCTTTATTGGATCTCAGTTAAGTAACGTAAGGTAGAACTGCAACAATTTTAGACTGTCCGAGTCTGACTCTGAGTTGGGGGCAATAATGGGCACATCCAAAGTTGTAATTTTCTTAAGTTGACTTATTGGTCTGGATAAGATGTAACCTGAAAAGAAAAACTAGAGTGGTCGGTAACGTCACTTTTCCTACATCAGCCACAGATCCGAACTGTCCACTTAGTAATTAGTCACAAAAGGTCAACTGAAAAAGCTGTTCTTGCGACCGATCTAAGGCAATAAAAACTGAGCCACATCAAAACAGACAGCAGTTGTCAGACTTACTAAACTAGTTAGTTGAACGTCCCCAAATGGTCTTCAGCAAATTTTAGTACCTTAAATGTGTGTATGCATTCGTTGAACTGCTTCCTGCTATTATCTAGCGCAGGGACATAAGTCCCCGAGACATAAGTCCCGAATTGATTTTTCGGGACTTATGCTGTCTCGGGGACCTATGTCCCTGCACCCTATTATCTACCTAATACTAATTTTTTGAAATCATTTTGGCGTCATAATCTAATACAATACACCAATATTTCAAAGAAAATATCTAAGACATACACCAATATCAGTAGTTAAAACCAGTTTATTAAAAATGCTTGCAGACTTTCAGGCTGGTTTTCGATAGTTTTAAGCAAGTGATGTAAATGTTATAACTTTATTGAGCATTATGTCGTCACGAGTGATAAAAACTTACACCACGAGGTGTTAGATTAAAAAGTTACTAAGGCTTTTCGAAAATGGTTTCAAAGTCTCACTGGAAAAAGAATTGAGCAACAGAAAGTAACCCTCCAACTGGTACAACATTCCGCTCTACAATTATTTCATATTCATAGTGACTACCGCTCTGGACACTCCTTGACGATGACGATAGCGATTTGCACAATATACACATTCCACCAGCGTTACCCCTGAAAAATTTCCAAAACGGGAACTAAAAGATGACCCAAGTCGAAAAAGGGGCCTCCATATAAAATCTTATATGAAAAAAAGAAGAAGAAGGAAAACAGAGCAAAGACATTTATTTTTAGCAAAGAACTATTTTTTTTCGTAGGCGCAGCGGCTTGGTGATTAGTGTGTTGGACTACTAAGCGAAGCGTCGAGGTCCATAAAAGCTCACAAAATCCCAAATTCCATCTAAGGCTTTTTTCCACATGCGCCACCTCTAGCAAACGTTTGACAAACATCCGAAAGTATAACTGCTTCTCAATTAGCCGTTTGGAGTTGGCATACAATTGTAGATCCCTTCCATTCGTTACTAAAATGAAAAACTAACACAAAACGAATGGTTGTGATAAGCTAGGCCTAGGGTCCCTCCGGACCTGTTGCGTCAACTATTTATTTATTACTGAGCCGAAAAAGGGTCCTCCACATAAAATACTTATATGGGAAAAAAAGGAAAGAAGGAAAACAGAACAGGTTAGGTTAGGTATGTGGGCTGGCGTGGAGTAGTCCGTACCACACTCAGATCAATATTGAACCATTGTGATACCCATAGGGGAAAGGCTGTCCCTTACCCATAATAACACTGTTCATAAATAATAGCAATTAATTACTCCCTGTGCCGTTCTATACAAACCATCCTGTGGATTTGATAAAGCACATTATCTTGTCTACTGGTGTGCTGGAAAGCTCGCCTAGATCGTGGAAGAAGTGTCTCCCTAAAAATCTGTACCGATTGTGTAGGAGTGACATAGGAAGTGGGTTGTGTCCTCAAGAGCTTCCTCACCACCGCAGCCTCTACAAAGTTCTTCTTCCGTCAAACGTAATTTCTTCATGTGATACCGCAGCGTGTTGTGTCCCACTGGATTCCTACGAGGATGGAAAGAGATTTTCTATACTTTCGTATGCGACTCTCGGTTCTTTTTTCATTAAGTGTTGGCCATAGCATTCTTGTGGTACGACAAGTTTCTAGTGCAGCCCATCTAGCGTTCGCCTCTCTTATGGTCTTTCTCCCTGCTTCAAGCTAGAGTGAGCAAGGCGGGATGTTCACGGAGGGATCAGCTTCTTTTGTTATTGCTGCCGAACCTTGTCTAGCTAATTCGTCCGCTTTCTCATTGCCTGGAATGCCTTTATGTTTCGGAACCCAGCAGAGCAATATCTTGTGCCGAGTACCAACAACCTTGAGCTCTTCGCGACAGCATTTCACAACCTTCGATTTTATTTCTGTTGCAGTTAAGGCAACAAAGACATTTATTTTTGGCAAAGAACTATTTTTCTCGTCACGAAATACTTCTTTTCATTTATTTGCAGTCTTTTTAGTTCAATACACAATAAAATCTTACTTAAACTGGAAAAGGGGCCATTTTTATCGTTTTTCCAAAAGTGGGAGCCAAGGGTCCTGAGGCCCAAAAATGGGCCATTTGACCCCTAAAGAAGCCAAACGGCAACGCTTAATTTTTCTGCCCTCTGCTGCATCATAATCAAGACGTCTCAAATATTGAGTTTCCTAATAAAGAGATGATTTTGATTGCATTTATTATGCAAGTCGATCTGAATGTAATCCTTTGAGGTCTTAGCACTAACCACCAATGAAAGGATGCATTCAAATGGAATTAAATAGAGATTCTTCTCTCGCACTGATTGCTTTGAGTATTGCTAACTACTGTTGAATTTGATTTGCTCACACAGTGAATGCATTTGGTCCTTCTAATCAGAAACATCCACTGGAACTTATTCATTTTATAATTTATATACACTATAAACGTAATGCCGATGAGGATATTAAATTCTCCTGTAGTTCAGCTGGACTCGATTTTCGACATTAAAACGGATTTGTATTCGAATTGCATTTGAATGCTGAAAATATACAGAAGCACCCTCGTTGATGGGGGTTCATATTCGATAGAGGTCAGTTTGTATTTCCTACGGCGGTAACAATAATTCCTGATTATGAAAAGCAATTTCCCATTCACTCAAGAGCATCGGTAGTGGCGTCCATAATTCTCAATTATTATTAATTAACTATTACGCCTGCAGGTGCAATTCAAAATTTCAAGCAGGTCGTTTCAATAGTTCCATTTGTGTTTGTGACATAAATTTATGTTCAATTTGAATAGGTAGGTATATTTTTGTGAATAAACTTAAAACTTAGTTGTCTATAGAAGGCGTATTTTTTTTTTAATATAAAAGAAAGGGTTTTTCAATAAGAGCGTTACAAAATAATTTATATTTTAAATAAAACGGTTTTGGATATCAATGATATCGATGCCATTATGTATGGAACTCGATTTCTTTTGCATGGCCACCACGGGCACGCTTGCAGAACTCCAGACGCTTAACCCAATTTTCGACGGTTTTCAAGCATAAATCGGCCGATACTGCTGCAATTTCACGTTCGATATTCGTACGAAGTTCATCAATCGTCGCTGGCTTGTTGGCATAGACCATAGACTTGACGTAGCCCCACAGGAAATAGTCTAACGGCGTCAAATCGCACGACCGAGGCGGCCAAGCGACTGGACCATTTCGTGAGATAACAAGTTCTCCAAACTTGGTTTCCAATAAATTGATTGTGACATTCGCTGTGTGGCTTGTGGCGCCGTCCTGTTGAAACCACATGCCCTCCAAGTCCATATCATCCAACTGGGGCCAAAAATATTCGGTTATCATTGAACGGTAGCGATTCCCATTCACAGTAGGTAACGTGCCGGTCTTGATCATCACGGAAGAAGTACGGCCCAATGACGCCGCCGCCGGCCCATAAACCACACCAAACTGTAATTTTTTCGGGATGCAATCATGACTCATGGAGTACGTGTGGATTGCTGCCTGACCAATACCGCATATTTTGTTTATTGACGAAGCCATTCAGCCAGAAATGAGCCTCATCGCTGAAGGTGATTTTTCGATGAAAATCCGAATCATTTTCAAGTTGTCGCTCAGCCCAATTCACGAACATACGACGCTTCTGGTGGTCAAGCGGCTTCAGTACTTGCGTCAATTTAATCTAGTAAGGATGTAGGCCAAGATCTTTTCGCAAAATTCGCCACAACGACGTCACAGAGATGCCCAATGCTTGAGAACGACGTGTGAGAGACACATTTGGGCTTTCTTCAACTGAAGCCTCAGTTGCAGGTCTCACTGGCACGGGAACATTTTGTACTTTGCCTGTGGATTCAAATTTTTCCAATAGACGCTCAATTGTTGATCTGCTAGGACGATTATGACGACCATAAATTGGACGTAGCGCTCTTACCGTGGAGGCCACTGACTCCGAATTTAGGTAGTAAATTTTAATAATTTCGACTCGTTGTTGGCTTGTATATCTTTCAGTTAGTTCTAACCGTCACAGCGTATAGTCGCATTTTCTTTTTGCTCCCCAAGTTTAACTTAATCAAAAAAAAAAAAAAAAAAAATCCCCAATAGTCAATTTTCCCTCGACCTCGCGTATGTGTACTTATTGACCCATATTATAAATAATTCGCCAATAATAATTTTTCCCTGACCTCGCCTGTGTTATTGTGTTTTGCTAAAGTGCCCTCAATACTCACTGTGTACTTATTGACCCTTCCGACTTTTCCAACTATCTCGCTATTTATCTTAAGTTTACCCAGCTTTATAACTCTCTCTACCAAAGCTATCTAAATGATGCACACACCAATCCAATAAACGATCCAAAGTCCTTTTTCCAATTCGTCAATTATAAAAAAAAATCCGACGGCTACCCTCCTTCTCTCTCTTATAAAAATATATCTTCCACTGACCCAGATACTATTGCAAACTTTTTTGCCACATTTTTTAAGCTATCTTTTGCCGATAACTCCTTCGCACCAGATCCCTCTTACTTTACCTACCTACCGAACTTTTCTATCGGTCCCTTTCTCCCTCAAACAGTAGACCCTTCTCTAATTGAAATTAAGTTACAAAAGCTTAATGACGAATTCTTACCCGGCCCAGATGGTCTTCCAGCCATTTTTCTTAAGAAGTGTTCTTCAATTCTCTCGCTCCCACTTTCTGATATCTTTCGTCTTTCTCTCTCAAACGGAGAATTTCCCCAGATTTGGAAGACATCGTTCATTACCCCGATACATAAAAAAGGACCAAAAAATGAAATTACCAATTACCGCCCAATTGCCAAACTCTCGCATATACCCAAACTTTTTGAAAGTATTTTATACGAAGTCTTAAGTTTTCGAAGCAAGTCCCTTATTTCACCCTACCAACATGGCTTCCTGAAAGGTAGATCGACTACTACAAATCTCGTCGAATTTGTATCCTTTGCCGTCTCAACCTTAGAGAATGGCAACGAAGTCGACGTCATTGCAACTGACTTCAGCAAGGCCTTTGATAAGATTTCACACCAGTTAATTCTCTTCAAACTGTCTGCCCTCGGATTTGAACCTATATTGATAAAATGGGTATCTTCCTACCTTGAAAACAGGTATTATAGCGTTCGCTTTAGGTCCGTACTTTCGTCCTCCTTCTTAGCAACATCTGGTGTCCCACAAGGCAGCCATTTAGGTCCCCTTCTCTTCATCCTAACGGTAAATGATCTTGAGAAGGTCATCAAACACTCATCC
The DNA here is from genome assembly GCA_946477585.1 of Cheilosia urbana. Taxonomy (NCBI): domain Eukaryota; kingdom Metazoa; phylum Arthropoda; class Insecta; order Diptera; family Syrphidae; genus Cheilosia; species Cheilosia urbana. The sequence continues at coordinate 132,186,400 of OX297854.1, forward strand.
CTCTCTCTCTACGCAGATGATGCTAAATTCTTCAAAAGCATCTCTTCACCTCATGACTCCTGTCTCCTTCAAGAAGACCTCGATCGTTTTTCGACCTGGTGCCTCAAAAATTGCTTAGAACTCAACATCCCCAAATGTCAATCCATTACCCTATCACGCAAGCGCAACAAGCCCCCTCCCCGACTTTACCTTCTCCACGGTCAACCAATCTCTCTCGTTCATTCTCTTTGCGATCTTGGCATATTGTACGACAGGGAGCTAAATTTTCGTTCGCATATTGACGAAATAATTCGTAAGGCCAATTCATCACTCGGTTTTGTTAAACGATGGTCTAAAGAATTCTCCGACCCTTACGTGACTAGATCTCTCTATATCACCTTAGTTCGTCCCCTTCTTGAATACGCTAGTCATGTGTGGTCTCCCTCTCATCGAGTTCATGCTCACAGAATTGAGAGCGTCCAACGTCGCTTTCTTCGATTTGCCCTCCGAGGTCTGCCTTGGGACGATCCTTATATCTTGCCACCGTACACAGACCGGCTCAAACTCATTAACCTGAATACCCTCGAGGAACGCAGAGACGCTGCGGACATACTTTTCATTTATCGTCTTCTCTCAAGCTCCGTCGATTGCGCGTCTCTTTACAACTCTATTTTCTTCAACACAAACCCCCGTAATTTACGTTGCCCTCGACTCTTTTACCCATCAAACCATCGTACCTCATATGGCTCCAATGAACCAATCTCCCGCATGCTGCGAAAGGTTAATTCCAACCTTTCTATTTTCGATTTCAACCGCAGCTCTGCCCACCTTAAACTTGCTCTCCTTCACCACTCTCCTTATCTTTAAGTCTAAGTTTTAAGGCTCTTCTGTCTTAGTTTTAAGCATCTTAGTTTTAAGTTGTTACTTTAAGCCTAAATGTTAGTTTTAGCTTGTATTAAGCCAAATATATGGGGGTATTGCTCCCACTGAAATTCAATTCAAATTTCCATCATGAAATGGCAAACCTTACTAAAGAGAAATGTCAAAAGAGCGGCAAGAAATTCGGCGTCGTTTACTGTCCCTGTCGCTCTACTTTTTGAGCCTTACCAGTAAACATATTTAATTTCGACTCTAAATTTTATAGTAGTTCACAGCGACTATGTATTTTACAGGCAAATTTCGCGATTGTAGGCTTTTGTAAATTTAAAGTCGGCACTTAAATTTTACATTAATATGGCGCATAATGAATTAGGAAATGACCAATTTTCCATAAAACGAAAAATATTTTTGAGAGCTTATCTTAAGTCACTTAGGCCCGTTTGCTGATATTACTCATAGCGATGTAAGCTCTATTTAAATACCATATGGGCTACTTTTTCAATGTCATAAGCTGTCACATAAGATTTTAAGTGGAACTTAAATCGGTATGAGTAGTATCAGCAAACGGGTCTCAGTATTTGAAGGCATGAGTATGTGTACAGAGGCCTTCGAAAATTGTAGGATATATTTCTCCATAATGTGCATCTCTTTCGTAAAAAAATAGTCCAAAATATTCTATTCACATTTATTTCTATTTTATTATAAGGCGATATTTTTGCACTGGAATTCTATAAAAAATAAAAATTCCCACGATACTCTGGTCTAACACTGTCCAACCATGAAGGGCTTACTACGAATAAATAATACTTTTGTGAGATTTGAATGTCTTAGTGTTAGTGTCAGTTGGTGTAAAGCTGGCTCAGAAATCGATGTGATTCGCAAAATTGCTCTGACTCTACAAAAAAGTGTTTTTTTTTGCGGCCAATGAAACATGAATTTAGATAATAAGCTGATTTCTAGAGCAGAAAAACTGCTGTGAATATAGAAAAAAGTGTTTTTTCTGTGCCTCAACTGAGACTTTTAAGTTTTATATATAAGACCCATTGTTTTCGGTCAAATCGAAGGGCACATTTACAATTCTAATATCGCAATTCTATTCCCCTGTGTACGACTGGATTGCATGAAACTTTCCCATTCACCGGAACTTTATTTCGAGGTAAAAAACGGCTTATTTCCGTCATTTTAAAATGTCGGCAAAACTGCACAAAGCTGCGGCCAGATTCTGTATCTGTATAAGGGGAAACGATCAAACGTTTTCGTTTGCATGAAGAAATTTGGTTGTGTAACATAGGGCAAAACATTCGTGAGCACGAAAACGTTTAATCGTTTCGCCTTACAGAATCTGGCCCCTGTTCTTAAACGGCCCATCAAAGTGTGTCATCGCAAACTTCACTGGCAATATTGCACTATCCACATATCCACACGTTATTTGTTGTTCACAAGATTGTAGAAGGGCAAGCCGCACCCACCCCATTCATCTTTTCATTCTTTGTTTTGCTACATTCTCTTTCGTGTATAGTAAAACAAGCAGAAGCAAGTACCTAGTGACAAGTTCAACTACAAAGTCAAACTGCCCGAAGCATCACCACAAAAATATTTTGCTGTGCAGTTGCTATTGTCCTTGTCGTTGATCTCCTTGACAATGTTCGTTCTTTAAACTTTTCTTCTCTTACAAATTCCCAGGACAATGGCATTTCATTCTTGGAGAATGTCTGAAGGATCAACATCAAGCATATTGAAAGGCACATGAGTAAAACAAACCCAACAAGTTGGGTGTGTCGTTTATGAGTATAGGGTACAACGCAACTGAGCACTTGTGCTTGTTAGTTGAATGTCATTGTCATCTTAATGTCGGCGTGTAGGGATTATTGATTAAGGTTTTTTGAGAAATTGTTTCCGGATGACGTTGTTGGTTCTATTCAGTGGGCATATTGTATTTCCAAAGGCTTAGAAATATACAGATCGACTGAAGATTAATTGTTGCCATGAGACTTGAATTCATTGTGAATCTCCTAATCCTGCAGGATTTTTGTTTGCGCTGTGTATAAGAAGGTACTTGTTGTACAACTGATACTATCTCAAGTTTAAATATAATTTTTGTTTCACCTGGGGCAGCCTTATCCTTACACTTTCTTTCAACACTATTCATACGCTTCAAAAGCTCTAAAACTACTCGGTTTTCGTCCTCTAAAAACACATTTCTTTGTCTCAAAAATACAAACCCTCTCCGAATGTCTTTCCGCAAAAACCATACGCCAAAAACATTTCTCAACAATTAACCCCCGCCAATCCTTTCTTTTACTTCATTAGCACCGCCAAACTATTATTTCCTGATTGTCAGGCAATGATTAGTAAACTGCGTGGCCGCATCCAGCTTCCAAATTAAATATTGACGCTTGCAGCTGCAAATATCGTAACGAGCTCATGAATTCAAACTTTTACTTTCATTCATCATTATGGGTTGTCAGCGAGTGCATCAAACCTAATTGGGACTCTGATCACATCATCGCAAGCCAAATATCAAGAAGATGCACCTACCCCGCACAGAGGCCAATCTGGTTTGCTTCGATATCAATACTCTTGTGCTTAGTTTCCTCCAGCAGATAATTGCTCTTCGTCGTGTGTTTTGAATGTCAATTAGGCTGCCAGTTTCTCATGCTGCAGATCAGCTCGCAGATGTTGATTATGGGATGACACTCTAAATGGCATCGATAATAATTATCGATGGCTTTTTATGGGAATTCGATAGCTGTAGTGACATCTGCATTGTGCGTCAGTGGTGAACTATTAAGAGGGGTATTATGCAACAAATGGCGTTAAGCCCAAGTTTACACGTTCAGTGGAAAAAAAAAATCAAATCTGAGTGAGGTATGTAGTATGTTGCACATTGTTCATAATGTTATCTCAAGTCCTGGGCCAACAAAATTGTTCGTAAGTTGATGGAAATTAGTGGCGGCTTCCTTTTTCAATGTCAATTTTCCATAGAATAGGTTCGTTCGTTCAGCATAGAAATATGAAAAATGCCAAATCTCAAGAATCGAGAGAGAAATCTCTTAATTTCAAGAGAAGTACCTGACTGGTTTTCTTAGAAAAAGTTTAAGAGATGTCATTTTGACAATATCGTAAAATAAATGTTAAGTTATAAAATGTCCGCGTTCCACAAACTCCATATACAAAAATTGACATTTCACCATTTGCGCTAGACGTCTAACACTTTTTGTGAAATATCCCTTTCAGGGAAATTTCTCAATCTAGCGCAAAAATACCCGCTGCATTGAGGTAAAAGAAAACAACGACCTGTCAAAACAAATCGTTCAAATGTTTTCAAAATGGAAATAAATGCGAAGCCGAGCAAGTGTAATTGTGATAAAATTAGTAAATAAACCAGCAATTCAGATATTATTTTTATAATATTTGTATCATTTCTTTAATTGTAGTGGGGACTTTGCCGCTGCCGCTATTGTTCTAGCGCGAGCGTTCCTTCATCTGGGATATTTTCTGCTAGACGTCTAGCGGGTAGTGGAACCCGGCCAATATGTTAAAATAATTTAGAAGTATAGTTTTCGAACTTTTTAGTGAAAGTGAAGACGAATACAAAATGTTATTTAGGCCTAGAGGTGAAGAAGATATTCCGAATGCGGCAGAAACCAACGGGCTTGCATTAAAAATTGTTTATCTGAGGTGGTATCATCATATCATTTAAAACCAGAATCGTTTTAGTCAGCGCTTCCAACCATATGCTTTCCGCGTTTTCATTTATACCGACGAGAAATCGAAATCATCGGGATCTTCCCGAAAGTCTTCAATACGAACAAAGTCTTGTTCTTCGCATTCATTTTCATTTGGCTCTGAAGTACTTTGTTCAGAGTTGAGCAAGGTTCTCTTTAAATGCAGCAACTACAAAATAATTTGGAATTGGATTTTTTTTTATAAGCTAAATACCTATTAAACTTACCATTTTGAATGCGCTGATATGTTCTAGGAGAACATTCAATTACAACTTCTTCCTTCGACATCGTTGAAGACGAAAATAAATAGAGTTTTACTTGTCAAACTTTTGAGCTGTCACTTAGTTGTCACTTTTCATTTTTCAATGAGTTGAATTTCGGCGAGCAGAAAATTACGAAATAACGAAAAGGGGGGAAATGTATTTCTCTATAGTTTTTTCCAAATTTCTCAGTACGTGGTCGCATTCGCACAGTTAAATAGTAATTTTGCAATAATTTTACGTTTGCAAAGAAGTGCCTAATATTCGTATCTGATGCGAATTTACCTCGTCACCAATGATGTGTACCTGCACATATCTAATGTTTGTCGCTATAAAGACCCTGATAGTAAATTAACAACGTACCTAAATTTAATATTTCCGGAAAAAAAGTTCGTATAATCCAATTTTGCGTTCCCACTAAGACCTCAACATTTCAAATGACAGCTAGTGTCAAAATTGATCACTGATCTTGTTTTTTGTTTATGTCGTTTTCCATTGGGCAAAAAGAAGCGTCCGGGAGAGTCCGGAATCGAAAAATTCGCTTCTGAAACCGTTCCATTGGCACAAAAAATACTCTTCTGGTGATTCTGAGAAGAGAAATTCGCTTCTCGATTTGAAGTCAGAATCCACTCAAGAAGCACTCACACAAGTGTAATTTATGTGTTTTATACAAGTCAGATGACGGCTGCCGTAGATTATTTTTTGGCATTTAACCAATACTTTTGTAGATTCAACCAGAAGCAGTTTTCTTGTTCCATTGGATTTCAGATTGAGTCGATCCCCGAGTGAAACCAATGGAAAACGACATTAGAAATCAGAAGTGGTTGAACCTAAAGAATTTATTTGCGTTCCACTTAAATAGCACACCTCATGTTTTTTTTTTGTTATTTCCTTATCAAATAATATTCTTTTTCTTTGTACTTCTTTTTATTTATGTTCCGTTTTCACGTTCATTTCAGCTTTCTCAGTAAAAAATTGTATTGGAAATATGCCGTTATACATTTTTTGCTACTTTCTTTTAGAGTTGTACAAGAATGCTGCGAATTTTTTGTTTCACTTGAATAGCATTTTGTGGTTTAAGCTTCATTTATGTAGTGGAAATCGACAAGAATTGGTCAGAGAATATAGTTTTACGAGTAGTTATTTAAAAAAAACCACCACTCACCCCTGAACGCAAATGAATTCGATTAACTTTTTGCAGATCCAACATGTCCAAGGTGTAGTTAACGTTGGTGTTGGTTTTATAGCATGACTAGGGAAGCAAGTTAAATATCATAGCAAGATTTGGGAAACAAGTTCAGTTAAAAAAATGTAATGAAAGCTGACAATAGTCAAACAAACTTTGGTTAGAATATGACTTATTATTATCGATCTATCAGCCAGATGATTATTGTTATCGTATACCGAATCTGCCCCCATATCTTGAAATACGATCTGCAATTCCCCCTTTTTAATTCAAAAATGGACGACGAGCCCATTGAACGCCAACACAGCCACATAAAGATAGAACAGTCACAGATGCCTTGACACGAATTTCCCATTCATGTTGTTGAACCCTTTTTATCAAATATCTATCATAATTTATGACGGTATGTAAATTAACATAAAAAGGTAACGCAACACACTCTGTTATCATTTGCATTTACATAATAAAGTCGGCACCAGACTTGTAACGTATGGCGTGTTATAAAATGAATTCGAGTGTTGTTTTTTTTTTTTTTTTGACGAAGTCGTAACCCTATTTCATGTGTAGCTACTCTTTCTTTTACATAGGTGATTTGAGATAATATAGGAGGGAGGGATTTCGACAAAACGCGACACACTGCAACACAACACACGAGACAAATATGTTTCTACGCGTACGAAATCCATTGGAGAGATAGCGATAGCGACATACCACTCTACATCAAAACACTCGTTACAACTTACAAGTGTGGTTCCGGCTTAAATCGACTAGTTACTTAATTAGACTACATATTTATTTTTTTCGTAAAATGCTTATTTTAAAAAACACAATTTCTTAGTCCTTAGCGGTTTGGCCGAAGGCCGTCTACCAGACAGACATTTCAAATATGTATTTATATTGATATCTATTTTTTTTTAAATAAGCAAAATAATTTCAATTTAGATTTAAATTTTTTTTAGCAATAATACAGTTTCGATAACGTAGGGCAATCGTAATGTGTCCCAATCCCCGTCATCGTTGAATATGGTTATCGCTTCATCCAACTCAAGCGTACTCACGTACGAAATTCGGTTAAAATGGGGCATAGGGGAGAGGGGGGCAGTTTAGGACGGGGGCAGCTTAGGACAACTTAAGAAAAAGCACTACAAAAAAACTTTTTAATCTTAATATTCGTCATTGAACCTTCAACCGAACCGAACGTTTTTCTTTTGCTCCCACTTCGCGAGTTTAAATAAATTTAATTCCAATTTATTTATTTGCATAATTGCAATTTTTCCCTGTGCCTTTCGATCGCGAAACATTAATCGACCCAATTAAGACACCTATTTCTTGGTCATCGCCTTTACCTAATTAAACGAACTGACCCGCCTCACGTTAAATATGTCAAAACAGTGCGGTAATTCTGATTGTGTGCTATCATCGCAAGACCTTAGTGCTGACTGGGTGAAATGTAATGGTTTATGCGGTAAATCATTTCATGCTCTCTGCATCGGATTAAGCAAGCGCTCTATTACATACCTAAGTGACTATAACAACAATTTCCTCTTTTTCTGCGATGAGTGCAAGGGCATCTCCCTTTCGCATGTTATGCTCGCGATAAAATGTGTTAGTGACACCGTTAACGAAAATTCCTCCGATTGTAAAATGCTTTACAAACAAATCGTGACCCAACTCGCAAAATATGACGATCTACTTAAGTGTGTAGAGGAAATATCTTCCAGCATAGATCTTTCCACCACTTTCTGTAAGACAAAGTTTAAAAACATAGACAAGCAGCTGGCAAGTCTTAGTGATTTAACTAAAAAGTCGCCAGCTGAATTTGAATCTAAAATTTTGAACCTAAAAAGTGATATTAAATCGGATATAAACTCACTTCTGAACCCGCATTTAATAAGGATCGATGATCATCTCAATTCATTTCGCTCTTACCTGGATACATATTTACAAAGCACATCAAAACCAACTGCTGCACCTCATCAACTCGTCGATCCACTGTTGTTTGATATAATAAGCAAAATCAGCGATATAAGTAACGATGTCGCTGCTTTCCGCGTAGTTATGGGTGATATAGATGAGAATGTTAGACTGACCTCAAACAAGATTGATTTCATACCAGAGCTCATTCAACCACAAACAAGCTCGGTATACAATACATCAATACTTGCGGAAATCCATGAATCCACAGATTACCAAACTTCAATCATTCCTCAACCACCAACATCGACCACTACAGCAACAACAACAACCACTACCACAATAGCATCACCCATAACATCATCAGCAGTGGTTATACCATTACCGCCCATTTCGCCAGCTACTCAAAATGGTAACTCTTCTACCGCCCCTACACTCCAAGCTGATTCAACGCCAACTCCTCCCGTCGCTGCCCCACGTAAGCTTATCAAGCATTTTGGAACTACGTGGTCACCTTCGGAATGGCAACAGAGAGTTAATAAACTACGTGAAGAGAATCAGAAGACTATTCCCTTCTTCATCAAAGGCGCTCCCCAGCATGCTGATGTTTCTTGGATATCGGAGTTCTTCAATAAGAAATTTGGTATAACCATTAGTCAATGTAAAATGTTTCTACCATCTCACCATAAAGGCATGCGGAACTTCAAATTTGACATCCCGATCAAATATGAATGGTTATTTCAAAGTTCTGCCGGTAAAAACCTCAAGCTTGGCAATATGATTATATCTAGATGGACGGACAAACCTACCAAAAATAAAAACAAAAATAAGTCTAGAAATAAGTTACCAACACCCGTTTCAAATTCCCTTCCCAAATCCGACTCTAACTGGAGCCTCAAAACCAACATATTCCCCAACTTTGCTCCTCCAACTCATATTCCCAATGAGCCTCCTTCGGCTTCTTCAAATCCGACGCCCAAACCTAAACGAGTATCCTTCAATCTAACCGAAACCCCTCTCACTCCCTCCTCTCAAAATTCCCCGCAATCTTTAACCACTAATTTCCCCAATTTCGACCTTCAAACTGGAGCTAAGTACCCTAATTTCATTAGGTCCCATATTCTAAATCCTTCATCTGATCAGATGTCTAAGGTCCCATCTTCATCCCATACCCCTATTTTTGACCCCCTTCTGCCTCCCACAGTTAAACTAACACAACAAACTAGTGATACTACAGAATGTCGCTATGCACTTTCAAGGCTAAGAGAAAAAAAAAACATACGAGAATATACGACTCCTTTTAGCATATCTACACGACAAATCCGACTCAGTCTGCTATGAGGGAAAAACGAAAACAAGCGTCATGGTCTCCATTCAACAGGAAGGGCTCCCTACTGATCTAAAGACTCTCAGGAACATATATATCAGGTTCCACGAGATTTTTAATATGTCTCCCAAAAAAGTCTCGGATGACCTTGCAGCTTTTGGTAACTATGTTCACTCCAAAAGGATTTCGCATCTTCAACGGAGCAGAGTTGACCACAACAAATTTTTTCGTCCCTAATATGCCAAAAAAACCAATGCTTCAAATACCCACTCCCAAAAATATTCCTCTTACCTTCTACTATCAGAACGTAAGGGGACTACGATCTAAAACTAGTGCTGTTCTGCGCCAATCTCATGCTCTCCCTTTTTTATTCCCCCCTACATTTAGCGTTTTTCGAGACGACGATCCTACCCACCCAAAGGATAACTCTCCTTGCCGAGGCGTGCTACTGGCCATACACAACGACTTCGACTCTACCCTTATTTCCATTTCTTCTTCTCCTAAGCTTGACTTTGTTTCGATAAAAATAGTACTCCCCCGCAGATCGCTGTACCTTATGTGTTTTTACATCCTACCAGCTCAACCTATTGAATCCTACCAACTCGCTATTAATGCGATTGATGAAATAATCGAGTTATCTGACTCCCATGACGACATCCTCATATTTGGCGACTTTAATCTGCCTCTGCTACAATGGGGCCCATCAGATGATGAATCATTTTTCATAGCTTCAAATCCCAAGTCAATAAAGGAATGCCTCTTCTTAGATCACCTAACCGACTCAAGTCTATGCCAAGTTAGTGGTATTACAAACTTTATGGGTAGGCAATTAGACCTTATCTTCACCTCTGATCCCATTAACTCCTCTGTCTCACTTTCTCCTCTATTGCTGTCAACTATTGATAACTTACACCCCCCACTTCTTCTCTCTTTTTTTCATAACACTCCACCGCAGCCCACACCTTCTACAGCTCACCCTTCCTACGATTTTCATAAAGCCAACTTCCGCAAAATCAATGAATACCTCAGCAGAGCCTCTTTTGACTTTACCAATCTGTCTTTAAATGATGCCCTCTCCATGTTTTATAGAGAATTATTTAGCTCTATCTCTCTTTATGTCCCCATCACTCGCCCTAAAACATCTTCTACATCCCCGCCTTGGTATAATCGAAGACTTCGCTCATTACGCAACAAGCGTAATAAATTATGGGCTGTTTTCCTTCGCACTAACTCTTTTTCTGACTTTTCAAATTACCTCGGCTCATACCTTCAATTTACTCAGGTTTATAACTCTCTCTACCAGCGATATCTCCATAACGCGCAAGCCAACATTATTAATGACCCTAAATCTTTTTTCCGATTCGTTAACTATAAAAAAAAATCCGATGGTTACCCATCTTCCCTCTCTTACGAAAACATTTACTCAAGTGATCCACACACAATTGCTAACTTTTTTGCCACCTTTTTTAAACAATCTTTTGCCGACAACTCCTTCGTACCGGATCCCTCTTATTTTAAATACCTACAGAACTTCTCCATTGGTCCCTTTCTCTCTCAAACTCTTGAACCCTATTTAATTGAAAATAAATTACAAAAACTTAATGATGAATATTCACCTGGTCCTGACGGTCTTCCCGCCATTTTTCTTAAAAAATGTTCCTTCAATCTCTCCATCCCGCTTTCAAACCTCTTTCAGCTGTCGCTTTCTCAGGGCGAATTCCCTCAGATATGGAAATCTTCCTTTATAACAGCAGTTCACAAAAAGGGATTAAAGAGCGAGGTTACTAACTATCGACCTATTGCTAAACTTTCACATATACCCAAACTCCTCGAAAGTATTTTGTACGAAGCCCTAAGCTTTCAGTGCAAGTCTTTAATTTCCCCTACCCAACACGGCTTTCTTAAAGGTAGGTCAACTACTACTAACCTTATCGAATTTGTGTCCTCTACACTCTCAGCCTTAGAAAGTGGTAAAGAAGTCGACGTCATTACAACCGACTTCAGTAAGGCCTTTGATAAAATATCCCATAAATTAATCCTTTTCAAATTGTCAGCACTTGGCTTTGAACCTATTTTGCTAAAGTGGTTAAATTCATACTTGGAAAATCGCTTTTACAGTGTTCGCTTCAGGTCCGTCCTATCGGCTCCTTTCCTGGCTACATCTGGCGTGCCCCAAGGCAGCCATCTTGGTCCCCTTCTTTTTATCCTAACCATTAACGACCTTGAAAGTGTCATTCAGCACTCAGCACTTTCTCTCTATGCTGACGATACAAAATTTTTCAAATCCATTTCCTCACATCACGACTCCTGTCTCCTTCAAATAGATCTAGATAATTTTTCCACCTGGTGCCTCAAAAACTGCCTTGAACTCAATGTCACCAAATGCCAATCTATTACCTTCTCACGCAAGTGCAACAAGTCTCCTCCTCGAACTTACCTCCTCCACGGCCAAGCTATATCCATAGCCCAATCTATTCGTGACCTTTGTGTATTATGCGACAGGGAACTTAATTTCCGCTCGCATATTGATGAGATAATTCTTAAAGCCAACTCATCGCTTGGCTTCGTTAAAAGATGGTCCAAGGAATTCTCCAACCCGTACGTGACCAGATCTCTGTACGTCACATTTGTTCGCCCCCTGCTCGAGTACGCTAGCCAAGCATGGTCTCCCTTTCAACGTGTTCATATAGACAGAATTGAGAGTATCCAACGTCGTTTTCTTCGATTTGCGCTTCGGGGGCTTTCTTGGAATGATCCCTTAATCTTACCTCCATATCAAGACCGCCTCAAACTTATTAACCTCAATACCCTTGAGGAACGCAGAGACGTAGCAGACATTCTCTTTATCCACCGTCTACTCTCAGGCTCCATCGACTGTATGTCTCTTTACAACTCTATCTCCTTTAACACTAACCCTCGGAATCTTCGTTGTCCCCGTCCCTTCTATTTACCAATTCACCGAACCTCATATGGGTCAAACGAACCTATCTCCCGTATGCTGCGGAAGGTTAATTCAAACCATACTGTTTTTGACTTCAACCGCAGTAGTCCTTCCCTTAAAATTGACCTCCTTCACCATCCTTAGCTTTTAGTAGTAGATTTAAGTTAGTCTTAGTTTAATTGTTCGTAGTTTTTTTAAGTTAGTAGTTAAGCAATGTTATAGCTTGTAATAAGCCGAATAAATGGGGGCGTTTGCCCCCACCAAAATTAAAAAAAAAATTAAAACGTTCGTGCGTATGTATGACCGACGATAACGGCTGAACCACTGAAGCTATCTCCCTTATATTCACACCATATGTTTGTGTGGTGATCCGGATGGTTTAGGTTTATTTTAGACCCTATAGGGGGCGCTGGGGTCGCTTTTTTGAAAATTCTTATTTATGGAGCGATTTGGCTCAAATTTACACCATATAACACTTAAAAAAATAGAAAGCTTTTGCCAAAATTTGAACCCGATAGGTGGCGCTGGGAGATATTTACGACAAGCTAGATTTCCCTGCACATCAATTTTGTATCAACAACACTAAATTTAATTGTAGTAATATAGTTGGCGTTGGTTGTTTACACTTTTTTGAATTTGACATTTCAGTAATTCATATTTCATTTAGCTGTAAAATTTTTCGACGAAAACTCCAAATTAGTTTTTAATCAATTTTAAATAGGTAAATAAAATTTCCATTCGATTTCCGGCACAAATAACAAAACCAAGGAAAATGTTCTTACTGGGCCAAATTTTATGATTCTTCTTTTGTTTTGTTCGTATTGGTGTATTTTAGGTACAGTCTTAAAAGATAAATTTTTGGACCCGATAGGTGGCGTTGTTGTCGATCTCCGAAACTGCTCAACCGATTTCAATGAAATTTCGTGAATGTATATTCTTCGTTCCCACTTGAAGGCTAGGATACTTTTGGACCTTATAGGTGGCGCTGTTGGCTTAGGTAGCCGCAGTGGCTTAGTGGTTAGTGTGTTGGACTACTATGCTAGGGGTCGGGGTTCGAATCCCGCAAAAACCTGAATTCCAACTTAGGGTTTTTTTCACTGCGCCACCTCTCGCGAACGTCTGACAAACATCCGAGAGTATGACTGTCTTAAAAGAGCTTCTCAATTAGCCGTTTGGAGTCGGCATAAAATTGTAGATCCCTTCCATTCGTTCCAAAAAATGACAACTCACACAAAACGAATGGTTGTGAGAACTATGAGAACTTGCGCCAACTATTTTTTTTTTTTAGGTGGCGCTTTTGCCGATCTCCGAAATATGCTATAGTTTCGGACCCTATAGATGGTACTTTGCAAAACATAAGCGGGATAGGAGAACGGGTTGTGGAAGCATTAAAATTATTAATGGACATTGTCCAAATAAAGGACTTTGCTAAATGTGAGCAGGACTTAATACGAAAGGTATGAGCAAATCCGGGTGGGTACAGCTACATATAAAAAAGACTGACGTCCGTATGTGCGCACTCATAACTCGGGAACCGATCCTTCAATTTTTATGATTTTTGGTTTAAATTCGCATGGGCCCAAGGAAGGAAATATGCTACTTTTTGTCGTGAAAACAAAACTTTATGGGGATTAGTTGAATTTTTTAATTCCTTGGATGTTCCGGGCTTACAATTGAAAGTCGGCTCATTTATAATTTTGTTACGCAACCTCAATGCACCGAGACTTTGAAACAGAACGCGTTTGATTTGGTGGTGAAGGATCTCAAATCAAATGTCATGCAAGTGACGATTTTGAGTGGAAAATCAAAAGGCAAACACTCTCATTCCGCAGATTTGGCTTATTCAGAACGATTTGCCATTCGTATTTAAGCGACTTAGATTTCCTGTGCGTCTCGCTTTCACTATGACAAATAATTTGTTGCAAGTATAATCGATGGATGTTTGTGCATTTGTAGTATCAATCTTGAATTACCATGTTTCTCACATGGTCAATTTAGTGAAAAGCGGAAGGTTGGCCGTTGCTGTTCGTCATTTATTTCTATTGCATTTAATATAACTTTTGAATGAAGCATTTTAATTGGCCGAATTACATAAATTAGCAAGCGCATTGTACATGCTCGGAATTATTATTTTCATTATATTAACAAATTTGGGCGGAACGAAGTTTGTCGGGTCAGCTAGTACTTTAATAAAATTGTACAGTGGCAAATCCACTTCAAACAAACATCTGATGGATATTGAAACGATACCAACTTTAAGAAATAAGATTAAAAGAAAAGTGTGTTTCCAGGCGACGGTTGTAATTTTGCTTATTCCTAGACGTAAGCATATTATTCTAACATTATGCTCAATTTACAAATTAAAAGTGTTCAAGTATAATGTTTATATGTGTAGCGATGTTATTCAAACAAAATATTAACAATTTACATTGTTTCTAAGAAAATATGAAGTTTTTAGTTTTTTATCCCTCTCGGGGCACTTTTGGACTATGCGCGAGGGGAGCTTTTCGACATGTCCTAATCTGCCCCCTTTTATCACTTTGAACAATCTATTTTAGTGATTTGTATAGAATGATTGTTTTTGGTTTTATTTGTTTAGGTTTATCTCTGCACTAATGGTCAGAAATTACAAGAAAAAGAAGGAAACCGCTCCTAGTGGGCGTTTTTTTAGGCATGCCCAAAACTGTCCCATGGTTGTCCTAAGGTGCCCCCCATAGGGGCAGAATGGTACACTTTAAAGAGATTATTAAAATAAATAAAAAATATATAAATCATAACTATACATATAAGTTTGGATATAAGATTCAAAGATAAAACAATATGTAATAATAATTTTCAAGATTCGAAGGGATACTCCGCTTTTTAATGGATCTTGAGCGATTTTTGTAAAAAGGTGTCCTAAGGTGACCATCTCTCCCCTACTGCTAGGAAGTGGTAGATATACATAATCAGTAAATTAAATCGACTATGTCGCTGGGTACTGAAATTAAAGCTGAAAGCTTTTTTAATGCTCGACGCAATCGGAACAGGATTTCTTTCACTTTTCCACAGTGCGACGAAGTATCAGCACACTGAAAAAAGGTGAAATTTGAAACTTTACTGAATATTTTGACAGCTGGATGTCTTTGGTAACTTTGACAGTTAATGACACATGCAAAATTGAGTGGCATTAATTGACCCCTATATCTGCAGTGGCTTGGTGCTTTGGTGTGACTTTACAAAACAAGGTCTTAAATGACTCCCACACAATTTTTTGCTGTTTTGGCCCTCTTTTTAGTTGGAGAAGGCTCTTCAATTTTTGCTCTATGCTATTTTGTTCAATTATAAAGCTTTAAAACGTAACGCAGTTGCCTATGCCAACACTATTAAAGTGTTTACAGAGCCAATGCTTGTTAAATATCCTGCTTCAAAGAACAAAACCGTTCGACTTGGGAAGATAAGATTAACCGCGTTTAAATTGCGGAACATGCAGGATCTTTCATTGGAAAGTAACCTGTCAAAAGTTGTTATTTCGTTATAGAAAAATTGCTTGATAAGTTATATCTTAGTTGCAGTATCTAACAATCTTTCGAAGGGTGGTGTTCTTAGTCAGTAAAAATCTGACACTACTATGAGCACGCGCTTGCTATTCTCATAGTGTCTTTGGAAGATTTTCACCTACCCTCGGTAAAAAAAAAAAAAAAATATCCTTCAAAAATTCTAAATTTACACACTGAAAAAAAAAAGTCGGCGTCGTATTGATGAATGGCGTTCATCAACATGATATTCATTGATATGACGTAATTTTCATAAATATGATGAACAAATTCATGAAAACTTTTTGACAATTGATGAACAGTTTTTCAATATGATGAAAATGAATTCATCAATTTTTTCAACAGGATTCTGAAGAGAATTTAGCGTATGTTTTTATGAACTACGTTCATTATTTCATCAAAACATTTCATCAATATGACGAAAACACTTATTTTGATGAATATAGTCATTTGTTCATCCAGTTGATGATTTATTCGTCTTATTGATGAACGGAATCATCATATTCAAGTACGATTGTCAAGTTTTGAATTTTTATCATATTGATTACGACGTTCATCGTTTTGATGACGGCTTTTATTATATTGATGACAGCGTTCGTCAAAAAACAGACATTAATTTTTATTAAGGAGAACGTTGATGTAAATCTTCATAATATAGATGAACTAATTCGTTATATTGATGAAAAAAATTAAATTCACCGTTATATTCATCATATTGTTGAATGGAATCCTCATATTGATGAACTTTTTTCATCGGTTTCTTCAATGTGATGCACAGATTGTTAATATGATGTATGCTGTAGGTGCACACGCGATGTTGGTACAGCATTTATACTCACACACGCATGATGAATCTCTAAATGTATATATGCGTAGATAATTATATGTCATTGCTCATCAATGTAGTAAAGTATCTACACAGGGTGGCATAGAAGAAAATTGCGAATGGATTTACGATGAACGATGAATATCTTAAAAGATTCGATATATGTGATTTAGAAATTTCATCACATAATTATTTGTTTATCTTTTAATTAATGTTCCCCCAAAAGTACCCATTTGCATTTTAAACAATGTATTGACAATTGTATTTATTATGTTATCAGTATAATGAAACTTATATAATTAGAACATATATCTTCGATGGAGCGCCTCATTTACCCTATAAAGAATGCAATTTACCTAGCCTTAATTAAAGGTATGCAATTAATGTATAACTTTAATTCAGTTGCATAAATATATCTGGGAGGTGTTGACCAAGTGATTTCGTTTCAATGATTTTACTATGTAAACGAACGTTTTTCGGCATAAACTGTTTGCTCTAAATGTTCATAGCGACGTTTTAAAAGCTAAATCATGAGTAAGACTATCTAATTTTCAAAGGGGCTTATTTTTCCGATATCTTGATATAGCTTTTTCATTTGTAAAAAGTAAAACGTAAATATCGAAAAATGTTGTTGTACGTGTTTTAGAATACATACTAAGATAGGTTAAGCTACGTTTCCACCGAACACAAATACCAAGATTAAGTACAAGAGGTTTAGAATTAATCCCGAAGTGTTTCCACCAAATAAAAGAAGATTAACTTGACGTATTCTCTCTGGCTCTGTCCATTTGAGAGAAAATTACATTTCACGAGAGAGAGAGAGAGAGAGAGAGAGAGAGAGAGAGAGAGAGAGAGAGAGAGAGAGAGAGAGAGAGAGAGAGAGAGAGAGAGAGAGAGAGAGAAAGAGAGACATTTTTCCATTTTTGACGTCTTTTCTTCAATTTTTTTTTTTAACTTTTGACATATCGAGCTGTGAAAAGTGTGTTTGTTTTATTTCTAATCTCCCTTTTTATGAGATTACTTTCGTATGATAAGTTCCGAGATTAATGCGGGATTTACGGAAATTTTTCTAAATCTCGCAGTTATTCTCCGGTGGAAACTTAGCAGTAGGGTCGATTTTTGACGTTAAATAAATATGTCATTAAAATAAAACTATAATTATCATGAATTTTCACAACGATTTTCCTTTGGTAAAAAAAAAGAGCTCGCTATATAATTATAACGTTGTGATTTCATTACACACATAAATGTAAATAAATATTTACTTTTTAAAAATATTTTCAAAATCAATGTAATATTGTTATTTAACCAAAATTTTCTCGTAGGGGAGAGGTTGTCACCTTAGGACATTTTTTACAAAAATCGCTCTAGATCCATAAAAAAGCGAAGTATCCCTTCGGATCTTGAAAATTATTATTACATGTTGTTTTATCTTTGAATCTTATATCCAAACTTATATGTATAGTTATGATTAATATATTTTTTATTTATTTTAATAATCTCTTTAAAGTGTCCCATTCTGCCCCTCTGGGGGGGCACCTTAGGACAACCATGGGGCAGTTTTGGACATGTATAAAAAAACGCTCATTAGGAGCGGTTTCCTTCTTTTTCTTGTAATTTCTTACCATTAGTGCAGAGATAAACCTAAACAAATAAAACCAAAAACAATCACACTGAAATAGATTGTTCAAAGCGATAAAAGGGGGCAGATTAGGACATGCCCAAAAGTTCCCTTCGCGCATTGTCCAAAAGTGCCCGGAGAGGGATAAAAAACTAAAAACTTCATATTTTTTTTAAAAACAATGTAAATTGTTAATATTTTGGTTGAATAACATCGCTACACATATAAACATTATAATTGAACACTTTTAATTTGTAAATTGAGCATAATGTGAGAATAACATGCTTACGTCTAGGAATACAAAAAATTACAACCGTCGTCTGGAAACACACTTTTCTTTTTATTTTGTTTTTTAAAGTTGGTATCATTTCAATACCATCAGATGTTTGTTTGAAGTGGAGTTGCCACTGTAAAATGTTATTAAAGCATTAAAAAGTTTTTTTTGTAGTACGTTTTCTTAAGTTGTCCTAAACTGCCCCCGTCCTAAACTAGCCACCTCTCCCCTACATTGTTCTCTCACGCCTCAACATTATAAAATTCAACAGAATGGATCAATAAAATTATAACTAAATAACAAAAAACGCAAAAACACATTTCAAACACAAATGTATGCACATGCACCCTGTGACTCTATGCATATGGCAGGCAAATGGCCGTTCTCTGATTCTCATTGGGATCCATTATAAAAAAAAAAAAAAAATTGTCCCAGGAGTGATAAAAGTAACTCAGAAATAAAATTTATTTTTATAAATCTTCAATATTTCTTGAGCGCGTGAGTTTTTGCCACTACACTTTATTGACTTTCGTGGTAAAACTGATTTTCGTTTGAATATTTTCCTTTCGGATGCGAAGAAATTCAATAGTTAAATTCACATAATATTACCATTACCATTTTCATGACATTATGCTCGTTTAAGTATTTTAGCATCCCCATGAAAGTGGGAAGGCTATATCTTTACAATTTATATTGGTGTCAGTATTTTTATTTCATGTTTTTATTTGTGTGAATAATCTTACAACTACATGAAAACAATTTTGACAGCACAGAAAGTGTGCATCATATTGATGAACAAATTTGTCAATATGATGAATACATTCATCACATTATGAAATTAAAGGCGAATTTGGGTTCATCATATTGATGAATTTTTCATAATATTGATGAACAAAGTTGATGAATGATGAACAACATCATATTGACGAAATCGGTTTCATCAAACTAATGAAAAAGTTCACTGGACTAAAATTGTTGATTTTTTCATCACATTGATGAACTTTTTCACTACTATGGTGTACCTTTTTTTTTCAGTGCAGAATAGCTTCAGAAGTGGCAATTTTTTTTTTTCGATGCAGGGAAATAAGTCCCTCAGTGGACTTACTACACCTAATGGGAAATAAAACCACTTTCGTGAAGTAGTTCCCATATAGGGTGGGAAATAAATTCCGAATACTTTGAGTGGTTTTATTTCCCTTTTAATGTGAAGTAAATTCTCACTTTCGACTAAGAACAAAGTAACATTAAAGAGTCAAGTTGGTACTTTGCAATTTTAAGAGAAATATATATAAAAAATTTAAAAATCGAAATTCGGTTTGCAAGACTCTGAAAGTAGTCAAAGAAAATTCGACACACACAAATACCGGTCGTGCGAATTTTTTACTTTTATTTTCTCAAATTTTCGAACTCTGCAAATGACAATTTATTTTCTCAAACAACTTTTTTATTTAGCTTTCGAAAATTTGAGAAAATAAAAGTAAGAAATTCGCGCGAATTCAGGGGCCGAATTAACGCATCCGTGAGCGAGCCATACGTCACTGAATTTTGTGGATTTTACAAGCAAAACAATAACATATTCAGTCACGTATTACTCAATCACCGATGCGGTAATTCAACCCCAGTCTCGTGGACTTATTTCCCTGCGCCGAAAAATATCCCCAATTATTCTTTGATTATTTTCAGAGTCTTGCAAACTGAATTTCGAAATGAGTATTTTGTCATACAGAATAAAAATTTAAAAATTTTGCAAGTCTCTGAAAATAATCAAGGAAATATCGCCGTGATTATTTAAAAAAAAAATGTATCCAATTCTAAAATTTGGAAGTTAGTTCCCTCTTCTTATTTCTGAATGTGTACTAAGTTCCCATAAGAAAGTGAACTTAGTCCCCAACTTACATGGGAACTAAGTCCACTTCACGAAAGTGGTTTTACTTCCCACTTAATTGGACCTAAGTCCCTCAATGGACTTAGTTCCCGGGAACTTATTTCCCTGCACCAATTTTTCTCATTGGCCTTTTTTCTTGTGACTTTTCAGAATTCTGCAGCGGTCACACTGACTCCCACCAGTCACCATTCAGTGTGATTCAGTGATGTAGGTCTAAAATAGGTAAATCGTTTGTGTATGTATAAAAATTATAAACAAATCCACAAACACCGAAAATAACTAAAGACGCTTAACTTGTGTACCCTGAAATTCATCGAATTTATTTATGGCCAACTTCTAAAACTTCAATCTTGCGAACCCAGTAGTTTGTTAAATCAATCAAATGTCAGTCGAAAATTTTGCACAAAAGAAATTGGATAGGTACTTTTTACTTTAATTTTAATGCAGACAATTTCATATACTCGCAGAGCTTCAAAGCAATAAAGTTCTCCTTCAGGACATTATTTCAATTTCAAATACAATTAAGATTCCCTACAAAGCAGATACTCAGGGCGCGCGCCTTCTTTAAGGAACCAAATGCCATGTACTCTATCTTACTTGTCTCTTTCAATGCTATAAATGAGAATCATTTCATGATTTAATTAGGGAAGTCGTACTAAAAGCGGAAAAGCGAACTTTTGCTTTAAGCATGTACAATTGTACATGTACAGGCAAAGAGCAAGGATCATAAATAAATCCCTTTGAGCCATTTTACGCTAAGGTGCGCCAGTGATTTTATGTTTAATTACGTAGCCTGCTAGTCACAATTTTGCAATTGCCAAGAAGCAATTAGAAGTCGTTTGTTCTCATTAATAGGTGTACAAAATGTAAGTCATACAGTCGTCCCATTTAGGATGACAGACGAGGGAATTTCAGTTAAGTGAATGAGTGCAAACGTCTTCAGGATGCAACAAAATTATAACTGAGCCGACTTTCAAATTAAAATTGTGTAGCGGTAAGCCCGGAATATGAAAACAATTTAAGAATTAAACATTTTAAATATTATATGTTGTACTGGAAGTGGTACTACCCGTTTTTCAATACAATCTATTTTTTTTAAAAGGCGCGGTACAAAGTTCTATCTCCAATCCCATTCCCTTAAACTTTTACTTTCACGACAAAAAGTAGCATATGTCCTTCCTTGGGTGACTAGGAATCCACCAAGCATGATCCATTACCGAGTTGTGAGTGCACTTACGGACGTCAGTCTCTTTTACATATAGCTGTACCCACTCGGTTTTGCCCGTACCTTGCCCAAAAATAATTTCAATTATACAACTTTATATATACCCAGCGTTTGAATTTTCTGTTTTTTTTTGAATGGGAGGTGCTACAAGCCGTTTCCTATCCTGATTATCTTTTACAAAGTGCCACTATCCTATTTTTAAAACTTTAACCAACCATACCAAAAAAGTGTCCTTTCTATCCAACTGTAACCAACCATACACACTTACAAAATTTCATTAAAATCGGTTGAGTAGTTTAGGAGATCGACAACAGCGCCACCTATTGTGTCGCAAATAGTCCTAAGATGTATACGCAATGTTAATGTGTGGAGAAAACCCACAACTCACTGAAATTCATGTGTTTTTCACTCAACACACACACATTCGTTTTCCGATTGCAACCAAACTTTACAAAAACCAACATTGGGAAAGATGTGTGAAAGTTTTGTTAAAATCGGTAAATGCGTTAAGGCGTGAATCGACGACAAACGAACATAATTTTAAGGCTCCTTTGTCCAATATTGACCAATCCTTACAGGAACACTCCCAGGACAATTCCTAAGATTATCTTTAAACTTAAACTCAATCGATTCGGTGGCTTTCGAAATATAGGGGCGGGTCTACGCCCCTTTTTCTAATTTTGACCAATCTTCACAGGAATACTTCTGGGCCAATACCTAGGATTGTGTATTAATTTGAATTGAATCGGTTGGGTGGTTTTCGAAATACAATATTTTGAATGCATTTTTTGTATGGGAGGGGCCACGCCACTATAACCACCTAATCGATTGAGATCAAATTTACACACAATCATAGGTATTGGCCCAGGAATATACCTGTGAAAATTATTCAAAATTGGACAGAAGGGAGTCGCACCACCCATATAAAAAAACACATAAAAAATTGTATATCTCATGAACCAATGCACCTACAAAGACCGTATATACGTACGAACCATGGCATTAACGTCACCTTTGATGGGAAATTTCGAAAATCAAAATCGGTTCACGTATTACAGAGAACATTGGCGACAAACGCAATACAACTTATTTTCATATAGATAATATAGCGATTTGGGTTGAATGGGTGGAAATTTTAAATACAGTCTTAGGCTGTTTATGCGGAGACAAATATTCACTGTCGCCTAAAAAATGCTACAGTCCTTATCTGGACTAAGTAAGGTACTCGTTGAAAGTATTTTGGATAAAGCCGTCACCAATATCAATATAGCGGTGGTCTGGATTTTTATTTCTTAAGGCATCGTTTGCTGAACTCCACTATACAGTTGTGTCTAACCAGTATAGTATAAAAGTACAAAAGCCAGTCGGCATATTTGCTTACAAAGCGATCCAGTCGTGCACGTTTTTTTCCCCAGTGCCCTCTACCTTCAAGGCGGTACAAATTGTAAATTACATAATTGAGATGGTTTAGTTCTCTTATCAAGTGTTAGCTTCATCTCCTTTCGACAGCATTTCAGTATTTTCAAGTAAAACCACATTTATTTGTATCAAGTACCACTTTGGATTGGATAACGACCGTTTGCAGCTGTATTCCAATTTGCCTAACCAACATCTTTCATTCAATTTGTCAATAGGTAGTCACGCATAAATTTAATAAAATTCTCCTCCAGTCACTCACCTGCTGGAAGATGCACGCCCTCACCCAAAATATAAAATAAGGAAATCAAGTTGGGTTTACTCATGGCGCCCCATGTGCTGGAGTGGAGACACAGAAACGAGGGTGCTTGGGTACATTGTGGAATCATCACGCACGGTTTGTACGACATCCAATGGCTGGGGCTTCCCACTTTTCCTCTGTTTGAGAAAGAAATCTAATTTTATGGGAGATTTACCAACCTCCACCACATTACACACAATTGCACTTGTGCAGAACATAAATAAATGAAATCGTACATGATGTACGAAATGTGTTTTTCCGAGTTAAATTTAATTTGGAAAATACCTCTCCTTCGGCACGTGTTTACAATTTTCTCATTTGAATATGTGAGTGGATGCGTCGATCGAGAAAGCGTCATCGTTGATATCCTTTCAGTTAAAGCAGGAATGTGTATTTAAAGTGTGTTTTATGTAAACAGCAACAGCAACCAACGACTTTTTAATCAACTGCTACTTATGACAATCCCTGCCTCGGTGACCACACAGTCTTTCTATTCTCTCAGGCAAGCGTCCTTAACGGACTAGTTTTATTTTCCCTTTTGAAAAAAAAGAAAAACACATATCCATTGAATGCAGTTCAGCATGAGTGCAACAGAGCATGCGGTAACATAAGCCAAACTTACGAGTACTCGTATGCGTGTGGTTTGCAACTTCCCTGGCTATTTATGCTCGCTTGATTTCTGATTCCAAGCTGTATTAGTTGAAGTTTTCTCGAGTTCCACTTTTAATTGTGGTACCGGAATTGCGGTCATTAGCTACATGGATTGCGTATGGACGTTGCATCTCTTCTACCATACAGTTCCATCCCAAAGGCATCGTTTGGGAAACATATATTCGGGTTACTGCCCGAAAGTTTGTGTGTGTTTTTTTTCCAAACACAAATGGGTTGGAAGAGAATGCAAAATGCAAATCTGTATAAATGATAATTGAGAGAAAGTTACAACGAACACGAACGAATAGGTTTGGGTGTAGGTAATAAATGGCCAGAAAAAAGTTTTCCAATTTATCTCTAGACTTCTAGAGCGACGACTAAAGAACTTTTAAAAAAGTTATCTCTGTGGGAATTCGTTAATCGTTTATTTTTGAAACGAGAAAAGTGAATGACAGATCAAATGCATCTGTGTTGGGTCCATATTAATTCAAATATTATGAGGGCAGCATTGTTAACATCAATAAGTAAGATCTAAGTTCCACTTAAAATCTTGTGTGACAGTTTATGCCATAAAAGAGGTGGCCGATATGGTATTTAATTAGAACTTTAACTTTAACTTTAAGTTTCAGCAAAAGGTCCTAAATAGGTAATAAAAACCAAACCAAGGAATTAAAAAAGAATATGTAGTTTGTGGAAATGGTTTTCCCATCGGCTTTTTGGGCCATAGGCGTTTGAATAAAACTACATTAGTTGATTGTTTTTTCTCGACGTTTCGCAATATGAAGGCCCTTGGAACTGCTACTGATCATCTGTTTAAAGTTCTCGGCAAGTTCGGGAACAGAGACAACACTTCTGTAATCACGCATTGGTTCTTCTGTTTCTTTATCACGTGAAACCTTGTGTTTTTGGTTTTGGATTATGTTACGTATGAATTACGATTTTAGTGACTTTTCGTTCATTGGTGACATGGAACTTCTCATCACTCAACATAAAAATCTTGTTAACAGATTCGAAGCAGTGTTTGTTATGATGTTCTTTGCTTGATTGGACTTATAGTTAATGAGTCTTCCAGACGGTGCCGTGAAATAACGCCGATTTTCCTTGTTCGGTCTTATTTCACTATGCTATAGTGAAATAAAGCCCAGTCGGCCTTATTTCGCTTTGAATTTATTTATTTATTTTTTTTTTCCCGAGGGTCGGTGGAAATCTTGAAAGACACTAGTGAAGCTAGTAATGTGGGACCCGCCACCCACTAAAACCACCTCCCTATTTATTTACGACTGAGTTAAACTCATTTAGCAAATTCTACTTTAATATATTATTGTAAACGGTTGGTGGGATATAGCCCATTGGCTAGTCCCGAAGTTATTTAAAGTCGCGAAATTATTTAAATTTACTTTATTTTCCTTAATTAGTTAAGCTGTTTCGATTTATTGAATAATGAGCTACAAGTATTGAGGATGGGCAGTTAAGAAGGAAAGGAAAAGGGAGCGTTATTCATATTAAATTTGGATTGCGTATGGACGTTTTGAATTTATAAATACATTTTAAATGTCCTCCTCTGTTACTCAGCATTCGCGCGATTTTTGAACTATTATTTTCTCAAATTTCCCCACTAGTTATTTCAGCATTTAGAATTTAGTTACATATAAAATAATAGTTACATCTATTTCTGCAAATTTTAAATATACCTACTTTATATATAGTTCTCGGCAATTTTGAAAACATTTGCTTCGGCCTTATTTCTCAAGCAATGTTCGGCATTATTTCACTTTGTCAAAGTGAAATAACACCGAATTCCGAAATTCGGCGTTATTTCACGGCACCCTTCCAGACGTCGTGTCTTTTTGATGCCAGTTGAATGAAAGCCGATGCTGGTCGCGATGGACTAGAACGTCCAAAACCGCTATGGAGCTATTTTTCTCCATTTCAACAGTAAATTGGATTTTAGCATGCAATCCATTGAGGCTTTCCAGCATGCTCCCAATATTCTGTTGGTCAATGACAAAAAATATATCATCGACATATTTTGCTACGAATTTTGGCTTCGAAGTCGTTTTGAAGCATTCATTTAGTAAGTGATGCCGTACCAGATCAGCAATTGTCGGCGAAAGTGAGTTGCCCATCGGCATACCAAAGATTTGTTTGTATAAGCCCTCCTTATACTGTACAACATAAACATTAAATTGGTCAAGAACTCAATAAACTAAAAAAAAAAAAAAATAGTGAAAAAAAATATGAGAAACATTTTTTTCAATTTTAATATTTTCAATTCAACACTTTTTACATAGGTGTAACTGTACAAACATGTTATAAATTATAATTAAAAATAATTAGTGACATTTTTATTTGAAAGCATAAATCAGAGACAATACTGAGACCCCCATCTTCGGCCGATTTTCCGTTACTTGCCCACAAGCTATATTTTTATGGGGTGGTACATGCTAAGTGCGTTAGTATTGTTACATAGAAATTCGTATTGACAAATGTCACGTAACTTCACTCACCAACACACTCGCACCTTGCATGTCCCACTTCCGCTGTCGGCAAAGTTGCTGCCAGCGTTCATAGAATTTTGTCTTTAAATTTGAAATTAAAAATGAAAAATGTAGATTATATGAAGGAAAATAGAAACATTTTGAGTAATTTTTCTTCAGTTATTTAAGAAAATTTTACTCATGAAATCGAAGTTAATGATATTCAAAAGTGGAAAATACACAACCATGTTTGTCCTAATATGTTTTAGTATATGAAACATCGCATTTAGATAGTTTTATTAACCAAACAAATTATATAAATCGCCGTTTAAAAATATATAATAACCAACCAATAGCATTCAGTTATGATAAAATGTCGTATTCCCGAACTCTATCACATTCCCCCACGGTTGGTAGCGGTTGGTAGCATTGATTTTATATTTTGTGTATGTTTTTGCACGTCACACGGATTCTAAATAGACATACACATAACACCGATAGAAAAACAAAATGGGGAATTTGAAAAAAAAAAAAAAAAAAAAAACTGAGGGGTCCAGCCAGCGGCAAGAGGATTGTGAGTTGGGGGTCTCAGTATTGTCTCTGGTTATAAGACTGACTTTCATCATACAAGATACAATTATTAGAACTTTCTCGGTCGTTCGATAAGTTTTATATTCTCGCTCAATACATCGACTGCAGAGTTGCAATACTCATGCAGTTCGATACAAAAGTTAACGTTTTCACAGTCAGGGTGAAGTACCAAACTTCTAATTAATATTTGTTTCTTCGTGAAGTGGCGTAAATGTAACTATCCACTTGGGCGCAGGGACATAAGTCCCCAGGACGTAAGTTCCAAAATTAAAAATTAATAAGTGAGACATAAGTCCCGAATCGAATTTGATACTTATGCCCACACTATTGGAAATATTGTCAAAATATAGTCATACATGTAAATTATTTAGGTAAATCTCTGTATATATAAAAATCATTTGCTGTGCGTTAGTCGGGTAAAGGCTCCAAAACGGCTCGACCGATTTGGATGATTTTTGTTCTGTTTTATTCGTCTTGAATCAGGGATGGTTTAAGAAAAAATAAAAGTCGGAAAATTCTCAACTATTGTCCTGTAAGCGAATATTTCGTTTTTCAGTTCAATTCAATTATCTTCAATAATCATCTTCAATATATATAACTCTTTCGGGGTGAAACTCGATGTCGATATAACTCGATAACCACTGCGCCAATTTTCATGATTCTTCTTTTGTTTTGTTCGTATTGTTGAATTTCAGGTTTAGGTAGTCTTCAAAGATAGGATACCTTTGGACCCGATAAGTGGCGTTGTTGTCGAACTCCGAAATCACTCACCCGATTTCAATGAAATTTTGTGGATGGGTATGGTTGGTTCTAGCTTGAAAGATAGGATAATTTCGGAATGCCACATACGACCAGGCTGATTTTGACAGATAAAAATGCCCAAATAGCATATAGTGTAATCGCACAATAAGCACGAATGCCAGCATAAGCCCTAGGTATATGCCCATTTATGCATTTTATTGAAATTTCATTATGGCGTTGCCGCCATTTTTGATGGAACAAGAATTATTTTGTTGTCGTTCTCTTCCTATTTTGCCTTTTTTACCAATATTGATTGATTTTAGCCTTTTTTTTTGCCATGTTTATTAAGTTTATCTGCACTTTCTTCTTATTATAAAATTAAAAAAATAAGAATAAATAAAGTAGTATGTATATAAAATAGTTCGCATTAATTACTAGTCTTGCCAATAGAGTACTCTGATGCGACTAGAATGTCGCAATTTTGTTTACGTGTTATCATGGAAACGAACCTTTTTGCATGAGATCGATAAGAAATTGCGAAAAGTAAAAGGACAGGTTGTTAAAATTGTGTTGAAAAAGTTAAACGACGTCTTTCCTGCAAACGAAGGACTCAAGACCATCCGAGAAATAGATTATGTTGTAAATGGTGCTGACTTCAAACTCCCTTTAAATGTTGCAGTCGATGTGACACCTTTCACCTGGGCTCCATTCATCTCTGCCCAAGTGGAGAGGTCCTTCAGCTCTTTCAAAGCTCTCTGAGGGACGATCGCAGGCGTTTGTTGCCAGAAAATTTAAAAATGTATTTATGGTTGTACAGTACAGTACTATTATAATTACAATGCTTAGAAAAGTTATTCCTTTTTAATAAAAGGCATTTGTCTTTTTCACAGTTCGGTTTTGCCTTATTTTTTAGGTCAACAAAATCCGTTCCCTCATAAACATTCGTTTGTAAAAACTCGACTGAAGTTTCGTTTGTTGACATTGCCTTCAAATTTACGTACGAAGGTTTGGTAATAAAAACGTTCCTACATACCTGATCTGAAGAAAGAAAAATATATTACAAAAAACAAATATAGATTGATTACTGTAATTAGATTATTAAGCTTGATGTATTGCCGTTCCACATCCCTAAACTTAATCCGATTCAAGCTCAATATGTCTGTTCGTCCTTTCGTAATTTTTCGATTTTATTTTCATTTAAAATAACACCAAGGACGCGTGGGTCCCCAATCGGCTTCGATGCTTTCAATTGGCAACAATATTAGCCTTTTTGATTTTTCTATTCAGCTTTCAGTTTGCTCTCAGACATTGGCACTCCGCCAATCAATCTTATTTGATGAAAAAGATATTAAGCCTCAAAATGTATAGTAAAAAATTCATTCACACTACACATACTTGGAAGGCAAATGTGTTCCCATCTGAATTTAAATTTTACCCATGATGCCACTTTTGAGAGAATCTACCTAAACGGCTTATACAAACTAACAGCCATAATATTTTCCAAAGCAATCGTGTCCTTCTCTTCCATAATTAAAATAACACTGTAGGTAAAGTTGGTGTCAACAAGCCAGACTGTGTTTAAATTTATTCCACAATAACAAGTTGTCCGTATTATGATCTTTGGAAAACATTTTCGATTTTCCAGTAAACAGAGTTCGCTTTCGCTGTATCAGCATAATCCGTTGTAATAACATGTTGACTATCGTTCCGCTGGAGATAAATCACAATACACGAGGTAAACAGGAATTAATTGTAATCGTGTGAATATTTCCCGACCCTTTAAGCCTTGGTAATCTTTTTGAAATAATATCATCCACATTGAGATATATGTACAATGCCCTGGTTGAGATTGGGGAAAAAGAAGACGAAAATCAAATCCACTGTGAGGAGTTATACTACAAGGACTTTCGCCTTCAATGGTGGAAAATTAATCAGACATAATGACAACATGACAGATGAATGAATACAGTTTAAAAGTGGGTGGTGTGCAGTCGCCGTGTACGGGACAACTGATTTTCGGGAGTATATCGATGAAGTTCCAACCACACGATTGCTGGGAGCTGGGAGCTGGGACCTGGGACGCTGGCCACTCTCTCTTTCACATTTTAAGAGGGTAGTTTCTCTTATAATGTGAGGACTGAAGGGCCCAACCCATCCGTTGCGGCAACGTTTTCGACTGACAGTTCAATAGAATACACTTATGCTTATGGAAGGTGACCCAAAAGCAGCGCACGTGCCGGATGCGATGGATAAAGTAGGTTTACTTTCTACTTTTCTGTCCGTCGAACCCGTTGACTGTTAGCACAGCGTGAGAGAAATATTGAGAGAGAATAGAAACTGTCATAGGCTGTCACTTCACTAGTGCTCTTATATCGTGGGAGTTCTTCCTCTTTTTGGAAATTTCGGTGTCCGGAAAAGCTTTCCGTGAGAAAAAAGAAAATGTTGCAATAAACAATCAAACCAGAATATTTTTTTTTAATTTCATAAAAATATATGTCTACATTTCACAATGTAAACACCACATTAAAAAAGAGCTTATTTAAATCGCCTTTTAGCAAGATTTTTTTGGATCAAAATTTTTGACGAATCCGACGACGCGACGGATGCAAGGGATTCTATGGGTTGGGCCCTTGAGAAAGGGATTATTTTTATTCTCGTGCAATATCGCTCAACATATATTATATATATTTTGTTACATAGTGGTGAGTGGTCTACCTAATAGAATGAGCTGACAAACAATAGGCCTGAAAGGACACCAAATGAGTGAGAGAAGGTAGATGGCAAGAAAGGAGACCCTCTAAACTGCGCCAACTATAGAGGCATCGTCTCCTTAGCATCGCATATAAGATCCTATCTACCGTACCGTGCGAACGCCTGAAACCTTATGTCAACGAACTGCTTGGATCCTATCAGTGCGGTTTTAGGCCCGGTAAGTCCACAACCGACCCAAATATTCACACTACGGCAGATCCTGGAAAAACCCAAGAATTCCAAGTCGATACCCACCACCTGTTTATCGATTTTAAGGCCGGCATATATAGAGATGAGCTATACAGAGCCATGTCTAGTTTCGACATCCCTGCCAAACTTGTCCGACTGTGCACAATGACGATGGAGAACGCTCGTTGCTCCGTAAAGGTCGGAAACAATCTCACCGAGACCTTTGATGTCAAAAAAGGATATAGACAAGGTGACGTGTTGTCGTGTGAATTTTCCAACATCATTCTTGAGAAGATTGTGCGAAACTCGCAATCCAACACCAGAGGCACAATTTTCCAGAAGTCTGTGCAACTACTTGCAAACGCTGACGACATTGACATCATTGGCAAAACACAGCGAGCTGTCACTGGTGCGTTTGCAAGTGTCAGTATAGAAGCGGCAAAAATGTGTTTAGTGGTGAATGAGAGGGCAAAACAAAATATATGCTGTCAACAAGAAGGGACACACAACATCGACGAATCGGACAGAACATCACGATAGACAGCTATAACTTTGAGGTAGTTCGGGACTTTGTCTACCTCGGACCCGCTATTAATTGTGTAAATGACATCACCTCAGAAATCAAGCGAAGAATCACTCTTGCCAACCGCTGTTATTTCGGTCTATAAAGGCAATTGATTAGTAAGGCCTTGTTGAGAAATACTAAGGAGACTCTGTATAAGATCCTCATCATCCCAGTCCTGTTTTATGGTACAGAAGCATGGTTGCTATCAAAGGCGGATGAAGATCTTCTTGGTCGTTTCGAACGCAAAATTCTTCGACCGATTTTTGGTCCCGTTTACGAGCTGTACAGCGACATCGACCTGTTCAGAAAAGTACGCATTAGTCGTCTAAGATGGTTAGGACATGTAGAGCGAATGGACACCAACGCTCCGGCCCGGAGAGTCTTCGATTCCAACCCGGAGGGACAACGCAATAGAGGAAGACCTCGCCTTAGGTGGCGCGCCCAAGTGGAAGGGGACCTCAACCAACTTGGTGTGCGCAACTGGAGGCAGTTAGCCAAAGATCGCGCTAACTGGAGAGGCGTATTGGTTGAGGCCCAGGTCCACCCCGGACTGTAGTGCCACCTTAAGTAAGTAAGTAAGTTGCGTTGACAGGCTCTGGAGGAGAAGACTTAACAGCGAACTCTACTAGATGTACAGTGACATCGACCTAGTCAGAAAAGTACGCATCGGTCGTCTAAGATGGCTGGGACATATAGAGCGAACCTATACCAACGCTCCGGCCCGAAGAGTCCTCGATTCCAACCCGGAGGGACAACGCAGTAGCGAAAGACCTCGCCTTAGGTGGCACGCGCAAGTGGAAGGGGACCTTAATCAATTTCGGGTGCGCAACTGGAGGCAGTTAGCCAAAGATCGCGCTAACTGGAGAGGCGTATTGGTTGAGGACCAGGTCCACCCCGGACTGTAGCGCCACCTAAGTAAGTAAGTAAGGTAGATGACAAGAATTTCCTATGCAGCACAGTAGATATTTAGTACCTATTTTTATAACCATCATAAGCTTATATATTTGGCACCATATTGCTATAAAATTTATTTTACCAACACCCTAATGGCCTAATCGATATAGCAGTTTCCTGCGTATATTTTAAATAGGCCGGGCAAGTGGCAAGGAACAAGAGAACTGGGCACTCATTCCGTAATTTTACAGACGATTATCGTCGAAATGATATGCCTCCAAAAGTAGCACACAGCACAGCCCCAAAATTACGAGTTTGAGATCTTAATCCTTAGTTCATTATTCAGAAATAAATTATTCGTGCAGAATATAACTGGATAAAAACCGGACTGACCAGGATAGTACCTATTGAAATTTACTAATACTTTATATGCACACCCTGAATTCTCACTAGTGATGCCAACCCGGAACAAAGTTTTTATGACTAAGCCCAAAAAAATTAAGCTTTTTCAAAAAAAAAAATATGCCTTTTGGTGAAAAAGATGAAAATTGCATATTTTACAAGGTACAATCGTACAGAGTGATTAACATTTTTTAACCAAATTTTGGTCGGTCGATAGGTAATTGAATCTTTTTTGCTTTCTATAATCTAAGAAGCTAAGAGAGGATTTTGTTCGGTACGTGAACTTGGCACCCCAATTTTAATTTTTTGTTTATTTTCCTTTACAGTTCCTAGTGGCTAAGCAAGAGTTCTACAGTTCTTGATAATATTTTTTATGAGTTCTGTTCATTTAGTATTTTGCTTTTAATTCTTTCAAATACGGGTTGCTAAATTCACGAAGCACCCTATTTGTTAAAATAATACATTTTTATTTTTTCTTCGCATAGAAACAACATAAGGGGTATTCACGATTCGGTGTAGACCTAGTGAAATTGCGAAATTTTTTTTTTTTTTTTATCAGATCATGAACACACTTTTTCTCATCTAGGTATAGCAAAACTGAAACAAACGTCAGACCCAATTT
This sequence comes from Cheilosia urbana, assembly GCA_946477585.1. Taxonomy (NCBI): domain Eukaryota; kingdom Metazoa; phylum Arthropoda; class Insecta; order Diptera; family Syrphidae; genus Cheilosia; species Cheilosia urbana. The sequence continues at coordinate 132,219,581 of OX297854.1, forward strand.
GACAATAATTATTAACATTTGTTCTGAAAAAAAAAAAAACTTTTAAAAAGCGAAAAAGAAAAACGATTCAATGTTTATTGGGTGATAATGGAGACAAAATTATGTTAATTAACTAATATTACATAATAAAAATTATAATTTTCCCTTCGGCGGCACTTATTTTTGTTTTCCATTCTCTTTATTTTTTTTTTCGATATTCCTAATGAAGCTTGGGAAAATGAAGAAATGACATAAGTCCCCAAAACTAGTTTTGTGTTATTAATTGTTACCCTTCCGACATGGAATGCGAATGCAACCCCCCTGCTTGGGTTTACTATTAGTGTACGGGGTGGGTACGAGGTTGAGTATATAAAAAGTTCCCTAAATCTAAATTAGTGTTTATCCAATATCAACAATACTAAATAAAAAGTAGTTTTTATTATTTTTAATTTCATTATGAAATAAGCCCCAAGTTTGGGGCCTTATTTCATTTTCTCTTTTGGGGCCTTATTTCCTACAGGCAAAAATTTAATTGTATATATATAAATGTAATTTAAGTGTGCATATATGTATATATATATATATGTGTATGATTGGGTGCAAACACATCTCACAAGAAATTATGTTTTTTCTACAAATTATTCCTCAATGCCTCAAGCATCGGAAATATATATATAAAGACTTAATTATGCCTCAATTGGCACCACTGGGTACCGCTGAATTATTTTCCGAACACTAACAAGAAGGTCCTTTATACACCCTGCTCCCAGCGTAGTGACCATGATATGGGGGTTAGAGTGTTTGCCTGTGCTCCTAGTTCGAGCATCTGTTTCCCCAGCCATTTCAACGAAAAGTAAGTAATACAGTGGGAACATCGGACTCGAGTACTCCCTTAAAAACACCTCTGCATATTTTGTTTTGAAACAAACAACTTTACCATACCACGTAGATCGATAAATAAAAACCAATCTCCTTCCACGCCGAATACGAACGTCTGGTCGTCTGGTGATAGGTTTTCTGCTCAGCAACCTTGTTTCACCACATTAATCAAAAAGAGATTCAATCAACTTTAAGGCACACAAAGTCGTTCGGTTGTCATAGATATTTACTGGAAAACTAATTTCAAGAGATTTACGGGTATTATGCGAAATATACGAGTAGATAACGCCGAACATTATTGCATACATCCATAATTTATGGATTTTTGTTAGCAGGAGTCTTCCGCTAAAAATACTATAATGCTCTCGGGCATATGAGTATCGACTGAAATATATTTTTAGATTCGAATGGCTGCCATTTGTGTGTACATGGATATAGTCCGAATGACTTTTGATAACTAGAAATGGGTCAGTAAATTATTGGGTGGCATATGCACGAGTTATGAGGAGCATCAGTACTGTTATTTATATTTGTCTATATAACGAGATTCTGGGATGAAAAACGTGTTACAATCGTAAATTTTAAGTCACAATCGACTTTGAAAAAAATACAAAGTACAATTGCCCCTAAGAAGTTACCCCCAGAGAGGATATTTTTTTTTTTTTTTTAAATTTGAAAAATACATAATTACACTTAATGGGCCTTAGCCTTTTTGCAAAAAATCAACACTAGTCGAAATTATAAGAAATAAAGCATTAAATTTGACTTTGAGTTAGGAAATAGTTAGATTGGAGTTTCTGCTGATTAAAATCCAAATCTAGATTGGCGTCTGTCATATCTGATCTACATAAAGATCTAAATATTGAAATGGTTAAAGATGAAGTTAAAAAAGTTCCTCAAAGGCACTGAGGTAAGCTTCTAAACCATGTTAACATAGAAATAACAGAACTACCAAATACTGACAACGTAACCAGGAGATTAAGGCGGGTAACACCTTTTGATCTATAAGATTAAGCTTGGGCCAAGAAATTATTTTCAAACAATAAAGCTTAGAGATCCGTCAAACGACGGATTTTTCTCTTCAATTTTTCAATTTACAATTTACTCCCCCAGGAGTTTTTTTTTTAGATGAGTTAAAGTCCATCACTATTGCAGAAGCATCCCTCGCGAACTAGCTCTGCAATGTCTTTTGATGATTTTTTACTTCCAGCGAACTCCCAACAAAAAAAAACTGTCAAATGCAATTAGTCCAATTTCCCACTGAGGTGAGTTCCAAGTTGCTTATATATGTTAACTTAATTAGTAGAGTAAAGTAATAATTACTTTGGAACGTAAGGCTTGCCACTCTTGTACTGCGTTTACACCGTCAAACATTCCTAACACGGAGGATTAAAGGGATGTCCAATACTAAATAGCCGTGTGACTGAAAGGGACAGCATTACCTAACATGAAAAATACGTGACACGTACCTACTTTGGTCGGACATCTTGTTTACGTAGTAGGAATTATAGGAAAGCTCCGCATGTTGATATTTTTAAAGCTTTCGCGTTCCTATAAACCACAATGGCGGAAGTGATAAACGGACAATTTTTTATTTATTTCGTATCACTGATTGATAAATTGTTGGCTACATTTACTGACACTAATTACCACTCTCTTTTCATATGCTTTTATTCAGTAATAGAATTCTTTTCAGGTGTTTGTCGCTGGAACTGGTGTTTATTTTCGTTTTACATATTTGGCCTTACCAATAATCAATTTTAGTCTGGCAGTTTGCGCAAAGATTCCAGACTTTCCAAAATCGCTTTACCAATAAACAAATATAAGTTGCCAGAACTGTAGGGTTCAATTTTAATGGTGAGAAAGTCATGATTATCTCGGGCATTAGCTGAATTCATCCTCCCTTATTGTCATTTTGAAGATGAGTGTTGCCCATGTACCTACTAGATTTTAAGACTGGCGATGTTAGGCCTCAGCAGTGGCGTAGCGTGGGTTGAAGCCGCCCGGGGCAGACCCAATTTATGCTGCCCCCCGTAATTTTTTCATACACTAAAAAGACCTTTGTAAACTTGGTAAAATTACTGGAATCGAATAACGGTACTTTTGAAATTTCAAAATACCTCGAAAACAAAAATTCATTTCTAAGGTAATATTGTCCTTTCTAAGTGAATGGCAGGATCAGTTTTGTTCTAAAGGGTTTTTCAATAAGAGGTGTTATTTTGGTATTCAAAGGAAAATGACATTTTTTTGAGATAAATGATCGGATGTTTATTTCATAATAAAGAGGAAGGTATGCCGTAAATAAGAAAACCAACATCAGTCAAATGGTCACCACGAACACGCATACAGGACCATATCCTTTCACTCTCTTATTGAAAAACTCTTTATTTGTCCTGTTTCACCCGCTGCTGAGGCTTCTGCTGCTTCTGTTGCTTTCCTTAGCCTTTCTATTCTCCGCAGCTCATTTTGTAGAGTTGTTTTGAAGTCACTTATTAGTTATTACCGTCCAATTCTCTTCCGTGCGTGTGTGGGTGTGGGTTTGTAGAGAGAGTGTCTCAACTAATTATATTAGATACCACTAATACCAACAAAAGCAAAACTATAATTACGTATTCGCGCTAACTCCAGTTTCCAGCAAAACATCGCTTACAGTTACATACGCACACACCCAAATTCTAGCGAGAAAAGAGAAAAGGGGTATTTTCGAAGTATTTAATTTGTGTTTAAAATTTCTGAAAAAATGTAGTTGCATACTAGGGAGCAGCTTTCATTGGATTTTGTTGTTAAGCAACACAAGGAATGTTTGATTACTTACTGTGAAGCAGTGTCCGTTTTGTCAATTTTATAATTTTTTTAAATTAAAAAAAGTAAAAAAAAAATAACCGCTCCAAATTGCCGCCACTGGTAAAGTGCCGCCCGGGGCCTATGCCTATGAATAAATTATTTTTCTAGAAAATTCAAAGATCATTTGAATTTTTTATTTTGATAATCTAACTTTATAATTCAAAAGCAACTTTTTAAGACCAAGATTGAGTTCAACCATCAAGTTTAAGTGGCAAAAAAAAGCAAAAGAAAATGTGTACGGTTTGGTGTTACGTATGGCTATAACTGGGGCCTCACTTAAAGGAATAATAGCTGTTTCTCTGACATGGAGCATCGTTTGTGTAGTACGATCTGGAATGACAATTCTGCAGAAATGCTGCAATTACTCGTCGAAACGGTTCCAAGACAATTAAAAAAATTTATTGATGCTAAGGCGAATATTAAAAGAAATTTAAGACTATATTTATTTTTAAGTAAAACTATTTTTTTGTCAAAAAAAATTGTACCAAAGTAATTTTATTAATTTTAATGCATTTAAATTTTTGTATTTAAAAATGAAAAAAATGCACGTGTTCACCTGTTAATAAGGAAGTAAGCAAACGATGTATTATTTTTTTTGTTGACTTCCTACAATTCATAAAATTTAACTTTTAATTTTGTCGAAATACTTTTGTCCTTTTCTACGGTATTTCCACTTGCAATTCTTATAAGGAATTTTTTCTCATGTTTATGATTGTTTCTTGTATCCGTCGTGGACTTTAGATCCCCAAGCTCATCAACCCTGAATGTTATCCCCCAGTAAACGTTTAATTCTTCTGTCAACAATGTTAAGAATTTTCCGAGTGCCCTTGTACTATGTCGACTAATTAAGTTCTCACAAAGCCAGACTGCCAGAGTTTTTCCTTTCAAATAAACAAGAAAGACAAAAGGTTTACATCCATTTCCATCGTCCAAAAGGTGTCGGTTGACCTTTGGTATAATCCCATCGCAGCTCATTTGAACAGGAAAACATTGAAAAAGGTTGGAATTTGGGCAAAATTATTGATGGGACTTTTTGTCGCTGGGAAATAATCAGGCGGCTTTCGATAAGTAAAAGAATTTCGGTCGTCGCTTTTTCCTGTGGCTTGCCAATTATATGGAGGGCGTAGGATTTCTATTATGCTATTTCCGCCCCGACTTGCGTTGACATTTTTTGAGCGAACAAAATATGAAGCTAATAAGTTAACTTGACAAAATTGAATTCTTTTGTTGTCATTTTACGCTGAAATTGGCGTATACCTATCTATAGCTTGTGGTTGGAAACTTCTTGCAAGGGAAAATTAATTTCGGTGTGAGATGGCTTCTTAAATATTGTATTTCGATATCAAAGTGTAAAACATATACCCACTATCCAAGATACAACAGCGCCGTAGGCGTTGAGGCATTCCAAATCACGTCATGGTTGTAGGTGTGTACGTACATCTGGGGAACCATGCATAAGCGCGATGGGAGTAGGTATTTATAAGAAAAGAAAGCGGACTCACTTTATCCTGAATTTAATAAGACATCCATTGAAAAATTGTTTCTAAAGAATTCGCGATTTGAAATTTCCACGAGTATTTAACAGAGATTTTAACAGCTATCGACCTGAACTTTGACGTTTCGAGAGTTGTTTGAGTTTTTACTATACTCCCACCAATTCACATTCGCATCGGCAAAAATCTGACCACAACCGCGGACAACTCTCATAAATTATTAAGTCAAATTCTCGCCAGTAAAATCTCATTTATTACGGCTTCGGGCAATCAACGGCATATCCTTCGATCCTTCCTCTTTAATAATATAACACCATTTTACAGGGTGTCGTCGTCATTTTATGTCCCACCATTAAATGTTCCTTGTTGGTTTTCTTCCCTTCTGACAATATTTACGCCAGTGGTCACCGGAAATTATTTGATTCTGTTTCTTTGTCGCTTCCTTTTGCCGTCGCCTTGCAGCCTTGGGGGTGGTTAACAGAATCAAACCGAAAAGGATATTTAATTTTCATCCGCGAGTTGATACAGAATACAGTATACCGAGTAAGGAGTAAAACCATTTTATCGTCCGATATGAGCGTATACTCGTACTCGGATGTTGGCGTATTTCCTCTCGCGCGTTGGTTTTATTCGAAATCATCCGATTAGGGTGTTTCTGTATTTTTTGTATTTATTTCTTGGAAATAAGTGGAGCAAGAAATAATACGAACAAAAAAAAGTGTCTCACAACTCTTGGGGATGATTGGGTCGACTGTCCGTGGCTATTTATGTTTGTACCTTCTCATCGATATAGGATATAATGATGTTGCTCGTTGTTCCATTTAAGTGGGTAAGGAGTTCAGTTGGCTTGGCAGCGAAATGAGGACATTCTGTGTGGGGACTCATGTCGACAACACCGATGGTGAAGGGTATTTGACAGAATTGTTGGTGAACTGTTTTATTTAATTCGCGTCTGTCTGCATCGGATTTATGTGACACTTTCAAGTCATTGTTCAGTATCGATTTTGATATTATGACATAATTTTGTATTAAACACATTCATTCACTTGAAAGACACAAATTGGTAATAAAAGCGAGTACCATTCATTCCTACATTTCCCTAAAAATGATGAAAATTCCCTCTGTCATTATGTCAAAATTTCATTGACTTACAAGTTTCACCTTTGCTTAATGATTTTACACCGAATGTAACGTAACCTGATGGAGTCACGATCACGATTATTAATTCCAACAGTATTATGTTCTCTTTATGCCAGCGGTGTATTTCCGAGAAGTATGCACAGGCACACACATTGGTTTTGAGTTCTGATTGGATAGATGCCGTGTTATGCGAGTTGAAAATGTTGATTCAAATGATACCTACCAAGAATGCAGCACTTTTGAACAGAAACAGGTTGTGTAATGTGTAGGCAAAAAAAAAAAAAAACACTCAAATATTTTAGGGTAACTATATAATATACAACTTTTCCTGCTAATATTCACGAGGAGCATTTCGGTAGAAACATATCAATGCGAAGGATACTCGGAGAATTATGATTCGCATCGAAACTCTTTTATTACATAAGCATATCGAACACTCTTTGCGACCGACATGAAATAGAAGTGCTTTATTGATTTTAATAAAATGCTCTAGCTACACTCCTAAAACGCTGACAACTAACGTAGCTACTTACCTACTCTCCGACTAAAAGTAAATTTAAAAAATCAAAAAACCCTCTGACTATTAAAAATATTTAGAAAGATTACAAAAAGACATTTTCAAGTCTTACTAATTGGCAGTGGGAGGCTGCACATATTTTTTCAGATTGTGTACGTATAGGTAGTCTCCGATTATATGAAATAAATAAATTATTGTCCGTTCATCACTCCCGGAAGCCATTTTGTTTTAGCGGAATTTCGCTAACCTCCGATATAAAAATAACAACATGCTGAACTTTCCCATAATTTCTACCACGTATAAACAAGATGGCAGACCAAAATACGTGTCACGTATTTTTGCGTGTTAAGTAGGCAGTGCTTTCTCTTTCAGTCAGACGGCTATTTAGTTTTGGGCATCTCTTTAATCTTCCGTGTTAAGAATACGTATGATGCTGTAAGTGCCGCATGAGTAATGGAAATTGTGAAATTAGTAAGAGTTATTAAACAAAAATATAAGTGTGAGACTCGATCGAATATTAGTTGTAAATTTCCAATTCCAATCTTCAAACTTTTACTGAATTATAAATACCTACCTTTTATATAATACACCCTTCGCGTTTTTTCCTATTACCAAAGTCAACTTGCACATCCTTCCCCAAATTTCATAACCTCCATCTTGATGTTCGCATTTTATTCTTTCGAATAGGCAATGGCGAATCGCCGACGATTCTTCTATGATCAATCGCCGTGGCGCTCTGTGGTTCAAAATGCCTACCTAAAGTCGTGACAGATAAAAAAAAACTTTTTTGTTTCTTTTTATTGTTTTGCTATTGATATTTCTAAAAGGATTATTAGGAATGACTTCAAAAACATCAAATAAAATAATTTTCGGACAATTTTTTTCGAGTTTTGACAAACAACAAATTATCAAAGTCCTATTTAAATATTGCCTAATTGTTTGGTTTAATACCAAATTAAAAAACTAAATCAAAAGCAAAAAAATGAGTTGTTTAAATTAAAAAAACAATATTTTCCAACAAGATTTCATTTGAATAGATAAATAAATAAATAAATAAATAAAATACCTAGTTGGCGCAACAGGTTCTAAGTTCGAATGTTTGATTTTTGCGGTATTCGAACCTGGTAGGCCACTGCGCTCACTTCGTTTGAATAGATCTACACGGGGAGTCTGAGATACTTAAATTTGTTTAAAAAAATAACTGTTCTACCCTTGGTTTAATTGAGTTATTTTGCTTCTCAAAAGAGCTAGAAACGTGAAATTTTGTCATAATATTAACTAAAATGCTTTTATTGTTAAAAGGATCATCTCCCCCATTTTAAGTAAATTCCTCTAACTCATAAAATGAAAGACTTTCGTAAACACGATTCCAGTGATTTTGGTACATATAATTTTGATTAATTCTTTTATTGTTTCCTCCATAAAATAAACCAAAATGTGTAATCCGGATTCATTTTTGATAATCTAATAAACCCAGATAAAAAGTATGTAGCTAGTACTAATCTTCTATCGTTATTATTCGAGATTATTCTAATTCTGATGAGAGAAATAATGAATTTGGGACTTCACCGGTATGCGCTACAATAAGATGTATGGGTTGGGTAGGTATACAAAAAGAGTTTAGGGAGCAAAAAAGAAAAAAAAAAAGCTCCGGATCTACTTAAAGTCGTGTCACCAGTTGTTTACAAAATTCCAAGCCAACGATTATGTAGAAATGGATTGCTGCGTCATTGGGCATCAAATTTTGCCAACTGGAGAAGACTTGATTAATATACTGGGATTTTTGATTTCAGTGATTGTGGGTTTACGGAATTTTAGGTTCCCGGGATTTTAGGATTTTCGGGATCTTAGGCTTTCGGGATTTCTGTTTTCGGGACTGTGTCCTCTAACCTATTATAATCATGTAATCTATTTTGGTGCATTTATATTTTTCTACGCTGTTTTATGTAAAACATGTCACTGGAACAAACAAAGTAGGTGCTATTTGCATAATGTAGTTGTTAAATTTTTTTTTTTTTAAATTGATTCGTTAACTTTGTCCATCCACTGTTGTCAGTATTAATATGGAACACACTGCTAACACATTTCTGTATTTTTTTTTATAGGTACAAAATGCTCAATAATTACAATATTTTGGGCTGTTTTAAAATACAAAAACTTAGCAATTCCTTTTTTATTTTTTAGTGAATTGCACTTCAGCAAACGATTGTGCAACACCCTGTGGAGAAATACTGTCAAAATTTACACTTTTTATGACCTTAAGAATTTCTTTTAAAGAAAAAATGGGGTTAATTTGTTCAAAAGTTATGACTTTCGGAACGAAAAAGCCACTTCGAACTGCACAGTGGAATGGCAAACGAAATCTTCGAATCCTCATTCGGGGGAACTCAAAGCGAACGAAATGCGAATCGCCTGATTTTTGACTATTATTTTACTGTCATACTATAATCAAAACATCATGATGAAATCAAAAAAGAAAAGTTAAGTGTACGTCATCATTGTTTAAATATTTAAATGGCATCCACCACATATTCAAAAACAAAAATCCCATATCATTAGGGACTCAAAATTTGCAATTAATGGTGAACATGATTCATTTTGAAGCAGATGCCTTCCAATACCCTAAAAAACCCACTCATCCATAATCAACATAATAACAGCGAAATTAAGACATTCTTCGTAAACAAAAATAAGTTTCAATCAACTCAACATCCACACAGCCCACAAGAATGTATAATGAATGTTGACATTTTAAAAAGCTACCTATATGTAAGGCACATCGCATTTTTTCTGCCATTTCATCCTCGTATCCTTAGCGTTGCAGAACATTCCTCTGCGATGATGGATAAAGTTTTTCAATTTTTCAGTGTTGCTTCACTCCGGTGATAGATTCTAAAAGTGACGAATGACGAACCACCAACAACGCTGTCACCTGTCATGTTAACCATTTGCTGTAAGGGTGAAAGGTTGCCCTTCGGTTTGCTAATAACATCACCTATTGAATATTTTCCAGAAACGAACTATGTAATAGAGTTACCCGTGACGGGACATTAGTAATTCATGTTACGTTGTTGTCTTCAGTCAGAACTTTTTTGTAATAAAAGTTGAAAATAAGTTGATGATAATTTTCTAAAATAACCACAAAACTGAATTTAAATAAAATCGCAGTAACCCATGATATCCTCTGACATTTTCAAATATGATTTGAATATGATTTTTCCATAGTCGTCGGTCGTCATCGGAAACATCTTATTTTGACTTTTGCTTTGGGTAAATGGAAACGGAATTGTGTGTGATGTAACCTTTTGCAAAACTGATTAACAAGAACGCGAACCAAACACAAGGTCGCAGATGAAACCAACAAAATCGTGCACATGCACGAGTCCAATTTGTATCCATTTTCGCTGTAAAACGTGGGTGCACAGACGTGCAATTGGCACCGATATTTGCAATAACCTGACTTTGCGAAAAAGTGAAGTAGTCACCGTAGAAATACCTGGAAGCGAGTGTATATTACGTGAACGGTGAATGCCGCGACGAAGATGTAATAGCTGATCAAGACAAGAGAGGTGAGTACCACCATTTTTATGGCCAAAGTAGCAAGTTCAATTGCAGTAGTTGTGATCTTCATGACAGTCATTTCAAATAGGAATGGGAAGTAAAAGTTAGGAAATTGTTTTGTATAACCATGCGTTCGGTTGAGTTAATTTGAAGGCTTTCTCTTGTGGATCATATATATTGGTACATATCCAGTGATGGTTCGCGGCCTATTTAGAAAGAAGTTTAACATTAAAAAATTTAAAATATATTCAAATATTCAACAATATTCAATATGCTTTAGAAAATCGATTATGACCTGCAACCCTCAATATCGCTACTTAAAATACAAATTTTACCATTGAAGCCTTGTTTGCTATATCTAACTCAAAACTCAATTTTCTATGCAACCTATGTAAAGTCTTTTTTTCATCACTGACAAAGCTGACAGAAAAATGTTTTTAACCGAAATATGGGTTAGCATATACATATACAGTTGAAGAAAAAACTTTTAAGTGGCTGCTACCCTCATATCCCTACTTTGCATAGAGATACATCTTTAAACGAGAATAATTTCCGAGGAAACCCGATCCCACAGTCCATTGTTTCCCGATACAGGTTGGCAGTTGGTACAAGAAAATGTTGATTTCAACTGAGAGCATTTTTCGTAGAACAATAGGTTAGTTACCTGGCCTAGTATGTGAATAATTGTGAATATACTTTTAGGGAGAACTTTTGGAAATTTCTTTTCCAGCATTATATTCAAAGGATATATGTATATGAAACGTTATACTAACTAAAGTAGGTACTAGGAGCTCTCATGCCTTTTAAAACCATTACTCAAGATGACCCTTTTTGTATTGACATAGCCAACCCTGATTCTAATATCGCACTTGGGACATACGCAGAAAAATCACTTATTTTAATCAAACTACCAAGCAATACTATACTTTGAATATAAAATAGCTTCAACACAGTTAGTGGACTAAATATATCCAAGGTAACTTGTTTAATGAAACTCGGCTAAAAATTATCAATTTCCCCTCCAAATTATCTCGGTCGTAAATAACAGACTAAGGGCCAGTGTGTTCATAGCTGGTTAAGGCCTTGGTCAGGTTACCACAGATTTAGGTTAACCCATGATTATAAATCGGTGATAACCAATGAGTGTCTGTTGACCGTTTTTTCACTTCGGTCACCGAATCATAGCTTTGCAACAAATCGTTCCATTTTTCCTGTTTATTTGTCATTTAGTGATTATATTTTCATATCCATGGTTATATTTTATTGTTTTTTGCCATGTTAATTTATTCAACGACAATCGCAATTTTCTGTTTCTCTCAATATTTTTCCAAACGCGTGTGCTTTATCTCAATTTATGAGAACTGTCATCGGCCAAAAAATGTTGAAAATAATCTTACTTCATCCATTGCTTATATTATTTTGGGGCGTTGTGTATGTGTACCTATTCTATTTATATATGTGTCAGTTGAAAATGTCAACGAAACCGATGTGAACGATTTTATTGGTTCACTACATCTTGCGTTATATTATATTATATTCCTTCATTCCATTATTTGCATTTTTTTTTTGTTCGCAAAATATTGTAGGTACAAAAAGTTTTTGTATAACAGCTACGTCAAAATGAATACCTACGTAGTCCTTAAACAAATTTTGAACAAACGAAATTGCAGAAAATCAGTGGTTAAATCTCATTAACCGCTCAAAATCGGCTGGTTATCGATTTCTTTGGTGAACAAACGCATTCGATGGTTACCAGCTGAGTAACTAATAGTAAAAGTCTGAATTATGTCAGAATTTTGCTTCAGACCTCTTGTCCGCCATATTTGCATTGCTTTGGTTGGGCAAATCGTGTTATTACCTTTCATTTCACAAGATGTCATCAACGAAGAAACAAGTGAAGGTGGCACTCGCTTCTTCAGGTTCGCTCAAATTTTCGTATTTCGTGTATCTAATCCAACATAAAACTATCACTTCCTCTTTTTTTGTTGGTATTCATGCTATTGCAATATGCGTAGCCTTCGACACCCACATCGATTTCAAAATATCTGTACATAAACAATTAACAGAAATACATCCACCCTATGCAATGCGTTTGCTTGCAGTTGAAAAATTGCATGAAAACGTAAACAAACTCCACAAATTTTTGTCCAACTCAAGCGTCCTTGCATTGAAGCAAATTTACTTTGCGAAAGTAAAAAATCAACCATAATTGAATCCACGAACGTGTATTCCCGAGAATAACCAAAACAAAATGATTTTTTGCTGTCAAACGTCGGTCTAGACTTCAAATGTCAAATTTAAGTCAAACTTTCAGTCTGCACAGATGTCAGGAAAAAAAGTCACAAAATCGCGGTCTACACGAGACATAATTGTTGTCATGACTGAAGTCTTGACAGAAATTAAGTCTCGTGGAGATTAGGTGTAACCGATGATTAAAGATAACCAAGATTGTACAAACCGGGCCTAAAACAATTATAACAAACCAACCCCCACTGATTGGATTCCATCAGAAAAAAAGTTCCTGACAGATGGAACAGTAAAGAAATGAAATACTTCAGTGGAATGATTCGGTTTTCTTTTGTGGAATTGACTGAGAAGTTGATCAGTAAAAGTTTTTCGTACGTAAAAATGAATAAATTATTTTTCTAGAAAATTTAAAGATCCATTTGCATACTTTTTTTTTTATAATCTAACTTTATAATTCATGAGCTACATTTTAAGACCAAGATTGAGTTGAACCATCTTGTTTAAGTACTTAGTCAAAAAAAGCAAAAGAAAATGTTTACGGTTTGGTTTTACGTATTGCTATAACTAGGGCCTTAGCAAAAATCTGTCAGAAAATTTTACTGTCACTTTGGTGCCAGTACAAATTGAATTTCATCGTTCTTTTGATTTATTAAGAAGAAAAAACCAAGTGACAGTTAAAAAACTTGTAGGAAAACAAAACAGTTTTTATATGAATGTAGTACCTATTATAATTATGTTAAAAAATTAAAAAGTTTTAAAAGTTAAAGATTAAAAAGTTTATAAAAAAAAGTGCAAAGAGTAAGATGAAAGCATTCTAGAATTAAAAAATGGTGTTTATCAAATGTAACTAGGGATGTCAGACGTCCCCCTTTAGGGGCCGTTTAGGGGGCACAGTACCCCTTTTTCATACAAAAATGCTGTTTGTCCCCCCTAGTACAAACCACTACCCCCCTTATTAAGTCAAAATTCAATAAAAGAAAACATTCAATTGATACTTTGAAAATACTTTCGTTAAAATTTGTTAACAAGATTCTCTGTGAACTCATCCATTCTAAGTGCAAAGATGAATGCATCCACTCACGAACTACATTTCCGTGTACGTTTTTGTTTTGTACTGTAATCTTTCTCTTTTTCATTTTTTGTTTTGTAACCAAAGTTCACTTTGGTAAAATGACCAAACCCAAAGAAAAACCAACAGAAAAAGAGTGTTCATAAATAACCAGTGTTGGGGAAAAATATATGTATCTAATAAAGCTTATTTTTATTTCACATTTTTTTGACTCTGGTGTTCAAAAATAAAAAAGGAAAGTGTGTCAACCTTTTTGAAGACTTGTCCCCCTAGAAAATTCACGATGTCCCCCTTTTCGTATTTTCTAATAAGGCAACCCTTATTGTAACAATAAAATTGTGAACAAAATACTACTCTTGCCATTATAAACTATACCCAAAAAGATCTGTGAATGGAAACACTCTATTGGATTCCGTCAGAAAATAAATTTCTGACAGATGGAACAGTAAAGAAATGAAATATATCAGTGCAATAATTTGGAATTGACAGAAAAGTTGATCGGAAAAAATGTTCGTATATGGAAAAAATAATGAACTATTATTATTATTGATTAACTAACTTTATAAATTTTAGACCAAAATTGAGTTGAACTATTAGGTTTGAGTGGTCAAAGAAAGCTACACGTATGGCTATAACTAGGTCTTAATTCGTGGATATGTTTGTGGAAATTAACCAAGTTGAATGTTGAAATCAACAGGCGCAAAGCTTCTACATACAAAATAACTGATAGCCTCCATTATTTCGATGAAGATGTTTTACAGAAATTTCGTATGGGAAAAATGGATTATCAATATTAAATACCCCGTGATAAATTTGAATTTTATGTTTTCGAACAAAATATATACATACATATACATATTTTTAAAACTACTAGTGATTGTTAACTTTTAAGAAAGATTATATGGATGGGTTACATTTTCACGAGTAAAATTGGTAACCATTCGTTGAAAGAAGTTATTTCAAATTTGTGAAAAAGTGTTGAATCCACCCCACACTACCCTATATATTTTGGAGCTCAAAATTCTTAACAATAAGGTACATCTTGTAGTCTGGTATCACTGTTTATGGGCGCTGTCATTTATGTCGCTTTTATCCCAATTCGTGTATATTAACGCTTAAAAAATAAAACCAAATTTTTGGCATTGGACCACAGGCCTAGCTCCTGGCAACCATTTGCTTTCATTTTTGTGACCTTTTAACAGCAACAGTCGTTATCTTTGCCCAAATCATCAGTTGAAGTCATGCCGTTCATTGTCTCATGACATGGTCTCAGTTCGGATTGATATTTCCAAGGACAGAAGGACAGGCACTAATGCAACTGTATTATCTTGTCAGCAACCCAATATTGTCTTAATGGAATTTCGGCCTCGTGTACCTTTTGTTTGCCAAAAGAAATACGAAACAGAAGGTTGTGTCTACAGCTATTAGCATACCCTCTTTAGGTCTTCCCAATAAATGAAGGCGTTGGCCTTTTGTCCTGTCCCCCCCTCCCATTCGCACATTGAGTACTGATACTGAGTATGGGTCTTGCTGATTGTTGTGCGAGATTAGCTCGGTATCCCAAAAGAAGCAAAGGGCATTCCCATGGAGAACCCGTATCGCCTATCTGCAATGGAAATCTGTACCCTTCCAGTTGAATAATTTCTCAAGTAACCAACACAATTCGATTGCATAAATAAGAAGCTATGACGATGAATTCTTCGTCTCAATTGTGTCGTCGCCATCGTTCTTCGCCCATCCGATAGTAATTTGCGCCAGTAGTTGTTGTACAAAATGGGATGTCCGTCCACATCCGCATATCACATGGCAGCAGCCATGCTAAGGCAATCTATTTAAAAACGATTTATCTTGAGCAAAAATTCTTGTACTGTACATCGTCATCCATTACTCACTGCCAGTGTCGGTTGGTGCAGATAATGTTGCCCATCACCGCACTCATATGAAAAGCAGCGCACCACCACCCGCATAGCGGTAGTAATTATGCATAAATGCATCCTCTATCCCAGTGCATTGTTCCACTCATTAGCCGCCTGTTCCTCGTCTGTTGTTAGTTCGTGGTACGTTCCGGTGGATTGGAAACCGATCTCTGATAGCTTATGAATTCGCACAACTGTACGAGTACATGCATCAGAAGCCTCCACTCGATGGGTATGGAGCTCTTCCTCTCCGAATTACCATCACGCAGGGGGCAGAAGCAGCAGAAGATTGGCGAAAAGCATCTATGGCTGTTCGGTATGATAATTGAATTCAATTGAATCCCTCGGGAGATGCTCTGATTCCAGCTAATTGCTTTGCAAGTGTAATTGTTCCAATTGCTGATTCCAAAAATTGTGTGCATCGCCTTACGATTATAATTTTCCACAATTTAGCGCACCACAGCTGCTGCTTCAACTGTATGTTGGGATAGTCAATGAAGATGGCCTTCGACGTGGGTGGGTGGTTGATGCTTTTGTTGGTTGATGTTTCTGTTTGTGGAAAGGGTTTGGTTAATTTTTCTGTCTAATTTGTAAGAAGAAACATTTTGAAGAATGCTAAAAGTACTCGTCGTCAAGGCATCACATCACGGAAGATTGCGCTTTTAACTCTATAACCAGAACTTCGAAAATTGCCTGTAATTGAGAGCTTCCACTTATAATAACTCACATTGTTACTTGATATTTACCTACTGCCATATCGAATGAATAACCTTAAAGTGAATTTTATTTAACACTATAACTATTGTTACATTTTATGTACGGCTCTGAACTTTTTACCTACCTACCAATTGACTCAACCAACCTTCTGATGAACGAGAAAGTTTCGTGCGACCCAGTCGTGCACTTTATTTTTTTGCAGCTTCACATGTGTATTCATATATGTTGAAGTATAAGAAAGAATTTTATTTTAATGGTTTATTAACTAAGTACATTTAGATGTTAAAAGGACTCAGAGACTTCTCTTTATAGGTAGAAACAGAATCAGCTCCGTAGTGAGGGGCATTAACAGGACATTGTTTGATATGTAGGCTCGCTCTTAGGTTGGGAACACCCTACACTGACTTTTGCAGCAGCTGCATGGATGATGAGGAGGAGGAAGAACCCGTTCTTTATCTTCTTTGTAACCAAATCAATTTACAAGACTACTTCTTCGATGACCTCAGTGACTTGTCTCGTGTAGACATACGCTGTATCAGCAAATAAATGACAAAGACCAAACGGCTTCAACGATCTTCCGCATATACTCAGCGTCAGCAGTTTGTCCTATGCTCACTCCACCCGCATCTCTTAGACGGGCTGTTTGTGGATTAAAATCGAGGGGTAGACTGTTTCGGTCACCCTTCGTATTCGTATATCCAAAACAAAGCGTCACTCGGTTAAACTCACCTTTTGCCCAAGTTGTGACACCCCGCAATATGCGTAGTAGGCTGATTGCAGCATTCGCCACTACTACTGCGCTTTTTGCTACTTCCGCCCTATTTGATAAGTTTCCAGAGGACACAGGCGAGGGTCTAACCGATACGGTCACCACCCGCCCATCCGAAGGTATACTATCGACCGGTCACTTCCTTCTGGTTCAGCTTTATTAAACCTCAAGTAAGGTACACAACGAAAGGGCCGATCTACTAATCACCGATGGCGCATACGGTTTACGCCATTATGACGAGACGTCAAAGGATTATAGGCGAAGGGCACACTGTTTCGGTTACCCGTCGTATATATATCGTCAAATAGTTGTCCCCAGTCTCCTCTTTTCAAGGAGTTGTCTGAGGATTACAGGCTTACAGGCGAGGGGAAGTCTGTTTCGGTCACCCTTCCCAGACAAATAGCAACTCTTCCCTCCCGCATTCCCTTAATTCATGTGGTATCACAAAGGTCCCTAACGTATATGGTCTAAGTGTGTCTTTTTAGACAGCCACCTTACCTAACCTAGCCTTATGCTTTAAACGTTAACAAACTCACATCCATATAGCTATAAGCAGGCGAAAATGTTATTTTATTTACATAGGTCGATACCATAAAATAAAATTAGTGAACTTTGGACCGAATCTGAAATTGTGAATTTTTTCATATACCTAACGATTATTCAACTTATTGAAATTTCTTAAAACTTGCGTCACATTCACAGAGTTTGATTGAATTTCCCGCTTGAGTTTGAAGCATGCCCCACTAGTTTATTGACAAACTTCCTATTCGCTCATGCCCAGCTTCATTTATATGAGATAAAGTATCCACACGGCAGTTTTTTTTGTTACCAATCATCCAAATACACATACCGACTGCATATACGAGTACCTCTCCTCAACTGTTAAGAGTATCCACCAATTCGAAGCACACTTTGTGCATTGTGCTCCATATGCCGGAAAATGGTTCGCAAACCAGTTTCAATATGGCCAAAGAAAATCAAATCCCTACAGCCCGCACCAGTATGCAACCTCTAAGGCTACACTCCGAATAGAAAATATCGCCTCAATTGCAAGGCAAGCCGAGTACAAACACAATTACCGCATTGCACATGGACAAGAGCCGAAATCACATGGCTAAACCGAAATCCCACTCACCTCACCACAAGTGAAAGGTGCTGACGCTGATGCGGAATTGAATTCCAAAACGTAGGTAAGCCACCGGCAAACCAAAAAGAAACCATCTATGCCCGTGCAACGGGCAAATAAAATCGCATTTCGTGAGAGGTTTTTAGAAGTTTAATTAGACGTAGTCGTATATGGACATTTCGAGTTTAAAGCGAGGTCCTTCACTGATTTAATGATAAATACAATCCGAGCAATGAACCATTCATCATCCGATCGATCGATAATAACGAATGGACTTATGAGATTTGGTAATATGCGCTAATGTGGCCATCTTCCACGTAACTAATCCGTCGACTGGAATGCGTCAAAACAAATGAAAGTAGTTCAGCAAGCCAACTGCCTACCATGTAAATTAAATGGCAAATAGGTCAAGTTTGACACATGACTTCACCGTGACGGCAAAAAAAGGAATACTCGAAGACAACCCATTAAAATTGCAAATATAATTCCTCTTCCATTCGGATAACCTCCGGATGTAGACACACTTCTTATATATTCCCCGTCAGGACTCAGGAGTGTCACAGTACATTTGGCAGTTAATATTCGTCCTCGAAGCGAACACATTTTATTGTGACGTTCTAAGGACTCGCTACGAACCACCACCACCACCGTCAACAGAAAAATCAGATTTTCATTCGGAAATTGTCTCTGACGCAGCAGCTTCCGAGTTGGTCCTGAAATTCGACTCGAGCAAGGGGAATAATTTATTTTTTTCTCAATTGCCGCTGTGACCTTTAAGCTGCAATATAATCCAAAGTGGGCGGTATATATTTCTCTGTGCCCCTTAATTGGAATTTCGTTATTTTTATTTATTTATTTATTTTTTGACAGTTTTCCTCTTATATCTGATGAAAAAATAAACCCACAGAAGTCCGGCTGAAAATTGTTAACAACAACTTATTACGGCACTTGTGCGAATGAATCTTTAAGAGCCGACAATGTTCCTGGCGATAACTTATTCATGGTATCCAAGTCAACGAGGATACTGGATAGGATATGGATACACTCAAACGAAGCATCATTCCCTGATAAATAACGAATGTGCTGCCATTTGCTTTATCAGTTTTCGACGCACAAGGGTTTCTGATTCACTGAAAATAATTTCCAGTTGATTATCGATTACCGCACGCAACCTCCCAAGGGTGTTTCCGTTTAATTGGGGTTGGAGATGAATTTTGATGGATGGAAATAAATGCCAACGCCTTTTGATCCCTGTATAGAGTTGGCTCACATTACATGTTAAAATATCAAAGGAGACAGTCCCCCTTGAGGTTTAATAACCTCTGCCAACAAGATGTGTTCCACAAAGGAACCATAAATCAAATTCCACATGCGCCCACCCGTAATCGGATTTGGTATCTCAAAGGGGGGATGGAGCATAATGGTCCTGTTCAATTTGAGTATCAAAAATCTACTCAATTTTGGAAGTAGGTGAATAATGAAGAAGAGATTTTTTTATTGTAGAAAAATCACAGACAGACGTATCTCTGAGACGTTTTTGAAAGTCTGCACGTCTGTGGTTTTTAAAAGCTGTCAATTTTGAGCGCTAAATTTTAGGCAATAAGCCTTGAGTGGAGGTCTAGGAATGACTACCTTCCTTTAAAACAGTACTTTGGGAAAGGCGAGGTAGTTTTAAAAAATTACAGTGCACGACTGGGTCGAACAAAACTTTCTCTTTCATCAAAAGTTTGGTTGGTTGTTTTCTTACGTGAAAAGCTCTCGCTTTTAGTTGATAACATTTATATTTCTATACTCTGTTCAATTCGTATTTTCAGTACAGGCCTTATGGGAAGCTCTTTTTTCTACCAGTGGTGCCTGTAGCTACTCTCACGGCACTCAACACAAGATTTGCCACTGAAATAAAAGCGAAACCACTGGCGATTCCAAAGAATTTGTTGTTGTTATTTACGAAAAACCCACCCAATTGTCCTCAAAGGCGCATACATCCCAGCATGACCAGTCTGCCAGGCTGTCGCGAGCAGAATGAGGATCGAGGATGACGACGACGCTGATATTCTCGTGTGCGGTTGCTTTTTTATCGCAGAAAATAAACATGTGTGTGTTTTAAGCACCTCAGAAGAGTGTTACCCTAATCTATTTGCAAAAATATCTTTACGGGTTTTTCTATGGATATTTTCACAGAACTTTCGATTTTGGTGCTTTTTAAAGCTTTTGAGAGCGAATAAATGAATTTGATTATGTGGGATGTTGCCATACAGTTTTTAGGTACTCCTTTAATTATTTTGTATTTCTGAAGGATCTGTTAATATGCAGTTAAACCATTTTTTCTTTATAAAGAGTTGGTATTTGGTAACCCTACCGATATTTGTGAGAGAATTATGCCTATTTATATTGCCCACTATGGCAACCATGTGAGAGCTTTAAAATGGAGACAGCTTATTAAAATCCATAATAGTTAGGGTGAAAGGCAAATAGCCTATCTTCCCTGTACTGAAAATACGAATTGAACAGAGTATAGTCGATTGGGATACGGCTCTGCGAAATAAGGCCCCAATGAAATAAGGCCCCAAAATCAAAATGAAAAAAATCCCAAAAAAATTACACAGGAAACACCAACAACGATTTTTAATAAAATTTGGGGTGTTATTTCCTTTTTTGGGGCCTTATTTCCTAATGAAAATTGGGCACTTATTTCATTATGAAATAAGACCCCAAAAGAAGAAATGAAGTAAGTCCCCAAAACTATTTTTTTATTATTGATTGTTACCCTTCCGACATGGAATACGTATGGGGGGCATGCTGCCCCTCTGCAACCTCCCTGCTTGGGTTTACTGTTAGATTACGGGGTGGGTGCGAGGTTGAGTATATACAAAGTTCCTTTAATCTAAATTCGTTTATCCAATATCAACAATATTAAATAAAAAGTAGTTTTCGTTATTTTTAATTTCATTAGGTATGAAATAACACCCCAAATTTGGGGCTTTATTTCATTTTCTCGTTTGGGGCCTTATTTCATTGGGGCCTTATTTCCTACAGCCGATTGGTTGCCTTAGATTTATAGTTGTAATAGCATGAGTTTTTTTAGCGCGAGTAAATATTGCGCTCGTACTTTTTTTTTAAAGTTGTCCAAACATCCAGATATTTTATTGTGCTTAACAAATTTTCCTTGGAAAGGCGACATATGACATCTAAAGAAAGGCAGCACTCTTAATAAAAACCAAGGGTTTCGTGGAAGTGGTCCGATGATACCCAACACCAGTCGTTCCATTTGTGATGACTTTTTTCTTGCACACCTAATGCTACCTGCTCAGAACTACTTCTCAAAAGGTTGAGCAATTCGCGATCAGCGTGGCAGTTTGTTGCATTTGCTGTCACTCTCCGCACAGTATTTTTACATTGTTGTGTGACTTTTGAAGAAATCTTGCCTGCAATCATATTTGTAGGTGGTGGTTTAAGTCCGTGTGCTTGTCATTCAGAATGTTCGGACAGCAAGAATACGGAAGGAGGGCTCTGAGCCTGAGATAACTGACGCGATTCCAATATGATCAGTTTGCTTGAATCTTTTGTAATCGGCTGACTGCCATCTTGGTATTTGAGTACTGAAGTTAGGTGTGATTTGGTTACGTCAAGTCCCACAGAAAAGGTGCATTATGATAGCCAGTTCTCCGTATATCGTTGCCTGAGAATTGTTTTTTTCCATACGCCACTTTTGTCGTTTTTGATTTAGGAACGGATTTTATGGTAATTTTGTATCCTCTTTTTAAATCTGTGATTGGATTTGCTCCATCTCTTTCCAATCCCGAGATATCGAGCATCGACTTTGTCCCATATCCACCAAAATCAACAGTTTGTAGAATTGTTTTGTGCCATAAACCATTTTTTGGCGTTTGGTACAAATTTTCCATATAATTTTTGGCATTTTTTTCCGAAAATTACTGCGACAAGAGATAGACAAAATATTAACGAAATTGAGAATTGGTTTGTCCTACGTGGATTTATGTTAAAGAAAAGCCATATCCATTTTTTGGTGCTCCACGTGCATGGCCAAAAAAGAAATCAGTTTCAAAATATAGGAGGTGGGACACAAGTCCAAAAAGTAGACTTTTACGTAAATTAACGTAGCGTGTGAACGGTTTGGCAAAACACTTTGAAAATTGGTAGGTAAACCCTTTATAAGACAATTCAAACAAACAATCAATTCTCAGGCGACGATATGCTCGCCTCTTGGAAGGAAATTATTTTTAGTAAAGAAGTGACTGAGCACTTTGGTTCGCTTGAGAGTAAAACGGGTAGTACTTTGTACCCTCGTCTCTAAATTATTGCCAAATGAATGGTCTACTGAATTGTTAAAAAAGCATTAAAGAATATTATAAATTCATGAAATCCATTACCTCTCCCACCCGATGAGGATAACCCGCGCATACTGATTGCACCACAGTCGCTGCAAAATTGAAAAGGCTAATGAAGCGCAAATGCGTCCAAAGAATGGCCATTTACGTTCAGACCAAGTGAAAGGCAATGTTCACATGTGAGTATTGGTCTGGTCAGTTCAGTTGTTTGGTTAAAAATGCATGCCATTTTCCCATTTCCATTCCCCGAAGATGAAAAATTATATACACCACACAAATAATAGCCACATCATTGAACGTAAAAGTGCACAAGCTTCCGCTTACTTCATCCTGACAGTTAATGTTAAACGATGTTTTAATTTAAATAAAAATGGTTGCATCTGTCATCGTTTTTTAAAAGACCAATGGCAAGGGAAGTCATATTTTGCATATCAAACGCGTACATGTGGAAATGGCAAACAGAAAGTTATTACAATATTCGACATGGTTGATGGATGGGTAGTTGTACTTTTAAAAACGTTGGTAAACGGCCTTCCAAGGCTTTCAATTTAAATTAGTAAAAATGATGTTTTCTTTTCGAAGTTTTATATTTCACAATAAAACAATGGAGATGAGAGAACATGCAAAGTCTGTTAATTTACCGCTTTGGTTTCTTCTGCAAATGGATATGCTTTTGGGGAAACTTTACGTAAACTTTTGGCACAATATTGAGGCTCGATTTTTTTTTTAAAATTTAAGTGTTTAAATTGCTATCGGTTATTGGCAGATATACAGATGTGCGCCACTTTTATGTCGGTATGTGAACATTGAATAACTTTGACACCTGTCACTTGACTTAAGCAGACATATTTTTAAAACGTCAATTCAATAAAACTAAATCACTTCACACCGAAAAAACGCGACGAAAGAGTAAAGCTCTTCATTGTAAATATTCGTTCAGTTGTGTTAACTTAACGTGCATTTTCGTCGAAAATGTCGTGGACAGCGAGCGCTGAATTTAGTGTTGCCATAAAAATATTTGGACAAATTTGCAATTATGACAAAAAAAATTTGCAATGCACATTTTTAAAGTACCTAACAATAAAAAAAAAAAAGAAAAAAAAAAAGAGCTGAATATGATAGCATACAGCAAAGCCAAGTGAGCAAAAACTGTTGAAATTGTTTTTTAAAAAGAACAAAATACATTATTGCGAATGCAGATAAAATCTGAAGCGCAGATTTCTGATTATTAAAAGTCTGCAGCTAGGTCGAAAATCTGCAAAATACAGACAAATCTGCACTTATGGCAACGCCGACTGTATAGCAACTCTATTCGTCATTTAGTGTCAAATTTTGTTGAGGGTGGGACAGCGAGAGATCGTCAACATTACGCGTATCAACGCTTATGGCGCGGCGTTCCAATGAACTGGTTGAAGCGAAAGGAGAGAGTATCGGCAAAGCCCTCCGTGGACGTGTACTGTCAAAGAATCCTCAATGTATAACTAATGTGACCATCTTTACTCATTTACGTACTCAAGTTTTCATCATTATTTATTACAAAATTTTAAACGCAATTTTAATGCAGTTGCGGTTAATTATTCGATGTTCTTATAAATAGTACAAAAGGTTCGTTCTGTGCAATCAAATCATGGGTCTTGTTTGATTTTGTTGAATGCGTAATTTCCATCGGATGCAATTTTATTCAAAATGGAAAGGAAAAAACTGTTTAATCTTAGGTTTTTCATACCTACTGAAAGAAGCGACTTTAAAACTGAGTTTTAAAATGATGAGTAGACCCCGTTTATTTCTTGAACATTATAAATTGATTGACTGACCGATTTGTTTGACTGTTGGATGAATTATGAAATTGGTTAAAAAAAACTAAACTAAACTAAAAAATTGGTAAAAAACTACACTGATCTTTTCACATTTTACACTTATTTGACATTTCATTGACAGCTTATAGTTAAATATTGACAACAAACAATTAGTGGTGTAAATGGGCAAGTTACATTGAACTACTATTAATATATTTGATCATAACACTGACAAACCTAGGTTTTTCGATTGTCCTGACTATACGTTTACAATAAAATTTGGTATCTGTCACATCATAACAATGTAAGTAAGCCAGCATCTGTATTTCTGTATTTATCTAGATTTAAGAAAATCAACGAAATATTTTGAAAATAATGGGTAATTGAGGTAAACTTGCGCATTTTGACATTAAGTTTAATACATGTAATAAATGTACGCTGAAAGCACTTCTTTGGTAACACTGCGAGCCACCTAACCTAGCTTAACCTGAATTGCACTAAAATTCACTTCGTATTCACTCTCTTTTTGATTGGTTCTAACAGAGAAAACGACATACAGTGCTTTTGATGTGCCCCTACCACCCCAAAGTAGAACCAGTGATGCCATCCTGGCATTTTCAATGCTAGATCTATCATTTTCGAATACTTGAATAGAATGAATTTTTTTAGTTTTTGAGCTTTGTTTTACTAGAAATTTGGTCATTCGTATACATTAAGCTGATGTTTCCCACCAGCCACCACTTTTCCATCAGATGCAATGTGTGCGAAGGGCTTATATCTTATCAGCAGCCTATGTAATTTTAATGAAATGGAAAATGTATTCCATTTTCTGGGAAAATGCCCCACATAACGAACGTGAACTACGCTTTCTGCACTTTTCTGTGATCTTTCTAGAGAAGAAGCTACATCAATATGGACAGAATTTCAAATACTGCAATCACGCAGTGATTATTAAATTACTATTAAATTAAACTAACTAACTAATTTGAATAAAAAAAAAGAAAAGAAAGTATTATTTAAAATTCTGCTACGTAGTTCTCTAGGTTCTTCTTTCTTTCGATTTCGGTTCTTTTCTAATATAAATACATATGCATTCGAACTATAATTTATTAAACGAAGAAATAATATCATTTATAAAATCAGTATTTTAACTAACTTTGTTTAACTATTTATTGTTAGTTTAAATTAAATTCAATCCATGTCAGACTGCCTTTAGACCTTATTTTTTTATTTTTATTTATTTTTTATTTAAAAATTAATATGTAGTTGTAAACTATTAAAAAGGATAATTTTTGTATATCTTATCTATGATGGGCCTCAAATGCAAAACAAAAAAATACAGCAACTGTAATAAGATTTTGCGAATTGAAAGTGTAATTTTTATTTCTAAGTACGTATCGTAAAAATTTCAAAAATAGGCAGTACTGATATTTTTTTTGCTTTCTTCACTAAAAATAAAATTAATTGTTTTAAATACTTGTTTTTTATCTGTTGTATTTTCTGAATTATTTTCAGGCAATGTATTTATTACTTAATAGAGAGTTTTATTATATATTAAACAGATAATTAGGACAAATACATTTAAATAGGTAATTAATAAAAGACAAAATAAGTTTTATTAAAAAAAAAAAAAAAAAAAAACTGGTAGAAACACATTTTGTTTTGTTAAGAATTTTCATCATCAGATTCCTTGAAGTGATTGTTTGTTTGAATAGTTTGATCTCTGACAGTCAATTTTCCGTATATAGTTGGGAAGACATTTCTGTTTTCCCCTGTCAGGAAATGAACTTGCATTTCTTCAATTGACCAAGTGACTACCCCTTGCGCCATATGAGCGACGAGGACAAGCCCGCCAACTGGTTATTCGAACGGAGGAGAAGACCAACCTCTGTGCGTTGTTGTTTCTACGAGGTCTTTTTGTTTTAGCAGTCTAGCATTTTTGCTTTTTTGAACTGGCAATACTGAGTAGAACCACGAACAAGAACACTGTCACTGCGGACATTTTCTCGATTTTCTGAAATAAATTTAATCTGATCATGCTAGGTTTCGGACTGTTGCTCAGCTTTTAGATGAAGCAGAAAACTTAAATGTCTTAAAATATTTAAGAACGTGTTGGCTCTCTTTTTTGATTTATTGATTCAGAATTATTTAAGTAAATGACAATCAGAGAAAAAAATAACCTTTTGGTCAAAAACGCTCCTGTAAAAAGGAGTTTTAACTCTTAAGTAATATTAAAAAAAAAAAAAAAACTCGAAATCCGACGACAAGTTCTCACTCTAATATTTAATAGACCTGAACCTGAAACCTTCTACAGTTTTAATATTTGTTTTGATATGAATGAGGACGAAATGTGCAAACTTTATTAATTTCGACATAGCCGAGTTTTAAAGGAAGCCGAAAAATCGCACGTTGCAAACAAGTTGTATACAACTCTCTAGTTAATTTTACCGAACAAACTTTCACTGTACCTACGCATCAGTTGATTTGTGAATCTTAAACTTTTTCCATTATTCAGTTCAAAATCGATAGCTTGTTAACAACAAAAACACGCTCCTTGCCACCAAATTAAATGAAGTCATCCAAGTGTATGAGAATTTCACAAGCAACTTCGACTTGACTAATTTATGCAGAGGTGAACTTCATTTTCATCCCTCTAACTTTTACATTTTTGTTGCTTTTATTACACATTGTAAATTATGATTTAATGAATCGCAATGAAGAAAGCATTAGAAAGATTTACGCGTTTGCGGTAAACAGATGTCTTTTGGTTTATGACGTAATTAAAATACATTTATATTGCTAACGGGAAGCAAGCCTTCGTTAAACTGTTTTGAATTTTTCAACTGGACGAAATACCATTTGTGTGTTTTATATTGTTTTTTTTTCTTTTGTTTGTCTTGCATTTTATGACCCATAAAAGGATTTTATTAATGGACTTCCGGCCGGGCGCGGGCAATATTTTCACTTGAATCTAGGAGTTGTCAAAGCTTCCCGAGGTATACGGACGCGGTGCTTTGAAGGTTGTGTTTTTTTCGGGGATTATTATGATTAATGCGAGGGTTTGATATTTAAACAGTAACGTATGGGTATATCAGCCTTGAATCATCCTGAAAATATGGGAATAGAAGTATCTCCCTTTCTCCATTTAACAGGCAGAGGTACAGGGGTCCAAAATGTTCAACACCCACCAAACAGCTGCAACAAAAATCCGAAAGCAATTACCTAAGTATCTCTCTCTTTCAATCGTGTGCAACAACTGTAATTGCTTTTCCAAAAAAAAAACGTTCTATGCACAGCTCACGAAGGAAGGCCCAGATGCCCCCTAAGACCCAAGACCACAATGGACACATTAGCCCACCTCTATACCGACAGACCTACATATTTATCTTATTATTTCCGATGCCGGCAGAGATCTCTCAGATCGGTAATGATGAAGATGATTATGCAGTAAGCTCCAAAAACCCCTCGCGATTACAAAACTCGATGGCACTAACCACTGATATTACCTACCAGCTACCACCATTGCAACTGAAGTGGACACACTCTTGGCGTATTGACTGAGCAATCGAATAACTGCTGCCGGGGAGTTCGGCGTCAAAGCTGAAGCGGTGTTATGCGCACAAGTGCGGTTGGATTAGTCATTTCAAGATGCCCGACTGCCGAATTGGGTTAAGAGATAATTATTATTGTTGTTGATGGTTTTTATTGATTCGTTGCAAGATGGCTTTTCAAATGTAGGCGGATGTTGTCTTCGGATGCAGAAGTGCAGGAAAAAACAATTTTTAGTTTAAATTGTGCAATGGAATCTTTGGATGGGAAGACGGACTTTAGTAAAAAGATTGTCACCAAGGACAGATTTCTTAAGGTGGGACTTGGGTTTTGAAACTTTTGATTCCGACTTTAGTTTGAATGCGTCTTCGAGACAAAACGTCAAAATACAAATACAAAAGAGTTTTAATTTTCCAGTGGTCAGTAGTAACCATCAAAAAGTTGAAAACAATAATTTTTCATGCGCAGAGAGTGATCAGTAAATTTTTAAATTTTGAAGGTTTGAGCTAGAGATTATGTTTTCGGTGAGCTCATAGGTAGAAGATGGACCGTCATTATCTGACCTAAACGCGCTAGGTAGACTATAAAAGACAATTGTTCTTATTTGTACTCTGTCAAATAATCTAATTGAATTGAATAAAATTTGACTTCTGTTGTCAAATTGAAGAGGCGTTGGCTTTGACATATTTGCCACTAAGGCCGTGAAGGAATTTTAAGGTTGATCGGGGTGTTGACAATTGAGATGAGACATCTGGGTCTGACTACCCCCATGAAATAACTGCTTTGACGAAGAGGCCATGTTGTCCAAAAACTGTCTAGATATCTACTAAGCAACGCTGCACAAAATTAGGAGTCTGTCTCGTAAGCAAAGGATATGGAAAAAATATCGTGTTTTCCGATAGAGAAACAAGGACCATAATAAACGCACGCACAACTATACAAATTGAGACGTATTTCCTTATTATTACAACTTTCAGAAGTTTCACCTTAATAAAACGAAAAAGTGACCGAATTTCAGCTGATAGATAGAACGAAATATTCAAAAGGCATGACTTAAGTCATATCCGACCAAAATTAAATGAGGATAGGACGTTCCAACTAAAGTCGAACAAGGCTTTGCTGACTCGGTGAAGAGCAGACTCATGCACCACCTTATTTTAAAAATTTGGTCAACGCCAAGTTGGGCTCATGAAACTCAGGACCGCTTGCTGCAGCTCTATAAGGGAACATTTCTGATGATTCGCGCAAACTGAAGCAGAATGAATCTCTTACAGATCACGTACAAGCATCAGTGCCGTATTTACCATAAGGGCACACAGGGCCTGTACCCAGCGCCCCTATCCTCGCAGGGCCCCAAATGCCAAATATATTCACTAACGCACTTTAATTTTTGTTCCTTTTGGTAGTGTGGTAAATCAGGCACTTAGTGAATCAGACACTTAGGAATTGTGGTGAATCGGGCACTCGGTTTCCCTCCAAGTTCCACTTCCAATTGGAGACTGGAATCTGTCAAGTAATTCTAGTACCATCTAGATAGGAGTTGGAATGTACATCTGGAACTTATCTACTTCTGGAATATTCGCTGATAGGTGGCAGCGCGGATATAAAAGGGGCGCGTTGACAACAGAGATGTACAGTTGATTTTTAGGCTGCGATTGTTAAGTTCGAAAGAGTAATCGGTTGTGAGATAAATAAGTGAAAAGTAATACAGTGAATAAAGCGATTGGATTGAAACGTTTAAGAATTGATTTAAGTGATATTGTTTTGGTACTTAATAAGTGAATATTTAGAAAGTGTAAATAAAGTGATTTTATTAGAAAAGTTGAACAGAATAGTGTTTTATCTTTTCGAATCCCAGCCTGAATGTAACAGTAGATATAGCTTTATAAAAAAAATTTAGAAAGTAAATGTCGCAAGTGGAGGTTAGGCTTACCATCTTCTAGAAAATCTCGTAGAGAACTTATAAACATGAAAAAAATGTTAAAACTTAAAATTCGTAAATGTATTGCGCAATTATTATCTTCTATATATATAAAAATAACTTGATAAATGTGTGTGTGACAGCCTACCGAATGCCACACACATCCGATTTTGATTTAGGTTTTTTTGTTGGTTAATAGACCATGCAGAGAAGGTTTTTATATTAGTATGGCACATTTTTGAAAGAAGGCGCAACCGCCATTCCAATAAATTCATTTTTGTACACTTTGAAAAAAAAAGAAACTGGGAAGAAATCGAGTAGTGACACTTCAAATACAAAAAAAAATATTTTAAATTTTAAAAGCAATTGTTGTTGTCAATTATTTTAATTATTTTCCAACCAAATTGTTGTTGTCAACAATTTTGAAAGTTTTTTTTTTTTTAAAATACCTATAGGTACCTAAAAAGTTTGTTCTAATAAATTATGTTTACTATGTTGCATTAAGTAACTTTTTGAAATGAAGTAGATACTTTGATTATACAAAGATGATATGGCCGACGATATTTTGCATCGAATTCGTACTGTGATATCGGATAATGATCTGGAAATGTCAGTTGCATCGAATTCGTACTGTGACATCGGATAATGAACTGGAGATGTCAGATGGAATGCGCAACAAAGCTTTGATTTTAATCGAGGATATGTGTCTGCTCATGAGTGGCAATTTGTTGTGCAAATTGGGGATGCCACAGCCAAATCGTTCAATGCGAAACGCATTTAATCCAGAATTGGAGCGAGAAATGGACTTCGGTCGAATCGCATTGAGTCAAGCTGTTCGAACAAATGTGCCAATGTTGAATCAAGAATAAAAGAAAGTGTACGATTAATTGATGCAAGCAGTCGATAACGAAAATTGCGGAACTGGAAATACATTCATGATTTCACTTATTTTGGCTACAATTCGTTCAAGATCTGAGATCGCTTTGCCCCTAGCCTCTCCTGGGATAGCGGCTTCTTTGTTATAAGGCGGTCGAACAGCTCATCCTGCATTGAAATTGCCATTGAATCTTCAAGTGGAAGAAGAACCTACATGCAACATTTCAAAGAACACTGCGATGGCGAAAGTACTGCAGCAATGTAAGATTATTATATGGAACGAATGCACAGTGGCTTACAAACGCGCATTGGAGGCCCTGAATCGTTTACGTAATGACCTTTCGGTGGAGCAATGATCAACGGCCTGATTGAGTTTCCACAACATTTTTGCAACCTTACAACGACACCGGAAGAACTAATAATGAATGTTTTCCCGAATATCGCTCGGAATAATATTGACCATGATTGGCTGAGTGTAAGAGAAGAGTGATTTTGGCTGCGAAAAACAAGAAGGTCGAACATTTGAATTCCGCCATTCAAAACCA
Source organism: Cheilosia urbana (assembly GCA_946477585.1). NCBI lineage: Eukaryota > Metazoa > Arthropoda > Insecta > Diptera > Syrphidae > Cheilosia > Cheilosia urbana. The sequence goes on from OX297854.1 coordinate 132,250,874, forward strand.
AATCGCTGGTGAGTTGCATTCATACAAATCAGTCGACTCCGTGATGGATGAAAAGGAAGCCACCTATTATCCAACGGAATTTTTAAATTCTTTGGATGTTTCGGACTTGCCTCCTCACAATTTGAAACTAAAAATCGTCTCAGTAATAATTTTGTTGCGCAACCTAAATGAACCAAAACATTGTAACTGTACGCGTTTGATTGTGAAGAATTTAATATCAAATATTATTCAAGCAACGATTTTTATTGGAAAACTCAAAGGCGAAGATGTTCTTATTCCGCGGATTCCACTTATTCAGAACGATTTGCCGTTCATATTTAAGCGTCTTCAATTTCCCGTACGTCTCGCTTTTTATGACAATTAATCAGTCGCAAGGACAATCGCTGGATGTGTGTGGCATAAATCTTGAATTTCACGTGTCGGCAAAGGTCTCGCTTTGTACGTGTACACACCCGATAATAGAAATAGAACAAAAAATGTTGTGTACGATAAAGCATTTCAGTGAAAAAGCGGTAGGTTGGCCGACAAGTATTTGTTTTTATTTATTTATTTAATTTTAATATACCTCTTGAATATAAAATTTGAATTGACCGAATTACATGAAGCAGAATGAAGCGAAAGCTCGGAATTATTAATTTCATTACCTACATTAATGAATTTGGGCGGAACGAAGTTCGCCGGGTCAGCTAGTATAAAATAAATAATAATTAAATAACAAGTCAATGAAAAAAGCTATAATAAACACAGAAACATAAAAAAAAACTTCGTAATGGAGAAAGTTAAAAACAAGCAAAGCAAAAGAATAGAGGACATCACATTGCAAAGGAGGACGGGTGGCAAGTCTAGTGAAAGTTGTTAGCGACTTTAAGCCATTGACATTGCCAAGGTCGATTTCAACGGAAAATGTAGCATCTCCAGGTAGGAAATCTATGTAGTTTCTAATTTTTAAATAGTAAACATTTTCATACCTAAAAAAAATACCTCAAAAGTAAATACAAAGTAAAACTAATATTTTGAAATTATTTTGAAATCTATAAAGTCGGATTTAGGTATTTAGTTTTCTTTCACTTTTATAGAGTCTAACAAAAGTATTTGAAAAAAATTGTGGTTTGTTTTAACTTATTTAAAATACAATTTTGGAATTTTAAGGTTCAAACTGAATCGCTGATCTTTTGAAGTTACCGACCATTTTAATATTAAAAAGGGAGTAAGACAGGGTGACGCTCTGTCATTTGGTGTCTTAAGAATCTTGAGAAAATTGTGTACGCATTTTTCCCAGTTTTTTTTTTTTTTTTTTTTTTTACAAACGCTGATGACATTTACATCATTTGTAATGAAATGACCCTGTGACATAAGACCATGTTTCGAAATATGGACTTATGACACTTTCAGAACCTATGGCCTTATCACACGTCACCTTTGTGGTACTCAGAGAGCTCTCTTAGGCGAGTTGGGCTTACAAAGACAGTGAGATAAACGGCGAAACTGGGCTTAGCTGTGAAGAAGGCTGTCGGCAATAAAAGGCTTACAACATCGATGAATCGAACAGAGCTTCGTAATAGACAGCTATACGGCCCTAGCGAGGTAGTAATCGGAACGGGAAATTCTCGATTTTATTCGATTCGGAGGATTTTTGCTTCGAGGTATTCTTCGGAACAACTGTTCGGAGAATTGTTCCGAAATTTTGTAAAGCATATCGGCGAATTACGTTGAAGTGCGATGAAGTGTATATTTTTGTTAAATTTTTGACAGCTAGGTTCCGATATCCTCCGACAGAAATTGGTTGGAGATTTTGTTTAAGATTTGGAGTGCGGTGCGGTACGCCATCGCAATTGTTTATTTCCCTTCCGAAGTCGAACACCTTGAATGGAATTTGAGTCTCCGAAAGAGAATGCGTTGCGGAGAAATTTCCGTTCCAACGGATACCTCACTAGGGCCTATAGCTTTGAGGTAAGCTAGCTACCTTATCAACCCCTGCTCGATTTGAAGCTCTTCCAAATGAAATGACATCAAAAATCAACGGAAGAATAACACTGGCCACTGGACTGTATAGCGTCACCTAGATAGGTAGGTTAGGTTAGGTTGAGTATGGGGTTGTTAGATTGCCACAAAAGACCGTAATGGACCCAATGCCGTATATGGCTTTCCCATTAAATAAAGCACCCTACTGAGCCAGGACAGCTTGACTAGGCGACCGTACCTTTCAAATGCATTCATTGCTTATATCATTATCGAAAGACACTCATCTATTTCGTTGCAATTAAGTTGCTAATTACCACTGATATCTCCAGAACGTCAATAGTGCCAACTTTCCCACTCTCTTGCGTGCTTAGCACGCCCCTACTAAGTCCATAAACATTATTGCTTATAACCCGCAATCGCATGTCAAGTCAGTCAATTTAAAAACTCCCCGCACACAGATAAAGGCAGTTCGAAAAATTACATATATAAAGCTAGAGCCAAATCCAGTACATCGATCAATATTTACTCTACTTTCTCTGAAGCCCCCTGTAACGTGCCAACAGTATAATTTAGTTTCCTTCTGGGTTCTAGCACTGCAATCAGCTCCCCTCTTCAACTACACCCATTGGTATCGATGGAATCGCGTTTAAAAGAATTTTCAATATTAGTGCACTTACTCTTGCTAAAGAACAGATAAACACGTAACTGCATTCCAACTACAATCGCCCAATGCGCATGTCACCACCCTCGCCCTCAAGCTGTCAGTTTGACAGAATATAGCTCCTGCTGCTATCTTTTCTCTGTTTACAAAATTTATTAGACTTCCACGCTATTCCTTTTACAGAGAAAATTAGTTTTCCCAAAGAGAAACGAGGAAAAGCTACCCCCAACACTACCCCTGCTATCTGTAAATACACTTCCACTTCCTTTTCCGTTGCGTCCTTCTCTCTTTTGCATTAAGGGAGTGACAACTGACAAAACAACTACACAAGGGTGTTGCGAAAATTCCTGGTGGTGAGGCTTTTCTGCCCTTCTCAGATGAAAAGTCGTCGTCGCTCTGTCAAACCCTCGGTGTTTACTGTGTCGTGTCGTGTCGTCTCGTTGTTTTGTTTTCAATTTATAAATTTTCTACTTTTCAACCGGTTTACCGTCGTCCAAAGTGCAATTTGTAGTTTTAATTAAGCAACATACTCGTAGGCGTGTAGTTTTTAGTCGTAGAGCAAAGCAATAATAGCAATTAGTAATCCAACACCAACTTCAAACATAACCTCGAACAGTTCGAGACACGGACAATAAAATATTTTTACTCGCGCATAACCTCATTTATTGTGAATAATATTTTTATTTTTTTTTTGTAAATAGGAATAGTGTAAACTAGGTAAAGTGTGTGCGAAATTAGAGTGAAATTTGTGTGAAAAATCGAAAATTCGAAACAAAATCTGGCGAAGCAGGGTGGGTTTCGGTTGACTAAATGTCAGGCGTCAGACTTAGAAAGTGACAGTTCGCTCTTTGTGGGGGCTCTCTTGTCGGGCACAACTGCTGTTGCTGTCTGCTGTCTATTTGGGGAAATGCATTTGCGTTTGGATGGTGGTTACTGATACTGATGCAAGGTCAATATCCGTTTGGATTTCCGCGACTGTGATATGGAAATCACTTCCCCGAAGGGCTGACATTTGTCATCTTTACGGGAGACGGTTTATTTGCTCTGATAAGATCAGAGTAAATATAATCTCAGGGAAATCTTGGATTCCGAAAGTGGGTAGGATGCGGATTTGTTTGCTCTTGGTGGAGATGCAGGATTATTGCCTTCGGGTGCATTGTGCAGCGAATGTAGGTTAGGTGTACCCAGCTGATAAGCAAATATAACTAGGTATCTTGCTATTGTTAGGGCCGGAAGAAGTGGCATTTATTGAATCTTGCTGCTTATCTTATTCAATTTTGCTTGGGGATGAACTACGATTAAATTAGACGATGGTGCATTTTTGCTCTTGAAGTGAGAGCATTTTTGAAAAAAAAAAAAAGAAACAGCAGGAATGACAGTTAAAAATGTTTTGACATACATAAATGTCAAGTTGGCAGTTGTCCAACAGAAAATTTAAGGAAGGTGACAGCCTTTGTTTTGAGGCTGTGTTCCACCCCGGACTGTATAAACACCACCAAAAAGAAAAGTAAAGTAAGACAGCCTTTAAGGCTGACAGAGGAGTGTATTACCTCAGAAATACTACATACGTCGATTGTGACGTTCTTTACAAGGTGCCGATGTGAACGAACTGTCATTTCTTTTGGACAGCGCAAATTTGTTTTTGCTTTCATTAATAACTACGTTCATCTTCAACTCGTCTGACTTTCAATTGCAGTGCTGACTTCTAACTAAGCTCCTACGAATTTGGCAGTCTTATCTGGGTATGCAAGAAATTACGCAGACCTGTGACAGATTGTACTTTGGAATTGGCTTGCGAGCTTCGTATGATTTTCTGAACTATGAAATGAAGTTATAAGGAAGTCATTTAATAGATCCCGTCAACCTGTCTAAAATCGATGTTGACATCGAATGGTGTCGTGGTGTATTAACCGATCTTAAAGCGAGAGTTCTTTAAAAGATCGAGTCTGTCGAACTTTCAATAAATGCTGTCTATTTGCCATTCCTCTGTCTTTTTTACAGTTGCCCCCTTTTTGGCTAATAAATCAAGCTTTCCTTGGGTTTTCGTTCTTGAAATGTAATTTAAATTCCGGTTTTGTCTCGGTGGTTAAAGAAGTAATCCCTAGGTCGGAAAACTTGAGAAGGAGTATACGTATACCCACTAATTTAGGGCAAAAATTGAGAACAAATTTAATTAGGCAGTCAAGATCTCACTTTCGTAGTGCAAGTTTTGTAGACCATTTTTTTATGTCTTCGAAGTAACGTAATATGAAACCGAGCATTCGATTAGACCCAACTTCCTAGACCATAAGAAATGAAAAATTAAGCTCTTTGTCAAAAATGACTCCTGTGTTGGTCTGAAATTCTTTTCAATATCATGTTTTGTATTTTGTATGTATATAGCCACTTCGGATCATCTGTGAACAAAATACATATTGAGCTTGTTACGAAAGAAAACAAGTACCTAGCTGATATAAAAAGCAAAAAGAATAGGCCCGAAATGACTTCCTTCGGGTACACCTGTGTAAATTTGTATTTCATTTGAAAGGGCGTATCCAATTTTCACAGCTTATTTTCGAATCGCTGATGAAAACACACACGATCAAAGTTTGTTGAAAAACAGTAGACATAGAAGAAAATTTACAGAAGTTTTTAAACATATGTACCAATTAAAATAATCACGTTTTTAATGATTAATCGACCACTAAAAACCCGTGCTAAGGTTGAGAAATATTATTTCAGACCGTGGTTTAAATATTTTTAACGTTTCAAAACTTTTTCTTCCTCAAAATCTACGCAACAAAACTGAATAATAATAACTAATCCTTGGCCGAAATGTGGAAAACTCTGCGGTAATTCGACCCATAGTATTTAAACTGTGAATAAAGCGGTCGTTTAACAGTTCCGGAAATAAGGGCAATTTGGCGATAGCCTTATAACAATAAAGTGCACGACTGGGCCGCACGAAACTTTCTCGTTCATCAAAAGATTGGTTGAGTCAATTGGTAGGTAGGTAAAAAGTTTGGAAGCAACCGTACATAAAATGTAATGATAGTTAGTGTCAAATAAAATGGTTATTCATTCGATATGGCAATAGGTACATACCAAATAATAATGTAAGTTATTATAAGTGGAAGCTCTCAGTAACAGGCTATTGTCGCAAGTTGATTTTTAATTTTTTGAGATATGAGCAGTTTTTAAAATAAGCGTTTTCAATTATTCGTATTAAAATTAAAAACGCAAGAATTTTGAAAACATCGATGTTAATTAAGTATGCATTTTGGTCAAAATTGTTATCGCCGTTTTCCGGTAAACTAAAGAAAACCAAATTTAAAAAAGAAGACTTTTTTTCAAAAAATCTATTGTATGATAATATAGACAGAAGCTGAGTTTGCTCTTAAGTTACAAATGACCATAATAACTTAGAAATGATTTTTTGTTACAATAGTTTGGACCGTTTTCGAGATATGTATATCCAAATCTCAAAAGTACCGTTGTAAGATTTTTGTAGTTAAAAACTGGTTATGCAGTCATGGTAACCCCATCTACTTAAGCTCAAACATCAATTTTGGTTGAAATCGTTGGAGCCCTTTTCGAACAAACCGAACCGGTATGAACATTTTGCATGGGAAATACAATTAGCATTGAGGTAGCCTTACGAAAAAAAAAAAAACGGCCCCGAACTGTAGGCCGCAAAACTACAAATCCGAAGTTTCAACGAAACCCGGGTAGCCGTCTAGGCTGTAGGCCTATAGGCCGGGACAGACGATAGACAGACAAACGGACAGATGGACAGAATTTTGAGACCCACTTTTTTGAGGGTCCATATGTCAGAATTGATTAACATCTCAAGTTCGAAATTTTGTACGAAAACAATATCTTTCTCTAACTACGTAATTGAGAAAGTTAAAAATCAGCAGTAGGTAGAATCCTTTGTGGGAAGGAGGTCCCGAATTAGACAGTGATTATTACGAGAGGATTTCTGAACTGTTTAAAAAAATAAGACGTGTGTTAAAAATTGATCTGGTGGCAGATTCTGTATATCAATAATCGTCTGGACGATATCGTTTTTGAAACTTCGATAACTATAAAATGTTATATTCTGGTCGAAATTGTTTGACTATCGTCAGCTTTCATTATAGTTGTGAAAATATAACTGGGTTAAGCTATTAAACTCGCAATTTTTGCACTTGGTTTCTCGTTTTGGAGATCTATTGTTTCGACGATAATCGTCTGAAAAGTTACGAAATTAGTGCCCTGGTAATACAGGGCTTAAGATCGAGAGATTAAATAAACTTTGTTATTCGCTTTTGTGAATGCTGTTATCCAGTAAATAACGTTCTGCTTCAATATCAGCAGCTTAAAGATTTTTACTAATAAAAATAAACCTCATACTTTACGCACAGTTCTTCGAATTAAATTTAATTGACGGAAATTGACACCTTTGGCAGCCGGGACTGCGAACTTCCGTAAATTGAAAGTCGAGACTGTGTTTATTGCTTTCATCATAAATTCCGAAGAATTCCTTTTGCGGAAATTAAATTCTCCACCACATTGAATATTATTATTTTGAAATTGATATCATTTATGTTAAAAAATAAAAATTTAAAATTATTTTACGTCAATCTGTTATAATAACCAATATAATAAAAAGAAAACTATCTCGGCTAGCACAGTGAGTAATTCAAATAGAACAAACTTCACTCTTTACTAAATTCTGTGTCCAACTAAATCTATCTCACAATTGATGCAGATGATTGATTGGAGTCTATACTCAATTAGACAACAATTAAAATTATTTACATACACAGATTGCATGCCGTTGCCAAAATGTTTGTAATTACGAGTAGATCTACGTATTGACACCTCATGGCGTTGTAACCGACAATTATTTCTCAAATAATTATCCATTGTGAAATGAAAACGAAAGTCTTTAGCTAATTAACATTTGCCACACAGGTGGATAGCATCGTCTTTCAAAGAAAGCTAAAAATAAATGTACCAGGCAAGTCAAAATAAACAGTACAGCACAAATTTGCTTGCAATAGCTTGGAATATTTCACTCGCCAGTATGCGTGTGATTAAATTTATGTAGCAAAAGTCTCTTTGATTCAAAGATTTAATAATAAATACCTACTTGATGTAGAATTTATTTCAGTACCTACACAATTGTTGGAGCGCCGGCAATTATAATTATTTTTGGGTGTTTCTTAAATTAATTTGTTTGTATGATGTCGGTAGCATATTGTTATGGAGCCCGTCCAAAATTTTATGCAAAATACGGTTGAAAAAAGTACGCAGTGGATTATACAAAGTTTTAAAATCTGTTTCCTTGCAAACTTTGTAAAAAAGAGCTTATGACGTAGATTCTTAGGCGAACGTCTTTGATATAATTTGTTTTCTAAAAATAAACAATCGAGTCATGGTGAATATGCCTCATGAATAATCACATTTATAGCTCACAGTGGCAGCATTTGCGATAGTAAATTAGCTATTGTGACCCACAACTAAGTTCAGGTAAATAATTCAAAAACGTTGGGACCCCATGCTCTTGTGGAGAATATAGTTTACTTGTCACAAATTTGTGGATTCTATAGGTCAAATCTTTCGAAACGTCAACTTAAATTTACTTTAGGTCACAGTAATTTATTTTGCGCGAAGATTTTCACCATTGTGAATTCAAAAAATATATAAGCTAAACACGTTATATGCGCGATACTACTTCTCATCATATTTAGTGTCTTAGATTTTACGAAATTACAATGGCGAAATTTTCTATATACATATAATATAAATAAATTACCCACTGTGACCTACAGAATATTTGGTGTGAATATTTAAAATTATTACAGTCCACGTCGGATAATAGAGGCTTTTTATGTCAAACAAAAAAAAAGAATTTTTTTTTTAAAGCTTGTGTTCTTTTCTTATATAATTTTGTGGGTCACAAATTTTGCCACAGTGAGTTCGAAAAAATTCGCCTGGAGAATTAAAAATCATTATTAGTTATTACTATCGCAGTCTACTTACCTTCTTCTATCCGTAGTGGACTGTATCAGTAAGGCAATGTAATTACCGCGGTCTTATAATCGTTAACGCTGCGGCAACTCCGCCTGTCAGGCAGTCATTGTCATGTATGACTTACCCCCTGAACATAAATTTTGTGACTTAAGCTTTTAAGCTATATTGTTGCAGTGAGATAATTCAAAAGACTCATTTAAAGCGGTTATTCTACAATGGATAAAATTCGATGAGTAATTCCATTTACCACACATTAAAATCTCTTTAACTCAACCAACAATAAATGACTGTTTCTGCGGGATATTTAACATCTTTTTATCCCTTCGGGGTGACCCACTTCAATTAATTTAATAATCATACTCATGCTAAGACTACAGTAATTGCAAATTCACCCCATGGGGTCAATCGATAACGAAAGCAGTGTTTGCCTGTGGGATTTTGTGAGTTAATCTCCTCTTCAATGAATAAAATCCTTTCAAATCATATTTTTGATGAATAATATTGCACAAGCATAGGCATAGGCATTCCCTGGGGGCAGTATTAGTTGAACAAAAATTCAATTGTAAATCCACCTCCATACGTTAATTACCCAATTTACATTCACATCCACTTACGGAGGTTCATGTGTGAGGGGTTTTCGTTTCGAATATTGTTCAAGAGACGTCGTTGTAGGCAGTAGTTTTAAGTAGTGGGTGTGCTTTCATTTTTACAATTCTATGTCGAATTTTGATAGTGCAGGGAAATAACTTCACCTCGAGTTTGAAATATTTCCAATTTTTTTATGGGGAAGTTATATCACTCTGAAAGTGGGCAGTTACTTCACCACAAACTCAAACTGAAATATTTCCAATTTTTTTCACACTAAGTGAAGCTATTTCGCACTGAAAGTGGGCAATTACTTCACCACAAAATTTGTAAAATTATTTCCCACTTAAAGTTTGAGAATTGTTCGATTCTAAGTGGAAAACAAAAACCCAGTCGATTGTTTTATAGGGATTTTGGTATAATTTTACATTATGGATAACAACTTTGCATATACTCAACCGCGCACCTACTCCCAGCCCAAAAAGGTGTTCCCAAGCAGGGGGGTTGCAAGGGGGCAACATGCCCACCATATATTTTCCACTGTTTATGAATATGTCGTCGCGTATTAGGGGAAATAATTTCCCAAAAAAAAAAAAAAAAAAAAAAGAAGATGAAGATTTTGTCCATTTTCAGTGGGAAATAACTTCATATAAAAAAAGAGTGGAATTATTTCCCATTCGAATGAAATTATTTCCCATGTAAAGTTATTGCCCGTGTAGTTGGATTTTATATGTATTTTATCAAATTTAAACAGCATTAATGGTCTGGCGCTTTTTTTGAAGAGGAATTAGGACAACAATTTTCAAGTCAGCAATCAGTGGCGAGCGCAAGTAGGGGTTTTGGGGGCTTAAAACCCCCCCGAAATATGTGAAATTAATAAATAGTAAGGAATGTCTATTTTCCTTAAAAGTAGGTGATAAAAATCCTGCTTTCTTACATTTTTGCAGTTGATGAATAGACATGGACTGTCGGCTTGAAATAAGTTCGTCTTTTCCATAATTTGCTTCAGTGTGAAAATTCGGTCTACAGTCGATCTGCCGGGCCACACTTATGAGGCTGACCACACCGCATATGGAAAAACAAAGCTTGACGGAACCTTGTGAAAACAACACACCTACTTTAAAATTCGCTGAGTTGGTTCGCCTACTTCCGAACCGTCTTTCAGTTGAATATTAATCGAAAACCGACAAATGAATTGTGAAAAACAAAAGAGAAAAATAAATCAGGATTTTAGCTGTTGGTTTTTCCCTTACTAGACCTTTCAGTTTTCAACTGAATTGATTTTCCGAATGCCCAAAAACCAGAAGGACACGTGTCCATTTTAGTGAACATATTGTTTTCAACGCTTGCACAGATTTTAGAAAATTGTTAAATTGTTATAATCTTTATAAAATGTAATTTGTATAAAAATAAATAGTTGACGCAACTGGTCCCTAAGGACCTTAGGCATAGCTTTTCAGAACATTTCGTTGTATGTGAGGTTTTAATTTTGGGGACGAATGAAAGGATCTACAATTTTATGCCGAGTCCAAACTACTGGTTTAAGAATGCCTTACATGGCAGTTATCTATACTCTCGAATGTTTGTCAGACTTTCGCGAGAGGTGGCGCTGTAAACAAAAACTTTAAAATGGAATTTGGATTTCTTCGGACATCCAAATTGTTATAGCTTTTAAGACAAACGTTCAAAAATTGTTTTGCTGTTTTTGAAACATGAACACAGTGGATGGGGGTATTCTCTGCATTTAAAACAAATCTCTACCCATTACTGCATGTGTTTTAATCAAACTGGGCCTTCCTAATAACCATTTTTAACCTTCACAGTAAATATATTATTAGGTCACAATAGGTACCTAATGTTAAATGAAAAATGTCGCAATTGTGATTTTAAAATCTATAGCCTTGACACCAAATATGATTATTAGTATCGCGCACTGAAAACAAATTGCATGTAAATTTGCAGCAGATAATATTTTATCGAACTCACAAAGGAAAACTAAAATGGTTACACTAATCGAACTCATAGACCTTTTCAGTCTCTTCAAAAATGCATTCTCTTCCAAACACCAATCGGCAATCCTCTTCTCACATAATATTTTTTGCGCATAAGATTTAAGATACCAGACTACTCCTCTCAAGCAAATTCTCTCGTGCAACTTTCACTCTCAACTCTCAAGTCAGATTTGTGTAGTAAACAACCGAATTCATTGATAAAACTAATCTCCTCTCACTGGAGTTGCTCTCTCTTGTACTCGTCGTACGCAGGCCCCATCGCCCCTGCCCCTGTCCCAAACCAGAAACCCCACAGGTCTAACGACTGAAGTAGTGGTTAGTGGATAGCAAGCGCCACTATTTACCAACATTTCAGTCTATTTCTTTTACAGTACACAGTATACAGAAAACAGAACAGACAACAGAGTAGGGTTCGGGAACGGAAGACCCCAACAAATTCCGTGGTATACGACAACATTTCTCAGTTGGAAACTTTCAGCCCAATCGAACGGTTGTTGGCGTGTCGGATGCAATCGCTGGCTGAATAGCTTGTTCGTTGGCCGCATCTTTTCATTTCTTCCTATTGCTTGCGGTTGGTCTTCGTCGTTTTGTCCATTGTTGCGGTAGTAACGTAACGGTCGTGCGGAGTTCTTCCTCTACATTCAAGCGGAAACCAAACGACGCTGTCAATTGTGACAGCCGTCATTGTGCATTTTCCAAGGATCTGTCAACAGTTGTAGTGTCGAACTATGTGCTGCTAATCGAATGTTTACCTTACACCCTTGTTTCGCCATATCTATGTTTACATTTCATTAAATCATAAAAAAAAAGAAAAAAAATTGTTCTTGTTGCTTAAGAGAATAAATACAAAATTTAATGGTTGAGTGTAAATAAGTTTTAAGTGCGTCGAAAGAGTTATAAGTATAACATTCCATTCAGTTAAATCGGAATAAAATTTTCCAGATTCCAGTGTAAAAAGTGATTTAAAAAATAAAAAAGGTTTCTACGAAATATTATAAAATTAAAGTGATTTAGGAAAGAAACAACTTCTGCCTGTCACAATGCGACGAAACGTCAAATTGATTGTCTTCGTAACCGTCATCTGGATGTTCGTTATGGTTTACTATCTGCAGTCGAACACTGGCAAGGTGAGTGGTGCGAGAGATGCATTTATTTTTCTGACAGATGATGTTATGAATTGTTTTCTTAATAAAATTGTCATTGTGTATAAAGTATAAGTATATAGTATGACTGCAGGGATTATAAAGATAAAATCAAGATAAATTCACGTATGCACGTAGTCCCCACTAAAATAATTCACTTCGGTTAAAGAGATGGAGAGGGAAAAAAGCAAACAAATGTCACAAGTCACATAATGTAAGGCTCTTCCATACCTACTTACTGCGGTTTATCTTTCTTTGCATATCCCTAGTAGACCGGGGGCGTTGACATGTTCTTCTCTTTAACTATTTTCATAGTTTCTACTATGTAGCTGGGTTTTTGTGCTTGGTAATTCTGCACAAATGTAGTTAATCCCTGGGGCCTGTTCGCTGTTCCCCTTCGATGGCTTTCTTGTGCACGTCAATAGACAGAGGCTATTCTGGGTTACTAATGGATGGCTTTAAAGACACTTGTTGTATATATGCAGTTGTGGTACTCAATCGACAGTTGGGTGATTTGTTTTCTTTTCTTCTTTTTTTTTTAAACAATTTTCCACAAAAATTAATATTGACATAGCGGTGATCACAATTGCTATATGGCATAGTTTTCTGCTGTCAATTATGTAAAAAATGCCTTTGGGCTAACGTCACACGAGGCAGCATTTTCCGCGTTTATTTTTTGGCCGGGCGCCTAGTGTAACAAGACCTGCACACGGTTGCAAATAAAAATGAGCCAGCGCTGCCAAATCGATCGGTTTTTAAGTAAATTTGGAATTATAAAATATAAGCTTTTGATGCGAAATTAAACCTGGGTGTGGCTGTGGGTGTATGTTGTCTTGGTCTCCAAATCAACAGTGAAAAGTCTACGAAAGGACACATTAAAATTAAAGTTATTTTTAAATATTGATTTCATGAGTGAGTAAATCAAAGGAATGCCATTTTGTCCACCCGTACCTCTAATGAAGTTTGCACCGGTTTTTTCATACTGGTTATAGACAGCTTGGTGATTCTTGGTTTTCGGAGAGATTTACACGAACTGCTTTAACAACCGCAGATGAAGTTTCTTACTGAACAACTTCGGCTTGATCTGGTTTCCCTAAAACAAAATAAGTGATTTAATACCAGCCTAACACTAACTCCCAACTCTAAGCCCAATTTAATAGAATCTACAGCTCAGTTCTCGCATAAGTAACTAATCATTTTTGGATTTTACTTGTCTCCAGTACATATTTTTTGTTTCCAATTTATTTATTTTTTAAATGTAAAAAAATAAAAAATAAAATTCAAAAATAGATGACGCAACAGGTTCATCTACCCAAGGTTCAGCTTCCAACAATCATTCGTTTTGTGCGAGTTTTTGGGACGAACGGAAGGGACTTACAGTTTTAATTGAGAAGCTCTTTCAAGGCAGTTATATTGGGGACGTTCAGGTATCTAGTTTAGTTAGACTGACAGCTGTCTTTTTTTTTCCGAGGTAGGTGGAAATCTTCTAGAAGACACTATGAGGACAGCGCGTGCTCATAGTAGTTGTGAGATTTTTACTCACTAAAACCACCTCCCACAAATTTCTTTTGTACTGCAACTAAGTTGTGACTTATCAAGCAATTTTTTTTCACGAAGTTATAAAGGGTTTTCCAATAAGAGGTGTTATTGTGAATGACCCGCGCTATTTCGGTAGCTGTCACTTTTGAAGCTTTTATTCTTTGACATTTGACAAGTAAAAACGCCATTACTAAAAATGGAACGATGCACGCTCCAACAACGCATTGAAATTATTAAAATTCACTAGAAAAAAGGTGAAAATCTTGCAGTCACAGTTCGCAAAACTAAAGCATTTTTTGGTCGTCGTGAAGCACCTTGCCGGACCGCAATACAGAAATTGGTGGAAAAATTCGAGCTTTTGGGACAAGTCAGTGAATGTGAAGAATAAAACCCGTGCACGTCGCTCAAGAACAACTGAGAATATTGCTGCTGTAGCCCAAAGTGTTGAAGAAAACCCAGGTTTGTCCATTTCTCGTCGTTCTTTGGAATTGGGCATTCCACAAACGTCATTAGACCGCATTTTGCATAAAGACTTGGGTCTTAAGGCTAATAAAGTTCAGTTAACACAAGAACTCAAGCCGGCCGATCATCAACAACGTCGTGTCTTTGCTGATTGGGTCCTTGAAATGCATGAAAATGATCTGGAATTCCATCGAAAAATCATCTTGACTGATGAGGCCCATTTCCACCACGGTGGCTATGTCAACAAGCAAAATTGTCGCATCTGGGGCTCGGAAAACCCAAGAGTTATTGTTGAGAAGCCTCTACATCCTCAATGTGTGACTGTTTGGTGCTGTTCATTGTCCGGCGGGGTCATTGGACCTTACTTTTTCAAAAATGAGGTTGGATCAACAGTTACCGTGAATGGATTGCGCTATCGAGAGATGATTAATGACTTTTTATGGTCGGAGTTGGATGGTATTGATCTGGACAATGTTTGCTTTCAACAAGACGGCGCTACGTGCCACACAAACAACGAAACCATTGATCTTTTACGGGAAAAGTCTCCGGACCGTGTTATCTCTCGAAGAGGTGATCACAATTGGCCACCGAGATCTTGTGATTTAACAACTTGCGACTTCTTTCTTTGGGGCCACGTGAAAGATAAGGTCTACGCCAATAGCCCAGCGTCGATTCAAGACCTAATTCGTGAGGCTATCGGGGACATAGGGCAGCGACTTTGCGATTTGGTTATGGAGAATTTCATGAAAAGGATATGGTCCTGTATGCGTGCTCATGGTGGCCCTTTGGCTGATGTTGTTTTTCATTATTAACGGCTTTCTCTTTATTATGAAATAAATATCCGATCACTTATCTCAAAAAAAAGGCATTTTTCTTTGAATACCAAATTAACACCTCTTATTGGAAAACCCTTTATATACGTTCGGCAGGCAGCATTCCGGCGAAAGTTCCTGCTCGTTCCGCAATTTTAACGCGGTTGATAAATTATCGGGCTAAGTGCGAAGGTTTAGTTCGTTGTAGACGCCGAAATAAGTTCTTTTGATCGATAGTTTCACGGACCGAGTTATTAATGTGTCTAATAATCGATTTTAGGGCCGATTTCGTTTCGTTAAGAGCGATCCTCCATGATTTTGTCCATTCATAAACCCGGTTGAGCGCGCCTTGTAATATTTTGTTTGTTTCTTTGGTCGTTGAACCAACTGCTAGTATAGCAGTGTCATCGGCAAAAGTGGCTATGGTAGCACCTTCTGTTCGCCCATGAGAGGCCCAAGGACGCTTCCTTGCGGCACACCTGATCTTATTTCTTTAAATTCCGCATATACGTTTCCGAGCTTGACACGAAAGAGTCTATTCTCTAGATACGATTCTAGAATTTTCCATAACCGTTCGGGGAACGGGGAGAACTTGTCTTCATTTGTATTTGAGGCCCTTATGCCAAACCTTGTCAAATGCTTGCGAAACGTCCAAGAATGCAGCAGAGCAAATTTTATTTTCTTCTAGAGCGTTCTCTATTACGACAGTTATCCGATGCACTTGATCGATTGACGAATGTTTGCTTCTAAATCCGAACTGGTGGTCGGCTTTCTTCTATAATTGATTGTAAGCTTCTGAGTAATATCCTCTCAAAAACTTTGGAAATTTTTGGAAGAAGCGAGATGGGTCTATAAGACTTTTTTTCATTCAGTGGTTTGCCAGGTTTTAGAACCATTATGACATCCGCGATTTTCCATTGACTCGGAATGTATTGTAGTCTGATCGCGGCGTTTATAATGTGAAGAAGCTTAGTTAATGCCTTCCGCGGTAACATTTTTAGGAGTCCACTCGTTATCAGATCATAACTCGAAGCTTTTTTGGGCTTAAGTTTCTTTATTACTTGCCCGAGCTCGGTGAGTGTAGCGTTTATTACTATATTATTTTCAGATGTTCGTCTGTCTGATGCATAAATGTTTCCATTGAGCGCTTGATCATCGAACGGCTTAAAACTTTCTTCTAGATAAGTGGCGAAAACGTCCGCCTTCTCTTTGTCGCTTTTTGACCAAACATCTTGGGTTATCTTAATAGGCGGCGATCTTCGGCCTTTTTGTGGCTTTAATAGCCTTCCAAAGCGAGTAATTGGACTCTTTTCTAGCTGTTAGGCTTTCGAGGTAATTTCTAGCCTCGTCATTTTTATAATCCTTAATCGACTTTGTTAGCAAGTTAGTAAGTCGATTTAAGTGCGCTCTATCTTGCGGTACTCGAGTTTTGTTGCCATCTTTTTCGCGCTTTTCATTTTGTTCTGACAGCTGTCTGACTAGATGAATCTCGGTTCTGATTCGCTGAAATCGGTCATATTTTATGCTGTTTCAGTTGACTTTTATGGAGGGGTAGCCGACGAATCTAGTCAAGAAATTCGTGACTTAGTACTAAGTAGACAGTTCGCATATGTGGCTGACGTAGAAAAAGTGACGTTCCTGACCAATCTAGTTTTTGCGTTCAGGTTACATCTTATCCAGACCAATCTAGTCGACTTGAGATAACTAGAATCTTGAACGTGCCCATTTTCAGTTTTTTTCACGAGAGGGGCTTGAATTAATTAAATATTTTTTTAATAGCTACGTAAGCATTGACAGACTTGCGGATATACCACTTCAATGCGAGTTTGTGTCAATTGCCGAAAAATACCTCAACATTTTCACTGAACTTATCTTCAAATATTTAAATTCCAATCGCAACCCGTATGATACTAGCCAATCGTTAATTTGAGATAACTGTACTAATTGGTTTATAATTAAACCCAATTTGGGAGTACTTTTATCTATGCCCATACATGCAATATGCATAACTAAATGAAATAATTAAAAAAAGAAAAGATTTTGAGATAAAAACTTAACGAGATGGCTGGCGAGCATTTTTATTTATATATGTGAGTCATTTTATTATCACTTGGTATTACTAGAGAAAATAAATTAAGATACTCTGTTTTTCTAGAGCGATAAACTTTTTTTTTTGAAACCCAGAGGTAATAAACTTTCTTTAGACATACGAGTGACGAGTGAGTACCATGGGGGGAAAATACGAAACAACTTTCAAGATTTAAATGAGATATAGGTTATGCGATGATGGCTTTTAATAATGATAACTGTGTTTACTGAAGGTGGAACTCGGCCACATCTCTCAAAAATAACAAAAAATATTCAATCTGCGAGTGTAGCCAAACTCACTTAATTTATGTGTCCGGCGAAATTCTCCATAAAACATAACCCATGTGACTTTAAAAAAAAAAATTGTGTGATTTAAAAATGATTATTAGTAAGGTTTATTTTGGCTCCGATTTTGATTGAAGTTATTGGTGACTGTTTCCTCCACCAATGCGTGTTCTATACAGATTCAAAGAATATAGGAGGTGACTTCTTGTGTTTTTTGCCACCAAAATTCATACCGGGACCGGGATCCTCCTTTTTACACTGAACAACATCAGCCTTCGTAAATTTTAGTTACAGCCGGTAGACAAGCGAGCCTTAGAAAGGTTTATCGCTTATTCTAGAGCATCTCGCGGCAATTTCTGTTACCAAATTATTGTTGAATATCAATGAAATGTTGGTGAAAAATCAGCAATCATTTGTAGGGACACACGTTGTCTTCGCCTTCGCATGACATTTATACATTTCCCATATGGTATGTCACCTTAATCTATGAAGGTCGAAGTTTTTTCAGTGTGAAAAAGAAGAGTCCGGTGCCTCTAAAAGTATATAGATTCGAGAGATATTCGAATCAGACCACCATTGTCGGGTCTCTTTTCGTCTCTCAAACCTAGTCCGGTCCCTCTTACTCAATAGCTCTAGCAGTTCAAACCATCTATTTTAAAGCAGATATAAAGGAAACATTTTCAAATCAAATACTTTCTATTTAAAATAGATTTTCTGATTACAATTCAAGAAGTTCTTTGTGAATACCTAAAAGTAGCAAAAAATTGTAGGTAAAAGTTTGATGCGCTTTATAAACAACTTACGAAACTGTCACCCACAGTAGAGCAGTCAATGCGATTCCAAAAACTATACTTAAGCATCAAAGGTTTCATATGGTTTTAACTTAGAATCAACCATCACAGCTCCGTACAGTTTTAATGTCCCCACTCATGGAGTTGAGTGTAATGTTTGAAAATGTAATATGCAAATTCGCCCAATTACTAGATAGACACAAGCAATTTTTATAATTATGAATAATATCATAATCTTGGGGAACTAGTATCAGATCCAGTTTTGCCAATTTGGGGTTTTCCCAACATTTAGGGATTTTTTTTTTTTTTTTGTGAATGCGATGAAATCTGGGGGAGCAATTATTTAGGGGGGAAATCTGGGAATTTTGTTTTAATGCTATTTCATTCGTATTTCCTTATAATATCCTTTTTAATAACCTTAAAATGTGCATCCGCATTTTGCGAACGTAAGAAACGCTAAGTAACTTAAATTTAAAAATGAGTGAGACACAGACATTCGTTATTCCTTTCTGTCGAGTTCCAAATGACTCAAATTTGAATATGACAACAAACAAGGATGAAATTCTCTAAAGCTATAAAAGTTCTAATATCTTTGGACTATTTTCGGTTACAATACAAGTCTTTCAAAAAATAAAGTGCACGACTGGATCGCACGAAACTTTCTTTTTCATAAAAAGTTTGGTTCAGTCAATTGGTATCTAGGTGTAAATTTCAGAAGGAACCATAAAATGCAAGAATAAAAAAGTGGAAGCTCTCAGTAACAGGAAATTTTCACAAGTTCTGGTTAGACAGTAGTTGTAAGCAACTACTCTACTAATTTAAAACTATTACACATTATAAGATGTTGCTCTTTACTCAGCAAAGTGTAGCAGGAGTTTCTGTTTTCTGATTTGATAGGGCATGTCTTTTTTTGTGACTGAATTATATTAGTTACACTGGTTCTAGGAGTCTACGATTGGAAGTAGGGTTCATATTAGACCGATATCTTAGTATAGATAACGTAAGAATTCAGCGATTTGTTTTAGGACCGAATATCCCCATGGACGTGTGTGGGGTGCAAATAAAGTGGGAGTTTCTCATTGTGTAAGCTCTAAGTGGTTGGCGTTATTTTAAAAGTAGGTATATATTCAATATGGTTGATAATATGAAGTGGGTAATATTTGCTTAAGAGGACGTTTGCGTAGCTGATTGCATTTTTATTAGAAGTGGAACATTGATATTACGTATTACAAAAATATACCTTAGATATGTGAATACAGATCGGGATTTGGGTAGTCATTTTTGAGAAATATTTAAAAAAAAAGCTGATTTGAAAACTAAGTACGGGATCGTAATAAGAATTGTTTTATTATCATAAATATGTATGAATTTTGATAAAGATCGTTAAAGCGGTTTTTGTATTGCAATATTTAGTTTGAAAAACACTATTAGCTTAACTATTTAGCTGAAAACTGAGTACAAGTTATTGTTCGGGACGTAATTAATTGGTTTTTAAAGTTCTATCGAAATCGAAATTGGGGTTTTCGAGATATGAGCAGTTTTTAAAATTAGCGTCAATTTTACTCTTAGTACCTATGAATTTTTGTCAAAATTGTTATTGCCGTTTTCCGGTAAACTAAAAAAAACAAATTATAACAAAAAAATCTTTTTTCAAAAATATGTTTTCGAGATATGTTCAAATTTCAAAAGTACCGTTATTCGATTTTTAAGTTAAAAATTGGGCATGCAGTCGTGATAACCCCATCTACGTAAGTCCAAATATCAATTTTGGTTGAAATCGTTAGAGCCGTCTTCGAACAAATCAAACTGGTATAAAAATATCGAAGTTACCGTGCAAAAAGAAAAAAAAAACGCCCCGATCTGTAAGCCCCCAAAATCCATATCCGAAGTTTGAACCAAATTAGGTTAGCCGTTTAGGCTGTAGGCCGCGGGAGCATACGGACAGACAGACAGAATTTCGCTGTCCACTTTTTTGAGTTCCTCTATCATCGTAATGTCAGAATGGATTAACATCTCGAGTTCGAAATTTTGTACAATATATCGTTCTCTTACTACGTAGTCGAGAAACTTGAAATACGAAAATGGGAAGTTGAAAAATATAATAAAAAGCATTTTTTTTTTTTTTATTATATACTTCTCCCGAGAAAGGCGAACCTATAACGCTTCAACAGCGCCCCGAGATGCCTGCAGATGTATGTTTGTTCTGCACTTAAATTGCTGCAAATTGTAGTCTTTTGGAAATATATCCCCAGGAAGCGAGTTCCAAAGTTTGTGTACTGTATGGTCATGAGCATTAGCAGCCTGTTTTAATTTTTGAGCTTCATTTTATTGGGGTTCAACCGGAGCTGTACAGATTTTAACGACCGCAAAATGAAATTAATTTAACAAAACACTCTTTTGAATAAAACACGAATTATTTAGGAAATTATTGTCATTTCTTTTTATTATGATAATATTGGTATGGTTCAATTATGTATGGAATAAAATATCGGCCAAATGGAAGCCACGACCTCGGCGGCATACCTCCATCCGATATTCAAAATTTTCGATGACGCTGAGGCATAATTGAGGTTCTATGCCGTTAATGTGCCGAATTATCCCATCCTTTAGCTCTTGAATTGTTGCTGGCTTATCGACGTATACCTTTTCTTTCAATTGACATCGCCACCACGTGAGATAACACGGCCATTGAATTTGTCGCGCAAAAGAGCCACTGTTTCGTTATCTGTGTGGTAAGTGGCACCGTCCTGTTGAAACCACATATCTTGCACATCCATATCTTCCAATTCGGGCCATAAAAAGTTCGTTATCAACTCACGATAGTGAACACCATTCACAGTAACTGACTGACCGGCTTCATTTTTGAGGTGGACGGCTCCTCAGCCACACTATCGCGAACAGCAGCAATATTTTCTGCAGTACGAGCTGTTTTTCCGATTGCACGCACATTTGGATGATTAAATTGACCGACAAAATCACGAAGTGCACGATATGCATTTTGATTTGACCGCCAATTTTCATAATAAGCCTGAATAATTTTAACGCGTTGCTCGATTGTGTATCTTTCCATGGTTCAAATTGAGTTAGCCTGAAATTGAGAAATGTCAAATGAAATGCAGTAAAAAACTTGACGTTTAGGTGTGGTTCACATTCAACATCGGCCCTTAAAATTTATAACCACGCTTTATAAGCCCTACCGATGTAATAACCTACAGCTGATAAATGAGAGATGCTTATTTGCAATAGCCTACCGCTACAGTGGATGTAAGTTACCGTTCTGGTGAAGAAACTCTCTTATCTGTAAGAGTTATCCAAGCTGCTCAGGAAATCTTATAAAAGTACATAAATACCGGTATTAAAGTGATCCAGATGTGTTTCGATTAGGCCTTGTGCAATCAATATTGCGGGAGGGGAAACAACCTCGATAGCAACTTACCGAAGTTAAATTGTAACTTGATATGTATGTAGTGTTTTTGGTGGCCAAATTTCCTACTGGATGATTAACCTTTAACCGGCAGTGCCAACATCGAGCGTTCGTATTTTCCGCCTCTTGTCCGGTAGTGTTGAACTGGCTTCTGTCCGATCCCGAATCCTATACAACGATGGACCGATTTCTGTCCCATAAGAAAAAATGTTGAGGTAGTCATAAGTCGTAGTCGTAAGAGGCTTGCGGGTAAAAATGTGTTTCTTTGCGAAAAGACCCCAACCAAAATCCCCTGTCTAGGGCTTCACCCTCAATTCAAATTCACAATCCGACGATGTCATGAACTTAATTTGTTTTCCCACTTAACCTGTAAATTCTTTTCAAAGACCACAGAAATTGCTTCTGGAGGCAGGTAGGTACCTGTTTTAATCAAATCATGTCTGAGCTCTAGGTGTAACCAATTTTATTCTCAATGGCCATTCGAGTTTCCTCTCCCGACTGAAACCGTTTGTTTATAACTCTACACATAAGAACGAACAAAAATTCTAATTACATCTTTTTTCCACCTTTTGTCTGTTGCTGATGAAAAGGAGCAACATTCTTCGCGGTTTTTGCACAAGTCAAGTACACCATAACCGTGCAAACAAAAGCCAACAACAACCCCTATCCTTCTTCAACCTCATCATCATCAGCGTGGTGACGTTTCGGTGCGCTCCCCATGAAGGCTCCAACTCACACAGACAATTAATTTTAATGAGAATCTCACTCTGAATGGAAGCTCAACGAAGCCAAAAACATTACTTTTCCGTATGCAAAAAATTTCAATTAAATTTCCACCAAACGTGAACAGGGCGCGCCTTTGAACTCGACTTTCGAGGGCGGGTGTGTTGAGTGCTGCTCATTTAAGGAATTAAATCTCGGTTTAGTGCACTTTTGTCGATCAAAAAAATCATAAAAAAAAAAAAAAAAAACACCACCAAGTGATGCAAGACCGAAGCCCACTCACTAACAATAGTCGCAAATGCCTCTGGGTGAGAGCAGTGGACAAAACCAAACGTCAAAGTGTCAAATTTGGACTTGAATTTCATGAAAGGCGCCCAAAGAGAAAGGTGCCTTGATTAGATTCTGTAAATCTGGTGGCACGGTTCGAGTCCAATTGCCACTACTTTGGGCGATTGCGTAAGAGATCCGCGTTGCGGACTAGTAAACGAACTATTGTCGCTAGTGAAAGGCGACCACTACACGGCTACCTAAACGCTTATCCGTGACTGCATTTTGAAAACCATTTACACAGAAACGGAAAATCAAATCTACCACGCCACATGAGCTCTGGACAATTAGGCACATTTTCGCGGGAGCATGTCGTATCTGCCCAGCTAGCTTGTGTAATGTGAAAAATTAGCTTTCGATTGGCAATATAGATTCGGCCCGAAAAGATGCCGATATCACGCGTCCCCCACCCACCAGTGCAGCACCGATTGCATGGCTGTCTTCCATCTAGTACACCAATCAATGAATCAGTGCATGCTACATAGAAAACACCGCGCGTCTAATCTATCGGATCGCAGCTATGAAGCGAGAGGTGCTAGTGCGAGCATCATCCAATGGACTCGAGTGTATTAATTATATTTTCACCGTGTTTTCATTCTGATGAAATTCATTTGCGCTGATTGAATCTGGTCGTCACGCCGAGCGCCGCCGGCAAGATAAACCGCTTCCATGTGTACGAGTGGTGTATGGCAAATGCATCCGAGTGAATCTGATGTAGTGCAGGCAGTTTTTTTTTGCTTTTTGCCCCCCTCTCCCATAATTGACTATCAGTTATATATGGCAGTGGCAACCGTTGCATTCATAATTGCATCGTGTGCGAAGTCGAGGCTTAGAGAAATGCATCTGCTCTGGAATTCGCATTTTCGGAATCAGCGGTCAGAATAATTACAACTGCACGCAGCTATAATAGTAACAGATTAGCATGAGTGAATCAGAACGCAGCTGTGGAGGGGAACCCGAACCAGTAGAGCATTCAATTGGCCTTTGTGGTTCATGGAAAAGTGATACAGTGCCGCTGAACGTAATCAGACATTGAATTGTTTTGAGTGGAATAGATAGATGGAATGGGGTTGCTACGACACGGGTATCGATGTATAACTCTGCGGGTGTACTGTGGGTATACTGTGGGTGGAAGGAGATTCGGAATGTTGGCTGCAGTTGAAGGAGTTTAAGGAGTTGCTGGGGGCGATGTTGTGTTCAGAGTCCACCCAAAAAAATCTGCACTGTAAATTTTACAATATGGGACAGTGAATAATAACGCTTTACAAATAAATGTTACAATCTCTATAGGTATATATAAAAATCAATTGCTGTGCGTTAGTCGGGTAAAGGCTCCGAAACGACTCGACCGATTTGAATGATTTTTTTTTGTTTTGCTCGTCTTGAATCAGGGAAGGTTTAGGAAAAAAGAAAAGTCCGAAAATCCTTAACATTTGGCGTTGTAGGCCTATATTTCGTTTTTCAGTTCAATTCCATTTTCTTCAATAATAGACTTCTTTTATATACCTTCAATTCTTTCAGGGTGAAATTCGATGACGATATAACTCGATAACCACTGGGCCGATTTTCTTGATTCTTCTTTTGTTTTGTTCGTATTGTTGTATTTCAGGTTTAGGCTGTCTTAGAAGATAAGATACATTTGGAGCCGATAGGTGGCGCTGCTTGAAAAATATGACACCCTTATACCTGATAGGTGGCGCCTGTTGTCGATCTCCGAAACAATTCAACCGATTGTGTGTGGTTGGTTCGAGCTTGAAAAATAGGATAGGTGCTTTTGGACTCGATAAGTCGAGTTTTTGTCTACCTATCTACGAAACCACTCCACCGACTTTAATGCAATTTTGTGGATGTATATTGTTTGTTCTCGCTTGAAGGATAGGATAGTTTTGGACCCTATAGGTGGTACTTTGCAAAACATAAGCGGGATAAGAAAACGACATTTGCGAAATGTGAGCAGGACTCAATACGAAAGATGCGGGCAAAGCCGGGTGGATACAGCTACATGTAAAAGAGACTGACGTCCGTATGTGCATGTGCACTCATAAGTCGGGAACGGATCGTTCCATTTTTATGATTTTTGGTTTAAGTTCGCATGGGCCGAAGGAAGGATATATGTTACTTTTTGTCATAAAAGCAAAACTTTACGGGGATTAGTTGAAGTGTTGAATTCTATGAATGTTCCGGGATTACCTCTATACAATTTGAAATTGAAAGTCAGCTCAGTTGTAATTTGTTGCGCAGCCTCAATGCATCGAAACTTTGTAACGGATCGCGTTTGATTTGATTGTGAAGGATTTCAAATAAAATGTCAGGCAAGAGACGTATTTTGAGGGAAAAATTCAAAAGCAAACATTCTCATTTAGTAGGCGCAGTGGCTTAGTGGTTAGTGTGTTGGACTACTAAGCAAGGGGTCGGGGTTCGAATCCCGGAAAAACCCAAATTCCAACTTAGGGTTTTTTTCCACTGCGCTACCTCTCGCGAACGTCTGACAAACATCCGAGAGTATAAATGACTTGAAAGAGCATCTCAGTTAGACGTTTGGAGTCGGCATAAAATTGTAGATCCCTTCCATTCGTTCCAAAAAGAAAAAACTCACACAAAACTAATGGTTGTGAGAAGCTAGGCCTAGGGTCCCTCCGAACCTGTTGCGCCAACTATTTATTTTTAAACATTCTCATTCCGCAGACTCCGCTTATTCAGAACGATTTGTTGTTCGTATTTAAGCGTCTTAAATTTCCCGTATGGAAGGTTGGCCGACACGTCAATCATTGCGGTTTGATTGAAACAAATCGACACTGCGCTATACTTCAGTTATTTTTACTGTATTTAATACAACTTTTTAATAAAGAATTTGAATTGACCGAATTACATAAAGTAGTAAGTGCATTGTGTGTGGTCGGAATTAATATTTTAATTACAATAACGAATTTGCACGGAACATAGTTCGCCGGGTCAGCTAGAAATAAAATAAAATCAAAACAGGCGAACCTTAGTGTGAACTTGCCGTTACAATTCTCATTTGGCAGTGAACACATTCATTCAACGAATTCACCAATCTTGCAATTGCAATCAACTTTACAAAAACAAAATTTATTTAGTTCTGTGAAATATATCTTATATTTTCAGAAAAATTGCTTTTTTGTTAATTTTTTTTTGGCTTTTAGCAGGTTTTGATTCCCAACAAATACTTATCATGATTTTTATCACTTTTTTATACAAAATGAGTTCAAATATGAAATTGGTCACACTGCCAGAGCCAGGCCCAGCGCAACGCTTTTCATCCATCAAAGATATCAAACATGCGACTTCGACAACCCCCTCTTCAATCGTTCGATTTTACAGATACCGTATTATCTCGCTCCCATATGTATGCATGGTATTCTTCTTTTGTGTGTTTGTATTGTTGTATTTCAGGTTTAGGCAATCTTAAACGATAGGATACTTTTCGACCTGATAGGTGACATTGTTGTCGATATCCGAAACCACTCAACCGGGTTCAATGACATTTTGTGGATGTTTGTGTATGGTTGGTTCCAACCTGTTGTCAATTTCCGAAAAAAATCAACCGATTGTGCATGGGAATGATTGGTTCCAGCTTGAAAGATAGAATACTTTTCGACCCGATTGTAATAATAATTAAAATTATTAATGGCTATATATACCTTAGTTATTCCTATTGTATAAGTTTTGAATAACGAATTTGAATTGACCGAATAACATAAAGTAGTAAGTGCATTGCGCATGCTCGAAATTATTATTTTCATTACATTAACGAATTTGGGCGGAACAAAGTTTGCCGGGTTAGCTAGTAAATTGATATATTTGTGTAAAAAACACCAAATGCGTGCATATTCACAATTAATTGTAAGATTTACAGAGCTTTCTTTCATTTGAGCAATGAAATTGTAGAAATGGCCACAATTTATTATTGTAAAATTGACAGCGCATTGGTAATTTTTGTTGATATAAATCTGTCAAATTTACAATCAAAATGCTGTAGAAAGTTCTTAAATATTGTAAAATGCACAACACACGCATTCAAATCTACAACCATTTTCACATACCGTCGCGCTTGTGATTATGAGGGCAGACGGCTTTTTATTCTTTTCTTTTTTTTCATAGATAAGGGCTTTTTACAATAATACGCAGCTTGCTCAGAGATTTGATATTTAAAGTTTATCTCAATTTGAATGGAAAGACACACAATCGAACAACGCGTTAAAGTTATTTAGGCTTATTATGAAAATGGGCGTTCAAATCAAAATGCATATCGTGCACTTCGTGATTTTTTCGGTCAATTTCATCGTCTATTTTCACCTCAGTGGATTCGTCAATAAGCAGAATTTCCGCATTTGGGCGAATGATAATCCAAGAGTGATTGTCGAAAAACCAATGCCCCCACAAACAGTGACTGCTTGGTGCGGTTTATGGGCTGGCGGCATCATCGGGCCGTATTTTTTCCAAAATGAGCCGGTCAGGCAGTTACTGTGAATGGTGTTCGCTATCGTGAGATGATAACGAACTTTTTATGGCTCGAATTGGAATATATGGATGTGGACGATATGTGGTTTTAACAGGACGGTGCTACTTGCCACACAGCTAACAAAACAATTGCTCTTTTGCGGGACAAATTCAATGGCCGTGTTATCTCACGTGGTGGCGATGTCAATTGGCCGCCAAGATCATGTGATTTGACACCGTTGGACTTCTTTCTTTGGGGTTATCTATTTTTTTTTTTTTTATATATACTTCTCCCGGGAAAGGCGAACCTATAACGTTTCAACAGCGCCCCGAGATGCCTGCAGATGTATGTTTGTTCTGCACTTAAATTGCTGCAAATTGTAGTCTTCTGGAAAAATATCGCCAGGAAGCGAGTTCCAAAGTTTGCTTGTCCTGTAACAGAAGGAGTTTTGGAAAGTTGATGTCCTCGCGGTTGTCAAGTGTACTGTATGGTCATGAGCATAAGCAGCCTGTCTTGTTGGGCGCACAAGAGTTGCATTTCGAGGGATAATGTCTTTGAGTTCCTCAGAACATCTACCATGGAAGTACCTATAGAACAAGCATAGGTCAGCGACTTGTCTTCTGTGCACCAACGGTTGTAGATTCGATGTGAGTGTAGGGTCTCCAATGAATCGAACTGCCCGTCTCTGTATGCTATCAAGCAGGTTAAGTGAATGTTTTGGGGCCGAGCTCCATATATGGGAACAATATTCCAAGCCTGGTCTAACCTGTGCTTTGTAGAGAAGGATAAGTTGCTTGAGGCTAATGTACCTCTTTGCTCTAAATAGGTAGCTCAACTTTGCGGATGCCGAAAAAGAAAATGTGTACGTCGATAAGCCAGCAACAATTCAAGAGCTAAAGGATGAGATAATTCGGCACATTAACGGCATAGAACCTCAATTATGCCTCAGCGTCATCGAAAATTTTGACCATCGGATGGAGCTGTGCCGCCGAGGTCGCGGCGGCCATTTGGCCGATATTTTCTTCCATACATATTTGAACCATACCAATATTAGCATAATTAAAAGAAATGACAATAATTTCATGTAAGAGTTGAGTTGAAAAAGCCAAGGTAGATCTGTCATCATTTTTAAAGTTTTTTTCGAATATGGTACTTTTGAAATATGGACAATGGACATTGGACAATGGACATATCTCGAAAACGGTCCATACGATTGTCGGTAACAACAATGAATTTCTAAGGTAATATGGTCATTTATAGCTTAATATCTAACTCGGTTTGATTCGGAGGCACGTTGCAAGGGCGATGGCCAGTGATAATAACCTGATATCAGGGGCTTAATACTCCAATTAAATG
Organism: Cheilosia urbana; assembly: GCA_946477585.1. Lineage (NCBI taxonomy): Eukaryota > Metazoa > Arthropoda > Insecta > Diptera > Syrphidae > Cheilosia > Cheilosia urbana. The sequence goes on from OX297854.1 coordinate 132,279,505, forward strand.
TACCACGAGAGTACATTTCGAGAGGCATTTCTTCATGTAGGCATGAAAGGGATAGTTCAGACAAAAGATGGTGTGCCGGTATTGTACCACAGCCACTGCGCCGCGAGGGATAAGCGGCTCATCCAGGACGGGTACGCCGCCAATGCTCAGTAGCTCCTCCGTTTTAGTACCGCAATTGCGGGACGGGACAGGGTCTATACGGTATAAAGCTGTTCACCCAATTTTGGTGGCTTGAGGAAGAGGTGAGGGTGGAATTCGTTGTTGCTCCCTGTCTAGTATAGATGTTTATAGAACTAAGAATATTTATGGGGAGTTGATGTTGCCAGTCAGAACGCAAAACAAATAAATAAAGAATCTGATTTTTCTCTTCGTTTTTCCAGGGTCTGCATATTTACTTTATCACCGAAAGAATTTCATTGGTAAAATCAACTATTTTCATTAGTTGAAAATGCGTCAACTTCAAACATGATCAATTCAACTAAGGTGGCGTTGTCATTTTGTTTTATTTAAAAGTTATCACGTTCATTACTCAATTTAACAACCCCGTAGTTGATTTCGTGTTTAAACTAACACCATGTTTTATTTAAACAATCACGTTCGTATTTGTTTGATAAGGGATGTGGTGCATTCAGTGATACTGTGCGTGGTTAACCCAACACGTGAAATTTATAAACAATCACTTTAAAATTTACTTGATCACTTATATGATAAAAAAATGATGACAAATTTTGTCAATCAAGCACGGTCCGTCATGAAAAAGGTATCATTAATATGATTATTCCAGTAGCAATATTTTTGGTTACAAACTTTCATGTTTACCTTTCAATGTTTGTGATCAACGTCAAATGTTTAGTTGTACAACATTCGCGATCATTATAATACTAGCACGCCTAATATTTGATTCCAGTCGTAGGTACTTACGTGATATATTAAGAATAAATATTCCATACAATATATTTATAAAACAGGAACTTATACATTTTTTCAAATATTTTTTTTTATTTTACTTATTAATATTTTATAATGAACATATAAATATTGAAGATGTCACCATTTACAAACTATTATGTCTGCAATAACTGTAAAAAGTAAAATAAAAAGTAAGTAATAAGACAAAAGAATAGGTACAGAAAATATAATAGTTTTATACCTTTACTAGAACTTTTAGCGTGAAGATCGTTGAGAAGTTCCGTGCAACTTTTGTCTTTGATTTATCTGTCAAATGTGGCAATTACAGGAGATTTGAAGTTGTCCCAGTCTTCAATATCTTTATTTATTTGTTTATCTGTTCAAATTTTATATTATCAAAATAAAAATAAAGTATCTAATAAGACATAATAATAATAAAAAACAATGTTTTCTTACCAGTGAAACACCTGCTGAGTGTATAAACAGTGGCTAATTTGTTGTAATTGCTGTAAATTTGTACTTTAAAATGTGTGTTCGTCTTTCCACAAATTTCAACATTTTGCCTTTGTTGCTTCTCATGGTTTTTTATGTAGGTAGTTGAAGCCATTTCGCATCTGCCGTGAGATTTTAAAAGCAGTTTCTGTGGCATCAAAATCCTCTGCATCCGTAAAAAAATCTTGAACACCCTTCATATACGAGCATACGTTTTTATTTTTTTTTATAAATGTCATTCTCTTAAATAGGGTCTTTTAAGGTTTATAAAAAAATATATTTCACAATTATTCACTGATTTTTATTAACACTTCGCGAGCACTTCCGATACTTATACGTTTCCTTACAAGACTATTGGAAAGTGGATTACCATGATTCGATACAGATCACTGAATTATGACCATATAAACACAAATAATCATAATAACATGATTGATAATACTTGTGTTCTTTTAATTATGTTTGTGATCAGTCAACCTGCATTGTCATGAGTTATGAGTACGTTTGTGATAATTTGATCACATTATATAGTAATCGTCTGTTTGAAAAGGAAGAGTAGCTACACTTGTTATCAAAACTAACTTCAATTTTATATAGGTACCTACATATTTATGCATTATCCCTTTTTTAAAAGCTGCTAAATACCCCTTCTTCTGTGATTTATCAACCCAAAAGAAATCTTAAAAACTAATAATTTAATACGGGTTCTTTTGGCTTTAAAATATTAGTGATAGTATCATCACAGACATTTTTAATTCCGTACTATGTATACAGAATTTTTAGACAATACTTATGGTATTTTGAATATGTTTCTGATTAGCTATAACTTTAAGTGATAAGGTATGCATTTATTTCGTTGTTGTGAAAATATTTGTGATCATTTTATCATTTTTGAAGCTAATCAAGGACTGATGTAGTAAAAATTTAATGCTAACACGTTCGTTATTAATTTACCATTTTTTTAATCACGGAATTGTTGATGTACACTGAAATTATACTCAAATCAATCACAGACATTTTTAAACTGAACATTTTCATGATCTTTAATATAATTTGGTTCAACAATGTTTGGATAGTTGAATTAACAACGTTTCGTTATTTGATTCCATCATATACGTGATCTATTTTAACATTTTTAGCAAATTTTGGATTAATCACGAAAAATAGTTAATTCAACTAATGAATTTTCTTTCGGTGATAATCGACTTATTTAACACTATTCGTTAAATTTCATGAACCGTTTCTTGTATCTAGCATCGGTTCGCAGATTTTTACCTACCTACTTAATGAAATAAGAAAACAGTCAACCAATCTTTTGATCGTCGAGAAAGTTTCGTTCGACCCAGTCGTACACTTTATTTGTCTACGATTTTTTTTTTGTGTTAAAAAGATTTTTGTGATTTTGCATTGCTTAAATAAATAAATAAATAAGTAAATAAATAAATAAATAGAAGGTACTTACAAATTTGTACCAAGTCCGAACGGCTGATTTGAAAAGCTTTTGTGGAACTGGTTATACTCAACCGTATCGGATGTTCCCCAGGGCTATTAAGAGTTGATTTTCATAGGCCAGAATACTAATCACGTAGCCACTGCACCGACTTACATAGTCTAATTTATTATTCGTCTCCGAACAATAAAAACAAGACGTTCTGTTGGAAACTTCGCCCAGGTACCTACATGTCGACCTGTATGGCTTCTTTTTATTTATTTTTCATAAACTCCCCACACTGAAAACAGCGTTATTCCATTTCTTAGCTCTATCCTATTTAGATATCTGGTAAGATTATCCCTCCAGCGCCATCTACAAAAGGTCTGTCATAATTCATGGAGACAGGCCAACGACGCGATGCTTAGCTGAAATTCGCCAACCTTTACCTATAATTCATCAATCAATGTATGAACACAAGAGTGCCGCACACATACCCATATACCCAACAATGCCCACTATACACACCCATATGTTACCATGGGGACATGAAATCTTATCTCCACCAGCAGAGAGCAGCTGACGAACAAAGGATGGGCAAAACAAAAAACAAGTTCATCATCTTCAACCCCACTCCCACATGACAACATTTTCACATCCAAGTGCATAACCCTGAACCGTACACAGATTGATAGCCCAATTCAACGGCGGCAAACCTTTGTCGATGAAACATGAAAGTGGAACTTGTGGTGGAACTTGTAGTGGCGTGGGAAAGTCCTTGCTTAACCGACAGACTGGTTCATCGTTTTCGCATATCATTATCTCAACTGGTAGTGACACCCTCACGGCTGGTTTTTCGCTCTTGCTGATCAGAAAAACTGATTCTAGTCGGGAGGCAAAAAACTCTGACCGGTCATCTGGGGCGTTGTTTTCCTTTGCAGTGCCCCACTTGGCATTGGGCCAACACTATAGGGGTAGTTGCGATGCATGTATACGCACTGTCCTTGTTACAGATAGTCCGTAAGTTTATTGGCATCGAGTTTTGGCTCTAACAACCGACGCAGTTCTGGCTAATCGAACATTGAATGCCCGCAGTTTCCATCTCGAGAAACGGTTCCACTTAAGGTGCGCCAGATGCAACGCCACCGGTCTTTATACCTACTTTGTGAAAGAAATAGTTTGCTGCTCCATTTAGCATTGTCTCTCCGCCGCTCGTTACTGTGGCCACTCAACTGGGGCAGCAAACTTTTATCACATCGAGCTTCGAGTGCCATCTGCAGAGTAGTTTTGTCTACTGTCTTTTTGGCGTTGCACACTTGCACATACAAAGGAACTCAAGTGGATGCATTCAACTGTGACGGATAGCCTTGTGCGGGGAATATGCATTGTGGACTGTGGATATGACGGCGAATCTACAAAAAAAAAGAAAGAAAAAAGACGAGACTTTTGCAACCGCAGCAATGAAGATGAATCTGGAATATCTTTTAGAGATTTTTGCACACAGATAGATCACACCGCTTAGCACTTTGGGTAACAATGCCATCATCTAACGGTGGATAGAAAGAAGGAGCACAAAAACTGAACAGGAAGCATGAGCTCAATTCACAACAGTAAAATTGCAAAAAGTTACATGTTCCGTTCGAATTTTGAAAGCGCGCACATCCACACAAGCACACAGCACAGAGCTCACGTACTCGTACTCGTATTTGTGCATTGCATGGTCCAACTTGAAGTTTTTCGTATTCGATGCAATTTATTGCATTCACGTTCAATTTGATGAAAATTGCCGACTTTTGGTTTTATGAACGGTAGGTAACCTGGGTGCGCTGAGATGACGGTCGGGATATCGAAATCGAAACTGAAGTGAGTCACTGAAGTGTGCGGAAATTCGGTGGATGCAATGGATACGAGGTATAAGAGTGGCCAGATTGGGTGGGGTTTTCTCGCTCAGATTGTGCACCCGTATCTTTGTGAATGTTGAGACCGATTAGTGGTAGGAAAGTGGGACGTTATTTGTGGAACGGGGTGTGCTGTAACTACAGCAATGGCGATAAATGAATGCGTTCCGACTTGAGGATGGCGGCAAGGTACCTTCCACAAAACTTTATTTAGCGAAGATTAATTTATACTCTGTTATTACCTAGTACCAGCGTTACCGTTTGGGCCCTTTTTAAGCCTCAGGACCCTTGGCCCCTTCTTTCTTAAAATTTATCAAAATTACCCTTTTTTAAGTTTAAGTAAGATTTTATTCCTTATTGAACGAAAAAAGAATGCAAACATGCTGCTGTTTTTTTTTTGCTATATTAATGTTAGTATTTCATGCGGAGACATTTTTATGGCTCGGGCCCCTTTCCAGTTCCCTTTTTTAATTTTTCAGCGGCAACGCTGCCAAAAACTAGTACTCTAATATTGTGAATCGTCCTTTGGTCATTGTCTTCGTTTTGTTGCCATTGATCTTCTCAGCAAATCACTTTCCTAATGAGTTCTTTTATATAAGTGCAAGTCTCACGTCGTTACATTTTATCTGCAAATAGAAAGAGTCATCTTTATATTTTTTAAATGTCTTTCTATCATTTAGAGGGGACTTTCTGAAAATGCAACTAGACCGATCGTAAAGCACAAATTCACCTCTCCGATATTACAAACTCACCTCAAAAGTATAATGCGAGAAACGGATTAACACAGCGACAGCAACAGCAACAGCAACAGCAACAGCGAATTTAGAACCAATGTATTTTAATTACTTTGAACACATTAGCACAGCAACATCAACAGCGAAGTCAACGTTAAAGCTGTCAAAAATTCACTGTTGCTGTTTCTCGCATAAACCAACATTTTTTACTACTAGCATTCCCCCAGCCCTACTTAGTACGTCGTTTTCCAACTCGCATAACCCTCCTCTAGATGTTCGCAGTTTCTTGTTTCGCGCAATTCTTTTGCGATATCAACTATCTCACACGATTCATGCATCGCCTGGAATTCGGCATCGAGGTAGATCTTCCTCCGGAGAACTTGAAGCGAACAAAAGGCAAATATCCTGGATGCCAATTATAGAAGATGAATGAATGATGCCTGGGATTCTTAGATGAACTCGCCGGTGGACAAAATTCGAATCACCTGGAATTATTGCATGAAATCGCGTAAACTTCCTCTAGATGTTCGTAATTTCTTGTTTCGGGTGGACTTTTGACGAATCTCCCGTAATTATTCCGCGATGCCAATTCTTTGGCATCACAGATGCATCGCCTGGAACTCGCCAGCGGACTAAAGGAGAACTCAAATCGAATGAAAGGCAAATCACCTGGATATCAACTATATCATAACATGAATGGATCGCCTGGGATTTTTAGATGAGCCCAAACGCAAAATAAATAGGAATCGCCTGGAATTATTGATCGCCATAAAGTCGAATCTTCTTCCGTGTAACTCGATGCGAAAGGATTGCAAATCGCCTGGAAGTCAACAAAATTGCTCACGATACATGAATTTCATGGGATTCTCAGATGAATTCGCTTGCGAACTAAGTCTTCTTCCGTGTAACTCGATGCGAAAGGATTGCGAATCGCCTGAATGCCAAAAATATTACACGAAATATTCTCGCCTAGAAATCATAAATGAACCCACCGGCAAACGAAATTTTCTTTCGGGGGGACTCAGAGCGAACGAAATGCGAATGTCCGAATTTATTGGAGCCTCCATTCATCTACATTGATTGATACATTTTGCGTATCAGCGAGAGAGAGAGAGATCTTTCCATTGGGCAGAATGAAATGTCTTGCGTTGTTTTAGAACTCCGTAACCTAATTGCAACTATTTTAGGTCGAATTTGTTTCTCTCCCGAAAAGACGTTTTTAAGTTCGGCTCCGAACTTCTTTAATTCTTTGAATTGCACGAGACAAACACGCAAGCGGCGTTCATGTGATCGAAGAGCTTTTTACCACTTCGAAAGCCCGCTGATGCCTTTTGAATGTACTCCCTATTATAGCCTCGAGAAAAATCGACATCAAATCACCATTTTCATTCCATGATGCTGATCCTTATTTGCCCGTTTCACCAGCCTAAATCCGCGTTTTCTGATCCGGCTTGGGAATTATTTTGATTAACCTCTCTCGCCCTCGGGGAGCTGCCGTATTTTATTTATTTACTCATTTCTCACGTATTACAAAGTTATAAAAAACGATTTTAGTGTCAGCAACATAATTTTTAAACGAAAGAACAATAAGTCTAAACACAGGACTCACTTGTCGAATCTAATAAAATAATACATAAAAATCGATTCGCTGCGCTCATCCCCAGACGGACCTGCTACATCTGCCAACAAACCACTGCAATTCACTCGGAAAGCTTATGCATCTAACTCCCGATCCGCGCCTCTGTTATAATGTTCGGTTTCATGTGTTCCAGCCGCAAAGCAAACAATAAACATCTGCCACACACCCCGACCAGATTCCAAATAGACCATCCATCTGGTTGACTCTATATGGTCGATCAAATGCGGGACCACTTTGATGTGCCCCAGACACGATATAAATAGCAATATCCAACATGAAACACTAATCGCATGCCAATTACCGCAACCGGCCGCTGAATATGTTTTCGTATGGCCTAAGCGCTTCATGGTGATAGAGCCGGATCTCGTAATGATGTCATCCATCGTTTCCAGTTCCGATTCTCAAAGCTAAACGAGCAACTGTGGCGCAAAGCTTTTCTATTTTAGGATTTGCATTTTCCTGACGTTTCTTATTGGATGATGGTTTGGTAAATTTTTTTTTAAATCTATCGTGCGATATTATTTTATCTTTGGAATTGCACTCGTTTATTTTGCGAAAGACAGATGATGGGATAAGTCTTGAGATGTCGTTTCGTTAACTCAAGGTACTTTTAATGGCATAGGTCAGACCAGAACAGCAAGAGGTAGAAAGTGAGATGAAACGATAATGACTATGAAAATGGGACGTCAAAATGGAGATTGGATTCGCTTTGTGGAAGGACCAAGGACTATCCTTGTGTGCTTCGCCTTACAGCATATAACGGTCTGTTGAATGTGAGTGACGCACATTTAACCGAATTTCAATTACAAAATGTGGGAGTTTTGACAGGACATCTGCAGTAGAAGTATACATACCTACAGTCGAAACTGCTTAAAGAGAAAAATGAAAAGATTTCTATTTTTAGGAAGCAGAATACTGATATATTTTGACAGCTAAGGGCTGACCGTGAGCATTTGCCTGGGTGACATTGCTTTGTGCTAAAAATAATTTGTCCTACTTTGGCATCAAGTGCGCTTTCAATGCGTGGTCCACTGGAGACATTTTGTGTGCCAAGGTAGAGAGACAAGTTGGACGGTTGCCATTCGTCTTGTCCAAGACCTACCGCACAAAGTCACATTGGCTTTGAAAATTAAGAGTCGTCTACGGTCGATCTATTTGGTCGGAAGCCAGGGGTCAGATTATGTAAGGCGAAACGATCAAACGTTTCCGTGCGCACAAATGATTTGTCATATGTTACACAAGCAAATTTCTTTGTAACGTTTGTTCCCTAGCGGTGCCCTAAGCTATTTAAGCGTAGCACGCTATGTGTTGCTGTATGAAGCGCAGCTCGCTGAATATGAAGGCAAAAATGCCGCAGTTAATTAAGAGTCAAGCGTGTGTACAAGACTGTCTTTATTATTCAACTTAATTCTTATTTATAGCAAATTCTTCTTCTTTATCCTAAGCAATAAAATATTCAAACAGCATAGTAAACTAAAATATGATCCCTTTGTCCCAATTATTCCATAGTGGGAACGGTGTACAAAGTGTAAACAATAACAAACACATGAACTCGTATGAACCCCTACGTAGCATGAATCACTGTCGATACCGATTGAATGCCACTTGACACTCCATGCTATCTAGGGCGATACAATGTTACGTAATGGTTCTTCGCGTTCAGTATGACTGCATTGAATCACTACATCTTCGTGCACACGAAAACGTTTGAACTTTTCGCCTTAGAGAATGCCGACCCAGAACTATGACGAAAAATTCACATATGAAGTTGTTAACAATCTATATGCGACAATAGGCGGGTGTATCCAGCACAAGTAGATCTGTGCGTCGGCTGAATGCTGGTAGGCCAACAGAGCCAGCGGCTTTGCTGTTTATAAGCTTTGGGGTACCTGTGCTAACCTCTCTTAAATCTGGGTGGTGGAACTGCATTTAACTTTCTCGATTATATACATACAAATAAGAGATCTTGTATTCGTACAAAATTTCAAACTCGAGATGTTAACCAATTCTGACGCTACAATGATGGAGGAACTCAAAAAAGTGGGTCTCGAAATTTTGTCCGTCTGTCTGTCTCTCAGTATGCTTCTGAGTCCTGATTGGTACAGCCTAAACGAAGTTTGGTTCAAATTTCGGATTTGGAGTTTATGAGGCTACAGTTCGGGGCGGTTTTTTTTTGTTTGCTAGGTAGCCTCAGTATCAACTGTACTTCCGGTAATACGGGTTTTATTTGTTCGAAAAAGGCTCTAACGACTTTAACCAAAATTTAAATTTGAGCTTAAGTACGTGAGGTTAACATGACTGCTTACTCAGTTTTACGATAAAAAAATGAATACAAATTTTAAAAACCAAGTGATAAAAAACCTACATTCTAAAAAAAAATTAATACTCAATTTTCAGCTAAATAGTTAGGCAGTAGAATTTCTCAAACTCAATACAGGGTGGGCCAAATACCAGTTTCTTTTTTAAAATGCAATAAAATGAACAAAATTATTTTTTTTTCTAAGAAAACAACCAAGAAAACTTTTGATGAACGCGAAAGTTTCGTTCGATCAGGTCGTACACTTTAGTTTCGTTGGATGGACTCGGCTTGTTTTGGGGTCTACGTTAATATCTTTTTGAGCTCAGCAGTTGGTGCAACCCAAGTTGGATAGGGGCCCAAGAATTTGTACAAGTATTCGACACATGAAACAACCAACGACTAGGCTCAAGGCGTAGCCTCTCACAACCATTCGTTTTGTGTGAGTTTTTCATTTCTGGGACGAATGGAAGGGATCTACTACCTACTTAAAAGCTATGAGTCGCCAAAAGTCGTCGTCGGCTAATCTAGTTTTCTGAATATGGCTTCTTTGTGGTCAATGGCGCTTTATCTGAAAATCGCAGTTAAGACCACATAGTTCTTTTTTGTTGAGCTCTTACGTTTGGTCAAGTATTTAGCAAGCTTATCACCTTCCCGAGTTCGGATTTTCAAGGATACATAACTCAAAAGGTAGGTACTCTGTTGGTTCAAGACCACCTCTCCACGGCGTTGGTAACCCTTAAAATTGTTAGGTTTTGCAGAAACGATGACTTTTTTGTGTTTAGCCGAATTTTGCGGGAGATAATCATAGTTCCAAGCCGGTTTTGTTCTCACTCGAATTCGGTAGACCTTAAGTGTTATACTTATACATACATCATACCGATGACTTCGTTATCGTTCCTAATTATTCGGGATAGGCACCTACATGATAACCATTTAGCTCCCAGTGATGCGAATGCTGCTCTATACTTTTTACAGTGCTTCAGAGCCTCGGTTTCAGTAGATGTGCCACAAAGCCAAAGTTCCCATTATATAGAAGCTTAGTTTTCAAAAAAAAAAAAATAGTTTTGAAAATCTCTTCTAAACGCTTTGTCTGTCTACCTGGTTTTACTTCGAACGTCTGCAAGGATCCTTCCCCGATTTTACATTTAATGGACCGCACATTTTTCAAGCCTGTTTTGGGAAATGTTTTAAGTGCAATTCTTGATATAATAGATCTCTCAGGTCGTAGTGTCAGCCAAGTGGGCGTGGAACTTATTAAAAAAAAGTGGATTTCAAAAAGTGGGCGTTGCACCTCTGAACACCATATCGATAATCTTGGCACAAAAATATATAAGTATCTTAAGATACGTTTGAGCACTTTTACAGTCTTAGCATCGAAATTTTTGGAAAAAAAGGTTTAATGAGCTTAAAAAGAGTTTGACAAAATGTGGACGGGATAGGAAAAGTGGGCGTAGTACCTCCCAGATAATCAAACCTTTCAAAATGATGTGACTCAAGGCAGCAAGAGATGTAAAGTTTTGTACGAGAAAAAAAAAAGAATATTGATTGCACCGAGTACTTCGCTGAACATGGGCGGGTTTTAATAAAGGGGCGTGGCATATTTCAATAAACTAAAACATCTCAATCGTTACATATTTCAGAGTATGTAACTGGCTTTACAGCTTTGAGACACGACTGTAGATATATTGCAACAAGTACTATGCAAAAAGCGTGATTTATTGGACAACGGGGCGTGGGACCTTAAGTAAAACCTTCGCTAGTCCAAAGGAAATACGCCAATCTAATGGGCACCCGCCCAACTCCGCACAATATGCAGATATTTGACAAAATTCAGCACACAACAAAACAAAATATTCAGTTTCCACGGAAGTGAAATACACCCCGTTCGTTGATTAAATTTTCAAATTCACGCGTTCCACTTATAAGTCACTTTTACTTGAGTATTGGATCATTTTAATTTATTTGTCGTCCACTGTCAATTAGACTTTTACCAAATTAAGCCAGAGAAAGTCCACATCATTTCGCTTTTGTTTTCGTTTGCTTCGAGATTATTTTTGTCACATTATTCCATCGCAATGAAAAATACAACAATCACAAGGTCAGATGAATTACAATGAAAGGAAAAGACAAAAACCCCATCCAAACCAGTTGATGGTGTACGCTGTAACGTCTCGTCGGTCGTCGCGCTTCAGTGGATCTGGCTGGCGCCCACCTACTTCAGACAAAGATCAAGTTTCTTATAAACACTTGGTCGTATGCTTTTTTGTTGCTGTTGCCTTGTTTTAAAAATGACATGGTAAACAACGAGACGAAGAACTCTGTCGCAGGCAGTTCAAATCGTGGTACACACACTTTAAAAGCACTCGCACTCGAACTCACTACCATGCATGCGATGCATCTGCAAATCCCAAAGATGGCAAACACCACAAGAGCACCTGACGATGAGATACTAGTCAAGCGACGAGTTTCTTGTGAAAGGAAAACTGTTTGTTAGCTGCTCTCAGGTGTGCGTTAAGGTTCCTCGTTGTAATATATCTTCTGGTATGACGTATGAGGTTTGGGAGGCGACGTGACGATGACGAAGACGGCGAGGCGATCAGGGGCCTAATTAGACTTTGATCTATTCGCGAGCGCTTCCCTTTCAACGAAAGTAAAAGTTTTTATTCATGAGTTCATGATTCGAAATGCGATGGCAATCCGATACCCTACCAGCAGCAAAGGAAAATGATAAATTAATGCGATCTATCTAGCGCAACAACTAATCATAAGAAAATTGGCTATTAAACCGCCAAATGGACTGGAGAAAGGGATATTGCTTTCCTTGTGTTATCGGCTGTTTGGTAAAAGTAGGCTGTAATTATGAAGTTGTGCAGTTCGTATTTTATGGCGGGTGTCTTTCCAAATCAGACGTGGGAAGGCCTCCTTTGCAAATGAATTATTTGGTCGGTTGTGTGAGTAAGAGATTCGAATCTGTGTTGCAACTTTAATTTGATTCCGTTGAATATTTTTGCAATTTTTCCTCTTTCGCAGTGTCAGGCGTCCTACAGGTAGACGACTTGTTTGCGTAGGTACTGATCTTTATATAGGCCCTCACTTGCGTTTTTATTCTTACGTAAAACGAGTTTGAAAATCTTCTTACGGCGCCGGCTTGCCGTAGATGGTGGTTGTGGAACCAGATTCTAGAAACTTGTTGTTAAGAAAAGAAGGCAAAAATAACCACACGATACCACCACCGGCTAGAGAATGGGTGTGACTAGGAACGAGTTATGAAATGCTGTTCATTGGCGCGATGATTTGATTATCATACTAACAGTGACAACGGAGTGGGCAAAATAAGGGCCACTTTTGGTTAAAATTTAAAAGCCTACGTATTTGTTAATACGGTTGTCTTTATAGATTTTCACCTTTGGGCGATTGACCTACTCCGCCAAATAGTCGTTAACTAATTTTCTATCAAACTATGTGCTCTAACTCGGGAAGAGTGAGATCGGTGAAATTTTGTGTTGGGCCTTTAAAATGAGAGGGACTGCATTTGGATTAGGTACTAAACTATCAGACAGCAAGTTCAATATGTGGCATCGTTGCCAGTGTTACCTCTGGAACTTTTCAGAAAGAGTAAAAAAAAAAAACCGGGCAAAAAAGGGAGTCCCATTCCGATCTGGATATTTTCTTTCTTCTTTAAGGAAACACAATGTTATTTATTAGCGACTAGCTAACCCATGCTCGCCTTGCTTCGCCAGAGTTCCACTTCGCACACACATACAAAATGTCCTCCACTGACCGCTGCGAAAATCCAACGATCTAGCTTCAGTCGAAAATTGTACTTTTTTGAATTGTATAAAATTTATGGTTTATTGCTTATGGTTCGACTTCAGGATCTCGTATAAAGATGATTTATATCTTAAAGTCTTTGTACATAATTGTATTTTATATTAAAAAAAACCTGTTTCACCTATTCATTTGGATGAGTCATTCCAAAGGCCTCAATTACAAATTTACAAATTTTCTTAGTTAAACATATCCTATAATCTAATCTCGACAGTTTTCAATGCAACTGTCAAAATCGGAATCAATTTGCAGTAGGTACTTTTTTAATCTATTCCGAACAAACACCGGAATAAAAGTAACAGTTTTATTATAGTAAGTGTAAAATTGTAGTTAAAAATCAGGTAAAAACCAATTCTTTCCAATTCAACTAAGCTAAACAATGATTGTGAATTATAACAAAAACATCCAACATTCTTAAAAAGAGTCCTAATTCACTGATTTTCAAAAGGATGAGTCTGGAGTTCAGGCGGTCAAAAACGAGTCAAAATGACTTTAAGGCATTCCGAAGGTAACACTCGTTGCCAATGAAAAATTAAAAAGGGGTAATAAATAGAGGCACCACCCAAAAAGGAGCCTCCACATACAAAAAAAAAACAGAGCAGCAAAAACATTTATTTATAACAAAAACTAAATGTATTCATTCCGAAACACTTCTTTTCATATTTTCCATTATTTGTCGTTCAATAAAGAATTAAATTTTACTTAAATTCTTAAAGGGGCCATTTTTATCATTTTAAAAAAAGTAGGGTCTAAGAGTCTTGAGGCTCAAAAATGAGCCATTTGGCTTCCGATGGTAACGCTGAACCGTGGTCCAATAGTTTCCGCTGTACAAACGCTTTCGTATTTTTCTTTCGCGATAAGAAAAGGAAACCTATTGGACTCACTTTTTTATAGCTTTGGGATGCAGTAGCTCGTGGTTACTGTGCTATGCGAAGTGTCTTAGGTTTGATCCGCACATATACGCAAACATTTTCTATGTTTTTTTGTTTTTTTTTTTTTTTTCATTACAAACCTCATCTGTGGCTTTCACATTCACACATCCAAGACCCAATTCATCTTGTAGCTGTCAAAAGCCGAAACTCCTCAAACAGTGAAAATGACCCTGAAAGTATGCAACTGGAGCTACACAGCTTCTTAAAATTTTGCGAAAAGTGAAAAGAAAGGATTTTCAGCAGTTTCTCATTTTCGCATAATCTACTTCGTTTTCTGAAAAGCAAAAAGCGCTTTCGTTTCGTTTTTTTTTTTAATCCCACACTTTGTTATTAGGAGAACAGAACTTTAATACAATTTGTCTCTTTAATACAATTTAAGTTCTGTCTCCCTAATACTGGCAGAAAGAATATTGTCATATTGCTTGGCCGACTCGGAAAGATTGTCGAAAAACGTCCGTTAATAAAGGTTTGAGCAGCTATTTCTGCGAATAATGGTTTGGTCTCTTTGAACGCATATTGCGAAACCAGATTGCAAAACGTGTAATGTACGGTTTCCAGAACATCTCTTTTAAAAACAACACGTTCTCTTTTTTGTCAGCGATCTATTTTACACTTTCTTTTTTCGCTTGGCTATTTATTTTAAAAAGTACGCCCATAAAAACAAGCAGTGGTAGCACTTTTCCGATGTATTTTATTCCTCCTCTGTTCCACATCACCCACATGTGTAGCTGTAACCTGTGGAGCTGTGCGCTGTGGTATGTGATGGGCGGGTGGGGGCGGAGGGGGTGGGTTAGGGTTTGTTGTTTGTTGATTTCATGTATATAGACACCCTAGTGCCTAGTGTAATGGGACCCGTGCCACCATGCAGGTGTTTCGAGAAAGCATACAGAATCAGGTCGAAGAAAGCCATTTTCGCTTTAGATACCTTTTGTTTTTTTTTTTCTTTTTTTAAATGGCAGCCCTCGTTCAGTCTTTTAAGCGGGCCTTCATTTGAAACTAATATTTACTGTGGCAAAAGGGTAGAACAGCAAAAGTCGACTCATGTCAAAATTGAGTTAAGAACAGTACCCTGTTCTATAAGTAATTTTTTTTGTCATTTAAATACTGTGTTTTGGATCAGGAAAAAAAACGAATAAGTCGTCTTTCCTCATCTGAAGTCAAACCTTTAACTTGCGCTCCTGAAAAGTTGATAAAAATAGCTTATGCTGTTTTTCCCTGTTGTCACAGCAAATAATAAACCATTAAATTCGTTCAAAGTGTTGACTAGGCAGGGGTGTGGTCACCAGCGCTGCCGAAAGTACCTACTTCAATAGGAGTATTGTACTTATTTTTCGTTTGCAGTACTCCAGTACTACCCAACGACAAATTGTACTCCAATTTTTAATTTCGGATTGAACTACATATTTTTATTACCTTGACATTTCTCTACCTAGTAAATGGCAGAGCAAATCTTACTTTCTGGATGTTTCATTGTTTTTTTTTTGTTTTTTTTTTTTTTTTTTTTGTCGATTTTGTTACATTTGCGTGGAACAAACTCTTGCGAATCCTGGAAGTCGTTTTCACTGAAAAACACTTATTTTGATACTAAAGCCAGTGACTGAATAACGAACACCAGATTGGACAGGCTCTACCAAAACAAAATGGCGACCACAGGGTTCCAATATCGAAACCGTCCCATTTGAAAAATATAAATAAATTTCTTAATTTTGGTTCTGTATACTCCCCGACAAAATTATGAAACGGCAGCCCTGGTTTTCACTGCTCTGCTTTTGCTCCCAAGGCTTTTATGCTTATGATTTTAGCTTCTCTCGGCACAATTTGCGACTAGGTCCTCCCCACAGTGGCTGGCAATGCAAACTTTAAAAAATTTGTGTTTTCTTTGCAGTCCTCCGATTTTCCAACGTGGCAACTCAAACTCTTTTTCTTATTTTTCCTTAATCCCTTGAATTTGTTTTAAGATGAAAAACTCAAAAACCACTTCTTTCAATTATGTACAACGTTTTATTTCTCCCAATAAAAATTCGAATAAAAATGTCATTAAAGTGACAGACAAAAGTGTAGGCTTCATTTTGAGAGATATTTTAAATAGCGTTTACATGGGCAAAAATGCAATTAATTGAATTGAATCAAATTGAACAAAAGTGTTTACATTTCAATATTTATAATTCAGAGCTACGTTAATTTACTCCAACAGTTTGAGTTTGGTAAGCCACCGACAACAATATTCCACATCTGGTCCAGCTTTTCACACCACTGCAACGATCCTCGGTTGCTGGTGGGCGGAATCTGCTTTTTGCCAACCCTGTTCTGGAATTTTTAACCAAACAATGTCATACCTACCTGGGGTTCGATTCTGGTTCTGTGAAAGAGTGAATCGAATAAATCGTTTCCACATTAGCTTTCACGCATTGCTTTCATTTTTTCGATTCCCTTTGTACTAAATTGCGATTCTGGTTCAATGAGTGAAAATATCGTGGTGAATTCAATACCACACACTGTGTTGTACGAAAGAGGGTTGGCAATTTTCAAACTTCCACTAAAAACATTCACTTGCAAATGGGGTAGTGAAAAGAAACTATTCATATGAAAAATGTTATACGTTTGGTTTCACATTTTCATAGAACGAGAATCCAAATTGCGCGTGAAAGGTGAAAACATTTTCGTTTCACTTTTTCACAGAACCAGAATCGACCCCTTGGGCATTTTAGTCTTTGAGCTTATTTAATCTTATTTATAAATAGGTGAAGGCAAATAGTTAAGAACCAATTTCTATGCCTTAAACTCGAGATATACGCTCGATTTTTTGTTTGTTTAAATGACATTGCAGAGATGCAATGTTGCGCGTAATTTGTTTTCCAATGCGCTGTGTGCAAGCCAAGTCACTAAAACTGTAGAATTTCTAGCACTGGGCGAACTCTTTAGTTTATATGAATGCAAAGTAGCGCTGTGCAATGAAACCCGTCTACCGACGTTCATAAAGACCTGAAAATGCGCAGCAGTTCAGTACCATTTCTCTTGAATTATCCCTCCTTAAACAAGCACAATAGACGCACAATGGACGCACAAAAACTTCCTCAAAGTCCCAAAGTATTCACAGTTTTATAAAGCATTAGGAATTTGTAGCGAAAACCTTTTTTGTTTTTTAATCCCCAGCGGGTGATAGTGTTTATTTAAATTTACGCAAATACCACTGTCCCTCACTGCACTAAGTTTTCGTTTGAGTTTGAGTCAGCCCATCCAACCACAGGCGAAAATGGCACACACACAACGAAAAAGTGACCCCACTTTTTTAGATGGTAATTTTAGATAAATTTGTTGCCATTTCCCTCGGGCATGGGTTGCAAATAGTTTACTAGTCGGCCGCCGGCAAATGAGAAGAAAATTTATTTCCCAAACAGCTACCAACTTTATTGCAGCCGGGGGATTTTTTTTCGGCATACCTATTGTTGGTTGGGCATTGTTTATGGAAAAAATTAACAAATAGACAAAAAAATGGAAATTAATCTTTGCCTGTGATAAGTTTTCATAATCTCTATGAAAGGAAAGTCCTTACAAAGAAATTAGCGGACCACACTCTGTGCGGTGGCATCAAAGTGTGTCCGTTTTTAATTTATGCATTAGTATGTCAGTCACCATCTGCGTCGGTCCAATTGCTCACATGGGTCGCATAGGAAACAATAGAACACAGATATGTCCCGTATACCACATTCGCGCTATTATCTCCCTCAGACCGGATAGTCGTGCGTCGTGTCTGCCAGCCAGCCAGCCCGCAGACAATGCGATCCGATAGTGAGGCGCAGTGGCAATATCCGTCCTCCCCGGATCAATGGCAGTCTGTGGTGCTACATGCGAATGCAGATTCATTTCCAAATGCAGCCTGTATGGAAAGTTATATTCGGAATTTTATAGCTTTAAATGAAATGGGAGTTGGAAATTCATGGAGGTATCGTGGAGCTGTGCAAATTTACATAACCGTTCCAAGCCACAGCGAGGTGCGAATGAAACCCACGACCCAGTGTGGCTTAGGTCGATCTAATTAATTAGATAAGAGTTTTAATAAAATTCGAATTTCTGCTGGCAATTTATAGGCGTTGCGTGAGTCTATTTGCGACTCGCATGTCTAACTGGCGGTCGTGCAGTCCACAGAATTGAATTAATTCGCATTATGTTCAGTACCAACTGTACCTACATAGTTTATGGTTTCGCTGGTGTGTCCCCATTTTCCTCATAAAGTGTGATTTAAGTGTGATAAGTGACAGTCGTCGGGAAGTTATACGGGAGGCCGACATATAGGGGATGGATGCTACGTGATCGCAATTTTATGGACACCGCTGTTGAGGCACGTGGTCCTTGTCGGATCAGAGTGAAGAATTCGCGTTAATGCAGGCAACTAGAAGAAAGTAGTCAGCAGTTAATCAGCTGCCAATTGAGAACCAGGGATGTAATTATATATGAGGTGGAGCTGCTGATACAACATTTGACTGACTTGTCAAAAATTCATGAATTGATTATGTTGTATTTGCCTCATATGTGGTCTTAGGACCTAAGCAACTGTCGAAACAGAAGGAAATCCACTTAAGCCAACTAAAGTCCAACTCGGTATGTGCAACTAATCATGCTGCGGATGCAAAGTGTAATTTAAATGGAATCGAACATCGGCTTAAGCTAGATTACCGCAATAATCCTCTTAAGGTTGTCCATCAACTTGGACCTTTCTGCAAGAGTAGCCATGAGACCACAGTCCGAACTAACATCTCTCCAAAATGCTAAGAACATTTTGCAATTACTTTTGTCTATGTAGCCAGTTTTAGGGAGCTTAATCTGTGGACATGTTCCGAACTTCTCAGCTATGTAAATGCTGTCTCTGTGAACTTCAAGTCAAATCGAACTCAGTTTCTAAGGACTTCCTGACGAGGCAGTGCAGAGTTGACACGTTCAGAATTACTGTATTAACATTTGAAGACCAAAGACTTGTACAGTACTTTACAAACTTATTTAGGTGGCGCTACAGTTCGGAGTGATGATGGCCCTTCACTAAGAAACTCTTCCAATAAGCCTTATCCTTAGCTAAATACCTTAAGTTGCGAACTCCAAGCCGGTACAGTGTTTAAGCTCCCTTTAAAAAATTAACCAGACAAAAATAAGCAAAGAAAATGCCGCTTAAATTTGCAGTAGTGCAAAATACCTCATTCTAGCTCACCACTACTTGCGTTACATTTTGGTAACTTTCTTCTTGGACGAACGAAAATGTCTTCTGAATATTTAAGCCTGCGTACATATTTGTACTGGCCAAGGGCGTAGCAGGGAATAATTTTCAGAGGAGCATCTAACTGCTGCAAATTTATGATTAACTAGCTGACCCGGCAAACTTCGTTCCGCCCAAATTTGTTAATGTAATGAAAATAATAATTCCGAGCATGCACAATGCACTAACTAATTTATGTAATTCGGCAATGATGTTGAAGTGTCGTCCAACCATCCGCTTTTTCACTAAATTGACAATGTGAGAAACATGGGGAATCAAGACTGATGCTACAAATGCACAAACATCCATCGATTATCCTTGCAATAAATTATTTGTCATAGCGAGACGCACGGGAAATTGAAGTCGAACGAATGGTAAATCGTTCTGAATAAGCGAAATCTGCGGAATAAGAGTGTTTGCCTTTGAATTTTCCCCTCAAATTCATCACTTGCATGATATTTGATATGAGATCCTTCCCCACGAATCAAATGCGATCCGTTACAAAGTTTCGGTACATTGATGTTGCGCAACAAAATTTTAACTGAGCCGACTTTCAAATCCAATTTATGTTGAGGTAGGCCCGGAACATTTAAAGAATTCAAAAATTCAACTAATCCCCATAAAGTTTTTTTTCACAACAAAAGGTAGAATTATGCCCTTCCTTCCAACCAAAAAATCGTAAAAATCGAACTACCTGTCCCCGAGTTATGGATGCACATACGGACGTCAGTCTCTTTTATATGTAGGTAACTGTACCCACCCGGCTTTGCCCGTACCTTTCGTATTAAATTATGCTCACATTTCGCAAATTGCTTTATTTGGACAGCGTCCATTAATAATTTTCATCATATGACTTTAGAAATAGCGTTTGATTTTGTTTTTGAGTGAGACGTGCCACAATCCGTTTTCTTATCCCGCTTGTGTTTTTCAAAGTTCCACCTATAGGTCAAAAACTATCCGAAATTTAAAACTGGAAGCAACCATATCCATCTACAAAATTTCAATCAACTTGGTAGCGCTGATTCGGCGATCGGCAACAGCGCCACCTATCAAGTCCAAAAGTATCCTATCCTTCAAGCGGGAACGAAGAATATAAATCTATAAAATTTCATTGAAATCGGGTGAGTGGTTTCGGAGATCGATTACAACGCCATATAGCGGGTCAAAAATCCTATCTTTTAAGTATGCGTTAACCTGAAATACAACAATACGAACAAAACAAAAGAAGAATCATAAAAATTGACCCAGTGGTTATCGAGTTATATCATCATCATCGAGTTTCATCCCGAAAGAATTATAGGTATGAATTAAGAAGATTATTATTAAAGAAAATTTAATTGACCTGAATAACGACATACGCCTACAACGCCACATGTTGAGGATTTTCCGACGATGTGCACTAAGAAATTCAGTTTTTGTTAAAAATAATAAATTAATTATTTTATATGTATTTTATCAATATAATAACTCCGATCGAAGCATCTGTTTTAAACGATATTTATTTTGTTTACATCCTCGTTGACGATATTTGCAGCACGCATTCTATCAATGTTATGCCAACGCCATAAGGTTACATCAAAAAAGTTTGAACTGTAAAAGCGCTATGGTTACATTAGATATAATTTAATATGGTGGTTAAGTATTCTTAAATTTTCTAATTTTCCGCGCAATTTTCTTAATTTTTTCTTTCATAAGATTTTTCTCCTGACAATAACAAACACAACAAAAAAAATTTAGCGAAATCGGTCCAGCCGTTCACGCGTCATGCCGCGACCAAGGGAAATAGGGATTCATTTTAATATATATAGATTCAGCATTGGCACATTTGTTCGAACAGCTTGACTCAATGCGATTCGTTCGAAGTCCATTTCTCGCTCCAATTCTCGATTAACTGCGTCAAATCAAAGCTTTGTTGCGCATTTCATCTGACATCTCCAGTTCATTATCCGATGTCACAGTGCGAATTCGATGCAAAATATCGTCGGCCATAATATCATCTTTGTATAATCAAAGTATCTATCTACTTCATTTCAAAAAGTTAGTTAATGTAACATAGTAAACATAATTTATTAGAACAAACTTTTTGGGTATACCTATATTTAAAAAAAAAAAAAAAAAAATTTCAAAATTGTTGACAACAACAACTTGCTTGGAAAATAATTAAAATAATTGACAACAACAATTGCTCTTAAAATTCAAAATATATTTTTTTTTATTTGAAGTGTCACTACTTGATTTCTATCCCGTTAATTTTTTTTTTTTCAAAGTGTATTTCCCCATTCAAACTTTAATTTTCTAATTTTCCGCGCAATTTTCTTAATTTTTTCTTTCATAACTTTGTTCTCCTGACAATAACAAACACAACAAAAAAAGAATTAGCGAAATCGGTCCAGCCATTCTCTCGTGATGCCCTTACCAACGAACATCATTTCATTTTTATTTATATAGATTTAATATAAAATAAAATAATAAAACTCCGGTTAGTCTAACTTTTAAAATTTAATTTCAGCTAACTTGTGTCTAAAATGGGAATTTATTTTTCCCGCTTGACTGAAATTTTGGGGAGATAGGTTAGCATGGGAGCTGAAACTAGGCTAACGCTCCATATTTCACTTAGGCAGTATCGAGAAGACAACTTTAGCTTCGCTGAATTTACGCTCAGACAACGTAGTTTTAGTTAAAAAAAAAAAAAAAAATGTCAGCTCCAAAGCCTCAGTTTTGAAAGGTTACAAAGCTTACGGGCCAGTGATTGCAGTCGGTCCATGCAATTCACACTCGCTTTTTGAAGATCATATCATAAGTAGGTTCCAACATGAGTGTAAGTGTCACAAAGGATCATATTCAATTGTATTTCGTGAAGAAGCTTTCTCCCCAGAAATGGATTTCGGTCAAAATGGCACCCGAATTTTACCCTGGGAAACGGCCCCTATTTGCTGAGCTGGTTGTTAGCCCACTTCCTATTACAGCAACGGAATGCTGTTCGTTTCTGGAACAGTTTTTTGGACGATAATTGCTGTTGTAAAATAGGAGCGTAACGAAAAGTGAAACGCTGTTTAGCACCCTCAATTCAAATTTCATTTTTAATTCGTTTTTATTCCTTCTTTCTTTAACTTACCTACATTAAAAAATATATATATATAGTTGGCGCAACAGGTTCGTAGGCACCCTAGGTCTAGCTTCTCACAACCATTCATTTTGTGCGAGATTTAAATTTTTGGAACGAATGGAAGGGAACTACAATTTTATGCCGATTCAAAATGGCTAGTTGAAAATCTCTTTCAAGACAATTATAATGGCGCATGTTTGTCAGACTTAAGTTGGAATTTGGGTTTTTGCGGGATTCGAACTTGGGACCCCTTGCTTAAAAGTCCAACGCACTAACCACTAAGCCACTTAACTTACATACCGGACAAAAACGATTAAATCTTATTTAGAACTAACATTTATCTTATTCTAGCTTACTGGCTCTCAGCGAGCGCTCTCAATTCAAATGTCTTTTGTCTTCCATTCCGAAGTATTTTAAAGCAAGTTTTCGGGCTTCTGTCGCTCGAACCCGTTCAGTGATTTTGGCGTGTTTCAATTTTCGTTACGCTCTCACTTTCTTGAGTGTTAAAAGCCTACATTTTCAACAAATGAAATTCAAATTCGGTTGTCTTTATCAGATGTACGTGACGCCAGTGAATTATATTATTTTCTCATCCTTTGATTTTTATACAATATATCATTAAGGTCGCAGTATCAGCCATTTGGCAGGGAATTTAAAAAAAAATCCTTTTATTGAAATTGTACTTAATACTCGTAGTACAAAAATGTACAGAGATACTGCCCGCTGCTTCTATATACTAACGATACGTTATAGCTCTGTGTATCTAAAAAGAAAGACAAACAAAGCCATTAGTTGTAGACACTGTTGATAAACATTTAAAAACAATCTTTAAATGGAAAAAATGTATATATGTAGCAACACTTGTCTATCCAACCGCAAGAATAAATTGTGCGTTTCATAAGACAGGAAATACTTCGCAAATAGACGAAACCGGCATGTACCACACCCGAAAAAAAACAAAGAACTTCTAACGTATAACAAGGACATAAGCTCAAAATTTTGACAGAAAAACATTATCCACAAATTACACAAATTAAAACGGCAAGATGTCTTAAATGAAATTATGCATTTTACCTACTGCTGGAACTTGTTTCTCAACTGAAATGGAAAGCGACTTGGCCAAATCCAGTCACTCGACTGTACACACCCAGTTCAAAATCTACATAAATACAAAAATACATCTCGCTATAAATTTGAATGGACCTGTTCCACTGCGCTTAAACGGGAATAAATAAATACTAAATGGTGTTAATCTGTCACTGAACTTGACCAAGATTTCGAGATCCAGTACTATATTTGCATTTTATTCGATTGATTTATTCATACGTTCCGTAGTGTATGTGTATGAACATGCACATGTATTTATGAAGCAGATGGGAACGCAAATGATGCGCAAATAGTTTAACAAACATAAATCGTCAATTTCCACGGGAAGCTGCTTTATAAACAAAATCTAGTAGTCATGTAAATTTAATTTAGTTTTTTCTTGAAAGCAATGCCAGACATTATACAAAATGGGCGGTTTTTAAATTCCGTTGGAGGCGAAAAACTTGCGATCAGCTCCAGTGACAGAAACCAAAGTAAACTTTTTTTAACCGATTTTTTATTTACGTGTTTGCTTTTTTTAGTTTTACGTCAGGTCATTTTGAAAAAATTACAGTAATGACCGCTTAAAGTCAACATTTGGTTATAACGAATCATTTTACATCAGTCCCAGTCCCAACTGCCAATTAGGGAGCCTCCACACTGGATGGAACAAAACGCTTTATTTAATTTTCTTGCTTTGTTTTGCCTTATTCAGTGTGGGCGCGCGTACCTAAATGTGTGTCTATACAATTCAGAAACACACAGAAAAACAGTTTTGTTTGGCTAAGGCGTTTTGTTCCATCCGGTGTGGAAGCAGCCTTAGAGTCTCATGTGTAAGATTAAAACGAAATAAATAAATAAAATACAAAAATATTGCTGGTTTTGGCTTTGCTAGTTTTGGCTTATAACTATAACTAACCCTGTTACATGAAAAAAGAGTCGGATTGCTGCGAACCAAGAAATTCTAATAAAAAGTTTGTGCGGTTCAGCAAAAAGTTTAAAATACTTTATCCTTTAACAATACAAATACCACTTATTCGTGATTAAGACTTCCAAAGTTGTTCGCGACTCCCGTAAAAATTTGTAAAGCTATCTACCGTATGCAACAATAAACACTCTAATGTGACAAAAAATGTCAGCGATGCAACGCAAAAGACTTTTAAGTTGGAACGTGGCTTGAATTTGCTAGTTTTCTTTTTTTGTTAGGCATCTTTTGCAAAGAACCTTGCTATAATTATAAACGTAATGAACTAATTTAATAAATTCCATCAAGTTCGTTACAAGCAGGTGCTACTGTACATCGACTCTCTTTGCTTTAAAACGAATGCAGTCACGACACCAACATTTTATTTTCGTGAATCTGACAGAACTAAAAGTGGAAATTTAATGACATAAATTTAAAAATAGTTCTGTTTAGTATTGCAATTTGACTTGAGTATTTTAGCTTTGGAACATAGCTCCGAGCCAAAGACCTAAACAGTACTTTCTTAAAATAATAAATGTTAACAAATAATAAAAACCTAATTAAGAAATGAGAATTTATATGACAAAAACAATCATGTCCATTACAGAATCCGCAAAAATGTATTCCCGGGGAATTGACTCGATCCACAGTCTATTCATATCCTCGATAAATATAATTATCAAATCCGCCGGAAGAAGAAAACATTGCCTATTCGTAACACTTCCTTATCATTTTGGAACTTTCTTATCGATGCTGTTAATTTTTGGCATTTACTGCAAACAAAAAAAAAACAATTTTGAATAGTCAACAAAATAGGAAAAGGTTGTTAAAGTACCTAAATACAATTTTAAACAAAATAAGAAATAGAAAAAAAATGGATTCAATTTCCTTTCATTTAGTTGCTCGAGACAATTTTTGTGGTGGAACGTCTTTCGGCTGATGGGACAATGTTCGAGTTTTCTTTTTCGTCATCGAATTCATCCAAAATGTCCATTTCAATAATTTCGTGTTCGTTTAACACATCTCCAGAACAGGCGGGTGCAGAAGAGTCAGAGGTAGCTGTTGCTGTTGCTTCGCGTTTTCTTTTATTTTTTGCGATTCCAAAATCTAACCCTTCGAGAACGCCATGAACAACATCTCTTAAATTAACCAATCTTCTTCCAGTGTAGTAAAAAATTGGTCTTCGCTGGTTGCACCACTCCTCGCGTAAAGCGATCTTTTTTATTGCAGGCTTATAAAGTCTTACCAAACCTATCGAAATTTACAAAATTAATCAATTTATTTTAGTATACTTATCTTTTCCATTCTGAGACTTCTTTAAACGGAGGACACGGAGAATTCAAATAACTCAATCAATTTGGCGATTTTTTAGTCAAATTTGTCACAATACCCGGCTCTCTCTTCATTGCCTCGACCACCTTCTCATATTGCACTCGAGTTGTTGTCCTTTTTCTGTATAAAACTAAAAACTATATTCAAAAACTTAAATGTGTTTGAATTAAAACGTACTTTTTGGTGCTTTCCACTTTTTGTTTTCGTTGCCTCCGCAATGACTTTGGTGCGGATTTGAAATGTCAAAAGTTATATGGAGTTCGGATGGAGTGCGTGTTTCATAATCTAAAAATTTTCAAACTACGTACCTAGGGTTGCCAGATTAAAATATACGAAAAGGGGGACATCGTGAGTTTCAAAGGGGGACAAGTCTTCAAAAAGGTTGACACACTTTCCTTTTTTATTTTTTTTTTTTTTTTTTGAAAATAGTGAAAACGATTCTAAAAGATCTAAACAAAGTCTACGGGCCCAATGGAGAATGAGAGCCTATAACAGCAACGTTGCCAATGTTGAGAACGAGGTCTGTACCTGAGGAAGCTGGCTCTCTGCAGTGCCGAAACAATATCCGGACGGTACAATTAAGTTGTATTCAAATGTAAAATATGTCATGACCGCAGCTCAGTTTTCTTCCACAAAATAAAAATTCCTGTTATTCCTGTTATTAAATTCCTGCATTATTAAGCGAAGGCTAGAACCCTTTGAGTACAAAAATGTTTTTTTTTAAACGTATTACAATTTGGCTTAAGACTGTAGATTCAAAGCTCAAGGCTTCACTTTTTTTTGCATTTGACACATATGCGCAGGGTTGTCAGAATTTAGTTCGCCTTAAGCGCCCAAACCTTAAAAAAATGTAGCCCAACATCGTTGCCCAGAAAGAAGCCCAAAAATCGTTGACTTTCCCATTTCAGTGCGCGTTTTTTTCGATCTTCTGCAATTGACATTTTGTGGCTTGTGTCGTTGTGTCAAGTCAAAAGGCCTCTACGAGGTTAAAAGTGTGGGTTTGTTCGAAAATCTTTCCTTTTTAGTTTTGTGAAAGAATAACACAAACAAATTTAATACACAACTTGTAAAACGATATACAATAGCCCAAAATTGTGTTGGGCGCTCATGGAAGAAATTTCTATAGTTTTTCAAGTAAAAAGATAGCCCAAAATACGACAAAGCGCCCAATCTGTCAATCGTGCATACGCGGGTGGAGCTGATAGTCCTTTAGTCGGGCACACCTCCGCCTATTCCCGCTGATTAGGTACAACACAGCTATGAACAAATACATAAGCTCCTCACTTAAAATGTTTGAAAAACTTTGAGAATAGGCCCCCATATCTGAGGCGCCTTATTTTTTCCAATGCTATACCAACTTTGTCTACAATGGGGTAGGAACTGCTTTTGCATGCTGCTGGGCGTATATCCCAACCTTTATGTTTCCATAACTTTGCTTTTAAGTAAGCCTACCGAAATTACGCCGCCACTTACTTGGCCTTCGTTTAAAACTTCTAGAAGTATCTATGAACTTTAGGCTGAATGTAATATTTTCCATGCGCCTCCCTAAAGTCTAACAAGTTGTATAGAACATCGAAAAGTTTTGTTTGGAATTAAATTACGCCAGCATTACGTATACCTTTCGAACAACGTCTAGATTGCCATGCGCCTAAAAATGCAAGGACAAATTGTTTTCGGTTCTTAAATGACGAACAAGTCGCAGTTGTCGAAAAGCACAAGGCACATTCGAATTATTTTCCCCACCCAAGCTTCCAGCAGCACATCCCTGGCATGCAATGTGTATATATACTCGTATGTAACATACGTTCGTAACCGTTCGTGACTTTTCCTTTGTGATACTATTTTTCTGCTGGCGTTTCGGAAGTTTTTGGCAAATCTCCTTAACGAGATAATACCCTTTAGTTTGTGCAACGACCACACCGCCCATATCGATGGCATCCCTGCGTCAGTTGGATTTGCAGACGAAAAAAAAAATCGATTTATAGATAACCCCTTTTGGCATGTCGAAAATGCAGCAAAGGGCTTTAGCTTTATGCATCCTGATCCTTTGCACAGGCTCATCAAAAGTAGATTTTCCAAGGAATTTATACTTTTGCGTCGTCGTCGTCGTGCAAATCGATTTGGGATTTGTTTGGCTAAATTATGAGTATTTTATGGGTGCCGCTGCCACTCTACCCGCTACCAACTACCAACTACCATATACTGGGGCTTACCGACATTACCAATTTCGAATTGGGTCAGTGCGAGAATTTATGATTCGAATTTATTCGCCACAACGTGGTGCGCTCTAGGAGTGGTCCGTTTTCTGATTACCACTCGTAAATGTATATATAGTTTCGTGAGGATTTCGCACATATTTCGTCCCCGAAATCGATGTGGGAGGAAGATTAGTTGGATCCACCCGGAAAATGAATGGCAATGCTATCCTAGATCTATAAATATAATCTATGATGCGTTACAGTAGTAGGAAAGTTCGTCCACTAAGCCGAATACTATTCCCAGCAGATGGTATCAATTGATTAAAAAATATTTCATCGGACGCACATCATGTTTTCATTTGAATTGTTGTGTCAAATGCTATAATTGTGTCGGAGGCATTTTTAATTAACAAATTTGTCAGCGCATACCAATGATGAAGAGAACAACATGTGCGAGGCGAGGACGGTGACGTCTGTCAGTGAAAACTTCATTAATGTAGTGATCGAGTTATTAGATGCAGTAGGTGGCAATTATAAATGGATTAGTAGTGGCGCATTGATTAACTGATTGCACAATCGGTTTTTGAGGGACTTTTTCGCTCAAACAGTGCTGCGATGTGTGTTTTTTTTTTATTTAGTTTAAACTAAGCATTCTCTTGGAATTTGAATGACAAATGTTTGTCGTAACTTTTAGTGTTGATGAAAAATTACATTTTTGTCGTTGTTAATATTTTCATAAAGGCAGACCGTTAAATTTTCATTGACAGCGGCACCGAAATCATTGCAAAATCTTCTGGGAAAGCTTATTGCAAAATCGATAATCATGCCGACTAGCTCTTAGTAAAGTTTTTTCTACCGTGTTCATTGTTTCCAGTTTCACTGTTTTCCAATCAAATTTAACTAAATTTTTTCGGTTTTAAATGGAAATCAAGTCGACTGTTATTATTTTTGGACTCTATAATTTTGTGACATTTTTGACTATCTGAATTGACAGAAACAAACAGTCCAACTAAAGGTATGTCCAGACCAGTGAAAAATTTGTTTAATAAATGTTTATTTAATGCTTACATTTAAAATGTTTCCGATTTGCTTCAGAAACATTTTTCATAAATATTTATTTAACATCTCTTTAATGTTTCTTTCAATTTGGACGCCGATGAAACATTTATGAAATGTTTATGAAATATTAAATTTTTATCCATTGCACTAAATAATGACGATCTCTAAAGTAAATAAAAGGTTATTAGCAGCGTGCTTCATTATCATAAAAAATTAAAAAAAAAAATCCATTTAGTTCAAATAATTTAATTAAATGAATAACCTCCTCATTACTTCATGATTTTATTGACATTTTTGTTTTTATATTCAAGCTTATTCAAAAAACAACACCTACTTTCTGCCCGAAAAACTTGTGAAACAAAAATTATTTCCCGTCACGATTGGGAAACTGCGAAGCATTTGATAAGCATTTCATAAATTTTTCATTGGCGTTCAGACCAATGTGAATGGAATATGAAATATGAAATGTTTATGAATATTTATGAAACATTTATTAAATGTTTATGATATGTTTCGTTGGTCTGGACACACCTTAACATCGGTCGAAAGCCGCTAAATGTCAAGTTGAATACAGTGCTGTGAAATAAAGACTTTTTTTTTATTACCTATTGAATAAAAAAGTAGTCGCAGTAGCTTAGTGGTTAGTGTGTTGGACTGCTATGCGGGGGTTCAAGGTTCGAATCCCGCAAAAAACCCAATTCCACTTTTGTAGGGTTTTTTTCCGCTGCGCTACTTCTCGCGAACGTCTGACAAACATCCGAGAGTATAAATGTCTTGTAAGAGCTTCTCAATTAGCCGTTTGGAGTCGGCATAAAACTGTAGATCCCTTCCATTCGTTCCAAAAATGAAAAACTCACACAAAACGAATGGTTGTGAGAAGCTAGGCCTTGGGTCTCTCCGGACCTGTTGCGCCAACTATTTATTTATTTTTTTTTATTGAATAAAAAATATTTTTGTTTAAAAAAAATAACAAAAAACCGTCTGTTTTCATTTTCGACTGTTTTTTTGGACGGAATTTTTTTATTGTTGACATGTGTGTGTGAACCTGAAAACTTAAAATGCAAATGACAAACTTAACCTCAGAATTATAAATACCGTGGGCTGGGCCGCACAATTATTCGTAGTTGGCCGCGAGTTTGACATGCTTGAGTTAGATGTTGAAGCATTTGAAAGTAAATATTTAAGCAACTTGCAGTTTGCTCTTGATGGCACTCCAGTTTGGTATAGATTCAGGCTTTAATCAAGCTGCTAATCAGCTGATTCCGAACTCTCTGTGTTGGTTGCATATTGTACATATGTTACCAATTACACAAGCTATTAAAATGAAGTGATCTTCTAACGTCGTATATAATATTGCAACGTATATACAATGACCAATGAGTGTATCTGTAATCAAGTCAAAGTCCCACTGTTTGTTAGCTACTCCTCTGCCTTGTGTCGACCTCGACAGTGTATCATTGGAAAGGAGAAGGCCATTTAGAAAAGATTCCGCTCCCTTTATTTTTTTTGTAGAAGCCAACAAAATATTTAACGCCACAAAGTCTGTTGTATCACTGGTGACAGTTCATTGGACTTTTCTCTTTTTGAAGGTATTTTCGAAGTGTAACATTTGGCGTGCAAGTAAATGTGAATTTCTGTAAATGAATACTCGAAATAGAAAATTAGTTTTCTTAGCATATTTTTATTTAAAGGCAAATATTAGAGGTATCAAACTCACACTTCACTTAGACATTTTTTTTAACGTGACATTTGGCAGTATTAAAAATAAAATGCAAATTTAATACTATTTATAAGTAAAAAGTATATAAGAAATTATTTTATTTACGAAAGAGGATGTATTATTTTAAGTAGAGATGTAATAATTATTATTTTGAGGATCCAAAACCTTAACTTATTTTGTGCTTCATTATCTCCCCGATGAATTTTAAGTTTATATTTGTGTAACATGGAATAAAAATCTTATTAAACTACATTTTAGTACAAAAGTCGCACTTTGTTTACATTACTATGAATATTTTTTGGTAGGTAGTAGAAAAAAAAGTGGTGAAAGCGTTAGTTATTTTTTATGGACATTCAGTGTGTTTATTATGAATTTAAATTCATGTTGAAAATGACGATGTTTTTGCTGCGTTTTCCCATTATTTCCATGAAAGGCGTTTCGAAGAAGAATCACAAATTCCCTTCCACTTGAAAAGGAAACACAACATGTATGGTCCACAGTGATGCCTTAGTGTGCCCGATCGTGCCATTTGGACCTCTGTTTTCTATGTTGGCCCTTTGACCCGGGCTAACAAGAAATGGCGCGCATATCTTATTTTTTGTATTCCTTCAACAAAATATTCTCAAGAGCAAACTTTCTTATTACATCACAAAAAAATTAGCAATGTTTTTCCTCCATAAACAAGTTCACATATTGAAAGCGAATTCATTCATTCTGATTTACATGAAGCTTCATTTTTGTATTTTTTGTCTTGAACCTGTCACTTCTGTGTGTCATTTATTTTATTATTTGTTGTTTGTCTGGAAGATGTTTGTGCGTAGTTTTGGAAAGATATTAACTATTTATTAGTTAATTCTTGTAATTCTGTTATCCATTAATTTAATATTTTATATTCTTTTGTAGACTCAATTATTAAATTTAAAATATAATAATAACTGCAGAGCAGACAAAGAAAATAATTTATTTATTTTGCCTTACTTATAGCTTTTTTTTTTTGTTTTTTGAAAAGATTTCTCTGAGGGCTAATAGCCCGCCCTTTTTGGAAATGACCCTCAGAAAGGCCCTCAATATATTTCTCTTTGTGGCAACGCTGAAGGTCCATTTTGTGGAAACTTTTGGTATCAACAAAATTGTACTTCATTCGATTTTTGGTATTTAAAGTGCTGGGGAAAGTTGTAGGTATTCTTTCGTAAAAATCCGTTTATGAAAAATGTAAATTTAAGCTTTTATCAAAAGAATAAATTATATACTTATGAAATTGACATATTTCAGGGATATCCACTGATGGAGATTTTATTTAATTCCTCACTCGGCGACCATAAAATTGTTTAAAAATTGTATCCTCATGGTACATTACATGGAGCCATAGATTCACACGTGATGTATGGCTAAACTATCTTCTCACCTTTAATGTAAATAAAATAGCCACAATATACATTTCTGCAAACCACTTGGCGAGTGATGTCTTGAAGGGGAATGTGTAGACAACATCATTACGTTTACTTGGAAACAGAATGACGCAGAATGTGATTTCTGTATTTTCTTAAACCTGCCGTCTCGATTTTATATTTTCGGAATAAGTGCGAAACTGAGAAACAGGATTTTCTTACAACCCACTTCAATCCAAGCTGAAAGAACTTATTCTGAAAATGCTTAAACAAATGCGACGAAGGTGATTTTTGAATTCAGTCAATTTGCGCGCATTATCGGAGATTCGTTGGTTAGGTATACCGAGGAGCAGGTTTTGTAAATAAAGAATCCTTCCCAATATTAAAAATCGTTGCAAAAATTACTGAAAGCTGTGTTGTGAACCTTCTTCTTTTCGCATAGTTCTGTCTCTACAAAGTGCGCGTATTCTTTCTGTATATATTCACTTTTATTCCTCTAGATTCTCGCATTTCGTTCTTCCGCGTGCGCTTAGGCGAATCGCGACTTATTCTTCCAACTATTTCAAATAAAAAATGCATCGCCTGAGGAGCACAGGTAAACTTCGCCGGCGACAAATGGTATTTTCTTTCACGGAACTCAAGCGACGAAATTCGCTATCAAAGTCAAAGTTTGCTGGAATACAGCTTTTTTTGTTTCCTGACTGGTAGCTATTTATTTTTATTTAAACGAATAGCGTAAGGCAACCCACTGGCCCTCTGATGTCATTTTAAAAAGCCCAGGGACGATATCTATTATTAGAAATGGCAGACACAGCCTTTTGTTTTCGTTTAGATCGCAAGCCCAAAAGATTTGCACATATATTAGCATTTAATTAAATTAATCCGTCAGGCTGTTTTCTTAAATCAACTTTTTTGGCATCCATGTACACATATATTTTTTACTTTTTTTTTTTTTGATTTTTCAAAGGTTGACTGAGAATTAATGGGGACTTTTGAAGTCGAAAACAGTTGTTAAATTGTTAACGCGTTAGCCCACAAAAATATTTCATACGTCTACGCGATGATATTCCTATTGACGATTGAGTCAGCAACAGTCCATGTAGCAGTCACATGTTGAACTTGCCCTCTTGGCAGTGAGTGTTTCATTTTTGCACTTTTTACCGCCCCGTTTAACCTCTAACGTTCCAATTGAGAACACATTGGCTGTCATTGCGTGTGTAACTCTGTATTGCGAGCGACACGCAAACAAAGCTCAATAGTAACTATCTAGGGTGATGCGATTGTCGACGGTCGCAAACGTTTCTGCTAACAACAAAGTAAAGTCCAAAGTTGACATGATTTTGAATATCAGGCGTTTTGCACGAACACGAGTTTCGAGTAATATGAAATTGAGGCCAACGCAGTATGAGGGAGTGACATTCATGTCGTTGCCCGTCCTTAATTGAAAAGGTATAAGACTCTCTCGCATCGCATTTTAACCTTCTTACCACAACAGAGCTTCGAAAATGCAGTTGCCACCACCATCCTTTTATTAGCTGCGAATTTGCAACCCCTCAAAGCCGGGGTTATGCAAATTCCAATACTCTACCTTCGTTCTAGTGGTTACTTTAACATGTTTTGCTATTTGAAAAGCAACGAAAAGTTCTGCTAACAACTTACCTAACAATGTAAGCCGTTACACAAACAGGGCAACATTAAACTCCCCTGTGTCTAATTTTGTGCAAACATATGAATATCTGCAAAGTAGGTCAGCCTCAGCAGTAACGCCAGTCATCATCATATGTAATATGTGCGATGATACCAACCTACCGTAGGTACGTAGCTACTGTGCACAGCTTTGGATTACTCTTGGGGAATTAAGTTCACAACACCTAATGACCTGACCGGTGTACATGTGTATGCCTTTGCCGGCGATATAATTAATCGCAAACAAGTTTCGTCTTGTGTGCTCAGTTGATGTGTTGTTGCAATATTATGCAGGGACTTATGCGAGACAACATTTTATTAAAACAGGGAACTGCTTGACAAAACGACCAGCTTCCGTCATCGGTATATAGGTGTGGGTAAGGCAAACTCACCGTCGCCGTGTTAGGTTACACTAAAAGTGCTGTTGCGAATTGCAATAAGCCAAGCTAATGCGAAAGTGTTAAAGAAGCTGTGTCATCATAAAGGAATGACACCGTGCATCATACACCACTGAGTTGATGATGACAGGATGAGTAGCTGGTTGGTTGGTGTGGTTATGGTTTTGCTGGTGGTTTTGCTTTTTAGGTTGAATGGCATTAAAAGTGAAATGAATAGGATATGTGCGGTGCGGTGTGTACATGGGCAATTTGTATGTGCATAAAGTCCTTCTAGGGATTCATGGGAAGGGTGAAATATTTTGCGGGCCAATTAGGGGTGGGATGTGGAATACTTTTTCGCGGCTGACATAAATTTGCACTACTCTTTTGATTAAGTATTTAGGCAGCGAAAAATTGTCTCAATTAATTCTGATGCGAACTTTTGTTTTCTTTTCCTTGCAGGTAAGGCTCGTAAAGGAGTTGGACCAACTACTAGAACTGAATATGTAAGCCTCTGGTAAACGCTGGACTAAATTTCTAAAAAAATAACTCGGTGATTTCCATTTATTAAAAAAACAACTTTTCTCAAAATATCTGCAGCATGATACTCCTATTTTAAATGGCAATAGCCGGGGGTATATCTTGCTGACGAGACGTTAAACTGTTCGAGCTGTACATCAAGAATAACACCAACAAAAGTTGGACGTCATAATTCGTCGAAATCACTTTTCCTTTGATCACTATAAATCCGCGATTGCCCATGGTAGCGGTGTGACTCGTAGCGCCATCTTGTTGCATTCACATCTCATCTGGAATATTTTTAAGCACATTTCATACAAGAAAGAGCCCGCTACTCCCCCTTTTCCCTATTTTACTGATTGGCACAAGCGTTGCTTTTCTCCCTTTTCAAAAAGGGGATTAAAAATAGAACCGAGCCGGAAAAAAGGGGCCTCCACATAAAATACTAAGATAGCAAAAAAAAAAAAAAAAATACAGAGCAAAAAGTAATTTATTTTTAAGAATAACCATTTTCTTCCTTACGAAACACTTCTTTTCATATGATCGCAGGTTTTTTCGTTTAGTATAAAATAAAATCTTCTTTAAACTGAAAAAGGAGCCATTTTGATAATTTTTCAAAAAGTAGGGGCCAAGGGTTCAGAGGCTCAAAAAGGGCACATTTGGCCTCTAACGGCAAGAGGCCAAACGGCAACGCTGATTGACACAGTAAAACTCCCTTGCAGCTGAGATGTTCTTTCCATCAATGGGGGTGGTCCTCGTATGAAGCTGTAAAAAAAAATAAGGTGCACGACTGAGTCGCACGAAACTTTCTCTTTCATCAAAAGTTTGATTGGTTGTTTTGTTATTTCATTATGTAGATAGGTAAAAATCTGAGAAGTGGTGAAGATAAAATAAATGGTTTATGAAATATATGAATAGGTTAGGTAGTGTTAAATAAAATCCACTTTTCTATTCATCTGATATGGCAGTATGTTAAATCAAATAACAAAGTGAGTGGTTAGAGAGTAATTAGCCCCTACTGTACTATTGTATCAGCTCTTACACTTTACAAAGTTTTTGAAGCTTCTGTTTTCTAATCTGTTAGGTCATTTCCTTATTTTTGACTGGAATAGATCAGTGGCGCTGATTTAAGGTGTCTATGATTGGAAGTAGTAGTAGATAATACGAATTGGGAAATTTGTATTTGGGTAGATATTTTTGAGAAATAATTCAAAAACTGATGGCATTCGATGTTTTTGAGAAAAACTAGGTACGGGATCTTGTATAGAATACTTATATCTTTAATATAAATTTTCTTCAAAATTGTTAGAGCGATTTTTGTAAAACTATGCAGATAAAAAAGTAGGTAACAAATATTTTTGCAATGTATAGTATAGTTTGAAAAATAATTTTGCTTAACTGTGTAGCTGAAAACTAATTAATTTACAACTTGGTCAATAGGAGGAAGAATTGAAATGCAAGTTCATTTCCTGACAGGGGAAAACAGAAATGTCTTCCCAAGTGGAACTACCTATATACGGAGAATTGACTGTCAGAATTAAAAAAAAACTATTCAAACAATCACTTCAAGGAGTCTGATGATGAATTATTGGTGTAGTTCGTAATAGCTATCATTCCTACCAAAGTGACTGTGTCTTCGAGTTGTTCACAAACTAAAATTCGACAAAATTACCCAACAGAGTTTGTCAGGGTAAAAAACCCAAGAACTAGCGAAAATCGTTGTTCGCTTCCGCATTCAATAATTAAATATTGTTTGATATGATGAGTTTTATTCGAACCGAAAATGGGGTTTTCGAGATACGAACATGAACAGTTTTTAAAATGAACATTTTCGGTGATTCGAATTGAAAATTAAGGTCACAACAATTTTTGAAATATCAATTTTGCTCAAAGTATTACTTTTTTTCAAAACTCTATTGAACGATAATATGTATAGAGAAAAACTGAGTATGTAGCAAATTCACTTAGAAATCACGATAATAATTGATAAATGAATTTTTGTTGCAATCGTATGGAGCGTTTTGGAAATATGTTCAAATTTCAAAAGTTATTCGATTTTTTAGCGAAAAATTGGGTATGTCATCATGGTAACCTCGCCTACTTAAGTTCAAATATCAATTAACTTAACTTGAGTCTAAATCGTTAGAGCCATTTTCGAAAATCAAACTTTTAGTATGGGAAGTACAATTAATATTGAGGTTACTGTGGAAAAAAAAAGGTCCCGAACTGTAGGCCCACAATCTTAAAATCCAAAATTTAAATCAAATCAGGGGATTCGTTTAGGCTGTAGGCCTCGGCACAGTCGGACATACGGACAGATAGACAAAATTGTGCGCCCCACTTTTTTGAGTTCCTCTACCATCGTAATGTCAGAATTGATTAACATCTCGAGTTCGAAATTTTGTACGAGTACCAACAACATCTTTCTCTTTCGAGAAGTTAAAAAACAACTTATCTGCAAAAAAAAGGAATGTGCAGATAGTGCCTACAATTTGAACTACCAACATTTTCTGTTTTTTCTACACATTCATCGCACAGACGTCCATTTAATTCCCAGCATGAAACATTGCACGTCCAGCCCTCGACTGCATCCTGTGCATTGTTAAAAAAAAATCAATTTCCAGAAGGGACTTATAAGTTCTGACAGCATAACTCACACTTATCCTACGTGTATGAAATACAAATTGACGGAAAGATAATAACTCTCAGAAATAACCTCAAAAGCTATTGCAGGACCACAGGATGTAAATGCCAAATTTCACTTACACTGCTTTTGCTTTCTATATAATGA
The DNA here is from genome assembly GCA_946477585.1 of Cheilosia urbana. Classification (NCBI taxonomy): domain Eukaryota; kingdom Metazoa; phylum Arthropoda; class Insecta; order Diptera; family Syrphidae; genus Cheilosia; species Cheilosia urbana. Next base: position 132,317,136 of record OX297854.1, read on the forward strand.
AGTGAGGGTGGAATAAAAAATCACTGGCAACTAGGTAAGGAAGAAGAAAGCACCAAGGATATTTATGACGGTAGGCCGGATAAATCCGTGGGGTTTATCACAACACAAACTCTCCCTCAATTAAGGTAGACAGTCCCCTCTGTTTGGGAAGAATCCTTGAGACACAAACATCATCAATTAAAATTGCCCCCACCCCTGCTGGCTGATTGAAATATTCAAAACACACCAACGCTGTGTATCCTATACTCGTAAATTATTAATGAGCTAAAGAGAGGCTTAGGTCCTTGAACGACGTTAACGACATCTATTCATTTTTCAATTGCCGACCTCAAGAGACATCAGCCCACAGCACGGATTTGCTTTTAACCATTTATTTTTTTCTTCCAGGGATAGCCGTAGGTCCTTGAATTAATCTCGCCATTTTTCACAAAGATTGTGCGGTTACATTTGGCATTGGGAAATCAGCACACACAGAGAACGGAAATAAAAAATTTTCTCGGATATTGCAAGTGGAATTTTGACAGTATCCTGTGGCAGGCGAAAAAAAGAAAAGAAAAGAAAGACACGATATAAATCAGGATTTTCTAAGGGAAATATCCATTCCTCTGCTGTGGAGTACATGTCGCATTTGGTCACAGGAAGGACACAAGTAACATTTTGTCCTTTTTTGTGCACTGATCCGGTACAAGCTTTTAACTATCGATTTGTTTGAGGAGGTGTGCCTCCGACCGATATGCATATATGCGGGTCAATGTGTTAATAGAGGTTGTGTCGTTCACTTGAATCCAACACCGACCATAGGAGGATCTGTAGGGGTATCTGAATTTAATTTTAGGAGAAGGCCAGCAAGGATAGAGTTGAAGTGCAGAGCCTTTGAGTGCTTTTTGGTAGAGGTACACAACTTAAAGAAACAAAATGATATGCAAATCATGAGCTGAGGTATTGACTGTTTTAGAAAGGTAATTGAGGGTCATATTGGCTTGTGGCTATGGCTATGATTATGAATGATTTTAGGCATCTTCCTATACAGGGGCTGGGTGGAATAAGGCGCATTATGGAATTCTAACTTAAGACAAGTTTTTTTTTTCAAGTAGAGGGGGCCTTTTATGCGATAAGTCTATACCCGTGATGAAATAGCAAAGCAAAATGAGCGCGAATATCAGCTGTCAACTTGTCACGAAATTGGAAGTTTTAAATTGAATTCAAATCAACCGGGATGTTCAGGATTTTCCAAGGTTAGTTCAAATGCTATTCAAATAGACAAGGCTTCCAGATTTTTGACACATGATTTCCTGGTGCGAACTGAGCTGCATACCGTCTCGTCGTCTACTTTATTTGAAGTTCTTACGGCATCTGTTGTACACGATCCCAATGCTGTAGAGATGCCTTTAAACGCCGCTCTGTATTTATTTGAAATATGGTTTCTTCTCGTTGGTATACATCTACTTCAATCTTTTCACTACAGCCCTAGACATATTTCTTTTTGAAAATCCGAAAAAAATGTCAATGGTCAAGGCATTTTATAAAGTGTGCGACGGTTTTGTTATTAGTATATTACTTTCACTCAATGGTGACGATTTTATTTTTCCAACTTCATTAAGTAAACTGTGCATCACTCATATGTTTGGGCCCTTATTATCATTATTAACTCTGACACTATTGACTATTCGGTGTTTTTGGTAGTCGCCGACGAGAGAGATCCTGTATGAAAAAAAATTGGTGCGACTGTATCCAACAGTCCCGAAAAATGTGTATGTGTAAACACCGTGCGTGCGGTATGTGTGTGACTTGATACACGTCATTGAGAAAAGAATATAATAACCGTATTCTTGATATATTATGAAAAAACAATAATTTATTCGTTCTGTGCTAGTTTCGGTAGAATAGATACAATAGGGTTGTGGTCGCTTAAGCAAGATATGTACATTCGAGACTGTAATCTATCTAGATTACGCTGGAAGACAGCATCGATGGTTGTTCCATATCCTGTTGTTGAAATTTTCCGGTTGGAGTTCATTTGAAAATTAAATTTATCTTACATAAAATCAATAAATGGTTGAGCTTCTGGAGTTGCAAAATTGATATTGAAGTCTCCGCTTATGATCATTGGTAAAAGATGATAATCTTCCTGAGGTTTCAGATGTTTACTTGCACGTAAACGCGCCCTGTTATCTTTTTTCACGCGTTCTGCATCTGTCTTTCCCATATCTGAAAATATTTTAATGCATCTTCATTGACGGCAAAACATTGCATTATTGTCAGAAATATGGAATTGTACCAATTACGTATTTTCCTGTATTTTTCTGCGTTTTACTATTGAAACGCATGAAGGTACCTACAGATGCGAGTTGGATGACAGTTGAGGTTAAGGAGTCAACTGAATGAATTATAAGCAGTGTATTAAACAGTGAAATCGAACAGCGAAACAACGCGCACTTAGATGTTTACATATCAACAAACACTCCTAACATTATGCAGTGGAAAATACCCGTTTGCTGTTACACAGTAAATGAAAGTGTCATTGGAATTTCATTCGGCTTGTATTGCATATTGTACGGGTGATTTCCGTCCCAGCAGTTATATGTTTGGAATTACTAGACCAGATACCAATAACGCGCGCATAGATGTTTACACATCAAAAAAAAACATTGGTCTCATCGGTTCCAGTCAGAGATACCTAAAGTCGATTACTGACTGTTTTACGACGTTGAAATCAGAACCATTCGAAAAGTGCTACCATCCAGAAGGAAACGAGTTGAAGTGCAAACTCTGCTTTCGAAAATCACGAAATGTTCGTTTTTCATTGGATTGGGCTGATAGCAGTCCTTTCGGGAGAAAATCTCATATCCAATAGTATCCAATATTCGGTCGAATATTTAAACAAGTGGCCGAATAGACGAATATGGAATAGCAGTCGAATATTCGCGGAATCTCTTAAATACCCTTTGGGGTCTTAGAAGACATTTTTTATTAATGGGATTTGAAATTTAAGGAAATCTCCAATTTTTACCATTTTTACAGTTTTTGAAAGTTGTTTATTCTGCTTTGGAAATAAAGAGAACCCAGAACTTTTCGCTTCCATTCATTGACATTTAGTTTGACATTTTCTTAAAAGTATTTCTAAACCGTGCAAAAACTAAAAAAAAAAAACGTTAATGAACTCCAGAAGTTTGCTGATTCTATGTAGGTATGAAAATGAAAAAAATGTCCTTATCACATTGTGAATTAAGAAAAAAAAAGTTAACGAAAAATCAAATGAAAAGACGTCAAAATGTTGTATCATTAACTTTGAACTCTTGACTCTTGTTTATATAAAGCTGTGCAACATTGATTTTAAAAGTTTTAATAGAAACTCATTTGGCGCACTTTGACGTAAGAAAAAACGTTACGAAAAATTACAGCTTTTAAAAGGTTTTACTGAAACCTCTATCGAGGCTCTAGGTGAGTACAGCATTTTTTGTTTAATTCCAACGGCTAACTCTGCGACCTAAAATATCTATTGTATCCTTGTAGGGGGGTTCCTATAGTTCGGTCTTCAAAAAGAGTTTAGTACTACAGCTCATGTGACCAGGGTATTGAAGAAATGAACACTCGAAAGATCAAAATTTATTTATATTTTTAGATAAATCCTCCTCAATCCAATTTTAGAAAAGTTTACCAAATGCTCCTGTTTGGTCCCAGGTAGTTCTTAGTGGATAAGCATTTCCTTTGCAGTTATGATGATTATATTTACTCTATGGAACTCCTAGTTTGGTTGCATGATAGTCTTTTGGCCAGTCTTCCGTCGTGACTGCTGTCGTTTGAGATTTTTGTGAAATTACGCTTTTTTTAATTTTATTAAACAAAAATAGGTAACAAAAAACAATTCATTTTAAATAAAATAACTAACTTTTTTTGTAATTAAAGAAAAAACTGAAAACATTTTACTTTATTCTTTCAAATCTGAAATTAAGAAAAAATACTGTAATTTGTACTAGGAGGTAATTTTAAAAACTGTAAGCCTGTCTAAAAAACCATAAATTACAGTTTAAACTGTGAATATGGCAACGTTGCTTGGTATTGACAAGTGTACAAGTTGGCCTGCGATATCTGGTGGCAAGGACAAGAATCCTATCACATACACAGGAATCTGTCATCGGTAAGCGGTACGTGTATTTTTGTTAAGGTAATTTATTTATTTTATAAATGACAAACATTCGTCCATTAAAATAAATGGATATAAATGCCTTGTCGGTCTAGAATTCAAGTATTGTTTATGAAAAATAAAATAACCCCGGGTCCATAAAATATATTTGAACCGTTTAAAAGTGGAATTGAATTTTGTTTTTTTGGATTAGACTCTTTTTTTAACTGTTTAAATTTCTTTACATTGTTGTTAATATTCTACTTATTATGCAACATTATCCCAACTACCAATGGCGGACCTAACTAGCCGAGATTTATCTCAGACATTTTGTCACAGCCGCTAAATGCTGGATAGTATCAGAAATATATAATTTAGCAGTCCTCTCAAAAAATCCGCAAATGTAGAATTTGACTTCATCTTTTGCATGGTCATGGTTCTTTCTCTTATTGGCATTAGTATTCTTTCTTTTCAGATTTTTACAAATATTTTTACCAACGTGTTCAGAGTGTTAAAATCTTCAAGACCAGTCACGGTTGACAGCTTTTTATCCTGCTTGGAAATGCTTCTTTTGAGTTTTGACCAAACGCGTGTAGTATCTTTTATTATCTCTTGCAATTGAGCATTTGGAAAATTTTCGAAGCGCCTTTTCCAACTAAAAAAAAGTACCAAAACAGCAAAAAAAAAATTGCCAGGCTCTTGAAAAAAGGTGCCAAATTGCAACTTTAATCGCACAATGGTCACGCTGTTATACCTACCATTTTGTCTATATGAGTTGCACTGGGGTACACAACAATGAGACGCTCGATTCAACACTTTTTCTTTATTTTTCATTACTGTAAACTATTTAGAAATTTATTTGTATGTTTTTAATTAACAAATATATTTACTTTCCACAATATTAAAATATTTAATCTCGCTTAGCTTCTTTTACGTATATTTTTTCGCTGATCTGTCAAACTTGTATGTCTAGAAGGGTTCAAATAATAGCCGCTAGGGTACAACCTCAATTTATCAATAAAACCAAGGGCTCCATTGTTCTGCGCTCTCTTTCTTTTTTTCCATCTTCATTACTAGCCGCCTTACGCCATCTTGGGCGAATTTTTCTTTTTCTCGAACATACGAACATATAGCAATAAAGTCAAGCTACACATATTAAAATAAGCAAAGAGTGTTTCTTTTTCCTTACACCTTTTGTGCTTCTTAACGTGATCCAAAACAATTTCTGTCATTGGGCTTTCTCACATGGAATTGGCTTCCTAGTTAAAAAGGAGAGTTTGGGGAGATTTAGCATTGATTGATCCTATCAGGAAGCCATGTAGAACTTTGTATGTAGTGCGCTGGAAGCCTCTAGCCCTATAAGGGTTTCTCTTTCCACGGCTTCGTAAGGAACTTAAAACTTGTTTGTTTAAATCTGCTTCTAAGTCTACGAAGTAGGTGGTTTCTTCATTCAGCTTGGATTTTTCTATCGTTCGGAACAATGAATACAAGGTCTTTTCTGTAGATCTTTCTTTGAGGTAGCACCAGTGAAAATCTACTACCCACAACTACTTATTCCAATTTTTTTTAAATGGTACCTACAACTACAATCGCCCAAAGGCTAACCTTAACCATTTGAGTCGACGTCGACATTTGGTAAAATGGAGAGAGGTTAGGAATTTCCTTTTGCGGATCATGTTTCTTTAGTAATTCTTATTTCTTGTGCAAATTTGACAAATTTATCGCCTTATGACGTCTGAAATATTTATCAATCGCAGTTGCGGAGTATGATTTTCCCAATTAAAACGCAGAACATTTTAAGCAACTCGCTCCTTGATTTTTTTTTTTTTTTTTTAGGTAAAGTGTCATCGCTGCCAAAGTCATTTGCCTGCAAACTTGCACTCGTATACACATTTCAAGCCCCTTCAATACTTGCAAATTGAAAGAGCCTTCTGTGCCCGTTTTATTCGTAATTCACAGGCGACATCTGCTCAGGCACTTACTTACTGTTTACACACTTCTATCGAAATATGTCGAATTTGCAGAGATTCAAAATCAGCACGTATTGTAAGTCCCTTTCTTTGTCCTCCAAAATGGCCCAAAATAATGGAGTAGAGCCAAAAAAAACCTCTTACACTCTACCCAACCGCAATTACTGTTCCCCAAGAAATTGTACTTTATTTGCTTTCTGACAACTCTGCCAAATGTGTGTGGAAAAATCGCAAACAAAAATGGACAACAACCATAGTCCCCTTTTATCTAAAGCCCCTGCCCCGAATGTGATAGAAAATACAACACACAGTGGATACCATTAATTCACTTCAAATAAGTTTCATGGGCTCTCATTCATATGCCGAGCCCCACCCCAGTTATCGATTCTTTTTATCTGGTTTTTCGCCCCAGTCTGCTTTTTTTTTTGTGAATTTTATGCTTGTTTGATCCGTGAATGAGTCTCTATATCTATGAATAAAATCCTCTGTTCAAGTTGGGGATGTGAATGGGGATTTTGCCCGTCCCTGTAGTAGGTATTAGGAGGCTACAAGATACAACTCCTCCCGCGCGACTGCTTCTGAAACGAATGCAAACTTTTTTCGCTCGACGAAAGTTTACCGAAATTAATTTAAATCTGTTAATGTGTCACCCGGTGGTATTTATTACTTGGCGACGAGTTTTTTACGCTTGCTGTCAGTGAGTATAGGAAGCAAGTTTAACCAGGTTTGAGCGCCCACAGATTTGGAAAGGTCAAGGCCTTACGTCTGTTTCAGTTTTGGTTGCGAACTTCTCACTCACATTTCGAGGCGGAGAACAGTTAAGATTTTCGTTGTTTTTTTGCAATTAAATTTCCTGCTAAAACTCTTTATTGCCTTGCAAAGAGTTCACCGACCGTTGTTAGACCTACGCGGATGTAATTTCGTTTAAATCTGTACCTTATGACACCCCAAGGGGTAGCTAAATGCCAGCATTGTTCGAGTGTACGCAGGGGTATGGGAGTAGTTCGTTTATATCCTAAACCGTGCTGTGCGCTGCATGTTAAATGCGAGATCCAGTTAGAAGGCCCATTTCGGCAGTATAACTCATCTGTAATGCCTTTTGGGAAGTTGTTTGCAGGAAAAATCATAAAAAACAAACCTTGTTGGAGAGAAGTTGGCCGGTTGGGTGCCGGATGAGGGTGAATTACCAACTGGGACACTCCTACATAGTGGTTTTGGCTTTGAATTACTTTGAAGTTGAAAATTGTTAATTGCAATCGGTGCGAAGTTGGAGTTGTTTGTTCGATGTGTGCGAGGACTTGTGATCAACAACTGTGCCATAAATTTGTTAACTAAAAACAAAGCCACCTGTCAGAAGGTCGCATTCGAACCTGCACAATTAAATGGCCAGCTCATTCATTACTATAGCAGCAAATAGTCAAGGTCATTTCAGCGCGCAATTCACACGGTGCCACAATTAACTCGAACGTATAACTCAACAAACCGTGACTCAATTTGTTTCCATATCCCCATCCGTGGATTCGAACTTAATCGGCTGCGCTGTATTGTTTGCTATATAAAAGCCCAATTTGAGTACCTCATCTATTTAAATTAATTTCACAAAAAAAAACAGGACAACATTAACAGCCCTGTTAAACAAAAAATTGATTAAAGGTCATTTTTCCCATTGAAACTGTGCTGACCATATTCCAGCAGTGCAACAGCTTCGAATGACATTAAATTTGATAATCTGCTAAAGCGATAATTGTATTGGGCTTGGCCTTAGTGTGATGTCGACTCGATTAGATGAATGATGGCAACTGGACTATGGGGCTGATTACCGAACTGCCGGGCAAAAAAATAGAATACGCCAGATGATGTCAGAGACCGATCCGAATGTTGCTGCCAATTAAGTTTTACTCGATTGTAATACTAATAATGTATCAAATGGTTACGCACTAGCACACCCGTTGTACATATAAACCGATCGATCGCAGTGTGCACATTGCACATCAGTGTTGCAGCAAGGGACTCCCGATGGAACTCAATATTTGCACAGAATTTTGATTTTATTCCCCGCATTAGCTTTATAGTGCGCGCATCGCATTATTTGCATTTCGAATTTCTAATTTTAGACACAACGGGGTAATTGCGATCAATTTCGGATGGAAATGTAGACAGGGAAATTATTTAATTTGAAGCAGGCGTTCGTTTTGGGCGTGTGCGATATAGGTTGTTGCGCATGAGGTATAATTTGTGATTTGCCAACAACTTGGTTTCTTTAGGTGATCAGTTTACATTTGATATTGTTATGGGATTGATCTGGTTTCGGGTTTAATGAATCTCATTGAATTTTTGCATTTGCCATTTAGAACAGAAATTGATTTACAGCGATTGGACGGGATATAGGGGAAAACCAGAATTGTAGCACCATCTGGCTTGCAATGATTATAACCAAGTTTAATGAATTTATTTATAAACTCTGCTTAAAAGAGAACTTAATTTGAATAGCCAAATGTAACAAGGCTTTGTGAAAATTATTTCATCCATGAAATTCCTCTCGTATTTATATTTTTTGTCAATGGGAATGTTTGCTTGGTTGGTTTAAGTGGCTGTATTCCCGTCTTTTGACGAAGGAAAAACACAAATAATGCATTGAGCGCCGTTTTGAGAGTACAGCTAACGGAACCTGGAGAACAAGGAGGAGAAGGAATTTAAGAGAGCTCAACACCAGCCTGTGGAGTTGAGAAATTTTATGATCTTTTTGAAATGGTTACTTTTACTTTTAATTGGCGAGTTCATATATTTCCACATTTTCATTACCACATGTGTGGCTCGACATTAATGAACTTAGAAATTTAAATATACGAATGATGCTAGGGAAATAAATACAAAAACTGGGATGAACGAAGCTATGTCGTTCATCAAAAGTTTAGTTGTTTTTTTTTTTTTTTTTGTATGTTATTGCGTAGGTAGGTCAAAGGCTCTGAAGCAGTACTTAAAAAAATAAGCCGTACTGAAAAATATATGAGTAGTGCTAAATAAAGTGGACTTTTGTTGAATATTATTAATTTATTTAATAATCGCGTTCATGTAAGATATATTTTTATTTATTTAAAAAAAAAAATCCTAAAATTCTTGAGAAACCAAATCCAGAAAATCGAAAAATTCTAAAACTTAAAGTCAAGAATATTCAAGATTACAAAAACCCGAAAACCCATAATACTGAAAATCTAAAATCCTGAAAACCCAATTTACCTACCATAAGTCTTGAAAACTTAAAAAGACGAAAATCCAAAAAATCTGAAATCCTGAAAAACCCAAAATGACGAAAATCCAAAACCCAAAAATCTGAAATCCTGAAAATCAAAAAATCCTAAAGCTTAAAGTCTAGAATATCCAAAATTACAAAAACCCAAGTCCAGAAAATTCCGAAAATCCCAAATCCCTGAAAATAGCAAATCCTGAAATTCTTGAAAAACCCAAAATAACGAAAATCCAAAAACCCAAAAATTTGAAATCCCGAAAAACCCAAAATCCAGAAAATCTAAAAATCGTAAAACTTAAAGTCTAGAATTACCAGAATTACAAGAACTCAAAGTCCAGAAAATTCTGAAAATCCCAAATCCCTGAAAATCGTAAATCTTGAATCTTGAAAAACTAAAATGACGAAAATCCAAAAATCTGAATTCCTGAAAAACCCAAAATCCCAAAAACCTGAACTCCAAAATATCCAAAATACGAAAACCGAAAATCCTGAAAATCTCAAATTCCGAAAACCCAAAATTCCAAGACTTAAACTTATTTAGCAGTAACAGACAATTTTCGCAATGTATTGGTTAAAAAGTTTTAAGGTCCTAATCTAAGCCTCAATTGGTTTTTGAGTATATACCACGACAAGCGTAGCAAGGATTTCTGATCAACTTTTGTTTTGAAATCCGCGCACGTCCTAAGCGTCTGGCTTATAAATTCTCAGTTATCGTTGAAGCTTTCGCAGATCTGTCTGTGATAATCCTTGTCCTTTGCAGAGTTAAAGGAAAAGTATACTAATACTCCGCAATAAACAAAAACATTTTCGGCTTTGCAATGCACATGCAAAACGAGTACAAGGGATGAAACCATTATACCCACACTCTAACATAATATAAAGGGACTCTCATTAAGGACTTGGCTTTTTGTTTTAAATAAAACGCAAACAATTTGAGATTCGTCGGCTTTCTTTCAAAACCTCGCAAGTCCCAATTTTATGAAAAAATGGCATTTAATGGAACCTTGAGGAAAAAAAAATCACTGAATTTAAATATCAATACCTCGTAGCTCCATCATGATTCCTTTTGCCTCTATCAACCAGTTTCAAACCCTCCTAAGTCTATCGATCTTCAATTTCGATGACCCGGCCGCACATTTCGACCGCTACGGCCGCTATTTCTCGTTCAATAATGGCTCTGAGCTCCTCTAACGTCGCCGGCTTATTGGCAAAGACCAATGATTTAATGTAGACCCATAAAAAAAAAGTCTAAAGGCGTTAAAACACACGATGTCTGGGGCCAATTGACGGGTCTGTTTCTCGAGACAACACCTTCAACGAATTGAGACTTCAATTACTCGATTGTTGCAACCGCTGTGTGGCTTGTGGCACCGTCTTGTTGGAACCACATATTACTGATGTTCAATTCTTGCAATTGCTCAAAGAAATAGCATTCCAACATGTCTCTGTAGCGAACACCATTTACCTACCGTAACGTGACGGTCATTTTCATCGACGAAAAAAAACGGACCAATGACGCATGAAAAGCGCACCAAACAGTGACGTTTTGCGTATGTAGGCTGTTTCATGAAGCACATGAGGGTTATCACCTGTCCAGTAACGCATGTTTTGCTTATTGACTAAGCCGTTTAAAAAAAAAAATTGAAAATTGAAAATTGAATTGATTGAAAATTGGCGTTAACACTCTTAAATTGCGACCACCAACTCAAAATTTCGGTAGTAGATTTAAATTATTGGTAAACGTTGTTCCTCTGTGTACTTCACCGTGATGAAAATGTTGATTTTACTGAATATTTTGACATTGACAGTTCTGTAATCGGTTAAAGGGTGCGTTTACACTAAAAGCTTAGTCTTGTCAAGTCGCTTTAGTTATAACTTATTACAGACGAGAACTTTCTGCAATCCAAACTATTTTCCGTGCTGAGATAATGATATATACTTGGTACTGTTGTTCTGAAATTTCAAATTTCCCAATGTAGCTATATAAACAATAAATATACCTGACGGTAGAAACCCTTCTTATTTTATCTTTCTTTATAAACAAGGTGTATCGTTGTTTAATACATTGTGACACTTGTAGATTTCTAAAAAAAAAAATCACCGCCAATTCGCGTATTATCGCAAAAAAAACTTTCCCAAAATGAAAAGTGAAGAACAAAATCCCAAGCAACATCACAATCTCCCTCTCTCAAATTCATTTAATCTCAAAATCATTGTTCGGCAATTACTCTTCGCTTTTAAATTCTTCACAATCTTCACAATTGAATCTTTTATCTTGTTTCTAATTGAATGCTAATCACATTCACATTGAATCCACTGACCGCAGCCAATTAATGAAACCGCATCACACGACAAACAATGAGAAAAAAACGTCAACAGACAACAAACTTTCGAAAACCATTCAAAGAATCGAGATCGAAACCAAATTGAAGAAATGAAATCGTAAAGAGTATTCCAACTGAATACGAATAGCGAACAACCTTAGAACTGGAACAACCTCGAATAGTGCATAATAAAGAGAAGACAAGCAAAATACAATAAAAAAAAAACACGATTAAATTACAGTGACGACGGGAAAAACCTCTCAAAATCGATACCAAACGTATTTCCCTCCAACCCGTATTTGGTAGAAAACGGAACGAAAAAGAAGAGAAAAAATATTTTCATGAACTTTTTCTGGCAACATCCTGAGAATACCAAATTACTTCAGTTTGTTTGTGCATGGTCGGTTGCTCCAAATTGGTTGAATTTCTCCCATAAATCTAGTTTGTGAATTTGGTTATTTTTTTGTCAAAAAAAAAGAAAAAAGAATCCGTCAACTGTCACATTGGGTCGTGTGATCAAAGTAGGTACATCAAAGATCCAACATCCGAAAACTACCTGAATAAATGGCAACTTGTTCCAATGAGTGGCACTTAATTTTTACAGTCACGTATATTTCTAACTACATTGGTGGTGGATGACATTGACCTCAATGTGTAGTATTGTTTTTGGCCATCTTTCAAAGTGATTACGACAGAAGGAAATTATGAATTGAGTCGCGGATATAACATCTTTCAACAATAAAAATTGGACAGCGAAGTACTAAAGGCCAGATTCCACTTAGCAAGACAATAAAGTCATAAATGACTAGTCATACATTCTTTCAAATATTTGACAGATAAATTTTATATTTTCGTTATTCACACCGCTATTACTTTCTATAGGAAAACATTTCAAAGGATACATGAGAGCGGCAAAGACAAATAACGAATTTCAATATCGCTTTTCAAGTAAAAACATTTCTGATGTCAAAAAAATACCTACGAGTTCCATAAACACGTTCGAAATATTCGGTTTTTGACAGATCATGACAGTAGTCACAACGTCTTTCAAGTTAGCGATAATATGCTTACAAAAAATCAGGATAAAAACTTCTATTCTCGTTGAAAGCCACTAAGATTCACATATCGAGTCGGAGAAAAAAATAAAAAATATCCCAAATAATACTAGTCCGATGGAAGAGCTCCCTTACCATCATCTGCATTCAAAGAAAATGTACAACTGAGTCAAAAAATTGCCAGTATTTCTTTCTCTATTTTACCGAACTATTTGACCCCAGATTTGTGTGCCTCCCAATTAAATTAGTTCCAAATAGATCGTGCTTAAGGCGGACAGTGTTAACGTATCGTGGGAAATTTTCTTTTTTTATAAGAAATTGTATTTAAAAAAAGAAATAGAATTATAGAGTTTTGAATGTTTTCAAGAATATAATAAGAAACTTGTGCCTTTGGTGAGGGAAAATGTATGTAACAATGGGCCTTACCAACATTTTTAGTTTCGACTTTAAATTTAAGTAGTTCCCAGTGGCTACTAAATTTGTTATAAGTACGGCGCAATAGGTATTTATTTCGTACTTCTACCATTTTTTTGTAGATCAAGGTTAGTGCTAGAACTGTAGCGCCAGTGGAACAAAAATGTCTTTTATTTAGATTTACGTTTCCTTTTGTTGAGCAGATTAAAAAAATAGTTAATTAAAAAAAATCCCAACTGACTGTAAAAAAGATTTAAAAACATTAAAACAAGACACTTTCAAGTATAACCAATTGACAATCGGATACTTCCTACATAATCTGACAAAAATATGCGCAGCCTCCGACTGTCAATTAACTAATTGGAAGTGTCTTGTTTTAATCGTTTTAAATCTTTTGTTTTTTTTTTAATTAACTTTCTTATTTTGGTTTTTTTTTTTTTTAATTTATATTCCCATATTTATTTGTTTAGCCTATGACACTCCACGAAAGAATACCAATTTAAAGACAACTCACTCTTCAAAATCGGTCAAGGCGTTTGGGATACAGGGCGTCACGTAGGATACGTGCAAAACACATAACCCTCCCTGTGTCCAGTCGAGTAAAAATATAAGTTCCCCCTTAAATTTGCATTATTCGAGTTTTTCTTCTTTTTCCAAATTTGTTTACTTTTAATTAACCGCCATTGACAGCTTATTTTAGCTTTCCCTTTTTCTCTGCGCTTGATTGAAAAATATCCCAGAAGGGGAAAAGTATTTTTTTTAATGCGGTTCCATGGTTGTACCTACATCTGCTGTTGACAGGTATTTGACTTTTTGGGATGTGTAAGGTCATTTTTAGTAGTTTAATCGGTGGTGTATACATGGCGTAAGAAGTGGGAGTGTTTTGTGTTAGTGATTAAACTAAAAACTAACCCAGTCGCGTTAATTACCTTCGTGGTACTGCTAGGATCTCCACACTGAAAACTTGTCTATGCATTCACACCGAACACCAACTACTTTTCGTTTGACGTTTTAATGAGCTATGAGACACTATTCGCGAAACTACTATATTGGTTACAAATTTTATTGGCATAGATTCACAAATAAAGTGAATTCAGAGTATTTAATAATTACGCGTGAAAAATGACTTTAAGTTGTGAATTGTGACACTTAACGAGTATTATTCAGCTCTTCCGCTGAATTTGCTGAATATTGCAGTAGGTGTGTTTGTTTCAACAACCCAACGATTGGAAAACTCGTTTTGAAAACTGAAATATCTATGGAAAAACTTTTATTTTCGATTGTCTTCGCGAAAACGTGGTTAACGGCTTGGTATGTAAATAGAGCCCAAGTAGAAATTGTTGCTTATATTGTAAGCGCTGTTCCTACATTTCAGAAATAATTCCGTAACAGTAAAAGTGTGTATATGATATCAAAGTGCGTACAGTATGGATGAAACGGTGACAACAATGGCTCTTTAAATTACTATTTCGGGAAACACACATAATGGTATTTTATCTATGACTTGTAACCAAAATGTTACCGAACTTAAGTCAAATTTGTTTTCATGTGTGCCTACTATGTGTAGGGTACTAGGCAATTTAATGTCTACAAGAAAAAATAGTTATCACTGGCACAAACTGATGCTTGGCTATGGCTAAAGATATAAAACAAAAAAATAGTTGGCGCCACATGTCCGTTTGTCCGTATATGAATTCCTAGGCCTGCCTTCTCACTGTGTGAGGTTTTATTTTTAGAACGAATGGAAGGAACCCAATATTTACTTTAATTTTAATTTATATCGAGTCTGAAGGACTGAAGAGACAAGATCTTTCATCAGAAGTGCATTCTCTGATGTTTGTCAGATGTTTACAAAAGGTTGACAAAAATCTTAAGATGTGATTTGTATATTCCAGGGGTTAGACCCTGAGGCACCTCGTACAGTAGTCCAGGGCACTCATTCCGTAACTTTTCTGACGATTGTCGTCGAAACAATAGAGCTCCAAAACTACCAACTAAGTGCAAAAACTACAAGTTCGAGAGCTTAATCGAGTTCATTTCCCACCAATGTAATGAAAGCTGAAGATATTCAAAACGAGAATATTCGTTTCGAAAACGATATCGTTCAGATGATCGTTGATATACGGAACTTGCCCCCAACGTTCCAACCACTGAGCCACGGCTATGACTAAGCTGGCGATTTTCCTTGTCTCTTATCTTTTTGCGGTTCGATAATCGATTTTAAGATTTCATTCGGGCATCAAATTTCCTCTTAAACAAAATTTGGAAATGAGTTGGTTTTTGCTCCAAACTGAGTCTTGTCCCTCTGCCTACACCTACAGTCTTTATTCGCCTTGAGCTTTGATCCGCTGGGCCGTAGTCTTAGTTCAAGGGTGAATAGCTCATCTGTCTACAATTTTTGAATCGCCATTTTAACAGTCTGCTCAAGTTGATTTTTATTATTCCCAGAACCGGCAGGTCCCTTATTCTGATGACATTATTGTTGAGTGTATGGCATGCACTTCTTAAACTTCACTGAAACTTTTGAAAGTTATTTTTACCATAGAGAAGAAACCTTTATTTTCCTGATTGTGAACTGTTCATCCTTTTTGTCGCAGCCTATGTTTCTAGCGTCTAGCGAGAATCGTTGTTACTCCTCGCTTCCCCACTCATATTTCTTACCTCCTATCCTGCAAATAGATCGCACAATCTCTTGTCCATCTGTACAGCGCCACTTGATGCATATAAAATCCATCAGCATTTTTTAATAAACCAGAAGCATCGTAGGACAATCTTCCATTTCCAGTCTTGCTCTTATAAATGTCATGCTTTCCGGTTTCGCCATAACAAAGACGGTCTCCGATCATTGGCGGATTTTGAAATCATAATTAACACCGAAAAAGAGATTTCCAAGCATTCCCATGGTCGTCTTGTAACAGATCCATTGAGCGATTGAAGAAAATGACTATGCTGACACACTTTAGGTCTTTGCACAAGAGGCACTGCTCGCCAAACACTCGTAACAATGAAAATAAATCTATGGCCGCACTTCTCATTCTTCAAGTGAACAAATTTGAATGCACGCCATCATCAGTCAAAGCAGGCATATTTGCGCTTGCATAATGCCCCCAGATGACTATTGACTAAGAAGCATCTCCCAGCCTTGGGGCTGCCGGCTGAATTCAAATTTTTCAAATTGTGTTGCTGCGCACATAAAAGTATCAAACGCTTACATGACAGCCATACTTGAAAAATGTACGAACCACTTGCACCCTACATGTACAAATACACTTATGACAGCCACTAATGATGTTGCAGACATTTATTGTGATTAATTGTAAAACTTCGGCGCTCCAAATCGTTATTGCCACATTTTTTTTTTTTCACTTTCATTACGTACTCGTGAGTTCGCCAGTGAAATACTTTGGAGTGTTGGACCCGCGCCATTGTGGAGCTCTAATGATTTATTTCGAATATTTGAAGACTTACCCAACGAAGATGAAAGTAAAACCAAAAACGAAAACAAAAATAAAAAATACGGATGTCTCCGGCTTAATGATTTCCGTATTGAGCGCGCTGAATAGGCAACACGTGCTTAGATTTATTACGACAGTGGTTGGCCATTCTTTGGGATGTTTCGCTTTGTTTGAATCCATTCGCATTTGGGTATGTTATGCAACCGGAATGTGTGCGGGATACATCCGAGTCAAGTTCAACGCCGTTTACGTCGGTTACTGCTGACTGGAGTGACCGGTTGACCTGAGCGACGGATGGCTAATTTAAATTTATTGACGCTAATAGCGCAGAGGTGAACTTTGACTTTTAAGTGAACCTGTGTCGGTCGCAGGCAGGAGAACAAAGAACGGAACTCCTTCCAAACGAATTCAACGAGTTTCTCATTGTAATCAAGTGCACCTCGAAGGAGTGATGGAAGGAGCCATCATCGCAGTGTCTGTGAATGAGGTTAGAATGCATTTAAAGTTGGTTGCATATCCAAGTGGCACGGCACTCGTCGCCGAAGTCATCATCGTCACTTGCGGGTGCACCCAAAACACTCTTGTGGTGCCCCACCTCTCATGAATTGCAAATCAGTGTGGCATAGCTGATGGGTACGAGTAGCACTTGAGTTGTAGCTCGCCGACATGGCTCAGGTACCTACGCTAACCATGATGACTTTTCATCACCTACACCTCATTTGATGTAAATATTTCGTTCCGATCACGTTCCTCTTGGAGACCCATTTATAGTTTAACAGTAGTTACAATTCATCACATCATAAGTGTTGACGTCGAAGACAACAACGGGGAAGGCTCAAAAATGCTGATCTTTCTTTCGATCAACAACATCCAATAATACTGGAACCAAATCATCACCTCACAAAATTAATTATCGCGGACGCGCATAGCAAGACTCTTCATGGCGGTATCCAACTTATGATGGCGTTCCTAAGGAACAAGTATTGGATCTTCCATTTAAAAAGAGCCGTTAAAAAATACATACATGGCTGTACCATTTGCTATAGGTATCGCAGCAAAACAGCTCACCAACTCATGGGAGATCTTCCTGCACCAAGGGTGAAGATCGCAAAGCCCTTCACACATACAGGGGTTGATTACGCGGGGCCCATTGAAATAAAAACATGGAGAGGACGAGGAACCAGGAGTTACAAGGGCTATTTGGCCATTTTCGTTTGCCTGACAACCAAGGCTATGCATTTAGAGGCCGTAACGGACCTTACTACCCAAGCCTTTTTGGCAGCCTTTAGAAGGTTTACCGCGCGGAGAGGACTCTGCCTTGAAATGTATAGCGACTGCGGCACAAATTTCGTCGGAGCAGATGCGGAACTACATCGCTTAATGGACCACGCAACTCACGATTGGAGGGAAATCGCTGAAGTTTTGGCTAATCAAGGAACTAAGTGGAGATTCATTCCCCCCGCTTCCCCCCATTTTGGAGGACTATGGGAAGCTGGTGTAAAGAGTGTAAAACACCACTTCAAACGAGTTGTCGGGAATGGGACACTCACTTTTGAAGAATTAACTACGCTTCTGACGCAAATTGAAGCGTGTCTTAATTCCAGACCGCTGTGTCCCCTATCAGAAGACCCCGAGGACTTCCGCGCCTTAACTCCTGCACACTTCCTAATCGGACAAGAGGTCCTAACAGTACCAGAACCGGATTTATTGTCTGGAAAAATCAACTTGAGTGACCGATGGAAAACTGTTCAACTCCGCATGCAGACGTTTTGGAGGCAATGGCAGCAGGAATATCTGACACGGCTGCAACAAAGACCAAAGTGGCTTAAGCAGCAACCGCTTTTAAAAAAGGGTGATCTAGTCCTCATTAAGGACGAACGACTTCCACCTTCAAGGTGGAGCCTAGGCCGAATAACAAACACATATCCCGGAGCAGACAACATTACGAGAGTTGTGATGATAAAAACCCAAACCGGCGAATTCAAAAGGCCTATAACCAAACTCTGTCCACTACCAATCAACGCGCTTTACACGGAAGACAATTCCTTAAATCAACAAAAATAAACTATAAACCACATTCCAGCGCTACACAACACTAAAAATAACACGTAAAATATTAACCAGCGACGACAAGTAAACATCCAAAGAGATCCGTTTTTCATGCAACGATCTTAATAATTCTAACAAATGCACTATATACAGTCCAATCATCCCACACTAACACACACATACCTTTGCCACGGCAACTTTAATTAATCGGAAATATAAATACCCAAAGGCCGGCACAAATTTAAAATATGAATTTATATCAAAACAACACAAACATTCCCCCACGCTTAAATTAAGAAATTTCATATTTCCACGCACATTAAATGCATATTAAATGCAATCACACAACAATTTAATTTAGAAGAATTCACTCACCTGCATTATCAGCGTTCACGAAACGATCAATTAATTACCTATATTATAAAATTAAACACAAAATTAATTTCAAAAAAAAAAAACCATCGATAAAATCCCGCACTGCACAACACAACTTTCACAAACGTAATCAAACCCGAAGGGAACCAGCAATTAGCATTCACAAATGGTACATCGAAATCCCCTTCGACCTCACTTGGAGTTCCAGTCCATCTCCAACCAAAACATTTCTTCGTCTCTACACTTCACTTCAACTTCCAGTCCAGAACAATTCAAACATCTCTTCGTCTTCACGCTTCACCTCAACTTCCAGTCTATAAGCAATCAACAAATTTGTTAGTATTTGACTCTTCGAACTCAAACCCAGCTTTATCTTCCAGTCAATCGTCAACACAACACAAGAGTAACATGAGTGTTAACAACAACAACAAATACAAGCGGCAACCAACAGCCACTGTCGCAACAGTGAGAACCGCATATATAAAAAAAAAAGCTTTCACATGCGATCCCATATACTGCAACGGGATCAGGTGTGAGAGTCAATGCTAGAAGGCTGGAGTAATTACTGTCATGTGTTCTCTTGTAGATTTGTTTGTTATTGTTTCTCGTTTCACTGTCTGTCTTATGATCATTTGCAATAATCTGTTGTTTCTTTTCATGTACCCAAACGCATGTTTTGTATACAACCAATTTATAAGCAGAAGCAACAGTGGGGGCCGATAAATGACGACAGGAAGTCAGAAGATGGCAAGCTAAGAATATTGTTCATCGTTGGGGGAGAATGTTGACGTCGAAGACAACACGACGATGGCAACACTGAAATAATGGGGTGGAATGCATCCACCGAAAACAAATATCCCACAAGGGAAATATGTAATTGTAAAACCATAAAGCGTCAAATTGTATTTTATGCTATGAAGAACCGAAATTGAACAAATACACTTACTTTTATAACGTTGAGGAAAATAGTCGTTTTTATTCTTGCGGTTAAACTTACAGTTTGCCCTTTTTGCGTTTGCTAATTCTCCGGTTTCAACTGTACTCACTCTTGGTTCATCACCCGAACATAAGAGTAATCAAATTGGACAGAAATGGGAACGTCGAGTGGGGCATGGGCTGAGGTATGCCGGCACGTTGAATTTTTCTTTAAGTTTGACAGGGCACGATGAAATTGTCGCCAAATAGAATAGGGGGGGAGTGTAAAATGCTGTTTAGATTATAAGGATTCAATGCGGACGCGACCATTTGGTATTTAGGTGGAACCTCTTCTGCGCTCATCTGTATGCTGAAGGAAATCGACGACGCGACCCGTTGAAGACTTTCGGCGACGTGAAATGTCAATGCGGTCGTGGCGGTGGCAAATTGCGAAGATCGATGCGGATAGTGAATTGTGTGAAGCTAAAAAGGATGGGGTGCTGTTGAAAATTCGCAAATTCAAACTAAAAGTACAATCACGATTGTAACAAAATATTCTGTCGGCTGTTTGTTTAACGATTTGACGAACACTGAATAAAGACGGTAAGCTTGGTCCGGACTGTCCTTAGAGTGTTGTAATTTATTTACAAAATATATTTGAGCACTTTCCTGTCAGTTAGTTTGGTTTTGCCTCAGCTCTTTACTCCGATAATTTATCCTGAGCTCATAGAACGCTCACTCATGCTCTGAACGGAAAAGGAAGCACACATTTAAACCTGAAATTGCGTTCTTAACTAAGAAAGACAACACGGAACTTGTTCACTTTGTTCACAACTCAATGACGGCTCTGAAAGTCTGAACTAAAACGTGAAATTATGCCCACCTACGAAAACAATTCGAGATTTGACCCGGACTTGAAAAAAATTCCATTTTTGACTCGTATAGCTACACCTAGAAATAATTCCGAATTTTGAGCTCGAAATGAAAGGATCTGAAAATGTCAACTCGGAATTGTAAAATTTTCGTTTCCGACACCGTTATGGAAGAACTTCCAAGTTTTAACCTGAACAAGAACATCAAAAACAAGATCATTCAAAAATTAAATCTCTGCCTTATTAGAGAAAAAAATCTAAATTTTGACCTGGACACGAAATATTGTAAATTTTTGACCGGCATGGATATGAAAGAAATTACGGAATTTCATTCAACCATAAACATCTTGACTTGGACTGGACATTTTGACCTGGATATGGACAAAAATCTAAATTTCGAACAGATAAGAAAAACTTACATTTTTGAACCGCATTTGGAAAAGAATCAGAATTTTGACCGGGACATTGAGTACGCATATTCAATTTTGATTCAGATATGAAAGGAGTCCAAATTTTGTAATATCTGACCAATATATTTATAAAATATGTATTTTAATTTTGATTTAGATATGGAAAATTTGTATTTTTGACTCTTATATGAAAACTATTGAAAGTTATGACATCGATGTGAAAGGTTTGTAAGATGTCGAGTCGGAAATGTGAAATTTTAGTTTCTGACACGGTTATGAAAGAAATCCAAAATTTCGACATGGACACGAGATGTTTTAAATTTTGTCCCATATAGATATGAAAGAAAATACGGATAAACATCTACAGATTCGACCAGGATATTAACAAAAATCTAAATTTCGAACAGATGAAAGATGTCCATTTTTGTACCACATTTGGAAAAAAAAAATGTTGACGGGGACATTCAATATATTAAATTTACACTTGGATATGGAGAGAATTCAAATTTGAACCCAGATATAGGCGATTGTAATTTTTGACCAATATATGAAAAATTAACATTTTTGACTTTATATGAAAACGATTGAAAGTAATGAACTCGATGTAAAAGCGATTTTAAATGTTGCCTAAGACTTCAATATATTTCAGCTTTAACCGAGAAAAGTCAGAAATTGTAAGTACTGACCCGGACTCGAAAAAAAAAAAAATAATTTCTGACCCGGGTATGAAAAAAACTTGGTAATTTTAACCTAAACATGAACAAAATTTATTTAAACGGAAAATGTTTTAAATTTTCAATTATCCAATAAATTCTTATATGAACAAAATTCAAAATTTTGCAGACACAAAAAAAAATGTTTGACCCGGATATGAAAGAATATCCAAATTTTAGCCCGAACATGAAATCCTGTATTTTTGACCGGGACATGAAATTTTGACTTCGACTGGATTCGTTTGTATCGTTATATTTAATTTGTTTGCAGGAAACTACAAAAATTTAGCCTTTTGACTCAGAAATAATAAAACTTGACCAGAATTAGAAAAAAAAAAATTCAAATTTTAATGCAATTTTTATTCAAGCCTACGAGCTCATGGCCTTTTTTGTCAGTTCAATGACTGCTTTCCTCACCTAGAACAATCAATCAGAAAGGTCAAATTTAACGATTAAAATAGGAAAGTCTAACTGAAAGTGCCGCTGAATAATCCCCCGGGGGTATTAACAAGAGTCTTCATAGGCATTGGACCTGCATTTAGCAGGTGAACTTTGTGACACAATATACCAGATATTTGTGACGGCCCAATTCAGTACAGTGGAATTTTGTTTTCGACTGGTCAAGAGATTCCCGTGCAATCATCACAACCCAAAGCAGCACGTTTATTGCATGCTCGAATTAAGCTCCTTTCCCAAAGCTACACAAATCTGCAAACGTCAAAAATAATCTGTCGCAAATGGGTATCATATATTTTAACGAAATTCACGCACGGCCTCAATTACGAATGGTTCGCGACCGAACGAATCCTCTCCTTCAAATAAATGTCTGAAAAACTATTTGTGCACGCATAAATATTGTTCATCAATTTTGTTAAAAGCCAAAACTGGTTGACATTGCATTTTCAATAGTTCATCGGAGAATAGTTAAACTAGATAGGTACCATCTCCTCGCTGCCAGTGCGAAATATCATCTCCTCCACTCTAATCCCCCAAACGCGATTCATTGCCTTGAACTAAAACCCGCTTGGAGTTTACTCAACTCCACAAGAGTGTAGTGTATTCGACGTTCGCCAATTAGCAAATGGCTACCATCTGCCACTTGCAACTTTCGGTTTCGAAATCTTCTTTCCACTGTACATACGACAGTTGAATAAATCGAGTGAGGGCACCAGTAG
Source organism: Cheilosia urbana (assembly GCA_946477585.1). Classification (NCBI taxonomy): domain Eukaryota; kingdom Metazoa; phylum Arthropoda; class Insecta; order Diptera; family Syrphidae; genus Cheilosia; species Cheilosia urbana. Next base: position 132,340,233 of record OX297854.1, read on the forward strand.
CAGCAGCTGCTGCGCGGGAGCGGGACCCAGTTCATGGAGTTGACCATAAACCACTAACAGCTTACAACACGTGTCTGTGGTATTTCCTATTTATGGTTACAGCAGGGACTACTTCATGATGTGGATGGGACTTGGTTTCTTTTTTTTTTATAGGTATATATTTCGCGATTTTCTGGGTTAATTATCAGCAGGCTCTGGAGGACAATTTATTTATAGCTGAGTTGTTTGCTGTAGGACATTTTTAAGAAAGAAAATTTGTAGCTTATCTAGGCGGGGGAAAGAACGTTATTTATAGGAGCTAAGGAGTGTGTTCTATTTTTAACTTTAAGAGACATGAGGAGCGTCTCTATAGATAATTTATCAACTCCCATAATTGAAATAATAACTGCTAGCATAAATCACGTCGTACATCGATAGGTACTGAAAGGAGTGCCAACCCATTCATCTCACTAAAGAAGTCAGCTGATTAATTGAAAAAGCTTATTCTCCATTAAAGAGATATTTCCCCGAGCCTAACACAATTGTCTAACAGCAATCAATGCCGTAAACGTCTTTGGTAATTAAGTACCCGATTTACTTCCCGAAGGTGTTCTACGGCTTTGTACTCGTATCGCTCAGTACAGCGGAGGCCAATTACCGGCAGAATACCGCATAGTTCCTCCCATTCCAATTAAGTACTTAACACGGTGTCAGAAGCAATTAACTTGTACAGGTTTACTTATTGCCATAATTATCTCGAATTTATCGAAGCGCCAAGAAAATAAAAGAAAAACAAAATACACAAGGCAATCGTGTGAGCACTGTCAAAGTATGTCAAACATTCTAATCATACATGATTGTAGTTAGTAGGAGACCACAATCAATTGTCCGTGAACTTCCTCACTTGTTCGCGCTGCACTTTCTTCAACTGCTTTTCTGTGATGCGAGATGTTGTGATTCAATTCATCAAATTGAGTACAGTGTGTTGTGAAAGGAGTTGATATTTTTGATGAATGGTGTCATTGTATTAGTTGGCCCTTTTCACACTCAGTTGCTTGAGTGATATGATTATGCGCAGTAGGTACTATAGTAACAAATTTTAGTCTCGACTTTCAACTTACGGAAGCTCAAAATAAAGCCACTGTGAACTACTAAAATTTAGAGCCGAAACTGAGAGTGTTTATGGGTAAGGCAGTATGAGTTTTATTTGATCGCCATTATGTCAGAAGAAGGTCAGAAGCCATAATTCATAACGCATGAAGAATTTGTGGAATTTCTTACAAAGGTGACAGGAAACTGAAATCAAATTGAAGTATAGTATCAATATGAGTGACGTTTCATTTGTACTTGCAACAATTTTTACTTCGATTCGTACGCAACAGATTTGAGTGCAATTTTGTGCATAGTTGTCAGGAGTCTTACATCTTATGAAGTATGGAATTTTTAAACTATGTTTATTAAGAAAAAACAGCAAAAAAAAAAATGCATCCTCCTTGTAGCACTTGTCTAACATCTTGACATTTATAAAACGAATTGGAACTCAATTTAAATGTCTAGTCAGAATATTTTATATAAAACTAGCGGTCCCGGCGAACATCGTCCCGCCCAAAATTGAACCTTTGACTAAAATAATTTGGAGCATTCACTATTGCACCTGAAATTATTTTGTTTGATCCAAAATATCTTTTGATAAATACGATCTCAGAATACGATGTGTACTGCGATCAATATTAAAAATTGTACGGTAAATCAACTTTCACCAACTTTTCAATTTTCTTTTAAAATTTTCCAATTTTCTCGACGTATAAACCTTCTTCAGGCGGAGACAGACACAACAGAGAAAAGATAGCTCAAATTGGACGATCCGTTCTCGAGTGATGGGCGTTCTTACGGATGTAACTTTATTTTATATATATAGATAAATATTTTGAGAAATAAATTTGTGGTGTAACAGCGCTACAAGGCAATGCGACACAAGACAATGTGCAACCGCACAAGGCCCATTTATTTTTCATTGACGTATACCTTATTTTATTTTATTATCAGCAAGGACTCGACTTACTAGACTTTTAAAATCTCTTCGATTGAAAATGAGTGATTCGACCTTGATCAAAGTACCAGATTTACAAAATACAAAATTTGTTTCTATAGATTGATTGTAAAAACATTTCACGGCAAAGTTCCAAAATTGAAATTAAGAAGTGAGACATAAGTCCCGAATCGAATTTGGGACTTATGTCCCACATTATTGGGACATACGTTCCAAAATTGTTTTGTTGAAGATTTCATTTCATTTCATTTCATTTATTCAATCTACGATTTATAATCCACAGATTTCGAAAAACATAAAAAAGAGTTATATAATAATAAGTTAAATATACATTTAATTGTTGATAAGCAAAATTAATCTATCCTTAAAAATATTCCTGGGCAAAAATATATCCAACTCAGAATAGAACAGATTAAACAATTTAATACAAAATGAGATAGGTTCACGTTTACCATACAACGTAGTGTGGCTACTTTCAAATAAAAGTGGTCTTGATCTGAGAGATCTAGAAGGAGCGTACAAATTCAAACACATGAGTAGATTCTCACAATCAATACTGCCAGATAAGATATCACGAATAAACAAAACGTTATACATTTTTCTCCTTGATTCAAGAGTTTGGAATCCTAATAAAAGACATTTTGAATGGTAAGAATGATGAACATCAGGTCCATTATTACAAAACAAGTGACGTAGAGCAAATCTCAAAAATTTCTTTTGAACGCTTTCAATTCTGCGTACATTTAAGGCAGTAGTAGAACCCCAGACAACGCAACCATATTCCAAAACAGGGCGCACAATACTGCAAAATAATGCCTTAAGAGTATAAGGATCTTTGAAATCTGCAGAATTTCTTTTAATGAACCCTAATAGGGAATTGGCCCTGGAAACTACAAAGTTAACGTGTAAATGAAAATTTAACTTGGCATCGAAAATTACACCAAGATCTTTAAACTCATCAACTACTTTTATTCTATCACCGTTTAGAGTATATAGTGGAACAATAGGATGAAAAGTTCTATCAAAGCTAATACAAGCACATTTATCTATGTTTAACATTAAATCGTTTGAACAGCACCACTCAGAGAAAGCGTTCAGGTCCTTTTGTAGAAGTAAACAGTCGTTTATTGTAACTATTTTTTTAAAAAATTTAATATCATCTGCATACATAAGGCAGGAGCAGTATTTTATTAAGTCCGGAAGATCATTAATAAATAGTAGGAATAACAGCGGACCTATATGGCTTCCTTCAGGGACACCTGAAGTGACTGCGATTTCCTTAGAAAAATAGTCCCCTATAACGACATATTGTGTTCTTCCATTCAAATAGGAATTAAACCACCGAAGTAAAGGACCATAAAAGCCATATGCGCTCAATTTTTCTAGAAGAATCGTTAGATTAACTCTACTGAACGCTTTCACGAAGTCAGTGTAAATCACATGAACTTGTTTATGACTTTCTAAGGACGCTATACAAAATTTTGTGAATTCCACTAAGTTTGAAACAGTAGATCTGCCTTTCCAAAAACCATGTTGATATTTACTGACTTGTTGCTTGATTGTAAAGGCAAGTTTATCTTTAACAAGCTTATCCAACATTTTCGGTATAACTGAGAGTTTAGTTATTGGTCTATAGTTAGAAACGAGATGCCTAGTACCCGACTTATAGACTGGATCTATAGTAGATACTCTCCAGTCATTTAAAAAGATTCCTGTAAGAAGGGATTCATTAAACAAATCTAACAACGGAAAACAGAGTGAACCAGAACAAAAACGCAAAACGATAGGATAAAATCCCAAAATATCTGGCTTTCTTTGCGGTTTTAAACTATTTAGGACAATCTGAACATCACTGACGTCTAACGTGTACAACGAGCAATCGAAAACAGATGGGAGGGAACGAATGTAGTTACAATCAATAGAAGTTGAAGATGTGGAATTGTAAATGCTTTGAAAATATTCAGCGAACATATCAGCAATATTTTTGGGGTCACTGGTTTGTTTGCTATTAAAATGCATCACTGCTGGAAATCCAGTACTTTTTCGTTTGGTGTTAATAAATTGCCAAAAAGTAGTAGGAGAACTTTTAAGGTTACTTTCAACCGAGTGAATGTAATTGCTATAAAGAAATTTAGACAAAAAAATAAATTCTTTTCTTAGACGGGAAAAAATAGCATAATCATTTACAGAATTAGACTTTTTAAACTTTATGAGCAGCATTCTTAGCATTTTTTAATTTTATTAATCTAATATTATACCAAGCAGGGTGAGAATTTACTTTTTTGCGGACAATGGGTGCGCACTCTTCTAAAACTCTTTTAAAAATTATTTTAAATGTTTGGAATTTTTCGGATATATTTTTGCACAAAAATTCATTTGACCAGTTAATACTACCAAAGCAATTATTCATACGAGAAAGGTTATCAGAATCAAATTTATATACAAACTTTGAAGAATTGAAAGTTGTAAAATTGTTATAACTGTAAGTTTTTATGGAAATATTAATTGCAGAATGATGAACAGAATTTTTAAGTAAAGGACAACATTGCATAACAGATGCATTTAAATCATCCGAAATAAATACTAAATCTAATAATCTATCAAGCGAATTAGCTACAAAATTAATTTGATTTAAATGATTAGACAATAAAGAATCAATTAACGAAATTTCAACTTCAGAACATAACAAACTTGGCAAAAACCTATTATCATTTGTGGGTGACCAAACAATGTCACCGCAATTAAAATCTCCAAGTACACAAATATTAAAATTATTAAATTCAGGCATAGCAATAACCCTATCAATATTCTCTAAATGCTTCTTGTATTATAAGCAATGAACTTGTAGGTGGAATATAGCTTAGAAATATCAGCAAACCTCCGCCAACGTTATTAAGACGTACGCATAGTTGATCGATATGCAATTTTTCTACAACACAGACAATATCAATTTCAACAGAAACAGCCCCGAGTGAACGCTTCGCAGCAAGCAGTGCCCCACCTCCACAGCATTTCGTCACATCAAATCGATCGCAGCGAAAAACAGAGAATAGGGAATCGTCGAACAACTAACTCTTCCTTCTTAATACTTTTGTAGAGCCATGTCTCGGTGAAAGCAAAGATATCACAATCGCATGCATCGATGGCAAAGGAAAACTCTCTTAATTTCGAGGAGAAGCCTCCCATATTTTGATAGTACATACATATTTCAGCATTATTGTTGTACTGTAAATGCGAGCGCAACGGCAGTTGATGGTGACTCTGACTTGGCTCTGCATTCGCTGATGGTGGTGATGATGTATGCGAAGATCGAAGCGTTGTTATGCATTTATTGATGGGTCGGGCCGGTTGGCGTTTTTTGGGAGATATTTAAAGCAGAGACAATACTGAGACCCCCAACTCACAATCCTCTTGCCGCTGGCCCCCTCAGTTTTTTTTCAAATTCGCCATTTTGTTTTCCTATCGGTGTTCTGTCAATTTAAAATCCGTGTGACATGCAAAAACATACAAAAAATATAATATCAATTCTGCCAACCGCTACCAACCATAGAGGAATGTGATGGAGTTCGGGAATACCACATTTTAAGATAACTGAATGCTATTGGTTGGTTATTATACATTTTTAAAAGACGATTAATGATTAATATAATTTGTTTGGTTAATAATACTCTCTAAATGAGTTGTTTTATATACTAGAAACATATTAGGACAAACTGGTTGTGTATTTTCCGCTTTTGAATATCATTAATTTCGATTTCATGTGTACATTTTTCTTAAATAACTGAAGAAATATTGCTCAAAATGTTTTTATTTTCCTACAACCATTCTGCAGTAATCATTTTTCATAAATATTTTCAGCAAAATTGTACTTATTCCTAAAATAAAATACTATTTACACTCAACGAAAAATTTCAAATTTAACGGACTAAATTCTATGAACTCTGGCAGCAACTTTGCCGGAAGCGGAAGTGGGACACGCAAGGTGCGAGTGTGTTGGTGAGTGAAGTTACGTGACATTTGTCAATACGAATTTCTATGTAACAATACTAACGCACTTAGCGTGTACCAGCCTATATAAATATAGCTTGTAGGCAAGTAACGGAAAATCGGCCGAAGTTGGGGGTCTCAGTATTGTCTCTGATTTAAAGTTTCTCACATGAACATTTACAGGCCAATTGTTTACATTAGTTGCAGATGTTAATTTGGCTGCAGGAACACTGACTTTAAAGTTAACAAATCTTAGCTTTGAAGCATCGGCGTCTTTCTTCAACAATTTAAAGCACTGCACTTCGTTTATGGGTACATTTAATATAGAAGAGACATATTTCTGAATTGATTGTTCAGATGTTGTAACAGCAAATTTTGATACATGTAGCCATTTAATTGGGGTAATAACGTCCATATCATCAGGCAAGGTGTCAACGCCGACAATAGCAGCACGATTACGACGCGTTTGGCGTTTGTTTTTAGCATTTTGCCACACACTGTTTTCAGTTTGATTTGTTGGTAAACAAACATTTATGGCAGCAGAAGGGGCAAAAGGAACATTTACTTTTGACGCTGATTTCAAGACCGCATTTGATGTTGATGCCTCTGGTGGCGGCGTAGAAATCAGGGCATGGGCAGGGGCAGGGGCAGGTTCACATATATTTGAAACAAAATTGTTATTGGGCTTGGCACGAATGGAGTCTAAGAGTTCACTCAAATTAACTTTAAGAGTATCCAAGTCACACATTTTCTTTGTTAGCACATCTACCACAGAGACTAAATCATTTACTTTTGTAAATAGTTCTCTTATGGGAAATTTCGAGCAATCAGCACAATGATAAAATAAATTGGAGTTATTTAACGCAAATTTTTTATAAGCCGAATCAGAAAATCCGGTACAAATTTTGTGGTAAGATTTTCCACAGAATAATCCGCACTTAATACCCTCGTCAAGGACGGGATTTTGGCATTTAGCGCACTTTAAACTTATTTTATTCAGCATTAAAAGAAAATAGCACAACCGCACAGCTTAGAAGATGACTCTTTGTGGTCAAGATGGTACATAATTTGAGGAAATAAAAATCAGAAAAAAACGTGCGATCCAAAATCTGAGCCCTTGGGTACAAATTTTAAGCATTTGCAGTTTAACTAAGAAACCAGTTACTGATATGCTGGCATTCTGTTCCGCAAATTGTTAGTAACCGTATTTTTTGGTAATGCGTTAACCTAAACCAAGGTAACATAATCAGCTTAAGGCCCTGGTATTTGTTTTATTTAATATTCTAATTTATTACCTATTAATAAAGTATATTATTGTTATTATTAAGAAAACAGAGCTTAAAACAGTTTGACTGGCTATTAGTTATTGTTGTGTGCTCTTCTGTAAGAAAAACTTGGATGGGACGTAAGGCCCAACAATTTTGTTTGGTACTTATCCGATGCCGTGGGACAAATCGATTTGGAACACAGTTTCATTCTCTGTGGGTTATAAATCCCAAATCAAATTTGGGTTATAAGTCCCATAAGTAAAAATTGAAACTTATGTCCCTGCGCCAAACACACCGACTATACCTACATTGGCCCGGCGCTGAATGCACTCACAAACGAATTCGACATACCCATCTTCACAGACGGTTCTAAAATAAAAAGTGGAGTGGGTACAGGCGTATTCTGAATAGAACTAGTAATTTTCAAATCGATTCGCCTTCCCAGCGAGTATTTTTCAGACAGAAGTGCTGGCAAATGACAATCATCAGGAGGTTTTAGACTTCTAAAAGGAAAATAAGTGTCTTCGTCGACAGTCATGCTTCGATTTAGGCTTTCGATCCTACAAAGTCTACTTCCAAGCTTGTTGTGGGCTGCAGGGAGATACTAACCAGCGCGTGTCATCGGTTTGAATAGGTGAATGAGAAAGCCGATAAATTTTCCAGCCATGGGTTCTTTCCATGCGTGTCCGTTAAAAAATAGAAATCCTTCGGTGTTTACTTCAAAGACCGACCTGACGAACTTTATAATTTCAATGAAGATTTGGCCAACCTTTGACAGTACCAGAAGAAGAAACCTCTTAGCCAGAATGCGTGCAGATGTCGCTAAATTAACTCCAGTTAATACAGGGTACTGGCCTTTAGGAACATGCAGCCATGTTTGGAATTTCCAATAGCATCCAATGTGCTGATTCAGAAGAGAATGAAACAGTGTTCCATTTTCTTTGTTAGTGCCCAAGACCAGACACAGGGCTCTATGAAAGCCATTCTATCAAAACCTCTGAGCTATCCCAGGTCCATTTCAATAACATCATCAAATTGCTGAACTCCACAGGGTGATTTTGAGGTTCTCTATTATACCTCCCTCTTATTGTCTAAAGTATCGCGAGTTCTGGTCCCAAGCGCTTATTGTGTTAGTCCCTTGACAGGAAACGGGAAAAACAGACACATAAACCAACCAACCAAGCAACATTTTCCCGGCTTTTTTGAACGACAACAATACTTCAGGCAAGAGAGTCTTATGCCCTATTCACACCGCACCGAAAACCGTGCTTTCATCGAAAACTCTTCGATGCATTCACATCGAACACCAACTAGTTTTCGTATGACGTTTGAATCAGCTGCGAGAAACTAGTCGTGAAATTTCTGTATAAACTATTTTGGTTACAAATTTCGATTGCAGTAATTAACAAATTAAGTGAATTCAGAGCATTTGAAAATAATATTTGCCCATCAATTAAGTGTGGAAAATGATTTTAAATTGCTAGTTGTGACATTTGTTCCGTCAGCAGTATTGCAGTAGGTGTGTTTGTTTCAACAATCCAACGATTGGAAGCCGTTTACGTGGTGTTTTCGGGGAAAACGACTTAAACAACTCGTTTTGAAAACAGAAGTACGCTCTGCGAAATAAGGCCCCAATGAAATAAGGCCAACAAAAATTACACATGAAATAACAACAACAATTTTTAATAGAATTTGGGGTGTTATTTCCTTTTTGGGGCCTTATTTCGTAATGAAAATTGGGGTCTTATTTCATTTTCTCTTTTGGGACCCTATTTCCTACAGCCGAATATGTATGGTCGGAATATGTAATTTGGGTTTTTTTGAGCATCGAACCATAGACCCCTCGCTCAGAGTAGCCCAGCACTTTTACAACTGCGGCCACATCCATATCTTGCTATTCAAACAGTTATTGCTCGCCATCAGCATCGTCGATGGAGATCAGTCCGGTGATGCATCGAATCCAAAATCTACACCAAACATTGACATGTCGATGGCACTTGTTTCTCAACAATCACTCGTGGATTTTCTAAACAACCAAATTCGAGAAATCTTATTAAAAACCGAAGATTTCAATATGAAAATGCCTCATCGCTGAAAAACAAATTTTCCAACTGTATCTGTCAAAATTGACTTTTTTTTAAAATACCACTCAACAACTAAAACGATTTTTTCGCTTCATTTTTATGAATCCCAAAATGTCAGCTGTCAAGCTGTCTTTTCTTTACACGCTGGCAGCACTTAACCAAACAAATGGCGCCAATTTGAATTCTTGTATGAATTTTGGAAAATTTGGAGTTGGATGGGGTTATCTCATAGAGATTAATTTAAATTTCTATAAATTCTATATATCCAGAACATTTCTAACTGAAAACGACTCAAATAAAGTAAATTTTTGTAGCCTTACAAAAAAAAAAAGAAAAAAAGAATCACATTCTGACTTAATTTCCTCTGGGAGCTGAGGTGTCAAATTACCTTTACAGCAAAGTTTCCAAATGCGCAGCTGAATGTGCCCCTTGAATACTCGTATCACAATGCCCTCGAGTGATGTCCGAAATGGATATTCATGTTGGGAATATACTTTCCTTCAACAAAAAGTAAAACCTGCGAATAAGGACATATTGTGAAAAGTTTCGAATTACTTTTATTCAATTGCTTGGTGAAGTAAAAGCTTACCTAGTTCATGGGCTTTTCAGCAACTTTTCATTAAATCGAATTAACTTAAAAGTTGATTCATTAAATTGTGGTTTGTATGTGCCCATATACATTTCCTAATTTGCTATCAGTCTCATTACAGTTGGCAGTTATGTATAGGTATATTTAACCTTCAATGCCACCATGTCCTTGCGTGTCCTTATACACCAATTAACCAGTAAGGTCAACATTTAATCACGGTCTCCATGCCGATTCTCACATTCGGCTGACAAAATGAGGAAAGTTCGGCAGCACTGGGCGAGAGAGAAAACAGAGAAGCCTTGGGCCACGTTTAACTCGGTCCGGCAGTGTTGCCAGTTTGGGGGTTTTCCCCTGGGGAGAAAAAATGCTTAGCGGGAAATCTGGGATTTTTTTTAAATTCTATTTTATTTGTGTTATAATATCCTTTTTGGTAACCTTAAAATGTGTGTTATTTTAAAATGCAGTCAATTAATCGATCGGTCCTTCAAAGCAATATTTGGCAGTGAAAATTATTTGTAGCAGTATCCTTGGACTATTTTTGTTTACAAAACAAGTCTTCAAAAAAATGTAACTGGCAGTTTCATTAGGAAATAAGTTGTAGTTTTCACAATCCGATGCAATCGGTCTGGTATCGTTGCGAAAGTGCGAAAGTGCAACTTTTTTTCGCACTACAACAACTAAATATACTGACTAAAATTTTGTACTTTATGTATACCCAAAATGTAACCAAAAAATACAACAGAATAAAGTGTAGCCTTGTCAAGTTGACAGTTCGCCAAATTGTTAATTCCTGTGTAGCTATCGGTATAGCTATAAAAAAAATAAAGAGAATGGAAAACAAAAATAAGCGCCGCCGAAGGGAAAATTAAGTCAAAAAATTGACAGAAAAAAAGTGTTCACTGAATCGTGAATACCCGTAAAGTACTTCATTAAATATTTTTTCGGACTTTAGCAACAGAACCATCTGTAAATTTTATAAACAACAATTTCCTTAAGTTGCGTAAGGGCTGTGAAATTCTTAAGAGATGTTTTCATCTTTGTTTCATGACATGCGTTGTCATTTTGCGTTGTATTTATTTGGCGCACAATTTAGCTTTCGGAAAACCAAAATTACATGTTCGCATTTTAAATTCGAAATTCCTTCTTTAAAGTCGTGCAAAAACATGTTGAAAAAGTAATGACAAAAAGTTGGGTTTTTTTTTTTGGAAAAAGTAGCCAAATCTGTTTTTTTTTTTTTTCAATTTTATCTGTGGGAAATATTTTGACCGTCTGGCAACGCTGCGGTCCGGCCATGCTATGTCATACAAACCCGAAACCCAATAGAGAAGTGTGTTATGAAATTAATTAAACATAACATGGAAGTGGTTTAGTGGGATTCGTCTGTACTATCATGGGAGGGTAAATGGTTCGTTTATTGTAATAAATGTCTGTCGGAATCACTTTTGCTGCGTTGTATATTAGCGGTGGGAATTAGTTGTCCCCGGAGACTGTGTCTTTTAGTAAGATTATGAGTAGATCGCTAATGAATGTATTTAATTTGTTGCTCAACTAAGAGATTTAATGTTACATGAAGGATGGAGGTCCATTAATCTGTAAGGTTGTAATATATGCGTCGCTAGGATTCAAACGGCCATTCACTATAAAGAAAATCGTATCGGCCTGGGTGTGGTGAGTGCGCGATTTGGATTCTGTTTCTTATTTAATTAGCAGCAACTCTTTATTTATGAATTGCCGATAATTTTAGGATTTGAAATATCTTTTAACGTTGCGTGGGTAGGGAAAAGTGTTTTTTTTTTTTTTTTTTGCTCTAAAATTTAAACGGCACAGTTGGTTAAAACGAACAAATTTGTGGCATCCTCTAAATAAAACACCACAAAGTGAATAAAAAGAAATAAACGAATATCCACTGATCGCCTCCTATGTGCAGTAGAAACTGATTGATGAATAAGAACAGTCTTTCATTAACGACTTGACATTTTCAAACTTTTAGTGTTAACGAACCCTTCAACCGATTACCAAACTGTCAATGTTAAAATATTCAGTAAAATCAACATTTTCATCTTGGTAAAGTACACGAAGGAACAATGTTTCCAAAAAATAAAATTTACTACCGAAATTCAGAGTCGGTGGTTGCAACTTTAAGAGCGTTAATGCCAATATCCAATTTTCAGCGATGAAGCGCATTTTTGGTTAAACGGCTCCGTCAGTATACAAAATATGCATTACTGGACAAGTAAGAACCCTTATGTCCTTCATAAAGCAGCACTTCATCCGCAAAAAGTTACTGTTTGGTGCGGTTTTCATGCCAGTGGCTTCATTGGACCAGTTATCAGTTACCCTTTACTTACAGTTGTTAATTAGAATTAAAAATAATCTTTTTCTCTAAAATACTTTATTGTTATTGCATTAAAATAAAAATAAAACTCTAGCAAGGCATAATTTATTAACAGTCAGCCGTTCTTACTTTGACAATTGACGAATCTAATAATTCATTATCATTATAATTAAAAAAATATATATTAAAAAAATTTAGGCTCAATATAGAAAAATTAAAATTAAAAGTGAATCACTATTTAAAGAAGTAGCAACTGATGTGGCTACATCGATGTAGTTTTGAGAGAAACTGGTTCTTATAATTTTTATTGGGATAAATTTTGCAAAATCGCATCATCACTTTACGTGCAGTGCCACCTGGATAGCTATGTTTCTTAGGGAACTAACGATGGTCGAGTTTACTAGGCCTGGCTACACTCATCTGGAGCTGAATACTCGCTGTTCTTAGCTTAATTGTCTGAACCTCAAAATATAACATAGGATGTGGCGGGCTGTTAAGTGTCGGCTATAATAAATTATGCGAGCTTAAGCTTATGTCAAAAATTGATGAAAATGAACTCAAATTTGGTCAAACCGCTGAAATAAATCAACAACCCTTTTATGCTTATCTTATACGTTATATCCGTAGTGGTGAATATTGAAAAGAGCATATTGCTTACAAAAAACCAACCAACCCTTTAATGGTTCTGATATAAAAAAGCAGACTGGCTTAAGCTGCCTTACTGTCGTCGAATCTTGTTGTGATTCTCCTTTCAGTGTTGTTTCTCGCCACAGTGCCTAAGTGTGTCTCTGGACGACGTCGCAATAGCTTTAATGCGTCGCATATGTCAACAGCAACAAATTAAAGGCGTTTTGCAGATTTTCGAAACTCGATTCTTCTTGAAAACGGCGGAATATTTTTTAAAAACTGATTTGAAAAACTGCTCCTACAATCGCGTCTTTTTCAGAAACTTGAAACAAATTTAGACAAATTTGGGGTGGATATATGTACATTCTTTCGAGGATAGGTGCTCTTCAAGCATTTGTGAATTTCTGAAACTGTGTTGTCCCAAAAGCTATTGTATTTGTTTTGTTTCAAGAGCAAATGGAGTATGCAGGGTTTCACAGAATGTATGGTTTGAAAAGAGGTCGGAACTCGGAAAGTTGAGCTCATTCTGCAAACTTTTTTCGCTCGAAAACCCATTTTTTTTTTTTTTTTTTTTTTGCATCTAGTATTATGAAATTCATCAAACCTCAGTCTCAAATGACTGAGGTTTGATGAATTTCCTAAACGTCATACAGGCTGCATTTAAGTGAATATTGGTTGACATGTTGTCCCAATTTTTTTTTTTTTTTTTTTTAACGCGTGTTGTTCGATTTCAAAAATTGAAAATATTGAAACTGACTTGTGTTCAGCCGACCTTTGCAAACTTTTTAACTAGCCTGCTCCAAAACGCGGGATTTTGCCGATTGTTGACCCATATATATATATAGATTTCGAGAGATATTCGAATCAGACCACCACTGTCGGGTCTCTTTTCGTCTCTCTACCACTATAAATCTTACCCAGAGAGACTTTCTGGATTTCTCCAGAGTTCTTCCCTGAGCTCAATTCCTAGTGTTAACGCTAGCATCTGTTTATGGGAGATCTGTTTCATCGACTGGGTCTCGACCCAATGATGTCCCAAGATCCTCATTCTTTTGCCAGCCAACGCCGGACATTGACACAGTATGTGTGCCGCTGTCTCAGGTTCCTCCAGGCATAGTTGACAGGTATCATCCTCTCTAAGGCCCATCTTCCTTAAGTGATACCCGAAATTACCATGTCCTGTTAACAAAGCCACCACCCCTTCTTTGAGTGGAGCAGGTCGGCCACTTAATTGCCATTTTAGCCTGTCTACACTGTTCCACGGTTGACCACCTTCTCAGGTGTTCCGCCGTGATCCATTTGTGAATCAGCTGTTCTACCATTCCTTTGCCAATTGAAGAGAATGGTTCTGGTCCCAGCAACTTTTCAGTTGACCCCTGTTTTGCAAGGGAGTCCGCCTTTTCGTTGCCTTCGATCCCTATGTGTCCTCGTACCCAAGTCAGTGTTACCTCATTTTTAGATGAACACTTATTGAGCTTAAGTACACATTCCAGTGCCAATGATGTTGTTATGTTTGTTTGTTCCATGCATCTGATCACCGCCTGATTGTCCAGTGCTATAAGGATATTTCTTCCCTCCACCTGACTCTCAAGCAAATAGTCCAACGCATGCAGCAATGCAATCATCTCAGCCTGGTATACAGAAGTGTGATTCCCGAGACTAACGTGACGGGCTAGTTCCAGCTCTGCTGAATAGATACCGGCACCCGCTCCGTCATCCATCATGGATCCATCTGTGAAAATCACTATTTCACCACTCCTTTTTTCTGGAAGTAATCCATCCTCAATACGAGTTTTGTGATTCCTTTCCATAATACGCACCCTTGTTATCCCATCCATAGGCATGTTCAGTTCCCTAATCTCGTTTTTGACAAGTTCCAGGATCTTCCTATGTCCATAGATGGTACCACGATTGTGCCATTTCGCATCTCGATGCAAACGAAGTGCCGTTAGGGCCGCTGTTTTCTTAATAAATAAGTCTAGCGGTAAGATCCCTAGGATCACTTCCAATGCGCATGTTGGTGTTGTCCTTATTGCACCTGTAACTCCTATACATGCTAAACGTTGGACCCTATCCAAGTGCTTCCTCACAGTTTTCTGGGAGGCTTTCGCCCACCATACAACCGAGGCGTAGGTAATAATGGGTCTAGTTATCATCGTATACATCCAGTATGCTGACCTAGGCGAGAGTCCCCACCTCTGTCTACATACACGTTTGCACTGATGTAGTACCCTTTTTGCCTTCCTGACCTTCTCCTCAACATGGTAGTTCCAAGTAAGTCTAGTATCTAGATAGACTCCGAGATACTTAACCTTCTTGGCCATTTTTAGTTCCGATCCGAAAAGTGTTAAGGGTCGAAATTCCAGATTTTTCAAATTCCCATAAATGAATTTGTGACTGGAAGTGGTAATGGAATTGGTTTGTACAAGGTGGGCCAACAGAAGTCATCCGATGTTGTTTGCCTTTAATTTTTTTTTTTTTTTTTTTAAATGAAAAACTTCGATTCTGTTTTTTGATTATGTTTATTTGAACCTTTAGAATTTTATTGGTCAAGTCGAGAAGATGATATCGGCCGTCACAATTGATTGCCATACGGGCTCGTTTTATGGCATTTTTCATCACTTCGGCGAGAACTTCGGGCGACAGATTCTCGCACTCGTGTCGAATGTTATCTTTGAGGGCTTCTAGAGTCTCGGGCTTGTTCACTTAAATACGGGACTTCAAAAAACAAGTCTGGAACGGTTAAATCGGGCGATATTGAAGGCCAGTGCACATACCCGCTGAGGTGGAAATGAGCCTCATCGCCCATTATGATTTTGGTCGAAAAATCGTCCACTTCGTCCTCGAGATTGAGGATGGCTTGGGTGTAAATTACACGCGTTTGGCGGTCGACAGGCAGCAGCTGTTGCACGGACTGGACTTTGTACGGGAACATGCGCAAGTCATTGACCAAAATTCGCCTTAGGGACGACCGGCTGATGGCTAATTGCAAGGCACGGCGTCTGGTCGATGTTTCCGGTGACAGCTCGACATCCTCGTCCACAGCGTCGATATTCTCGGCACAACTAGCACTCCGGGGCTAGCCACTCTTGGCAACGTCTCGTGTGGTCCCATACTCTTCAAGGTTGGTGGCCAAACGGCGCAGTGTTTGCGCAGTCGGTGTCGGACGGCCCTGGAATCGGCGACGGAATTCGCGCTGCGCATATCTAGTCCACAAATGTCAAAACAGATTTGACATTGGCGGCCATTTGCAAAAATAAGAGCATATTCCAATAGGGTGATCTCTTTTGGCCCACCTTTATTAGCGTTTGAATTTCTTAGATCAAATATAGTCTCTGATTCAAGGTAGGGTGTTCCAATTTTAAGGCATAAGTAGTTAGAATTGGAAGTGTTTTGATTTTCTTTTTTAAGACGGGTTATTGTGTCGATTTGTGAATGGCATCCAAGATATCTTTAAGTACTTTTAAAATGAAATTTTAAACTCAGCAGCTTATGTGCCAACTGAATTTCAGTATGCAACACTCTTCTGAACACGTTCGCGCATTAGACTATATCAGTGACCCAAATACCTGTCAATATCAATAGCATTCTTATTTCTAAAATAAGTCGAAAGGCTAACGCTAATAAAAATTGACACCCCAGGGTAGCGTAGCCTCTGAAAAGTAAAAAAAAAAACGGGACTAACTAAATAGGGGCCCATGCCGAAAAAGCGGGCCTCCACATAAAAAACGAGCATAGCAAAAAAACGAAAAAGGGGACCAAACGGCAACGCAGCTCCAGGGTACAACCTTCACCTGCCTGTCAATGGCCTGCTTCATTGTCAATCTCAATCAACTTGAAGTAATTACTTCTCCATGAGACTGATTGAATTTTTGACTTGCTACTCGAATTAAATTTGAAAATAAAACAAATCCATGCCAAAGTGCCTGCAACTAATTTCACCAAAGAACAAAGTACACTAAGAAACAGATGAAAAGCATCTCAGTCACTTCAGCCATTTGTCCTAAGACGTAATCTGTGAATAAAAAAAAAAAGCAAACACCCCCCTAAGGTCCCTTGATGAACCTTTTCATTCATTTCTGTGTGCACTGTGCTGATATTGAGTGACTTGGACTTGAGTGGTTCCTTTCATCAGACTTTCTAGGAAGGCGCCCGAAGGCACCACTGATTCTAATTGCATTCGCTTAATCCTCTAAAGAAAAGCTCCCGAAATACATTTATCTTCATTGTTTCCTTCTTCTTTTGCACTCGTTTTAGGTAGAGAACCGAGCTCTGCGACTACGTGAAGTGGCAACAGCACTTCAGTACCAGGATGAGGTCCTTGCCTCGGCTACAGCCCCGCCGCCACAGCAACGTAATTACGCCGCCGATAAGCCACAACAACAGCACATTTTTCACAGGCAGCAAAATGCCATCGCATCCGGCGTCGGTGGTGGTGGTGGTAGTAATAGTGGTGGTTCGGCAGGAGGAGCAGAACACGTACCACCACGTGTTGGCGGCCTGGGATTGAACGGACTGATGCCAGAGGAGACTTCACCATCAGGCGGTGGCGGCGGCGACTGGGAGTACTTCGATGAAGCCGGATACATTCGTGGCGGAGCCTTAAGGCCGGGAGAAGATCCCTACATAAGAAATCGTTTCAATCAGGAGGCAAGTGATGCATTGCCCAGCAATCGAGAAGTTCCAGACACCAGGCATCCAATGTGAGTACCATTGCATATGACTTTAATTTTGTGTGTGTGGGGTTGCGAGTCCTTTTGAACTCCAGTTTGGCAAGACGTTCGATCGAATAAGGTCCTGGTGATTGATTAGTTTCAATTTACGGTGGGGAAGGGTATCGAAATGAAATTAATTTCAAACTCTTGTGCGGCGGTACACAGTATACACACACATTTGAATACATCGATTGTATGCAAAGCCAGGTGCGGATGCCTTTGTTCAGGATAACCTGTAGATAGAGTGACAGACAGATGGAGCTCCTCCTAGACTTGCTATTTATTTTAGAAATGTGGGTATATGTGGTGCGCCTTTATGCTTCGGTGGTACTTTCATCTGCCGGTTTGATGAGCTGTAACAGGACATGTGTGCTGTGTGTATCTGTAAATGCGCTCCTCAATTTTTAATCAAAGAAGCTACGGAGAAATGGTTCAATCATGTGGCGGTTTTCTCATAGCAAAATGTGCTACCATAAAGTAGGGCAGAGGAAAACCCATAAACTCGTGGATGTAGGTTACACCCTTAGCTAGCTATTTGGTTTTTTTATTGACACTTTTTTATGGTTTATGCATGAGGAAGTGAAGAAAATGTTTTCATTGTCTTGAGCTGAGTTGCCTCTTAAAGCATGTAATGAAGATGGCAAATGAAAGCATTTATGTTGCAGGTACCCTGCGCAAAAAGGTGCGAAATTGTGCATAAAAAAGTAATTCACAGGGAAGCGTGCTTTAATAATTTTCCCTCAAGGTGTATTCCGTTGGTTTTTTTAAAAATAGAGTTTCCTCTGTTTATGTGAAACAACCTTAGTCACTGACTTTGGAAGGTAATTTCAGCCTCAGGTTATGCATAAACAAATTTGTAAGGAGTACACGGTTTTGTAGTCCTATTTTCTGTATTAAGCTAATTTATATACTTTGGGTCTAAAATGATTTTTACTTGCTTCTTAAAAAGAACCAATCTGTATAATTAAATTAAATACATTAATAAACACTTGTTTATTAAAATTATCATTTGAAATATTCCCCCCAAATTAAGGGGTTATTTTTTTTTTCGACGCACAGTCAAAAAATTAATTGGGAGAAATGAGTATACAAAGTTTAATTTTCCCTTTTTCAAAAAAAATTATATTATTTTACTTGATTTACTATCCATACGTTCAAATTGAAAATTACACTTCCATTCTTATTCGTGTGTTTAAATAAGTAGTTGAACTAACGGGTGCTTGTGCAGCTGTAATTTATTTTTAAGTCACGTGAAAGCTTAAAATTACTATAGAATAAAAAAAACATTTTTTTAATATATACCTATATTACATTTTTGGAGGATTTTTAGGGGAGCATTTTAATTGCTAAAATAAAAGTATATTTCCACACGCTTCCACACCAAGATTTTTCTTTGATTTAGTTTAAAATTTATGAATTAAGGAATAAAAAAAATAACTTTAGAAGTCAAATATGGGTTTTTACACACTTATAAGTGATTCTTATATAAAAAAAAGTTATTTCCATATATCGCATGAATTGATTCCAGATTTTAGGGTATCTTACCCCACTGTGCGACGGGAGAAATCTTGGCGGAAAATTGTTTATTAGAAAATCTGTTGTTTTTAAATATATTTTATTGGTATTTCGTTACATGTTATATCGTTTTTGGTATCGTAAAAATGAGCTTTCCCGGAAACATTAAATGTATAGGCTGTGCAAACTCTTGCAAGATGGTTTCAAAACCAAACTTACACGTTCGCGTTTCGAATTTGAAATTCCTATTTTGAAGCCGTACATAAAACAATAAAAAAAAAATAGTGACAAAAAGTTCGTGTTTTTTTCTTGAGAAAAATAACCGAATCTGGGGCTTTACCTGCAAGAAATATGTTGCCCGTCTGACAACGCTGCACGTAGCTCATACTCATACAAGTGAGTCCGGAAATCTAATTTTTGAAAAGTGTTTTCGCGCAAATTGAAATAAATTGTCAACCCAAATCAGGTCTCAGCTATTAAATTAGTTGTCGCTGGGAAAAATGCGCCAAATCTAAAAAAAAAAAACTTAAAAAAAACACACACTTTAGACCCCATGAAAGAAGTTATACTCGTATGTCTGCGAAAGTTCTTAAGTGAATTTTTGGGGGCATAGTTTGTGTTGAAGTTGATTCCACGCCTACTTTGTCAAGGTTTTGATTTGAATTTGAGTAAAACTCTCCACAAAGTAGCCACGTATCGTCTGTCAACGCTACTACCGCTTTTTATCTCGTATCGAAACTCATAAGAAAATTCCATTAAAAACTAATCGAAAAACGCATCAAACGCGAAAAAAGGTGCAAAAGTAACATAGTTTTTGACAAAAGGAACTCGAAAAAAGTTCCAAAAATAACGTCATTTTTACGTGTTGGAATTTATTGCGTCTTTTTAAACCCTTTTTGATTTGTTTTCGGAGTTATTTATGCGTTCTTGACCATTGTAGGTTTTACTTACGAAATTTCCACAGTCTCAAAGGCAGGAAGTCTCTTTATGGTCTGTTTTTAACCTCTCACAGTTTTCTTGCCACAGCTTTTCTCATTTATGCTCAGTAATATCGGGCTTAGAAAATTTAACTAGCAGTCGAGGACATAGGTGGGAACCTTGTTGTAGGTATGCCATATATAGCAATAGCAGCGTTCATACCCATGTGGCTTGCGATAATATCCATCTTTTCATCTTGCCGAGAAGTCAATTCAATAAATTAGGCATTAGAAGGTCGTTTGATAGCCGTTTCACAGAAGCGGACTGAGCACGATGCCTTGTGGAAAACTACACTCTCCCAGTCCATCTCCGATCATATTCATCATTTTTTTTTTAAATAGTCGGTTTTCAACATCCAAAAGTTCATCACTGGCCCTTGGAAAATTGTAGGTCCCTTTAATACGCCCCAAATTTATAAAAAAAAAATCCCAAACGAATACTTCTGAGAAGCTGACGTCCAATATATCCCTGTTGCCTGTTCACAAGCTACTAGTTTCTGGCCACCAACCTGATTTCAGCCGAAATTTTTAAAATAATTTCGTCTCTCGGAAAATAGTGAATTTTTCTCTTTATGAAAGCGTGTACAAAATGGCGGTATGATACTTAGAAGGAACTGCCAAAGTAAATTACCTTTAGAAATAAATACCTTCACACCATTGACTTATTATAAATGGAATGGACTGCTAGTAGCCGACTTCGCGCTGGTTCCAGCTTAAGGGCTAGCGCTCTTGGTTCAGAACGGAATAAATTGGAAACAAATTATAAAAACCAGAACTTAAGTAGGTTTTATGGGCACCATTATGAGGAATTACCAAATATTTTTTTTTAATGCATTGACGACAAAATAAAGCTTAGAATGTATTTCTTCTTATAAGTTAGAAAAAGACATTAAGTTTATTCAAAAGCTCCCCCGTTCTATATTTGTAAATTTCGGAGCGAATGCCATCCGATCTTGGAACCTTCCCACCGTTCAGATGATTTGTAGCCTCCAGTACATATTTCAGAGATATATGAATCTATCCAAAATATCATTAGAAAATTAATCAAACTGTCCATAAATCGTTGTTGATTGAAATATATCCACAAATGTTATCTATTGCATAATGTTTCAAAAAAGAAAAACAAAGAGAAACAACTAAAAAACTCATTCGCCGTCAATATGCGAAAATTGGGCAATTTATGGGACTTTAAATGCATAACAATACTTTTTTTATTAAATTTCTGATGGAACTAATCGCTGACCCGGCGAACGTTTTTCCGCCCAAATGATAATTTCGTGCATGCAAAATGCACATGCTGCTTTAAGAAATTCGGTCAATTTCCATAGAAATATTTGAAGTATAGCAATGTCGATGTGTTTCATTCAAACCGCAATGATTGACTGGTCGACCAACCTTCCGCTTTTTCACTAAAGTCCTTTATTTGTGGTATATAACGTACAAAGCGGAAGGTTTGTTAACACGTTGCCACGCCACAACAATTGACGATGTGGAAAACATGGGAATTCAAGATTGATGCCACCAATTTCCAGCGGATAGAATAGCGAAAGCGAGACGCACGGGAAATCTAATACCAATAAAGTTTTGTTTTTACAGCAGAAAGTAGCATATCATATGTCCTTAATTGGGCGAATTTAAACGAAAAATTCGAAAAATCGAACGATCCGTTCCCGAGTTATGAATGCACGGATATCAGTCTTTATATGTAGCTGTACCCACCCGGGTTTGCCCGTTCCTTTCGTATTAAGTCCTGCTTATATTTCCCAAAGTGCTTTATTTGGACAATGTCCATAAATTTTGATTTTATTTTTGAATCGGAGGTGCCACAACCAGTTTTCCTATCCCCCTTATGCTTTTGTTTTACAAAGTACCACCTATCGGGTCCAAAAGTATCCTATCGTTTAAGATTGCATAAGCCTGAAATAAAACAATACGATAAAAAAAAGAGGAATCATGAAAATTGGCCCATTGGTTATTTTATCAATCTACTTTTCGAAAACAAAAAAAAATGCGCACATAGTACGTCGTTTTCTTATTAATTTTTGAGAAAGTCAAAATAAATATTTAATAGGAAGAATTATTGGACGCCAAAGCAGGACCGCACGGCGATTTTCTAGAATTTTCTTTCTTCCTAAACCTGATATACAGCAATACGAACAAAACCAAAAAGAATCATGAAAATCGTCCCAAAGGTTATCGATTTATAACATCATCGAGTTTCACCCCGAAAGAATTATATAAATAAGAAAATAATTTGAACTACCACATTTTCCATGCGACATCTATTGTAAAACATTCCGCAACAATTTGAATATCAAACAATTTTACTTAGCAAATCTTAACACTCAGTAGGTGTCTCTAGCATTCTATGGAGAGATCCAAGATGGTTGACATTTTGTTACACTTTGCATTCGCTTTGAACCAAGAGCGCTAGTTATGTTGGAGAAATTTTGTATACAAAGCTTATATGGAAATTACATTTCACTAGCAGTCTATATACAGCAAATCCCGGGATTGTTGCGTCGGGAGAAATGTACACTTTTCAACGCATTTATCCCAGAAGCGCAATTACGAGAATCCCACTTTATTGTCTTGAAACGCAATAAAACGTTTTTATTAGCATGTTCAATTGTTCATATCTGCACTAAATCACGAAACTTTAAACTTAAACATATGTCCTGTCAATTTGACAACTGCCTTTGATTTTATTTAAGCTGTAAGCACCAGAAACTTTCAATGCCATCGTTGCACGTGTGCATTTAACCGGGAGATTTTGTATGAACTTTTACGAGAAGCTTTACTTTTAGTAGCGCAAGTGACCAGGTAACGGCTTTAAGCGGTACCTACGCATTTAAGCGGGAAAAGTCCTGTTTGCTCAGTTTTCGAATGAATTAAACAAGGAACGCTTTAGATCACTGTATAAATATTATTAGTATGCCAAGAAAATGTTTCCCACTTGTGCATGTATACATCTTTTTTGTCCTTAGCTGGCGGTCTATTATTAGTAGTTCATGGACCTGTTGTGCCAACTAGCTATTTACTTTATGAAGTCCACTTTAGCTTTGATATAGAGTAGAAATCTGACTCTGGGCCTTAAGTGGTCTTGGAAAAGAAGTCTCTGATTTAAAAAATTAATCGTTTTAGTGGTAATGCGAAGGTCCCTTCTGTCGCTTAAATCCTTTCTTCTTCCATTCATAGAATTACCAAGTACCAACCAAGGCAATACATTTCGTTTTGAAATCCTCTGCAAGCATTCCTCCATTTATGTAATCAAACAATAATATGAAAATGACAAACTCCCAAAGCCTTCCTTCATTCACAAAACTAATCTCTTTTATACGTTACCCTCTTTTGTTTGAAATCCTACGAATCCTGCATGCAATCTCATTATCCACACAATCCACTGGACAATGTCCTCAGACTATTGCATTCCACCAACTCTATTTTCGTTGATTCTGGGACAAAATATGCCACCGTACCGCCCGCCGCCATGAATTCTAAGCACAGCTCAAGGAGACAACCACCAAGGAGAGCTGATTGTTATGCAACAGCTTAACGGATGTCATTAAAAATTTAGTGCAAAAAAAAAATGCCATTCGTGTTGCATTGCGCATACGGCATACATATTTTCATTAAAATGGAATATAAATATTTTTCTAAACACCATAGCTTTGATGTGAGAGAATTCTTTTTTTTTTCTGAACGCCACGCTATACTGAGAATGACAACACGACAAGTCCTTGGAACAGTGACATGCGAGAGTGTTGGATGACGTTTTGTTCTAATGATTGCTGTCATTTTTCTGTCACAAAATTGTGGGTGCGTCGCGTCGGGTGTGGTGTATTTCTAACCCACATGAGGATGTGTACGAAAGAGAGAGGGAAATTGTTGTAGAAAAGTCTTAGAGTGTATTTTGCCGTCATCATCAGAAGGACTTTTCTGGCAGCGTTAGAATTATGTTTGAGTGAAACGACAGGGATTTTTTCCCAATTTGCTAATTCAAAACAGATTCACTGCTTGAGATTTGATGGTACAAAGTTATGGCTGCTTGTTAAAAGTAACTGGACTTGATTTTTTTTTTTTTTTTGGAATAGGGGTAAACGTTTAAAGTGGATGCGACTTAAAGCAAATGAATTTGTTTGCTAAACGTATTGGAAATGAAAAAGAAATTAAAAGACGTGACAGGGCGTTTGAGGTGAATTTGGCAAGTCTACTCGTGAATTGGCAACCCAAAGCGATCACAAATCGACTGTCAGCTGTCAAATTGATTGCCATTGGTAGTAAATGTTGCCAATTCGAATACAAAACCCTAAGAAGTAACCTCAAAGCTGACTGAAATTTGACAGCTCATCCTCATCGAATTGTAGAAACAATATGAACATATCGTCAAACGCATTTGCATTTGCTTTTTCAAGTTAAAGTCCTTTCGGCCTTGGAACTGCCTCACGAAACCAATTTAGAATATCCTTTATGTTTCGCAAACTATTGATTAAGGTTTTTGCCATACCCTTAGAGGGTGATAAAATCCACAATGACAATGAGCCTTTATATAACACGGACACGGACACGGAGTAGGTATACATGTGGGATTGGTGAGAGGAAGCACATAAAAAACGCTTGATAAATCCTTGCACGCAAATAAATTCGTCACAATATTGTAAAGCTTGTGAGTATAAAATGGAATTGAATCATTGTACCCAATTGGCCGCACGAAGGGATATCATCCCATCGGACGTTTACTATAAATTGAACGTTTGTGACATTTTTATTTGGGTCATAAAAAGTTTGTTCAAGGAGCTCCATATGGTTCCTTTTGCACTTTGTAGAACCATACCTACCTATACCGAGTGAGGTGTTTATGTTTATGACTGATTTACGAAATGTTCATCAAATTTGCGGAAATCGACCCTTTTTAGATGTTCTCGGAGCTTACAAAATAAAATGTCCCATCATGTTTCAGAGAAGTCCTAAAACAACCATAACCCTATTCGGAACATGGCTCTCGATCCGCAAGTGGCACAATACGCACAATATTCCAATGCAATTAGTTTGAAAGGAAAACTTGGACCATAAAATCTCCCAAAAGTGAGTTTAGTTACTCGGGTGTCTGTATACATCTGCGGGGTAGGCAACAAAGTGCTGGAGAGCACACGGATTTGTGATAAATGCTTTTCTAGAGGCACTTCCACTCATAACGCTGTGTTATTATCCTAAGTGAACCTTTCTTGTGGTGGGTTTTAACACCGTTTTGGCAAATAAATATTATGGCCATAGGCAGAACTCGAGGGAGAGAGATACTGGCGTTTGTTGATCTTTATATTGAGTTTTAATACACCTAATCGGTTGGTAGTTTTAGTGGCAGGCCTAGAACTGACTGTGAGTGCTTTGTTTATGTTTCTTTTGAATGGCAGTGGTAGTTGGTAGTACAGACGACTGCTGTGTGAAAGGGATTGATGGGGAAATCAATGGGGTTAGCTTTTGGTGGGAAGCATGTCTTATCATAAGCTGTTTTGATAGAGGGAGCAACTTTATCTCAATTTAAGTCTTTAATTTGGGTTTACAGAATGCCCTATCGTTTTAATGACGCCACAGTCCGGGCGGTAATGAACCTCTCTCTTTAATCAGCTCGATTAAGAGTAGCTTGCTCAGAGTAAGCCCAAATGCATGCAGGCAAACCTGCGAAAGTTGAATATACTGGCATATGCATATGCATTGAGTGGGTCTCAACTTTTGGTTTGTGTCTGTGTTTAATTGAAGAAGATGCCCTCTGTTTTACTGAAGAAATATTTCAACAGTGTAAGTAGAAAAAATCTCAATAAACCTACATTTCTGAATGAGTGTTATAAACTGTTTTATTTTGTTGGTGATAGATTCAGAAAAACCGCGATTAAAAGAACGTGTTTTTAACAAGAAGCTTAGCACGCTGCTCGAGCTAAATTTTCGCTCCCATACAAAATTCTTTCCAATACTTAGTTGAGCTAATCTTAAGCGAACTCATTTAGCTGAGTGCAGAGAGTATCCAAACTAGAGAGCCAACTCCCGTGCACCTACCCGATTTTCCCCGCAAATTTTGAATGACAGCCCTCTCTCGCGCGCTCTTTATTTTCCTGTCGGTAAATACGTGTAATTAATGGCCGCCCGGTTGTACTTTTTATTTAAAAATAATTTGTAAATGCATTTATAACAATAAATGTAGCACGAATAAATGTTCAGTATGGTTTTTTATATAGCTTTACGTGTTCCCTATCCATATTCGGTTCCAAAAAATGTTCATCCATTCACGTTTCAGATCTTTTTAATTTTGTTTATATGAATTACATATTTGACAGCAGAATTCATGCAGCTGAACCTTGGGGGTTGTTCCATAAATAGGTTAACAACATGCAAGTTAAGCCCGGGGTTCCACTAGGGCAAAAGTAAACTTTCTGTGGTATTCGATTGGGCGCTCTCAGAGCACTTTTTTTTGTTCTCAGAGCAGTTTTTATGTTCGTTTGGTACAAAAAAAGCAATCTTTTTCAGATTTCAGAGCACTTTTGCGAATCTAGATAGTTTCTCAGATTTACAAGTGCGTTTGAGTTTGACAACTGGTGGAGGGCTTTTTGGTTGTTTTCAAATTCGTTCATTTAACACCATATTTGTACACAACAAAGTGCGATTGGAAATTCTGTAGTTGAATTACACTGAACAGTGTTGAATGATGTTACATAAGAACAAATGCTTTTCATATTTAAAAAAAAAGATGTATTAATATCGTAAAAATACAAGTAGCTTTGTCTTTAAACTCCTAACAAAAATACAATAGGCCTGTTTTTTTGAGCTTCGATCTCAGCAAAGCAAAGTAAAGTAGGATTTTCAGCTCTTAATTACAACCACTACGCTCTATTTGACACTATGCGGACTCTCAGTAGTTGTTGGAATTGCGTGCTGAAAATCCTACTTACTTTGGTTTGCTGAGATCGAAGCTCAAAAAAACACGCCTAATAATGTGGTATTTAATTGGATTTTGCGATACAATATCCGATTTCGGATTTGGCGTATTCAATCGTGAGAATTCAAATAATTTTGTTTATTGTAGGTATTCTCATGTTCTATTTCGTTTTTTTGTAGATATAGCGCATTACTTTTAACAAATTTCAGTCTCAATATTAAATTTATGGTAGCTCATTACTGCAAATTTTTTTTTTTTTTGGAAAATAGAGCTTATTTTGAATTACCAATGTCATTTTCCATTGGAATTTCAGAATTTGCTCTCAGACTTCAGATTTTTTGTGCCCAATGAAACATAAAACGAGATTTTTCTTCCTTTGCATTTATGGTGGTGCGTGTTTTAAAAGTCAGCTGTTTTTAAATTGTAGTTTTTGTTTACAAAAATCTATTAAATTTATGTTACTACCCTTTGCACTGACCAAATATAAATTGTTCTCTATTTTTCACAGACTTGTCGTCTGTAAAAAGGAAAA